>OV281084.1:28259986-29683630 GCA_923060345.2 Erebia aethiops | reverse complement strand
CAAATTAAAATGGGACCACCTCTGAAGTATGACCTACCAAACAAAAAAAGAATTATCAAAATCGGTTCATAATTGGCGGAGAAATCGCGTAACAAACATACAAAAAAAAAAACATACGCGCCGAATTGATAACTTCCTCCTTTTTTTTAAGTCGGTTAAAAATGAAGTGAACAACAAGATTCAGGGAAACAATTTATTAGTACATCAATAAATAATTATTGTGATATCATGTATGAACGAACAGTAACTGTGCAATCGGCCACTTGTCGCAACGATATAATTTCTGTGCGATATTAGGTAACTGAGTCACTGAGGCAAGACGTTGCAGAGGCCTAAATAACTTTACACATGCTAAAGTATCACCACACCTTTATCACACAGATATAGGATTCAAAGTCGTAAAACAAACGTAATTTGAGCTGCACGTGGTACCCTATGCGCGTGCGTGATCTATCTCTGAATGCGCATACGCAACTATCGGCAGTCGATATGGCCGGACGCCATCGCTGTATCATAATAAATTATTATTTTGTTCCCATTTCTAAGAACCTTTGAGGCATACAGATAACAATATTAGTTTCACCTGATACATTAATGCTTTGTAAATGGTTTATCGAATGCTTCGATCGTGACTTGATGCTCTTTAAAATGATAGATTTCACTCTAACGTTAAAGTTCGCTACAATGATTTTGCGTTCTGAATGTTTGTAGAATTATAAAGAGTAAAGCTTCAATTAAAAGCTCCTTTTAACATTTATTCTAAGATCCAGGAGCGGTGATAGCTTCGTGGTTTACACACCTTTTATCTTTTTGAAGCTATGTGCTCATTAGGGAAATAAGTATCCCTTGCTTGAACGGTGCAGGAACTAAGAAAACTGCATGCCTAAGAGTTTTTAATAATGTTCTCAAAGGTGTGTGAGTTCTTCCAATGTGCACTTGGTCAGCGGGGTGGACTATGGCCGAAACCTCTCACTCTGAAGAGTCATGCTCAGTTGAGAGCCGACGGTGGATTTAAATAACGTTTAACCTCTATTCTGTTCTTTTACCTACTGAATACTTACAATACAAATAGAAAAGGACCCAAGATTGAGCCCTGTGGGACACCCGTAAATACAGATGAGCCTTCTGGCCTCACGTTGTTTATGCATTCCCTTTGAGTACTTTTATTATGATAAGAGGCTACGAAATCAAGTGCTACAATTCTAATGATATTCAGTTCAGTTTAAACGACAAAGTTTTGTGATCGACACAATCGAATGCCTTAAATAGGTCACATAAGACATCATTGGAATTATGTGACCTGTTTCCAAGACCGTCGTGCTGAGAGATGGTAATTTTAATAAGGTTTATTTTGTCTACAGAATTGTATCCAGAAGCTGAATGAAAGGATGAGCGCGTAGCCACCAGTGTGGTGGAGCGGAGGAATGTTCGGGTCGGGCGGCGGCTCGGGCGCGTACGGCGGCGGCGAGTGCGGCGACGGCTACGGGCTGGGCTACGTGGCGGGCGGCGGCCGGCTGCAGCAGTACGCGCACTTCGCGCCGCACCAGGGTTGGCACCACCACGCCGCGCACCACGACACTTACGGTACACGTCACTACACACTACACACTACACACTACACACGCCTGCTGACTAGGGTGTACGGCGGCGATTGCGGCGACGGCTAAGGGCTGCGAAAACAATTTGTGCTATCTGCTTTAGTTCCAAGTATTGAAGTGAGGTACACTCCCATACTCATCGAACTATTTCGAAAATCAACCATCTAAAATCGAAGTGGGAAGAAAAGGAAAAAATCATTAATGGGTTGAATAAAAATTCATTAATCATGATTACAGTTTACATGGGAAAAGTAATTCAAAGGAACTAAAATAACTTTTTGGAAAACTCAAATCATTGAACTGTAGGGCCGTACCTACCCAGTTATTTGGATCAGCTTCTGTGCTACGCGCTAATCTCCACTTACGCACTCGAAGCCGCAGACTCGGAGCAAAACAAACATTTAAACCATACCTAACAAGCCGTGAATCAATGGTATCGCTAATAGCGTTAATTCCCAGAACGATATGGTTTTGCCAGTCGAGCGTCGCAGGACAAATCGCCGTGTTTTCGACCAATCTGTTTGTCAACTAACTTATACCAGCTACTAGGATAAAAGAGCGAGGTCTAAGGCGATGAGCGATTGCGATTTGCGTTACCAGGTGGATTAGTTTTGCCAAATATGCTTGTGGAAGCAACTCAAGACTTAGCGCCGGTCTTTGTCAATCTCAATGTTTTATCAATCAAGCAACTAATAAGTAATAAAGTGCTTATTAAATACGAGTAGAGGATCTCTCAAAAGTCGTAATACCCACGTCCCCTGTAAGTTTTGTATTGAATAACTATTTTCAATTATCGATTAAGGTAAAAAAGTGCGTCGCACTTTGATGACGTCACTATTCAATATTTCATACAAAATCCCATACTAAGCAAACGTTTTGACGTTTGAAAAAAAGTTGCTGATTTGACCAGTTGTCAAATACCCAATTGTCATATTTTTATCTTGATTTCGAGGAGCAACTTAATCTGGCATTCATAAAATGAGATTCCACGATCACACCTACTTAAAAGTTTCCATTTTGAAGCACTACTATGGATCCTAGTGTGGTATCCGAGTAGGTAAGTTCCCTAATCGACCTAGCGCGGCGCGTCGGATAATCGGTAAAGTTAAGCCTAAAGTACGTAACTTGCGGCATCAAATATTATAACAATAGCGTTAGTGAATCAGCAGTGATAAGCGGCGAGGAGACGCGCCTGCACCGCGCCTGACCGCCGCCAGTCCGCGACCTGACCTCTGACCGTGGAGACGTATCCGCCTCTGCGCCAACCGACCTCTTTGTGTCAACTCTTGACCTCTTTTGTGCCTATATCAGCCTCGTTATGGATGGCCCGATACCTCAATCTTGGCTGCAAAACTTTGCGCTAATTGCAGGTTTGTTTAAGACAGTGATATTATGTTTAATTTGTTTATGATTATTAAGTATAATAAACTATAGCATTATATTATCACTTATAATCACAACATAGAGTGTCGTTACATCTTTGTGACGCGCACTCGTCCTTCACTAACCTTGTCACAACTAAACCAACAGAAATTTCATTCATATATTTTGTTCAACTTTTTCACAAAGTTTAGAGTAAAATTGTATGAGATAAAATGAAAACGATGAGTGAAAAAAAAATAATAATATATACTTATATTATTTAGGTATGCGTATGTTTATTACACTTACCACTACCGGATTTTCTCTCTACGGTCTACTTATCCCTCATTGCTTAGAGTCATGACCTCTTTTTTATTTATTTATTTATTTATCTTTTTGGTGAAGGAAATTATTATCTGATAACCTATCAATAATTAAAGATGATGACTTATTTCATCTTTTGGTTAGGTATCTTCTTATCAGTAACCGATAAGGATAATGAATCTGATATGAACCGTGAACTTTAGTAATTTACCTACGTAAAAACTGAGATAGTCTAGGATATAAGATGTTTTATAAACCTCATAGGAGTTGTTGTTGTTTCTTGCCCTTACAATCTTTATTTTTTATATTGTAGAGAGATTATAGAGATTTATTTAAGTGGTATAAAACTGGTGGTGTTTCACCCCCAGGGCCCCATGCTTGCAGCGGTCGCGGCGGATTGCCGGAAACTGAAGGACTTGAAACGGTCTGGTCACTCACTAGAGATAGAGAGTGCCCCTCGGCTACTACTAATCTCCCGCGCAGAGCTTTCAATCCGTTCCGTTACCGCCGCGGTGGCCGAAATTTGTTGGAAAAATCATTGATAATAGCTAAAAATTATACTTATTGGTTTTTCTAAGATGCGTAACTTATAAACCGGTAGGTACCCAGTAGGCATACCTAAACAATTTTAGGAGCTTTATAGTTAAGCAGTGTGGGTGTTAGCCTAACAGTGGTGTTTGGTTGCAGGCGGCGGCGGCGTGGGCGGCGTGGGCGCCGTGGGCGGCGTGGGTGGCGTGGCGGGCGGGTTGTACGGCCAGAACGTGGTGATGGGCTCGTGGTGCGCGCCCTACGACGCGCTGCAGCGCCCGCCAGCCTACGGTACTTAGTACCTACTTACATTATATTCACCGAGCATATTGTACTCGTATCTATGCCGACAAAAAAGCATATTATTATACAGCCGAAGATTATGTAAATTATCAAAGAACATGGTAATTTGATTGCAGCCAAGTGTTAAAAAAAGGATTTGACTCTATCTATAAATGCTGCAGTTGCGTACCAATTTATTTATTTTATTGTAATACTCGTATCTTATAATGAAAAAGGATTGCGCTAGCTTGCGCTTAAATACAATCATGTTTAGTGCAAACTGCAAAGCAATGAGGTCTAGGTTGGAACGCGCTTGCTTAGATGCGTATCTAGAGTGATCTTGCCTTAAAGATAATATACCTACTTTAATTATCCGTAACATATTTAATTTATGTTACAAAAGTATAAACGCGTAGACTTACGAACCATTGGTAGATTCATTTGGCGATTCTCTTCTTCTCTCTCAGTTCTCATTGAAACCAGAACCTTTCAGAAGTTCAAACAAATACCTATTATAGGTACGAAAATGTCACGTTACTGAAAACGGCTCGACACATGAACAAACTAGAATGATACCGTCCTAACTAAGATTATCAGGATTAGATTTTATTCCTAGGTATATGTATAATATTTACGAATTTCCGTGAAAAAGCAAACTTCATATTACATTTTAGACCATTATTTTTTATGGTGCCGACTCATCAGAAACTGTGGGAAAATACCTACAAGTGATATAAGTGATGACAATGATTTCATTGATTGCCCTCAGGTCGTTCATGTTGCCTACTGCAGGCTCGACGACCTCCCTGGCGAAGTGTTGAGTGCGGAGGTCCCGGGTTCGATTCGAGGCAGGGTCAATTTGGGAATTTATAATTTCCGAATTTTCCCTGGTCTGGCCCAGTAGGAGGCTTTGGCCGTGGCTAGTTACCACCCTACCGGCAAATACGTACCGCCAAGCGATTTAGCGTTCCGGTACGATGCCGTGTAGAAACCGATTAGGGGTATGGGTTTAATATAACTGCCATGCCCTTAACAGGTTAGCCCACTACCATCTTAAACTGCATCATCACTTACCATCAGATAAGATCACAGTCAAGAGCTATTAACTTATAGTAGATTTTTAAAAAGGCTACATAACTACCTATATCATCCCCTGATTGTCAGGAGTTGGCGCGGACAGCAGAATAACTGTAACTGTTAACTGCAGTTAACATTGACCACTACTCGAGCTGGGATCAGTGAATCAGCTAACGCGGTCAGCTTGACGTCAGCCGCGAGTGTGGCGTCGTACCTACTCGTTCCGATTATAGCCCGGTGTGACGCACCCTGTATCTGTATACACTCTTTATTCCAGTGATCCACTTGTTATTGTCTATCGTTTTCCTCTCGACCTCTTTTCCTCTACTTCTCTTAGGTTCTCTTAACGAGAGATTTCAGTTATTATATCAATGAATCTATCTACCTAAGTGTTTTGGTATTTATTATTTATTTATTTATATATATTAATATATAGGTTAAATTAATAATTAATAATTATGAATGTGATTATGTGGAGGGATTCTGACATTTTTGAAAGTGTTCGTGTACTCGACGCTTAAAAACGTTTAAAGACGGTGACAGTTTATTTGTTTAAATTGGACTTTCGTGTGACAAAAGTCATTACAAGGATAAATACACATAATTCATGAAGTAGGTAGTTTGACCATTTGTCGTCTCTAAACTGAACTCATCAAACTGAAATCACGCCATTATCCTTGTAAGTAATAATAATCAGAGCAAAATTCAATGACGGCCTAATTGTTACGGCGCGGCTACGGAAACAGCGTGCTATGGCCTGTGTCATCGGGAATCTTTTTGAGAAAACTAGGTACCTATTTTATCAAATCCATTTTGGTTTATTTAAAACTAGATGATGGCCGCGACTTAGTACGCGTGGATTAGGGTTTTTACATAGATTTATTCTTGGGTTCGCGCGCTTCACCTAGATACCGTCGGCATACTACTAGTAAATTGCGGCAATTTATGATCGGCCGAAGCTAACTTGCTTGGTCTCTTAGCAACAGATGTTTGACGCTGACAGGCCGTGTCTGTTCAAAATCAACATCAAAATCAGTTTATTTGTTGAAATAGGTATACATAAAGTTGGTACATAGTGTTATCAAATATTGGTAGTAAACAAAAGTAAAATGGCTTTTTGCGTAGGTAGTAATATTGTGTAAAAACAATTCAACAAGAAATAAGAAAGACACTGGAATCACATACCATCGGTAAATATTGAATAATTTACTTATTTCAATGTAAAATACACGAACCGTCAGACGCCATAGAGTGTTACCATGTTCTAGGGAATCCGTTACAAGAAAGAAAAATCGCATACACGGGGTATGCGATTTTTCTTATTCTGTAATTAAATCATACTAATAATATACTATAAATTCGAGAGTGTGTTTGTTTGTTGGTTTGTCCTTCAATCACGACGTAACGGAACAACGGATCGACGTGATTTTTTCCATGGGTATAGTTGAGGACCGAGAGTGACATAGGCTTATACTCTTTATCCCGGAAAATTAATTCCCGCCGTAATAAAAAAACTTAAACCACGTAGACAAAGTCGCGGGCATCAGTTAGTATGTTTGTAATGAATTTAAAATCTATAAATACACAGAATTGGGATAGCACTTATTACTTTGATTGCTTTCCGGATTGTTTTGGTGAGATTGTTTAGTATCTTTTTGTCTTGTGGTGATCTAGAGACGTGCCACTTTTTTCTTTGTTTTCGTTTAATTCTAATTAGACCAATAATTTCCTTAGTGTTTTCCTCACTCCATTGTTTAATCGGTGGTGTATTGTTCCAGGCCGACCGATGTATGTCCGTTATGAATTTGTCTAGTTCCATATCAAGTTGATCTGGATATTTTTAAGGGACCTAAACTGTCTAGCTCTATTCACTAGAGTAACAAACCTCCTTTGACGACCTCCGTGGCGCAGTGCGTAGCGCTGTTGCGTTAACGTGCGGAGGTTCCGGGGTCGATCCCCGGCAGGGTCAATTTGGGAATTTATAATTTCTGAATTTTCCCTGGTCTGGTCTGGTGGGAGGCTTCGGCCATGGCTAGTTACCACCCTACCGGCAAAGACGTGCCGCCAAGCGATTTAGCGTTCCGGTACGATGCCGTGTAGAAACCGAAGGGGTGTATGGGTTTAATATAACTGCCATGCCCCTAACAGGTTAGCCCGCTACCATCTTAGACTGCATCATCACTTACCATCAGGTGAGATCGCAGTCAAGGGCTAGCTTGTATTGTATTATATGATTCTTTGAATACAATGTTATGTTTATTGATTATTAAAAATATCTGGGAGTGGTCCGAATTCATATAATATTTTTCTTCAATATCTAAGTATCTCGGGGAAATATTCTTAATTATAAAGAAATCTATCAAGTCATGATATTTTTGAGAATCAGTAGGCCAGTAATAATAATTAATGTAAATAATAAATGATTTGTTTGACAAAATAATGTTTTGCGAGATTACAATTTGTCTGCAAAAAATTTGTCAAAATCATTTAGGTATAGAACCAGTTGTTCGTATAAAGATGAATTTTTGATTCATAATTTTGACAAACGTTGGTTGTGAATTCCCCTTAATTTTAAATTTATTATAGCTTGACATAAAAGTTTCTAAATTTTCTAAGTTATGAATTGCAGATATTATATACTTTCATAGTAGTACCAAAGTAAGTGCATAACACATTTTTTCCAATTAATCGGGTAAAAGTTTAGACGTTGACAACACTATTGTCACGCACACCAGTATCTTTTAAAATAGTCAATACACACTACGAAATTTAAGTTGCCACATTAAGGCGAGTCACCTCAGCTCAGCGGTGAAAACTGGTTTGCTAGATCAAATTTTTTCGGTATTTACTATTAAATAACGGTCTTACAAAAAATATCCGATACACTTAAAGATATTGTCTAAAGAATGTGCTAATTTGTTACACGATAGGATGTACTTTACTCGATCAAAAAAAATCTTGAAACAGGCTAAATTAAAAGTTTAAAACGAATTTTTTATTAATAAAATTTTCGACTTTGCTCATCATTTTTATATGGATAAATTCCTCTTGAAGTATTAATGAAAACCTGCTAAAATTTATTTCAAACTGAAGTCCTATATCTATTTAATTCAAATTAATCCCAGAACTTGAACGTTGCCAAGCGGTTTCAGAATATACCGCGCTGCCCGCTTCCCCGCCAGTCTCTAAGAGAAATGTACCGCGAGACGCGCGGGCGGCACCCCACACCTCACCTCCTAAAATCTTGGAGGTGACTCGCCTTAAATGAGCTATTGTTTTTAGGAAGGGCGGTATCTAGGTGAAGCGCGCGAACCCAATACTAAATCTATGGGTTTTTAGATTCCTGGCGGAACTCCTTAGTTTTCCGGGTTAAAATTGCCTATGTCCTTCCTCGGAATCTAAGCTACCCCTTAACCAAATTTCGTCAAAATTGGTTGAAAAGATGGACCGTTAAAGCGTATCAGACGGACAGACAGACACACTTTCGTATTTATAATAATATTAGTGCATATGGACTGAGATTGGTGCTTATAATGAGAGGATTGTTTGTGAAATGCTTTTATTTATATTTTTTTAGAAAACTTCAAATTACTAGATTTTATTAGATTTTTTAAATATGAGTTTTGATATTGAAAGCAAATTGAATTCGTCAACTTTGTTTATGTAAGTAATTGATAAGTAAAGGTTTGACGATTCTGGAATCTCCAGGCATTAGTTTTCCTACATAGGTATTTAGGTACCTACTTCATAATTATTTAAATAAATAAATAGTAATTTATACGTTTGACTGATAACTTATCAAAGGGTTTTAATAGAGTTTTAAGTATTAAATAATTCTTAATTAATAAAATAAGTCGTACCTAGTACCTACTTACCTCCTTTTTGTAAAAGGGACTACCTAACTATAGGTACATACCTACCTATAGATAAGTATTTTCGTCATAGCAAGTCTCTGGTCAAGGTCTGCACAAAATATCTATTTTAAAAAGCTAGCATAGGCAAGTAGTCATCCCGCTAGTACCTAACTCTAATTATTAATCTTGTGAGTAATTAGTAGTAACTCTAGTTTAACGTTTTGAACAGCTAAACGGATCTGGATGATATTTGGCACAGAGATAGATTATAGTATGAAACAACACTTATGCTACTTTTGTCCTGGAAAATTTAAGGATTTCCACGGGAACCAAAAAACCTCAATCCACGCGGACGAAGTTGCGGGCATCAGCTAGTTATTGTAATACGAATTGTACTGCCCCGGCACAGGGCACGGCCTGCGGAAGCCGTCCACTGCGGGCTCCCACACGCCGCTCCCTGCGACTCTATCAATCATTAATTACGTTTGAGATCTAGGCTGGCCTTCTCCACAAATTTAAAGTCGCTCAGCGGGCTATGGAGCGGGCTATGTTGGGTGTTTCTCTGAGGGATAGAATCCGTAACGAGGAAATCCGCCGGAGAACTAAGGTCACCGACATAGCCCAGAGAATTAGTAAACTTAAGTGGCAGTGGGCAGGTCATGTCTGTCGCAGAACCGATGGCCGTTGGGGCAGACGCGTTCTGGAGTGGAGACCGCGTACCGGTAAACGCAGTGTGGGACGTCCTCCAGCCCGCTGGACCGACGACCTTAAAAAGGCGGCGGGAAGTGGGTGGATGAGGAAAGCGGAGGACCGTGTGTGGTGGCGCGCTCTCCAAAAGGCCTATGTCCAGCAGTGGACGAATACAGGCTGATGGATGGATGGATGGATGAGATCTAGGTAGGAACTTAGAGATTGGGACTTTGCTGATCCTCGGTAGGTATGTTTAGGTAAGTAGTGTATAGGTAGGTATATGGGTATCGGGTGTATCAGCGTGCGCTGGTGCGGCGATGTTTATCCGCCGGCCCCGACTCCGATAGCGTATCTGTCACGACTCACGACTGACTCAGTGCTCTAATCGAATAAGCAAACTAACTATCCATTATACCTAACGTGTGCCCAAACTAAACTATTCAAACACCAAATGAACCTCTATTGCTTATTATGATATCTACCTGTATGTAAACACTAAGTCTAAAATAATTGCTGTCAATGTTTTCATGTTTCTTACGCTTTTACCTGATTAATACAACAAGCTTACAAGTTACAATGGTACCTACCATACAGTTTAATCCATGCTCCAAACTAGTATCACAAAACACTAAACTAATGTTTTATGTAAATGCGAAAGTAGGTATTTTAACTCTCCCTCTGTTACCTTCTAACGGCAAACCTCTGAAGTCTGAACCGATCTTGTGTCGGCCCCCTCTGTGTAGAGTTCCCTATTTTTTCGACCATTCTAGTCTGAACCGATCTTGTGTCGGCCCCCTCTGTGTAGAGTTCCCTATTTTTTCGACCATTCTAGTCTGAACCGATCTTGTGTCGGCCCCCTCATAGTCATAGTCATAGTCATTTATTTATTAAATATAGGTACACTGTAGGTACACTTATTTTCGTCTAAAAATTACATAAGTACTTAAAAAGCATGATGGTGATAATGGGTAACGGTATCTTAAAACTAAAGCTACGAGGGTTAAAAACGCGCCCTGGTCTGAGAAGAGCCCACAACAAACTCAGCCGGTTTTTTTTTTTTTTTTATTATCACCATCTCACAAATATTCTTACTAAGGAACTATCAGAGACATTAGAGCAAATTATTGCCAGGCTTCCTTGTCGTTTTCCTGTGTAGAGTTCCCTATTTGTTCGACCATTCTAGTCTGAACCGATCTTGTGTCGGCCCCCTCTGTGTAGAGTTCCCTATTTTTTCGACCATTCTAGTCTGAACCGATCTTGTGTCGGCCCCCTCTGTGTAGAGTTCCCTATTTTTTCGACCATTCTAGTAAAGCTACGCAGATGGTTATGTCCTTGTGGGATAACTGAAAAGTGACTAACACTTTAAATGAATGATTTCGAATAGTAATCAGTCCTTTGCGAATTGTGAGCAATCAATCTGTAACGCGGGGCAGGTAGTTTGGGAGTCAAAGGGACAAAGACCTCATCTGCAAAGGTCACTGACAAAATCCACAGCAGCCGTAGCAGGTTTTGATTGTTGATTTGAATAGCATCTATAAAACCAATGAAATATCTGCATGTGTATAATATTATGTGCAGTACCTATAACTGATTAAATTTAATTAAAACATATCCTCCCGACCGAGTTTCGGCCACGGCAGCCATCTTCCATAAACACAGGAGTTCTCTCTATTCCCTTACTCTCATAGCCTGATAGGACGCAAAATCTGACAGGATCGGAGAGAGATCAGGCGCAAGACCGACAGCTTTACGTGCCGAATGGATTATGATAATATTAAGTAGTTACAACTTGCGACTTTCTCGCTGTACCAATGTAGCCCCTCTATCTACCAAGAAGCAGTTAGGTACTAACTACAATTCACTAGGTCTAGAAACAATTTAGATTGCTTTTAAGTTTTCTCTATACCTATTGATTAATGTTCTTTTCTCTCTACCTGCTCTGTGGACTGTGGACTGTGGACTGTGGTGGACCCTTGGAATGTTCAGAAATTAAACACGATCGAAGCCAGGGCTGGTTGGCTTGTATCTATGTACAAACAATAGGGAAAACGTATACATATTTATTGTTATTATCTCGAAGCTAAAACGCAATGTTTGCGACTGATCCACCTCATTGTTGGCAGCGGTAAATCCCCAACCGCACGCTATCGCTCCCGTACCGACACCGTACTCCTGTCGCAACTAAATATATAATTACTGGCTAACAGGATAATCTATAAAGTATAGAGCAACAACATAATATCATAGGTCTGTGTAGACTGTAGATACATTTACAATAAGGATAGTTAGACTTAGTAGTAACCCATAGATAGGCAATATGGGCAGGTACTTAAATATTTAGTACGAATGATCTCTATCATAGTACACACGCTTACATAATATCTAGAGTAGGTAAATAATATAACTACACAAGCAATAAAATTAAAAATTTTAAAAAACCCACGACGAACTACAGAGCTCCATTGAAACAACTATGTATTAGAACTTAGCAAAAGTATATATTATAAAATAATATCTAAAACACAAAACTGCATATTTGCCGGCTCAGTAGTTCTTTTGACCAGCGTGGTGGACTATGGCCAAACCCTTCTCATTCCGAGATAAAACTTGGGCTTAGTAATGAGCAGAGGTGTCAAATAGTGTTAAATTTTAATATTCTGATAAAAATTGTTTAAAAAAATGTGATCACTTAAGGAGTTCCCATACCCATTCCCATAGTTCACCTCCTGGCTCGATCATAAGACCCTGAGCAGCATCTAGGTACAAAGTGCTAGTCAAGACAAATCAAAAGAGTCCAAATACGACGGGTTACGATGAGAACTTAAGGAGTTCCTATGACCACCTCCTGGCTCCATCATGAGACCCTGGGCAGCATCTAGGTACAAAGTGCTAGTCAAGACAAATCAAAACAGTCCAAATACGACGGGTTACGATGAGAACTTAAGGAGTTCCCATGACCACCTCCTGGCTCCATCATGAGACCCTGGGCAGCATCTAGGTACAAAGCGCTCGTCAAGACAAATCAAAAGAGTTCAAATACAACGGGTTTACGATGAGAACTTAAGGAGTTCCCATGACCACCTCCTTGCTCCATCATGACACCCTGGGCAGCATCTAGGTACAAAGCGCTCGTCAAGACAAATCAAAAGAGTTCAAATACAACGGGTTTACGATGAGAACTTAAGGAGTTCCCATGACCACCTCCTGGCTCCATCATGAGACCCTGAGTAGCATCAAGGTACAAAGTGCTAGTCAAGACAAATCAAAAGAGTCCAAACACGACGGGTTTACGATAAGAACTTAAGGAGTTCCTATGACCACCTCCTGGCTCCATCATGAGACCCTGAGTAGCATCAAGGTACAAAGTGCTAGTCAAGACAAATCAAAAGAGTCCAAACACGACGGGTTTACGATAAGAACTTAGGGAGTTCCTATGACCACCTCCTGGCTCCATCATGAGACCCTGGGCAGCATCTAGGTACAAAGTGCTAGTCAAGACAAATCAAAAGAGTCCAAACACGACGGGATTACGATAAGAACTTAAGGAGTTCCTATGACCACCTCCTGGCTCCATCATGAGACCCTGGGCAGCATCTAGGTACAAAGTGCTAGTCAAGACAAATCAAAAGAGTCCAAACACGACGGGATTACGATAAGAACTTAAGGTCGAGTTCCTATGACCACCTCCTGGCTCCATCATGAGACCCTAAGCAGCATCTAGGTACAAAATGCTAGTCAAGACAAACCAAAAGAGTCTAAACACGACGGGTTTACGATGAGATCTTAAGGAGTTCCTACCACTTACCAAATCACTAGCTCAGCTTGGTTGTCTATGGTCCTAAAATATATCCAAGAACCTTCTCACTAGCTATACATATCTGATGCAAAAAACCGCATCTCAATCGGCTCAGTACTTTTTGAGAAAAATGGTAACATATTGAAAAATTAAAATCATAGACTACAGCTCAGCTTGGTTGTCTATGGTCCTAAAATATATCTAAAAACCTTCTCACAAGTAATCCATATCTAATGCAAAAAACCGCATCTCAATCGGCCCAGTACTTTTTGAGATAAATGGTAACATATTGAAAAATTATAATCATAGACTACAGCGGTTGTCTATGGTCCTAAAATATATCTAAGAACCTTCTCACAAGCTATACATAGCTAATGCAAAAAACCGCATATTAATCGGTCCAGTAGTTTTCCAGGAAAACGGTAACAAAAAAGTGCACAAACAAACAAACACACAACCTCTTAGTTAGGGCAAACACATATATACCGTCTCCGTTTCGTCGAGGGTAATAATTAGCAGGACAAATAATCCACATTCATTTATTTATTTAATCGTAAAACGTAGGTACTAGGTAGGTACATAAACTTAATGAAAAATCCTATTACAATTTATTGGATTATTTAAAAGATAAAAAATCATGGGAATGAATAATTATTCCAGCGGCTAATTAATCTAATGATGTTTTGTTTTGTGAGATGGCGGTGATAAAAAAAACCCCGGCTGAGTTTGTTATGGGCTCTTCTCAGGACGCGTTTGGAACCCGCGTAGCTTTAAAAGATGAATTCGTTAATTAACACCATCACTTCATATACCTACTTGTAAAATAGACATTCAAAAAGTGTAACTACTGTGTAGGTACCAATTTTGAATAAATATTCTTTGACTTTCACACTCATTGCACAGTAAACATTTACTGTGCTCATTGGAGTGTGAAGAACTGAGTATGGCAGACTGTAAGTAAGTAGGTACCCTACATGTATCAATAACTCGCAATAAATTGAAGTTAGTTCATGTATGTACAAGTATACACATTATGCCTGTAGGTACCTACATCACTGGTGATAACAAAATTGTTAATTCTTTTATCAGTTATAAGCCATGTGTGATGTAACTCTAACTACCCACCTACTGCATATCGCGACTTTTAAGTACTACCTACCTATAGGTATAACACATTAGTATGGTATGGGTATATCAGCATTTTTTTACGGCGTTACAAGTTAGGCATTGACTACAATCTCACCTGATGGTAAATGGTGATGGAGTCTAAGATGGTAGCGGGCTAAACTGCATCATACCGGAATCCTAAATAAATCTAAATAATTCTTAGATTAGATGTACCTAAATTGTAATCTTTTCCTAATCTTTTCTCGTATCTAGGAACCTGTCTGCTGCTTACCTAAAATATAATGTAATGATCATCAGCTGATTCTTTTTCTTTCGATGATTCATGATATCAATTCAACCCAGCAATTCAATTCAATTCAATATTCATTTATTCAAATTAGGTACAATGTACACTTATTGACGTCGATTATTAAGTTTATAAAACATGATGGCGATAGTTAATCAGTTACGGTATCTTAAAACTAAAGTCACGCGGGTTGAAATCGCGCTGGTCTGAGAAGAGCCCACAACAAACTCAACCGGGGTTTTTTTTACATTATCACCATCTCACAAATCATCTTAAACTAAGGAACAGCGAGGCCGAGGACTGAAATCGCGTCCGGCGTGCTTTAGTCTCTGTGCTTTAGTATCGAATAGAGCTGCCGTGTGTTATTGTTGGCAGCCTTCTGGGAAGTGATAAGGGAGTCAACTTTGTAGCATCGCCTCGCGAGTCGCGACATAGCAACGTGTGACCAAACAGAATATAGACTGTAGTTTGGACAGTACACAGTAGGCCACCGTAATAAGCAAATTTTTTAACTCGGCATACTTCACTTCATCAACAATTGCTAGATTCATACCATACCCTTTGCCTACACCAGCGCCATTGTGGGAGTTTTTTGAACTGTTATTTATAACAACCACTGGGACGCTTTTTCAACTTTTCTCCCATATTCATATATTCATATTCATTTATTTATTTCGATTTAGGCTTGTATAAAGCTCTTACGAATGTCATATAACTCAAACAAGATTACAAAATTACAAAGATAAAGTAAAATAAAACATAAAACATAAAACCAGATCATAAAAGAAAAAATTAAACAAATTAAACAACTTACAAAATGTCATAGAATTAATAAATTATTAGTCTTGAGAAACAATCGTCAATTTGTGTATAAAATATCTATTTACATAATGTTATGTAATCCAAGCTTGTCTATCCTCTACATAATCATCGATTTTGTAATATGCCTTACTTATTAACTTATTTTTAATATACTCTTTAAATTTGCGATCTGGTAGGTCTGTTATATTGCTCGGTATTTTGTTATAAAACCGAACACCGTGTCCGATAAATGACTTACTGGTTCTTGTAAGTCTTATATAATTCGTGCTAAGTTTATTTTTATTTCTGGTATTAATTGTGTGGATATCAGATTTTTTCTTATAAAGGTGTAAATTTTGTCGGACGTACATTATATTTTCGAGTATATACAAACATGGCAAGGTTAAAACATTTATTTCTTTAAAGAAATCCCGCAGAGAATCTCTTGGTTTGATGCCATAAACGGCTCTAATAGCTTTTTTTTGTAAAATAAATATCGTCTTAGCATCTGAGGCAGACCCCCACAATAACACTCCATACGACATCAAACTGTGAAAATATGCAAAATAGACTAATTTAGCGGTAGTCACGTCAGTCATTATTTTAATTTTTCGTATTGCGAAAATTGCTGAACTTAACTTTTTTGCTAGATTATTTATATGAGGACTCCATTGAAGTCTCTTGTCAATATTAATTCCTAGGAACTTAGTAGTGTCCACCACATCAAGTTTCTCGTTTGCCAGATACATATCCACTTCCGTATTCGTTTGTGTATTTGGGGGTGCAAAATAAACACATTTAGTTTTTTTTGAGTTTAAGCACAGATTGTTTATAGAAAACCATTCTTCGATTAGGGACAGAGTTTTGTTATGACTTTCTACTTTGGTGTTTTTCCTATCAACTTTAAATAGAATAGATGTGTCATCTGCAAAAAGGACCAATTCTGCCCTGTCGCCTACTACATGCGGCAGGTCATTTATGTAGACAAGAAATAGAAATGGACCTAGAATAGATCCTTGTGGGACTCCTACGTTAATTTGTACTCCATTTGATATTTGACCATCCACAGATACTTTCATTTGTCGATTCGATAAATAGGAAGCAACTAAATCTAGGGAAATACCATCAACTCCGTAAAACTTTAACTTGCGAAGCAGTATCTCATGATTTACGCAGTCGAATGCTTTCGATAAGTCACAAAATACACCGATCGCATTTTGATAATGTTCCCAGGCTTGAAATATATGTTTTAATAGGTCAGCTCCTGCGTGAGTCGTAGATCTTCCCTTAGTAAAACCGAACTGTTGAGTGTGAAGAATTCGATGCTTGCTAAAATGTACAGATAGCTGGATCAGCAAAATTTTTTCAAATATTTTACTGATAACTGGTAACACTGACACAGGTCTGTAATTGGATGCATCTGTTTTACACCCAGATTTAAATATGGGAACCACCTTACTTATTTTCATTAAATCTGGAAAAGTTCCTTCATTTACACAATTATTAAAAATATAAACTAGTACTGGAGCTGTGATATCAACAATGGATTCGAATACTTTAACTGATAACTCCCATATATCCTCAGTATTTTTTATCTTTATAGACTTAAACGCCTTTAAAATATCAGTCTTATTAATATGTTTGAATTTAAATGGAGTAATTGAAGATTTTACATACTGATGTAGGAATATCTCAGCTTCGTTTGGTGATGATTTTAAAGATTTGGTTGTTACGGCAGGAATGCGTGCAAAAAAGGTTTCAAAGGTTTCAGCGACTCCTGAGACTTTTGTGATTATATCTTCCTTATCTTTTAAATTTATTGGGCTTTTATTAAACTCATTTCCTTTTCCTAGTTCATTGTTTATAATATTCCAGGTAGTTTTGATTTTATTTTTAGAATTTTTTATTCTGTCAGAGGTGCACATTTGTTTAGCTGTAATGCAGACTAATTTAAAGGTTTTTGAATACTTTCGAACATGATTATGAAATTCATCACTGTTACTAAGATTTCTTCTATAATATAGTTCGTATAGTTTATCACGGCTTATTCGAATTCCTTTAGTTGCCCAATCATTAAAACAAAGCTTGTGTCCTTTGTTTAAGGTCCTTTTAGTGAATATTTTCTTATGCTCAACACGTATGTTATCGAAGAAGGTATTGTACATATCATTTACATTATGGGGGGGTAATTTTAATCGGTCAATTTTATTTTTAATGTTGTGTTTAAATGTTTCTTTTCTCCTTTCAGTTATGGGTCTACATTGTATCATATTATTTGATGGTTTAATTTTGTTTTTATGTTTAAGTATCACCATCACCATAAGAGATGACTCCTTCTTCTACACTCCATAACTCAAATGTATATATGAATAATACCTTATCGTATCATGTTAGAGTTAAAATTATATTTCGTATGGAAAGATCTTGGTCTCAATTCAGATTTATTTATTTTATACCTACCTACGGGACTTCTTTATGAGGTACCTAAGATTCGTGTTGACTCTACCATTAGTTCGGAAAGATTCTACCGAGAAGAACGTTTTATACTATTTTGTGTCATACCTAAATATTGTTATCAGTGTGAATTATTATAAACGAGTTTGTGATTAACTAATTATTGGATATTTATCAGATGTTAGTGATAAGAACCGGTTTCGATGATGGAGACTGGAGACATTGAGATAGTTTTAATTACCCTCAAAGTTAGTCTCTCATTGAGTCCTTGATTGCTACGAGTGCAATCAACTTTAATAACTACTTACGCCATTTCGAGTCACTGAAGAAAACTTATTATTATTTATTACTCACCCTAAAAGCTCGGTGACACATCGATTCGGCGACTCCAATCACATAGACCAGGTCATAAGTATCTATACGTATTTGTAACCGTCACGGAACCTCGGTGAGTTATTTCACAGTTCACTGGTAAATGATGTTGTCTAAGATGGAAGCGTGCTAACCTGAGCGGGATATGGAAGTGTTTCATAAGCGCTAGGTCCCAGCGTTGATAACGATGCTGTCTGAGATGGCAAAGCGCTAACCTGAGCAGGCTACAGGCTACGGCAGTGTTTGACGGCGCGTAATGGTGTCAGGCAGTGACGTGTGGTGGCGCACAGATGGCGCGCTGGAGGCGCAGGAGGAGGGCCGCGAGTGCGTCAACTGCGGCGCCAACAACACGCCGCTGTGGCGCCGCGACTCCACGGGACACTACCTGTGCAACGCGTGCGGCCTCTACCACAAGATCAACGGCGTCAACCGGCCGTTGGTCAAGCCGAGCAAGCGGCTGGTGAGTGCGTCGCCGACCCGCAGTAACGCTCTGTTTGCGAACAGGTGCTGACGCGGAGCTCCTCACGCGCTTCTATAAGGACGGCTCCGTTCAGCGCTGGATGAGTGTCGAGGGCATGGCCAGGGGCATGAAGAAGGTGAGTCGGTGGCGTGTAGACTAGTGCATGTACCTGCCCCCCTGCCCCCTGCCCCCCGCTCACTGAACCCCCAGCACGTTGTGTGTCCCGCCCGCTTGCCGAACGCTAGGGAACTACACGCTACCGCTCCCCACTTCCGTTGGCGAAGGGCTCAAGGGTCTCTGCGAATCTATCCAAATGTCAGCGGGGATCGGAAGTTATGTCAGTTTTTATACGAATGGTCAAACATTGGACTCAATTTTCAAAACCTCAATCAACCCTCTTAAACACATTTTTGCTCCACTTTTCAAGAGATAACTTATGTGCTTTTGGTTTCGTTTTATCGATTCGTGTGCAGCATTTTTGCTGAACATAGACTATACCATTAGAGTTCTAGATAGTCATAAACATATACCTACTTAAATAATATCTAGTATCATTTAATTGCTTCCAATAATTTATCTAAGTATTTTTGTGGAGATTTAATCACAATAGATAATCCTTTAATGATAGCGTGGAGGTTTTGATCAATAAATTGGTATTTTCGCGGAGACCCTCGCTCGAGCACTGTAATTTGGAATCTATTTCTGCTATTGACTGTCTAGTGTCTACTCTTGGCTGTGTTCCCGCTCCTATTTAGAATATAAGTTTAGATTAGTTGTGTAACGAGATAGCTTATCACTAATCGAGTGGGTCAGAGAGGCCTCTCCGTCGCGACGGGGCGGTACGCGGCTGGCGGCGTGCTGGTACGCTGGTACGCGCTATGCGGGCTAATTTGTTAATCAGCGACGTTGCGTCGACTGTTAAATTACACATTACTCATTAGGGTTGCCATATCACGAGTAGGTAGATAGATAAGTACATGAGTCTAGAAGTCTCATGTCCGATATCTCTTAATGTTTTCAAGATAATACAAATTGGTTTAATTATGTATCTAAAAATAGGTCCCTAATATTCTAAAGTATCGTGGAAATAAAGATCTTAGGGTTGTCGTTAGCTTCTAACATAGCACTAGGTAATAGGGAAGTTAGGAAACCTATTAGAAAAAGTTTGAATCTCGTTTTTATTTCCATTCATCCATTTATGGATCGTACTTACAAAATGTAAATATATACCTAGTTATTATCATAGACACCATACACACACGTACTTAGTTCGTAGACTATATCTCTTTCAGCTAACATAATCATATGACTTTAAGTATATGATTAAGCTTTACAATCAAAGGCACATGACTGCTTAACCTGTTATTGCCATCACATTTTAAAATAACAGACTAAACATGGCAACCCTAGTGAATAATTAATGAATGGGCCGGCTCAGTGATTTGATTCAATTGACAATAACGAGCGACACATCGCGACTGGGGACTGAGGACTGGGGAGGCGACACAGAGGAGGGCCCCTGAGTGACTCGATGAGCCGTCAGCTGTCGCGCACGAGCATGCATTATGTATACGGTGTAAGCATCGCGGCAGGTGGCTCGGCCAATCAGCGGCGAGCTCCCGCCGCGACCATTATCATTGGACATCACAATGATAGCACGTCTGTACTGCTCCACAGTAGACGTTTTACATTGTAGATATAGTTAGACGCATCTCCACTCTCCAGTTTATCGGCTATCGAGCTGCATTGGATCCCTATCTTGTAGGAAAGAGTATTTTAAGGCGTGGTGGAGGGAACTTAGAGGCCTATAAACTCTTATCTGAGCATTACATAAACGGAATTTTATGTTGCTGCTATTTTATACATTGTAAATACTTAGAAGATACTTATTCTGTTATAGAATTAACTTAGTGTAGAGATATAGGAATATTATTAGAGTGGGTATAATAAACTGAGGTACCTACATACCTACCTACTTAACTAATGTGATTTTTACGTAACAGGCTCAGTATCCATCTAGATAATGATGATTTATTGTGATTTGTGAGTTGTGACCTAGGTACACAAACCTAAGAGCGTAGATAAATACCTACTCAGTTAACTGTTTGAAGATTAAGAATTATTTCTGACATATACCTACCTACCTAGGTAGGTAACCAGTGAATTCAAAACTGAGCTACCTATAAATTAAGATATAATTGCATGTTGGAACTACTTATCAATTCAGTTAACAGTTTCGGAGTCTCATAAACAAATCAAAGATCTCATAAAAATCAAGTTGTAGAAAACTAGTAACTACTATATAGGTACATAAAAACAAAAAATCTGACAAATCTTAGTTTGTGATTTTAATGTTTGTTCTTTTATTTAAAGCACTAACTAGGTACCTGGGTAGGTTAGTGGTCTTAAATAAATGAGTAAAAACTATACTGGACGTTGTCAACCCTGGTGAAAAAGTGAGGAAAATTCGAAGGCTTTGCCCCACGCACTGACGCAGCTTGGTGGGGCACAGTCGATGAATCCCGGGTGACAACCTATCTATCCTATATATATTCGTTTGTCCCCACGTTGGGACAGAATGTGGTGAACCCAAATCAAAAATACTGGCTGAATACAAAACATATCCAAACGGATAGAGTAGGTACCAAGTTGATCCGGGGGCTTACTACCATCGCGTAAAGCAGTATTGTTTTAATATTGTTGACGCTGTTGTTTTAGAAATTATACCTAGTCTTTATTTTAGGGTCGTCAAGGTACCTACTTAGGTACTTCATGCAGTTTAACTGGCAAGTTTTAAATGGCAGTAAGCCAACGGGTCGGGTAATGGGTCTGGCTAACGAGGTCCAATGCAGCTCCCTCTTACTTTATAGTCATAACTCATAACTTCGATCAGTAGGGCTAGCATATGCACAACGAGTAAAATTATGTTTATCCGTTATCTCTAGTTATTTGTCTACCAACAAGCTAACATGGTTACCTACTTGTCTAGTTACGTCAAAAGTAATATTTCTATCTGTGTTATTTTTCTCTACGAACCCTTACATGCAGACAATTTTTTTCTTGTAATATATACCGCATTTTGCGCATGTTATGGTAAACGAAAAATTAGCCGGCAACGACAACATCTCTCTCTCTCTATCTCGTGACGAGATATCCCGTAGTGCGCATGCTAAGCCTGCAGATGTGTCTGACGGCGTGTCATGTCACGTGTCACGTGTGACGGTGTGTGTTGTCTGTGTGCGTGCAGTCGGCGGCGCGGCGGCACGGCCAGTGCTGCACCAACTGCGGCTCGCGCAACACCACGCTGTGGCGGCGCAACAACGACGGCGAGCCCGTCTGCAACGCGTGCGGCCTCTACTACAAGCTGCACGGCATCAACAGGTAACGACATTATACCGTCAGCTCCCTATAGCTGAATGAGAAGGCTCCAAGTACCAGCAGGATGTACCTACGAGACCATTACAGACGTACGAGTGACTCGGACTCATCACTCAGTTGATCCAACCGGTGTCCGTTGTAGGTACATATGTTGGAAGTTCTATATAGAATATAGATAACTACCTACTGTATACCTAAGTACATACAGTGCAGAGGAGGTTTGAGTCTTGCATGAAGTCAGACACGCCATGCCAGCGGGCAAAAGTCCGAAGGGATTATCTTACCCAGAAACATCGACCATATAACCTGGAAAGTGCCATTGCAACGTCGCTTTCTTTGTTGGTAAATTTTAAGGCAAGTTGGGGAAAATACCTGCGATATGATCGTTGAGGTAAGATGAGCCTTTTCAATGGGGAGACTGGAGAGACACTGTAATTTCATCCCGCTAGGTGTTGCATCGTCTCTGGTGTTGTTTACCTGTCAAACACCATATATTTTTTACGCGATAGTTTAATTTTCTTAGATTAATTCATTACAATGCCTAAATGTTGTGCATTCAAATGTGATAATAAAGGCGCACGCCGTTTTCTTGCTGATGAGGCAAGAAAAAGACTATGGTACAAAGCCTTGCGCCCAAAGAAACCCAGTTCATCGGCTAGTTTATGTAGCGCTCACGTTAGACCTGACGATTTTTATGACGAGAGCACGTACACTGGTTTTTTCCCCAGATTCAATTAAAATAGGAAGCCTAATTTCCTCAAATATGTACGCAAAAGAACCTGACAGTTACCAGCCAGGGTGGCGCCATCTGAGATTAGCTTTGCCTGTCCCTCCCCATTGTGGCGAAACTATAAGCGCCATCTAGTTGCAAACTTTAGTAACACATAGGTAATATTTAGAACTGCCTAGCTACCTCTACCTGCTAGTCAGGACCTACAGGCAATTGAACAACATATCATTTTCAGATTTTTTTTCGCGAAATTGTATGTATTTTTTATACTGGTTTGCAGGCCATTAGCGATGCGAAAAGATGGAATTCAAACGAGAAAACGAAAGCCGAAGAAGTCTGCGAACGGCGTGAAACCACCGCAAGATGGTGCCAAGAAAGATGGCCACAATTCTCCCGGGCTTGACGGTGTGTTACGATTTCCAACTACCTAACCATCATAATTATTGTAATAATATAAGAAGTTAGTAGGTAGATAGGTACATTCAAATCATAGTACATAACCTGTGCAAAAATTTCACTCTCTGAACCAAGACCAACCTATTAACTACCTATCGAAATAATATGATAGTGATCGGCACGGCTAATTAATAGACTAAGAGATAGGTACCTAGCTGCATTTTTGGTGACTATCGCCAGGAAGGCGGATTCAGTATTTGGTGGGTGTAGAACTCTCCACTGATGACGATGGTGAATGTTTGACCGCATGTTGATGGACCTTTCACTAGATATGGCCGCTCAAAGACGTGTTATGGTTACCAAAAATGAACCATAACTAGAAAGTCTGAAGGTCTGACCGTATTCTGATAGGCCTATCAGAATACGGTCAGACCTTCACCATCATCATCAGTGGAGAGCTCTTCAGTCAAAAAGTGCAGCTGTCTCTTATAATACCTATAACTACAAGTGTAGATCACCGCTGAGAGTTCGCTGAGTTTGCAGTTTGTTGGATTAGGTATGTCAATTAAAATGTACAGTACCTACCTACCCCTACGAAGGTATGTAGTTTTCTATGGATCAGATTTCAGATTTGATCGTAGCTACGGATAGGTACCTAGGTACTCCGAGCATAAAATAAAATAAAGTGTAAAATCTATTCGTTTTCCAGAGAGCAAGCCCAGCATAGCAGAAGTGCCCCTGCCCCTAACGGCGAGCATGCCGGGCGCCAGCAAGCCCGCCCGCGAGCCCGCGCCCTCCCCGCACGCGCACGTGCACTCCCACGGGCACGGGCACGCGCACGGGCACGGGCACGCGCACGCGCAGAGCGGACAGTACGCGGCGCACCCGGGGCTGGCGCTGCCGAGCGCGCCCGCCTTCCTGTCCAACCCGTCGCTGTTCAGCATCAAGAGCGAGCCGAGCGCGGCGGGCGGCTACGACGGCTACAGCCACTCGGGCGCCGGCGCGCCCTACCACTCGCAGCAGCACTATCTGCACGCGCTGCAGGTGAGCAGCACACGCACGGCCCGGACACAGTCCAGTGTCCAACCCCTCACCCCTTGCTGTTACTGTTAGGTACCCACCGCACTGAAAAGCGCAGCAGGGTTGGCAACGACTGTAAGTAGGTAAACTCCCATAGAAAAAGTATCTAGATATATCTAGTTCTTCGGGCCTTAACCCAATCCTTCCACATGTAGGTAGATAAGAACACCAAGTTGAGTCATTCCACTGCTAGACCTATGCTTTTTGGAGGGCTACTCACGGTCCTCCGCCTTCGTCATCGATCCATTTTCAAAGACATTTTACTTAGTGGTCGTTGATCCAGCTCAAGCGTCCCAGACAATATGTACCTACCTATAACGAAGCAGTCTAATCTCAATTGAGCTAATTAGTTACTCAGCTAACATCTTATTGAAAATCATATACCTACTAACTACATAAATCAGCCAAAGTCAAAGATGAAGCCTTGATTGAAGCCCTTTAATTAACTTACAAATTCTGTTTCCTTATTGGTGCAGTACGGCCTGGGCAACGGCGAAGAGGAGGAAGGCAGCGGCTTCCTGCACCAGCGCAACGTGACAGCGCACGCCAAGCTCATGGCATCCACGTAGCAGGCCCGCCTGCCCCTCGCGCGCACCGAGAGCTGGCGCGAGACCACCAACCACCCGCCAACCGCCAACCGCCCGCGCCACTCCGAACACGGCCGCCAGTGAATCACAAACTCATTGGAGAGAACCAGCTTGATCGATTAAAAGTCGATAAATACCGTGTGTCGCAGTGGTCATGCTAGGCTTGCAGTAGCCACGGCTTTGTTGAACACAATGCAAGAATTTGAGAAAGGCATATCTAATTTAAGAGGAAACAGACGTCAACAGGGTTCCTATTTCTATTTCTATTTCCTACCCTCAAGACGGGGTCTATCTCAGGAATACTTTAATATAGCGACTTGGCCCTTGTGCTATATTATTGACCGAGCGAAGCGAAGGTCTCTGAGTCTACTTGAGTGAATTTGCACTTGTCCGTCCGTCCGTCTGTCAGAGCCTATAACTTCTGAATTACTGTACCTACGTAATTACTTCAGCTTTAAATATAATATGTAAACCGATGGCCTCCGGCCGAATATGGCTTAAAAAGATATAAAAATCTTTATTTCAGGAGGGCTCTCATAGAAGCGAATGTGAAGTAAAAGATTTTTTATAGCGTTACATAGGGTGCGGTATATCATTTTACCTAAAGATAATTAGGAATAGAGTCCAAAAAATTTTTTTAAAATTTTCTCCCTAAAATTGACGAAATTGGGGTTTTCAAAGTGGAGATTTTCTAACGTCCAAAGTTGACTTCAGAACTCTAATTTTCTGAAAAGCTGAGCCTGAAACTTGATCAATTATTTGAATTATATCCTGTACTTGAACAACAAATACTAAAATTAGATAAATATTATAAGGAAAAGAAATTATTTAATTTTTAATAAGCTTCAGTATTTTTAACAGAACTTCACAATGATGTCAATAGATGGCGCCGCGAGGTGTCAGTTCGGGGCGAACCACTAGTTTACCTTCATTTTAATAACTAGATAGCTACCTTATTATCTAATCAATTCTTCCAGTGCAACAAATAAATAGTTTTCTTTCTAGAAAACTATTCTTTAAGTATGAGAAAAAGTACGAATTAATATTGCCACAAATGCCTTCAAGTAGAGCTTATGTAAAACATCTAGGTTTAAGAACATCAACGACATGATGAGTTATGAAACGATGAGTTATGGTCATAATTACCTACTACAGTTAATTGTGGTCTCAAACGGTAGGTGTAATTACCGACAACTTTATTCTGGTCACAAATGAAGTTTATCAGAATTATTGTACAACGGTTGTATATTTCTAATTAAGATACTTAACTTTAAATTTTCGATAGTTAAGGAGATCAGTATTATAAGACTCGCTAATCAAGACTTAGCATTTTCGTATTACAAAATGCAAGTCTGCTATTTTCACGTCACTTATTAGGTCTCTACTCTGATGTAATTTGTATAAAATTATAATTAGTGTAAGTATTAAAGGTAAAGCGATAAGGCGTATGTAGAAAGTAAAGTACTTAGCATGTAAATATCTAATTAAACAATTTCGACTGAAAGATAGTCACTGATGTGTATTTTTAATGGCTGTTTAAAATAAGTTACTTAAATTAATGAAACTTGTAACAGCATGTAATGCAAATTGCTAATAATACCTTGATGTTCAGTAACCTAATGATTAAATAATGCAAATTAATTAAAATGGAACTAATTATTGCAAGTTCCTTTGAATTTAGTGTACGTACCTATACCTATTATACATATTATGCAGATGCAATAATGCAGATTAGAGTGAATATACTCATGTGCTACACTTTATAATGACATTTCTAATTGTCAGATAGTGACGTGACAGAAATGCCTTGCCACGTCAAATAGTGTGCATGCACCTCAATGATTAAGGAATATGTATTCACAATATCTCTATGATGCACCTCCATATGGAAACCTAAGAAAGTACGCAACCTGACTTGATGCTTCCATGATGTGTCTAATAAGTCTAGAATCATTGCCAGAAGTCACAACATTGTGTCAGTATCAATTTGAGTGTTTCAAGCATAGACTTAGAATGTACGTAGCGAAAAAATCCTATGTCTATGGTTTCAAGACTGTTTCCATACTAATAGGCCTATTACACTGCACTTTTCACAGGGACCCTTACCATGGATCAGTGTAGTGTAATAACATTTAGGGAGAAAGGATCCCTAATTTGGTCCTTATTGCTTTGTAATTAGCGACGCCATAATATAGGGACATAAAGCCCTGTGAAAAGTGCAGTGTAATAGGTCTATAAGCTTTTCTATGTCTTATACATGTCATAACTTTTTAAGTGAAATAATTGTTATCATATGACTAATAATCCTTATCCATAGTTTAAAAATAATATAGCCAATAACTCTCACAGAATCATCCGCACATCTTACGGCTCTCACCATAGCAGCCTTATTACAGAATAGATCTAAGAACAAATCGCATTTATTAATAATTGTACATAGTTAAATAAATGATAATAATATAAAGTTGTAGTGCATTTTCCAAACACTTTATTTAATAGTCTTTTGATAACATCCTTATAAAATGGATCTCTTAGCTCTGAAGAGAAATGTATAATATAACATTATACTTGATGCACTTATTTTGTTTAGTTTCATTTCCCCCTAGCACGTAGAGCGGCGCCCTCCAGGGCGGCCCCCGTGAGCCGGTACAGGCACCATTGCTCAGAGGCAGTCAAGTTGACTGCTCCTTTGCTTTCATAAAATGATTTGGCACTATTCCATTCCAAAACATGGAAATCCACCCTGCAGCAACCCTCAGAATGTGCTTCCTAAAACCAAAATATGAATTTTTGTCAAATCTATTTAGACTATGGTTTTACAAAGAACAACAATACTTCAATAAGTTGCTTTAAAGTAAGCAGTCATAGTCGTAAATAAAAATAAAAATGTTTAAGTAGAGCAATTTGAAAAGACTTTGGTAGGCTTTTCTGTTATCGGTTCTATAGTTCTTGCTCTTAAGTATGTATTTAATTAACATTATAATATTACTGCTGCGCTCAGAGTTGCCTAATCATTACTTCAAGAACTCTTCAGTATGAATTGTATTGAAATCTGTATTAAAGAGTTCCATAATTTTTTTGAAGAAGCAATTTTTTTAAATGAAAATAAAGAAATAGTAGTCTTACACTAGCAACCTCATCAAACAGTCTATTGCCAATCCCTCGGCGCCGCTCACTGGTCCTCACATACAGATCCTCCAACAGCATGGAGCGGCCCTCCCAAGTGGAGTAGACAGGGAAGTAAATAGCATACCCTGCTATTATTGTACCCGCACCTTTCTTCAGTTCTGCTACTAAGCACCTGAACGCCGGTGGGGTCGATTCGAAACCATCGTGTTGCAAATCTATGAACAAATAACCGACTGAATATAATCTTGTCACAAAATGAAAGTAGGCATCTATTAAAGTTATATTAAAAGTGACCTGTAACTGTTATTTTAGGACCTTCAGGCATTTTCTCAAAGTCGGCAAGCTCCTGTAAAGCATAATTCGTTTAATTCAGCCAGCCATATGTGCTAATCTTAATTACTTACTAATACAGTTTTGAACGAGTTGACTTGTAACTTGCAATACTACTTACTTGTATCATTTCGGCGACTGCTAACATATCGTCCTTTACGGCGCGACGTATTATAACTTCTGTGTCACTGTATTTGTTAGACATCATAATTCTTTACGCAGTTCCAGTCAAGACTTAGATTTATTTTTGTAGTAAGTACCTACTAAGTTGTAATCAGTAGATTGCTCCTCACACAGCAAACGTTATCTTTAATTATTACTATCAATATTTAGAAGAAAGCAACAACCCGTCCACTTAAATCTTTTAATAAAATAATATTAAATTTAATAGTATCAAATCCCAACAAATTCAAATCTGAAATCACCAACCAGTCACCAACACAGAGTAGTTTAATCCTTGCACCAAACCAAACAGAAACAAACGTACACAACACACACAAACGTATATAATAATGCAGTGGTTAAATTCTCTTTGTCACCAACAAGCCAGAGATAAAAGCATAGATAATTAAACCTCTAGAATAAATGCCAGCGTGTAACCGAAAGGGATAGGTAATAAATAATAGGTAAAACGCTGCAATGCACCAAGCACAATAAGTGCGAACAAAATAAACTAAACCCGTGACACGCAGAAAGGGATAGAAGAAATCATATTTTGTTCTCATTCTATCTTGTGTAATATATCAAGTCAATATACGGGATATAAATATACCGGTTCACTAATGTTTCGCAAAAAACATTTAACAAATGTTCATTTCACAAAAAACGTTCCAAAAACTAATCATTTCACAAACGTCGTATTCCGCAAACATATAATTTATTAAAAGATTATTTGACAAATACTCAATTCACAAATACTTTACTTTACAAAAGTGCTGAATGTAAAATTGTCATTAACTAATTTATTATTTCATAAAATAATTCATTCTTCAAATTCGTAATTTTACAAAATATTAAGACATAAATTGTTATTTGAAAAATAAAACTAACTATAAGTCGCCCGCAACTTCGTCCGCGTACGATCTCTGATTTCTTATGAGATTGAGATTTTTTATGATATGAATATATATATATGTTACGGGTAATTACCCAAACGTTTTGGGTAAAATTCGAATAATAAGTAAAATAAATTTTAATTCGGAATTTACCCATACTCACCTAGGTCTATCCAACTCTGGCTGGATAATGTTAGGGATATGGGTTCTCTCCCTCTCCCTCTCACCCCCTCCAAGGCCCGGTCGACGGAGCCCCGCTGCGCGGGGCTCCTTTTTTCTGGGTGGTATAAAAAGGAAATAACCACGAAGAGGATGGCGGGGTCTTTCAGACCCCGCCATCCTCTTCGTCACCTAAACCATCCGAGTCGGAGTGCCCCCAGTCCCGAGCTCGCTTCGCTCGCTCTTGCATGAGCAGGAGTGGTGCCTAAAAAGGAAGTGGAGAAGCTAGGAAAACCACTTACAACCACTTACAACTACTTAAAACAATTTACCCATACTCACCTAGGTCTATCCAACTCTGGCTGGATAATGTTAGGGATATGGGTTCTCTCCATCTCCCTTTCACCCCCTCCAAGGCCCGGTCGACGGAGCCCCGCTTGGCGGGGCTCCTTATTTCTGGGTGGTATAAAAAGGAAATAACCACGAAGAGGAACCTCTTCGTCACCTAAACCATCCGAGTCGGAGTGCCCCCAGTCCCGAGCTCGCTTCGCTGGCTCTTGCATGAGCAGGAGTGGTGCCTAACAAGGAAGTGCAGAAGCTAGGAAAACCACTCGACCTTCGTTTCGCTACGGAAGTCGCCTGTTCGCTTCGCTCGTCAGCTCCCCCCTTCGCTCCACTCGGCCTTGTGGGTTCGCTACATTCAGGACCTCCTTCGCGAGCTTCTGGCTACGCGCTTTACAAAAGCACTCTAGGGGTAGGGCAGACAAGTCTGCGTGAAGTCTGAGTGCTCAGATTTGGACCCAAGAATGTCAACTTTTTAAAACGGGCTACGCCAGAAGACTCTTACAGTATTTGTGAAACAATTCATTTTATCGAAAAAGAAATATGCTTTAAGTTGTTTTATTAAATAACACGATTTATAAATCAATTGTTTGTCAAATTATATTTTATGAAATGATAATTTGTCTGTTAATTATTTTGTCAATTGAATTATTTATAGGACCAAAAGTTTTATAACGATTAATATATGATTCATAATTTTGCGAAACGTTGTTTGTGAAATGAAAATTTGTAATTTGTTTTTTATGAAATGATCGGTCACCAAATATACCTCTATGAAGAAATAAAAATCAGCAACCAATTTTTAAATATTTATATTTATAATGATGTTGATATTTTATATGTAGTGCCTATTGCCTCTTAGTAAGTCTCTTACACAAGTAAGCATTTAGGTCGTCGTCAACCGATGGACGTCCACTGCTGGACATAGGTCTCCTGTAGGGTCATCCACAAGCCACGGTCTTGCGCCGCCTGGATCCAGCGATCTATTTAGGATCGATAATTACGAAGCATTTAGGTAAAAACAAATAATTATCGGTGATGGTTTAACAAAAAAAAATTTTTTTTAAGTCTGTTAAAAATTCAATAAAACTGGTACTGCTGTAAAGCGAAACATAAATTGACTTCTCGAACCATACATATTTGGCTTTTCGAGCCATACATATTTGACTTTTCGAACATACTGGGTATATAAAATTATCAACATGCTCAAATTTTTCATACAAAAAATATTTTTAACTCTTTGTCGCTCCTGAACTCATCTCATCACTATGCCAGTCTCCATGTTTGAAAATGTTTTTAATTTCATTCTGTTGAAGTACGGTGATACATCACATACGGTGAAGGAAACATCGTAAGGAAACCTGGACTTGACAGTCTGAAATCACCAACATGCAGTGAGCAAGCGTGGTGATTAATGCTCATGCATTCTTCTAATGAGATGAGGCCCTTGCCCAGTAGTGGAACAGTTACGGGCTGGATTTTTATCATTATCTGTAAACGTACCTATTCAAGATAAAAATAAAATTGATCTTGCTTACCACGAGGAATCGTGAGGGAAGAGCATTTTCTTTTAAAACGGGCCGTGATAAATTAGGAATATAATCCTCTGGCATGAAATGTTTGCTGCATATTACAGAATTTTGGGTCACTTTTCTGTTACCACCAGGTATAATGCTTAACCACTTTTCACGCAATGTATCATTTTTTGGTAATCTGAAATATGAAAAAAATATCTATCCTGTTATAATTCGTGTTTCATAGTTTACGATACTTGTCCCGTATACTTACTTGGTACCTAAATTTATGTCACCCGAAATTTTGTCTATCGTAAGATTCATCAAAATGGCCGTTTGTGTTGCAACCATCATAGTACATAATAATTCCATGGTTGCAACGTTTTTATTTTTTATAACTACTACGATTGCCGCCTTCAACACGAAAACAAGTGAATTATTGACGTACTAATATTCTAAATGCTTGAAATTTTAATCGGAGGTTAAGAGGTGACTAATTCGATAGTATAACCATTTTTCAGATTTCTTTTATAAACGTACCAAATTTGAAGTATAATGTTAAATGTGAAATAGCAACACAAAGACCACTGTTAGAAAGGGACACCGCGGTATGCTGTGGATGTCTCACTCGGATTCATTTTTATACTGCGTGCGTAGTGATCCTTATGTCCGTGATATAAGGATTAAATTTGATTAAAAATAAGTTAGATAAGTTTGTAGTACGCATTCCAGTTGTACGTAGTACTTATTAGTTCTATGGGCTTGGTCTATATTTCTTTCTGTTTGCAATGTCACTGAGTACTCACTGTCAACAACATAGATACCTAATACCAACGACCTCAATTTACATAGACGGGCCCTGTCAAACAAAGAATGTGGGCGTATTTTTAGCAACACCATCAACGCCATCTAGTCTGAAAAGCGGGAACTTGCTTGCAACATCTTGAACTCAGATTAAAAACCTAATAGATATAGCAATGGTCTGCTCGGTCGTGAGACAGCCATATTCAAGTATATTATATACTGTCTTTGACAGGTATATAATAAGATGTTGCCATATTCATAATTTACTCCCCAAGTGGTGAATCCTGGCAGATAGGATAGGAATAATAGGAAATAAATAAAGTTGACCAACACAACTACAAATATAATATATTATAATAAAATATTATCGATAATTAATAGTATCACGCGAATGTTTAAATAAACACCGATTTATGTAGTTTCATTTATTATTTTGTTAAAATCAAAACCATAAAATTTTAGTAACATACCTACGAGTACATAATAATTTACCCTAAACTTTTCTTGATATTATTTCGTACCTTTCATTGCTATTTGTATAATGCCAGATGACATAAAACATTTCACAGTATTACAGAATCAGAAATAATTATTTATTGCATAATACACATAATATTACAAAGGTGGTAAAAGATAAAAATACAAGTGTATTACCATCGTCATGGCGTGCAATACTTAAATACAATCGATGTAGCAAATCACGGTATTAATTAGATAAATAGGTGACCAATTAAGAAAACTCTTGAAATATGGACAATACCTACATATTATTATATCAACTGAACCTGAAATTGAAAATGTCATACATTTAGATTAAGTATTATCGATATATTATTAATATAAAGTACTTGATAAGAGTCAAAGAAATAGTCCATTGTAATTACAGTTAACCATGTCAATGTATTTGCATAAACCAATCATATACTCGTAATTTAGCTAGCCGTCATTGAAAAATTCGGTGACCGATCATTTCATAAAAAACAAATTACAAATTTTCATTTCACAAACAACGTTTCGCAAAATTATGAATCATATATTAATCGTTATAAAACTTTTGGTCCTATAAATAATTCAATTGATAAAACAATTAACAGATAAATTATCATTTCATAAAATATAATTTGACAAACTATTGATTTATTAATCGTGTTATTTAATAAAACAACGTACAGCGTATTTCTTTTTTGATAAAATGAATTGTTTGATAAATACTGTAAGAGTCGTCTGGCGTAGCCCGTTTTAAAAAGTTGACATTCTTGGGTTGAAATCTGAGCACTGTCCTACCCCTAGAGTGTTTTTGTAAAGCGCGTAGGTAGAAGCTCGCGAAGGAGGTCCTGAATGAAGCGAGCCTACGAGGCCGAGTGGAGCGAAGGGAGGAGCTGGCGAGCGAAGCGAACCGGCGACCTCCGTAGCGAAACGAAGGTAGAGTGGTTTTCCTAGCTTCTCCACTTCCTTTTTAGGCACCACTCCTACTCATGCAAGAGCGAGCGAAGCGAGCTCGGGACTGGGGGCACTCCGACTCGGATGGTTTAGGTGACGAAGAGTGGTTATTTCCTTTTTATACCACCCAGAAAGAAGGAGCCCCGCGAAGCGGGGCTCCGTCGACCGGGCCTTGGAGGGGGTGAGAGAGAGAGGGAGAGAACCCATATCCCTAACATTATCCAGCCAGAGTTGGGTAGACCTAGGTGAGTAGGTATGGGTACCCCTAGAGTGATTTTGTAAAGCACGTAGGCAGAAGCTCGCGAATGAGGTCCTGAATGAAGCGAGCCTACGAGGCCGAGTGGAACGAAGGGAGGAGCGGGCGAGCGAAGCGAACCGGCGACCTCCGTAGCGAAACGAAGGTCGAGTGGTTTTCCTAGCTTCTCCACTTCCTTTTTAGGCACCACTCCTACTCATGCAAGAGCGAGCGAAGCGAGCTCGGGACTGGGGGCACTCCGACTCGGATAGTTTAGGTGACGAAGAGGATGGCGGGGTCTGAAAGACCCCGCCATCCTCTTCGTGGTTATTTCCTTTTTATACCACCCAGAAAGAAGGAGCCCCGCGAAGCGGGGCTCCGTCGACCGGGCCTTGGAGGGGGTGAGAGAGAGAGGGAAAGAACCCATATCCCTAACATTATCCAGCCAGAGTTGGGTAGACCTAGGTGAGTAGGTATGGGTACCCCTAGAGTGATTTTGTAAAGCACGTAGGCAGAAGCTCGCGAATGAGGTCCTGAATGAAGCGAGCCTACGAGGCCGAGTGGAACGAAGGGAGGAGCGGGCGAGCGAAGCGAACCGGCGACCTCCGTAGCGAAACGAAGGTCGAGTGGTTTTCCTAGCTTCTCCACTTCCTTTTTAGGCACCACTCCTACTCATGCAAGAGCGAGCGAAGCGAGCTCGGGACTGGGGGCACTCCGACTCGGATAGTTTAGGTGACGAAGAGGATGGCGGGGTCTGAAAGACCCCGCCATCCAGAAAGAAGGAGCCCCGCGAAGCGGGGCTCCGTCGACCGGGCCTTGGAGGGGGTGAGAGGGAGAGGGAGAGAACCCATATCCCTAACATTATCCAGCCAGAGTTGGGTAGACCTAGGTGAGTAGGTATGGGTAAATTCCGAATTAAATTTATTTTACTTATTATTCGAACTTTACCCAAAACTAAGTAAACCCGTGTAAAATTAGGTTTACAACATCTTCTAGCCTTACCCGTAACATATTATATTACGAGTATATATTGAATTCATATCATAAAAAATCTCAATCTCATAAGAAATCATAGATTGGACGCGGACGACGTTGCGGGCGACCTATAGTTAGTTGTATTTTTCAAATAACAATTTATATTTTAATATTTTGTAAAATTATGAATTTGAAGAATGAATTATTTTATGAAACAATAAATTAGTAAATGACAATTTTACATTCAGCACGTTTGCAAAGTAAAGTATTTGTGAATTGAGTATTTGTCAAATGATCTTTTAATAAATTATATGTTTGCGGAATACGACGTTTGTGAAATGATTAGTTTTTGAAACGTTTTTTGTGAAATGCTCATTTGTTAAATGTTTTTTGCGAAACATTAGTGAACCGAAAAATTCATCTAGGCTGTAGTAGGCTTTGCTTATTAACCAATTCTTTATCACTCTCTTGAATTTAGGTAAAGAAAGTACTTTGATGCTCATCGGTCAAATTATTATAAACTCGTATGACCATAATGAACTTACTTTTACGGAAAATATTAGAATTACGTTAACTATAATACACATTTTCTCCTTGAATTTAACTTTTGACAAACAAAAACAGAACAATATTTTTTTATGTAAAATAAGGCGTCATAATTCATTTAACCGCGCCATAGACTACGCACAAACTAAAAAACATCTTTTTTCAAAATAGGTACCTACAAAGTAGGTACACACCTTCTGAACGTCATGCTTACAAAGTATAAGACGTGATGGTGTAATTACGGTATCCTAATAGAGTATCGGTACGTTAAGAGAGAAAAAATCGGCCAAGCGCGCTTGCCCGAATGGAAGGATTTGAATTTGGGTCCTGGCAACACTGCAAATATACTCGTTTTCAAATAACCTCCAATGTACATAAGCTGTACATAAGTTTGTGTGCCAAAGATGTACGTCAAAATGAACTTTGGCAGGCAAAAAAATTGAGCACGCTGACAGGGACAAAAAAAAAGTATTCACTTACCTTTCTTTTAAAGGCAATACGCCATAAAGCTATCTCGTTTTTGCATTGACAGTTTGGAATATGGCGAAATCTTTAGGTTTTTAATCTGAGATCTTGAATAAAAACTTGAAAACGTATGACTCGGTCATAGATAATATAGGTAGGTCATAGCCGTAAGGCCAGTTAGTAAAAAAAAAAATTATACAGTTTGCCGCGGAAGTTAAATGATTGCGTAATGGATAAAAATATTAAATAGGAAGATTAAATAACGTTTTTTTGGAAATGTATAATTGTGAATTGAAACACTTACCTTAAAATTCAAATTATACAGTGCCAAACTAATTAAACTTTAGATGTTAACATAATAATAACAAATTATCCGCACGACGAGCGATCGTGACAGCGCTACGACGGGAACAAAGACAGATGCGGAACGTGTTCCGCAACTCGGACGCCCGGCGTTATTCTATGAAAGGGCCCATCTAGTGCATACATACATATCGATGCCTAATACACTATATACTAGGTCAACAAGTTCAGTCAAGTCAGTAGTCACGGTAATGTTAGGTATGTTCCGACACTGCAACCAATGAATTCAATTTAGTATACTGCGAAGCCGTTTCTTTATTTTGTTAGCTGTACAGTAATTTATTATTTAGTGCTGTTTTGACGTGAAAATAATTATTATATATAAATGTACAAGTTATAATCTGTTCAACACGAAAAATTCTTGTTTGCATGTAGTTATATTTAAAAAATGGAATATTCAAGTAACTTTTCCATTGAATTAATCGCTTAATAAAAGTAAGTAGGTATACTTTTTTATTAAAAGAAAATATTGTTTTTCAAGTAACCTAATACATAGTAACTTTTTAACCGAATTGTTACTGAGATTATGTACAGTAAAAGTGATGAACATATTTCGACAAATAATTGTTATTTAATAATCAATGGTGCAAGCTGTTTTTCTGGACGCTGTTGACCACGTCATGATCAAAGCACTGAGAATTACCTCGAAAACGCCAGTACTCACAGTACAAAAATGGTGACGATTTATGGACCCCATATACAAGTATTTCCCTCGTAGAAGGGGGGATCCTAGGGTCAGTCCTTAACGGAACGAATTTCTCCCCTGTTAGAGCACTGAACATTGCTTGCAGTGTAGGTATATCAGAACATACCTGTTATCTATACTTATTACATTACCGCTACTCTACCCTCCATAATTACCGTGGACGGTGGAAGTGACGGTTTCGAAATGTCATTGTCAAAGTGAGATAGAAATACAGCAGCGCGACTGCGTATCTTTTGCACCGAAGCCAAAACTATGCCAAAACATGGTTTTGGCTTCGCGTATCATTGATACTGTCCGTAAAGGATCGTTTAGGACAAAAAAACGTTTTGACATTGATGCAGCAGTTAACTATCGATAAAAATAATTGCTGAAAATTGGTGTCACGTAAGACCACAGATTAGTATAGAATACTACGTATTTTGTAACTACGTAAGACTTTTGAATTATGATGTCACAGGACCACGGCAAACGTTACGTCCAACTAGGCTTTCATTGATACATGGCAAGAGGTGTTTTTAGCGGTGACATATAAGGTGTCCGTTAATCTTTTTACTACTCATATTATCAAAAATAAATTTATTATAAGGATTTAAATCAATCAATCAATCAATAGAAAATACTATTATTGCAAACAAGTAGGTATGGTAGATTGGAATGGCTTCAAAGACAAGACAAGAATAATACATTCTAACTGTATGGTTATGAGTAACGCGGTACGCGGAGGTAACTCCAGAGAAATAGATGGTTGCACTCACGGCACATGGCGGCAGTTTTACCTGTTGCATTCGCATCACAAAACTTACCTGTCGCGAATTTTATAATAAAGTACAAGGAAGGAAGATTATAGTAAAAATATTATAGCTACATATTATGTGAAATGCTAAATCTACTGACTGACTGTAATCATTGTCCTGCTTACTTAGAAGGTGAAATAATACAAACGTTATAAATTTATTTACTGTTTATTATTTTAATAATAATATATCAATTACGTAATAATAATATTATGGTACACGCTAAAACATATTGTCGTCTTAAAACTTTACAGATCCAGTCACAAAGTTCAGAGCATAATATTCAAAAGCTTTCTTTTATAATGAACTACATTATGCCCGCGACTTCGTCCGGGTGTAGATTAAGGTTTTTAAAAAACTCGGAAGCGCCTTGATTTTCCGGGAGAACATCAATTAGCCCGGATGTCCGTCTCCGGGATACAAACTATCTTTGTACCAAATTTCGTCATGATCGGTTAAAAATAAACGTTTGGGCCGTGAAAGGTAGTTAAATTTTCGCATTTACAATATTAGTAGGTGTTGATTTTACAAGAGTTTCGTAAATCATTAACAATATGCCTGAACTTTTCTTAATTTCATAAAATAGTCTGTTCCTACACTATAACATAGTCTATAGGAGTAGAAAAATATTAAGTATTCTAACTACTTTTTAAAAATTTAAAAACAAATTAAAAGTAAAATTAAAACATCTTATTTACTTATGTTACATTATGATAGTGTAAAGAATACTTAAATTGCTATACTGTACAATTGACGACCTTGTTCTCAGAGAGACTCTCTCAGAGTGGCCGTATTATTCCCGCCGAGAAAGTAGAAGTTAGTAATTCAAGGTGTCAAAAGCTAAGGCGCCGCTCAATTCAGTTTGATGCCTTTGCAATTTCCACCAGAGATGTGCTACGTTGCTACCTGCTAAGCAAACCCAACAATCTCTAAAAACTATCACTTCAACTCTATCTCTATCAGCGCTTGATGTAACTAGCGATCTAAGCTATGAAAATCAAGCGCTCCTATTGGTGGGTTTGACATACATCCGCAGCTTAGCAACACTTATATTCTAACTTTCGTGACGTATGGTACATTGTGATGTGACAATATATCGTAAAAAACATCAGTTTATCAATAAAATTAACAAGTATTGCGCAGATCTTGAAGCAAAAATAATAAACATAAAATTAATTGTATTCAATTCATTAATAGCCAGATTTTTGATCGAGCGAAGCGAAGGTCTCTGAGTCTACTTGAGTGAATTTGCACTTGTCCGTCCGTCCGTTCGTCTGTCAGAGCATTATAACTTCTGAATCACTGAACGTAATTACTTCAGCTTTAAATATAATATGTAAACCAATGGCCTCCAGCCGAATATGGCTTAAAAAGTTATAAAAATCTTCATTTCAGGGGGGCTCTCATAGAAGCGAATGCGAAGTAAAATATGTTTTACAGCGTTACATAGGGTTGCGGTATATCAGTTTAAAGAGCTACATAACTTAAGAGTCCAAAAATATATTTTTTTTTAATTTTGCCCCTAAAATTGACGAAATGGGGGGCTTTCAAAGTGGAGATTTTCTAGCGTCCAAAGTTGACCTCAGAACTCTAACTTGATCAATTACTTGAATTATATCCTGTACTTGAACAATAAATACTTAAATTAGATAAATATTGTAAGGAAACGAAATTATTTAATTTTTAATCAGCTTCTGTATTTTTCACATTGATAGCGCCGCGAGGTCTCAGTTCGGGGGGAACCACTAGTTATTAAGTTTTTTAAAAATTATATTTGCATTAGTGTGCAAAGTAGCGTTTATTGCACTGTTGTCAAACTAACTGTACAGAAATAGGCCATGCGACAATAACCACTATTGCACAGTCATGTGAGATGAACAACTGCTGATGAAACACCTTTGTCAGTGTTTCGACTTTGATACGCAAAATCTATCAACGAAGGAAAGAACGATTTCGCGATTCCTGCAGGTTCACTCCACTCGCGGAACTTCGCGGAGCGGAACGCCGCTCGCTTCGGCTTGAATGGACGCTGTCATATATTAGAGATAGTGTGATTCTACATCTCACCAAGATTGATAGAATTTAGTCTAAAAGTAAATACATTACGTCAGAGTTAATAAATACCTCGAATATGTGATTATGGATATAAATAAGTTTTCCGCTTCGATCTCTGGTTGAATATTTAAAATCAAACATGGATCATTTTGAGGTCCATTTAACTCAAGACGCTTAGGCTACGTTCACATTGCGAAAAACATTTTGTTCTCGGGATTCATATGCCACCTACTTCGCACTGCGAATGCGGTGAGCGTCATACAACTCCGAACTCTTCTCCGTACTCCTCTTATCCCGTATTCTTATCGCTCCGCGTGAAATTAAATTAAACGAATTTTATTCGCAAGTGCGTACGTGCGTTATAAAATTGGGGCGAATATTTTTCGCAATGCGAACGCAGTTAAACGTTAAGCGTGCGCCCGGCGCCCGGCACCTCTCGCGTACGTTCCGCGCCATACGTATAGGAGGCATACTGCCATCGCTTAAACTGGTATCGTTTTAATATTGTTGGCGTTCGTGTTTTAGAATTATAATCTTTATTTTAGGGACGTCTGGGACTCAGGGTACATGACATAAAACTGTAATTCAGAAGTAATACTGGTCTAGACGACGGCGGTGACCGCGCAGGCAGCGCGGTGGCGCCGGTCGGGCGGTCAGTGCGCGTAATCGGGGCGGAGGCCGAACTCGGCCGCGTACGCGCCGGCCCACGTGATGGCCGACACCGCGCCCGCCGCGCCCTCCCCCGCGCCCGCCCCCGCACCCGCCCCCGCGCCCGCCTCGCCCGCCACCGCTGGAAACGAACACCATTACAACCAATCGACTCACCACTGCGCACGAATGTCCTCTCAGAATTAGATCTGTTCGGCCATAGTTATCTCCTCCCGACCTAATTTCGGACAATGCGGCCTATCTCCAGAGAGATTACCCATCTGCGCGAAGACCGACAGCTTTACGTACTCTCCGAGGCACGGGAATGAAACACCGCCGACTTTCTAACTCCGGGCTAGTATTGAGAAATTCTCGTCAGAAAACCCCAATACTTGTTATAGACCGACCCCGAACTCTAACCCGAGACCTCGTTTTCCGCTGTCGAACATGCTCACCACTAGACCAACGAGACAAGAAAATAATATCTAGTTTGATTTTAATTTACGAGAAACTTACAAAATTCTGCATCGGAAAAATTATATACTTTTTATTTTTGTTTTATGGTTGTAGTTTTCTTTTCCATAAAAATATTTTGCAACCTACGAGTATGTCAACAGTTTCGAAATTGATAACTGATATATATGCACTTTATCTATACTAGGTAGGATAGATGTTTGTTACTCAATCACTCCAGGACGGCTGAACAGATCTGGATGAAATTTGGTACAAAGATAGATTATAGTCTGGAATAACACATAGGCTACTTTTCATCCCGAAAAATTGTTCAAGCGAGAACTATAATATTGTGTTCTAAATGAAATACGAGACTTACATAGAGCGGCTTGCAGTTTAGACCCCGAGGCAGCCCGGGATTCAGGACTGCGGTTCAGTTTGATGTCGTTATCTGAAAATGCATTGTAAAGTTAATTATTATAAAATTACAAAGGTAGCGAAAGGAGACTGAACAAACACAGGCCATGCTTGTGTCAGAAGATAATTATTTTCATAATTTAAGTTTAATTTTTTAATTCAGTTTGGCACAAAAAACAAAGTGCTGCCTATCCCGAGATTTTTTCATCATTTTAAAAGTACTCCAATTGTATTTGTAAAACCAGACTCCATTTTTATCCGTAGACATACCTTGTGATGTTATTGTTGAAATCGATGAAATAAAAACGGGCGGTAATCGACTTTTAATCGATTAAAAACTATCATTTTCATAGTATTATAAAAAATATCGATATTTATTTGCAAACCATTTTGATAGAATCGACTCAACTCGGTGCTAGTTGAAACACTTGCAGGTTAGGTGTCTGTGGTTTTTGCTTACTGACATTTTTGCTATTTTCGACAGCAAAGGTGATTCGAATTTAGATATTTTATTCCCATGCCGTTGTCTTGTACGTCGAGTTGAGATAAAGTATATTATTTCCTCCGTATGCGCTAAAACTTCTCTAATGTTGCAGCTTGCGTTTACGCGTTTGTGCAGTGTTGTTATTTTTGGAGCCCTGTGACTCTTATTTTAATATTGTTTTCATGATTGATTTACAGTTGGCGTTAGGTTTTATTTTAATCTTGCTAGATATTTATTTCTCATTTCCTTAAAATAAAAATATTGTAAGTAGAAATATTTGTAACTGAAATAAAATCAATATTGGTTTGAACAATAGTTTTCTTTTTCCTTAAACAATGCAATGTACAAGATTGTAATAATCTTTCTAATACCTACCTAAAAAAGGACCTACTTTTTATATAAGTAAGTACCTACCTGTGCAGTGTGCATGTTTTCTTTGTAAAAACGCAATGTTTTGGTAGTTTCGTTGTACTAATTTTATTTTTGCAGTTCTTGCTATCAATAGCCCAACTACAGTTTAAATAATAGTTACTTACTCAACCTAGTAATGTCTCAGTAATTATTAACGAAGCATATATTCCAGAGCTAGGGACCTAGTACACTAGTTCGAATAGCTGGTAGGCTTCTGGTAGGTATAGGTAAGCGTTGTCTATTAGCAAGGTCAAAGTAATACTCACTGGTACTGTTAAAGACATTATTTAAAAATATAAATACAATGGCACCTTATATATCTTCAAATATTGATTCATTGGCAATAACTATTTACTGGTTTTACCATAGGCAGCAGTAGAATCGTCCTGGTGAAGTGTGGTACCTACTACCATACCTAACCTAACCTTTTACATAAAATTGTTTTTCTCAAAAACTGGGAGGAATAAATTAAAAATTGTTTTTGTTTATGAAAGTAGGGTTATCAAACTTTATTTTAAGCAAACTTTTATCGAGACACAAAAATATTTGTTACTAGCCCAAACTCCATATAGTTTTGCTCAGTCTCCTTTCCTGATCGTTGATACTAACAATGGCATATTTAAGTAATAAACATTAATTAATTGTTAATTACAGCAAAGACCATTACATTCCTGAGCAAAGCATGGCTGTATTACTTGTTGAACAGGGCAAACAGATTCCCGGCACAGAGCACCATTTTAAGCTGTCGCATTAACAGCCCATGATGACCCGGTTATCTATTGCACTAACAGCACACAGCAGCAGCGTTGTCTATTACAATAAGATCACAGGGCGACAACATATTAACATATTATGGCGGCAACGTTATCAGTGTGATAACATTATAGGGCGGCAACGTTACCTGTTGCACTTACGGCACTGGAAGCCATAATAACTTGTTGCACTAGCAGCATATGGCGGCCGCGTTACCTGTTGCACTTACGGCACTGGAAGCCATAATAACCTGTTGCACTAGCAGCATATGGCGGCATCGTTACCTGTTTCACTTAACGCACGTGGCGGCCGCGTTACCTGTTGCACTTACGGCACTGGAAGCCATAATAACCTGTTGCACTAGCAGCATATGGCGGCATCGTTACCTGTTTCACTTAGCGCACGTGGCGGCCGCGTTACCTGTCGCACACGGAGCCGGTAGGCGGTATAGTCACCTGTTGCGGCGGGCGCGGCTGGCGCGGCGGGCTCGCGGTCGCGGCGCTGCGCCTGCGCCTTGAGCAGCTTGCTCATGGTGTTGCGCGGCGTGGGCGGCGGGCGCTCGAGCGCGCGGCCGTGCGCAGCGCCCGCGTGGCGCTCGAGCATGTAGCGGCGCTCGAAGCGCTCGGGGCAGAAGGCGCAGCGGAAGAGGCGGCGGCGCGGCGCGGGCGGCGCGGGCGCGGGCTCGGCGCCCTGGTGCGCGCGCGCGTGCGCCACCAGGTTGTAGCGCTCGCTGAAGCGCTTGCCGCACACGGCGCACTCGTGGCGCTTCTCGCCCGAGTGCACGCGCTTGTGGCGCTTGAGGTGCGAGCGCGTCATCAGCGCCAGCCCGCACACGTCGCACGCGTGCGGCTTCACGCCCGAGTGCGACAGCTTGTGCATCTTGAACGACGACGTGTGGATGAACGACTTGCCGCACAGGTCGCACTGCAACAGACGAGCGCGCAACGCGAACTAACTAACACGTCGACGCGAGATCTAATGCATCAGTAGCGCCACCTAGTGTCGCCTGCTGACCTCAACCAAATAATTGGGATTGGAAAGGAAATGACCAGTAACTGCCCTCCGAATCCTGACAATGTGCAGGATTCCCGTTTTACAGTAAGGTTTAAAAATTAAAACCGAAATTATGGATTTATTATTCCCAATAAAGTCAAAGTTAAAATGTCTAAAAAAAACAATACGTTTATTGTTAAAATCTTGAGCATCCGCTTCCCCTTTTTAAGCACTACTCCATTTTGACATTCCATTTTATCCATATTACAAGATTATTATTAGAAGATTTATTTTTGATCAATTAAATTGTAATGTAAAGGAAATGTATGTTTTGTTTATAATTATTTTTATTAGTTGACAAGTCTCAATGAAACGTGTAATTGATCGGATAAAGCATTTTTAAACAACCACTGCGTTTAAAGGAACGTAACGCCCTCTGGCATGGCATCTGTCTGCCATCTGTGGTCGAATAGTTGAAAAAACTCGACTAACCAAAACGTTTAGCGCCATCTAGTGTGGGAAAGCAAAGCAGACTTCTGCTTTCCCACATTAGATGGCACAATGTAGCGTGAGTTATTAAAATAATTTTACATAATTCTTGCAAATATAGTTTTATTATTCCAGTATTATCCTCATCCATGCCCAAATAATGCAAAGCTTAATTATTTTCTTAAGAAACGATGTGAACAATACTTGAGAAAAAAAAAATTGACTCGCTAACCACAATTACTAACGCCATCTAGTGTGGGAAAGCAGTTATTTGGTGAAACTTTTTAATTTATTTTCTGTTTTCAGAGCCTTCAGCCTCTTGAAACTTTTTTATCTGAAAACTATAAAATATAATAATTATAATAATAAAGAAATCATTGCTGCACATTGACTTTTGATATCTAGGCAAGCTCCCATAGTTCCACTGGTCATACCACTTGCCTTCAGGTCTGTTAGTTTGTGTGCTAACTTTATTCATTTTTTCAAAGACAAAAGATATAATAAATGACGCTACTGACAATTTTTAATTCCAATATTATCAATACAATAACACAATGAAAATTTCACTTCAATTTTATAATCTCACCTGATAGTTCAGTTTGCCGGTGTGTATATTATTGTGCCTCTGCAGGGCGCCCTTCGAGGGGAACAGTTTGTTGCACTCTTCACACTTCCAGTCACTTATACCTGCAATCAAAGTTGTACTCAGTGAAGTATCATTAAAACTATTTGTGGATTGTGTACTCGTATTATAGACAAACTTATCTGACCCAGAGACAGCGCCGCTGTTCACTATCCACACTTACTAATATTATAAATGCGAAACTGTGTCTGTCTGTCTTTCTGCTACACTTTACAGGCCATCTTTTCAGGGAAACACATACATACATACGGTTACATCCCAGGGAAAGACATATAGACATACTTGAATCAATAAAACTTAATCCACAATGAAGTCGCGGGCATCATTTAGTTAAAACTAAAATGAAAACAAAAACTAAACAGTCATACAAATTAGTTCAAATTTTGGCCACGGTGTCAGATAAGTCGCCACCTCCATGGCAAACTTACGAATCTGCAGTTTTAATGCATGAAAAACCGTACCAAATGTAGCACCGTGGTAAAGTTATGTATTGCTGTCACTGAATATTGCTGAATTCTGTAACTATCAGTGACGGGTTTTCATGTTGATTTCACTAAAACTGCAGATTCGTAAGTTTGCCATGGAGGTGACGAAGTAGTAAGGCTAAGGACAACTTTTATTATTACGTTTAACGTTAAATGATAAGCCTGAGTGCCCTATGCTGAGGCACTGGATACATACATACGCATGTCTATGTTAGGTACATAGGTCCGGCATACAACTGCAGGTATTTAAATTAGTTACTTTTGATTAGGTTTTATTTTGAGTTTACTAACATAGTTTTAAGTATGGACCTAATGAGGGTCTGAAATAAACATTTCTTTTTAAATTGTTTTTATTTGATGGTAAGTGGTAGTAACGTCACCTTTGTGCAGAGCGACGTGAATGTCGCACGCTCGCTTGTGCTTGTAGTGCGCTCCGCAAACCTCACAGATGTACGGCGGCTTGGAGTCGTCGTGCTTCGACTTGTGCTGCTCCAAACGAACTGAAATATACAATTGCATCATATGGGACTATAACAAGTAACAAACAATTTTTGTTATTACCCTCGATGAAACTGAGGCCGTATATGTGTTCCTGAAAAAGTACTGGGACGATTGAGATGCAGTTTTTTGCATTAGATATGTATAGCTTGTGAGAAGGTTCTTAGATATATTTTAAGGTCAAAGTCCACCACGTTGAGCTGCAATCGTGATTTTTGTTATTTTTATTGTTAATTTTTTCTGAAAAACTACTGTGCTGATTTAGATGGGGTTTTTGTTTTAGATATATTTAGCTTCTGAGAAAGTTCTTAGATCTGTTTTGGTTGGAGAAAGAAATACCTAATGTTTAAGGCTCAGTTACTGTACAGCTGTTACATCAGCTTGTATGTCCTTATTCTGGCTTCGTGCAAACACCTGTTCCTCAGTTCAGACTTTTAGCGTTTTAGGCTGAGGGCCAAAAAATATATAAATGGCTAGCACTGACCTAAGGATGTATATCTGGCATTGCACTGGTCACACTGGTGCATGACTTTGGGGTCCTTCTTCTTCTTGCCCACTGTATTGAAGCTCTTCTTCTTGATCCTGCTGATTGGCTGTGCTCTCTGCTTGCCGTTGCTGACCGGCTCCGGGGTGTAGTTGGAGGAATCATCGTCGTCGTCAAATGTGTCCGCTTCTAGCTTCAACATCTCTTCCAGACTAGTGATGTTGGGACTTTGGTACCTGAAAATGTTATACATAGCAAATATAAACAACAATAGAGATGATGACAACTCAATCAAATCAGCAACTCTTTAGCAAACTCAAAAATGCCCTTTCAAATTTCAACACACTTTTTTCTTTAATCTATAAATTATAATTTACAATGGTTATCAAACAAACTAACTGAGGATGTGAATTTTAGGTCTTTTGGAAAACCCTAAGAAATAATTTAAATTTGGCATCATCCCTATTATAGGACATTTTAGGCAATTTGAATTTTAAAGGCAAATGGTTGAAGTGTGATCATTACAAATGACAATGATTTCTTAGTTTGAATGTTTTGGCCTGCCTATTGTACTGCATTTTAATTTTTTTTCTCGAACAGATATATAGACATAATAATTAATCCAGTTGCACTCCAGAGTTGGTTTAGATCACAGGACTGGAATGGTACTGGAATAATGTGAACCGGCCATTACCTGTCAGGTGACTCCTCCTTCTTCACTTTCTGTATGTTGAGGTGTGCCACCAGCATGTGAGCCGTGAGGGCCGACTCCCCACCGCACGCCCCGCCCTCCGCACAGTCCGGGCACTCCCACGGGCTACAAGCATGAAGTGTTGCTTCAGGTTGGTTTCAACATCAGATTAACACCAGGAACATCACAAATACTAACATAGGTCCGATATACACTGCAAGCACTGTTCAGTGCTCTTACTGGGGAGAAATTCGTTCTGTTATGGAGTAACAGTATAGTGCCGCAGTATCCTACGGAAATATATGACATCATAAATCATCGCAATTTTTGTACTGTGAGCACTGGTGTTTCTGAGGTTAGGTTGCTGTCAGTGCTGATCACATTCCGTTTCAAACAGTAACCAGTATAACTAACTATACATGAACCGCTTCACAGTATACTAAATTGACACACCTTACAGTGCTTGGAGTGTATATTAGAATATACCCTTAGTACTGCGTTGAATATGACCGCAAAAGTTTTCTCCGACTGACCGCCGAGCTTCAGTTTGAAGATGGCACCACATGATGATGACTGCGTTGAAAGCTTACTCGGATCTCCCAATAGGAAATACCCTGTTGGACTTTTCAGATATTGATGGCTTGTCTGAGTGAGCAAACTTACAAACACTCTGCAGACTAGATGGGCATGAAGTGGTGCAGAAAAAGAATGGCAGCTTCTAAGTAATCTTAAATAAATCTACTGACCCAACATAGTAAGTAAATAGGAAAAGCAAAGAAACAGTACATCATAGATCTACTTCAATTTAATGTGCTTAGTTGTCAATTAATTCAAAAAAACTATGATTTGATTTTACTAAATGTGCAATCTATGGTATCAAGTTGGGATGCACTAATGCTTCCTAATACTCACTTACAAGTTGACAGGGCATCTTGTAAATATACCTACTCAGCAAAGCTAGCAATTCATGATTTTGCCCTATTTTACATTTGCACCATGCATACCTTGGCCTGGGTATTGAGTTATTTACTTAGGTTATTTATTTACTGCTAGACTACAAAATACGTGAAAAGTATGCAGTTTTACCTGTCAATATTGTTTTTGTTGCGCAATTTGCGTTTATTTTCAGTGGCAGGCTTCTTTTTTCTCTTATCAACTTTTCGATGACGTTTCTTCTTCGTGAGAGCAAGTGGCTCATCTTCAGAGTCGTTATCACAATCATTATTTACGAAAGCTTCCAAATCCTCATTTTTTACTACATCTAGAGTCACTTGCGAGGTCGTAACCGACGATTCGAAGAGCGGATTCTTACTAATTACAGTGTGAAATTCTTCTCTAGCTTTATAATACTCTAATTCAGCTTGTTCTAATACGTTAACTAGGTCGAGGCACGTTTTGCAAACATATTTGGATCCGCTTGATGACTTAATGAAGCCAGCGTTGGCAAATTTATCCAGAAAATCGCTTAGCGAAGTACCCGCGGCAGTTCTCGTCGCGTTCAGGTCGTAGTAGTTGCCGCTTCGCCCCAGGCATACCAAGCACTCCATGAGCTCCTGCTTAACGATGATCTCAGCTTCTTCTTTAACCCCGAACGCCTCATCATCCTTTAGTGAACACTTGAACTCTGTACTGTTATTTACTGCTGCGGTGGTAGTCATTTTGCAAAAAATGCTTAGAATCCAATGGAAACATCACATAGATGTAGAATTTTGTGAAAAATTCGCATTGTTGAATAATGACTCAAAATTAATGTTAATTAAATCCTCGGATTTCGGAAAGAAGAAAACAACAAAATAAATTCTTTGCTTTTTGCTTCTATTGACAATTGTCAATTGTTGACAATTGTTTACCATAGACATAAAGAAGAATAGTTGACAGATGTGACGTCTTTGTTTTTACAGAGTAAAAAAATCACAGAGTAATTAAAGATTTCCGATCATGAGCTCATGGCTCATGCATAGACTTTAAATAATTAATTTTACGTCATAAATAAATATTTAAGTACAAATCTAATAAATCGAAATAAACGATGATGCAGGGGCAAAGAAAGAGCCTATATATTACATAATATAATGATAAAAGGTTTAATAAAATGTAGCATAGTATAGTCTATGGTTCTGAAAACTTCCGAGTTCCGACGGAAATAGCGGCAAGGTCAAAGTAGGAATCCATGAATGCAACTTTTGAAGGATTTTCAAAAAAAAATTAAGTACATAATATTATATTTGCTCATTAATTTATTTGCAAGAAATATTATACAATGTAGGTACAATTACGATGACAAACTAAAATAATACAAACATAATATTGTTTCGCCATTGCTGACGTGCAATTTTAAGAAGCAGGCACTTAATACTAGGTAGGTATCCATAAAGATCAATATTTCTGTATTTTATATTCAAAGTTTTGAGCAAGTTCATCCTTAAAAATGATAATTGTGCGTTTAAAACATATTACACCAAGTTATTTCCAGTTAGAAGGTTTCGTGCTCGTAAACCGTGACCGTATGTTTCGCTGAACTACGAACTAAAACAGTTGCGGTTTGAAATTGAATCGCGCAGGTTCGATCGTTAGTGCTTTGGCGTAATCAGACTAACATAATACGACTTTATTTACGCGCCTCGAGAGAAAATAAATAAATAAATTACTTACTTAGTTAGTGACGTCGTTTTTAACTTTTAATGTTTTTCATTGCACGATTCTGCAGTTACGTCATATTGATAAACGAAACAAATATTCTCTCAAAAGTGTCGAAGTGCGTGTTTTCAATTTTCATGGATATTGGAAGGAGTCTGCAATAATTGGAATCTCTGTGTATTGCATCAATAATTTACGTGAGTATTTCCAGAAGATTTTATTTTTGTAATTTTGTCAGCTCCGTTTGATATCAACTAGGTACTTACTTAGGTCAGGGAATCTCATTAAAAGTTATTTACTTTTATGCTTTTAGTTAAGTACCTACTTATACCTACCCACCAGTCTCGATGATGCCGCGATTTCGTCTGCGACCCGCGTGTGTAGGTGTTGGTGTACCTACCTATAGAATCGAATATTCGAAAAATCTCTTTACAACATTTTGCCAAAATCGGTAAACAGATGCCGGTAAAGCTTAGCAGACAGACGCACTTTTGCATTTATAATATTAAGTAGGTACTTCGTTGACTGCACGCGACTTCGTCCGCGTGGATTGAGGTTTTTTGGTCGCGCGGGAACTCTTAAATTTTCCGGGATAAAAAGTAGCCTAAAGTAGCTATTCCAGACCACAGAATGGGTAATAGTATGTCCAGACTATAATCTAACTCTGTGCTAAATTAAATCCAGATCCGTTCAGTCGTTTTGGCGTGATTGAGTAACAAACATCCATCCATCCATCCATCCAAACTTTCGCATTTATAATATTAAAGTATAGAAGTGTAGAAGTAACCGTCGCCAGTGTCGTGCATGGCGCGCCTGGCGCGCGGCGCGGCGGGCACGGGGCGTGACGCGACAACGGACAGACCCAGTTATACGGATGCATGGGGAAATTACACATTTACCATAATTAACCACTTTCCTTCAAAAGCTGCGCGGCTTTAGAGTGGCTCCATTTAAGCGCTCTTTGCTCCGCCACCATAAAAGATCGTAGTTTCTTTATCCACTACAAAGTACAAGTTAGCCCTTGATTCCGATCTCTCCGATGTTAAGTGATGATGCCGTCTAAGATGGTAGCGGGCTAACCCGTTAGGGGTATGGCAGTTATAATATTAAACTCATACTAAACTACCCCTAATTGGTTTCTACATCGTACCGGAACGCTAACTCATGCCAAAGATCAAGCGAACCCGGGACCTCTCGCGATTAGACAACGGCTAAACTTTTGACGACCTCCCATGACGCAGTGTTGAGCGCTGGCCCCGGGTTCGATTCCCGGCAGTGCAGTTTGGCCGTGGCTAGTTACCACCCAACCGGCAAAGACGTGCCGCCAAACGATTTAGCGTTGTATGCCGTGTAGAAACCGATTAGGGGTACCTATAGGTTAAATGTAACGGCCATGCCCCTAACAGGTTAGCCTGCTACCATCTTAGACTGCACAATCTGTCAATCACTAACCATATTCAGGTGAGATCGCAGTCAAGGGCTAACTTATGTAGTGGATAAAAAAACCGTCACAGCTACAAGAGCGTATAAAAGAATTAATAAGGACATTTAAAGAGAATGTAAATTGATGTAGGTACCTACTTAAGATAATGGATAAAAGAGAAATCCTTTAAGAATACTAATACCTATATTGAACCCTCTGAGGTGATGATAATTATAAGGGTGGAGGCTGTTTTACAGGGAAAAAAACAATATATTTATCGTATCATAGAGTTGTTTTGATTCCAAATTACCTATCTGATAAAACGTTGACGAGCTTTCAAAGCCCCAAAATATCTCACACAACGTATTGTTGGCAAGCTTGAACCGGTGCCCCTGCCACAGGAAGTGGGGTCTGTCGCAGGACACACACGAGTGTGTCGCAGCTCGGGTTACTGGAAGGCTCGACACCACGGCACCGCACCGCCGCGTCACGGATACTCACACACGGACGTAGCATGGGGAAGCAAAATATACACCCGTGCCATCATACTAATATTAAAAAGGCGAAAACGAGTGTTTGTTTGTAGGTTTGTCCTTCAATCACGCCGCAACGGAGCAATGGATTGACGTGATTTTTGGCATGGGTATAGTGACAAAGGAGTGACATAGGCTACTTTTTATCCCGCAAAAGTAACCAGTTACTTTACTGCGGGGATAAAAATAAAAAACTTAAACCACGCGGACGAAGGCGCGGGCATGAGCTACCTACGTACTTTATATTATTATTAATCCGTTACATTACTTACATACCCACCAGAGTCGTATATAGGTAGGTACATAATTATAAGACATAATTTACCCGAGATTAATGTTAACACACTTCCGTGGGTTTAAATCGGAGTGAAATATGACATTATGGCGTTACGCATAGTGGCTCTCTTTTGTTCGTACCTAATACCTAGCTTTCGATTAACTTTTATTTCAACTTGGCATTTTCAGTCTATTCTTTGATATTACGCTTACAATCATTAAATTGAATACCTACTCAGTAGGTAAGCAATAAATAAACAGAATATCATAACACCATAACGCATCATGATTCATGAGCGCTTGGTGATGAAATCGGCATCTCGAGTCTGTACTCTGTAGCAAGTGGCAAGTGGCAGCTTCGAGCAGCCAGCCCAGCTCTCAGCTCTTCGCCCGGAGCGGTGACCGGGTTGCGCGCTCCGGCGCCCGCTCCGCTCGCTCGGAACCGCGCACTTACTTATATGCTGCACGATACGAAACATACACCCGCACGCAATACCACCTATATGTATATCTTTGTTATATGTCGATACAGCCATTAGATGCAACTGTAAATGTTCTGCGCCTGCGACAATACAAGTTCCAACTGCCAAATTTAGAGCTAGATATCTCTATGTCCGTAATGATCGCAAAACAAGTAGACCGAAGTTGTTTCATGCCATAGGGAGTACGGACACACACCCATAAGTTTGGAGGCCTTTGGTTCTGAGTCTTCAAATCTGGGCTTGCGAGTGCCGAGCAATAAGTTAACCCCTCTTTGTTTATCACCATAATTTCAAACTGTAAACACGTCATATTTGAATATTATGTCAGTTGTGTATGAGTGGAAACTGCTTAACGGTAAAGCGCAATCTGAAGTTGACCTCTTAGTTCAGAGACAACGACCTCAAGGAGGTGGCGGAAAGCGGGTGGGCGAGGAACGTGGAGGCCAGGGGATCGATCACAAAGAGCGTTTCTATAATTACGAAGTGTAGTAGTAGTGTAATAGTTTTTATAATTTCTTCACGAATAAGAGATATTTTGATGAAATAAATAAAATACTCGGAATGGGGAAAAGTAAAATGTTTCTAGATATTCTATGCATTAGCAAATTCCCTTCGCAGATCGAGAAGAAGAGAAAACATTGAAGAAGGGGCGAAGTTTGCAGTTTGATGGGATGGGAATACTCGCAATGGGGCACGACCGAGGGCCAAGTCATTGAAGAGGCTTTTCTTCAAGCAATATTTTTCTGGATCATAAATCTATGTGATCAAACTCATTTTATTAATTGCCATTTACGGTATAGTGGAAACGGGGCTGCTGGTTTTAGAGAAAATAATTTAAGGCCATTCTGAATGTCTAAAGGATCCGGCAACGAGTTTTACCGGCCGCAGTTTTCAGCTATATATTATATTCGCTTATCCTTCAAGTCCATTCATCAAGTAATGCTTCAATGAGCGCTAGAAAGGGAGTAATCCTATCCAATGCACAAAACCCGAGTAATGAAGCCAAGGTCGTCAACCGCGAGTTACGCACATACCCGCTGCCTAAAACAATGAGTGTAACATGTAAATTGCCTAAAGAAAGCGAAATTAGCGACAGCACGTCGTCGTGGTTTGATGCTTTTCCGCTTTCTAGATTCGCCTCGTGAATTAAGCGATATACAACTAAGATACAGTTACGCTGACAAAGGCAGTTTGCTTAGAACCAAGGACCTTAGAACCCTTGTTGGGTGCGAAGATATATACGAGATTTTAGATGTTTAGTACAGGTTGTCTATGTTGATGCCTAGGTATGTCCTTGACAAAATCATCTGGTAAAGCTACAATACATTAAAATTCCCATCCCATCCCCAGGTAAGCGATCAACACAGGTTTATACCTCCTCGCAAAATTTTTAAGCAGGTTTACAGGAATTTCTGCATTCAAATTCTCTTGCAAATAGATGAGGATTTTTCAAAAATTATTAAAATACTTATTAACGTTTTCAATATTAAGGAAGAGGAGATGAAAATTTCTTTTGGTGCAACAAAATATTATATTTTGCAATTTATATGACCTTCCAGAAAAAATTGAATATTACCTACCTAGTGGTTGATAAAATATGATGAGTTCATGCGTACCTACCTAAAGTTGTAAAATTATGTAATCGCTCTCTGTACTCTGTACTCTGCAGAATGAAGATTATAGATATACCTAATTATATAGGTGCTCGACCGTAACAGAAAACTTGAAATTTTATTGGTTAGAGCATAATATTTATCTGAAATCTTATGCGGCAAGATTGGAGACATTGGATTGGACAGCAACGCACGATATCACAAGATTGCTGCAGCTGATAACCAATGACTAAATATAAATATTCTTACTTATTTGTTTTATAGGATGTTATCTATAGATGTAAAGATAATGTGGTATAAAAATTAAGATAGCGTTGAACAATAGGATTACCCCAAGGCACGCAGTGATCCTATTAGTAGCTACTTAACTTGAAAATGCGGACGACAGTTTAAGCTTTAAGAAAATGGTTGCACAAGAGAGCTTTGACTTGTAAGCTGTGCATGGAAGAGTCAAGTCACATATTTTGACGTTAAGCAGTGTAGTGTTAGAAGTTAGTGGAATTTTATAACCCTTGTTCTTCTTTCCATCTCTTATATTCAAGTTTTGCAATCATCGGCGCACTCATTGGCAAGAGTCAAGACTGAATTGTCATTTACTGCCGTTCACTCTGCCTGAACTTTGACAAATAGTTCAGTTTACAACAACTTAATATAGTGTGACGATAGCAATTACCTCTGCAGCTCTATTAAAAGTATGTAAAACCTGCAGCTCTTCTGCGATGATGGCTTTCGGCCAATAGCGAAAGAGTATTTACTGATCAGCGGCGATTGTGAGGTCCCGTGTTCGAGTCCCGGGTCGGGCTATAAAGAAGTATTTGGGTTTTTCTCTGACTAGAAATTCTCAGTACTAGCCCGGAGTTAGGAAGTTGGCGGTGTTTCACCCCCGTGCCTCGGAGAGCACGTTAAGCCGTCGTCGGTCCCGGTTATTATCACTAATAATATGATAATAGTTGTTAAAGCCCGCCTCTCTCCTATGAGAGTAGAGGTCTGTGCCCAGCACTGGGACGTTAATGGGCTGTAGCGGTGGTGATCGTAACATTAGCAAATATTTACGACGGTAGACCGTGCACGGTGCAGATGATCTGAACTTCTCTATCTCATGTTTGCAACGACGCGACTGTCGGAAACAGTTTTTAAACGCAAGTTTGAATAAAAAAGCATAATTGAATTTGAATTTGAATCTACAAATTAGTCTAAAACTACATGTGATTAAATAAAAAAACATTTTCTTTCTTCTTCTTTCAAATTTCATATGTAGCCCTAATTATCCGGGCTATATGCTATTTTACCTATGTTACCGTCATAAGATATCAGCCAGTGATGGCGGTTGTCGTTGCAGGCTGCAGCAGTGGTCACTGGCATGGCGCGCGGCGGCGCAGCGTGCGCCGGCACAGAGCGACGTGCGCCGTAGCGGCAGCATGTCCGCGCCGCTGCTGCTGCTGCTGGCGCTGGCGGCGCTCGCGCTCTCCGCCTCGCCGGCTGCCTCACAAGGTACCTATTACTTACACTTATCACCACCACCATCCTTGTAATTTGGAGATGTCCCTATACCATATAAATGACAAGTGAGCTCATAATCTAAAATATTGAAAATTAGACCGACATCACCACACGCTTAACAGTCTTTAACTTGAAAACTACAGAACCGATTTTAACGAAACTTGCCCTGTTGTGCATGTTGTGCCGACCCCGCATAGCGTGGGAGGGCAAGAAGAAGAAGTGTGCCTGTCTGTTACATTAACTTTTGACTAAATTTAGTACAGAAATAACTTGCATCCTTCAAACAGACATTTGCTTCCCAGAAAATTTAAAAGTACCTACCTACTCAGGGATTTTTTAAAATTCGTAAATCCACGAGGATGAAGTTGTTGGCGTCATCTGTAATTTACTATGAAAACTCCCATGGAACAGTCAATCATCCATATCTGTCAACGTAAAATTGTAAAAACCATTAGATTGTAATCTAACGCTTTTTATCTCGATAGATTCTAAGCTGTCGAAAGATTGTAAACCGTTCAATGTTCTGAGTGTCAATTTTTGAAATATTCATTGTATTTACGTTTTCTTGTCTCTTTCTTGTTAAGTTAAGTTAGGGTTCGACATAAATATACTTACCTAACAGATTACAATCTACCGAAAAATATTGCGTTAAATTGTAATCTTTAGACACTTCACAATCTCGCTAGTTAGATCTAATCTAACGGTTTTTACAATTTTACGGTGACATATCCAACAAGCGAGCTCGAAAAGTTGCAGAAAGTTACTGCTGACAATCAATTAAGATACTCTTACGATATGGATATTATATTATCTATACTTAATAAGTATTATAAAGAGGTAAAGTTTGTGAGTTTGTGACGTTGTAGCCTGTAGGGGGTAATCTCTAGAATCTAGATCTACTGAACCGTATTTGAAAATGTTTGGTATCAATAGCAACATTATTTGTGAGTATCATAGCCATATTAACCCGAAAAATTAGGGAGTTCCCGTGGGAATTTAAAAAACTTATTTCACGCGGACGAAGTCTTATGTAAAGGACAAAATGAATTTTTCATCCCACTTCTGATAGTAAAATTGATATATCACTATATTTTCTTTGACTATATGTCGCAGACCGTAGATAAGTATATATTTTCTACATAACGATCAAACGATACGCTTCCTGACTCCGATACCTACAATTAATCATTGAGTACACAAAGAATGCCTTCCTAATAATAGAAGCCTACTATTTAGGAAAAGCACCGAGTTGCAATGAATAAGGGCCTCCAGCCCAATATCGGCAGATCGATACAAAGCGGCCCCGGCCGCGGCACCGGCACCGGACAGCGTAATGAGCCACTTGTGTTAAGGTGGAAGACAAGGGTCTGCCCGCGAATTTCAAATTTAATTTGGATTTTCGCAATTTGTAAACTAATACGACAAAGTAGGCATAAGGCATTCAAATTGCGCCCCTAGGAATATCATCTTCACAGGTTTATATAAAAATCTTTACTTGAAAGTGCCCAGTTTAAGAAATTAGTCAAAATAATGAGTTTGACGTGAGTTACTCACAAATTAGTCATTATTTTGACTAATTTCTTAAACTGGGCACTTTCAAGTAAAGATTTATATATATACCTGTGAAGATGATATTCCTAGGGGCGCAATTTGAATGCCATAAGCCTACTTTGTCGTATTAGTTTACAAATTGTGAAAAACCAAATTAAATTTGAATTTCGCGGGCAGACCCTTGTCTTCCACCTTAACGTTACTACCTATTTGTTTGTCCATTGTTCTAGCTGTCTAGGGCTCAGCTGTAACTAACACGTTTACTGTCATCCATCTGACGTCCCTATGCATGTTTAAATGTCTGCATCGCTCCTCCATAATAAATGGCATGCAGTTATATGGTTTTTCTCCATGTTATATGGTATTCCATGAATCAATTTATATTGTTTTACTTCGTTTTATTAAGATAAGATAGCATATTTTAAGTTAGTGTTACCACTACTACAGCCCATTAATGTCCCACTGCTGGGCACAGGCCTTCACTCTCATAGGAGAGAGGGAATTAGAGCTTAGACCCACCACGCTGCTCCAATACGGGTTGGCGAGCTTTAACGACTATTATAATGTTAGTGATAATCACCGGGACCGATGACTTAACGTGCTCCCCGAGGCACGGGGGAGAAACATAGGCAACTTCCTAACTCCGGGCTACCATTGAGAATTTCTAGTTAGAAAAACTTACTACTTTAATTATGGCCCTACCGAGGACTCGAACCCGGGACCTCGTCGACGGCAGTCGAACAAGCTAGCCACTAGACCAACTCCAGATATATTATTGGTGTAATCCCACTTCTGATGTCCGAATACGAGTCCGAATTTTCCTCGTGTATCATGAAGCGCTCAATATGAACTGTAATTTTAGTAGGTAAAATAAATAAACACTTGTATACAATATCTAATAGATAGGTTCAAACCTTTATCATCAGGTTCAGCTCAAATACTTAGGCCGCTTACTTAATATTTTTTTAAATTTAATATTTGAGCTGAACGAGTTAGTTGAAAGGAAATCAGAAAAAAATCCAAATAGGTCATTCATAAAGCGGTGTAAGTAGTAAGCGTCGGGGAGGTATGTGGGTTACATGAATCACGGCGACCCTTTGAGGTGGGCGGCCAATGGGCGGCCACCCCAGTGGGGGTGATTGTCGGCCGTTCACTTGTCGTCGGCCATTGCACGTCACATGCCATAACGAGGTCACTTCACTTCACTTCGCAATTCCATGCCGATTACATAAAACGGGCTGTAATGTGAATCTGAGAATCAGCTAATGTTCGATTAACTTAATTATTAACCGGCTTCTTTCATAAGTTCTTAAAATTTAAAGTTAGTAGATAGGTACCTACGTTATAAATTCTGTTAGCATATTTTGTGTCGGCATGGGTTTGGATTTTTATGATCCTGTTTTCCAATTCCCTCTCAACTAGAAATCTTCTCCATTTCCTAAAGGCTGACCTGTACACCCATTATGGGTGGTGTCACAGACAAGCATATCATATTATTAGGTACGATAGTCTATGATAAATGATTGTTTGTTTGCCAAACCATCAATGAATAAATTATATAATTTCTTTTTCTCATTTTCATTTAAAAAATCCCATTTTTGGTTGGTTAATAGGTCTACGAGTAAAAAAGTAGATAGTGACTAGGTTCTTTCAAATATCATGAAAATGACTCAATAGAGTTCGTTGAATCGTAATATATTTTGAAATATTTCTGTTACGACTGTAACCTAGAATTTTTCGGTCTTTATGCTCGGTCCGAGTAATTTGGTGCGCCTAAGTATTGCCAAATGACCGCGATAGGTGACTCACATGAAAAATCTTAGCGGATACCCGGCGTGTGCTACATAATAGATACGCTAAAAAAGAAAAAAAAAACTGAAGCCATCTTCGCATTATTGCCTTTCTAATTAAATCGGCCTGGGGTACATCGGTTAGATGGTTTCAAAATCTTGGTGTTTTATATAATAGATACATTATACCAATATAAAAAAACCTGTTTCTTTATAGAGCGCATTCAGCATCACAGCCGACAAACTTGAAGGCAAAATCTTCATTTTGCCTATCATTGCTATTTATATTTTATTTGTAGAGAACATTACTTAATTGTAGATATTATTATTACAAGAGAAATGATAAATAGAAGATGTCTTCAACCTTATTGTCAAGGTAGTCCTTCTAAATTTATCAACAACAACTGTAACAAAATTATTTTTATTCCATTTTTATCTTTTTAGGTCATTCTAATGTCGTACAAATGATCAAAGAGATCAGCTCGGTGCACTTTTTACGGTCTATGTACTTAGCATCTATAGCGTCGATGTCCGACGCAGTGTTTTCTTTGTTTGCCTAGGTAGACTGCCTCGTTTGAATAAAAGTATTCTTCGTTTTTCTTGGCCTGAATCACGATGTTTCATGATTTAATGCAGTCATGCACGTTGGTTCGTTAGGAATACCAAGTGTTATAATTATAGCGTGTGGGGTTTGTCGTGTAGTCCATAGGGATTATAAAAACACTCACTTAACAACTAAACTCATAAAACTACGAATGTTTATATTTTATAATTAACTAAGTAGGTAAGGTATTTTCTTACAACCGCTGTAGTCTTTTAGGTTTACGAAGCCCCTGGTTCGTGCATTGATGTTTTGAAAGATGGAGATATCCGATTCTTTTCAATATCATACAATAAGTCCCGATTTATTTCAAGTTTTCCTTTGCTTTCACACCCCAAATGTGTGGATGGGTGTTGATCTGTGAGCTCAAAAGACTGATAGACGTTGGGGATCACAAGGTGCTGGAATGGCGACTTTGTCCAGAAAGACGAAGGCTTAATAGATCACTTACTAGGGGTGAATGACGAGTGATCCAAGCGATTTAAGGGCGTTATTTAATCCCTAAATAAAAATATATAGTAATCTAGGAACATATGATACATAAAAATGCAGTCACAATCATCGCAAACTATAATATTATTTTGGTATTATCAAATAAAGTGAGTTCACCTGAGATTCTTATTCCTCACTGACAATTCACCGACTTATGTTGGGATTTCAAAGGATATACCAATAGCCAATGTCAATGATTACAGCGTTCACTAGGTGTAATGGACATCAAACTCGACCATAATAATTATTATGATAGTAAAGGCTTAGAATAATAAAGTTAAAATTTTATGGAAACCCGTTTGGTTATATAAACCGAAGGAAGTGCCGGCCCCAGAACAATAGCACCTCCAGCCAAGCAGATCACCCGCTTACCTTCCCTGACGGTCGTGTAGCGTATACCAGCACCTGCCTACTCGCCAGTCACAACTTGCCCTATGACAATATTATTCAAATTGAAATGCAACCGGCTGCAACGTCCTATGGATATTGCTGTAATGTTCTAGTCAGTTATTAAGTTTTTGCCGTTAGCCAAATTAAAATATGTAAATTATTATTTTAATAGCTTCTGTATCTATATAAGTACCTACTTCTGGTTTGCTGGGTATTCGTTAGTTAAAATATTGTTCTGATTTGTTGTCATTTAGAATTTTTATTCTCAGAATATTTTCTAGAGTTTACATAAGTACCATTTTTCATTCATTTCCAAATTCATTTTCCGTTCAAGCCGCTCCATTCGGAGATCAATCACACATCTCTCGTGTTTGTAAGAACTTCTCATATCTAGAAATAAGTATTTTAGCTATAGCAATGGAAAATTCAGTAAGTACTAAGTACCTATAGCTACCGCCTATATTAACTTGAAAACGTAAACTCAAGGCTCTACAGTTCATTTGAATCAACTATGTTGTAACTAGATTGAGCAATGCTGCTGATAAAAAGTAAGCTAGGTAAGCTTTTCAAAACTTTATTTACTGAAGATGGAAAAATAAAGCAAGTCGTGTGAATAAGTTAAAAAATATTATGTAGATAGGTCCTACTGTGTTACCTAAGTGTACGCAAATTACGAATATTTTACTTAAATGTTGAAAAGCGTTTTGCATATCGCACTCAAAATAAAATTACAAATACTAGTAAGTTCACTTAGCTCAGGTGAAAGGAACACTAGAATGAAGAGATTGAATTTCAAATAGATTGGCTATTACATACAGACATGACGAAACTATACCGTTTCTTTCAACGAATGCACAAATGCAGTATTATAAAGATCAAGATATATGTAGAAGATTGAATTTGGATAGTTGTTGTTGTATGGGGATGATAATTAGAATTTGACTTCGTAACCCAAAAACAAGGTGTTCAATGTGTTCCAATATTTTATTTTGTCTCTTCAAAAGGTCAATATAGACTCGTTTCAAAGCCGCTTGTGTAAGGATTTCAGCTACATTAGATATTAAAGGTTATTTCAATTGTGCATTGAAACATTGTGATTTCTAATGGGCTAGGCGCGTAAATAACTATTATTAAATTAATTAAATAGCTAAGCAGAGGAAAGGGTTAAGTTATTTGTGGCTGTTGTAACATCCGCGATCATAAATCACGGATGTAACTACAGACAGATGTATCTTTATTCTAATTCTTAAATCTATTGTGCATTCATATTACTAGATACTCTGTTTCTGTTATTGATGACTTTAAAATAGTAAATCCACAAAAAAAACAAATTTTAGTTAGTTTGATTAGTGAAGTTCAAGTCTATTTTTATTTCAAATCCAAGTATCCATTACCATCCCATTATAAATTACCATCATCACCTTACCCTGTTTGTAAAATCTTGCACTAGATATTTCAAACAAAGACAAGTTAGTTCCTATTATACTGGTGGTGAAAACTAACCCGTTATCCTTTTGTAAGCATAAACTAATAAGAACATTCTTACTATTAGGTATAATTTAAGGGTACGTCATTATAAGATTTAAAGGATAGTTGTTTTTAGTAAGTGATTAGGTAGCAACGTCGGAGGGGCATTGTTCAGCGGGCTATAGGATGTGAGCCATCAGCCCGGCAGGCCTACCTGTTCACTTGGATTACAATAATTTATGTTTCCTTTCATTATCATCATTATCACAAAACACACCCTGAAGGTTGTGTCCATTAAATAACTTAAGTTTATTCATATTGTGTAATAGCTAATCGAACAATACAATGTATCCATAATGTGAAATCACAGAGAGTTCTCGGGTGTCCCACAAGGGAAAACATTGGATCCTTTGGTATTTTTACTGTGTATTAATTAATAATAACCAATAATGATTACTGCTTTACATATTTACACGATAGTAAACTGGCGCAATTCAGTTACTTAATATATCATTGTTATAACTTTTTTATTTGTAGCAGACGATTACTACACACAAACTTAATAATTATTTATGATTTAAACCAAAAATAACCGTAAAATATTGTATTACAATTACAAAATGATTTGCGTGAAATGATAACGAAATTGTATCTAATTTAAATACAACGCAACTAATTCAAACTGTGAAAAGTTCGAACGGATCAACGATTATTAGTATTACCTACTTATCTAACCTCTTTGTTTGTGCAAGAAGGTAGAAAAAGTACTATCTGTTTTCTGTTCTGGCAAGGAAATTCGTAACAGTGCAGCAAATCAATCCAATTTAGTGTTTCACTTCTGTTGCCGCAGTTCGCTGTTTCGTTTCACTTTCCTTTGTTCGTTTGCTTTTGGGATGCAGAGTTGGTTATGGATAATAAACTAAAACAACATACATTTTAGTTGGTAAAGCCTGCTCCATGGAATCATTTTCGGCGTTAGACATCATTTAAGATATTGTTGAAGTTACGGATAGAGCTGAAAGAGCGATTTATATGACAAAAGTAGGTACCTTTATTTTTTGTGCTAAAACAAATTAAATGTACACAACAAGTTACAACAATAGCCAGCATTATGGCTACCATTCAGCGCAGGCATGAATAGCCATACAGTATAATATATAAGATTTGGCTAAAAATAGTTAGTAGTTGTTATTTTCATTGTTACATTTTCAATTAAAGGAAAAAACTATGAATCGATAAAGAATAATAACGACAAGAAACAACAATGTCAAGGAATTGGTCAGGTCGCCGCAGGAGTCGTGCGCAGCGCGGTGACGGGTGAGTCGGCGGAAGCACGCTCGACGGCTCGCGACCCCGTCTGCCGACAGGCTACCCTGCACTACACTACACGCTGTCAGTAGGCATAGGCACAAACATAATACATATTGAAATTGTTACGACGACACTCACAAATCAATGTCTCACAAGAATTATTTTAGTCTATTTTTTCTAGCTCTTCTTTCTACGTATCAGAAGACAGGAAACGCGTTCTACCATCGGATAATCCAATGACAATTTTCTTTCTCATAATTTCAATCTCATTATTTGCTTGGTTTTCTACTCCCACATTTGCATGTTCTTTGGTATTCTCAAACGTAACCACGTTCGAGAATACCAAAGATAAGTTTCGAAGAGGATGTATAAGAAAGATCTTTTCGAAAGTCTTACACGATTACGACACTTTGATTAAGAGAATCACCCAGAAAATGCGTTCTAGCAATGGTCTACATTCAAAACGGTTCGTTCTGTTAAATCAACTTCTACTAAATAGGATGTGGCATTCTTTTGTTTAAATAAAATAACAAAAACATAATTGGTGAGTTGAAAATGTACTTAACGTAAAATAAAAAAAACCTCAATATTAAATTACGAAATCCGGAAATAGCTGTCGAACTATCTAGACAGTTCATCACACGTTCATTGTCTTGTATACAGAATACCATACCGATCACTATTCTAATAACTAACTAACTTCCGATCTAGTTGGAGTAATGATGCACTTAAATACTATCACTTTGTACTTCGATTAACTTTTGAAATTATACTCATAAGTTACATAACTAAGAAATAATATCTCATTCCATAATTTGAAATTACCTTTCGCTGGGTTCTCATAAATGAGAGTTTGGATATAGATTTTCGATGATTGATTCATGGATGGTTCCAACAAATAATGACAATTAATGATGTATAAGTAACAAACCCTACGTAATGGACCATTTGGGATATCATAGTAGGTAACTCAAAAAACTACGAAATAGATAAGTACCTATAATTATCTTAATCCTGCACCACTGTGACAGATCACCGGTATTTTTTTGGTAAAAGCCTAAAAGGTAAATTTGTTCACCGACAGTTAGCGGCAGGTGAGTCGGCGTGGAGACAAGTGGGGCAGCGGACGATAGTATCGTAACAAATCCCCTCGCAACTTCCGCCTGATTTACTATTCAAAATGGCGGGGATTCTACGGGGCGAAACCGCTGACCGTACACCGTAGTGTTACACTTTACCGGCTAGCTTGATATTCGCTATCGAATAGTATTTCTCTGCTCTTCGGTAAATTTAGGTTGGTAAGGTTCAACTGGAAACAGCTCTAAAGAATTATCATAAACCACGGGATGAATTGCGTTAAAAATAATTAATTATTAATTAATTTAAGTCGCTGAGACTGTTTTGCATGCCTTCCTCCTGCAGTTCATATGCAATGATCAATCCATCAGATCGAGATCGAGAACGAGATATAATAAGCCCATTTCATAATAATATGGTTATTAGTTATTACCTCTACATAGTACATACCCACATAATGATATCCACACAACGTTCCCTATTAACTGCGCACCATCCATCTATAAAAATAAGATTATAAATAAGTTGTTTTACCTTTGAATAAATACAGGATCATCTCCACCGCCAGCGCTCGCAGCCATAGCGCTCTCCATTCGTTCTCGGGGTGAGTAAGCACCCAGAACCTTGCAGGTTCTTGGATAGCACCCCAAAGCACTGACGTAGAGGCAATTTTTTTAATTTTTGCAAGAGTAAGCACTGAGTAGGTACTTAGTCGTTAGCCGTAAAGGAAGTAGGAAAGTGTCTTTCATGGACAAAATGAAACAATTGTAGTTCAAAACTATGATCATCAACGTTTCTACGAGAACGCAGTGGTTAACACTGTGGTCTTATACTCGTAAGAGGGGAGTGCCCGGGTCTCATTCCCGGCAGGGGCAATTCAGACAATTTCTTAATATCCCTTTCTTAATTAACCCTGTAGCAGGGTTCCGGTTGCTAGTGAGCCGTGGCTAGTTACCCCTGGCAAATCTGTGCAGTCAAGGGATTAAGTAAACAATTGGGTATGGGTTTTAATTAATAAACTGCCACATCCCATCCAGTTTAGCCCATGTGTTTTCTAAGACTGCATCATGACTTCTGAGTTATAACCAGGAGAGATTACAATCAAAGGTTTGGTTTGTATCTGAATTACAGAAAAGTGTAGAAGTTCAAGAACTTTCTGAAAGGAAAACATTTAAGAAATACAATGGGTAGGTACCGCACCATCACAAACACATTTAGATCAGAAACACGTTATTATCTAAAAAGTAAGAGATACAACATTAGGTAAACGTAGATGAGAGTATTGCATTTTGAGTAGTAGCATCACGTAGCCGTGTGAAGGCACGCGAATCGCATGCAAGGCGCCTCCAGGGATCATAGGTCACGGGAAAGTGACCAAAATTGACCAATTACGTCCATAACTTCAGCAAAATGTTCCACTAACCACTTTCTATTTTTGAACTCATCAAATATTTACTAGATTTAAGGCTTTGACTTTGTCCACGTGAAATTATGGTATTTCTGGTGGATCAAAGTTGGGGCAATATTGTAGTAGACTAAGATTGGAGCATTACTATTTACTATACCACCACCAAGTCTGGCTCCCTACTCATACTACTACTCTACTATGATTTCAAACTCAAAACTGCGATAGCTTTGCTTCTATCGATTCAGTATTTTTTGCATTAAGTATTCATATGTATAAAAAAAGACCAATTTCTAGTTTCTGCCTATGTATTTCTTTTAGCTGTTGGATTAGTCGTCACTTTTAAAAAATAATTATTTTTTTTATTAATTCATTACGACTTGGTGACTTTCAGTTTCCCATTTTATTGTTGTTTTTAATGACAATCTCAAATATATCAATCACGCAACTCGCACTTTACGCTCTGCATCAAACGGTTAAATTAATCACACCTAGTTTTTGTTCCAATTATTATGATTTTTTGCGCTCTAGATAGCAACACGCATAATTACTGTGTTTAATTGTCACACGCTGATGGATTGTCAATGATAAACTGCATACAAATAGAAATAGCAACAATTGTAATGTTGCACCTTGTTAATTCACCAAATTTTTAGATTAGCAAAATATTTCACACACTTTTGATCGGCTGATATTGGATCCAGACACTGAGCAATAGAGACTGAGAAGCCGTTAGTCTTGATGCTAGTCAATATATTCTATCACATGCCATTAATTTTCAGAGGCATCAGTAATAAACAAAACATCACCGATAAAAAATTTCGGCCAATGGTCTGTTCAATCGTATAGACTGACAGTCACAGAAACGTGCATTGGAAGTCCGGAGACATGATTTGCCCCATTTTGTGGAAATTGAAATTGATTGAGTGGAAAGTCAGTCGATACAGATAACCGATTATAAAATTGGATCACAGTTGGGACCCGCCAAGCTTTAGTATGCTGAGATTTAACGCTCATAATATTTTTAGTAGGTATCCGATTAAAATGATTTGTATCAGCCGATATATTTTAGTTTGCTGTCTGCGGTGGCTTAACTTGTTGTATTATAAACCAGCTATAACAATTATTTAACAATGTAAATTAATCACCTTATCTGATAATTTTATCCCACATCAATTGGTTTGTATATTCAGATTCAACGGCAGCCATTGTGTTAAAGCTGAAAACTCTATTGTTGATTGTGAACTATCATGATTGTGATTAGGTTCCTTAATAACTTGCTAATGTCTTAATAGCATTGTCTCTATTATTTGAATATTCTCATCATTTTACGTTTAATCCGATGCTTTGAGCAACCTCAATTTACGTCCTTTGATATCACAACGCAGTTCCTTTAAACTTATGTCCTGTTTTTCTGTGTTAAGAATTCGTGCATCTACACCAAAACAACTTCTTAATCCCGGTCAGGATCCTCTAAAATTGCTGCTTTTTTAGCGGGAGAAAAATAAACCCTCCGATTGATCAAACCATTTACCAACTCACACTCAGAATCACCTTGGTTGCCCTAAGCTTGGTATTCTTTTTTAGCGGGAGAAAAATAAACCCTCCGATTGATCAAGCCATTTACCAACTCACACTCAGAATCACCTTGGTTGCCCTAAGCTTGGTATTCTTTTTTAGCGGGAGAAAAATAAACCCTCCGATTGATCAAACCATTTACCAACTCACACTCAGAATCACCTTGGTTGCCCTAAGCTTGGTATTCTTTTTTAGCGGGAGAAAAATAAACCCTCCGATTGATCAAACCATTTACCAACTCACACTCAGAATCACCTTGGTTGCCCTAAGCTTGGTATTCTTTTTTAGCGGGAGAAAAATAAACCCTCCGATTGATCAAACCATTTACCAACTCACACTCAGAATCACCTTGGTTGCCCTAAGCTTGGTATTCTTTTTTAGCGGGAGAAAAATAAACCCTCCGATTGATCAAACCATTTACCAACTCACACTCAGAATCACCTTGGTTGCCCTAAGCTTGGTATTCTTTTTCCCTATGCGTGGGAGAGTTTGTCGTAGTCCAGCAATTGAACATTAATAAAAATAAATAATGTAAATGATGACGCTTTTATTCAATATTTTAAAAGTAAGCATAACGTTATAATAGGTATAAGTGTTGGAATATGCTCTACTTTCGATCCCATTATATTAATCCACGGCTGTCTGTGTCCATTCACTAATCCATTAACTTAATTCGTATCGTGACTCGGATTAATATCGGTTCCGATTTCATTATTTTTGTTATTGCTCCAGTTTTTTTTATGTTTTATTTTAGGTGCTATTTCTCACGAACGTAATTTTTACCTGCATCAATGCTGGTTTTAATGAAGTTTTAGTAAGCACCAAACGTTTACAACAAAAATAAAAGCAACCATTATAATGCCCAGAATAATTCAGTCTATAAAACAAAATGATCTTAATCCAACAATTTTCATAGGATAGCTTACTGTACATGTCTCTGTTGAAAGGCTGCAATGTACATTATCAGCTTAGAACCTACTGTTAAGGCATGTAAGGTCTATATTTAGTTTGTCGATGATTTCAGCTATTCAAGATAGTCGATGTTACTTGATGAACGGTGGTGCTGTGGAGAGCTTTTTCATTAGTGAAGATACACCAGTAGGCAGTATTATAGGTGAGTTTACTCAACATATTTAAAACTTATTACATTTAATACTCAAATTCCTCTTTCTAAATTCTATTTAAAAGATTCATTTCAAATCGTATAAATCGAGAGGATGAGGAGAGGACCCTGCTTTACCATATTGTTATCTTCGATTTAAAGGTACATTAAGCGTAAATGGGGACCCCAGTGCGGTCGGTGGTGACATCTCGCTTCGTATTCAGGAGAAGAACCCAGCGGTGGAATTGGCGGCAGGCTCCAAGAACATCACGTTGAGGAGGGCGCTCGACCGAGAGGAGAAACTCGGCCCTTCCAGTGTTTACGTCAATGTGCGCTGCGACAGGCGGCACACTGCTGATCCGGTTAGTAGGATATTGGAACTACATTTAAATGATTTTTTTACCAGCCACAAGTTAGCCCTTGACTGCGATCACACCTGATGGTAAGTGACGCTGCAGTCTAAGATGGTAGTGGGCTAACCTGTTAGGGGAATGGCAGTTATATTAATCCCATACCCCTAATCGGTTTCTACACGGCATCGTACCGGAACGCTAAAACGCTTGGCGGTACGTCTTTGCCGGTAGGGTGGTAACTAACCACGACCGAAGCCTCCCACTAGGCCAGACCAGGGAAAATTCAGAAATTGTAAATTCCCAAATTATCGAACCCGGGACTTCCGCGCGTTAAGACAACAGCGCTCAACACTGCGCCACGAAGGTCGTCAAATGTCCTCGTCTCCTATGGAAATTAAAGGATTTTATTTTATTTTAAAAGTAACTGTGTGAAATATGCCGTCTTTAACCAAGATACTTGGCGGGATTGCTCGGTGCTTGTTATATAATATTGTTGAAGCAACTATACTAGTTACACATTCCATATGCAATGGCCATAATCTTTTTCAAAATCCAAAAATACTGTCGTTCCTTTTATTTTAATTAATTAATTATTGGTTTCCATTTCATTGCCAATCATCGACGTAGTCCTAGATCTCTCTTATTCTTTAATTCCGGGTATTCTGAGCGAAATCTGTTGAGGCGAATTATTATATGTTTAAAAATATCAATACCAACAGTATTTCGTGTTCGTCATTCACTTTAGAGTCCGTCAAACTTAGCTGGCTCGGTGGTCAAAATTGGAACGAATTTATGAGGCTGTTAAGTTTTTGTTTTTATATTATTTTTAATATATAATATATACATATTATATAGTCCGTCGAACGTATCTGACCCGGTGACAGCGTCGCTGGTATATATTGAAAATAAAATAAAAACAAAAACTTAACAGGCATAAAAAATGTTCCAATTCTGGCCACCGGGTCATATAAGTTTGACGGACTACACTATTAAGCGACGCTGTCAGTCGTCACCGGGTCAGATAAGTTGGACGGAGTGTGGCAACGGTGCGCTTTCCGCAGAGCTTCGTGATCCCGGTGTCGATCCGCGTGTGGGACGTGAACGACAACGCGCCCGCGTGGCGCGGCGCGCCGTACCGCGCGCGCGTGTCCGAGCTGGCGGCGCCGGGCGCGCGCGTGCTGGCGGCGCCCGCGCACGACCCCGACCAGCCCGGCCCGCACGCCACCGTGCGCTACACCGTGCTGCCCGGACCCGCCGCAGTACGTGACCGACACTTACGCACAGACTCCATTCATCCAATCGGTTATAGCTTCCTTACCTACATCGTGCAGCTTGAAATTTTTGAGGATGCGCGACCTTCACTCGATTACTTTCAGGACTTTCGCTATATTTATACAGTAGATATTATAATCATGATTATCATAGTGCATTGAAGTAGTAGTGGTTGAATATAACCCCGAAGAGTTTCAGGGACATTTTCGTTTTGGCAAAAACAAAATGCAACAAATAATGACCCTATCTATGAATATTTTCTCTACACAAATTAACTGACTTGTATTCAACAACACCTGGATTCCGACAATGCTGTGGGAGTCATTATTTAAATTCAAATTCTCCGATACTTCTTTTCGTAATTGTCGCACTGTCGCGGCAACAATACCATAAATTCAGCCAATCACAACATTGAATATTTTAACACTGATCGATGCAGCTTTTCTCTGTTATTCAACTTAATTTTTTTTTAAATCACTGTTATAGGAATACGTTGAATTCCAAAGCGAGCTGGACAGTACAGTAGTGATCAAAAAAGCGCTCGACTACGAGACGCTGCGCAACTTCACGGTGAGGCTGCGCGCGCAGGACGGGGGCTCCCCGCCGCGGTACAACGACACCACGCTCAGCGTGGAGGTGCTGGACGCGGACGATCAGAACCCGCAGTTCACGCACGACCACTACACCGCTGTCATACCGGACAGTGCTCAAGATGTGAGTTTTCAGTTTACAATACCACCCTGGCGCACTTATGAGCTCTGTGATCCCACAGTGGGAGTGAGTTTTCAGCTTACACTACCACCCTGGCGCACTGATGAACTCTGTGATCCCACAGTGGGAGGGAGTTTTCAGCTTCCACAGTGTGATCCCACAGTGGGAGGGAGTTTTCAGCTTACACTACCACCCTGGCGCACTGATGAGCTCTGTGATCCCACAGTGGGAGGGAGTTTTCAGCTTCCACAGTGTGATCCCACAGTGGGAGGGAGTTTTCAGCTTACACTACCACCCTGGCGCACTGATGAGCTCTGTGATCCCACAGTGGGAGGGAGTTTTCAGCTTACACTACCACCCTAGCGCACGGATGAGCTCTATGATCCCACAGTGGGAGGATGATAATGATAATGATAAATCTTTATTTGTTCTAAAATCCATATTACATAGTTTCTTAAAATTACCCTGGACCCCCAAACTAGGATGGCCCGTGTCTTGGGGGTCAGTCTCTTCCCAGTGCAATGTTACTAACATTAGAAAAAGAGATTATAGTTAGGTTAGTAGTAACTTACATAAAATACGATTATCTTATATATACTTAATATATATATGTGTGTGTGTGTGTGTTGGTATGTGCTCTCTTTGCATGAACGTATAAGCTAAGTGTATTGATTTTTGATAAGCTTTTCAGTAGTTTCGTAATTAAGGTCACTCAACATGTGTATAAGTTTTTTTCTAAGTCCAAATCTATTTGTGCGTATAATTTTGAGTTTATTATTAACGTTTTTTTATAAAAATTGTCTCAGGTAGGAAAATTGACGATGTGCAAATGCACTGTGTGTTCCGGAAATATGTATATCTGGTCGACGTCGGGGAGTTTTGTCAGGTGGTGGGATTCGGTGAGACCGGTGGTGTCTAGTAATACATCTTCCTATATAAAGCTTCTGTACTGAGAGTAATTTCGAAATTTGATATAGCGCCTCTGTGGGGAATCTACGGGGCTTACCAAGCATGACTTTTATGATCGCTCTTTGTGCTCTCTACTTCAACCATGTGCGAGGTGGCTGCTCCTCCCCATGCTGATATACAAAAGATTAGTAGAGATTCGCATAAGACTCTGTAAACCTGTATAATTAGTTTGCTATCAGCTACATCGCGGAGGTTTCTAAATACCGGGATTAGCCTTCTGATTCTTTTAGCAAGAGTTGTAATGTGGGGGTGCCAGTTCAGGTTTTCGTCGATGACAACTCCCAAGTACTTCATGGTTGACTTTTTATCAAGGACTTCGCAGGAGCAGACGTTGGGAAGATTTTCCGATGTGTTACATGGATAAGTATGCAGCTTAAGTGTGAAGTTACAGGGTGGATGTGTGACTCGTGTGATGCTGAAGCAAATGTATGTTGTTTTTTGTGCATTTTTGGTGAGTAGGTTATTTTCTAGAGTTTCTGTGATCTTACTTAGTCCTTTTCCAGCTGTCCTGCGAGCCTCGTCCCACGTTTTTCCATGAAATACTATGGCAGTGTCATCGGCAAACGCGAACAGTTGGGCGTTAACCAAAGCTGTATTACAAATTTCATTGGCATACACCAAGAAAAGTGTTGCCCCGAGCGTGCTTCCTTGAGGTATGCCGTGTGTGACATTTTGAGAATCGATAGTATGGTCCGGTACTTTAACTTTAACTTTTTTGCTCCTTCCTTTTAGATAGTCATTAAATCAGGCAAGGGGCGTTCCTCGTATTCCAAGACCTTCAATTTTTCGTATAAGAAGAGGTATGGATACTGTATCAAACGCCTATCTTGAGGTCAAGGAATACTCCTATGCATCTGTTTCTCTGATCCATATTATGCTAAGTAACTGTGCTAGACAAGGCGATTTCTGCATCTTCCGTAGAAATTTTCGCCCTGAAGCCATATTGGTTGCTTGTAATCAGATTATGGCGTTCAACGTAAGGTGGTTAATTAACCACCTTTTCCAGCACTTTACTAAGGGCTCTTAGAAGCGAGATTGGCCTGTAGTTTGAAACAGATTGTTTGTCTCCACTCTTATATATTGGAACAATAATTGCCTGCTTGAATAATGTAGGAAAGGTACCAGTCGCCAAACTGAGGTTACAAAGATGGTCAATAGGGAAGCATAGGATCTCACGGAATCTTCTCAAAAGACCCGTAGAAATACCATCGTCGCCAGGGGTTAATTAATAAATTAGTCGTGTATTAGTGGTGCACTTAACCATGATCCATGGCTTCAAATTTGGTAATTACTATCAAGAACCGTCAGGAGGTCAAATGGTCATCAAATCCAGAAAAAGAAATCCAACGAACATGCTTCCTTTTAATATGTTTAAAGTAGAAGTCGCTACAGATGATCGCTTGTAACATTTCTAGGGCACAGTGCTGGAGATCTCCCCAGGGCCGATCTCAGCGTCGGACCGCGACCTGGGCATCAACGCGCCCGTGTACTACAGCGCGAACGGCGAGGGCGCTGCGCTGCTGCGCTTGCACCGCGACAGCGGCGCGCTCGCTGCCACCGCAGCGCTGCTCGCCCACCCGCTGCCCATCACTGTGGTGATCAAGGTAACTGGACACCTTAACACGATGTTAAACTCCGTGTTCTACTTCAGTGGCACAAGTAAAATAAATAAATAATTTCATTCCAAGGTCCAAGCACGCTTAGTAATAAATTGGTCAGGATGTCCTTTTCAAAGATTATTTACCTGCAGGCAACTCAGGTGGACAACGCGGACCGGTACGCGCTCGCAACGGTGACGGTCCGCCGGGCGACCCCCACGGCGGCGGGCGCGTCGGCCGCCATCACGCGCGGCGCCGTCGAGCCGGGCGTGCGCTTCGCGCGGCGCGGCTACGCGGTGTCGGTGCCGGAGGACGCGCCGCCCGGCAGTGTGCTCGCGGCTTTACACACGCGCTCCTCACACGAGGCGAGTCACATACTTATGACTAGACGATTCCTTACCTACCTAACCTTCCACGGAAACGGGATGTAATATCAAATTTCTTCAAAATCAGTTGAAAAGATAGGCCGCTAAATGGTAGCACACTGACAGATAGACAGACACACTTTCGCATTAAAATATTATTCTGAATGTCACTGTCAGCGGGTCCCTAACTATATATAAGTTAGACATACAGACAGACATAACAGATAGACAAACCCCACCACAAAGATCCTACCGACTGCGCCAAAAATTTTTGTACTTTCCAACATTTCCACTCCATTATTAGTATCATCTGGTATTTTATGTAGAATTTAAGGCCATTTTATGTATTTATTTTGTACACGGGCGAGGGAACAAAATATATAGACATAATAATAATATTTTTCTATTTTCAGGCAATTTTAGAATTTTATTTAGAATAGTTTAACATTTCATCAAAATGATAAAAGATTTTAGTATATTATTAAATTAAATTAAAAAAAAACAAAAACTTCAAATTATCAATAGGTTAAAAAACAAAATTCAATAATAAAAATAAGGTAAAGAATAAACTTGTAATTCCAGGCACCTCTGCAGTTCTACGTGTCGGAGCGCAGTTTCCTGGAGAAGTTCGCGATCAACAGCGCGGGCGAAGTGTTGCTGCGGAAGCCGCTGGACTATGAGGTCGCCGACCACTACCATTACCAGGTTATGGTCACGGACGGGAACACGGTGAGCTTTAAACTCAATACTCAATTTATTTATAACATATATGACATACAGATTACAGGTGTATCTTATATTACGTCATATGTTCTCTACTACCGGTTCGAAAAGCCGTTCTACTGAGAAGAACCGGCAAGAAACTCGGTAGTTGCTCTTTTTAAAACAAGATATTTCAATGAGTAGGTATATAATACACAGTAGTGTAAGTTATTATACAATCCTTTCACTTCCATTTCTAGGAAACTGGCAATAAATTGGACTGGCCTTGAAGAAAATGAAATCTAGCTCGATAAATACAACTCAAATGATTATTAAGACGCGGGCTTAAGCTAGTGTTTTATACATAGACATAGAATTTTTTCGCTAATAGATAATGGACTTAAACAGTGTACCTAATTAGAATGGATAAATGTATATATTGGTATAATTTATAAGTTCACCGTTAACCTGTACAACTATATTCCCCCGTCCAGAACGACACAGCGTGGATCAACATAACGGTGCAGAACGTGAACGAGTGGGAGCCGCGCTTCCGGCACGCGCACTACGAGTTCCTGCTGGACGAGCTGCCCCCCGCGCCCCCCGCCCCCCCCGGCGCCCCCGCCCCCGGCCCCGGCCCCGTGCGCGTGGGGCAGCTGCAGGCCTTCGACGGCGACCGCGAGGACCGCGTGGAGCTGCACCTCACTGGACCGGACGCCAAGTGAGACAATAACCACTTGTTACTACAGACTGACATCCTACCGACTGCGCCAATTTTATGTTTTCCACTAGCTGCTTGAGGTTCTTCGGTTCCTGCGAGACCCCTTTAATTTTCTGGGATAAAAAGTAAGCATGAAAATGAAATATTTATTTCACGTGGGACAACTTATGCCACTTATGATAAGTCATAAGCCACATACACGCCACAAAGTATCTACTACGTATTCTACTACAATATGAATATAGATTCCACTTCCATTCTTGTGCCAGTTCATAACAGAGATGATCGTAGACTACAGTTTGTACGGGAGCAGATGATATGGCTCGACCGTAACAATTAATAACAATAGGATGATTATATCCTTCGAGCGGGTGCTGCGCTCGGGGACCACTGGTTTTGGAAGTTGTATATGCCACCGTAAAATTGTAAAAACCGTTAGATTGTAATCTAACGGTTTCTATCTCGATAGATTGTAAATTGTCAACAGATTGTGAACCGTAACATACTGCTTACAATTTAACGCATTATTTTTCGGTAAATTGTTATCTATTAGATATATTAACCCGATAGAACCTAAGTGCCCGAAGTGAAAGAAAGGGACAAGAAATCGTAAATACAATAGATATTTCAAAAATTAATACTCAGAACATTCAATGTTCGGTTCACAATCTGTCGACAGTTTACAATATCGCGAGATAAAATCTGTTAGCTTACATTCTAACGGTTTTTACAATTTAACGGTGACATATATGTGGGATTATATCAAAGATTTAAGACGAAACACTAAATTTTCAGCAATTCTTTTAATTATTTGTAATGTTTGTAACACAAAGCACTCGTACATCTTTCTCATTACAACTTGACAACAACTGACGTGACATTGACAATTCTAAACTTCAATAAAATCAGACAGTTACACAGAATAAGAGCAAATCATAACAATGATACCATCAATTTAAAAAGTACTAAAACTACCGTTAAATTATCCCACATATATACGGCATAATTCAGAGAAAACTTTGTTATTGTAATTCGGGCTGCTCGTGTTCATCGTGCGCTGCTAGTAGACAGTAGTGCCATCCATAGGATTATGTGCGGACTGCGAAGACCGCCACAAGTGTATGATTATAGAGAGTGAACGATGGACGCTTGTTTGTTGGGTCGTGCAGGATGCTGTTCGTGAACGAGCTAGGAGAAGTGTTCGTGCGCGCGGAGGCGCTGCGCGCGCCCGGCCCCTCCGTGCTGCACGTGGTCGCCACCGCCGTGGACTCGGGCTCCCCGCCACGACAGGTCTACATTTTCTCTACTTTTATTTATTGCACTACTATTTTCATCGTAAAATTAGTTCGAAAGGAGTTATTGTCAAAAAACTGTTTTTGGGCGCCATTTTTCCAATAGGCAAAGTGAAAATTTGGAAAGAACACGTCGAAATCTATAAAATACACTAATTTTCAAAACTCCCGAGACGCTTTCCAGGTAACCCCCTGTTTGAGCACCGAATGACTGGACTAGACGGGTGTATGGTGGCGGTCTAAAAATGTTTACCAGTTTTCAAATTAGATTCTTTAAAACACTGGGTGCATTAAAGTTTAAAAAGCTTAAGCAAGGTATTCATTACGTTTTAAAGATATCAAAAGTTTTCATAATATATATATTTTTATAATCATTAAATTCATATTTTCCTAATTTCAAGTTTGACACATTATCATCATCGCATTTTTGTTACAGTGACATTTACCAAAAATATTGAAAAGGGATCTTCAACATCGGTAGTACGCCTACGCCCGCGAGTTGAATGCAGAGCTTATGTATGGTGACACATACATAGCTCTGCATTCACCTCGCGCGCGAAGTATACCTCTATCCTATCTAGTTGCCACATTTGCCACCTACTGAAAAAGTTAAACAATTGGCAGTGATAGGAACCGCCGATAGAACTGAAAACAATTATATACTCGTATGTCGCATTTAACGGCGGTCCACGTAAGAAAAGACGGGCGATGCGTCGGGAAGCGCGTCTCATTGTTCCTTTTAAATCGGCAGAACCGCTGACCTTTAGTAGGTCACCGTCTCTGCTGTCACTATCTACAGTACTAGAACTGATATCCAAAGCAAGTGCCATCCAAAGGAGGCACTGAAGTCAATTATCGAAAAGCAGAACAAGATTCGGTCGGTCATCGCGGATTCCCGTGATGACCGATCTTGACAATATGACCGCAAATGCAGATACGTCACAGATTGCAACTGAAGGTTACTATTCGAATGAATGGCTTTAATCACTGATTTTAATAGTTGCCCAGTCTATCACTGGCATTTGCAATCACTAAATAAATAGACTACCCACAAATGCAATTCATAGAAACACTACGCTACTATAAGACGTAGGTTGTAATAGTTAATAAATTATGATAAGATTCCTCAAATCGGGTTACAGGTTCGAAGCCCTTCCGGCTTATCCCACGATATATATATTATATAGTCATAGTCATAGTCATAGTCATAGTCATAGTCATAGTCATTTATTTATTAAATATCGGTACACTTATTTTCGTCTAAAAAATTTACTTTAAAAGCATGATGGTGATAATGGGTAACGTTATCTTAAAACTAAAGCTACGAGGGTTCCAAACGCGCCCTGGTCTGAGAAGAGCCCACAACAAACTCAGCCGGGTTTTGTTTTTTTTATTATCACCATCTCGCAAATATTCTTACTAAGGAACTATCAGAGACATTAGAGCAAATTATTGCCAGGCTTCCTTGTCGTTTAAATAGTCCTTTACATGGTAATAAGATTTTTTAATGAGTTTACGTTTTACATTAACTTTGAACTTATTCAGAGACATCTTCAACATGTCTTCTGGAAGCTTATTGTAGAAGCGGACACTGTTTCCAACAAATGAATTGCTAGTTTTACTAAGCCTAGAAGCAGGCATTACAAGTTTATTTTTATTTCTAGTATTGACATTATGGCAATCACTTTTCTTCTTGAATTTATCAATCTGTTTATGCACGTATACTATTTATATTTTTCTAATTTAAAAAATAACAAAAATTCAAACATATACCTACCTTAAAACTAAGGCATTAAAGTTTAATTACGAACGTATTATATTTATATTTAAGACCTTTTGTCTTCGTAACAAAGCGAGGTTACACAGCACTTATTAATATAAACCTTAAAATTAAAGCATTCAAGTTTAATTACGAATGTACTTTAACTATTATACAGCATCTTGTAGTAATTCGCCCATTCCTCGCATGCTCAGGAGCTACAATGACATTTGTGTATCGGGTGCTATCGATGTGGACATATTCCACGATAAACTGCCCAAAAAAGAAAAATTGCTGGTCAATGAGCACTTTCCTTTTGGTATATTTTGGTATTTTAATTATTTTCACATATTTTCATTACCTACTTGGTATATTTTTGTAATTTGCATATATCTTTATTATTGTTAATTTTAAATTTACGTTTTTTTTGTAATTGGCGATTTACCTTATAGAACTTAGTTAAGTATGCTATTCTAACTTTATAACTTTCTTATAAGTTAGTTAAGCATATTGATGTAAGAATGGGATCTTTATAATATTGTAAGTGCATGTTAGTAACTAGATTTTAGTGTCACACCTTTAATGGACAACCATACGGGCAAAGTTGGTAATATATTGTAGTAATTATAATGTATGGAAGTTGTTGGTGTGAACAAATAAACAAATAAACAAATTATACTGAAGACCTTTTGTCTTTAGAAGAACGGTGTCGGTCTCGCGGTCGGTCTCGTGTATTCCACATTTTTACCCCCTACCAAAAACTGCTCAACACGCTTAAAGAAGTTTTCACTTCAAAAATCTATGATTGATGCCTAATCAAACCACATTTAAGCGACTTTCTGACATAGATGTGTCTGTGCAATTATGAACCTTAAGAGGCCGGTTCGCGCAGCTCGCAACTTCTATTCGAACCACAAATATAAATTTGCCGGTATATTGCTATCTCTATTCGGCTGATAACACATGACACATACTATCTCGCGTGCAAGCGAGATAGTAATATGAGCGTACAGAATTTGTTATACATTTAGTCTTGTTCCGTGAATACCAAAAATTATGAATGAAAAATTGTTGAGTTATTAACTTCGTGTATTCTGTAACTTGACAATATAGGCTATGTTCCTGATCAATTAGTACGTGAGATATCGTTGGTTTTAATATGAAACAAATAAGGAGAAAACATGTCATTTATGTCGTAAAACATGCAAAACGCAATGTGCATTTAATTTTGGGAAAGTATTTTTAAAAAGTAATTTTCATCCCATGTATTCGAAAAGGACGACTTGGTTCGCATTTAAGTGCACCCAAAGGTAGTGTTTTCTATAAGAAACTTTTAGCGGGCAGAAATGAGTTAAAATCCTCTTTATATCAAAACTAGTGTTTCGCCCTGTGCGCGAGCTGCTAAAGCAGCTCACGGGTTGTGGTTTTTGGGATATTAGGGATCCTCAGTTATCGAATTTGAACAAAATCGGTCAATTAACAAAGAATTTCAAAATGGCGCTGATTTTTTAAAACTTTGGTAACAGTTTCCTGTATTGAAATCCCAGGGAGCCCTAAATATCGATTTTGAACGAAATCGGTCAATTAACAAAGAATTTCAAAATGGCGCTGATTTTTTAAAATGTTGGTTTCAGTTTCCTGTTTTGTAACCCCAGGGAGTCCTCAATATCGATTTTAAACGAAATCGGTCAATTAATAAAGAATTTCAAAATGGCGCTGATTTTTTAAAATTTTAGTACTAGTTTCCTGTTTGATAGCCCCTGAAAAAAGACCATGTCGAAAATCACTTTTACTTTGATAAATTCCAGTGTTGCCAGACCTCGGCGACGAAAATACCCAAACGTCATTCGTACAAGTGGGACACGTGGTCGCTCGTACTCGAACTTTGCAAAAAATGCCTATTTCGATTTTCTTATTTTTGGGGTAAATCTTGAAAACTTCCCTAAAAATGGGGTAATTTTTTTTCCCCAATCCATACTTCGAGTCTGTACACACAATCGCCCCATACAAGTCAAAACGCTCCGACGTTGCCAACTGTGAGAAAATTGAATTTAAAAATTGCGTTTTTTCGTACCTCAGACCGAACGGCCGCCGCGACAGCCGCCATCTTGAATTTGCGAAAACCACTCCCATTCTGTACAAAATACAGGATAGTTGTAGGCGAATAGAGAAAAAAATATTATGCTCGACCACGCCGTTTCGGATCTGTGGCGCCGCGGTTCGGGGTCGAAAATTCAAAAATTTCAAAACACTACAGCTCGGCCGCCGTCTTGTTTTTCCAATTTTTTCCACTTTTTCTTTTAATCGTTTACTAATTTCTTCAATAGTTGCGAGTTTAAACGAAATCGGTTGGAAAACAAAAGAGTTGCAAGAATCATGTCGGCCGCCATCTTGTTTTTCCGAAATGTCATAATTTTTCCCTACTCGACTCCCGCACCCGAACACATCTCCCGTACATCATGGTATCACTTCGCTCTGAATTACAAAAGCACTCTCGCCGTAAAAATATTATTTTGCTCCCTTATAATAAAATCTACTATATCCAGGGACCTAGATAAATACAACTTCAATCTTAATAATCGTATAATATGGTGGAAATATTCTCGAATTACAAATTATTTTGGAATTACGTTTGTATGGGCATTTCCCCCTCCGCTGGCACTTTAAGGTGGTAATAATTTAGTTGACGGCGAGTGTGTGTGCGCGCAGACGTCGGTGCCGGTGTCAGTGCGCGTGGTGGGGCGCGCGGCGGCGGCGCAGGCGCGCTCGCCGCTGTTCGCGGCGTTCGCGTGCGCGCTGGCGCTGCTCGCGCTGCTGCTGGCGGCGCTGCTGCTGTACCTGTGCCGGCTCAAGTGAGTGGAGCCACACCTTTGTTAACAGTTTAACACCTGTGTACATTATGTTCTCTTCTCTCCAGCTGTGTCTTCTCTTTGCTATCATTCATAGCGACATATTTATTGTTTTCTTTTTTATATTTATTATTAATCGATTTCCAAAAAAGGAGGAGTATATGTTATTTTTTTTCAATGTATGTTACCCGCATATCTCTGTGGTTTCTGAACCGATTTGTTTTTTTTCTATCAGTCGTTAGAGGAAGCTCTCGAGGTGGTCCCATAAAAACTCCAAACTCCAAACAAGACTCCAAATCCTCAACCCTGACACTAAAAACTTAAAAATAAAAATTCTTTCCAAAAAACGAACGAACTTCCACTGTAAAGTAAAAAATAATTTTTATTTCTATACCCACTATGTTGAAGTCGGGCGAGCCTCATGCTTCAACTTTGCTTATCCTTGTTATATCCGCCCGACTTCAATATAGTGGGTAGAATTAGAAATAAAAATTATTTTTTACTTTACAGTGGCGTTGAAAGTTGGTTTTTTGGAAAGAATTTTTGTACTAGCTAATGCCTGCAACTTCGTCCGCGTGGATTGAGGTTTTTCGGTTCCCGCGGAAACTCTTTAGTTTTCCGGGATACAAAGTAGCATATGTGTTATTCCAAGCTATAATCTATCTCTGTGCCAAATTTCATCCAGATCCGTTCAGCCGTTGGGGCGTGATTGAGTAACAAACATCCATGCATCCATACTTCAATGCTTGCAATGTCAAATTCGTAGTACTAATTATTATTATTATAGCCAAATTTTTGCAGAAACAGTAGATACAATAAAATCTGATGACATCAACTGAAATTGATCGATGCAGGTTTGTATAATAGAGCTAAAAGGGCTACTGCTGTCGAAATTAATGGTCGAGTCTTGTGAACCCTGACATACTCGTGTCTCGTACATATCATAATATTTTGGAACCTAAATTGTTCTGTTCCATTTTTTCGCAAATTGCTGATCGAACGTACAAACATTCTAGAATGAATATGCCAAAATGTAAGAGCTATCAAAATAAGTATTAGTGGTGTGTACGGCAGACGGCGGCGCGTGGCGAAGGGCGCGGGCGCGACAGCGGCGCCGGCGCCGGCGGAGAAGGCGGCGGCGGGCGACACGCTGGCCGGCGGCGGCTCGCTGCAGAGCGTGTCGGCGGGCGCCAGCAGCATCCTCGCCGCCTCCGCCACCAGCCTGGACCGGCAGCCCACGCCGCGCGCCGACAAGCCCGCCAGTGAGAACTATCCTATATTATTTACCTCCTTACAGCTCCCCCGAATGACTATATTCACACGGACGAAGACGCGGACGTCATCCAGTAATCTTCTAGTAGAGTATCAGTCTGCTACGGTTGAACAAATTTATTTTCTTTCTTTCTTTCTTCTATCTAGTAATCAATCTTCTCGAGACTGTTGTTCCCACGTCGTATGATGTATTCGAAATACGAGAGTAGCCATTGGTAACCATGAACCTATAAAAAATATAGGTTCATGCTGGTAACATAATATGGAGGAGAGTCGGGCAGTGATTCCCAGTTGCGAAAGAATAGATGCCTACGTTTAGTGCGCTTCGGCAGTCCACGAAATCCGTAGCGTTCGCCTCCAGCACCACATTTCGTAAAACTTTTCTCTTGCTTTGATGGTCCACGTTTCCACTTCATACCTACATATGGAAGCTAGTGTACCCAAACAAAACTCGCTGGATTTTAACGGCTTTGACGTAGAAATAGCATTCACAACATGGTGGCGTAGGGCCGGTGCGGCGGCGGAGCGGCACCAGCAAGACTCTTAAATACCTATTCTATTTTTGTGTGTTTACACCAGTTTACACTAACTCCTAGTGCGGCACGGGCGCCGCGCCGGCGTGATTCAGGCAGTGGCGTGCAGATCGTAGAGGCTTACAAGCACTTCTTAGGCCTATTCATGGCTCAATTTTGATACCTTATCAGTGAATGGATAAGTAACCCAGCCTACAGGTAACCTGATAGTGTTGTGTGTCACAGACGGCGGCTCGGCGCGCCAGTCTGCGCGTTTCCCCGTGCGCGGCAAGGTGTCGCCCGCGTCGCCGGGGGCCGGAGCCCTGAGCGACCACCTGCACGGCGCCGCGGGGCGCTCGGGCGTCGCGTGGCCCAGCGCCACTATACCCGCCCGGGTGAAGCATCTGAGCTGGGACGACGCCACGCCGCAGGTACATATCCACTACACCCCCGTACAGTACCAGTCTGTTCAATAAATCAGTTTATACTATACTTGATAGTTGAATACTATACGAGACCCTGGGCAGCATCTACGTTTAAAGTGCTTCTCAATATAAATCAAAAGAGTCCAAATACGAAGGGTTTACGATGAGAACTTAAGGAGTTCCTATGACCTGCACTTACCAAATCACGATTGCAGCTCAGCTTGATTGTCTATGGTCCTAAAACCTGGAACCTTCTCACAAGCTATACATATCTAATGCAAAAAACCTCACCTCAATCGGCCCAGTACTTTTTGAAAAAAATAGTAACATTGAAAAATTTAAATCATAGACTACAGCTCAGCTTGGTTGTCTATGGTCCTAAAATATATCTAAGAACCTTCTCACAAGCTATACATATCTAATGCAAAAAACCGCATATTAATCGGTCCAGTAATTTTCCAGGAAAACGGTAACAAAAAGTGCACAAACAAACACACAACCTCTTGGGGCAAACACATAATATACCGTGTCTGTTTCGTCGAGGGTAAAAAATCAAATATTCATAGTAGATTGAATAGATAAGGGAGCAAAATAATATTTTTACGGCGAGGCCGCTTTTTTGAATCCAGAGCGAAGTGAGGGATTCTAGAGTAGAATTCCGAGCGTAGCGAGGGATTCTTTAGTAGAATCCTGAGCGTAGCGAGGTTCATCCATCCATCAGCCTGTATGGATCCACTGCTGGACATATTAGGTATATATGAGAGCGCGCCGCCAAACACGGTCCTCTGCCTTCCTCATCCACCCTCTCCCCGACACCGTTAGGTCATCGGACTAGCGAAGTAGAGGTCGTCTGAAATTATATAACTTTATATTATCACCTGCATTCTCGGCGAATAAATTATTATTTATTTATTTTTATTAAAAAAAAATCTGACGACACCAATAATTGCTGTCAAGCTGGACTGTTAGACTCACATTTGTTTGATTCATCGATGATTCTTTCACAGTGTTGCTTTATTCTATTTGTCAATTACCTTGTTACCTATTTACATAAACTGATTTATTGAATAGACTCATAAAATAGGTACTCTTTTTTTGTACCAAAAAATTATAAAATACGTAGATAAACAAAAACATAGTGAACAAGGAAGCTTACAAGAGATTTTGGTTTTTCTAAGAGCACGGCCCCATGAACTCTACCCCAAAAGGCTCAATTAATATGAAAAACCCATCAAAGTTCTCATATTTGCACTTTTGGCCCGTATGGCGCTAGTGTGAATTGACGGTTCAAAATGTCATTTCACTCAGAGAGGATTCAAACTACCTATATAGGTAAAACTAGCTTTTTCCCGCGACTTCGTCCATGTGGACTACACATATTATTTCAAATCTCTATTTTACCCCCTCAGTTGTTGAAGTTTCAAAAATTCTTTCTTATCGGATGCCTACGTGATCAAAGCTATTTGCATGCCAAATAATAATATTAAGGGTCTAATCTCTAATTCCCTCTGTCCTATGAGAGTGGAGGCCAGTGCCCAGCAGTGGGACGTTAATGGGCTGTGGTGGTGGTGGTGGTGGTGGCATGCCAAAAACCCCGATTCGTCCAGTGGTTTGAGCTGTGCGTTGACAGATCAGTCAGATCACACTAGCTGATGCCCGTGACTTCGTCCGCGTGGTTAAAGTTTTTTCGATTCCCGCGGGAATTCCTTAATTTTCCGGGATAAAAAGTAGCCTACGTCACTCTGCAGGTCCTCAACTATACAAATGCCAAAAATCACGTCGATCCGTTGGTCCGTTGCGGACAAACCAACAAAGCAAGCAATAAACCAACAAACAAACACTTTCGCATTTATAATATTATTATGATATGATTTAGAAGCTCACGTCAGTTTAGTGCATGTAACTGCGAGTATACTTAGTGGCCTCTTATAACAAGTAGTACCTACGTGTAATGTAGTATTGTGTCGTGCTGCGTGCAACAGGGCGAGGAGCGGCGCGAGCTGGCGGAGGCCAAGAACTCGGCCGTGTCCGACCACATGAACCTCACCGTGTACTTCTGACCTCACTCCGTTTACTGACCACCTGCACCTGCACCTGCGTGCCGCTGCGTGCAGCGCTGTCTTGTCTGCTTCCATTCCCGGCACGGTCAATTTGGGAATTTGTAATTTCTGAATTTTCCCTGCTCTGGCCTGGTGGGAGGCTTCGGCCGTGGCTAGTTACCACCCTGCCGGCAAGACGTGCCGCCGAGCGATTTAGCGTTCCGGTACGATGCCGTGTAGAAAACCGAAGGGGTTTTAATATAACTGCCATGCCCCTATCAGGTTAGCCCGCTACCATCTTAGACTGCATCATCACTTACCATCAGGTGAGATCGCAGTCAAGGGCTAGCTTGTAGTGGAATTTAAAAAAACTGTACTAGTGTACAGAGTGTCGTTCGCCGAGCGCCATCTATAGTCCGGCAAACTTGTCCGACCCGGTGGCCGAAATTGGAACTCATTTTTATGACAGTTTAAGTAGTTTTGTTTTTTATTTCATTTTTAGTAAGTATATACAGTCGGCCAATTTATCGACTTTAGACAATTAGACAACGTCGCTAGTTTATTTTTAAAATAAAATAATAACCAAATATAAACAGGCTTAAAAATTTTGTCCACTGAGTCAGTTATGTATGACGAACACTATACTAGCGACGCCGTCACCGGGCCAGATGAGTTTGACGGACTGTACGAGTACGACCAGCACCGGACCGAGAGAAAGCCGCGGTTTATTGATTCGATTTGTCTTTATCTCGTGCCGTCCATGTCGAGATACAATCATCTCTTTACTTTTCACACCCGACACACGCCCGAATGATGATCTTTCTACCTTTGTAACTATTCGTTACAAGCCCATTTATTAAAATGTTTAATTTTAAATGTTTAAGTCAGTTGATAACAACGAACTTAAACATTCAAAATAATGATAGTACTATGGGAATGTAATAAATCTATGGTTAAAACATCATTGATGTAGGTAAATCATTGAAAACAACGACATAAACACAAACATTATTGATAGCAACAATCATGATAACTAGAAATATGAACTAGTTTAAGAAAGTACGTTTACGTAAATTATTTGCAAGTTTTTGTACTTTGATAGTAAGAAAATAATACGTCAGTAAGACGTATCGTAACTCTATGGTAAATAATAAGTAGCATTCAGTTTAATATCGTGGACATATTTTATATGAATTCATAAAGTCACATAAAGAGGACCAAAGTACTTTGTCAGGTAGTAAGTAATTGTATTACATATTTTATTGATGTTTTGTGCAGGTTTTTCTAAAGAACAAAGTCGATTGAAACTGCTTTTGCATTGAAAATCAGTCAAAACGTAAAAACGCTATCAAATTTCAAAAACATAAATTTTCACTAAAAACTGATGAACGCATTATAATCCCACTTCTGATGTCCGAAATCAAATTTAAATTAATTTTTAACGTCGTGTAACTGTTCTGTTTTATTCAAACTGTTTTTCAATTTAGTATACTGTAATTCTTTATTTATATTTTTTATGATTTGGTAAACAACAATTTCGTGTAAAAAACGGTTACGTAGGTAACGTACATCAACTAACTAAAATGACAGGTCTAAATTTCGCCCCTTCCCGCATGGCAGTATCAGTAGACAGGGGCATCAATATAAATAGAGGTGTCATTTTAGTTTAGTTTAGAGATGATGTACAACAGAATTGACCCCAATAAGTTACAAACTTACAGCGGACCCTAAAAGTTGTGATTTCATTTAAGTATTGTACTTTAGAGTTAACTATTGTACTTGATTTGTAAACTTTGTTATCAATTGTATATTTATAAATTATTTAATGTACGTTACGCGACATATTGTCGCCCAGAGGATATACTTATTGTTATTAAATTTCTGTTGACTCAAAACGTGTTTCATTGATATGATACATTCAGAACGGAGCACTTTCTCCCCGTGTCGCAAAGTTTGGAGATGAAAGTGATTGTTATACAACGCATGTAATTAATGCATTACAACAATTAATAAAATCGATATAAATTTTAAACCCACAGCTCTTCCCGTGAATACCTACTAATAATATCCATGCGAAAGTGTATCTGTCTCTATCTGTTTGTTTGCTACGCTTTCACGGCCCATCTTTTCAACCGATTATGGTGTAATTTGGTACAGAGATAGGCTGTATCCCAGGGAAGGACTTATAAGCTTTACTTTTTATCCCGGAACTGCAGGAAGTTCCAGCAGGAATGAAAAAAACTTAGATAATCCACGCGGAAGAAGTCGCGGTCATCATCTAGTTAGTTAGTACGGACTACGGACTACGGGTCACAGGGCACGGGTCCTATTGCTACTCCCGATGGCTCCTTTATTGCTGATCCTCAATTTCTGAGTTGATTCGAATTTCTGAATAGGGAAATCATTCTGAGTCCGTGGTCCCACTGGTGGGTCTGCAGGGTACCAGATGTACTCGTGGTCCGGATAGGTAGGTTATCGTTATAGCCAATAGACGTCCACAGCTGGACGAAATTCTCCTGTATGAATCTCCACAGAACACGCGGTCTTGTGCCGCTTGCTTTCATACTGTATCTACATAATGAAAATAAATGTACCTATAGAAATCTTTTGCTTTTGAAGTAGGACCTATGACAACTTGCGCCTATAATAATTAGCCAGCGTTCAGGACCGCTACAGGTTAGATAATGAGTCATTCGTTATTAAAAACTTTCTCATGATCCAAACAGTGGTGATCATTGAATTCAGCATCTATATTAGTTATAAGAAGCGAATATTTTAACACAGAATGAAGCTAATTTTACGGATTTTACGACCCATTGTTTCCAGCTGCACTATAGATAGGTACTCCTAATTTTGGGGATAGCCTGCGAAGATAAATGAACACACATCACATTCACCGCACATAGCATAGGGGGATAGCATATTATGTATTATCTCGCATTAGGTACTCAGTAGTGGTCGAGTGGTGGTAGTAAGCCAACGCGTGTGTCGCTTGACGCTTCAGTGGTAAAAGTTGTTTATTGAGTGTCGAGAGTGTGCAGCGCGGCGGTGCGAATACGATCGTCTCTATTTGAAGCTAATTAACGTGAGTAATAAGTACTTAATATATTGTATTGTGTCAAAACTCATAATATAATATGCTGGTTACTCCATATCTATGATAGGAAGATCGGTAAGTACATAAAATATTAATTATACGTAAGGTACTCCTTACGGTACGTTTAAATCACTAGACTCCCGTGGTTAATTAAGGCAGCCTTAATTATCGTTGAAAATAGTTAAATGAACTTAATACATCTAAATTAAAGATTAAGTAAATAGGTAGGTATCCTTGCTGCGCTTCCACGGTCCAACTGCTCAGATGCGTTACATCTCGGGGAAGGACATACTCGTAAGCAGGCCTAGGTAGGCTATACCTGCTATTTTTATCCCAGAAAATCGAAAGAATTCCCATGGAATCTTAATCCCGCGTGGATTAAGATTTTGTAAAAATGTCATGGGAAAGTATGGTTAAAGTAGGTACTCGTACTTAAAGAAAGAAAATAATAATAATAATTACTTACCTTAATAACCTACAGGTACTTACTTAGTATTACTAGTAAATGCGAAAGTGTCTAAAGTGCCTCTGTCAAAGGCACGGAATAGATAAAGGTTTATTTATTTTTTCTATGGTCAAAGGTCACCGCTCGAGTGCAGAACGGCACAGAGGTTGCTTGTGTCCTGGAATAATAATTCCGGAATATCAAAGGTATCCTTCGGGCTTCGGGATTAAAAACCTCAATCAACGCAGATGATTTCACGGACATCATTTATACCTATAGACGAAATGGGAGCATTTCGAAATTCTTATGCCTATATATTTTTATGCATGAATTTTTCTACCTAAGTACCTAAGTACTTAGTTTTTCCATGCACCTAAAAATTGTATGTGCCCATATGCTGACTGACTTACCTACTTATTACCCACATACTTATTGCTTCATTACAAAAGTTAATACATTACACATAAAAACTTAGACATGAATAAGATAATTGCACTTAAATGTCTATGTTAACTAACTAAGTTCCTACAACGCTTCAATATATAGGTAGGTACCTACCTATATACCTAGTTAAAAACTTAATCCTTATTTTAACGGTCTTCCAAATAATTGAAGAATTCTGCGCGTATTTCTTTTTTATTTGTCCAAATAATTGGCCTTCCCAAGTCTAGGTACTTAATAAGCCTGTACATTCGTCCAATACAGTGGAAATCACAGACATTTCCACATAATATTATTATGTGGAAATACCATAGACATAGAATTTTTTCGCTACGGGAAATACCTAGAGCTTTCGGAGAGCGCGCAGCCGTTCATCCACTATCCACATGCACATCCATCCATTTCCCGCCTCGGTCCAAACTTTTTGCACAAAATAAGCAGCTATTTATTTTTATAAATATATTTTTGCCTGAGTAAATAAGCCAATAAAATCAATGGCTCAAGCCGTAAACAAATGCGCATCGCTAAGTCTACCTTTAGCTGTGTTTAGCTCCCGAGGAACGCGGTGGGAAAGTCAATACTCGCTGGTTGATCTAATGATCTCGATATTTTCCGATTATTAAGCAAAATGTTGTACGAAAGCCGGCGATATCCTGTTGAAGAGCAGTCGTAAGTAAGGAAATTCCCGCAGCCGCAACTCGTAAGCGGATGTGAGAAATCGCTTGTTCACGTCGTCGCTGCGCGCGGTACCGGCGCGGCCACTTTCTCCGCTCTTGCGCAACTGCTATTGCTGTCATAATATACAGCCGTGACCTCGCGACCCGGCGCCGCTGACATAAACAGACGGCCGTGCGAGGATTCCTAAGGATCTAAGTACACCACAGAGGTTCAAGAATATGAAGACCAATTTAGCATAGGTATATTTAGCTCTACCTACAGCAGTATAGCATTTCTTCTTTGCAGATAGGTACATAGGTAATTATTATGTAGGTATAAGAACTTATGATAAGTAGGTATATCAATATAAAATACTAGCGACGTCGTCCGCGTGGATTAAGGTAGGTACCTATTTCGATTCCCGCGGGAACTTTTTAATTTTCCGGGATGAAAAGTAGCCTATGTGTTATTACAGACTAACTATAGGTAATCTAACTCTGTGCCAAATTGTATCCAGATCCGTTCAGCCTTTCAGGTGTGATTGAGTAACAAACATCCATCCTATAGTTTTACTATCGCTTAGAATATTTTAATATTATATATTCATTATCGAACAATTATAGTGTCGTCAAAATCGGTCGGATGTGCCATGACAGCGTAGCACATAGACTGACACTTTCGCAATATTTATAATATTAGCATTTAATAATTATACAAATTATGTATTATTTATAGAGTAGGAAAGTGAAAACAGCAATAAATAAATCAGCGGTTATGATCGCGGCTGTTACGTGCCACAGATTCGCAATCGCAATCCGCGTATTGTTGTGGGACAGTGGATCTAGGGTTGCCACCTTTTTTTTGCAATTAAAGTACATAGGTTATTAAACGTAAGAAAAAAAGTACATAGTGTCAAAATAAAGTACTTTTTTTAATTAATGTTTAAAAAAAAATATTTCTATTCGCTTATTTTTGTTTCGTCGTTCCTATCATTTTTGACGCATTTTTTCGGTGTAACATAGTATTCACTATCTATTTGATCCGTTACAGTATCAAAATTACGTTCTGTAGGTGTACACGAAGTACCTACTTTGTTTATGGAACTTGTCCTTGTCCATTATTTACCTACTGTAACGTACATCTATAAAACCGACCAATCGCGTTCTTTGCACTCCAACCGTTTTACACAAAACAAACAAATAATTAAAACACAAAAAATTGAGATAAAAAATTTTTAACAATGACATTGATAATGTTGACATTTGAGGGTAGGTTGCGTTCAAAAATTATCAACAACGAGCGTTCAAGTGGCGCTGGCGACCTATAGATTTGGCACCAAACGATAACGTTCCGTTTTACGCAAAAATGCTTACGACCAAACTTTTTTCATCCCAGAAAAATCAAATCATGCGAAATAAAGTATTTTCGCGTACTTTATTGTTCTAATAAAGTATAGAGTATAATTACCGGAAATAACGTACGTACTTTATTATAAAGTACGGGTGGCAACCCTAAGTGGGTCGGACCGCGGACGTGCGGCGCATCTGTTGCAGCACGCTGTTATGCCACCAGCGGATCAATGGACCGAACTAGTCCAAGTCCATCGCTTAGCGTATTGTTACACGAGGCCGTTTTGTTATGTCTTGTTTTCGGTTGCATAACCCTGTAGGTAATGTACACTTACGCTGCCAATGATTGTAAAAATTAATCAATAAAAATTAATTTATTCAAACTGGATAACATTGTATTTTGAGAACGTCAGTGGTGTAACAATCACTAACATCGTACCTACTTTTACAACATCAATCGATCAATGGTAGTTAGTATTTATTTTTAATTATTACTCAAATCTTTATTATCTTAAAATTATATTAGAGTAACTATAATAAGGGTGTTCCAAACCCTCAAAAAATTCGGCCGAGTAACAAGTAAATAAGGCGAATCCTACTGGTCTCCTAATAGCCATTGATTCCTGGTTGAAGCAGCTTAACTTTGAGATATTGCACAGTAAATTGGTCTTGCCAACAACTCTTACCAACCAATTCTGCTTCGTGTAATATTCCACTTCGCAATGACCAGGATGCCGATCCTCGTGCTGGCAGTGGCGCTGCTGGCGGGCAGTGTGAACTCCTCCAACTCCACCACAAATGACGATGGAGAGGTCTGCGAGTCCTCTGCCGCCGGCTTGTGGGGCAGAGCGCTCGAGGACTGGGCGACTTCTACACTTGTTCAGTCTGGCAGACATGGTAGGTATTGAAATTACATTTTATTTTGTCTTTGTAGAGATAATTTACCGAAAACTTATTCGAAAGCAGCTTTCTAGATCTCCATCATATATTTTTTCATACTTCGGGTTGTCATTGATCAGTAATCGCACACTAGCAGGTGTTTTCTTGGGATATAATACGTATTATGTTAAGTACTGGAGATGTTTTGATCCGACTCAAATAGGACTTATTTTCACTCTTAGGTTTTGCGTGCTCCACGAGTCTCGTGGAAAATCTAAATTCATACCTTCAAAGTCGTTCAGTTATTGACTTGCACTTGGGTCAACGTTGCTTAACAAGGGTAGCGCAATCGACAAAGCACTGTCCCGATTAGCCAGTAAGTACCTAAGTCATTCTTATAGCAAAAGGCAACTTCATTCAGCAAAACCTATCGTCCAATTTATGGACGCCTGAAGACTTCCTTTAGAATTCCCAGACGGTGGAGTTATGTTAATGTCATCTATATTCCAGGTCGCGTCATGGCACTGCCTTCAACGAAGGGCTACTACGTAACAGAACGATACGACAGCCCTTACCTGTCACCCCCACCGCCCCCCCCTTCACAACACATTCCCACCCAGCACGTACAGCCTTCCTCGCCAGGATTCGTGCCATCACAGAATCATCCACCTACCTCGTCAGGGTACATACCACAGTCTCAGAATCACCCACCTTCCGCGCCAGGATATACACCACAGTCGGGACACATTTCTCGTGGCCCCATACAAAGTATGCCTCCTCACGGAATGCACGTGCCTCAGGGATATAAGGAGTGGGAAGGAACTCCTCAGAACGGAGGGAAGATCGTTAATCGACCTACAAAACCTTATAAGGACAAGTTTAAACCAAGTTATGTAAGTAAATACAACGTTTTCAAATTAATTGTTGCTATAACTATGCAATTAATTGAATTAATATATTCATTTGCAGGACACTGGACACATTGCATAATTATGTACTTAGAAACTGTATAACCATTGTATTTAAAAGTTTGCATCGCAATTTTTACACGATAGTGCCTACAGACGTTTCGATTAACGAAAAGACTGTCAGACTGTTCATAGAAGGAGAGTTTTCTGGGATCAAGTTCTTTCGCAGATGCGTCAAGAAAATTCTCAAATTGTGGTTATTTACCTATCTACTATCTTTACAATTTACCAAAGGGGTATAATAGCATTTCACGCAGCGAATATTATGATAGGGATGGATTTCTATAGTAGACAAATAATTGACGTCAAGCAAAAGGGTGTCACACAAATCTCGAAACTAGAATGGGTTTCTTCAAACGGCTAAGGAAAACATCGCGTGAAAACCTGCGTGCCCAAGAATACTGTTCTCCATAATGTTCTCGAAGGAGTGTGAAGTCTGCAAATCCGCAAGTGGCCAGCATGGTGGACTATGGCCAAACCCGAAGGGAGACTAGTGCTCAATAGTGAGCCAGCAATGAGTTGAAATGATGAATGATGATGATGAAAAAGGTGTAAAGGTTTATCGTCAATTTATACCGACCTTCAAATCATTTCCAGCCACGGCCACCGAATCAGGAGCAACGCCCCAGCGGCCCCAACTCCATCGACCGCGTGGACGAGCCTCCGCGCAAGCAGGTGACCGAAACAGACCTGTACCTGCTCAGCGCCATCGAGAAGCTGGTGTACCGCGTCGACCTCATGGAGAAACGGCTGCGCAAGATGGAGGAGGGCGTACACTATTTGTTGGCTGGCTCGGAGTCAAAGCCAGGTAGTTATGTTCTAGGGTATCCTAGCCAAGTCACTACCTAGCTAGCAGTCAGTCAGTAGCTAGCGGAAGAAAAGGCGGATTGACTTGTAAAAGCGACTTAGCGGGAAAGTGGACCCTGGTAGTGGCGTATGCCAAGGTGTAGGAAAAAGAACAGAAACGTCCTTTTACAAACTTCAGGAACCAACATTCCAGTACGCGGGCTTAACTATTACGCTCGCGTACAGGTGATATTATAATTCCTTATTCGACACCTGGATGATCCTAGATGACCTGGAATGTAAAAAGATCTATCCAATATTTCCCCTTCCTCAGTTTCACAGTTTCTGCAGTCTAAAAACTCTTGGTTTCACTTAACTTCCTCGTAACTCTTACCTTTTGCCGAGTACATAACTACTTATACGTAATTGGTGCGTCATAAGCCTTTGACTATGTTTACACTTGACAGACCCTTGCCCCAAGAACTACACCCGCGTGGGCGACACTTGCTACTCGTGGTCTGAGGTGGCGGTGGACTGGAAGGGCGCTTCGCTGGCGTGCCGCAAGGAGCGGGCGGCGCTGCTGGAGCTCACTGATGAGGCGCAGCGGAAGACTCTGTACTCCAGGCTGCTCTCCGATAAGCAGCTCAGAGGTGAGTCACTCACCAAGAACTACGCTCGCAGTTCTGCCGCGACGTCGCGCATCGAAAGACCTTACTGTGAGTCACCACTCACCTGCCTATCTACATCCGTGTGGAGAAACAGATGATGCGAATTTTCCGAACAAGCCTTGAACTGGACAGACGGTAACACTGAGTACCTACTGACGATGTAAGACACTCTATTCTAAATCACTGTCTGATGGTCGGTCCTATACCTACTAGCTATCGTACATTAGGTAACTTTAATTTTCATCCATATCTACACCTGGCACCAGATTTGTGTGAAGTGTAGATTACATTTTGTTCCAGACAGATATAAAATAGCCCAGAATCTCTGTAACTTTTATGACGACCGCATGAATTTTATTTTAAACCTTTTCGCTCATTGCTGTTCTACCATCGGCAATACAAAATACGATATGATAAAACTCAAAGACCCATTCCAATTCCCAGGTAACGACTTCTGGACGGGCGGGCTGAACCCCGGGCTGCTGTGGATCTGGTCGCACTCCGCCAAGCCGGTGGAGCCCAACACCAACGCGACCAGCATCGCCGGCGACGGCCGCTGCCTCGCGCTGGTCTCCGACCCGACCAGGAGCACGTACGTGTACAGAGGCCAGGACTGCGCCGCGCCGCACCGCTACATCTGCCAGAAGGAAGACCCCAAGGAGAAGCTCGGAAACGAGATCGAGAGGGTGGCGCGGAAACTCAGTAACGAGAGGAGGAAGTCCAAGCTACTGTGGGATGACGATCTGCAATCGGTGATTGGCATATCTCCCACCAGAAATTAGGACTCTTTCAGACATGAAGGTACTAAAATACCTTGTTTAGTACCTTCGTGCTTCTGCGTGCGACAAAATAATTAGCTATTTTTCAAGTTTCATAGCACAACATAGAATGTACCTACCTCAGAGTAAGAATGGTACCTACTTACCTATTACATCTGATAGTGGATGTTTAATGGATGACTATTTTTGGATAAGATATGCAAACAATACGACCATTACCGTCTCAGTAACAAAAGTATTCGACAGAAGCGGGCGTTGCTGTGCGGACGTCCGTGATAAACAAGGAACAAGAAGCTTAATTCGCCATAATCCGCCAAAGCAGACAAATCTATGTGGTACACATGTAGCTTGCGATGTTCACCGTCCAGCAAATCGCACCCTAGGGCTTTAAACGTTTTTTTACAAAACATTGTGACAGAGTTGTTAATTTGTGTTTGTATACTTTTATTTAAGCTTAATTCTATAAGACTGATGATATGTGAATACGTTCACACTATAGATTATTTAGAAATATGGGATGACTGTTAATCAAATGAAAGAATCGAATTTCTCATAAATCCTTATATTCTAGAATATTTACAATTTTTCACGTTGAATAGCAACAAAATAACTTATTTAAATAAATATTTATAAACAATCAGACCATCGCACTATTTTATTTTTAGTAAATGAGTAGTCCTTCCCATCTTGGTTCACAATTTTCTCGCACTTGTTCTGTAACGGTTAAATACCGACGTGTTTTAATTCTCAAGAGCATTGTGTGATTTTGTAATTTATTTCTACAAAGATCAGATACCAAGTGCTCTTTAGCTGTTATAGAAAACGTTAGTATTTGACCATTACCTGACTTTAATAATATTATATTTACAAATTACAATATTTGTGTAAAATAGGTACAGAAAAATAGGCATGATGACTGATTTTGAAAAATGGTCAGATTATGTTCGGAAGTATCTACTATTTCGAAAAAATAATTTCAGCAGGTTTGGTAGATAAAATTGGCATTTGAAATTTAAATTTTAAAATTCACGCCAAAACGCTCGCCGATGTCATGACGTCGTTTGTGACGTCACTATTGTTTTTACCAATGTACTCTGTGCAGTGTGCAGTAAACATTAGTGTGATTGTCAAAGCTCGAAAACAAACAATTGTGACGTCTTTCGCTTTTTGGTGTTCAATCCATTATGGCGGATTGCTGTATTTTATAGTTTTATTTTATCAAAATAAATAGCAATCTCACTCGAAATAGAAAAATAAATACGTTTTTTATAATCCATGAATCCTATTTCATTAGATAAATTCATAATTTCATTGATTCATGGTTACTGTCATCATGCCTACTGTAACCAAGATTTCACAGATTGTAATAAACTCCAAAATATAGTCCAAGCAACAGAAATGGAATATCGTTCAATCTAACCTACGAGTACGTTCGCAGTCTATAAGTTGATATCCAAACGTTGCTTGGAAATTAACTAAGGAAAAGATGCAAGTTCAAAAAATTTCATTTAATAACTTCCAAATTAGGAATTTTATATAGATTTATATAGAAAAAAGTTCAACCGATTCCAACTGCATTAAAATATGGAATGGCAAAATTACCAAGGGGCAGTCAAACATGGAGTAAGGCGCAACGCGTATCTTAATCATAAATCTAAGTCATAAGGCGGGGTTGAAACTGAGGCGCGGCGTATTTTAATAACAACTTAAATAAGTAGGTACAGTTTTATTTACCTTGACAAAGTGTAAAAATTGGTAAGTACAGTAATAACTAATCACGAAGACATAAACCTGGGCGCCGAAATGAGTCGCCTGCGCCCATGTAGGCGGCACGGCACGGGATTTTTCCCGCGACGAATAGAAATCCATACTAATATTATAAATGCGAAAGTGTGTCTGTCTGTCTATCTATCTGCTACACTTTCACGGCCCACCTTTTCAACAGATTTTGATGAATTTGGTGCAGGGATAGGTTGTATCACGGGGAAGGACATAGACTACTTTTTATCCCGGAAAATTAGAGTTCCCGCGAGAATCGAAAAATCTTGATCCACGCCGACGAAGTCGCGGCATCATCTAGTATAACATAATAGTATGACAATAAAATTAAAATTTCAATAACGATCATCGTAGGTGTAGAAACACTCTAGGCACTAGCGGTATGCTTTATAGGCATTGGAAATTCAATTTTACTGTCATACTGTTAAGTTATACTTCTATTCGTCGTGGGAAAAACCCCTGTCGTTCCGTCTACGGGCGTAGGCCCTTACCAAAGTAAATAAAGTTGAATTTCAATTGTTAATAAAACAACGCGTCGCCTGAATTCTACTTCACCTCTGTAGGTGTGTGCAACGCCTTATTTGTGTTTGCTGTGATTTTGTATGGATGGTCTTATGTCATGAATTTATCTCCATACAAAACCTACTTGAATTGTATTTTATTTATCAATGTAGTTAATAATTAATACAGTCGAAATTGGTTAAAATCCATTAAAGTTTCAATTTAAATGGGTACTATTAATTATGTGTAGGTACAAACAATATTTCTGGCTTTACGCCATTTCAGCAAGAATGTTCACATAAACTCTGCAATAAATATAATAATATCGTATAACTGAGTTATTGTAATGTAGTAAGAGTTAAGACTAGCGACCCGCGGTCTGTAACTGGCAACATTTGTAAAGCGATTCATTAATATACTACATACAACGTGTATGTGTATTGTGTCGTATAAAACTTTCTATGATAGTTACAATTCATATACAATTTATACAATGCATATTGGAGAATTGTGTGACGGAATAGTATTTGATGGTGAAGCCTGAAACACACACGCTGACTATGGAAGATGGAGTACACCCTCCCTCCAACCTTTAGCGCCCTTTAGCGTCTGGCAGCACGCAGTCTGCGTTACGCCGCGTCGCTTGAACAGGCTCGGACACCGGATGGGTTCCAAACTATTCGGATATATTTCGACAATCGTTCCATAATAATATGTATAGAATGAAGTAATGTCAGTTTTGTGTGTTTTAGGCTTAAATGAAAAAAAAAGATAAATTACCTATTATACAATTTAAATACATAACTATAATATTTTTTTGAGAACATAATAGCGTGTATTTTGTACTTAGGCAAGACGAGCAATAATATAAGAAATCTAGTTCGAATTAATTATTATTAATAAATAAATAAACATTCCGAAAGTTACAATAAATTGTTATTATGGCAACTTGCACAGCAAGCAACAATTGTTACATTTTATTATTATTTTAATTTATTTTTGATACATATTATGTATTATTATATAGAAAATAATGTTATGTACTAAGGACGCAGACAATGTATTGTTATATAGTTAGATATGTTTTAGTTGAATTCGGAATTCTTTCGAGAATAATATTTACGTTTCAACTCAGATTTTATGAATTTCGGTCAAAATAGTGATGATAAACATTTGAAATGCCGACCGAAATAGGTAATAATTAAAAAACAGTCAAAACTGCATACGTGTTGTAAAAAATTAACAATTTTGTAATTTTGCACGTCGATTTTTTAAATCTGCATAATTGTCAGTCGCGTGTGTGACATTTCGACGTCACCACTCTCCACCCCCACCCCCACCCCCACCCCGCCCCGCCGCGCCGTCGAGGCGAGCGCGCCGTGTATAAGTCTCTGTACAATATTTACACTCGCATTATGCTAGGACGTATCACGCATCGTCACCGCTGTGCGATGAGCGCACGGCGGGGGTCGCGACCCCCACGAGTCAGCGCACTGCGGCTAGTTGAAGTGGAACTTGAACTGGAAGGGCGAGCCGTGCTGGAAGTGGTGGAAGGGGTTGCCGTGGAACCCCCCGCCCCCCCGGTTGGACTCGGGGTCCAAGGGGTCGGTGCCCGCGTCGAACTGCGCGCGCTTCTCGGGGTCCGTCAGCACCTGGCCGGAAACGATACGATATGTAGCTCCGAATATTGTTATTTATCCGACGAGATATGAAACACGTATATAGAATCCTGATAGTAGTGACGGATTTAAGCACCGTACATTTTTGGCGAAGGATGGTTTCTATGAACTGCCTGATTAATGTTGCCGAATTATAAATTATACATTTACCGTACTACTTTACATAAATTATTTAATTCGTAAAATATAGTCATCTGTACGCTTGGGTGTATTTATAAAATAATACAAAATGTTGAGCGAAAATAAAATATCAATGTCTCGAATCGAAAATATACAGTCGATTGTCATCAAAAATTGAATAGGTGACGCATTAGGAGTTAGGACATCATTCGAGCTGCCAAAAGTTAAATAAAAGATTGGACAGATAATAATTTCAAAGAGCGAGAGAAAACCGGTGTAACGGCTCACACCTAGATCATAGGTGACGCTGTTAGATCTACGATGTAAACACGACAGGATCCGAACAAAGTATTAACGTTAGCCACGATCGTCAATATTATGTCATGTTATTTTTATCAAATATTATGTCATGGTATTATTTTTAAATATGTCATGTAATTATTATCAAATATATCATGTTATTATTATTAAATATGTCATTTGTCAGCGTGTTTCCTACCTCTTTGGCGGCGGCGACGTCGATGAACTTCTTCTCGGCGATCTTCTTCTCGTCGCCTTGGAAGTTGTCCGGGTGCCACTTCTGCGCCGCCTTGCGGTAAGCTTTGATTATCTCCTGCTTGTTGGCCGTCCTGAGGACACGTGTGCATTGTTACAACACACCATCGTATCGAAACGCTAAATCGCTTGGCGGCGTCTCTTCCGGTCGGGTGGTAAAAAGTAACTTTGAACTCATAAACTGTATAGGAGGAGGAATGTTATTCCAACATTTGATAGAAAAAACTGCATGGGTATGGTGGTCATATGGAAAACCCATACTTCAATATTCTTAGCTTGACACAAATTTAAATAATCAAACAAAATAATATATTGAACTAAGTGTAGTGACCCCGTCTCGCGGCACTCACCTCTTAACGCCTAGTATCTTGTAGTAATCTCTCTGTTCGGATTGTTTCTGCATCTTCTGCGCTCGGCCGAGCCCGTCCTTGGCGCGCTGGAACCCCTCGTCCAGCTCCAGCGCTTCCTTGTACGCGCGGATCGCTGCGACAAACCAATTTCAAATGGTTTTATTCCTTTCCTAGACAATCTTGTAGTCTAGAGATCATATCTCATCATGGAAAAGCACAATCGCTTGTGGATTTCTGTTGTTTTAACGTTAAAATTTACACTACGGCGAGGAAAAAAAATGTGTGTTTGTGCAATTCACACGGCAGGAGTGAAACTTCAGAAAAGTAACCTGTTGTCGCTTTTTCGCTTCATCGAATTTTCAAATCACAGCGATTCTGAAGAAATTTCACTTCAAAAATACTAGTTGTTGTGTTATCAATAACAAGGTAGATTACAAAAAAATCTTACTAATATTATAAACGCGAAAGTTTGTAAGTATGGATGTATGGACATATGGATGTTTGTTACTCTTTCACGCCAGAACGTCTGAATTGATCTGGATGAAATTTGGCACAGAGATAAATTATAGTCTGGAATAACACATAGGCTATTTTTTATCCCGGATAATTAAAGAGTTCCCGCGGGAATCAAAAAACCTAAATCGACGCGGACGAAGTCGCGGGCATTAGCTAGTATTTTTACAAAGGCCCGTAATTCTTATTTCTTACTGTTAAGACACGGATTGGCCACATATTTTATTTGTCAAAGTGTACCAAGTGGACATGTTGGATTGTGCGAGAGAAACGGAGATTTAGGATAACACGACATCTTAATTAATACTCATTATATTACAGCTTTTTAAACCATATTTCTCATACATAAATTCCACTCATAAAACTGAATAAAGTACAACCGATTTTTTTTTTGCCACAAACTTGAAATCAGGCACAAAGACAATCTTGTTCTCTAGTCATAGCGGGTCCGCCGATCGATTTCAATTTCAATTTATTTTTTCAAAACATGTAGGACATACAGGTGTCTCTTATGTTACGTCATGTTTTGACTCTACCACCGGTTCGGAAAGCAGGTTCTGCTGAAAAGAGCCGGCAAGAAATACAGAAGTTACTCATCTTTTAAAAAAAACCAAGATATTACAATACGTAGAATATTGATATGGAGAATTTGAAATTCGAATGTCACTCGGACTTTGCGTGAGTAATTCGTCTGAATACAAATGACTCCACCACTGTACCGTCAATGGTGAACTCAATAGGCATGACGTCACTGGGTGCTATAAAGCTGTGCGCATACCGTCGTCGTACATCTCGAGCCCCAGCAGCGCGTCGGCTCGGTCGCACAGTGTGGCTGGTTCCTTCTGTAGCTCCAGCGCCTGCGCACACTGGGACAGCGCCTCTGTGTACAGCTCCTCCTGTTCAAGCAAAACAATACAATCAACTAATGTTGGTTAAAACCTCGATATATTTCGCATACGGATTTCACCTACTCCGCTCAGCTCTCAGTACAGCACAAAATATTCGCGCGAATATAATTCTTGTCAATAATGAAATCAAAATTGTATCAAGTCAGCGATTTTTGTTCGCGCGAATATTTTTCGCAGTGCGAGCGTAGCCATCTTCAGGTGTATGAAACCCGTCAATTCGACTTGGCTTACGCGGTTAACGTACCTTAACTTTTCTATGTGGAGAGGAAACCGAGGCTGGTAGATATTTTAGAACTTTAGATGATGGTTTCAATCGAGAAACAAATCTGTGCAAGATAACAGGTAACATACACGTTTCAGTTGGCGTCAATGTATCGATTCCGATAGCAAATTAATATGGGAGGAGGAATGTTATTCCAGCGTTCGATAAATTAAGTAAATGTTACAAGTAAAATAAAAGGGTACCGGTTCCCGCGTTTTATTTGACGCCATTATGGCATTCGAAATGCAAACGTGAGCTTAAAACGTAGAATGGCCTTAAAAGTTAATGTTACCTTAGCGTTACAGCTGCACAGCCACTTCCTGGCTTCGAACACGACGAGCGTGACCTCATCCTCGATCTTCAGCACTCTGTTAGCGCTGTCGATGCAGCCGACGTAGTCTCGCGCCGCACTGCTCTCTTCGCACTCGAGCAATAGCTTGTCCACTTTCTTCAGCTTCTTGTAAAGCGGGAAGCACTGCTTGTGCTCCGGGTCTAGTTTGAGACACTCGCGGATTTCCTGTCCGTAATATTTACTATTTATTACACTCAAATATCTAGTTATACATGTTGTTGCTTTAATGTACAGTATCGTCAGCACTAGTAAAATAAAATGGCAAATATACACCAAAAATAGAAAGGGACCCAAGATCGAGCCCTGCGTAACACCTGTTACAAGGTAGAAGAACCTTGAGACTTATTTACACGTTATTTATGTATTCCTTTAGACTTCTGTGACTAAGATAAAAAGTGTTTTTGATGGCATAGTAGCAAAGTCAATCAAATCAATCAATTCATATCAATCAATATTTATTTATTCAAATTAGGTATACTGCACACTTATTGACACCCATTATCTCATAAAACACAATGGTGATAATCAGTTACGGCATCTCAAAACTAAAGCTACGAGGGTTTCCAACGCGGCCTGGCCTGAGAGAGCCAACAACAAACAACAAACGGTTTTTATTACCTCATAGATGTTTAGAGACATCATAATTCATACCTTGAGCGCATCGCTGACGTGTCCCAACTGGTAGAGGAGCGTGGCGAGGCGATGGTAGCCCGCCGTGGAGTCCTGCTGCAGCCGGTTCACTGACCGGATGTCCGACACCGCGGAAAACAGGTCGTTCTGACAACAAACAAACATCATATTTTACAAAATTCATAATATGAGAATTCTGCCAGCTGTTCATTCACATCAAGTCAAAATTTTCAACTTGCTTCCATACTGGTTGAATGGGAAGCTGAAGAGGTTTTCAGACATGAAATTCTCAGAAACAGCCCAGAGTTAGGAAGTTGGGGTGTTTCGAGGGCACGTAGAGCCCTTGGCCCTGCGCCTCTTTCCACGGTCGTTTTCCGTCCTATCGGGCTATGAGAGCTTAAGGGAGAGTGCACTCGTGCACACTAATATCTCCCGCATAGATGGCTAATCTCCCTGGAGATAGGCCGCCGTGGCCGAAATTCGGTCGGGAGGACATTATTATTATAAGTATAAGCGCTATTCACTCACCAGCGCGATGTAGCACTCCGCCCTCAGCTGGCGCAGCTGCGCGGACCAAGGCGACGCCTCCAGCAGCCTGGTGGCCAGCTCGGCGGCCGCGCGGTGCTCCCGCCCGCGGTAGTAGGCCTCCGCCAGCCGCAGCTCCTCCGCCAGCTCGTCCACGCGCTGGTACATGGACGCCGCTTCCTCGTTGTAGGGCTCCTCGTATGTCTGACGAGGAAACGGACTAGGTTTTTGAAGTGAAACATCTTTGCGATTTGAAAATTTGATGAAACGAAAAAGCGACACTAAAAAGAGACAAACATAATAGGATTTAGTCTGCAAGAGAATATTAAGTTAGGTATATTTGTCTCATTCCCTCGTAGGCTTTAGCCTGCGAGAGTATGAGATAGAAGAATAGAATACGAATTATAATTATCTCATTGTCTTGTAGGCTACTTTTTTTTACCGTATGTGAATTGCACACACACGCTTTTTTTTCATATATTATTGTCTACGCGGTTTATGCAGTTTAATGCTGACCAAGTCATTGTCTTATGTTGCAATATAAAACCAGACGCCGTGACATTCTGCCTGAAGTGCAAAATGCGTGCACTATGGCATCGAGTATTCAACAATAACAGGAGTCATTTACATTGACGCCATGAGTGATTTAAGTGAAATGACTTATCTTCAATAGTGAGCTCAAATAAATCCTTACTAATATTATAAACTATACGATGCCCGCAACTTTGCTTGCGTAAATTTCTTGAATTCTTGATGGAACTCCATAATTTTCCGGGATAAAAACTTAAACTAGCCTGCTAATCCCCGGGATATAACCTACCATCTTTACCAAACTTCATCAAAATTGGTTGAAAGCGTAATAGACAAAAAGACAGACACACCTTCGCATTCATTTATAATATTAGTAAAGATGCGTGAAGTCAGTCTGTCTATCCTGGCCTGTATATTTCATGGCCTTTTAATTTTCCTAGCTAATTTTGACAGATTTGGCACAGAAATAGCTTGCATCTCAAACGGGCTCCTCAGACCCTTTTCAACCCATCAGAATTGGCAAAGGCTAGGACAGTCAGTCTTTCTTTACTTCACTTGCTTTCCCAAATTTCTCCCTTGATGATGGCGTATTAAACGAGATGCCGAATCATATTAAGGGTGGTAAAATGTATTAAATTACGGGGACTGACGAAAAATGGCATATAATGTGTGAAATCGTACTAATCGTGATAGTATTAAGCGGGTGTTACTATAGTCTATATTCCTCATTTTGCCTTATGAAGTTGCAGGTAACAGTTGGTCAGAGTGCAATAATTACAATGTTCCACAGTCGGCATTATCATCAGCCTTATCTCTACTCAAACAATAACAAGCATTTAACTACACTCACGCTATCGCAATATAACATGGTATTACATCATTGATACTGATAATAATTGACTATGTTGTCACCATTTGTGACTATTAAAATCGATTTTGAGTATACTTAATTAACATCTTTGAAATCATAAGTGAATTAGCAAAACATCTAAATTCTATCAGTTTCACATGACACTGCATTATCATACTAATATTATAAATGCGAAAGTGTGTTTGTTTGTTGGTTTATTGGTTTGTCATTCAATCACGCCGCAACAGAGCAACGGATCGACGTGCTTTACTGCATGAGTGCAGTTGAGGAACTGGAGAGTGACATAGGCTACTTTTTTCAGGAAAATAAAGGAGGTCTCCATGGGAATTAAAAGAAAATATTCCACGCTGACGAGGACGAGGCGTCAGCTAACTTACTAATATTATAAATCTGAATTCATGTAGACATAAGTGAGGGCATCATCCCGTGATACTGTTTATCTGACTAAGGTACTCACCACTTGTAGATAGTCCTCTTTGGCCTCCCAGTACTGTGCTAGTTTGAGGTAGACGTTGGCGCGATGCAGACGCGCCGCTGTGAAATCCGCCTTTATCTCTAAAACCTGTAATATTTCATAATCTTTAGGTAAAACTATGAATAATCTATGAATGAATAATATGAATTTAGGAAAACTATAACCTTTAGGAAGATATAAAACTAAAAAAAAGTTCAACACAAAAAGGATCTTCCTGTCTTGTCTTTATTCTTGATATTTAAAAAAAATTTGGATCTCTCTGATTCAAAAATTTTGAATCTACATATTATTATGCATATATTTTAAGTCTATCAGACATTCCGAAATTATATTAAACAGTTTTAAATATATTTCTAATTAAAAAGCATATTTTTATTTTTTAGAATACTTAAACAGTAAGATTTGATAAAACAGGTCAAGTGTGAGCAGACTCACGCACAAAGGGTTCCGTATCATCACATAAGAAGAAAAATTTCTTAACAACATGTAATCAGCTGTGAAATAACTGGCTTACATATGGCGCTAAACTGGTAGTGCCTGACAATAACTCCCTAACTCCCTAACACCCTATTACTTAGTATGAAACCAATAATGAAAAAATTAACGATTTTCGGTTTTTTACTATACTTGTGTTATGAGACCTTGCTTCTTGCCAAATTTTATGATTCTAGTTCAACGGGAAGTACCCTCAAACCCTATTGATTTATTGGCGAGTTTCAAAATATGCCTAACATGCAGCATCAACGGCCATATCTTTTGATTGCATTGACCTAGAAGCTTAATTTTTTTACAGCTGCAAGGGACTGTGGACCTAATATTATTTAAGTACAACTTGATAGCTCCAGGCATTCCAGAGAAAAAAGTGGTTAACAGTAGAGATGAAACTGATAGCTGTCTGGCCGGATACCGGATATCCGGCTAGCTACAAAGCCGGATGGCCGAATATCTGGCTCGTAATTTTGTAGCAGGTTGTGACCAGTTCAGAGCCGCATAGGTACAGCGAAAGCGATCGGATCAATTCGAGCGGTTTCGGGAGTCATCGTGAGTGATTGTGGCAGGCGAAAATTATTTGTTTACTTGTTGCGTTAAGTGCGTGATTTCAATGCAATTTCAGAAAGGTTATTTGAAATTCCCGTGAGTTTTTGTAACTTTTCGGTTTTAAATAAAATCATAAATATTACTCGTTTTCATAATACATATTTAGTAAATCTCACAAAAACTTTTTTAGGAAATTGACGTAGTTTTTGGACATCCGGTATCCGGCCAGATATTGATACTATCTGGTATCCGGCCGGATAGTAAATTTACACCAGATAGGCCGGATACCAGATAGTTAGCGGATATCCGTTTCATCTCTAGTTAACAGACAGATATAGAGACAAGGAAGTGGTCCTATAAGGGTTCCTTTTTTCCTCTTTAGGTACGGAGCCCTAAAAATGAATGGTTTTATTTAATGGTTGAGACAATTCATTTAATTTAATGATAAAACTCAATCTACTTGAGAATTCAAATCTATTAAATATATAAGCTGACCTTAGTGAAGTCTTGCAATGCAAACTTTGCTTTTCCGAGTGCATAGTACACTGTGCCTCTCTTAAAGTATGTGAGGTAGTTGTGTGGATCCCCCTCTGGAAAAAATAACACATCTAGTGACTGCAAAAAATAAAATAATTACTAATACTACAATAGTATTACTTATTACTACTATTTATGTAACAGTTTCATGGAACTACAATATTATGATTATTATTCCTTTCATCAGAAAAACATAATTCTGATAATATGAAGTTCTGATCTGAGTCCTAGATTAAAATCTGGATAAATAATGTTAATTATCCAGATTGTTACACTTAGATGTTACACTATGTAACTCTTAATTAACATGAACTAACCCCTGGTATGCCATGTCCGGGCTATCAAACAGGTACTCTGCACTTATTTTAATATTAACTAAGTAACGGCAAAATATAATATTATTTATTAGTTCCATAGTTGTTATTATATTAACTATACAATGGGGCTAATTCTGTAGTACACAATCTCTAAACTAAACTAACAGTATTAAAATTATTGCCAACCCTTTCATTACACTCCGTGCGGAATGGGACGGAACTGAATTTAAAGCTGTCATTTTACTTTAGTTTAGAGATTGTGCTATACAGAATTGGCCACAATATCTTTTAACATTTGTAACCTATAAAGAAATTACATACTTTGTTCACTATCAGGAAACTTATAATAAAATACTTGGCAATATTGTAGAGTAATAGATAAAGGAAAGAAAAACACAAAAGGCAGTCTCGCAAGTATGACTTTCTGCCTTTTATCATGCTAAAATGAGCATACAATTTTCTTCAATTCAAAACTTCTTAATAGAACTATTTTAACAGTGGGATAATCAAGATTTCAGGAAACACCAAATCAAGTGACAAGGTACCCAAAATATAGACACCCACACTAAAGACCATACACTATCCCTGTCCATATACTTGCAATGTCAAGCTTAGAAAACTGAGATTAGGTTAGGTTAGGTTAGGTCTGGAATAACACATACTACTTAGGCTACTTTTTATGCCGGAAAATTAAAGAGTTCCCGCGGGAACCAAAAACCTTAATCCACGCGGACGAAGCGGGCACCGACTAGTGTAACATATTTACATCGAGATCCTGTTCAAACTCAGTGGACTACTTACCAACAGCTGCGTGGTAGTGTGTGAGCGCGTCCGACAGCTGGCCGCGCGCCAGGAAGTCGCGGCCCAGCTCCAGGTGCTTGTTCACCTCCGCCTGGGACGAGCATTCTGAAACTATCACCACCAAAACTGTGATCTAAAACTCATCACCCAAACGATTTTCACATGCATTTTATTTCAAGATACTGTATGACTGTATCACTATTAAATTGATTACTGGTTATTTAAAGACCCCTTGGCCCGGCACGATATCATTATTCATCAACAAACGAAACAGACACGAGAATAAACCGAAAATGAGTACAAAAATATAACCTGCCACTTACACTCTAATAAAACTTCTAATACTAATAACACTAGGCATGGTGTGACTTTGTTCCAGTTAATATTTGATAGGCAGTCCATTGTTGCAAATATAAATTGTATTAATTCAGACCTAAATATGAATAAAAAGCATTACAGTTTCGAGATAAACTAATTATTTGACAGGGCCACAATCCATCTTTACTTCGTCTCTTTTCGTGGTTAGTTCTGATTGGTCCAAATCACCAAAAGAGTCATTTCACATTTGTAAATGTCACCACAGATATAACCACGTACGACTGTCTTGAGTATAAGTGTTCTGTGGTCTTGTACGTTGCTATTTACTCTTACTAAAAACATTGAAATAGGGAGATAATTATTGTTGGTTTTAAACAAAAGAGAATCTTCAACTTATAATTATTAGTGAAATGATTAACTCTATGGAAATGATTAAATCATGGTAATGCATAGAATGTGGTCATAATGTGGTAATGTTTTTGTATAATAATTAAATACCACTAATTTTTGAACGCTTTTGAAGTTTGATTTTGACTGCTGTGAGCTGTCATAATTAGTATTAAAAATAATAATTGCCACTGTAGAAAATAAATATAACATAGGAGTCCAGACAAGATTGGATCCAGATTGGAATTGGATCATGGTCTTGATATCATTGCATAAGTCGACGACCTCCGTGGCGCAGTGTGTAGCGCTGTTGCCTTAACGTGCAGAGGTCCTGGGTTCGATCCCCGGCAGGGTCAATTTGGGAATTTATAATTTCTGAATTTTCCCTGGTCTGGCCTGGTGGGAGGCTTCGGCCGTGGCTAGTTACCACCCTACCCGCAAAGTTGTGCCGCCAAGCGATTTAACGTTCCGGTACGATGCCATGTAGAAACCGAAGGGGTATGGGTTTAATATAACTGCCATGCCCCTAACAGGTTAGCCCGCTACCATCTTAGACTGCATCATCACTTACCATCAGGTGAGATCGTAGTCAAGGACTAGCTTGTGGATTTAAAAAAAAAAAAGTAATTATTATTCGAACCTAAATTCTCCCGTGTAATAACATAAAGAAAATTTATTTCCGTGATATTATTTATTTAAATGATTTATTTTTATCAAGATGATGCCAGCGACTTCGTCTGCGTTGATTTTTTGTTAAATGTTAAAAAAAAGATGGGCCGATAAAGCGTAGGCCGTAGACAGACAGAAAGAATCAGAATAATACTTTTTATGGATATTTTAAAATAAATAAATAAAAATAAAATAAAATAAAATATATATTTAGTGCCAAATACATAGTTACAGTCAATTTTTTACTTTAGTCTCCGTGGGAACCTGTATCGCGGGACCATATTATTATAATTACCTAAGCTTAGACTTAGCTGAGGACTAGATTGATTTTAAGATTTTAAGAGACTATTATTTATAAAACTTGAGGAACACATTAATATTATATGGTGGGTACTAGTATTATTGGACTGTTTAAAATAATATTATTTTATTGTTTACCTATTTTATTTGCGATTTTGTTGCTTTTAAGGAGAGCGATCGACCACACTGATTTTATTTAATAAGTACCATTAATAATATTCAAGGACCTTTAAACCAATAATATTGTTATTTTTGTTTATTTATTAGTCGGGTTCAAATCGGGTCCTGATTTAATTAAACTTGTATTAAAAAGTGGCAACACAGATTCCTTTCTTTCATTTCAACAAGAAAAACAAAGTCCGGTTGGTTTCCAAAATTGAGATTTTTCATTGAAAAGCTTTTATAAACTTAAAATACTGAGAGATCTGTTGGTGCGATTAATATTTAAATAGTTTTACGTTAAGATAAGTGGTGGATTGGTGTCAGAAACGGAGATAACTTGAGATTAGTTTTAAGTTACCTGTCTACATAACCTCGTCAATACGTGCTGTTTCGTGTTTATAAAGTGGTTTATTATTGGGTTTTAAGGCATGAGTGACGCTGCGCCGTCGACCGCGCCCAAGGCGAAGGCGCCTAAAAGTAAAGCTCCTAAGGAGAAGGCTGCTAAGGCGGCCCCCGCAGCACCCGCGGAGCCCCCGAAGGCCATCCGTAAAGTGTCCTCGAAGGCCCGGCACGGCAGGCTATACGCCAAGGCAGTGTTCTCGGGATACAGACGTGGTCTGCGCAACCAGCATGAAAACACAGCTCTTTTAAAGGTACGAAGTTTTGAGGTTATGTTGTTATAGAAACACTGGGATTAAAGGTCAGTTGAGGATCTCCCGTGAAACGTTATTCATCTCAAATAATTGCACGCCTATCACTGAGAGAAACGTTGAAATATTATAGTAACTTATTATGTTCTTTTACAAAAATTCTTACTTTTGCTATTACTTTTGTATTATAAACAATTCCTTGCTGTCATAGCTTTATTTCAATTTCGATAAAAACTTTTTTCTAACAAATAAAATTAGATCAATTTTTTTTTCCATTTAGTCTTGACTAGATTTTTTGCTACTTTGTGAATTTAGCTGTCATCTAACCCAGCCCACCACCACCACCACCACTACAGCCTATTAACGTCCCACTGCTGGGCACAGGCCTCCACTCTCATAGGAGAGAGGGAATTAGAGCTTAGACCCACCACGCTGCTCCAATGCGAGTTAGCGAGCTTTAACGACTATTATCATGTTAGTGATAATAGCCGGGACCGACGGCTTCACATTCTCTCCTAGGCACGGGGGGGCACCAACTTCCAACTCCGGGCTGATACTGAGAATTTTTTAATTGAAAAACCCAATACCTAACAATTTTTATGCCTGACTGGGAATCGAACCCAAGACCTCGTGATCCGCAGTCGACTATGCTAACCGCTAGACCAACGAGGCAGTTAACCCAGCCCATACCTATCTAAATGATGTTTAAGACATTTGAAACCTGAACAACTCATGTTGAGAAAATATTCACTGATCAACCAACTATCACCACTTCTGCTGTTGCTAAAAAGACAAAAAAACTTGAATTATATTTACATATTTGCAGCTTGAAGGAGCACGTAATAGCGACGATGCAAAGTTCTACGTGGGCAAGAAGTGCGTGTACGTGTACAGAGCCAAGAAGAGGACGCCCATCCCCGGCGGACCTCGGGGCAAGAAGACCAAGCTGCGTGCCATCTGGGGCAAGGTGACGCGGCCGCACGGCAACTCTGGCAGCGTGCGCGCACGGTTCAAGTCCAACCTGCCCGCACAGGCCATGGGACATAGAATACGCGTGGTGAGATATACCTCTGTGCTTTGATGCTTATTCAGTTACAATTCCTTATAACCCTAATGCTGAGATCTATAGAGTACTTTGACTTGGCTCAGAGTTCAAACGAGATGGGCTTATGTGAGTAATATAAACCTGTCTCGTGTTAACCTTGTCTTAAGTCTAAGCTAAGTCAAAGTTCGCTCTCTAGATCTCACACTAAGAGTAAAACCAATCTTGTCACTGAAAAATTCTTATAACAAATATAACGTGAGTTTGGACTTTGCTTGGGTTTCTAACATTATACGTATAGCTCCCTCCAATCAAATAGTCACATCTGAAGTTGACAGCAAGACGTGTCGGAATAGCATATTTTTGCGACTAGTACCTATGTATGTTGACTTTGACAGTTTGTATGAGAGCTGTGCAAACGCACTTGCATCTCAAGCTCCGAGATAACTATTTGTTTGGTGCTATCTACACCTATGAACTGACCTTTATCAAACTATCTATATTCTAGTCTAGTCTAGTAAGATTTTTATGAAAATATCTAGATTTTGTCAGTATTCATATTCTTACTATTCTTCAAAATTGGTAAAAAAACTATCAAGTTAGTGGTTTTTGCTTTACTTCATAAATAGTGATTATACCTAGTAAAGGATGATACATTTTCAACTGACCGATGGATAATCCATACTAATATTATAAATGCGAAAGGGTGTCTGTCTGTCTGATACGCTTTCACGGTCCAACTACTCATTTTGATAAATTTTGGTACAGGGATAGTTTACATCCTGTGGAAGGACATAGGCTACTTTTTATTGTGGAAAATTTTGAGGGTTTGATTTTGAATTACACTAGTGATTCGCCCCGAACTAAGACCTCGCGGCGCCATCTATTGACATAAATGTGAAGTTCTGTTAAAAATACTGAAGCTCATTAAAAATTAAATAATTCTGTTTCCTTACAATATTTATCTAATTTTAATGTTTGTTGTTCAAGTACAGGATATAATTGAAATAATTGATCAAGTTTCAGGCTCATCCTTTCAGAAAATTTAGAGTTCTGAGGTCATCTTTGGATGTTAGAAAATCACCACTTTGAAAGCCCCCCATTTCGTCAATGAGCTGCTGAAGTAATTGCGTTCAGTAATTCAGAAGTTATAATGCTCTGACAGACGGACAGACGGACGGACAAGTGCCAATTCACCCAAGTAGACTCAGAGACCTTCGCTTCGCTCGGTCAAAGAACAACCCATGCGGGCAACATCTAGTATACCATAACTATACATTTATATTTCTATCATAGATTTTACTAACATTCATATTTCTCTCTTTTCAGATGTTGTATCCATCAAGGATCTAAAAAAACCTTTGTATATAAGTCTAAAATAAAACAAAATCCAAAAGCTATGCATTTTATTTCACAGCTGCATTCACACCTATATTAATTATAATGTAAGTGCAAATGAAATAGTTGTACATTCAAAGGTCAACGGTACATCCCAGTTTTAGTTCAATGTTAAGCTAATTAATCATCTCAATTCTCATCTGAACGCTGGCCCACTACCGAACATGGGAGTTTTGACTCCCCCAGGAGGAGGAGTTAGGCTATAGTCAACTACGCCGGCCAAGTATGACACTACTTGAAGAAGACGCCATTGAGAAATGTATGGAGACCTCAGGCATGTAGATTCCCTCACTATGTTTTTTTTGGTGAAGGTGTCACCACTATATTATAGGCTAATACAGCCTTTAGCTGAATTGATGCTGACCAGCATTGGATGTTAACACTAAAATTAAAAATTCATTATAAAAAAAAAATGTGAGCACACCTGTCGCAGGAGAGTCGTCCTCAGTAATGGGTATCGATGGATTGAACTGATGACTCATGATCTCTTTTTAGTCTCATCTGGGAATCAACCTATCTGGGTAATTGGGTATTTGACAACTATAATCAAAATAAATTATTTTTTTATTACTATCCTATATTTAGGATCTCCCAAAAGACGTAATCTCCATGTCCCCTGTTAGTTTTGTTGAATAATCATTTTAAACAAGTAAAAAACTGCGTCGAACTTTGCAGACGTTCCATTTCAGTATTTCATAAAAAAATCCCTTGCGCGCGTTTTAACGTTTGAAGCCCCGTCCATACGCTTGGTGTACGCCACAAACACAAACAAAGTTCCAAACATCGACCACAATCATCAAACACAAACAGTCGTCCTCACGCTTAACGAACGTGTTAGTATTTTGTGGATCGGCAAACATGGCGGACGACGAGCTTGTGGCAGCTAGTTATCACTTTCGTATGTTTTCAGTGTTGGTATTATTTAATTCTAATTCACGTTTTTTTTCGTTTTAGACAATTTATAGAAGAAAAATTTAGTGAGCTGCTTTATGAACCATCAGGACAGTTTCACAACTTTTGTCGTATGAGTTTTGTAGATGTTTTTGTAAACAAGAAATTAGCCGGCAACGACAACATCTCTGTCTCTCTCTTGTCTCGAGATATCTCGTTGTGCGCATGCTAAGCCTACTGTTTTTTTTTTAATTCACTACAAGCTAGCCCTTGACTGCGATCTCACCTGATGGTAAGTGATGATGCAGTCTAATATGGTAGCGGGCTAACCTGTTAGGGGCATGGTAGTTATATTAAACCCATACCCCTTCGGTTTCTACACGGCATCGTACCGGAACGCTAAATCGCTTAGCGGCACATCTTTGCCAGTAGGGTGGTTACTAGCCACGGCCGAAGCCTCCCACCAGGCCAGACCAGGGAAAATTCAGAAATTATAAATTCCCAAATAGACCCTGCCGGGAATCGAACCCAGGACCTCCGCAAAAGTCATCGAATTCCAAATGCATGGCTCATTTTGATACGCTTCTAAAAAACAAAGAGTTGTATCTTCTGACCAATCGGACATGATAACGCGCCAAAAACTGCTGCTAACAACGTGGTATCGATGCGAAACGTCCACCACACGTAAGCTCGCGCGCGGCACTGAACGTTTACCAAGCGTATGGAAACACCGCGAACTGTTTGCCAAACAGCCTTTGATCTGTGAAGAAAAACCGACACCGACCCCGAACAGTGACGAACACAAACAGGAACATGCAAACACATACAAACACCCATCCACATGTAGGTGTTTGCTGTTTGCCATTGTTTGCCAAGCGTATGGACGGGGCATGAAAAAACTTATAGTCCCACAAACTTATTGATCCGGTGACAGCATCGCTAGTAGATATATTATGAATTTATAAAAAATAAAAGCAAAAACTATAGGGGCATAAAAATTAGTTCCAATTTTGGCCACCGTGCTAGATAAGTTTGTCTGACTATACTGATTTGCTGTGAAATACGGATACCCAACCCAATTCGCGGTCAAACACGCTAACCACTACACCAAGGAGACAGTCAGTCTCTATAAGCGAGTACTTCTATGCTAGCTACCTACAGTTCTTGCGCGACTTGAATACAGAGATACATGTGTGTGGCACCACTCACCATACATTTACTCTGCATTCAACTCGCGCGCGAACTATACGTACCCACGTTACAGTTGCATTTCCGCTAAAACAGCAGCTCAGCTATCGATTGTCACGCGGTAAGTGGGTCATCGTGTCACGAGTCACGACTGGCCGCCATCTCGTGCCGCTGTCCCGATATACCTACCTACCCATGCTACCTGTCTAGTGTCTGGTAGGAGCTTATAAATTTTGTATTTTACCCGAATACGACTTCGCAAAGGGAGGATGATGATAATAGCATAAGTACTTAGCTATTATCATTTGTCTGTTAGTATCTGTCAATCCAAATAATATACTACCCTTTAAGTGATTTGATGGTGGTTTATTTAATTTATTTTCACGTAGTAGTTTCAACTTGTGCCACCAGCTGTACCACCGGTACGGAAAGATGATTCTACCGAGTAGAGCCGGCAAGAAACTCAGCACTTACTCTTTTCATAAAAAGAAAAATGTTACACTTTGTAAATAATATACAATGCATACTTACCTTACGTAACAAGTAGGTATTAGGTAGCTACACTGACTAGTGGGCTGCTGGATGCGAAGGCGATTGCTTCCATGCTACTTTGTCATTGAGAAAATCGTCATGACAAATCCAGGAACTCTTTTGAAACAGAGGTAAGTGCCTAGCCTACTCAGTACACTAAACTAGGGCAAGTAATTATAATAATAATTGATTTAAGTTCTATATGAATTTCGTCCATGTCGTCAAACTACAGACGTCCGTCCACTGCTGGAAATAGATATGTAATGATTATATTATTCTGCAATACGGCGGGTATATTTACAAAAAAACAATAGGGCAGACAAGATATCGTAGAGTCGGGTACCCAGATTTCGTTCTGGTTCTGATTTTGGAGTTTGCGATTTCATTTCACGCTGTTTTACCAATCGGCGACAATAGGGGTACGGGCTAGCCGCAGTGAAGTTCGCTAAGCACTGAAAAACGGCGGAAGTTCGTTCAGCGCCAGCGCCATGTCGCGCACGTCACAAGGAGGCACAAAAGCATTGCCTAAGTACCCTAGTTAAAATAGCTCAATGCTTATCATCATGTCCATGAAAATAGCTGACTCCAAATCCGAAGTTTGAGGCCAATTCTATTGTATACAATTCCTAAATTAAACTAAATTGACATATCTATTTTTGTTGCTTTCCCTTTTAGCATACTTCCAGCCCGCCAACCCGCATTGGAGCAGCGTGGTGGGTCTAAGCTCTAATTCCCTCTCTCTTATGAGAGTGGAGGCCTGTGCCCAGCAGTGGGACGTTAATAGGCTGTAGTGGTGGATACTTCCAGCCATAAATTTATTATATTAACTACCGTCTTCCAGCGGAACGGGGCAGCATTAGATTAAGAGCTGTCATTTTAGAGGGCCACACCGTGTGGCCAAACTATCTGGCTTCTAATGTTGAACGCCATAACTATTGCTCGCGCCAATCAAATAGTCGCATCTGAAAATGACTGCAAGACGCGTCGCAATAGCTTATTACCGCGCGTGTATATGTGTACGTGCCATAACATCGACAGATTTTATGAGAGTTGTGCAAAGCACTCGCACCCAGGTCAGAGACGACTAATGATTTGGCGCTAACTGTACAAAACGGCGCCGCTTTGTAATGAGACGGGTTTGAGTTACAATGAGGCTGCGATACAAACAAAGTGAAATACTAACTTTGATTGGCAGGCAGCTGGATACATGAAAGCGCTCGCCGGGATCGATACAGCAGTAAGTGGGTTTCCGTGTCACGCCGGCACCCGCGTACCTACCTACAGCTCCCGGCGTTGTCTATTCACATTTCACGAGTATAAAAGCTTATCTAGGTACGGTGGTACCTGTTGCCGCTTGCCTGCGGAACAGTCTGTTACACGTCATGTTTACTTTAATAATCTCCGTGCCATCGCTTCTCCAGATTTGCCATTTGCCATTAGACTGATTTGCCATTTGCGCAGTAGATATTATACCTAGTACAAAAGTGTGTGCACAATTACATAAGATGTGCATTTGCTATTCCCTTGCTCTCATACTCTGCTGTGACCACGGCTGTGACGAAAATCCGATTCTATATGCTAAGCCGTATGTCAAGCAGCATACACAGAAATGGGAATCTGCTTATTGGTAATATTGTGTTCTGTGCTATCAGTTGTAGGTAATATTATTATAACGTAATGTATTTAAAATTTATGTAACCTTTTTTACTTATTGTAACCTAGTTTTCTTTTTTGAGAAAAGAGCAACTGCTGAGTTTCTTGCCGGCTCTTCTCAGTAGAATCATCTTTCCGAACCGGTGGTAGAGTCTTGACGTATCATAAGTGTCACAAGTTGTCCTGCATGAAATAAATAAATCATTTATCATATAGGTACCTGTACGGTACTGATTGGTTTAAGAAGCGGGAAAACGAGCGCGAACGATAGAGATCGATGGAGAAATCTTCTGGAGCAGGCCCGGGCCCATACAGGGCTGTAGCGCCCATGATGATGATGATAGATACCTATTTACTACTTAAGTAATCATAGTCGAGCCGTGTGCGGAAGGGCCCGGGAAAGTGGGAACCCACCGCATTAAGTAGGTAGGTCATAGGTGCCTACTATCTAGCTACTATCGTATGCAAATCCCTAACATTCTGAGATTGAATAATTGCCTCAGAAATGTATAAGGCTAGGTATAATCAAACTGTAACTGGATAATTTTTTTAATTGGTTTAATTTTTTTTTTACTAAATAACTTTTAAGTAGGTACTTACATATTTTTGTTAAACTTTAGGAAATATTATCTAATTTTACTATCGATAGGTACAGAATAAAAACTATTTTGTCAGTCTGTATGTCTGTTAAGTAAGTACATCACGCTGACACTGCTGGACCGATATGAATGCAACTTGGCATACTTATAGCTAATAGGTAGGTACACATAAAGGGTTCTATTTTCTGAAAAAACATTAGGGTTCCTTTGGGATAGGATATGAAAGTTTTTGACGATTTGACTTCATAGCTCGGTCAAATCTAAACCGATTTCGAAATTCTATACTGTTAGGTTGGTACCATGAAAATTTCCTAAAGATATAATATGATGAACAATTCGGAAGTCCGAATTTCTCAAAGGGTAAGGACTAATAGCATAAATCTATCGTGATCAGAAAAGTAGATCCTCAACGTTTTCGTTCGGTCATATTCTAGTCAATACGATTCATAGAGAGGGACTGGACCTGACTCTTACAGAAATAGGTATACAGTACCTGTATGTGGCTGTTCGGTTACGTGTTCGATGATTGTTTTAAATCAAGTAGATGTGTCCGCTCCGCGTCCCCACTCCGCGCCGCTCCATTAATCGCTTTCGCATGCACCGCTGCGCAGGTTTCAACCGGCATCTAGCTATCGCCTATCGATGTAATGTGCCAATACCAGGTTTTCTGTCATGCCAGTGGAAAGCACCACGCGCATGTGTGTCGTGCGTGGTGTGCGATGCATCAATGGATTGATTACGGTGTTTTCATGACGTAGAGACAGGCTTTCGCATTTGCACCAAGAGCCTGTATGTAAGTAGTTAACAAGTACTTACCTAGCTATAGTTGGCTATGTCAGGCTTACTTATATAACTACTGCAATTGTGCCTAGAGTCATCCTTCTAAAGTAAATGGGTCAAAGGTTGGAGCAATCCGTAAAAGCTAGGGCCAAGTTTAACGCTAAAAAGGTACAGTCCGATTCAAACTTTATGAATTAACTATATGAGTTCTTATCGAACATCGTGCGTTTCGATCTTGTGTTGGTTTCGATGCGCAGAATACAATATGTTTGAATCGGACTGTACTTGAGAACCATTATCATTCTGTCACAGTTTCTGTGGTCTGTGCACACACACTGCGTGTGACGGCCTCGTTGGTGTAGTGGTTAGCATGTTCGACTGCGGCCGACGAGTCCGGGTTCGAGTCGCGGGTCGGGCCATAATTAAGTATTGGGGTTATCTGACTATAGAAATTCTCAGTACTAGCCCGGAGTTAGAAAGTTGGCTGTGTTTCACCAAAGAGCATCCTGATTCCTGGTTCTTTATGCTCTTTGGTTTCACCTCCGTGCCTCGGAGAGCACGTTAAGCCGTCGGTCCTGGTTATTATCACTAACATGATAATAGTCGTTAATGCCCGCCAACCCGCATTGGAGCAGCGTGGTGTGTCTATTCATGGTGTGTTTATCCCCGTTATTAATTAATAATAGCCTGCAGTTGTAATTACTTACCTATTTAGTAACAGATATAGATTACATGGTTACTTATAAACCGTAGGTACATGTAATTTATTCCTTGATTCACTTACCTACCTATTATAATTATTGGTGTCTAGTTATGTAGGTGGGTTGTGCTAATGCATAAATAATACCCACTACTTATACCTACTTACTTGATCAGATTAGGTTTTGTACATGCTTGTTGGCAAGCGATTAGCACGTCATATCAGTTGCACGATCCTAGACGTGTTTTAACCACGTGGATTCAGATTTTTGGAAATAGAACTCAAACTCAAATCTTTTTTATTTAACTAGATTTTGACAAGTGTTTTTGAATCGTCGCGTGGAGTGAATCTACCACTGGTTCGGAATGGAAATTCCAATTTGATGGGAGATCTTCAATGGGGAAAAGTGGAATTTCAGCCCAATTCGGTGTGTGCATTGATAGATCAATCAGTCAGTCAGTCACCTTTTCCTTTTATCTATTCAGATAAGGTTTCAGTAACAAAACTCAAGATACGGTATCAAACTACTCGAACCTCGCTCTCGAAACAAAGCTGTCGGTGTAACTACCTCCAAGTGAGTTTTTGAAGGTCGCCCCAATTCCGTAGAGGACAAGTCGCCTTGCATTTGACCTCAGGAATTGAGTCCACATTACCGACCTTGGGCCCTACACCGCCCTTGCGGAGGCTGATCGAAGGCCGTGCCACATATTCTAATGAATGGCGTGATACTGTTATCTGAGACGATCGGATTGCCTTCAATTTACTAACTAATCACGATGCCAGTTAGCTTACATTAGGCAGGTTTTGTTACTTAATTCGTTTTGCTTTCACCTTGCCCTCAATTCGAGAGAAGCAGCCCTTGTCAAGAAAATCTATTTTTAATATTTCGTTTTCTTCCAAATTTTCTTAACGGACATATTATGGAGTCCTTAAGGAGACCTCAATGGTCTCGAGAAAAAAAACGACTAAAAACACCATTGCGAAGCATAGAAATTAATTTAAGTTATGTATAATACAGGGAGTATGTAGGTAGGCAAGGGGGTTTAAACTCAAGGGGTGCGGAGGACAGCCCTATTGTAAGGGTCTGGACCAGGTACCTACCTGCCTAGCGTCTAGCTACAAACAGTGAGATAGTTACTAGTTAGTCGACACCGTACAGTCTTCAACCTCAGTTTGTGTCTTACTTCGCGATCCAGGGTATCATCGCGTAATGTAGTCACCCATTGTAATTATAGTGATACGACTTATTAATTTTAATCGTCGTGTTACATTTATAATGTTAGTCGGTGATGCACTCCGTATATGGCCAGCGATAGAACTTGGTGGAGACAGTAAATCCACCACAAGTTCATTCTACAAAATGGTGATCACGATCCTTAGTCATGAGAGACCGATTGGAGAGCGAGATATTTGTAGGTACACCTACACGCATGTTGAAGTTGGGCAAACGAAGCGCGTCGGTTTCGTGGTTTCTTTTCCTGTACGTCGAACGAACGAACGCGGCTGAAGTGGTTAGGGCTTTAGACCTTAACCTGCCTCCAGTCCTTACAGGTTGCTACAACATCGCATGTCGGTATTTGAACTGGAGTAATTTGATAGAGCTCCTTGCGTGCTCAAGTTCGCGAGGTGGAGGAATGTTGATTTACGGCACTACGCACTCGAAATTAGCAGACCTAATTATTTATTAGTAGACTAGGTGATGCCCGCGACTTCATCCGTCTTGATTGAGATTTTTTGAATAGCGTGGGACCTCCGGGACTTTTATTTTCCGGGATTAAAAGTAGCCTATGTTCTTTTCCGGTATGCACGCTATACCTATATTATCTACGCTAGAAAGACAAATAGACAGTCTTATTATTTCCGCATTTATAATATTAAGTATGGGCGAGATGATGCCCGCCACTAAGTCAGTTTTTTTTAAACATCAATTTCAAGCTATTATATTATGTTCTGTGACGATGTACAGTTTTTGAACGTGAAAAAAATATATTTATCTAAGTAATAATGATGGTACCTAAGTATACCAAAACTAAGGCTACGAGGGTTCCAAACGCGCCATGATTAGATACGTGGGAGTTTCGAGATAAAAAGTAGCGTCTTTTCCGTTTTCGGCATGCAAGCTCTTCAGTCTTCTCTTCAAGTAATTATTGTAATACAAGACAACGATAGGTAAACGTCCTTTTGAATTCGGTACGTGTCTCACAATTCTATACGCCATGAAATCGATAGCAAAAACGAACTCGCCAATTTTGCAATATATTGTGATGATCTTTTAAATAAGCAAGTAATTTTTTTGTTCACATTTTTTGTCCTCAGGTTGAGCCCAATTTCCACAAAAACTGTTGACACAATTCATGGGTAACTATAAGGGTAGGCTACCTTCCTGCTACCCAGTTTTGGCTAGCACGATACAAAGCAACCTACCTACCTACCTACCTATATACCTATACAACTTTTAGGCAGCCATTCCATTACATCACAGTCCTGACTCCTGTCACCAACTTCCGAACCCGAACCCTCGTCTCATCAATGTTATCTTCACATCCGTAGACCGCACCCTATCTACACAACATCCCTTAAAAGTGGATGAAGAACAGATGACGCACCATACAAGTTTGACGACCTCCCTGGCGCTGTGGTCAGCGCTGCGGCCTTATGGGAGGTCCCGGACTCGATTGAAATATGGAAATTCGAATTTGGCAATTTATAATTTCTGAATTATCTGAACCTAGCAGTTGAAGTCATTTGCTCAGGATGGCAAAGACTGAAAGGTGAGGGTTAATGTCAAGTATTTACTAGTTACCCCTTAGTGGGGGTCATTTTTCACCTCCGATGCTCTGTGTAAGTATATTTGATGAGTCATGATCATCGTAGAGTTCAAACCAATAGATGGATTTAAATGCGGTTTCTAAAGTTTTTTTTATTGTTCCATCTCATTTAAGTAATAAACGAATACAAAACTAACTTTTTTATCATACTTATTTCTTATTTCCTGGGGATGACCTTCGCACGATGCCTTCGCATGAGCCGGTCGCTGTCCCGACATCAGTTTCAGTGTAAACAAACCACTCTTGTGATATTAAGTTGAATTAGATTGCAGTAATTTTGTACAAATAATGTGGGCTCATGTTGGTAACTAAATGATAGGGTTTTCCGGTCGTTTCAGCCATTACAAAAACCTAAATACCTACCTCGAGCAATTGTACAGCACTAGGAAAAAACTCCTGCTGTAAGAGATTGCATGATTTATTATAAAACTAGATGATGATATCTTTGTACCAAATTTCATCAAAATTGGTTGAACAGGTGAGCCGCGAAAGCGTAGCAGATAGAAAGATAGACACTATTTCGCATTTATAATATTACTATGGAATATGGGAGTATGGATTTTAGTTTTCAGATGGAGCTAACAAGCAGCGGATACAGCTGGAACATAGTATTAATAATTATTATAAATAATATATCGGCTAATACGAAGTAATCGTGGGTTGATCGTAAGCAGAACCATTTTTAGAGTTTGTTGAAAAACAAACAAGATTATTGTTCTTACGCATCATTGAATTACTCCTGGAGTTGATGATTCGTTGCTCTTCCTTCTAAATATAGCTGCGAGTAGGATCTCCACACAGCTGGCGGGGGTTCTGTGAACTGAAACTATTTTTTACTAAGTATGATATGAAGCCTGCGACTTTGACCACGTGGATAGATTTTTGAAAAAACTCGTGGAAATTCCTTGATTTTCCGTGATATAAACTTTTTTTTTATCCACTACAAGTTAGTCCTTGACTGCCATCTCACCTGATGGTAAGTGATGACGCAGTCTAAGATGGTAGCGGCCTAACCTGTTATGGGCATGGCAGTTATATTAAGCCCATACCCCTTCGGTTTCTACACGGCATCGTACCGGAACGCTAAATTGCTTGGCGGCACGTCTTTGCCGGTAGGATGGTAACTAGCCACGGGAAAGCCTCCCAGGCTAGACCAGGGAAAATTCAGATATTATAAATTCCTAAATTGACCTCCTACCGTGAAGACAACAGCGCTCAACACTACGCCACGGAAGTCGTCAATCGTCATAAAATAACTTACTTACATATAAATTTTTGTTAAACTTTAGGAAATATTAATTTTACTATCGATAGGTACAGAATAAAAACTATTTTGTCAGTCTGTATGTCTGTTAAGTAAGTACATCACGCTGACACTGCTGGACCGATATGAATGCAACTTGGCATACTTATAGCTAATAGGTAGGTACACTTAAAGGGTTCTATTTTCTGGAAAAACATTAGGGTTCCTTTGGGATAGGATATGAAAGTTTTTGACGATTTGACTTCATAGCTCGGTCAAATCTAAACCGATTTCGAAATTCTATACTGTTAGGTTGGTACCATGAAAATTTCATAAAGATATAATATGATGAACAATTCGGAAGTCCGAATTTCTCAAAGGGTAAGGACTAATAGCATAAATCTATCGTGATCAGAAAAGTAGATCCTCAACGTTTTCGTTCGGTCATATTCTAGTCAATACGATTCATACATACCTACACAGGGACTGGACCTGACTTACAGAAATATACAGTACCTGTATGTGGCTGTTCGGTTACGTGTTCGATGATTGTTTTAAATCAAGTAGATGTGTCCGCTCCGCGTCCCCACTCCGCGCCGCTCCATTAATCGCTTTCGCATGCACCGCTGCGCAGGTTTCAACCGGCATCTAGCTATCGCCTATCGATGTAATGTGCCAATACCAGGTTTTCTGTCATGCCAGTGGAAAGCACCACGCGCATGTGTGTCGTGCGTGGTGCGCGATGCATCAATGGATTGATTACGGTGTTTTCATGACGTAGAGACAGGCTTTCGCATTTGCACCAAGAGCCTGTATGTAAGTAGTTAACAAGTACTTACCTAGCTATAGTTGGCTATGTCAGGCTTACTTATATAACTACTGCAATTGTGCCTAGAGTCATCCTTCTAAAGTAAATGGGTCAAAGGTTGGAGCAATCCGTAAAAGCTAGGGCCAAGTTTAACGCTAAAAAGGTACAGTCCGATTCAAACTTTATGAATTAACTATATGAGTTCTTATCGAACATCGTGCGTTTCGATCTTGTGTTGGTTTCGATGCGCAGAATACAATATGTTTGAATCGGACTGTACTTGAGAACCATTATCATTCTGTCACAGTTTCTGTGGTCTGTGCACACACACTGCGTGTGACGGCCTCGTTGGTGTAGTGGTTAGCATGTTCGACTGCGGCCGACGAGTCCGGGTTCGAGTCGCGGGTCGGGCCATAATTAAGTATTGGGGTTATCTGACTATAGAAATTCTCAGTACTAGCCCGGAGTTAGAAAGTTGGCTGTGTTTCACCAAAGAGCATCCTGATTCCTGGTTCTTTATGCTCTTTGGTTTCACCTCCGTGCCTCGGAGAGCACGTTAAGCCGTCGGTCCTGGTTATTATCACTAACATGATAATAGTCGTTAATGCCCGCCAACCCGCATTGGAGCAGCGTGGTGTGTCTATTCATGGTGTGTTTATCCCCGTTATTAATTAATAATAGCCTGCAGTTGTAATTACTTACCTATTTAGTAACAGATATAGATTACATGGTTACTTATAAACCGTAGGTACATGTAATTTATTCCTTGATTCACTTACCTACCTATTATAATTATTGGTGTCTAGTTATGTAGGTGGGTTGTGCTAATGCATAAATAATACCCACTACTTATACCTACTTACTTGATCAGATTAGGTTTTGTACATGCTTGTTGGCAAGCGATTAGCACGTCATATCAGTTGCACGATCCTAGACGTGTTTTAACCACGTGGATTCAGATTTTTGGAAATAGAACTCAAACTCAAATCTTTTTTATTTAACTAGATTTTGACAAGTGTTTTTGAATCGTCGCGTGGAGTGAATCTACCACTGGTTCGGAATGGAAATTCCAATTTGATGGGAGATCTTCAATGGGGAAAAGTGGAATTTCAGCCCAATTCGGTGTGTGCATTGATAGATCAATCAGTCAGTCAGTCACCTTTTCCTTTTATCTATTCAGATAAGGTTTCAGTAACAAAACTCAAGATACGGTATCAAACTACTCGAACCTCGCTCTCGAAACAAAGCTGTCGGTGTAACTACCTCCAAGTGAGTTTTTGAAGGTCGCCCCAATTCCGTAGAGGACAAGTCGCCTTGCATTTGACCTCAGGAATTGAGTCCACATTACCGACCTTGGGCCCTACACCGCCCTTGCGGAGGCTGATCGAAGGCCGTGCCACATATTCTAATGAATGGCGTGATACTGTTATCTGAGACGATCGGATTGCCTTCAATTTACTAACTAATCACGATGCCAGTTAGCTTACATTAGGCAGGTTTTGTTACTTAATTCGTTTTGCTTTCACCTTGCCCTCAATTCGAGAGAAGCAGCCCTTGTCAAGAAAATCTATTTTTAATATTTCGTTTTCTTCCAAATTTTCTTAACGGACATATTATGGAGTCCTTAAGGAGACCTCAATGGTCTCGAGAAAAAAAACGACTAAAAACACCATTGCGAAGCATAGAAATTAATTTAAGTTATGTATAATACAGGGAGTATGTAGGTAGGCAAGGGGGTTTAAACTCAAGGGGTGCGGAGGACAGCCCTATTGTAAGGGTCTGGACCAGGTACCTACCTGCCTAGCGTCTAGCTACAAACAGTGAGATAGTTACTAGTTAGTCGACACCGTACAGTCTTCAACCTCAGTTTGTGTCTTACTTCGCGATCCAGGGTATCATCGCGTAATGTAGTCACCCATTGTAATTATAGTGATACGACTTATTAATTTTAATCGTCGTGTTACATTTATAATGTTAGTCGGTGATGCACTCCGTATATGGCCAGCGATAGAACTTGGTGGAGACAGTAAATCCACCACAAGTTCATTCTACAAAATGGTGATCACGATCCTTAGTCATGAGAGACCGATTGGAGAGCGAGATATTTGTAGGTACACCTACACGCATGTTGAAGTTGGGCAAACGAAGCGCGTCGGTTTCGTGGTTTCTTTTCCTGTACGTCGAACGAACGAACGCGGCTGAAGTGGTTAGGGCTTTAGACCTTAACCTGCCTCCAGTCCTTACAGGTTGCTACAACATCGCATGTCGGTATTTGAACTGGAGTAATTTGATAGAGCTCCTTGCGTGCTCAAGTTCGCGAGGTGGAGGAATGTTGATTTACGGCACTACGCACTCGAAATTAGCAGACCTAATTATTTATTAGTAGACTAGGTGATGCCCGCGACTTCATCCGTCTTGATTGAGATTTTTTGAATAGCGTGGGACCTCCGGGACTTTTATTTTCCGGGATTAAAAGTAGCCTATGTTCTTTTCCGGTATGCACGCTATACCTATATTATCTACGCTAGAAAGACAAATAGACAGTCTTATTATTTCCGCATTTATAATATTAAGTATGGGCGAGATGATGCCCGCCACTAAGTCAGTTTTTTTTAAACATCAATTTCAAGCTATTATATTATGTTCTGTGACGATGTACAGTTTTTGAACGTGAAAAAAATATATTTATCTAAGTAATAATGATGGTACCTAAGTATACCAAAACTAAGGCTACGAGGGTTCCAAACGCGCCATGATTAGATACGTGGGAGTTTCGAGATAAAAAGTAGCGTCTTTTCCGTTTTCGGCATGCAAGCTCTTCAGTCTTCTCTTCAAGTAATTATTGTAATACAAGACAACGATAGGTAAACGTCCTTTTGAATTCGGTACGTGTCTCACAATTCTATACGCCATGAAATCGATAGCAAAAACGAACTCGCCAATTTTGCAATATATTGTGATGATCTTTTAAATAAGCAAGTAATTTTTTTGTTCACATTTTTTGTCCTCAGGTTGAGCCCAATTTCCACAAAAACTGTTGACACAATTCATGGGTAACTATAAGGGTAGGCTACCTTCCTGCTACCCAGTTTTGGCTAGCACGATACAAAGCAACCTACCTACCTACCTACCTATATACCTATACAACTTTTAGGCAGCCATTCCATTACATCACAGTCCTGACTCCTGTCACCAACTTCCGAACCCGAACCCTCGTCTCATCAATGTTATCTTCACATCCGTAGACCGCACCCTATCTACACAACATCCCTTAAAAGTGGATGAAGAACAGATGACGCACCATACAAGTTTGACGACCTCCCTGGCGCTGTGGTCAGCGCTGCGGCCTTATGGGAGGTCCCGGACTCGATTGAAATATGGAAATTCGAATTTGGCAATTTATAATTTCTGAATTATCTGAACCTAGCAGTTGAAGTCATTTGCTCAGGATGGCAAAGACTGAAAGGTGAGGGTTAATGTCAAGTATTTACTAGTTACCCCTTAGTGGGGGTCATTTTTCACCTCCGATGCTCTGTGTAAGTATATTTGATGAGTCATGATCATCGTAGAGTTCAAACCAATAGATGGATTTAAATGCGGTTTCTAAAGTTTTTTTTATTGTTCCATCTCATTTAAGTAATAAACGAATACAAAACTAACTTTTTTATCATACTTATTTCTTATTTCCTGGGGATGACCTTCGCACGATGCCTTCGCATGAGCCGGTCGCTGTCCCGACATCAGTTTCAGTGTAAACAAACCACTCTTGTGATATTAAGTTGAATTAGATTGCAGTAATTTTGTACAAATAATGTGGGCTCATGTTGGTAACTAAATGATAGGGTTTTCCGGTCGTTTCAGCCATTACAAAAACCTAAATACCTACCTCGAGCAATTGTACAGCACTAGGAAAAAACTCCTGCTGTAAGAGATTGCATGATTTATTATAAAACTAGATGATGATATCTTTGTACCAAATTTCATCAAAATTGGTTGAACAGGTGAGCCGTATGTTTCCGTACCTACTTTCTGAATAGATGCATTTCCTGAATATCAGTGTCCATAAAATATATTGGACTAACAAACAATCTATATTAATTGATCTGTGTTCCATATTCCTTTTTAATCTGGGCAAACCATAATATTATAACTCTATGATCAGATATTATCAATTAGGCTTTGTGGGTGGTGAGTTTGAAAATACACTAGTAACTAGGTAAGTAAAGCAACCAAGAATGAGTTAACGGACTCATAAAAGTGTACGAGGAAATATCTTCAGCTCAACCACGATTGGGTGGCATATCTTACGAAAGAAAGTTTATACCTACCTACTTTAGCATTCTACTGAATAAGTTAAATTTTACAATGCAATGAAGTCTATGAATTCTATGATGCAATGAGAGTTGCGCAGTTGATAGTATCTTAGTAATCTTTATTGCAACAAAATAATTCTTAGATAATTTAAGAATTTATAATATTTTCACTGACGGGAGGCTTCGGCCGAAGCCGTCCGAGGGTACTAAGGTACCATCCTACCATCGCCAAGCGATTTAGCGTTCCGCTACGAGTTTTCGTTAGGTACCTACAGTACTTAGCTTGCATCGTCATGTGGACACCACCAGAGTAAAATCGCAAGAGTTACCTAAAAGAAAATAACATAAGTTGTCATAAAATAACTGAATTATTCTGCATGAAAATTTTCCTTTGTCACGCAATAAACGTAAATAATAGAATTTTCCAGCTAATGGAGAAAATTGTTCTGTTGTGATGATACTTAAAACTTACTTAGGCTAAGTACCTCTACCTACCTCGTACCTACATTCTGTTACTATCACGTGTACGTAATGTTTATAAAATTATTACAATAAAAACACCCAAAGTTTTCAATGTCAAATTCCTCAATGGGTAGATAACATATATAAATTTATTTATTTGTTTATTTATTTACATCTAATCAGAACGGCAGCAATGCCACTTACATTAACCAGATGATTATTAACAAATAACAAGGTTATATAAATAAATTAAAAGAGAAGAAGAAGAAGAACATCAATAATAATTCAAATTCAAATTCAAATCGTTTATTTTCCATCATTTTGTTACACTATTCAGGATGATCTTGAAAAATTACAAATAAATAATGTGCTTAATTTAAATTTGCGGCAAGTTGCAAGATCAAGAACTGGCTATCCTAGCTAGATTTTTTAGATCTGTGTTAAGGAGAAGTTATAATGATATTATAAACAAAGTTATTCTATACTCTCAGACTGTACCTTAACAATTCAAAAACCATGGTTGTCCACTGGTCATTGAATGGATCCCATTGAGCATTATTGTCCGAGAGCGTGTTGAACGACGCCAATGAACGCGGTATGGGTGCCATAGTTCGGGCAACAGTGCGACAATATGGGACCACGAACAACTTATTCCTCCGTGGGCGAAGTTTACTAATTTTAGGGGCCCGGATGCGACACAGTTGGGCATGAAGATCTGGAGCATCTACATCTCCTCGTAAAATTCGGCACATAATTTTTAGTTGGTCGCAGGTCCGTCTGACCTCCAAGGAGTTGAAACCCAAGCAACCTAAAATAAATTTAGTTGGATTTAAAAATGGGTAATATCCATGGCAACGTTTATACAGGTATCTCAGGAAGGCCTTTTGCACTTTTTCTAATATGAGCCCATACTTTTTTTCATACGGGTGCCAGACGCAGGCGCTTGTTTCCAGTTTGCTTCGGACAAGAGCGTAGTATAGTAGCCGTATTACTAAAGGACTATGGAACTCCCGAGAGTTGCGTAGAACAAAACCTAATCTTCGGAATGAGTCTTCTGCAATTGTGTATTGAGTCTTGTGCATTATATTTTATCATACAAGTAAACAAATAAAAAGTAATGGCTACATAACTATATGTAGTTGTAAAGACTAAGTATTAGCTGATTGCCACGGCTTCATCTCGCCTCGGTTGAGTCTTATATCCATGCAAAAATACAGTAGATCTTCTCTCCGAACCGGTGCGTGGTAGAGTCCTGATTCTTGACAGATCATACCTATGTATGTATGCAGATCATACTCTACGTCATGATAAAACATATTTTCATTTAATTTCAAAGCCACGTTGCCGCGTAGTTAACTGAAGGACACTAACGTAATATTTTTGCATTTATCGATAGGTACCGGATAGGAATAAATGAACGTAGGAAAGTACCTACTTACTTTCATATTTGCCTTTTTTTGTTAACATATTACTTGTTTTATAGGATTCCGTACCTACCTCAAGAGGAAAAAAACCGTACCTAATGGATCACTTCGTTGTCCTTCTGTCTGTCTGTCAACCACCTTTTCCTCGAGAATTCGTTGAGGTATCAAGTTGAAATTAATATCAAAATGAGTCTAAGGTCTCTTGGAGCTATAAAAAAATCAAGCTTCTAAATCAACGCAATCGAAAGATACGGCCGTTTATGCCGTATATTTTGACACTCGGTAATAAATCAAAACCTATAGGGTACTACTAGTTACTACCTGTTAACTTAGAATCATGAAATTTGGCAAGAAGCAAGATCTCACAGCACAAGTATAGGGAAAAATCCAAAAGTCGATAATTAGGGTTCCGTACTCATAGGGTGTCGAATTGTTTGTCAGGCACTACCAGTTTAGCGTCATTTATGTAAGCCAGTTATTTCACAGCTGATTACGTTTTGTTTTGATCTTTCTTGTTACTTATTAAAATAATTTATAGTGTGTGGTGGTACGGAACCCTTTGTGCGCGAGGCTGACTCGCACTTGATTGTTTTTTACTAACGATTCAATAAACTCAGAAGTCAGTGCTCACTTAATGTATGCGAATTTATGTAAACTGCAAACAAAATGCTATGCTGTTACAACATTACATTACAACATCGGCGGTGTGTGTGGTGTGGTGTGGGGGCAGAATGGGGCGTATTACGCGGCTCTGTCGTAATGACCCGTGACGTAGACATGCCGTACTTATAGTTATATCCCTATCATTTTTATCTTTTTTTTTTATTCCACTACAAGTTAGACCTTGACTGCGATCTCACATGATGGTAAGTGACGATGGTAGCGGGCTAACCTGTTAAAGGCAACGACCTCAATTTACATAGACGGGCCCTGTCAAACAAAGAATGTGGACTTAATTTACTAACGCCATCTAGTCTGAAAAGCGGGACAGCGCTATGGTGGGACAAGGACAGGCTTATCCAGGTGAGGGGCATGCACCACAAGTCGTTCGCCCAACTTTTGTCTATGAAAGGGCCCATCTAGTACCTACATATTATATATCAATGGTTAAGGGTTACATATTAGTTATATCAAACCCATACCCCTTGTCGGTCTAGCTATACGGCATCGTACCGGATGGCTAATTCGCTTGGTGGTACGCCTTTGTCGGTAGGATGGTAACTAGCCACGGCCGAAGCTTCCCACCTGATCAAACCAGAGAAAATTCAGACATTATAAATTCCCAAATTGCCTTGCCGAGGATAGAACCCGGGACCTCCCACTTTAAGACAACAGCGCTCAACACTTCGCCAGGGAGGTCGTCAAAATCGTCTCATGTTCTGTCTGTGCCTTTTATTATTAGATGATTTATGTTGTTAATTGGCAGGATAACAACTAAAAGACTAAAAATAATGTTCAATTATTAGGTATAATATTATTGGTAAATTATGTTTATTTATATCTGAATCCAAGCACTACTCGTTATAGGACACGGACAAATAAATTCACAAGATTATCATCCAGAATTGAAGGTTCGCGAAAACCAGGGTTCACTACTGAGCACGAATTTCCTCTCAGAATGAGAAGGTTTTGGCCATAGTCCACCAATCTGGCCGAGTGCGGATTCCCCTCCGTCGAACGACTTATACGCGCGAAAGAACGTAGACTGGTTATTATATTAGTTAAGAAATGTCAGTTTGAATCTCGCAGACGTACTGCAAAGCGAATTAGCGTTCCGGACTCCGGTAAGTACGATGGCGTGTAGAAACCGACTATAGAGGTATGGGTTAGTATAACTAACATGCCCCTAACAGGTTAGCCCGCTAACATTTTAGACTGCATCGTCACTTACCAATTACCATCACGTGAGAACGCGGTCAAGGGCTAACTTGTAGTGGAATTAAAAAAAAGTGTGTGTGTACAATTCACACACGGCAGAAGCGAAACTTCAGAAAAGTAGCCTACGCGAGAATGAAATATTATAGGTAGGTATACTTAACTTGTATTCTATTTCATTCTCTCGGAGGTTATATGAATATGTTTGTCTCTTTTTAGGGTCGCTTTTTCATTTTATCGAATTTTCAAATCATAACGATTCTAAAGAAGTTTCACTTCAAAATTTGCTGCGCCCATAAAATGGATGTGACCCGAGGACGCGCGGCGTGTGGTCGTCGCACCGCCGCGCCGCGTCGTTACGTCTCTATTCGCACAGGAAATTGCTATTTGCTGTTCTCCCTTCCTGCCTTCTCTTTGATGACTGCAATATGCAATATGCAATATGCAATATTATATACTGCAATCATTCGAAAGCCCATCAGGAAACGCTTAGTTCTCGTATGAAAACAGTGCGGCAAACTGACAAAATGTGCCTGTTGCGTGAGGTCTTGAGTTCGACTCCCAGGTCGGACCATAATTATGTACCTATTGGGTCTTTCTGACAGGAACTATTAGCCACTGGCCTCGGAGAGCACGTAAACCTACATTTTACTATTACTTAAACTGTGGTAAAGCTGTCGCGTCGGTCCTGCGCCTGCTCTCTTCCGTTATAGTTCCACAAACTTATCTAGTTATATGAAAAACAATAAAATAAATTGAAAATTAATAGGAAATATTAAACAGTTATATATTAATTATGATATTATATTAGTATATTAATTTGGCCACCGCGCCCGATAGGTACATTTGTGGGACTATTTCTATAAGTCGGATAATATGATCATGAATAATGAGAATTTTTTGTTCGAAAATTAAAATCATAGATGTATTATATTATTTTCAGCCAAAAAATATTATTTTTAAATGAAAATGAGTGTTAATTTGTGATTATTCGCACGTTGAGACCGCGGAAAACTCACGTGGCCAATAAAGGGCCTCTGCACACTACATTATTAAATGTGCGAACGGCACGTCTGCGAATGCATGCACAGCTAAAGGCGATGCATGCACATGGATTTAGGTTTTTGGAAATCCCGTTGGATTTTCGGGATGTAAACCTCCGGTGTACGCGTGTACCTAGTACCTAACTCAGTGTAGCCTTTGGATCTGGGATGCAAGCTTTTATTTATTGCAGGATAGGCGTGTACCTGAAGAAACATCACGACGATGGTAAGAATCATCACTTATCATCAGGTGAGATTGCAGCCAATGGCTAACTTGTAGTGGATAGAAAAAAGACATACCTAGTCACACTTTCGAATTATTTTGTAGTACGGATAGATTTAGATTATACCCAGGTTGTGAGAGTGCGTTGTTCCAGCTGCAAATGATAATGTCGCAGTGTGCAAAGGCATTTATAATTTAAGAGTTATATGCGAAAATTATAAAGTACACGCAAATTAGTTGTTTTGTCGGATTATTTATTATCTATTATTATCGATGAACAAGAAGTACTGAGTGACATGCGCTGTTTTGTGGTAAGCGGTACTGTATATGTATAGACGGAGAGCTGGCGACGAATTTCGGGAAGGTCCTTTTGGCAAGCTGAAATTGTGAAAAAATATAATTTCGTCAATTGGTGAATCCAGTCCTGCCAGTCAGGTAGAGCGTTTGCGGTTATTTCGTTACTGAAAAAGACCAAAAAAAAATATTTTTTAGGCCACTCAGTCCATCATCTACTTAGTACTTTTTATAAAAAGATTGTCTTCCGTGTAGGCGGTTATTGGTTAATCTCTGTGGAGATGCGCTGCCTTGGCCGAAATTAGGTCTGGAGGACATTAATAGCATCACTCATGACTGACATACATTTTGCTGCTTCATGGTGAATTGTCGCGTTCGTTAGAAGTACGAGTAAGACAAATTGATTGTGTTATACGAGAAAATTTGCCATATAGGTAATTTGGATTCACCACCGTGAAATAAGTATATACCTACTCGAATATCTTGAATGTATATATGTGTGTGTGTATATAGGTAGGTACTTTATGAAAATTTACTGTGCAATCTACTCGTATATAATATATCTAACTATACATCCATCCATCCAAACTTACGCAATTTCAACTTGCAGAATAGATGTCAGAACCAGACTATCTATTTACCTTATAAAAATCCCTAAACGAGAAAAAGTGCGTAAAAGCTTCAAAATTATTTTATGTATCCTTACTTCACAACATACCTTATATTTATACTTCCTGTTAAAACATGAAAACAGGATATTTGTGCGAAAAATATGAACAAAAGCCGCTCGTGACCCCAATATCAGCAGCAAATTGGGTTAAACAAGGTACATGTATCAATTTACGTTAGGTACCTTCCGCTTATCCTTTATCCTTGAGAGCACGTATTTTTAGGGAAGAATTTCCATTTAGCCTCAAATTATGATTTACTAGCTGATGCCCGAGACTTCGTCCGCGTGGAATATTTTTTTTCAATTCCCACGGGAACTTCTTAATATTCCGGGATAAATACTAAATAGTGGTCATCAACTATACCTATGGAAAAAATCACGTCTATCTGTTGCTCTGTTGCGACGTGCTTGAAGGACAAACCAAAAAACAAACACACTTTCGCATTTATAATATTATAAAAAGTAGGCAAATTAGTAAATATTATAGTATGATTACTGAGTTAGTATTGTTTAATTGTATTACGAATACGTTACCTATGCCTTTTCGTTTTCTAATTTTATATTTTTCTTTTGCGCCGTATCTTAGGTATACCGCTAAATACAGAATGTCATGTCCTTACCATTAACCTGTTATCATAGAATTTGATATAGGGATGTGTAACACATAAATAGTAAATCGAGAACAAAATAAAGCCATTTTAAAATTATAATTAATGCGAAAGTGTGTTTGTATGTTTGTAGGTTTGCTGAATTTTGCTCCAATCACGCTACATCAAAGGAATGGATCGACACGATTTTACTCACGGGTATAGCAAATAGCTGCGACCAGGAGACTAACATAGGACAATATTTAGGGTTACGTATTATCCCTGAATATCTAAGTTTCCACGAGATTTTAAAAACCTAAATCCACACGGACGAAGACGCGGCCATCATCTAGTAATTTTAAAATAAAATCGGACAAAAATGTATGGAACACAACACAAACAATAATAAAATAGGACATTGCTGTCACGTATTATAGAACTTGATTGAAATACCAAAAGCTTTGTTGTGTTGATAGAATAAACGAGATGTGAGTGAAATCAGAAAAGTTTCCAGCTAATTCTGAAAGTGTCGTGATATTTTACGACCCTTGACTTCATTGAATTATGTACGAATTTTATGTGTCATATAAAATGGAGTGGCATGATGATGATGTAAATATTATACTGGAAACAGAATTGAGAAAAGATATACGCACCAAATATTGTTCAACCTTTTCGAAAGTCGCATCAAAAACAGACGTAGGTATTTATAAGTTGTGTGCGGATGTTTTACGTACGTTTTAGTTTTGGTAACCGAACGATAAGGTGGTCAAAATTGGATATGCACATTATTTTACCACACACACAAACAAAAATCTATGATTATTTTAAACCACAATTATGTAATCTGAAAGAGCTAAGCAATCTTACACAAGAACACAATATAATTATTAATGTAACTATTTGATTTCAAAGCTTGTATTGTATCACGTATTGCTTCTAGCAAATATGTAAGACGTATCCACTATCCATACTAATATTATAATTGCGAAAGTGTGTCTGTCAGTCTGTTTGCTACGCTTTAACGGCACACCTTTTCAACCGATTGTGTTGAATTTTGGTATAGAGATAGGTTACATTCCGAGGAAGGTTATAGTACCTACGAGTACTTATAGGATATATGCTTTAATCCAGGAAAATTAAGGAGTTCCCGCGAGTATTAAAAACCCATCATTCATCGGCATCGCCATCATTTAGTTGTCTATAGTTTTGCATTAGTCTGAGAGCTTGGACAGACTAGACGGAGCGGTTCCTGCATGCGCGCATTTAATTTTGATAGCAAAGTGGACATCGTTTTAAAATAATATCGTATTTGACAACAAGACATAGACTTTACGATATTTTTACGAGGGTCAACGCTCACATACAACTTTTATGTTTGGAAGTAACGCATCAGTGGATATTTTACCTTATACTGGTTTCATTGCACTAACCGAGCAATATTACGATGAAACATGGTCGTAGGTACGTATAGCTCAGTTGAATACAATGATGGCTTGTCATTGAAGTTTCAAATGCATATTTGGCTGTGTAAGCACAATTTGGAAAATATTCCATTTGGACTCTTTATATTTACCTATAGGTACACTACTAGCTGATGTCCGTGACTTCGTGTTTTTTGAATTCCGCGGGAGCCGGGAACTCTTTTTAAGTTTCTGGGATAAAATCGGTTGTAGCAGATACGAGTAGATAGAGACACTTTTGCATTTATAATATTAGTATGGATTTATTTTACGCCTAGAAGAGGACCCGCGTTTCGATTCGGGATTTTATCCCCCGGGAGAGTTTAATTAGGCACCTATTACAAATCGAGTATTGCGCAGATCTTGCGCCGATTTAAATTCGAAGTGAAAGTCAACTGTCACAACGTGGCACAATCTTCCTACATCCATGGCACAAGCAGGACACATTCAGAACGTCATATTGAATTTAACAACTAAATAGAAATACGTTAACTTTCATGCTAACATTCCAAACCCGCCCTGTTCTGAACTCAAACTCAAATGTTTTTATTCAAATACACTTTTTACAAGTGAATCTACCACTGGTTCGGAATGCCATTCCTACCGAGAAGAACCAGCAAGAAGCTCGGTAGAAAGGTCTGAGAAGAAGCCCACATCATAGTCAGCATTGCATTGCATTGAATTGTTCAAATATCTATCACCCGACACGCTGCAACGTAGTTAGTTTGAGAAGCGCTGTTCAAATTGGAGCTTCAATAAAGCCCTAATTTCCTGCATCCAATGTCGCAGGCAAACTGTCCAATATTGACGCTCACATATTTTTCCAAACACTCGCTAGATTGTAAAATTCCGGTGGGAAATTGTAGTCTATTTCCGATAAAACGTGTGAGTTAAAACCGGGGTATATTTATAGTTATAAATTGTTGTGTTAAACTTTTTGCAATATGACATGAAACTCTATGAGGATTCAAAGTTCAGACGCCGTTTACAAATTGTTGCAGTAAATTAGAGATTGTTGGGGGCCTATAAAAACGCATTTTTATAAAATGTCGGCGTTTTTTAATTTATTTATTCTGCACCAAACTTAAAAACTAACACTTAAACATTGAAAGAGATTTTTTTTTCAGATTTTTAGGTTTTCATAGTCAGGCCAAATGACAGTGTCAACTTTTAATGGACTAAGCTAGTAGACTTGCTTTGCTAAGACTGCGTGAAGTTGGGGTAACCAGCTATGTTCTGAGTCAAATTTACGATTTGCCGAAAAATGCTTTCTATAAATTGTAAAGTCAAGAACCTTTAAAAGGTTCTTCTGTAGAGATGATTAGTTAATTATTTACGAAAGGGAACACCTAAGCCCGGTAAAAGTGATAAATAGCTTTGCGTTTGTAAAATGCCGACCCTTTTTGTGAACGTCGTAATTCTACTATTTGCCTGCAACCGCCCATGCAGAGGGCTGACTGAAAGCTTTGGGTTCAGGCGCTGAAGCTTCAGTATACGCGGGGCCGTCGCCTGAAGCAGACGTTTCACGGAGTTTTCCGGACGGACGGTTATTTTCACGAACAAGTTTTTGTTTTTATTTACCGACCGGTGAGTACCTACACGCTCTTTATAATATTAGCCTGTCTTTTGTAAGCGCGGGTATAAGTGCTAAAGGAATAAAAAGCTACGTAGCCTGTATTGAAATTAAGCTTTTGAATTTATGAACATAAAAAGTGTTATTTTTTTATGTTTGTCAATTAACTTTTTTGTTACTATAGGTATTATAAAATAGTTTCAAGTGAAGGACCTGTGAAGCTTACTTTTCGTGGAAATATAGATGAAAAGTCTTATTTATTATAATCTACTAGATGATGCCTGCGAATTCGTCCGCGTGGATTAAGTTTTTTATTCCCGTGGTTAAAAATTAATGAGTTCATTTTTCGGGATAAAAACTATGTCCTTCCCCGGGATGTTACCTACTTCTATACCAAATTTAATCAAAATCGGTTGAACAGATGGGCCATGAAAGCGTAGCAGACAGACAGATAGACAGACAATTCCGCATTTATAATATTAGTATGGATATGGATTGTACGTAGTATATATTATTATCTGAAATAGGTACCTACAAAAACAAATTGTAGCCTTTTACCTATTTCTACCTTTAGACTATACCTATTTTCCTATAAAGAAAAAATATGAAAATCCTAAAACTTTTACATAAGAATCACCAAGTTTTTACTTAAGTAAGTAAGTATTTGTATTTATTGATAGAGTTTAAGATCTTTTCAGTTAAGTTTCTTTTTTATCGCCAGAAATAACATTTTGGAAAATCAATCAAAGTGGTTTTGTTCAATGCTTCAATAAATGTACTATTTTTCCTAATTGATGATCACTGGATTGAACCTTTTTCTAAAATAAACTCATCTGCTACTTATATTATTTTAACTGGCGTAATATCAATGAATTAATTTTAATGAAATTACAAAATTATAGTAGTTATATAAAACGGATAACGAGTTAGGTATTAATTTAATTTTATCGAAACAATGAATCCAATCACGGTTTAACATAACATAACTTCTCTATCTCTCTCAAAGGCTATTAGTATTCGGGCTTTAAAATATCAAAAAAGGTGAAAGAAAGCGTGCTCGTGAAAAACTCTTTTAAGTCGAACTACGTTGGATTTATGTTTAAGATACCGTTACCGATTATCACCATCATGTTTTATAAGTAATTTTTAAAGACAATTAGTGTACCTTTTTTTTATCCACTACAAGCTAGCCCTTGACTGCGATCTCACCTGATGGTAAGTGATATATGCCCTATCCTGTTAGGGGCATGGCAGTTATATTAAACCCATACCCCTTCGGTTTCTACACGGCATCGTACCGGAACGCTAAATCGCTTGGCGGCACGTCTTTGCCGGTAGGGTGGTAACTAGCCACGGCTGAAGCCTCCCACCAGGCCAGACCAGGGAAAATTCAGAAATTATAAATTCCCAAATTTACCCTGCCGGGGATCGAACCCAGGACCTCCGCACGTTAAGGCAACAGCGCTACACACTGCGCCACGGAGGTCGTCAAAAGAGGTACCTACAGTGTACCTATATTGAATAAATGATTTGAATTGAATTGAATTGTTCGAAAAATCCCGGTAACTCTTTTATTTTTCGGAAAATAAGTGTAGCCTGTCCAGGGGCTCAACTATACTAACTCATGCAAAACATCACGTCGTTGCGCTATTACGGCGTGACAGAAGGAAAAACCAACTAACATTTTCACATTAATAAATTATAGATAAGTACCTACTACTACTTATTAGGGACTAGCTGATGCCCGCAACTTCGTCCGCTGGGATTTAGTATTTTTTATTCCCGCGGGAACTCCTTAATTTTACGGGAAAACTATATAGGTCCTCAAATTTATACATGCCGAAAATCACGTCTAATCCGTTGCTTCGTTACAGCGTGATTGAAGGACAAACCAACAAACACACTTTCGCATTTATAATATTAGTACCATTGAAAAACAACCTCTTACCTGTCCCGGGATAGTATATAACTTATCATCCCGGTGTGATCGCGCTCAAGGGCTAACTTGTAGTGGAATTTAAAAAACTTAAAGTAAAAGTAGCTGATCAGGCGTCCCGTCTATATTGAGTTAGAGTTAGAGTTAGAGTTAGAGTTAGAGATGGGTCGCTCCTCTAATTCGATGTCGGCAAAATAAAATTTAATTTGTCTCGACTTGCCGGTAACAACTTTTATTTCGTCTCAGTAAGTATATTTTGAAGAATTATTTTAGCGTTTTTCTCTATAAATTTCTTAATAGGATTTTGGGGGAAAGTACCTATTTTCCATTCAGTTTTTTATTTATATACCTACTTACTGTGGTAGGTTACATGGTCCAAAAACGTCAAACGGGAATCAGGTTGCAGGATTAACTATTTTTACACGCTTTTTATTAGCTTCAGACGTATGTATGTTATAAGTATGTAACGGAATCTTTGAACATGATTTTGACCCCCTTTAAAACGTCGGATTAACTCGAAATTTGGCATACTTATTAAGAACCGATGACAATTCAATATTTTAAACAGTTTGACCCGTTATCCTTACTAGGATAATCAGGATTAGCGATTTTTTGTTTACCTGAAACCCGGAGTGTCTGCGTCAAAAGCGTGTTTTTTAATTTTTTATTCTTAGATGCTTTTGAAGTTTTCGCGTGGGCGTAGGTGAATTGAATACAAATGGGTATTCTCTAAGCTGTTATGCTACAACATCTAAGGCTCTGCAGGAGTTGGTCCAGGATTTTACCGAAAATAGCAAACGTACATACGAGCTAGTCACGTATCGAAGACCTCCCATTTTTTAAAAATTTGAATGTGACTTTATATGAACGTCATATTGTTTGCTTATTTTATACTAGCTGATGCACGCAACTTCGTCCAGTGGATTGTGGTTTTTTGTTTCCCATGGGAGCTTTTTAATTTTTTGAGATAAAAAGTAGCCTGTGTGTTATTCCAGACTATAATCTATCTCTGTGTTAAATTTCATCCAGATCCGTTCTGCCGTTCTTGATTGAGTAGCAAACATTATGGACTTTCGCAATTATATATAATATTATTAAGATACTTATAGATAGTAAAGATGGAATTGATGACGACGACTGTACCTAGCCACAGTTTTCTATGGATATTGTTATGGTTAAGTAACACAATAAAATGTAGTAAGTGAAATAATTACAACTATGATATGACATAGCAGCAGATAAACAATAACAATAGAGTTCCGTCGACCATTTGTGCGGTTACATACAGTAGTACCTATAGGTACAGACATAGAATATAATTATAATAGTAGGTACTATAGTGCACGCGAATCCATGTTGACATTGATTTTCAATGAAGGCTGCAGTACAGGTGCTTTCACACTTGTGACTTAATAGTATCTACTTATGTTGTTTTTTATTCGATAACAATCTTACTTTCGTGGCTTACGCAGCACCGGAGCGGCCGCGAGATTTTATTACTATTATTATTTAAAACTTTATTGCACACAAATACAGGAAAAAAATCTCATTTTGCTGGTTCACAAAGTAAAAAAAACACAAGTACAAAATTTTGCTTGCAAAGGTGCTTATAACGCAGACAAACTTTGGATTTTGTGATTTCTTCAGCGGCTATTCACCTAAAAAAATATTTGACCGAGCGAAGCGAAGGTCTCTGAGTCTACTTGAGTGAATTTGCACTTGTCAGTCCGTCCGTCCGTCCGTCTGCCAGAGCATTATAACTTTTGAATTACTGAACGTAATTACTTCAGCTTTCAATATAATATATAAACTCTAAATGGCCTCCAGCCGAATATGACTTAAAAAATTATAAAATGTTTTATTTCAGGGGGCTCTCATAGAAGCGAATGCGAAGTAAAATATTTTTTATAGCGTTACATAGGGTTGCGGTATATCATTTTAAAGATAATTAGGAATAGAGTCCAAAAATATATTTTTTTTGAATTTTCCCCTAAAATTGACGAAATGGGGGGCTTTCAAAGTGGAGATTTTCTAACTCTAAATTTTCTGAAAGGCTGAGCCTGAAACTTGATCAATTATTAGAATTATATCCTGTACTTGAACAACAAATACTAAAATTAGATAAATATTGTAAGGAAACGAAATTATTCAATTTTTAATGAGCTTCAGTATTTTTAACAGAACTTCACATTGGTGTCAATAGATGGCGCCGTGCGGGCTCAGTTCGGGGCGAACCATTAGTCATTCATGGTTCACCCTTTTTTTGACCGGGGGGAAATCTTCTTAAGATACCCGATTTCCTAGGGGGGGAGACCGGGTTATGTGGGATTGTCCCCACTAAAACCCCCCGGTGACCATCCTCAGCGCATGATGAAAGACTCCGGGAACTCACGCTGGAGCCTTCCTTGCGCGTCGACCGTGCTGGGCTCGTCCCTGGGCCAATGGGGGCTATCGTTTCTTTGCTCACCAGTTGGCGCCACTGTTGACTAAGGTCCAGAGGTATAGCTGTCAAAGGCGACTTTATAAGATTGGCGCCGAAACAAAGTTTTAAATCTTGAATCTCATTAAGTTTATTAATTACTAGCGATCCGCCCCGGTTTCGCACGGGGAGCACTAATAATCCTAATATATACCTACCCAATATAGCCAGTAGGCAGTGGGCAGCTTACATTTTAATATTACATTGTAAGAGTACGCCCCGTCCTCATTATTTCTATGATATCTCATAAGCTATTCATCTAAATTAAATGGTGTAAAGGACAATTTTTATCGTAGTTAAATACTTGAGATGATTAATATATTTATTTTGATAAGGATTAATACTATGTCGGTAAAAACACCTTTGCAAGTAAAGCATTGGTTTAGACCAAATTTGAAAATCATAAAAATGGTTATTGTGAGTCAACCTTAAAAGATAGATATATGCTATCGCGGCCTTTTTTTTAGAACTTTTTAAGAAGAACAATTTCAACATGCATTGTTTTCGTGTAACTTTAACTATTAACGCAGCGCACGCCGCGTAAGCTCTCAAAAGAGACGATTTTTTCCGACTTAGTTCACATTATTGCAATTTTCGTAAGGATCTCTAATTTTTTTGAAAATAAAATATAGCCTATGTTACTCGCTGATAATGTAGCTTTCTATAGGTGAAAGAATTTTTGAAATCAGTTTAGTAGTTTTTGAGTTCATCCATTACAAACAAACAAACAAATCTTTCCTCTTTATTTAAATAGCTATCTATCATCATATCGAGTAGCTATGCCGCAATGTTGTGCAGTTCCGTTTTGTTCGGAAAAAAGAGGAGGACACATGTTTCCAAAAGATAAAACTAAAACAGTGGCTAGTGGCGATTTGCAGGAATAACTATACGCCGACAAAAATTCTCGTCTTTGTAAAAAACATTTTAACCCCGAGGATTATGTGTTACCCAAAGAATCAAATAAGTACAGAAAATCGTAAGTAATTATCTTTCTTATTCATCTACTAAATTAAAGCCAAAAGTTGTACCTACCTAGTCAAGAGAGAAAGGAAATTAAAAGAAAACGTTCAGAAAAAGCTCAACAACGTCAAAACAAGAAATTTTAGCGCTTATTTATGCGCCTCTTTTTCTTAATTCCGCCTTCAAAACGTTCACATTAATCGCTAAATAATCCATATTTGCGATAATTCCACGAAGGAGATCACTTTTCAACAGGTAAATTATTAAAGAAATTATAATTTATATCACGAAGCCCGCCAAACCCAGTGAAAAGTGAATGTTATTGGACCTCACGCGACACCAGCGCCTCTAGTGGCAAATTCACACGCGATAGCCCCCTTTGAACCCGACCTCATATTCTTTCCAACAGCTGAAGCCACGGCAGTCCATCCTAGTAAATCGCAATAGAACGCGGTCATATACAGAGATACTGTATATGACCGCGTCCTACGCGGCCACGGTGCAAGTGCAGTATGACAATGGGATGCACCTCACCAAGGTCACTGTCAGCCATTATTGTCGTCAAACCCATGGCTAATTGATGCCAGCACCGCCAGCCGACCAGATAATCACGTTAGGTATGCTCATAATAGAAAACCTATTGTTTTCGCCGCGCTGTGACACAAATAGTCTATCGTTACTTATCTTCAAACTCAAATCTTTTTACTCAAGTAGACTTTGGCAAGTGCTTTTGAATCGTCGAGTGAATCTACCACTGGTTCGGAATGTCGTGCCTACCGAGAAGAACCAACAAGAAACTATGTCCTCTGTCTAATTAAATAAAAGGAAAAGCTGGCTGACTTATCAACGCACAAGCTCAACCCACTGCAGGACGAATCGGGCTGAAATTTGGGATGCAGATAGCTATTATGACGTAAACATCCGCTATGTAAGAATTTCTGAAAATTCAACCCTTAAGAGGGTGAAATAGGCGTTTGAAATTTTTATAGTCCAGGCGGATGAATTCGCGGGCAAAAGCAAATCCGTCGCGTTCTATTCAGTGATTTAAACAAATTACAAAAAATGTCAATGTACTCTCGTGCTAAAACCAAAAAACAAAACAAAGTAATCATAAGTACTTTTTTTCAATCATAATTTTATTAAAAATAAAAGTGTTTGATTGTTGGTTTGTCTTTCAATCACGCCGCAACGGAGCAAAGGATAATAATAATTGACGTAATTTTTGGCATGCGTATAGTGGAGGACCTGGAGTGCCATAGACTACTTTTTATCCTGGAAAAATAAGGAGTTCCCGCGGGAATAAAAAAAAACTTAAAACACGCGGGCGAAGTCGCGGGCATCAGCTAGTAACAAATATGTGAGTCCATCCCCAACTTTAAAAGCTAATTTAACAACTATACTATGTAAGACGTCATTTTTTTAGTATCCAAAGAAGAAAAGAGAAAAGTTTTAATTACTTCTATTTTCTATATTCTATTATTTGCATCTTCCATTTTCATTATTTATAAGGCAAAGGTCTCAATATTGTCCTTTATTTTAATAGTTGTTTTCTTTTCATCGACTAATCGAACCTTTAGCTAGGAATGTCACCCAACCCTTACCTACTATAGGTCATTACTGGGTCCATGATCCGCGTACACTTTTATTTTACAAGAAGATGCCCGCGACTTCATCCGCATGCAATAAGGTTTTTGCGATTCTCGCGGGATAAAATGTAGCATATGTGTTAATTCAGGGTATAAGCTATCTCTATTCCAAATTTCAGCCAAAACAGTTCAGTCGTTGCGGCGTCAAGGTGTAAAAAAACTTCCAAACTTACATACAACCATCACATTAATTTTCTATATATTCACTGTTTCCCCTAGGTATTTCTCTTCGTGAAAATCGCTTTAATGGTAAGAGACAATCTTGACAATCATTTTCGCATTTATTAATCACTTACTTCGTAAGATATTATAAATTCACATGTGTGTTTGTTTGTTGGATTGTCCTTCAATCACGCCGCAGCAGAGCAACGCGATGGTTCAACTATCAATTACTTAGGTACTTAATATGGAACACAGAAACTTGGTTGGTAATGTTAGTAGGTGGTAGTGATTATATATTATTTATGTTAGTAGATATATACCACTACGTCCCAAGCAGCGTATCTCTTCGTAACTTTGCTCTCATTTGTAACGTAAGTTATGGGATGGCAAAGGAACTTCGCACCGTATTTCGCATCTCGACAGATTTACGCAGCATCCAGTTACGAGCTGACGATCGAACGTTCGCCAGCGGAATGTACTTTACACCGGCTAATATAGGATTACGGACAAGTTACACGGCCTTTAACTAAGTTTTACAAGGAGCAATAAACCATTACAAATGCTGAGTTTCTTTCTTGCCGGCTCATCTCAGTAAAATCTATATTCCGAAACAGTGGTAGAGTCAAAATAAGGTATCATAAAAGACGCGTGTACCTATGTCTATATCTTATGGTGCGTTTACATTAATTGCATTACACGTGGAGTGTGAAATAGGCTAGTTTTTATCCCGGTAAATCAACCGAATGATAGTCATAGTCATTTATTTATTAAATATAGGTACACTGTAGGTACACTTATTTTCGTCTAAAAATTACATAAGTACTTAAAAAGCATGATGGTGATAATGGGTAACGGTATCTTAAAACTAAAGCTACGAGGGTTCCAAACGCGCCCTGGTCTGAGAAGAGCCCACAACAAACTCAGCCGGGTTTTTTTTATATTTTTATTATCACCATCTCACAAATATTCTTACTAAGGAACTATCAGAGACATTAGAGCAAATTATTGCCAGGCTTCCTTGTCGTTTAAGTAGTCCTTTACATGGTAATAAGATTTTTCAATGAGTTTACGTTTTACATTAACTTTGAACTTATTCAGAGACATCTTCAACATGTCTTCTGGGAGCTTATTATAGAAGCGGACACTGTTTCCAACAAATGAATTGCTAGTTTTACTAAGCCTAGAAACAGGCATTACAAGTTTATTTTTATGTCTAGTATTGACATTATGACAATCACTTTTCTTCTTGAATTTATCAATGTGCATAAGCACGTGTACTAAATTTTCAAATATAATAATAATATATTGGTTGTGCACTGTCATAAATTGTCATAAATGATATTTCCGAGTAAGTAATGAATAATGATGCAGTCTAAGATGGTAGTGGGGTGCTTTTACACAGAATATGGCAAAGGATCATACTAATATTATAAACGCGTAAGTGTGTTTGTGTCCTTCAATCACGCCGCAACAGAGCAATTGTTCGATGAAATTTTTTGCACGGCTATAGTGGTGTACTGGGGAGTGAAATAGGCTACTTTTAAATCTGAAATTAAAGAGAACCAGTGGCATTCCGATTCACTCGAAGGAACATTATTTATTTATGTTGGTGGGAACCAAAAAACCTCAATCCTCGCGGCCGAAGTCGCGAGCATCAGCTAGTGCGTTATAAACCCGAATTGTTGGTTACAAATAACTAAGTACATGTCCCCATGCGTCCAAGCGTGTCTCCACACTTTCTGAAGATGCCCCCCGTCCTTACCCGGTGCCGGCGTACCGTGAAGCGTGAGGAAGGTACCTACTCGCAATACTTCACTGTAGGGTAGGTACTACTCAGGGAAAGTGGTTTGTGTAGGGCGTGAGTCCACAGTCGACTGTGACGAATCGTATCATTTCTGGGTATTGGAAAATATATGACTTGTGTGCATTCGTTGAAGAGGTCGAAGTGATGTGCTAAGGGTGAAAGCCGATAAGTGCGAACTTGCTAAGTAATTTAAGTCTGTTGCAACTTCCAATACAGATGAGCTTTTTGGAGTTTACCTACCTCCTTTAGAATTGATTTGCATAATAAGCCCGGGGTATGAAAATGGGGAGTAACATCAAAATTTCCCGTTACGTTATCGACTTTGTTTCCAAGACTATGTAATGTATTTTGATGAATATACTATATATAGCTCAATTATATAATTAATATAAATAAATGTATCAAGCATGCCTTCAGTAATATAAAAATGCGTTCATTTACCATCATTTGCTAATCTATATTTTTTATAATCGTTCGTAAACAGTAAACTCCAGTCGTGCGTGCAGTCGAGCTGACACACAATTTTTTTTTTCCAACTTTATAAGCGTATTCTGTTCGCGTAATCTCATCTGCAATTCGACCATTTAAGATGGGAATATCTACAAACTTGTTTTCTTTCAATACTCCCATCACTATTGGTCAAGTGGCAGATAAGATGACGTGATCAGACGATAAAGAAATTGAAAAAAAAAAGCTCACCTCTTGACCTTGCGAAGATTTGTGTCAGGCTCTTTTGATTCCTGAGAAAATTTGAATCCTGAACCTTTTTAACTGTCTGTAGGTACGTGACTGGCACTCCAACCAATCTGATTCTATCTAAACTTATAACTTTGCAATCAGGAATTTGAACCTGTAGGTACTTAGCAATGCATAACTGTCTTTGTGCATAATATATTTCGGGTGAGTCTGTCTTTTCAGACCAGGGAGCTACCATCACTTAAGCATTATTGTTTCTCTCTTGTTTCAGAATTATTATCCTAATTTTAGGGACATTAAGGTGCGTCATATAAAATTGCAATTTTAAAATAATACTGATTTAAGCGACAGCAGTAAGCCCACAGGGCACAGGTAGCTTTCGTTTTAAAATATCTCCCCTATTTCCCTGCCCATATACTACCCTTTAAGAATTAAAATATCACTTATTTGAAGGTGAACGAAAACATCGCGAGAAAACTTGCTTACTTAGTATGGGATTTTGTATGAAATGCTGACTTCTGACGACATCAAGGTTCGACGCACTTTTTTTACTTTAGATTCGATAGTTAAAAATAGTTATTCAACATGAAAGGGACGTGTATATTGTGACTTTTGGAAGATCCTATACTAAAAATAATTTATTTGACAAGTTGTCAAATTGTTTCTATCATCTGTGTGTTGTAGCGGATGTAGTAAAAACAGTACTTTTCTAACGTTTAAACTATTGTTACAACCCGTGATACGTGAGTTACAATCGGAATATATTTATAGTTATAAAAATAGTACTGGAGCTATAACGCCAGCGCTTACAGCCGTATTGTTTCATTTCGTATTTTAGAATAAAATCCTTTTAGTAACGTCAATGTACTACGTAAAATAAATTTGTCATTTTGAGTAATTGCTAAAGTATTACTTTAAGCGCTGGCAGTATGGCCCCTGTTCCTAATTGACTTTTGCTTTTACCTTTCGTTTTGTTTGCATAACACATGCATGAAATGAACCCATGGACCTGTTACCCCGTGTATGATGTACGTGTTACAAGTTGACCGTTTGACCAGCCGAGCGTGGAATACTACGCTGTTCCCCCAAATAAAATTTATATGTTAATTAGTGTAGGTTATTACATAAACACTTATAATCATATCATACTAATACTATATATGCTGTCTGTTTTTTTGTTGGTTTGTCCTTCAATCACGTCGCAACAGAACAGTCATTTTGGCATGGGTATACTTGAGGACGAAAATTACAAAGGTTCGTCTGAGGAAATGTTTTGTCTTTCCAATCTTTCCATATGCGGACGCAGACCAATTGACAGGCGAAAAATCGACAGTCTGGAAATGTCTTGCTGGAGACGCCTGTTAAGAATAGCGCACAGCGCATCGAACCAACGTCTCCATACTTGAAGAGCTTAAAATGACTCAAAGGCTTTCATCGCTTGTATTACAACTGCGAATCTATAAGTTCTTTGGCCATATGACTAGGTAGACTGGTACGACGGAACACCTCGTCGTACACCTGAAGGGAGATCGCCAGAGCTGCTGTGAAGGCCAATTCATAACCACGACCACTCTGCCAAGAGAAACGAATGAGAAGAAGGATAGTTGAGGACCTGAAGAGTGACATAGGCTACTTTTTACCCCAGAGAATTAAGGAGTTCCCGTGGGAATTAAAAGAAAATTTATTCCACGTGGTAGTCGCTGGCATCAGTAGTCAATAATTACTTAATGGTAAAAAGAAACCAATTACTGTTTTATACCAAACGCGTAAAGTTTGTCAGTAAATGAAGATGGATAGCAAAAGCGTTGTAATCTGTAAACACGAAAACTTGTAAACTCATTTTGTATGACTTTCAGTCTGGATAAACTTTGCTCTAGCTAAATCTCACGAAACTCGATCCTGAACGGAACGGAAGTATTTAGGATGATAAGGACGAACATCCACAACATATCTGATGCAATGAATAGCTGTATAGCTTTGTTCATAAACAACTCATCACTGGCCCACTACGGCAGCACGGTTTTCCTCTGAGAATGAGAAGGGTTTGAACATAGTCCACCACGCTGGCCAAGTGGGGATTAGCAGACTTACCAATCTTCAAGTACCCACAGGCATACATGTTTATTCACACTCTTCGTAGTTACTTATATAATATTTAGTTCCTTCTATAGTTAATAACATTGTTATTGCAACTTTTTCAAAAATAATTATTTTAAAAGTGACCATAAATTAATAGAAAATGCATAGTAAGCGCCAGCCCACTACTGAATACTGAATAGGTAGGATATATCTTCTTAGAATGAAATGGGTAATAGGCTACAGTCCATCAAGCTGGCCAAATACAGATTGTAGGACTTCACACACCTTTGAAACAAATGCATAAAACTTGAGAACACGTCTTCAGAAAACTCTGGTATGCAGGTTCCCTTACGATGTTTTCCTTCAACGTTAAAGCAAAATAGCGATATAGCATTGCTAGCACTACTATACATGCTTTGTGACTGAGCAGTTTATTTTTCAAAGAACTTGCGACCAAGTTCTAAAATCAGACAACGTTAGTCGGTTTATTCAGTTAGTTTTGTTTTAGTTTTGCTCACCCAAGGATATTTTAGGGAAGGAATTGCGGTGTTGATAAGATCTCAGTACTTAAATATAGATATTATAGCTTACCCGTTGCCCTAGGTAAGCGACAGAAGCGACGCGACGCGCAAGATAGGTACGACGCCATAGACAATGACGGTCTACGCGACAACGTAGGTCACGTGAAGGGTCAGATATTTTTGATAGTGTCGCGTCGCGTCGTATCGAGTCGCGGTGTCGCGTTTGTCGCTCACGTAGGACAACCGGTCTAGTGGTTTACACGCTAGGCCTCACCGAGTAGATGGTCTGTGCTAGGCCTCCTGTTCAGGTGGTGAGGGTTCGATCCTCGGGCACGCACTCCTAAACTTATAACGAGATAAAACCAGTGATATTTAATTGCTTTTAAAAACAAACAATGGTGATTGATAAAAGCTACATTAAATAAAATCATAGATGATGCGCACCACTTGTTCGCTTTTTCATGCCCGCGGGAACTCTTTAATTTTCCGGGATAGAAAGTAGCCTTTGTCCTTCCCGAGATACAACCTATCCCTGTATCAAATTTCACCAAAATCGGTTAAACAGATGAGCCGTGAGTCGTGACAGACATACAGACGGACTCACTTTCGCATTTATAATATTAGTATGGATTGTTGAACACTAGGCTAGTGTGCAAGTTCTCTTGCGACATGCGGTCAGGCGATCATCCGATGGTACTGGATGGGTTCGGTTACGAAGTGTTAAATATAACTCGAAGGTTGCCCGCCGGGAAGTGTCGGTTACAATCGGCTAGAGCTTTCGCCTGAGGCTTCGTAATATCCTATAATGGCTATTCAATATTCATAGACCTGTCGTTGAATAATCACGTGTAATAGATATTCCAGCGATAAATTGAACTTATTAGTGCAATATTGAATTATTAATGTTTTCCCCCGAGTTATTTTTACTACGTGTTGTCACGTGTACCTACTTAGTTATAAGATATGTCATTAATTTATTGAACTATTACCTAGGGTTTTTCCTCGAGAAATTTCTTATTGTTGTTTTGGCGTAGGTACTGGTTTTCTTAGAATAGTTTTGGTGGGTTCCCAGATCCTTCAGTTTTGCAATGGAATACTTTGTCTGCTAAAAATACAAGTCGATGCGTTGACGGCCACGGGAAAGTACAGAGGCAGTCGTTTACCCAAAACTAAAAAGCATTAAATTATAATATTATTTATTACTAGCTGATGCCCGCGAATTCGTCCGCGTGGATTGAGTTTTATTGATTCCCGCGGGAACTCTATAATTCTAAAAAGTAGCCTTATATGTGTTTTTCCAGACTATAATCTATCCCTGTGCCAAATTTCATCCAGATCTGTTCAGCCGTTCTGGCGTGAAAGAGAAACATCCATACATCCATACTCACAAACTTTCTCGTTTATAATATTAGTAAAATTTCGTGGATTTGACTCATAGTTACCGACTTGCAAATATTTTTCTGCTCCATCATAAATTACTATCGTATTTTTGTTTCAAAAGGTCAACCATTGAGTTTCTTGCTAATTTTTCTCAATAGAGTGTGCAAATAGCCTCATTCACTTGACGAAACTCGAAAAGCGCTTATAATATTAAGTTTTTCAATAAAAAGCTTTCGATTTCTTTAATTTAGTTAACGCGTAGTTAATTATCACCATCGCGTCTTACTCTTATATACTTTGTAGTTTGTATACTTGACATTCAGAAAGTGTACCGTGTACGGTGTAGGTAACATACTTTGAATTTGAATGTGTTCAAAAAATCCAGATTGATTTAAATTTAAAAATTTAGGTAAGTACCCACAGCTGAAGCGGTAGCCAAACCACGTAACGCATAAAATAAACCAGGAAACAGGAAACGAGCTCCCAATCTGTAGCGAATCTTGAATAAAACCCTAGCACGGAACTGACTCCGTGGTGACGGCTGGTGGCTGGTGCTGAGTCGCCGCCGGTCACAAAAACCGTATAGGAATAGGATCACTATTTTCCTTATACTTAACTATCGATTTCAAGGCAATGGCGAGAAAAATGGCAGACTAAGGGAAAACGATAGATGGATAACCGGTGATAATAAATGTGAAGCTTTGCGTAGATAAACTTGTACTAGGCATATTGATATTATAAATGCATATTGATCAGCCGCACGCTGTAACTGTACCCGTATGTCACATGGGTAATTGATAGTGTTTGGATTGACAGTTACCTAGTTAAGTACTGTTCTGAGGCAGAGGTTTGTGTCTTTATAATTCACTAGCTTTTGCCCGTAGCTTCGCTCACGTTAAGTTTAATTTATTCAAATTTTAAACCCCTGTTTTACCCCCTTAGGGGTTGAATTCTCAAAAATTATTTCTTAGCGTATGCCTAAGTCCTATCTGTATGCAAATTTCAGCCCGATCCGACCTGTGGTTTGAGCTGTGCGTTTATAGATCAGCCAGTCAGTCAGTCTATCAGTCAGTCACCTTTTCGTTTTATATTAAATGTATTGACGTCCCTTGATCTATGTTATTCCTTTAGTCTGTGCTACTTGTATGTCTAAGAAAAGCAAATACCATATTATTTTAATTATTGTTGTTTCTGTTGATGCCAAAACACACTCATTCGTTAAAGTCGGTCACGGACTCAGAAGTGGCGATAAGTGTATTTATTATAGAAGCCTACGAAGTTTAAGGGCCTGGACGAACAAAACGCGTCACGGCAGGCGCTCGGCAGAACGTCATACTAAGTAAAACTAATTTACAATAAGATCTTGTAAATAAAGGAGGATCTTGTAAGGATATAATAAATGACATCTTAAAATTTATTTTATAATATGTACTCAAATGAAATGTATTGAGACTAAAATCATGATATATTATAGTGACAGTTAATTTTGAAATTTTATAGTAGTTAAATTAGATTAATTTTATAAATATGTTGCACGCCATAATTGGCAAACTGTAGGTGCAATAATATTCTATAGATAAGACCTTTACTGTAACCCAGTTTATGCAATAAATAAATAAATAAATAAATAAATAAATAAATAAATAAATAAAAGGAAGACTTGAACTAACTGAGTGACATCTCAATGTCCAGCATATAAACACCCGGGTTTAAAGAAACTTGAGATTGCACGTAGGGTGAAGATTCTGTTTAGTATGTACTCCACGAAAAAAGGTTTTAGAGAAGGTTTTTGTCTTGTGGGAGGCTTCGGCCGAAGCTATATAGTTACCACCTTACCGGCCAAAGTCTAGCAGCCAAGCAATATAGCATTCCGGTACCATGCAGTGTAGAAACCAATAAGGGGAATGGGATTAATAAAACAAGTTAGCCCGATACCATCTTAGACTTATTATCACTTACCACAGGGTGGGATCGCAGTCAAGGTAACTTTTAGTGGATAAAAAACTCCAACTTCTAGCTTCTGCATCCGCTACGTGCCTCTTTCGTGTAACCTCTTTTGTTTTCATTTAAACCAACTTCTAACGTAAGTCAAAGTATGTATTTAGAGTCAATTAGGCTCGGCTCAACACCACGCCGCGCCGCCTGTATGCATTGACCCTTAGTCATATCTCTTATAATATAGCGTCACACAATAAATTAGTCATTATGAATATGTTTCAGTCACGCTTCAATAATGCACTCACAATTATATTAAGTAACTAGCTGATGCCCACGATTTCGTCGCGTGGTTTTAGTTTAATTTTATTCCCGCGGGAACTCTTTTGTCTGGGATAAAAAGTAGCCTATGTAACTTTCCGTCCTCAACTATACCCATGCCAAAAATCACATCAATCCAACGCTCCTTTGCGGCGTAATTGAAGGACAAACCAACAAGCAAACACACTTCCACATTTATAATATTATTATAGTATTATGGTCATAAATACCATTTAAGGCGTAACTAATTTATATTGCAACTGTAGTCAAACTTCCAAGATCCTTAGTTAGGTGAAATTGGTCTAAAGTGGGAATGGGAAGGCTTTGAAAAGTATGACATGAATACAGCTGTTAAAATTTTTGTGTGCTCCTCTCAGATAATGGAGCCAGGGAAATCAAACGTTTAACCCTTGTAGCTTTACTATAAAGGCACCATACAAGCCACTTATTCTTAAAACTGCTCTTACAAGTTGTCTATATGTTTAAACTATAATTTAAGGAAAGCATCTAACAAGCCCATTTCCAAGCGGAGCATGCGCGTGCGCGAGTCCAGTGAACGGTGCGGAATACATCAACATGAATTTATTCGACATTATTTTAGAATACAATAGAATAGAAGGAATTTATTTGTCTGAATATTATGTGTTATAATGATGGTTACAGTAAGAAAGGCCGCAGCATATCCAGTCAGGCAACCCTTATTACGTAGGTACATTTTAATATTAATATTAAATACATTAATAACATAGGTACTTAGTACAATTAGTACGTTCTAGTATTATATTTAGTTGCACTTCATATAAATTACATCTTGAATAAATAATGTCTCGAAGAAATTACAAATAGGTAACTAATCTATACTAATATTATAAATGCGAAAGTTTGGATGGATGGATGTATGGTTTGTTACTCAATCGCACGCCAGAACGGCTGAACGGATTTAGATGAAATTTGGCACAGAGCTAGATTATAGTCTGGAATAGCACATAAACTACTTTTTATCCCAGACAATTAAATTTCCCGCGGGAATCGAAAAACCTCAATCAACGCGGACGAAGTCGCGGGCATCACCTAGTAAGTAAATAAAAATAATAATTTCGAAATGTAACCTGCCACTCAAATTGCATATATGCAATAACGGGGTGACATGTCAATTATTGTAAATGAATCTCAGTCTGTATCAGTAGTTTCAGCAGTAGGTATTGCCACGGTTCTATTGTGAGCGCTAGTAGCTAGCTACAAAATAATGGTAAAGGATAACATGTAATACAATATGGTACGACGTATTGTTTGTAGTGGAAATTTTTTACATAGAGACGAAAGTAGGCACTGTGTTAGATTAATTCGAAAACGGTAGGTATACGGTAAAAACTTGCTTCTAAAAGAAGTTGCAGCTGGGAGCATCTGGTGCAGAATACTTATTTGGTCATAGGTATGATACCTACTACTAAGAATCTATTTCAACAAATAAATTGATTTTGATTTCATTCATAAAACCCTAGTTTCAGTAATAGGTAGTAGGTGTTCTATTTCCAGCGCTACCAAATAATGTAAAGGATAATAATTGCATAATACAATGGTACCGCGACGTCGTCATAATATCTAGTTATTAGTTCATACTTCATAGACACGAATGTAGGATTCGAAAACTATATGGGAAAAAACTGCAGTTAATAGTTGCAATTAATAAAATTTAGGTACCTTGCAAAGTTTGTTTGAGTGTTGAAAATAAACGAGTTTTTGAGTCAAAAAAATCGTCTATTTTTCCACCAGCACTAGAAACGAGCAATAGTTATAATTAGAATTCTAACAAATTAGAAGAAACGTGTGTAGTTTTATATGAAAAGTTCTACCATATAATTCCAAAATATCCATACTAATACCTAGTAAAAATTCGAAAGTGCGCTTGTCTGTGTGTCTGTCTCTCTGCTTTCATTCCCGCTTTCAAGCACCATCTTTACATACCCAGATAGGTACTTACTCACTCGTGAAAACATTACCCTGTGTTTTTGTCGCGCAGTCGGTTAAAACAAGGCTGCCTCGTTGGTCTAGTCGCATGTTCTACTGCAACCGACGAGGTCCCGGGTTCGAGTCCCGGGTCGGGCCATAACAAGTATTGGGGTTTTCTGTCATGAAATTCTCAGTACTAGCCCGGAGTAAGGAAGTTGGAGGTGCCTGGGAGAGCACGTAAAGCCGTCGCTCCTGAGCCTGATCTCTCTCCGGTCGTGCGGATTCTCTATCGGGCTATGAGAGTAAAGAAACAGAGAGTGCACCTGTGTATGCGCACACACTTGTGCACTATAATATCTCCCGCGCAGATGGCTAATCTCTCTGGAGATAAGCCGCCGCGCCGTGCCCGAAATTCGGTCGGGAGGACATTATTATTACAATAATATAACAAGTCGTAACGAGAGCCCGTATTATGGAGCTATTTACGGCGCTCGCACATTTTCCTCCTCTAAACTATTAACTATTCTGTGCTTGAACTATAAATGCCTATAATGCCTATAAATACCTTTGTTGTTAGCTGCGAGGTTGCCGACGAAGGCTTTTCCTGCGCCGCCAATTTCCTATAACTTCAGTGTAGGATTCGGGTCAAAGAGTTCTGTAGTATAAAAACTATAGTATAAATAAATAGATAACCCTTTTGTAGATATCTATTTTGAGCAAAATCTATCAACTGTGCAACGAAGGCAATGATCAGTGTAAAACTATATTTTGGTGACACCACGGCTTCGATGCGTGAAGTTTATGATTTCTAGTCAGGTTGAAAATGAGATCAATAGAGTGTATTTGCGAAACGGTATTTAAACCCTTTCTAGACTGAGAGCCTCTGTGTCTAAGAACCATTTCTACTCTAGATAGGGATCACCAGCTTAAATGTTATCATCGCTTATAATCGTGATAATCTCAGGCTAGTACCAACCAGTCGAAATTCCGCGGACTCGTAAGAAGCGATTTGCTTCTTCGTTCCTAATTCGAACCGCTCGGATACGGAATGCCCTTCCGGCTTCCGCTTTCTCTTCCACTTTTAATATAGGTACCTACCTTCAAATTAAGAGTGAACAGGCATCTTTTAGGCAGCCATCTTCTGCATCACCACTTGCTAGCCTAAAACTTTAATAGGTGCCTGTTTAGTCTATAAGTGAATGTAACTATGTTTCTTCACACTGTAATATGTATGCAATGTTGAATGTATTATACATATTTATTCTAATAAAGAATTTATAAAATCAAAAAAAAAAACCAACTTGCTAGCAGATCAGATGCTCAATTATTATCTAAGCAAATTGTAATCATTTGTCAGCTTATAACGTATTACTCAATACTCGCACTGTTCATACATACTTTACTAATATTATAAATGCGAAAGTAGGTTTGATTGTTGGTTTGTTGGTTTATTGGTTTGTTGGTTTGTTGGTTTGTCCTTAAATCACGCTGCAACGGAGCAACGGATCGACGTGATTTTTTGCATGGGTATAGTTGAGGACCTGAAGAGTGACATTTTATTCCGGAAAATTGAGGAGTTCCCGTGGGAATTTAAAAATACTTATTCCACGCGAACGAAGTCGCGGGCATCAGCTAGTATAATATGTATATACGACCTCCTCAATCAGGTCGAAATATCAGTTCTTCAAACGATTACAATTTCCTTACACAATCGGGGGCCTGATTAAGGGATGGGCCAAGCGCTAGCCTAATATTAAAAAAAAGTCGTCAACAAAAGAACGTATGAATCTAGATTCTAGACAGTCCCAAAACAATGATAATGACACTAACTCGCCGCGGTCCCCCAGGGTCAGCCCGCAGCCGCTGTCGGCTCACGGCCGCTTCACGGCTGGTCGCACCGACAGCGGCGCGTCATCAAACGTCGCACTTCCGCTCTCTGAGGACCGTCTTACCACTTACCAGTTACTACCATCGCTCGAACCAGTATTATTTTAAAATAAAACTATTCCGAATTTCAAGTTGGTAGACTCGACGATTCAAATGCACTTTTAATAAGTTTATTTAAAAAAAAAGTTGAATAGTTACTAAAATATGCATTGATCGGACAGACATAGGCGCACTATAAGGGTTGAAAACCTACCTTTTATAAGCACGCAACCCTAATGACAGTTTAATATGACGTACCTTGACGTCTTAAAAAGTATCATACTTCATCATATACATACTAATATTATAAATGCGAAAGTGAGCTTGTTTGTTGGTTTATCCTTCAATCACGCCGCAACAGAACAACGAATCGGCGTAATTTTTTGCGTGTGAGTAATAGGTTAGCATGGTATGGGCATGTAATGCGGAGGGAAGAAAGGCATATTACGAGAAGAATGATAGATATGCATGTGGAAGGAAAAAAGAGTAGAGGGAGACCAAAGAAAAGATGGATGGATAGTGTGAAAGAGGATATGAGTATAAAAGGGGTGAATGAGAGGTTGACGGATAACAGAAGAGAATGGAAGGAGAAAACATGTTGTGCCGACCCCACATAGCGTGGGAAAAGGAGAAGAAGAAGAAGAATTGTTGAGGACCTGGAGAGTGACATACTCTCCAGGCAGGCTCTGTTTATCCCGGAAAATTAAGGAGTTCCCGTGGGAAGTAAAAAACTTATTCCGCGCGGGCTAAGTCGCGGGCATCAGCTAGCAAGGATTATAAATTCTGAAACTAGAGCGTCAACAATATTAAAATAATACTGCTTTAAGCGATGGTAATAAGCACCTTGTTCTGACAAACGACTAAATTACATTAGGTATTTGGCTCCCAACAGGTTTTAATTTATTATTCCATAAAGGAAATAGGAATTTCCTATGCTCCCAAGTCAAACTACTGGATGATGCCTACAAATTTTAGGTCTTTGAAAATCCTTTGGGATATGTTTCATTGTCCGGGATAAAAAAAAGCCCCATGTCCTACCTACCGCTGTACCAAATTTCATCAAAACCAGTTGAAAAGAAGGCTTGGAAAGCGTAGCAGACAGAGAAACGGACGGACAGACAGACACACTTTCGTATTCAGGTGTGATCGCAGTCAAGGGCTAGCTTGTAGTGGATAAAAAAAAAAAAAAAAAATAATAATAATAATAAATTAATAATATTAATAATAACCGGTTTCTCAACCTGTCCCCCTGACCCCCGGCCGTCTGGTCTCCCCTGCCGGGGTGTAATCCTCCGCCCGCTACAACTATTTATTTGTGTATTTGTGTATGTAAGTTTATTATGTTGCATTTATTTACGTAAGTTTATTATAAATCTTTTGGCCATATATGTATTTATTTTGTATGCGGGCGTGAGAGCTAAATTTATACCGATATTAATAATAATATATTAATAATAAACCTATCATCAGTATGGATTGCGTGGCCGGTGTTGTTACCATTGCTAAAACTTCATAATTGCAAACAAAGAAGCAGCCAATCTTGACGAAACTTGTTTCTAGTAAAGTGAAGGTCATGATTTCTAATTCCAAATCTATGGGGTTGCGAAGCGGAAGATCTCCAAGTTTCTACTATAAATTTCACAGACAGAAACTTGGATACTGGATACTGGATACTGGAACTTGGATACTGGATAGTATGGATACTAATATTATAAATGCAAAAGTGTGTCTGTCTGTCAATCTGTCTGCGTGCTACGCTTTCACGGCCCATCTTTTAACATGGATATTGATGAAATTTGGTATATACATGATTACATCCCATAGGTTACTTTTTTTCGCGGAAAGTTCAAAGTTCCCACAGGAATCAAATAACCTTAATCCACGCGGACGAAGTTGCGGGCATCATCTAAATTCTAGAATGTTTATTAAAATCCATACTAATATAAAAATGCGAAAGTGTGTCTGTCTGTCAGTCTTTCTGTCCGCTACGCTGTAACGGCCCATCTTTTCAACCGATTCTGATGGAATTCTGAAGAAAAGAGCAACTGCTGAGTTTCTTGTCGGTTCTTCTCAGTAGAAACTGCTTTCAGAACCGTTGGTAGAATCATGACATTTCATAAGTGGCACAAGTTGTCCCACATGAAATAAACCCAAGGTTAAATCATTTCATTAGTAGAGCCACCTCAATCCGCAGGTGCGTGGCGTCGAATTCGCGCCGCCCGCTCTGTATCGGATATGCCAAATACGTGTGACTTCCCGTATTTAGTGCCTTTGTCCTGCGCACGCGCACGAGTTACTTATTAGCGCCCAGCCATTGTTGTGTTTTGGGTCTGTCAATACCCACGAGGTCAGGTATTGGTGGATTCGAGACTCGAGTAATATTTTGGAAAAGCGCGCTACACGCTACAACATTCCCAATCTTTTTCCCCGGATACTAATAAAGCTAACAGCAAAAATTTTGTGTAAGTACGACTTACAAAGCCTTCATACTCGTAGTTACAGTACGCGCGCGAATTGAATGCATTCGGGCCCTGTACGGAGCGGCGTATTCTTTGTACAATTATGTCGCAGTAGATCTCCGTGCCACGTCGTTTTTGTGGGCCCGGCTCCATACAAACTCATTCATACAAAGAATATCCGCAGGTCTCGGGGTCTCCCTCGGACGCCTGCAAATTGATGTCCTAGACATCTTTCGGACGCTCATCGATAAATAGTTAGTTCATAGATTCATGGAACGAGGTTCTCACCGGTTCAACTCTGGGCCGCACTGCGTTTAATTAGTGCGCATACTGTAACTGGGTGGATGATTAATTTTGGAGGTCCGAATTTGCCCTTTTCTTTTGCCGTAGTTCGTTTTTCTTTTCTCCGTGCTTCGGAGAGCAGGTATAAAGTCGCTGCTCCTGGTTGTCATCACTGACATCGCATAATTGTAATCTTTAAACGTAAAAGTCGGCACTGGGAGCTCATCGGATTATTATCCTCTTATATCATTATTCATGTGATTCGTAAATATATACCTAATAGGAAAAGGTGACTGACTGATCTGTCAACGCAGAGCTCCAACCACTGGACGGATCGGGATGATATTTGGCATTACAAAGCTTTTATGACGTAGGCATAAAGGCCTCAAGGGGTAAAATAGGGGTTTGAAATTTGTATGAAAATCTAAACTTAAACTAAGCGAAGCTAAGGACCAAATATGGTGAGGAATACGACCCTTCAGGGTGGTTCTCAACAAATCCGCATGTATTCTTTGAATACGTGGAAGTACTTACTTAGTGCCACATACGTAAGAACAAGCAATTATAGGCTTTCTCTAGAAATCCAATGACAATGTTCTCATATGAGAGCGGCAGGCGTCGCGCGTCGTCGCGGAACAATGGGTAACTGTCAGTCGAGATGCGAGCGATTGATCTATTGTACCACTTCAGATAGAGTGATCGACTTGTCGACTACAAATGTACGGCCGTGGAAACTAATTTACACGACATGTCTATTGTCTATACAAGATTAAGTACTTACCATAATTATTTTTCTCAATATATAATATAAAAGTTTATGAAGTTCCTTATGCCAAGAGGTCTAAAAATCCATACTAATATTATACGAAGGTGTGTCTTTTTGTTTTTGTCTGCTACGCTATCACGGCCCATCTGTTCAATCGATCTTGACGAAACTTGGTACGGAGATAGGAGGAGATAACGACACATTTTTATTTTTATCTATTTTCTTCATCTTTTTATTTTTTTATATTTATTTTAATTTTCGTGGAAAATTCAAGAACAATAGCTTACCGCAGGAAATCCATACTAACATTATAAATGCGAAAATGTGTCTGTCTGTCTATCTGCTACGCTTTCACGATCCATCTGCGCAAACGATTTTGATTTCCCGCAGGAATCAAAAAATCTTAATCCACGCGGACGAAGTCGCGGGAATCATCTCAGAAGTTTAACACTATTATTAGTTAGTGACATAGTATTTTATAGGTACTAAAATTCTACATCAATTTTATATGAGGTCACCATACTGTAATATGTATAAGTAGGTACCTAGGTACTTATAAATTGTAAGTGAATTTTTACAAAGTTAAGTATTGCTCTTTTTTGGGAAATAAATATACGCAGAAGGCCTTAAAAGTTTCAAAGTGGCGGGTTGGCTTTTCACACCTCTTTACAACATTATTTTAGAATTTACTCTCAGGTGTGCAGATTTCCTTGCGATGTATTCCTTCACTATTAAAAGGCGAGTGATATCAATCTGCTGATTTAGGCTTGCTTGCAGAAAAGTTGGGAAATACTTATAACCCAGAGTTAGCTGTTTGTTCCTGGGTTAAACATAACCCGGCGTGTCTGCAAGCAGGCATTGATATTGCAAAGATCTCTGTACACTGTACTTCCCGATGGATCATGTCAACACATCAATAAATTACCTTCACGAGTGACGCAGGTGGTTCGTCACAAGCTTACTCGTTCCATTGTGTACAACTGTACAGTGTACATGCTACAGCGTAGTACATATACATGATGATCGCATTTCGTATTCGTCACGTCTCGTGTGTTGCATTCACGAGCATTACCGCGGCTAGTGTATTGTGCAATGTGTAATACAGTTTGGTACACAAGAGATTCAAGTTGGTCACCAGTCACCACGGCCCAACGCAATGTTCCTGATAAGAATGAAATGTCCAATGAAACGTTTTATTTCATGTAAAACTGTTTTGCCTGAGACTTTATTTTTGTAAATGTATGCCAATTAAAATTTTTATAAACAGGATGACGTCGCTTTTCTTTCTGGAATATAAAAATAGTTTGAATATCTGCTGTAATAGTTTATTTTAAACTAGCTGATGCCCGCGCGTGGTTTATGTTTTTTGATTCCAGCGGGAACTCCTTAAAAAGTAGCCTATCTCACACTCCAGGTCCTCAACTATACCCATGGCAAAAATCACGTCGATGCGTTGTTCTGTTACGGCGTGATTAAGGACAAACCAACAAACAAACACTTTCGCATTTATAATATTAATATGTTTCTTTCTAAACTCTATGTTTGGTTAAAGATAGATAGATAGCATACGTGTCTCTGGAAGTTTCTGTCGATATATTTGTATTTTGTAGGCGTCCTATGCATACAACAGCACAGTATACATGCTGTCCAAACCAATTTAGGCCCAAATGCTTCGTGACATAATATGTGTGGCACATGTATATATATGACTTATTGGTTCATGTACACAGTACACAAGTTATTTTTGGATATCAAGTTTGCGCCAACTTAGCACGTTTTATTAGTTAATATGGATCATATTAGCATGGGCTGTGTACCCATTGGGGCTGATGTTTCTCAATAGGTTAAACGCAAGGGATATTGTGTCTAATCGGGGAAGATGTAAAGTCTGAATTAGCTTGCAGGCTGTATGTAATACCTAGTACCTAATATCTCGAGGGTATTGCGATTTACGATTGACGCAGGTCACAGCAGCGCGCCGGGTGCCGCGGTCCACATTGCGATGAAGCTTTCCTGTGTGAAACTATGCAGTGACGTCCAATAGTTGCGTAATAATAATATGTGTACCTAATCTAACTACCTACCTGTTCCATATGTATACGCAGTACGCACCAACTGGAAGATTTTTAAGACGTCCTTGCAAGATCATGTATGATCTTGCTCCTAATGAGGGTAGTTCGAGAACTTCTATCGAACATACGTGATTTTGCATCTCTCATGTAAAATAAATAATTTTCATAGTATATAATTCTGTACGGCTTAAATAAGTGGTGAAATTGTATTCAGCGTAATAAAATACAATAATTAAAGTTGAGATCGTGTGTGACAACGTTATTGTGTGATTAAACGGGTGGCTATTGGCGTGCGCGTCGGTTGACCTACCAACCGTTGAGTAAAAGAATGTCAACAATGAAGTGTCTTGCTTGTCCTAAGGAGTTGCACAAGGGCGAACTAATTAAGTGTGTGGCCTGTAGCGGTACATATCATTATCAGTGTTTAAACATGACGTCTGCTTACTTTGTTGAACATTACTTAGACATAAAGAAAACATGGCGCTGTCCACCCTGCGAAAATGTCACCTCGAGGCGTAAAGGTACTGACACACCGGTGCGGCAGCAATTTGTTAGCCCTGATACAGTGCAGCTCGATATGTCCTGCGATGACGTGACGGCTCACGAAGCAAGCGCAGTCATCAGTGGGTCAACTCTCAAAAGAAGTGACGCAAACCCACAGGGAGTTATTTCTTATCAACAGTTCGCAGCTCTTCTGGATTCTAAACTTGAATATATGAAAGCCTGCTTATCAAAGGATATTCATAATCAATTAAATAGTGCCCTTGAAAAACTGAAGTCGGAATTCACGGCAACTACAGATTTCTTATCAGGTCAAATTTGTGATCTTAATAAGGAAGTTAAAAGCTACAAAAATAAATTTAAAGATCTGGAAAAGGAGAACCTATCTCTGCAGAAGGCAATAAACCAGCTTCAGGTTGAGATAAACGTCAGGGAGCAGTCTAATTTGGTCAACGACGTTCAAATAACGGGAATACCGGAATGTGAAAATGAATCCTTGATGCATATCGTTACAACTGTTGCGGCTAAGGTAGGAGTAAAGCTTGAGGAACAAGACATCGTCAGTTCGGTCCGTGTGGGTCCAAAGCGAGCCACCGGTGCTGACTTGTCGAGTGCAACGCATTCCTTTCGTTCCCGACCAATTGTCGTGCGACTTATGCGTCGCGCCACACGTGACGATTTACTCAAGAATGCGCGTGTGCGTCGCGGCTCAACCACCAGTGACCTTGGCCTTCCGTCGCATGAACCCAGACGTTTCTATATCAACGAAAGGCTTACAAAAACGAATAGACAGATTTTTGTTAAGGCGCGCGACGCCGCACGCACTGCGAGATGGAGATACGTGTGGACTAAAGAGGGCAGAGTTTATGCCAGGCGCTCTGAGTCCTCCGAAGTACACCTGCTGCAAGCTGAAACGGACGTCGACATACTATTCCGCGGTATTGACACTTCTCACACTGATGTACAATCACAATGATTTCATTTTTTGCAACTGCTTTCTTATCGTAGGATTTTTATGTACTGAACCATTTAATTATACATCCAAAACTTTATTAATCGGTCGTGTGACCTTGCTACCTACTTGTGAATATAGATTTCGTAATATAGTAACGTTAATTTTGTCCATATATTTTCCATGTAAACATTGTCATCATACTAGAGTAATACAGGGAACTTGTAAATATAGTTCAATTGCATATTATATCCTAGTTGAGCTCCGCATTGGTCGGTTGTTGAAAGCACTTTTTTATACTAAAATTTTACCGAATTATATTAGAATATTAATAATACATACAAACTATAGTTTAATATCTCGCCTACCTTAACAAGGTTGCAACTTGTAACAATAATGCAACTTCTTTTTATTTTTAATTTTTTTGTCTTTGTGTATTCTTTTACATATTGTTTCTAGCTATTATGTTGCGTGCCAATAAAAAAAAAAACGAGGATGGAAAACTATTACAGGCAAATTGTTTGTTATACTTGGACGAATCTTATTATAGATATTAATTATTATTGATTGTTTACATACAATAGGGTGTTCTTATTTAGGTCAACAATCAATAATTGATATTATGTTAAATAATAATTATATTTTTATATTAATAAGTAATGCTTATATATAGTTGTTTATATTATTCGGGTTTTATTATTACGTCATACTTATGTAAATATAAAAGGTTATAAGTCTAAATTTGTAAAATTAGGTTTATTTAATGCTGGGTCACTTGCTACTAATCACGATGAGTTTGCAGTTACTTTAAAGTCTCATTCTCCTGATATCTTGGCCATAAATGAAACTTGGCTCAAAGCTGGTGAGGATGCGCGAGCGCCCTCTGTCACGGGTTACAAGCTCATACATCTACCGCGCTCACCTACAGTTCGATCTAGAGGGGGCGGTGTAGGGTTTTATATTAAGCAGGGGATTAAAGTTTGTAAGTGCCCGCACCCGCCCGGACCAGATGAAGTTGAACAGATGTGGGTATCGGTTAAGTTCAATTTGCACAATATCCTTATTGGCACGGCTTACCGGCCGCCTTGGCTTGATGTGGATATATTTTTCGATACACTCACGGAATCTATTTTGTCCTTTTCCAAATTTGATGAAATCGTGTTGCTTGGAGATTTTAACATTAACCTTCTAAATATTACCAGCAGTAGTTCTCGACAGCTTATTAACTTTTTAACCTATACCAATCTTAAAAACTACGTTACAGAACCAACGCACTTCACATCTCACAGTGATACACTAATTGACATTGTTTGCGCTAACATTCCAATTACTAATCTCAACATTTGTCACAATCCTGAGCTGGGCGGTCATGCAATGATTTTTGCAGAGGTAAAGATTAAAAAGCCCAAAATTCCACCCAGACGTGTAACCTATCGTCCTATAAAGGACATTAATATTGTAGAATTTAACAAAGACCTCGAGAGCATAAACTGGAATGCAATCATGACTGATAATAGCGTTGATAATATGGTAGATTCATTTAACAAATCAATCTTGGACCTTTTTAACAAGCACGCGCCTGTCAAAACTTTTATTACTAAAGATCAATACAGCCCCTGGTTAACCAGTAACGTTCGCTATATTATGAGACTGCGAGATGAGGCACATGCAAAATATAAAGCGTTCAAGACGGATGATAATAAAAGCCAATACAAAGACTTAAAAAGCTTTTCCTACTTTAGCGCTATTTGTGAAAAAAAAGCTTATTTTGATCATCATATAAATGCACACTTACGGAACTCATCCTATCTCTGGAAAAATTTGAAAACCCATGTTTTACCTAACTTTAAGAACACTGGTGATTTACCAGAACAATTTGATAACCCCGATGCAATTAATGACCATTTCTTGAACATTCCCGGCAATGATATAATTGATCAATCTTTATTGGTACAGTTTGGGTCACAGAAATTTTCCAGCGAAAGTAGTTTTCAAATTGAAACTGTAGATGAAAACATCGTAGCTAAGATTATACTGGCAATCAAATCAAATGCACAAGGAATAGACAAAATTAACATGGACATGATCATTCTTACATTACCCACTACTCTCGCTGTTATCACTGCTATCGTGAACAAATCAATACGGTCTGCGAAATTTCCCTCACTCTGGAAGACAACCTTAGTTTTACCTTTACCAAAAATTAACAACCCTTCGGACTTTAAAGATCTACGGCCAATTAGTATTCTTCCGTACATTTCTAAGATTCTTGAAAAGGTAATCTACAACCAAGTTATTAGGTATTGTGAGACTAACAATATTTTACCATACTTTCAATCAGGATTCAGGAAACATCGTAGTACAGCTTCCGCTCTTTCAGATGTAATTGATAATATACTCACCTTTCAGGATTCGGGTAAAGGTACTATTCTTGCGTTGTTAGATTTTTCCCGGGCGTTTGACTCAATAAGCATAAAACTACTGCTTGCTAAACTTTCGTACTATGGTTTTTCCTCAAATACAGTTCAGTGGTTCTCTAGTTACCTTCAGGATAGGATGCAACAAGTAGTTGTACGCAAAAATGATGGAAAGGATTTAATATCATCACTAAAGCCTGTTAACAGAGGCGTCCCTCAGGGCTCCATTCTGGGACCTCTGTTATTTATTTTGTATTCGGCTGACATAATAAACTGTATTGAAAACTGTCAGTATCATCTGTACGCTGACGACCTTCAAATTTATATACCTGTCCATCATCAGGATGTAAGTAATGCAGTTAACCAGATGAACATAGTCCTTAACAACATTTCACAGTGGTGTCAACAAAATGCTCTCATTCTGAATCCCCTTAAGTCTAAATTTATGGTTTTGGGCACAAAGAAGCAAGTAAGCAAGATTCTTTCGCAGCAGCCAAAACTATGTATTGAGGGTGTCGAGATTGAACACGTCAATGAAACTCGTAATCTTGGCCTGCGTATGGATGAAAACTTACGCTTCGAGAACAATATAGTCGAGCTTGCCCGGAATTGCTTTTACCGATTAAAAGTACTATACAAGATTCGGCCTTACATTCATATTAACCTAAGAATTAAGCTTTGTGACACTTTAATTCTTTCAAAATTAAATTACTGTATTACGGTGTATGGTCCATGCCTACTAGGTAAATCGTGGCGATTACTTCAAAGGATACAAAATGCATGCGCACGTTTTTGTTTTACAATTCCACCAAGATCACACGTTACACCGTATTTAAATCAAAATAACTTGCTAAAAATGAAAAATAGGTATAATCTACTTTTAGGCACTTTATTGTTCGGCGTTATCAAATCTAAACAGCCGGAGTATCTGTACGAAAAGCTAGTTTGGCGGAAGCCTAGACTTGGAGCTAGAACGATGATGCCCCCGCTTTTAATGCCACGCCACAGGTCTGCAGCATTTCGTGGTAGTTTTAAATATCTTGCCACGAAATGCTGGAACGACATACCGCCACCTTTTCGCGAAGTTAGTTCTAAATTTACTTTTAAAAAATTATATCGTGCGTATTTACTTGACACTCAAAAGTCTGAAAACTAGTTTGTGGCAATAAATTTTACGAGTTTTATTAATATTATTTTCTAATTTGGTATATTTTAAGCTGAGTAATAGTTAAGTTTTTACAAGTGTTTTTATTTTTTATTTTTTCTTTTATCAATTGTCTTACTATTATTATTATTTTTTATATATTTGCTATTTTGTATTACTTTATAATATTGCAGTCACCTGAACTTCCCTCGTTTTGGCCCTAACAGAATAACAGCGTTGTGGTTACTCTTTGTACCCACAACATCAAGCTGAGTTAGGACCCTTTTGTTGGCACGACACATTCTAGACTATAATTAAGTTAATTTAGATATTTAAGTACTTTTATTTTCAAATGTTTACTATGTGTTGGTTCAACAAATAAATCATATTCTATTCTATTCTATTCTATTCTAATCTAGCAGAAATAAGCTACAAAATTATGGAAACAGTTTCCAACTGCTGTGTCCCCTCAAAACTACAAAATGGGGCAATTTATGGAGCTGATAAACAAATTAGGTACCTATTTAAAAATATTATTCAAGTATAGTTTAAAAAATGGATTGCAATTTTCCGTAGTGTCCTATTTCTTTTCGTTCCGCCCTCATTGAATGTAGGGTTCTACCCGCGCAAATCTGCGGTAGGTTATAAGTAGCTTGTTTGCTTTCTGAATCAGTATAGAACTACAGAATGGTAAATTGTTCACATAAAAGTAAATTAGGCTGGGAAATCGGTTAAATGATTCGTGCCGGTAATGCTGATCACCCACTTAGCGAATGGCCGCATGAATTATGCAAATTTAGTATCATTACGATAATTATAGTTTGTCTTTCCGAGGACCCTCATCGTGTCGTACCTAACTAACCTAACAAAAAATATACATAATATATTAGGTACCTACCTAAAATTAACCTTTTTGCTTTATGCTTATAATGGCGTTCTTGGAACGATGAAAATTAAAAAACCAAGTGAAAGAAAGTTAAAAGGTAAAAGTTCCGGTATGCAAAACAACCGCGCTAAATTGAATTGAAAAGTGGTTAAAAGTTAAGCGTGTAAGTTAGCTCTTGACGGATATCTCCCCTGGTGGCAAGAGATGATGCAGTCTTAGATGATGGCGGGATAACCTGTAAGCAAGGACAAATATCTGAAAAGATCTGTCTCAGAATTTGACCACCATAGCTGGGCTCTTGGCTTTGTTAACTCAAACTCAAACTCTCAACTCAACTCAACTCGAAATAATAACTTCCGTTTGCATGTAAAGATGATTAAAACTCAAATAGGCATCATTTTCGTAAAAGAAAAAGCCGGATTTATCTCAATGCATTTAAATCATTATTTGACTATATTATGATTTATGAAGCTCTAGAGATAGTTACTAAAATTCAACATCAATGCTCTAGAGCAGGGATTCCCAAACTATTTTGGGCAAGAGACCCCTTTTCCAAAATGACCTGATACCGCAGACCCCCATAGTCAGATTACTTTAAAAAATTATAAATTCTAAATCTAAATCTAGTTTTTTTTCCTATTGATACAAAATACTTACCAATTTAAAACCTATGCGGTTGGTTAAGTAATGATACCTATCATTTTCTCATCAAAATTTAACAAAATAAATAGATATAGAATTCAGTAAATATCAAGTGTAATTAATAATTATTATTAATACAAATTATAGGTAATTATTTTTAGAAAAAAAAAAACATTAAAATAGGGGTCGAGTTTTAGACCTTGTTGACCCCCAAAATTAGTTTTCGTTTAAATGTCGACGCCCTGGGGTCGATATCGACCACTAATCCCGGTCCACAAATTCGGAATCTGGTATGATAAAACCTGTGTACTAGCATGTACTTACTAGTTAATATACTTAATAAATTTGGCAACGCCCAGCTAGCTCCGATCTGTATTTTGGAAATACCATGTTCGTTGCTAGCAAAGGTTCCAATCGCCTTAATGCCGGCTCTATCTCGCGCGTGAATCGCGGCCCTGATGTTTGCCCGTGACTTGTGTGTGAACTCTGCGGCAATGACAATATGGTGTCCTTGTAAAGACTACAAACTTGAAACTTTATACCTACAGTCCCTTGTTCAACAAAAGTCGAAACCGATATAGGACAGGGAATGACGCGAAGTCCAGAAACCACTCCAAGCTACTTTTTCTCAGGCTGTCTCGATTTTTGACATCTACGTATCAATATTATAAACAATATCTACTATCTAGGTATACTTATATTATAAATGTGAAAGTTTGACTAGATGGATATTGTTACTCAATCATGCCAGAACGGATGAACGGATCTAGATGAAAGGCACAGAGAAAGATTATAGTCTGGAATAACACACATAAGCTACTTTTTATCCCAGAAAATTCAAGAGTTTCTTGCGGTAACCAAAAAAACCTCGTTCCACGCGGACGAAGTCGCAGGCTACTAGTACCTATTATAAATGCGAAAGTGTGTCTATCTGCTACGCTTCCTCGACCCACCTGTTCAACTCATTGACGACATTTGGTACAGAGATAGGTTGCATCCCGGAGAAAGACGTAGGATTTTATCACAGAATAAGTAATAGTACCTACGCGGACAAAGTCACGTTTATTATATTGTATTTGTTGCTAAGTGAGAAGTAGGCACCGTGCATTTTCGTCACGACCTTATTGTGTATGCAAGCACTAATCATCAAATAAGTTAATTGTGCTAAATTAGCTAGATTCGATATAGCGTGATGTGCAGTAATTAAAATGATCACAAGTACGTATAATGTGTATCAGTAAGCAGTTAGGCGAAGTGCCGGCTCAAATATGCAACAGTTAATATGACACGGTTGACACTGATTAGCGGGGCCCATACTTAGTGCGGCAAAACCACGAGTGTGCCACGAGGCACAGTTGTCGCACACAACTATCGTGGTTTTGCCGCAATGCCGCAGTATTGGCTGTTATGGTTACGCTTTAAGTAAGGCTGAAGCTGAGACATTGCGGAGACACATCAGCTATTCTAAGATATCAGCTATGGACAAAGGAGTTATTCGAAATTATTATTTAGGTACTTCTACAGATAAATAATAATTATAGACACAAAAATAATAATTTCAAAGCACCTCTGTCACTCAAACTGCATATGCCCTAACGGGGTGACATGTCAATTATTGTATTGTTCATGTTAAATGCAAATAAATGAATCTGAATCTGAATCTGAATCTGAGTTCTCAAACTTACATTTATAAAAGTAATAAAATACATCTAAAAATTTAGATGTATTTTATTACTTTTATAAATGTAAATATAAATCTAATTATCGTCGGCAACCGAATACCGACAGACGTTTGAACCCAGCTCCCAGTGACTTGATATAATATGACTAGTTAGTTTTGTGAAAACACAGGGACCGGACGAGATACAACCTCCGAACCTCCGTCGAAGGAGAGCAACGTTTTGTCTTGTGGCCTAGTGTGCGTGCTCTATATAAAAGTGCAGACTTTTTGTCCACCACTTATGTGTTTTGGCTTTTGGCTTGAAAGCGCGCCTGCAAGTGCCCGATAAAATGGCCACCAGACGTGCCGAATTCGCAACATGGCCGCCACCAGTTGAAGAGCTAACTCCTAAGCCTCCCACCGGCTACACTGTGGGGTCAAAATTGTAAACTCATCATACTTCATACTAATATTATAAATGCGAAAGTTTGGATGGCTGAATGGATGGATAGATGTTTGTTACTCAATCACGCTAGTTCGGCTGAATGAAAACGACGAGGTCGCGGGCATCTGCTAGTTTTTAAATATTTCAAACTAATGTGAACGGTATCGCCACAAAGCAGGTAATTTCAAGCCAATTAGCATCTGAACACCGACACGTGCTCTCGGCAATCAAGCGACGCGCTCGCCTGAGAAGGCACTCGGATTTGTAGGGTGTGCATTATAGCTGGGTTCCTACTGAGCGCGGCAATTTCTCAATTAGGCCGTGGCTAGTTACCACCCTAACGGCAACAGACGTGCCTGCACCAAGCAATTTGGTATTATGGTTTGATCTATTCTGCTGCTACCATCGTGGACTGCAACGTCACTTACCATCAGGTCAGATTGCAATCAAGGGCTAACTATTTGTGGATAAAAAGACTCAATGCTAATTTTTCATCATAATAGTGTCAGTCACTTACTTAATTAATGCCTATTCTAGCTTCGAAGATTGTACTTTGTACCCTGTGCAGTGTGCACTGTGAAGTGTAGGTATATGCACTGTATAAGATCATACTAAATAATATTATAAATGTGAAAGTGTGTTTGTTTATTGGTTTATTGGTTTGTCCTTCAAACACGCCGCAAGAGAGCAACGGATCGACGTGATTTTTGCATGGGTATAGTTGAGGACCTGGAGAGTGACATGGCTTCTTTTTATCGCGGAAAATTAGGGAGTTCCCGTGGGAATTAAAAAAACCGAAGTTGTGGGCATCAGCTAGTATTTTATACTTTAGCCATGCCTCAATGTACTTTTAGGCTACGTACGTACAATAAGAATGCAATATTTAGGTAGGTAATAGGTATTAAGTACCGTAAAATGCTGTAACATTACCTCTCAAATCCAACTTTGCCTATTCAAAGCAATTATAAATATCTTTTAAAATACTTTTTGTAGCAACGTCTGATTATTGGTAGTTATTTAAATCCTTATCTGGCAACTCGAAAAAGTAGTCGCCTTATTTATTTTCATTGAAATCGCTAAACAGTGGTCTGTCAAACGCAACAAGTGATAGCCGGCTTCGACGTTACGCGACAAACTTTTACATTAAGTCCAAAATTACTTTTTAAATTGCTGAAGTGTTGATGTTAATATATTATTCGTAAGTTGTTCTATAATTCTTAATATGTTTCGAATGATTATTGTAAAAAACAAAATAGTTATAAATATTTTGGCAAAGTTGTCACACTAATTTCCGACTATTATACATAACTTTACCTGACCTAGGGTTGTCACAACGTGGAATATTTACATAATTACCTACCTACCTAATGTTTTCAGTGTTTATGTACGAAGTTGTGTTTTGTTCATAATTCTTATTTATTGTAACTTCTTAAAGCTTTAATTACGAGGTTTAAGTGCAGCAACCTGCCCAATTGAGAAGAAGAAGAAGAACGCCTTAAATTTTCTAATTCTTAAGATTTAGTTCTAGAATCAAGTAACAGCTGCTGATATGATAATCGTGATTTCTTTCTTTTAGATTGAAAATAATTTAAAGTTTTAATTTTTGAGAAATGTTTATTAAAGATTTACCAAGAGGTAAAATTTATTTTTTTTGATGAATGGGTACTTACTGAATAATTATCAAGAATGCAAGCTGTTTGCGCAATAATAATAAGTACCTGGTTTATCTATTGCTTTTTAACAAAGATATTTGTTCCTGATATTGATTTATTTTATTAAAGTTCAAGTCTGCCAATGACAATAATTTTAAGTTTAATTTTCGTTTTGTGATATGTAATATTGATATTTTTTAATAGTACAAACAATCAACTGAAACAAATCTTTGTATTAAGGTTTCGCTTTTTTTTACTAAGTAGTTTAATAAATAAATATAAATTAACATAAAAATGATAGTCTTTTACTGCACTGAGTTTGTGACAACCCTTTGCCATTTCAAATAATGTATGAAACTACGAATAAAATCGAATACAACATTGCCTAACGTTGTATTCGATAGTATAAGCAAAAAGTGACTGCTTTGACATTCTCATCCCCAAGCATTACTAATAAAGTTTAACTTCATGTGCAAGAATGGTGTATTTAGGTTGTTTAGACAGTCAAAAATCATGCAGGCAATGTTACAGTTTTTTGGCCCAACTTTGCCTATTGAACAAATGTATTATACTTAGACAGATAAATAAATTGAATTATGTTCTAAGTACACTTTCGATGCCCAGTAAACTAAGCTTTATCCCCAACTAGACAAAGTCCAAAATGTGTCGTAATTTTTCAAAATACATGCATATTACTCCAAAAATAAGGCAATGTTGCAGCATTTTACGGTACTTTAACATGTACGTGGGCCAACGTTATTGAACCCATTTAGAAGACTGTTAATTTAATTTTAATTAAAATTAATTCAGCATTTCAAGTTTTGAAAATATTCTGGATTTAGTAGATATTATATTAAAATAAAGACGTACTTAAATGCATTTAAAGTACCAACTTGATTTTATGTGTTTTGACTGCAGTTTATATCTCGGTTTTAATGAACGTGACAGAAAACGTGGGTTAAACCGTGACTGTATTGTTATATGGAATAGCAATAAAAACTTTGATGCAATCACCGCGATAGTATATTCACTGGCTGCCTCTCTAAAATAAATACTTATTTTACCAAGAATTCAAAAAATTTAAGAAAACGCGATCCATCCGGTCGGTTTGTTGTCCGGCAATACTGACCCGTGGGCCGCGACTGTACTCGAATTAAGCGGACATCAGAAATGAACATAATATTATGTGAAATAATCCCGATTCCCGTCCTATCCTTTAACTGAACACAACAATTCAGAAACCTATAGGTACAAACATGCTTTTAATAAATCCGTATCCTAACTATTATTAGGTAGATTCATTCGACTATTCATTGGCACTTGTAAAAGTCTATTTGAATAAAAAGCATTTAAATTTGAAAATTTGAATTATAATCTTTAATCCTTATTACTTACTTACCAGTTACCTATGATACTTATTTATATATGATAAGACCGCCCTTGCGCACGCGTTGTTTTCTGCTTTTTGTTTATAATTAAGTTTTCTCTATGTTATGTGTGGCAATAAAGAATTTATCTATCTATCTATACTTTAGTCAGTCAGGTGCTAACAAATTATCACTAAAGAGCTTTTACATTATAAATATTCATAAAATGAAAATTCGTACCTATGACGATATGCCATTGTAAGACCGTAAAACCTACTACTTATAAATATTTATGACTAGAATATGAAATTACAAAGTACGATACGGGCATCAGAATAACACATTTGTTTTTGTCGCACAGGTTGCTGACAGCGGATAAGCGTCAGCGCACTGCATCGCTTGGATTATTGAAATCAAAGTCGGGATCAAGTAGCGAGTGACCGGTGCGCCCGCGCAGCCCTGCCGCGCCCGCGCCGCCGCGCCGCGCCCGCGACCCGCCATACCTAGTCCGCGAGCCGCGGGACACGGACGTGCGATACCCAAAGCCTGTGTCCAAACCGAGTGTTGTAATTCCCAAACCATCACTCGCCATACGCAATACTCTTTCCAACCAGTGATTCCAACACGAAATCGAATCCCTCGGTACAACAATTTCACTCACAAACCAACTATTAAGTGAGCGGAGAAGGCTACATTCCAAACCGGTGTACGTTCTTTAATGGACGAAGTGTGTTACTACTGTGTGTGTGTTGTTACTTAGAAGTGACTGGTTTAGTGGCTGAATGCAGCTCTGTGAACTAGATAAATAAACAAATAATAAAGTTGTGCACCACGAGAGTCCATAATGTAAAGTTGATTAAACTTATAGCTCGTAAGTTCCAAGTTAAAATGGCTCGTGGTACGCTTAGTGAAAATGAACGCCATTGCTTGGACGCTAACGCGAAAAGCCAGGAGCGATTACAAGAGACGGAAACGAATAAATCGAACGGACTGAGAGTTCGCTTCCTGGACGAGGAGGGGAAGACGGAGAGAACTGTCAGCACCGACGTAGTAGACTGCGCTGTTTCGAGAGTCAAAAAAATTCACATTCTAAAAAACAGAAGCTCTAGTGAAACCAGCATTCTCTTACGAAACCCGTCTCTCATTAAAAGGCGTTTGAGCTCTGAACGTAGATATAGCGATGGACACACCGATTCTCTGAATAACAATTCCCTCAGTGAGAATCTCAACGGAAAGCTCAATGATTCCGGAAGTTCAGATAAGACTGAGCGAGGAGCGGACCAAACCAAAGACATCCAGAGCTTTAAAAAGAATTGTAACGTGTACAGTGTGAACCAAGCGAAAACGTTAACACCAGAAAGGAAGAAATCACACCAATTAACAATTCCCAGATTGATTGCGCATAAAGAACATGATCAAATCAAATCGATACTACCAGCGGAAGTTTGCTTGGCTGATGGTGCTTCTGGGAAGGACTTCACCGCTCGTGCGATAGGGAGGCTCTCCCGTGGCTTGGGTCGTTTGCTGCGTCGCACCAACAGCGTGCGGATCAGCGAACCGGATCCGATGTACAAAGTGGCGTATTTAGGCAACGTCCTCACCGGCTGGGCCAGAGGTGAGTGCTTTGTTATTAATATTACCCTTTATCAGACTTAAAATAACTTTTTCCTTGTTGTGAAGTTGTGACGGACACAGGGAATTATGCGTTTTAAATGGTCCAATTTCCAATCAATCCATATATTTTTCTCCATTTTTGCTCATTACATTGCCACCATTTAGTCTTAAGATTATAGGAATCTGAATTCTATCAGCTTCACATAAATCAACAACGGGTACTTATTATTCAAGATGTAGAGCCATTGAATGCAGTATTCCAAATATGTATCTGCCAGCTGCCAAAACATTGAAATACTAATAATAGGATTATATCGCATATTTGCATTCTGAATAATTTAAAGGTTAATTGAATTTGATACCTGCGGAAAAACAAGTTTTCCAAGCTATTACGATGATCATGTAAAATTATCAATAGCAAAATAACAAATTTGAAAACCGAAGTCACCTAAATTGTACCTAGTTGTATTTACTTATCTACACTTTTGAGAATAAAATAGAAAGTTAACTCACGTTAGTAAATTTAAAGCATTTATTTATTCAACAAAAGAAATTTTAAATAATCATTTTTGTGTTACGACTCTCGAATATGAGCTAGTGCCATGAAAAATTTAGAGCTAAAGTAAATGAGACAAAGCTAAAAGTATAAAAGGCAATAAACAAAGAGTAACCTAAGTTGAATGGAATCTCATAATAATTATCATTAAAAAAACATAATATTTTAACAATAAATAACGAAAAAAATTACAAAAAATGTGTCAATGATATTGTTATTAACATTTGACACGTATTTGATCTAATTTCATCTTTGCGAAGTACCTATAGGTTATTTGTAAAAGCGTTTAAAAACTAGTGACCTCAGCAAGGTCTTCATACACGGCACCTGTTCGTTGTTACCATTTCATTACCCTATTGTATCATTGAATGCATAAGAACTTAGGAGTCACGTTATGAATTGCATTAGAGTCACGTTTTCATAAAAAACTTGAGCTATGAAATGATTCAGAACTCTATTATATTCCTAAATGTTTTTATGCGCTGGAATGTTCATGTACATATTATAATAATATATTATTTAAGAGAAACAAGTTTAGATAATAGTAACTGCTCATGAAACAGTTCAAAGATGCAGTTACTGATTGCTTTATAGACTACTAAATGATGCCCGCGACTTCATTGCGTGGATTAAGGTCTTAAGAATCTCGCGGGAACTCTTTAATTTTCTGATATATAAAGTAACAAAGTCGGTTTAACAGATGGGCTGTGAAAGCGTAACATACAGACAGATATACACACTTATATTAAATACGGATTCCACTGATTTCTATTAGTAACTGTTCTGAAGTCAGACACCCTTTTATTTTGGTAGGAATATAATAAGGAATAATTATAATAATATGACAGCTACTTCATGCCATACATTATTGAAATAAAAGATGATAATTTCCTCAGTGAGCGCAATTGGGTTTCAGCTGGAATGCTGGTATTTAGTGTAGGAACTTTATCAGCTGAGACCTTTTTCGGGTATACCGTAATGAAAAAAAATATTTTTGCATTTGTGCTCGAGTAGTGGACACATCGAAAACCTCATAGACCTCTCATGTGTATTGTTCTAAAGTCTAAACTATACTTTTTAATAATCCTTTCTACACAAACCCGGCCTTTGGATTTTCACAAAGAAGCGTCTTTAGTAGGTAACGTAGTATTTCTCTCCTCTTCTAATTTTTCCATTTCCTAATTGAAGTTGGCTAAGGATAGTCTGGCTAGCTAGCCTCATTGACTTAGTGATTCAATGTTAGCTATGATAATATGATTAAATACTAGAGCATTATAATGGCAGTATTTACGGAAGACTCGTGCGGCAAATACGATAACTTCGGCAAATATGAAATGCAAATTGAACAAAGAAGTTGATTGCCAACAAATAGTTAAACTAGTTGCGTAAGAGATTGAATTTTTTAATGAAATAAAAAAAGTTTTTTGATTTTCTTGATTTACGAAGGTTATCCTTAAGGTCTAAAAAGACTGCAATTACTTCTGCACAAATTATTTATTTATTAAGTTATAATATGTAAAAGTAAATTTTTAAAAAGTGCAACCTCCCAATTTCTTTGTTGTTTTCGTTAGGATGGGAATTCCGAAGCAATCTTAGTGGTTGATTCATTTTCAAAATCAGTTTATAAAAATCTTTTGAAATCTATTAAAAAAATCTTTTTCTATTTTACCACATCAGAACATTATTTCTAAGTTTCTAACTATTTTAAAATTGAATTAGTTAATCTATAGGTAGGTAATTATATTGTTAGAAGCAAAAGGAAGTGAGGATGATTGGTTATTCTGCGGATATCAAATAATTAGAGATTTCTTGGAAGCACTTCAGTTGATTATCTTGTACGAGTATAAGTAATTGAATTCTAATCTCAGCCGAATAAATATCGTAAATTTGGTGAAACCTTCGCGCAAGTAGAGGGTTCTCGAAGTAAAGGCCGCTGTGCGTAAGTAGTTCAAGGCGTATTTGTTAAGTAGAAGCAGTTTGCTTTACATGATCTTAATGGATTTTATCCGAATCTTGACGCTAGATGAACTCTCCTTTTAAATTAAGTCGAAGAATGCAAGCTTTGCTGAGACGTAGCAAGTGTAACGAACACACCGTTGTAAAAGCTTAGAATAGTTATTCAAAGTACCTCAATTGTTTTCTAAACGTGTTGAATATATATGTATATACTTGAATAAGATAACAATAATAGGATTAAGTATTTATATTTCATTGATGTAGTAACCTCAAACAGCTTTTTTCACTTACGACTGACTCACTGTCAGAAGAAACGAAAGACGTATTGTCTTTCGTTTAGACAATATTAGGTGAAAAAAAGCAATTTGAGGTTAAACTAACAAAATTATCATATTAGGCTAACAGTTTACAAAGGGATCTCCTCCGTAAAGATTTGCCGAATTCTCAGAAACTATCTATTTATAGAGTTAGTAATTTAATCCTAATAGAGAAAAAATACCTAGTTCAAACTTGTCTTTAACATTAACTAGTAAATTGTTGTGAATGTCAACAAGACGTTGTTTTTAAATTGCTTTTATAACTTTCGCATTCGAGCGTCATGTTCTACATAAATGGTAAATACAAAAAAAACGATCGGTGTGTGCAATTAAATGCTTGTAGCTTTCGCTTCACCGCCAGGCCATGTCACGGCTTGATCATTATCTGTACAAACCTTTAGTTAAGTTAAGCTTTTATCTACTCTGGATTTTTTGCTGAGATTAATAATGTTATGTTGGTTGTTTTATAATTTGCACTAAGAATTATGACCAATGCTGACTTAAATGTATAAACAAAAATGTTAGTTTTCATTTCATATAATACAAATTTTGTTTTACATTTTTAATTTCTCAGGTTTTTTCTGATTTTTTCATGGAAAAATGTAGCTCCGTCTATGGAATACCTGATATTCTGTTACAAAAATAGGATTGAAGATGAAAGGGAGACATTGTTAAAATGTTTGAGTGTCATAATTCTTTAGTATGAGCAAAATATCATCTATGATTTTGTCTCTACATTTTTAAATAAGTTATCTAGCAGTTGCCACTTGTATTATTATTGGATTATCTCAATACATCTTTTCCAGTTTAAGACGATCTATAAGCATTTAGCATTCTTGAATTCCTACATTGTTCACACTACAAACTACTTATTATACTTTTACAATCAAAACAGTTATTTGAATAATGGATGAAGTTTTGAAACGTTTCGCAATCTAATTTTAGAATGCTTGTTGTTTGTTTAGCAGATTGGTTAACATTAGTCAAATTGACTCTTTTAATTTTAATTTGTGTTTCTAGGAATAGTTAAATTCTTTTAAATAGGTTTTTGTGATTCAAATTATTTCTTAATTTTGACGATTGCTCATTGCAATCAATACTCAGGGTTTTTGGTTAAAGTTGTTTTTTTCTTTGTTTATACAAGGTATTTCAACTGACTAAAATACCATTTTAAATTTTAATTTCGAATCATTGTTCATTTGAATGGGATTATTATTATTGAACCGATAGCTTCTAAGAAACGGAGTTCGTTTGGTTATCGGCAGATGCGGGTCATTCTGTTGGGTCAAGTGGCCGAGATAGTGAAAGTCAGCGCTCAATGCAGTGTAATCCTGATGATTGCGAACTAACTGCGCACTCACGTTCTCAGATGATGTCTTACGATATAAATCATCGAAAGTTAAAACAGTCTTGTTTACAACACTAATTTATGGACTTGTTTGTTGGTTCACTTCTGATATACTTGAAGTTGAGGCATGTTTAAATATTTTAATTCGATAGGGATTTTAAGATTTTTATGACCTCGCTATATTTTTTTGTTTCGTGATTGAAGTTGGATTTTTGGACAATATTCGTTGAGCAACTGTCAAATTAGTTTGATGACAATTTAGTACGTGACTACAGCGATCTCTTTTGGTTTTTAATTTAGAATTATACCTAGATTAAAGTGTTTAGAGTTTAGTGTGACCATCCGCTTAATTAATTGAGAGTGGTAGATCAGAATTCAGATCAGACGCTTTTGTTTTGTCGGTTATCATAAACAGTGGTTCTCTTTTTATACGACTGCCTGAAAAAAGGAGTATATTGTTTTCAGGGTTCATGTATGTATGTATGTATGTGAGTTTGTATATTCCACCATAACTTCTATACGCCTGAACCGATTTTGATGAATGAGATATCGTTACAATCCCTAGCTTATTCCGGGTGACATAGGCTAAAATTAAAAAAAAAAAAGATGGGGTGACCATTAAAGTAAAAACTAAAATTGAAAAAAAAATCGAAAATAAGATTAACTATATAATCATCATCTGAGAGATGAGTTGATTCCAAAAATATACCTAAACTAGTTACAGACAAACTGTTTGTTAAGTAATGGGCTTATATGTGAACATACGTATTTTAAAATCAATCGAAGAAAAATGGGCTAGGGACTAGGGCTGTCACGCTAGCTGCCTGCTCCAATCCAAATGATTATCACGTTCAGTGTACAAAATTGTAGCGCCTACGAATAAAAATAGAAGGGAATAGAAATATCGTTGCAAATCTATAATCTATATCTATACTAATTGACCGAGCGAAGCGAAGGTGTCCGAGTCTACTTGAGTGAATTTGCAATTGTCCGTCCGTCCGTCCGTCTGTCAGAGCATTATAACTTCTGAATTACAGAACGTAATTACTTCAGCTTTAAATATAATATGTAAACCGATGGCTTCCAGCCGAATATGGCTTAAAAAGTTATAAAAATCTTTATTTCAGGGGGGCTCTTAGAAGCGAATACGAAGTAAAATATTTTTTATAGCGTCACATAGATATCATTTTAAAGATAATTAGGAATAAAGTCCAAAAAATTTTTTTTTTTAATTTTTCCCAAAATTGATGAAATGGGATGCTTTCAAAGCGGAGATTTTGTCCAAAGTTGACCTCAGAACTTTAATTTTCTGAAAGGCTGAGCCTGAAACTTGATCAATAATTATAGAAATCAAGAGAAATAATTATAGACTTAAAAATAATAATTTCGAAGCACCCCTGTCACTAAAACTGCATATAATATGCCATAACGGGGTGACATGTTAATTATTGTATTGTTTATGTTAAATGCAAATAAATTAATCTGAATCAATTATTTGAATTATATCCTGTACTTGAACAACAAATACTAGAATTAGATAAATATTATAAGGAAACGAAATTATTTAATTTTTAATGAGCTTCAGTATTTTAACAGAACTTCACAATGATGGCAATAGATGGCGCCGCGAGGTCTCAGTTCGGGGCGAACCACTAGTATAATATATACAGATAGTACACTAGTATAATATATATAGATAGTTTGGATGGATGGATGAATAGATGGATGGAGGTTTGTTACTCAATCACATTAGAACGGCTTAACGGATCTGAATGAAATTTGGCACAGAGATTATAGGTAGTCTGGAATAGCACATAGGCTACTTTTTATTTCGGAAAATTAAAGAGTTCCCGCGGGAATTAAGAAACCTTTTATTTCACGCGGACGAAGTCGCGGGCATCAGGTAGTATATTATTTGCAGAAACCCGCAGTTTTAACGCTGTATGATGAACAGTAGGTTGGTACTGTATACTCCACTCGATGAGTAATTGCACTCTTATCTTGACATTGTGTGCAGAGACAAATCCTTAGCCCTCTTAATTCCGAAGATCAAGGCTACTCACCGACGTCACCGCTTTATTAACATGATAACACTATGATAACGGTGTTTGATATTATGATCAAAATATTTGATCGGACACTTTGCTTTTGACTATCGGATCTTGCCGTTCGTGTATAAATATATCTACCTAATATTTTGGCGTCGGAAAAAATTAAGATAAGGCTCGACTCTTTTGTCAGCATAGGATTTTATGAAGATTTATGTGGATAGTTCAAAATCCATCTATACTAATTACTAATATTGTAAATGCGAAAGTGTCTATCCGTCTGGCGGCTTTTACCGCCCATCCTTTCCACCGATTTGAATGAAATTTCGTATAGATATAAGTTGCATCCCGGGGCTACGATTATCCCACGTGGAAATAAAAAAACTTAACGCGGACGAAGTCTTGGGAAATTACCATCATTTAGTTCGGAATAACTCAGTAAATTTTGTGAAAAATACAGATTTCTGTTTATATCATACTAATAAGTAGATATAGTTCGTTTGTAGTTCTTTTAGATGTAGTAATAATTATACAATTTCTCTCATTTATTTGATGTAGTATATTATTATTGAACTAATTATTTGGATATTGACACATATAGTGTTAAAATTAGTAAGGATTTAATTTACTGTCTTGTCGCGCGTCGTCCCAAAAACTGATCCACGCCTCTGGTGACCAAAGAGCTGGCGCTTGTTTAGCCCAACGGCTTAGCCTTGCCATTCAACGAGGTTATAGCGCCAGTGTTTTGGCATTTTGGGCACCATGCCCACTAACGATCACTTGGACCGTTGGACGGCGTGTATTTTTTGTAAATATAATTAGTTTGTTAATTTAGTGTTTAATTTTTTTTTATTAGTTTAAAATATATACCGAGCCTTAGAAAAAAAATGTATTTCATAAGTTATATTTTAGTCGTTCGCAAAGTTCTGACTTCATGAAAATTGGATAAATTATAAACTTTCTCTACTGAAAAGAAAAAAAGAATTTAATTTAATAATGTTAAAGTCTAACAGGAAACCGTTAAATCTTAAGTAGGTATCACAAATTCAACCACATAGATTGGCTCGCAAATAATGTATTACATTATTATTTTACAAACATTATCCTCCGATAGCATAATGTGCAGTAAATCATAATTCATTGGCTATTAATAATGTCAGTTAATATGTGAACAATATATACAATATATACGTGTAACTCTTACTAGTAGCCTAATAGTTACTAGCTAATGTTTGAAAGAACAATAACAATGATATATTTTGTACTAGTTGATGCCCGCGACTTCGACTGCGTGGTTTGAGGTTATTTGGTTCCCGCGGGGACTCTTTAATTTTCCGAGATAAATAGTAGCCTATGTGCTATTCCCACCTACCTATAATCTTTCTCTTTGCCAAACAGCCCGATCTATTCAGCCGCTCTGGCGTGGTTGAGAAACAGACATCCATCCACCCATGCATCCATCCATTTAACTTTCGCATTTATTAATATTAGTATAGATCATTTAGAAAGAAAGAAATCTTTATTCAGGGAGAAGACAAGACAAAAAACAGACTGATTAAACGACATTTAAAGTCGTTAACTGCTAAATCCTACGAGTAATTCAACACGGACTAAGATACGGAACTTAGTTCGCGTTAATTTAGGTACTCATAGTGTTAAGTTTTTGAAATTCCCAAATCCCATCGATTTTCCGGGATAAAGATATCCCATGTCCGCTTCCAGGATGTGATTATTCGTGTCAATTTCATCAAGATCAGTTTAGAGTTCAGACGGTGTATATGTACCTAACTACCTACTTTGATACACAAATGTTTTTATTTCAAATAAACTTTTATTTAGTGCTTTTTAATCTTCGTTTGAACATTCATATATCTACAACGCAATTAAAATTATAATTACAATTTTTGTATTGGATTATAATTTATATTGAAATTTGATCAAAATTTATATGGTAATACTTTCGATTTGTAGAACTGTTGTTTTGAAAACTCTCAGATGTAGTTACTGGGTATCTACAGGATTTTGTCGACCTAAGGAACGTAATTTGTAACCCAACCCTCTTCTTAAAGTAAGTACTTACACTAACCTTAGTAAGACAGGTCACAGGATCGAGAATCGAACTCAAAGGTCAAATTTTCTAAGAAAATTGTAATCATTTGAGAGTTCAAAAGTCAAAACGTAAACGTAACGTTCAGTCATTCTCTTTGACATGCAGGCATCAGCTATGATCGAACAGGTTCGAATTATCCGTTTGGCAAACATTACTATTTACACAATTGGGGGGCGATGAGGTTTTAACCGACTTCAAAAAAAGGAGGAGGTTCTCAATTCGTCGGAATCTTTTTTTTTTTTTTATGTATGTTCCCCGATTACTCGAAGACGCCTGGACCGATTTGGAAAATTCTTTTTTTTTTGAAAGGGTATACTTTCCAGGTGGTCCCATGGTCATTAGGTCTGATGATGGAATCCTGGGGAAATCAAATCTTATAAGAAATCAATCATATCAAATTTTATAAGGACACGAACCCAGATAGTTATTAGGTACAGGTCTGTCTACCTTTCGAGAACCTATTTTTCTTTTTCTTTTTTTTATATTTACAGCACTAAAAAGCAAACAATAAAATTATTTTTAAATAATAAAAAAAACCGCCTTCAAAAACTAAAAAGCAAAAAATAATTGGATATATTTACAATATATTATTATTTCTACCCACTATGTTGAAGTCGGGCGGGTATAACAAGGATAAGCAAAGTTGACGCAAGGCTCGCCCGACTTCTACATAGTGGGTAGAAATAATAATATGTAAATATATCCAATTATTTTTTGCTTTTTAGTTTTTGAAGGCGGTTTTTTTTTTATTTAAAAATAATTACATTGCAAATACGATTGATCGACGTGAGAACTGAGAACTCACCTCGCCAAGTGTAAGCGACCGTCAAAGTAAAATGGACCCAAAAGCTCTTGCTTTAAAGTCACAAATTCAGCGTTTGGAGCGCTGGATGTGAATAAATACACGAAATGATGAAATGAGCTCTTAACCAATGCAGTTAAGGTTCATTTTACTTTAACGTTCGCTTACACTTGATGAAGTGAGCTCTCACGTCGATCAATCGTATTTGCAATGTAATGAAGTCGGTTAAAAACTCAGAGTTAGCGTACTTGTCCTCTTATATGTCAAATACCCAATAAACCCATTAAAATACCAGATAGGCTGAGAATAAAACCAGTTTCACATCTTTTATTTAAGAACTTCCGATGACAGTTATATATCGATATAGTTTAGGCATTCTTTTTTTTTATTGCGTGATAGGCTTGCGCTTGACGACAATCATGCTTAGTGCAAAGCAATGATGAGGTCTAGGTTGGGACGCGCTTGCCTAGAAGATGCCTATTCACTTCTTGCCTTGCATTCGTTACAGTTTCATTGCCATTTCAACAGGAAGTAAGTTGTAGAGGACATACAGCTGTGAGTCATGTACTGAGGCGATTAAATATAGCTCAGAACTTAGTGTAGACAAACTCTGAATAAATATTTATTTGCCGAGTTGATTCCAATTTTAACTGTCTCTGTGACATAACAGATATCTAATATAAAATGAGTCATTTGCTTGAAATAATATTATACGTAGGTGTATTATATGTGTGTGTATTTGTGTATTAACTTTTCACAGCTCATTGCTATTTGCTTGGGCCAGGATATGGGCTAGCTATCAATCCACGTAGAGTGTAAATAAATTTACATACTACGCAGGTATCGTAAACTCAAACTCAAATCTTTTTTATTCAAGTAGACTTTGACAAGTGCTTTTGAATCGTCGAGTGAATATATCACTGGCTCGAAATGACATTCCTATATTTCCTACCGTGAAGAACCAGCCAGAAACTAGGTGGTTACTCTTTTGAAAAAAATAATTCACAATTACATCAATGTCATTTCATTAATAACGACATCATTATAACAATTACATCCTCCTTACTCCTTAGCATTAGCATTTCCTTAGCTTTAGTGTCCTTAGCATTGCTGTTTCCAGTCAAATCTAAGCTTTTTGCAGGAACTTAGTTACTTTTATTGGATTTAAACTTGTGGAAAGGCAAGTATAAAATATGTTGTGGAATTTTGTTATGAGGGGCTCATTTTAAAGCAGCCAATTCAAATATTTTTGTTTTAACAATACCTATATTTTTTAAATCAGAAGTCTTATGTAGAAGTGTACAATAAAAAGTCCTATAAGTATGTATTAACTTTTTAAAAAAGTTGTATAACTAAAGTGGTTCAGTATTATGCAGAGAGTTAGAGAAGACGTCCCGAGTTGAGTGAATAGTAAGTAGTACCTATATAGATCGTATTCTTTTTTGAAATGAATTCTATACTAACTGATCTTTTATACCTATCACAGTTCTTAACCGAATTAATTTCTTACGTTTCGGGAACGAATTTTAATATAAGAACGTACGTAAACTCGATTATTACTTACACCTGAGTCCCCCTATTTTAACAGCGGAAGTACTAAAAGATTCGGTTCTCTCGCTCCCTCTGTCTCTCCACCTCGCTCGCACATTTTTTTCGTATCACATTCCACCATTGTTATTACGCTCCCACAGACACGGTCCGTGGGTATACAGTACCACCTTCAAATGCAGGCAGCACCGACTCTACCACCCAAAACATATAGTTAATTTTAATTTGGCACAGAAACAACTTAAAATTGTTTAGTCGGCTGGTTTCGCGGTATTTGACGTTTCAATACAAAAATACTAAAATAGTATTCCTATTTACCATTTAGTACGCACGTGAGATAATCTACATTCTACATCTATAAAACATAAATACACATTTTTTGAGTCTGTAAAATGTAGTATGCCTATTACCTACTCCGTGTCGCTCGAAATCCACTAGAATTATTATTGCAGTTCGATCAAAATCTGCTTACAACAATTATTAGTAATCCTTCACCTATCTTTAAGCACTATTAAGTTGTAACTTGTGACCCACCAAGATAGTTTAGTAAGTAATTAAGTATCTATATAAGTATTCATTTACTAACACTTTGCAGCAATTTCAAACGGTCGTAACTCGTAACTCGAAACAATGGCGTCAGTACTATTATATTATTCTGTGACAATGGTGGAAACCGTTAAAATTCATGTTTTTATTTCAATGTGATTAGTTAAACTCTACCATTAATTTAGAAATCAGATTTTACTGAGAAGAGGTTATAGATATTCCGAACCAGTGGTAGATTCACTCGACGATTCAAAAGCACTTTTAATAAAAAATATATATGAGTTTGATAGGTACCGAGGAAGATTTATAAAGTTAATTCAGATTATACTTACTTTCGAAGATCTCCAGAATAAATACTTTTCAGGTATTTAATTAATGAATATTTATGTACATAATATATGTGCTGCACGTAATTAACTGAATAATTTCTGCATTAAGATATGCATGATGATTTTTTGTGTTCACTAACTATAATTATTATACGAATTGTACGTAAATTGTATTATTTAAGTTTTAGAACTAATTAACTTTTTATCTATAACTGAGTTAACTATGATACAAATTAAAATCGAAAAGTTGATAACCTCTATAATAAAAGGGGAAAAAATAAAAGTTAAAAAATATACGTAAGTATAGGTACGGGAAGTTAGTTGACACTGTACAATATTATATTTTCACTATGTTGTGACGTTAAAACGAGATAAACCTGTAGTTAGAGATATAATTATGTGTAATACAAGCATATTATGTATTACACACCTGCATAACATACCTACTATAATTGCATTATGTCACACGGCACATTTCCTTACAGCACATAAAAAAGTGACGTCATGCATATGACCGGGGATTGTAGAAAAGATTTAACTTTGAAACTGAGCGAATAATAGCGACAGAAAAGAGCCATCCATTCTACATAATATTTATAAAATCGGATCACGCGAATCACTTCGTGAAAAGTTTAAAGAGATCGGTATACTTACGGTGCCTTCACAACACATTTACAATAATATTATAGTTTTTGTCAGGCGGAACATTAATAATTTTTTTTTGATCCACTACAAGTTAGCCTTTGACTGCGATCTCACCTGATGGTAACTGATGATGCAGTCTAAGATGGTCTTTATAAGCAAATAAGTGATACTCACATTTCACAATCGATTTACTAGAAACAGCCATAAGCTTGTAACAGCGTCATATCGTGTGCGCAAGGTGCAGAAATCCTTTGTGGGGTCGAGTGTACGCTTTTATAACATGGTTCCCAAAGAGTTTCTAGATTTGCCATTACATAAAAAAGAGTGTGTCAAACAGCATTTGTTAAGTCGAGGTTATAACACTATCGATGATTTTCTGAATGACAGAGTTGCATGGAAGCAACCGGCCTCGCATCCAGTGACCCATAGGTCAGTGTAATACTTGTAACGTAATGTATGTGTTGTATTGTTACTTATTGTAACATTTTTTTTAAAGAAAAGAGTAGGTAACTGTTGAGTTTCTTGCCGGCTCTTCTCAGTAGAAACAGTTTTCCGAACCGGTGGTAGAGTCTTGCCGTATCATAAGTGTTACAAGTTGTCCTCCATGAAATAAATAAATCATTTATCATTTATCACTAAGGCGTTCGCGTAGAATCCACCTTACCCGTTAACCTAGGTGTGCGAAAAAGTGACGTGAAAACGGGTTAACTGCCATATCCTTGACTGGGGTATCCCTACTATTTTTAACTGAAACATCATTTAATCCTGAGGAGATCGCACTTAAGGGCATATGTACTTGTAGTAGAAGAAAACAAAATAAAGAGTGTGTGTGTGCATTTCACACATGGCAGAAGTGAAAGTTCAGAAAAGTAGCCTACGAGAGAATGAGATAAATTTAACTTGTATTCTATCTCATTCTCTCGCACGATAAATCCTATTTATAAATGTTTGTCGCTTTTCCGTTTCGTTGAATTTTTTAATCACAAGTCTCGATTCTAAAGAAGTTTTACTTTAAAAGTTTGATTTATTGCAGGTATTTATGCCACCACAGCAAAGTACCTAAGCATGTGCACGGTAATATTATGTATATAATATTACCGTGGTATGTGTGTTCGGAACTGTAACTTTAAAATGACCTAGTTTAAAATAAACGGTTATATTTCACATAGGTAAAAGACCGTAAAGACTAACGATCATATAACTACGAGTGTAAGATCTGCGCAGTTATTATCGAGTGCGGAACCAATCGCTATTGACTGTGATTAAAAACATGCACGTACTGTTAGGAGGACGTACGAATCTTTTACGGGAAATACCAAATCTGCCATTTTTTCATGATTCTGATGATTCTTGATGTTTGAACAAAAACATGTTTGATTATTTTCTTAATTTCCCTCAATAAGTCAACAGTTTAGGTGAAATCTGTTTACAAGTACCTAAGAAAGATTGTCAAGTAGGTCAACTTACATATTACACTTTAGGAACAAAGAGTCAACCTCGACATGCAAAGTGAGAGCCGATAAAAAAATTCCCAAACCCAACCACCCATATTCAAACCCTCGAATAGGAGCTTGATCTATAGCAACGATCTAAGCTGTGAAAGCCTAGCGCACCTGCGGGGCGATTATGTACCTAAAACCTGCATCAATCATTGTTACAGTCTCAAATGTTTCGATTGGCTGAATTTATGGTATTTTTCGGCGTCAATGGATTTTTGAAATAGTAGAGGAATCGTTACACTGTAGCTGTCATTTTTAGACGATCGCCCTCCTGTTGATGGGGGGGGGGGGGGGTGGAAAGGCAGCCTAAACGTTTCCTGACGTGACATGATGAGTTGAGGGTTTTTTTCTATGTTTCTGCAATCAACAACGGTTCAAATATAACGTAATAAAAGCATAAACCATAAGTTAATTGATGTTAATTTATTCAAGTCATATTATAGCGGCGAAGCCGGTGGGTTTTTATTAATTACAAAAAAATCATAAAAATATTTGAGTATAAAAAAACTAACAACTTTTTTGCATTGCGAAACGCCTTGCCTATAAATCAAATTGGGTCTAACACTTTAATTTGTCTCAGTTACAAAGATAGATCTAAATGATAATTTAAATAATGTACAGAACATAATTAACTCATTAGGTAAGTACATTGTATGATAAGATTTTTTCCCCGAGGAATATGAATATTTATAATTTGAGTAAGTATATTTTACTTACTCGTACCGTACCTACTACCTATTGATTATATTACATAATACATTACATTATATTACATAATGTCTTTATCAAATCAATCATATTGAGTTACAAACATACATCCATCAATCCAAACTTTCGCATTTATAATATTTACATATTATTTGATTTGATATTAAATAATCAAAATAATTATTATATATTTAATAAATAATCAATCAAATATATAATAATAATAAATATTAAGATGTATGTAGGGTATGGATGTTTGTTACTCAATCACGCGCCAACGGCTTTACGGATCTGGCTGAAATTTGGCACAGAGATAGATTATAGTCTGGAATAGCACATAGGCTACTTTTTATCCCAGAAAAGCGGGAACCAAAAACCTCAAACCATGTAGACGAAGTCGCGGGCATTCGCTAGTTTTACGATAAAAATACGTGAATCGGATAAATACTTTACTGTATCATTAAAATATTTACTTAATTAAGTGTCATTTAAATTATAGTTATATAAAATTATCAAAATAGGTTCATTGGTTTCTGAGAAAAGCGCAAACAAATAATCATACATAGGGACTACGAACATGGTATACGTTATACGTCAGAAACCTCTTTAAAAAGTTGATAAAAAAGTGCAACACTGCTAGAAGTGACTACTGTAAATTTTACTGTGACAGGTTTTACTTTGTTGCCAAGTTACCCTTGACAGTGACTTTACGTGTTGATTAGTCTAATCATCTAATGAGATGGGCGCGGACTTACCTGGAAGGCTGGAATGTATCTTACTCCCAAGGGAAAAAAGAAACAACACGTCAAACTCTACGTAATGATAAAATGTTAACGATACAATAAATGACCTACGTCGTTCCAATTAATTGGCAATTAAGAAATGTTTGTATATAAATACCTATATTTTACTAGCCGATGCCCGCGACTTCGTCAACGTGTATTGTTTTTTTTTTTTTGAAAAAAAACTCTTTAATTTTCCGCGATAAAAGTAAAATATGTTTTATTCCAGACTATAATCTAACTCTGTGCCGAATTTTATCCAGATCCGTTCAGCCGTTCTGGCGTGATTGACAAACATTCATCCATCCAAACTTTCGCATTTACAATATTGGTTTAAATAGAGCTACGTAATTATTGAAGTAAAGAGAGACGCACAGGCTCTGATGCTGATAGCTAAATTAATTAGCTGAATCTGGAACCTGTCGGTTACAGTGCAGCAGCTTATTGTAGGTACTTGTTTTGATAACGTGGAACTTGGTTACTCCTATTGAACAAGCCGGCGTCGTTGGACACTGCGTAAGAACATAGCTACTTTTGTATTTTAAGAATAATACGACGCGGCTCTTTCCCGACTAAGCTCCCATGAGATACTTGAAAAGGAACAGACAGATCGCATTTATTAGTAGGAATAGATTTATAGTCGCAAGGGGCAAAGCCTTCTACATTGCCCGAGGATATACATAGGTCTAAGTTCACGAGATGTTTAATTTGATTAATCAATTATCAGCACACTCGGTTATTCTGATTTGGTCAGAGAGAGATTGCTGTCACAAGTCACAACCTCAAATTCAAATAGGTATCACTGGACGTAAGTACTTACTAATCGTCGAGTCGAATAAAGATATCAATAAAAACACCTGTATACACTGATCGCAAAAAAATAAATAACACGTCGAATGAATGAATGAAATAATTTAAAAGAACTATTTTTTAAGTTAATCAAGTAGATGAAAATAATTTCATAATATTCGAAAAACAGAAACTATAATTTCTTGCAAGAATTTGACAGTAAGTACTGTTTTTACTCTTTAGTATCGTCCGAATATAGATGAGTTTTAAACTTTAGCCTTTAGGTGTAAGCCGAGCCTCATTAAATATATCCATAAAAACTTACGTGTTTTAACACGTGAGTGTTAAATACGTTAATAATACTCATGATTTATGATAAAAAGTTTGGACAAATTGTTGGTTTTTTATACAACTCCATCGCGCATATACAAAAAACACAAAAACACTTGAGGTACATGTCATATTTTTTACCCCGAATGTAAACAGATAAGATTAATGTGGTTATATCAAATGGCAGTTCAATCACTTGAACTCTGGCTTTTTTTTCAATCATTAATACAAAGTACCTGCCTACCTAATTGTTTTTGGTGTTCCGTAATGAAAAAACGGACTTGTGATAATTTATAACTAATAAATAATTATTAGTTATAAATTATTATTAATTTTTAGCAAATATTATGGAGTTCATAATATTTGCTAAAAACTCAACAATTAGGTAATTTTAACAATCTTATAAGTCTGCGAACGGTATAGACAAAGAATATTTTTCTATCAATGGGTTTATTTACCATAGACTTAGGTAGTGAGGCTTACGAGTTACGATAGTGTCTCTCCCATTATGGTAATTATTATCAATTATCATAATGTGATGCCATTAAGTAAATGAGCTAGAAAATTAATTGGATATTAGATACACGCTATCGAGATTGGTGGATTATGTAGATCCGTGGCTACTAGCGGTTCAAGCTTATACTATATTTTTCTCGTCGCTATGTTATTATGATTCTAGATGATGCACGACCCTAAATTTATAGATGAATTTAGGTTTTTTTAAAATCCCGTGATTTTCCGGGATGAAAAGTTCGTATCCGGGATGCAAGATAGCTTTAAATCGATACGTAGACGGGTGGTTACCAAGTTACAGATAGATTAAGACAGACATGCATACTCTGGCTTTTATAATATTGGTATGGATAATTTTTTCCTCGTGTTTTTTAATTTTAATTTACCTAACAACAACAACAACAAACACTTGACACGATTATTACAAATACCTTTTTGTAATAATCGTGTCAAATTTGTTTCATATCGTCTGAATACGTTTTCACAGAAGTCCTAATCTCATATCTTTTAAGACCACCAAAAATCTATATTTGTAATTTCAATGTAGCTACTAAAATTCTACATCAATGTTTGAATGTGTAAAAATGGTCCATTTCTGAAATACCTGTTGTCAGTTCGTTATATCATGTACCTACATTTTCCTCAGGATGTTTATGTTTGTGAGTACCGAAGGAGGTGAACAATTAACTCATTTGGAAACTAAATATATGAGACAATTGTGTAAACAATCATAAAATTTCTACAGATTTCAGTCGGTAAACCACATGCAAAACATGCTTCTGGCATATCTCAAGCCTTTGTTGGTTAAATTTATTATTATAAACCAATTCGTGCTGCGAAAATAAGTAAACCTCATACACTGAAATGTGCGCAACCAAAATAGGTATGTAGTTATTTTCTGCTGGCCTCATCTTACTACAATAACATTAATTAATCATTATTAATTTGCTGCTGTTAATTATGTTTTGAATTTTGTTTGGCTGAAATTTGGAATAGAGATAGCTTATAGTTTATCTAGAGTATAAACTATATAGTTTATACCTACTCTGGATTGGAAAATTTATCCTGGAAAAATAAAGTAGTTGAATGCAGAGTAAATGTATGTGTCACTATACATTTACTCTGCATTCAACTCGCGCGCGAACTGCATATAGGAATAATAATGTCAGATAGTTGTTTTTACGTTATGACTATACGTTGATTTTTAACCGACTTTTAAAAAAGGATTCTCGAAGCGAAGGTTCTCAATTTGGCGTGTATCTTTTTTTTATTTTCCTCTTTTCACATTGGATATTTTAGCAAGATTGGTGGATTTAAATAAGTACGTTATTTTAAACAGCAGTGTACCTACTAACATAAAATTTAGAAAATTTGCTATTTAAAATTATCTTGTTAAAAGCCAAAGGTTAAAAGTTTGTTCAGTAAATTGTAAAGTAAAGCAAATTGTTCAGTAAATTGAATTCTAGGAATAAGATACTGAAATTACAGCGCGCGTAGGTGTCCAATAACAAAGTACAGGCTCTGGAGGCTTGGCTTCAAAGATCAAATGATACGATGAGATAACAACGCCTTTACCATCTTATGCTTTCTGAAATTTTTTAACTGTTTTGTAATCAGTATTAGTTGACTCAAGCTTCGCTCGTTAGGCCATAGTCCAACACGCTGCACTGGCCAAGTGCTGATTGGCAGAGTTCACACACCTTCGATAACATTATGAAGAACTCTCCTATGAGAGTGGAGGCCTGTGCCCAGCAGTGGGACGTTATTGGGCTGTAGTGGTGATGGTGTTTTAAAAAAAGCTAGTATTTATAAAACCCGTTCGTTAGGTACTGAATGGGCGAACAATCCGTGAGATGAGCTGAATGCTGATACAATTGACGTATGAATGGCGCTATATAAATAGCTATTCTTTTGTCGTCTTGGAAACTAGTTGAGGCGCGCTCCTAAACTGTCCCTATGCCAAATGCCAATAGTCAATATTCAATAATGTTTTTTCAATTTAGGTAGGTACACTACACATATTACTGCATTTTGTAAACCTACCATACTTAACATATACCTACCATAATTTTGAAATATTTTTATCTAAAAATCTTTTGTACTAGCCAGTTGTTTATGTTTGTGCTATATATCTTTTGTCTATAAGTCTCTTTGTAATATATATATATACTTTATTTTCAGCATGAATGTTGTTGGTTGGTCGAATAAAATAAAATAAAAATAAAATAAATATTGACGTCCAGTTATTTATAAAATATAATGGTGATAATCAGTAACGGTATCTTAATTATATAAGGACTGACCGTTACTCACTTAATTATTAGCCATGTTCATCCATCCATCAAAATTCCATCATAATAACTTGTAACTACGAGTTTAACTAGCTGATTATACCCGCAACCCACTTATATGTATGTACATATATACTTTATTGTACACCACAAAAACAAGATACAAGGAAACTTAAAATATAGGTACAATAAGGCGGTCTTATCGCTAAGCAACGATCTCTTCCAGACAACCAAAAAAAAACTAATGCTTGCGTAAGTAAATAAGGTATACAATTATCTCTTTTATTATTAAAATCAAGTCCTTTCTATAACTCAGTCGTGAATGGCTTTATTTAGGTACGTCCTGGGCAATAATGTACTATTATCATTAATTGTTTTCGTGACTGACGAGTCTAGTTTGATGAATGAATGAAATGTTCTTTATTGTACACCAAAATACCGGAGAAATACATTTTAAAATCAACAATAATAATAAGAAAAAAAAGTGTACAAATGGCGACCTTATCTCTTTTAAACGATCTCTTCCAGGCGACCACGTTTTATACGACAAGAGTCCAGGAAGAAGAGAGGAGGTGGAGGAAGGGTGCGTGTTAGTGTGGATTCACCCTAAGCGGTTACACAAAACAAGCAACCATGCAGCATTTAATAGCTTCAGCGTAATTAAAGGCAACTAGACCTTGCTCTATAACGTGTGCCTTTTGTCTATGAATGTTGTCTATAACTACTTACATTGAGTGTACAAAGCATATACCATATTATAATGCACAAAAACACTAGTCAGCTATACATCGGCTACCTAATACTTAATAGCACCTTATAAGGCGAGGGGTCTTCAATGAAATAACCAACTGGTTAAATCGTCGTTTATTGGAGAGACTAAGTTACGTTTAGTTACAAAGATAACGGACTACGGACTAAACTAATAAATCATAGGCTTTCGAGACACTCTGTCTAGAGGTGAGGATTAAAAGTTATAACTTTAAATTTAACACAATATTTATTTTTAACTTTTAACTTTGTTATAAAATATTAAGATGTTCGTTAAAAGTTATAACAAGTAACAACCGTACACTATTCTACTGAGCAAGCAAATTTTGCTATTTTAACGCTCTCTAGTGGCCTCATTAGTCGTTATCGCGTATTGGACATTGACAACGATCGTTGTCTTTTGCAAAAAATTGCATGGTAGTTTGGGTGGCTGCCGGACGTTGGCGCTGTTACGACATTACAGCGTCTGTCCGGCAGCCACTTTTGTACTGCTTTACCGATTTTTAATTATAATACAAGTAATTGTGAGCCTTATATTAATAGTGTTAGCTTTTATTATAGAATTTATGAAGAAACCAATAAATAACTTTTTAATGTTTAACGATTCCAAAATTAACGTAAACAAATAAATTACCTACTGTATCAGTTGTGAGAAATGTGTTGCGAAGTTAAATGTTATAGGTACTTAATATTTATTGAAAGTAAAATAAGTTTTTAACCGAAGTTTCTTCAGTTTAAGGCATTTTCGAAAGCAGGCTACATTATTAGTGATAGACGAACACGTCTCACCACATTAAAAGTAACACAATTGATGTTTTTAAATTCTAATAAAATATAAAAATAACTCTAAAGTCCATTATATTTCAAATCAAATCAAATATTTTTTATTTAAGTAGACTTTTAACAAGTGCTTTTGAGTGAATCTACCACTGAATTTCTGATCCAGTTCCATTTTTGCTGTAAGTACATAATAAGCAATACAAATTATAACATTCATTTCATTGAACATTTAACGAAAATCATTAAGTATTGTGCAATAAAAATTATAACATTCATTCCATTGAACATTTAACGAAAATCATTAAGTATTATGCAATAAAAACTATAACATTCATTCCATTGAACATTTAACGAAAATATAAATAACATCATTTGGATATCTGTTAGCCTTATCAGTTATAATTATAACTTTTAATTTAACGTGTTATTTTTTTATTATTATAACGTTACAACAGTTAACGTTTTTTAACATTTAATCACATCTCTAACTCTGTCCCAACAAGGGTGGAAGCAGGGGTCCGTGCCACCTATGGTTATTTCTGCTATGCGCTTTCAATGAGTGTCCCACGAGGTGGAAGCACCATTTGCCACGGAGCAGGGTGATAATTAGAATGCCGATACAAACGGGCTTGGCGGTATATATTGGTCTGACCGGTGCCAACCATACCGCGAGACAATATACGAGTGGCGCCATCCAGCGGTGAGGTGAGATATTTCATTCGGTGTTACAGTCTCCCCCTCTGTCTGCGAAGTCGGCCCGACGAGGAAGACAGGAAGTTTTTCTCTCGTTCGGTCTTCTACTTCGGAGGTATTCCTCGCTTTTTCTTCATCTTTTCCTTCTAAACATTGCATTATCTTAAGCAGGTCTCCATCTTTGACCTGTTCTTCTCTTATTTCCTTTTCACTCTTTCTTGGCATATCGATAACAACCGTACAGATTCCACAGTCTTTCTCTGTGTCAGGGTCAACACAACGTCTTCTCCCGGACAGATTCCCGCTAGATGGCGTTGTTAGGGCTTTTGACAGGTTTTTGATATTTTCGCAAAGATGCAATGCACTGATTTTAAAAATATTAAAATTGCGGCAGTACATCAATGCCTATTATTTTATCACATAATTAGTTTACTTTAAAACAGAGCCATTTAGTCAAATAGTCAAATTATAAACCTCTGTTATATCGATTACTGTATATACGCAATACCCACGCACACACTGACAATGGTTGTTATCCAAGTTCTGTGGTTCTAACATAAACTACGAATTGTTTACTATAAAATTTAACTAGATGGCATTGAAACAAAAACTGCTGCGTTTTGCTTAGTATTGTTTTTTTATTTATTTCATTCGGATACAAGATAAACTTTCAGCTTTGACTGCAATCTCACATGGTTGATGGTGCCACCATGTGAGATGGCGGTAAGTGATGATGCAGTCTAAGATAGGAGCGGACTAACCTAGAAGGGGTATGGTAGTTTTTATTAAACCCATACTTTATACCCCTTTGATTTCTACATGGCATCGTACCGGAACGCTAATCGCTTGGCGGCACGGGTTTGCCGGTAGGGTGTCTTTGCTGCGGACGGGTGACAACTTACAATAATGTGGCTAGGGTTGCCAACTTTTTTGGAAACAAGCTACTTCAAATTTCAATATACCTACCTACAGAAAACGAACAATTGGCCAATTCTTGAAAACTATTGAAACGATTTTAATGAAACTTGCATAAACATTGAACCTAAGTTGAAGTAAATGTAAGCCTGTAAAAAAAGATTAGTCGCATATTTTCGAATAAATGCATGGACAAACATACATGACATACAGACTTACATATACATATTATGTTTGGAAGCCCTAATAGATTGTCATTTATGTGAATACTAGCTGATGCCTGCGACTTCGTCCGCGTGGTTTGAGTTTTAGTTATTCCCGCGGGAACTCCTTAATTTTCCGGGATAAAAAGTAGCCCATGTCACTCTCCAGGTCCTCAACTAACTATACCTATGCCAAAAATAACATCGATCCGTTGCTCCGTTGCGGCGTGATTGAAGGACAAACCAACAAAAAAACACTTTCGCATTAATTATAATATTAGTATGATATGAAGTATGATTTTGCAGTTCCAATAATATAACACACGAAATATATTATGCGTGTCGAATTGTCTTTTGGAAGTCGGTTAAAAATAGTTTTTATTTGTTCAAAAGTTGTGAAAATATACTAGTTCTGGAAAATTATATAATTAAGTAGGTTTTTTACGAATCCCGTGGCAGCCTGGCATAGATGAATTCTTAAATTTCAAATAATAGATAATTTTATAAACAAAATAGGTAATTTTGCATGCCTGATTATAAGGTGAAACATTTATACTGGAATCTAACAAATAACATCTCAATGTAAAAAAATGTTTCTGCAAATAAAGAATTTTGAATTTGAATTTTGAATTTTTTTGCCAAATCGGTACTGACGTGATTAAGTAACAAACATCTGTAAGATTCCTGGTCAGGTCCCCCGTTGAAGTGATACACATACTTCGCTTTAATTCTTTTTTTTTCTTCTGTTTGCTTGTTTGCGTGATTTTCCCCCGTTTAAGTACTCATTAATGCAATAACTGTCATTTCGGACAGAGTGCCGGCTTATAATTAAATTTTCGAGAGATGTAATAATAAATTAATAATTGGGTAGTACCGAGTACGGGTGGCAAGTGGCAACCCTACTGATGAGGCGTACTGTTGCAAGCCACGCGCAAGAGCGAAATAAGAAATTATTATCACCGCGATATTATAGACCAAGAGGAAACGAAATGTTTTTTATCTGATTTTATTTATTAGACACACAACAGATTATGACAAATACAAGTAAAACTGATAATGTACCTACTTATTGATGTGAATGTTATGCCTATACCGAAGTTGAACGATTTATATTAAAATATAAATAGGTAGGTACTTATAATAAAACTGTAACGGGTCCAATTCAGTATATTGAAAAAAAATTTTTTTTTGAAGAGTACTCCATAATCTTTTTAATTTTTTTTCATTTATTTAATTATACTCCATAACTCAGCCAAATCTGAACCGCTGATCTGAAATCGCTTCGCTCGGTCAATTAGAGATAGGTACGGTACATATTGCATAGGTACTTATCTCATCACTCATGCAGATACTCAAAAAATAAAAACAGGAGGAAATGAACGGAAATTATTGCCGCTGCCTCCCGGACTATAGAGGCCGCATCGGCTAGCGATGCGCGATTTTGAATTCAATTCGAATTATCAAAATCAGTAACTAACTTGAATAATGGTCCACTATCTAATTCGAGTCGATTAGTAGGCTACCTAGTTAGTAGTTACTAGTTAGTACTAACGAATAAAACTTTAATTTGAAATTGAGCCATAATTGCAAATTTATGTTATACTAGCTGATGCCCGCGACTTCGTCCGCGTGGAATAAGTTTTTGGATTCCCGCGAAAACTCCTCAATTTTCCGGGATAAAATGTAGCCTATGTCACTCTCCAGGTCCTCAACTGTACCCATGCCAAAAATCACGTCGATCCGTTGCTCCGTTGCAGCAGCGTGATTGAAGGACAAACCAACAAACAAACTGACTTTCGCATTTATAATATTAGTATGATGATATTATGAAGTCAAGGACCTTTAGACCAAGGTCCTTGTATGAAGTATGATATGATTTCAATTATACCTCCTAGGTATCAATAAAAAGTTTCAATTTAAACCTAGGTAGGTATAAAGCCGCGGAAAAACGGTAGGTAGGTAAATACCTAAAAACATGAAGGCTATAACACAGTAGACATTTCATCTATAGGTAAGTAGGTAGGTATACCTACCTATCATACTTTTAATATTATACCTATGGGGGAAAGTAAGTTTGTTTGTTACTCTTTCACGCAAAAACTACTGAACCGATTTGGCTGAAATTTGGAATGGAGATAGCTTATAGCCTGACTTACATTTTATCCACACTGGCGAAGCCGCTTGCAAAAGCTTGTATGTATAAAAATTATAATCATACTTCATAGGTACTAATATTATAAATGCCAAAGTGTGTTTGTTTGTTGGTTTGTCCTTCAATCAAGCCGCAACAGAGCTACGGATCGAGGTTATTTTTTGCATGGGAATAATAGAGGACCTGGAGTTACATATGTACCTAGGTAGGCTACTTTTTATCCCAGGAAATCAAAGAGTTCCCGAGGGATTTCAAAAACTTAATCCACGTAGACGAAGTCGCGGGCATCAGCTAGGTAGTTACAAAGTTATCTTTTAAACTCTGAACCGATTTTGATGAAACTTACAATGATATTTTACTCTTTTTCTAGATTTATTCGACGCATTGGACTATAGGTTGCCTTGTTTATTTAGTTCATTTTGATCTCAACAAATCCAAGTAGGTAGGTATATCGCAACACACAATCCACAATTGGGGGAAGCCCCGTCGCTAACGTCCGCAGGAACTACCTTCTACCTCACTGCACGTGTCCCCTGGGTCACAGTATTGGTATATAGATACCAATACTGTGCCTGGGTGGTGCTAAACGAGCGACGAACTTGTAGGCGAAATAAGCGTTCTTTTTATGCCTGGATACGATTAAATAGTTGCGATCCCGATATACCACGACCTTCGCCGATCTGTTTTATAGATGAAACCTACTTTTTATTTAATAATAGATAAACACGCCTAAAATAGGTTAATTTGATTACAAACGCGATGGTATAGCATTGGCTACAATAAACTTGTCAAAAAAAAAATTAAAATTAATTTATTTAAAAATAGCCTGGACCGGATTTTGATAGGCAAACTAATTTAGGCGTATTTATCTATTATTAAATAATAAAAGTTGTTTCCAAAAAACCGACTTCCAAAGCCACTGTAGAAATCAAAATTATTTTATACTTTACAATGGCTTTGGAAGTCGGCTTTTTGGAAAGAATTTTTATTTTTAACTTTTTAGTGTACTCTAAATCCCCACGGCTTAGGAGTGCAGTACCCTGCAGCGTTAGAGTTGAGGAGTTAAGACTTGGTTTTAAGTATGAAGTCGTTGCTTGACACCTACAATCTGAATTCACCATTAAAAATCCTAAATCACTATGTTTAAGGAGTTCTGTTCCCTGCAGCATCAGGGTTGAGGAGTTGGCACTTGGGTTTAAGTATGAAGGCGTTGCTTGACACCTACAATAAGAATTCATCATAAAAAAATCCTAAATTGCTATTTTAAGGAGTTCTGTACCCTACAGCATCAGGGTTGAGGAGTTGGGACTCAGAGTTGTATTTTATACACGTGACTTGATACCTACTATATTAATTTACCATCAAAATTTCCTAAATGCCTAGTTTTGAGGATTTCATGTAGTACGGTACACCTACAGCATCAGGATTGAGGATTTGTAGTCAGAATTTTTTATGGGACCACATCGGGAGCTTCCACTAACCAGTGAAAAAAAATTTTTCAAATCGGTTTAGAAACAACGGAGATATGCACCGACATACATTTAAAAAAAACATACGCGCCGAATTGAACCTCCTCCTTTTTTGGAAGTCGGTTAAAAATAAAAAGTAGGTTTCATCTATTATACAGATCGGTGAAGGTCGTGGTATAGCTGGATCTACTACGAAAATAATTTATCCACAATCCGCGTACTTAGATACGAACCTTCATGCAACTTCCCCTATCCTATAAAAGTTTATAGCATGTAACAGCGAACTAGTTTTACAGTATAATGATAGATGGCGATCAAATATATTTTTTTGACGCATTATTTAGGCGACACGGGCGACATCTATCAAGACGAATGTAAACTTCACAACTCACACATGCGTAAATCTGACACTTTTTGAATGCCGTTTTTATACTAAAAATAATGTAAATATTTGTCTGACATGAAAATTGCGACCATAAAAAGCCCTAAAGAAATGATAAAACAAATTAAAAAAACACAAAAATGTATATATTTCAAGAATAATCGAAAAGAAAAATGTATGAAAGTCGACCTATGCACGTGCGCCTTAACAGGCGACTAGCGAACTCAACTGGATGCTCATTTTCGGCCTCCCCCTGCACTAAAACAGCTCCGATGGCAAAATTGCTTGCATCCGTCTTGATGATAAATGGCTTCGTCTCATCGGCCTGTGCGAGCACTGGGGTGGAGGTGAGAAGCCTTCTTAAATTGTCAAATACAACAGACTGTTCAAATTGTTCATTATAAACTGCCATCTTCAGATTGTTTTTACTTTTTGTAGTAGTCACCCTTCCGTACCTAGTAACAACGTAACCGGGATTCCGCGTTATCTTTTGCTGCCGCCCAGTTGGTTCGGAAACTTCCTCTTCGTTCTTCATAAATTGTGTGAAGTTCGTTGAGCCACCAGTTGGAGCGCCAAAGTTATAAGGCGAGGGGTCTTCAATGAAATAACCAACTGGTTAAATCGTCGTTTATTGGAGAGACTAAGTTACGTTTAGTTACAAAGATAACGGACTACGGACTAAACTAATAAATCATAGGCTTTCGAGACACTCTGTCCCAACAAGGGTGGAAGCAGGGGTCCGTGCCACCTATGGTTATTTCTGCTATGCGCTTTCAATGAGTGTCCCACGAGGTGGAAGCACCATTTGCCACGGAGCAGGGTGATAATTAGAATGCCGATACAAACGGGCTTGGCGGTATATATTGGTCTGACCGGTGCCAACCATACCGCGAGACAATATACGAGTGGCGCCATCCAGCGGTGAGGTGAGATATTTCATTCGGTGTTACAACCTTGATAATAGCTTAACTTTATTTATCAGTAGATGAAGCCCGCGACTTCGTCCGCCTAGATGAGGTATTCTCTTATATTTCTGCTGGAACTCCTACATTTTCCGAGATAAAAAGTACCTAGGCTATATGTTTTTACCCCGGATATAACCGATATTTCTTATAATTTTCATCAAAATCAGTTGAAAAGATGAGCCGTGAAAGCGTAGCAGACAGACAAACAGACAGAACTATAATATATTATGTATTCATTAATATTACTTGTAGCAAAAATTTTTTTACTCATTCATTTTATTTCAATTGCTTTATATAAATCGTCCATGCTCGATCCGTTGAATAATAGTAGATTATACACCAAGGGGATAAAGCACTGTTTTATGTCACGGGCGCTACATTGAATCCTGAACGTAACGAAGGACTCCAAATGTAACTCCCGAGCGCAGCGAGGGTGTTATAAGTTAATTCCCGAGCAAAGCGAGGGAATTAAGATTGAGTCCTGAGTGCAGTGAGGGATTCAAGCGCCCAAGAAAAAAACAGTTTTATCCCGGTGGTGTATACTCTACTTTTCTCACTTAATGCGAGACAATAAAAAACCAGGCTTAGTAGATAGTGTTTATTACAGAAAATTAAAAGTGAAAATTGATATTGGAGACATTAGTCCAATTATGGAAAGATAACGTTATATTTAATAGCTTCTGGAGTCAAAATACTTTCATCACTCGACATTTTTTAAATATTTATAGAATCTTCTAAAGGTACTACTAGCTACGGCTATAGCAACTTCTTTTAGCTGAGGTAGCCTACTCGATTTGACAAACAAACGAAGTTCGTTTCAGTGCGAATCTAGTGGGCCACGGCCTATATAGCCACTTCTTTCAGCTGGCGTGGCCTACTCGATTTGACAAACAAATGAAGTTCGTCTCAGTGCGAATCTAGTGGGCCACGGCTTCGGTTTTCTAAAATCGAGTTGGCCACGCCCGCTGAGAACACATTCTGTTTAGCGAAATTAGACTTTATCGACATAGCAATAAGAATTATGAAAGTGAAAATCACATTATTAACCAGCGGGTTATAATGAAATTCAATAGAACATTATAACCCGGCAAAAGCCAAGAGATATAATGTCTTGCTTTCGGTAAGGTTTACATGACATATAATTCGGCATTGTCGAGCATGTGGTGTGAAAAACATATTATACCTATATTTTTTAATCTTACCTACTTACCTATTATAGTTTTGCCGCATTGTTTTTCGTAAATATAAACATTATGTTATCTTTCATAATGAGTGCGCTCATTATACTTAAAGGCTTTTATAATTGCAGATCTCATTTGCATGTGTTAGTTGCGTCACTAGTTCCCACGTAACTTAATAACTTAATAGTTCCTACGATTAAGTTATGCTAAATAATAATAATAATTAATTAAAACTATTCAGTTCCTCAGAAAAAAACTTCTAAAATTGCCTCTATGTCCTTGTACATTACAAAATGTATCGTCGACTACCACTAGGGCCAGGGGCCCAATTGTCTAAGCAGATCGTAATCATTTGTCAGCTTAAAATGTATTACTCGAACTGCTGAATGTGTTCATACATGCTTTGTGATGTGCAGGATCCATGAACTCCTTAAACAGAGGTGCAATCATGTAAGGATTGCCGATGAAATCGTTAAAGCTCGGCTTCAAAATAAAATAAACCATAACAGCATTGAATTACAGCTCAATTTCGTCTATCCATTCTTATACGTTTAGCTAAGTACGATACCCTAACTTTAACGATTTCATCGGCAATCCTTACATGATTGCACCTCAGGTCGAATTATACGTTTCACAAACGATAACGATTACGATTTCTTTACGCAATCGGCATCGGCAGGCCATGCTCCACCACGCTGGGCTCCGAGATGTAGGCCAAGTCTTAACAACTAATTAGGCTTTTACTGCTTACAAAATGTATATAGGCATTTAATTTTTTTTAGCAAGGTGCCTAGTTAGCTAGTGCCTAATGGCTAGTACCTACCGTCAGAAAGACTTATCCTAACTCTATTTATTTTTTTTGTTTTTTATCCACTACAAGCTAGCCCTTGACTGCGATCTCACCTGGTGGTAAGTGATGATGCAGTCTAAGATGGTAGCGAGCTAACCTGTTAAATGGTTAATGCATAGTGTAATGGGAAACATGGTTTGAGACAGTTAAAAAAAAAATTGGTAACAACGCTACAAACAAACAAACATAACGACTTAATAATCTAATCTAATAAGAAAGAATAAAAAAATAAAATAGATCAATTACCTATTTAAAATGACCCGTGTACCGCAATACAGATCTCCGTAGACCATGAAGTAAATATATTATTAAGTAATAATATATAAGCCATCGACCTTACAGCCTATAAACTATAGATAAATAGTTTGACGTTTTTATGGTACAGGCGTTACATAGGGTTAAAAATTACTCAGAAGTGAAAAGGTCAAATCTATGGAAAATATAAAATAATTGTAATTTTTTTGTGTAAATTTGGCAAGATCTTTAATCTTTGCACCAAAAAAATACAAGGCTAATTTTTATTTTATTTTATTTAATATTTAAAACGTATCTAGTTACTAAAAAACTGATCCATCATCTTTGACTTTAAGTTTAACAAGTTTCGACACTAAAAACCGCAGATAATAACCTAAGATCAAAGGCTTCGAAACCATAAAAACTCCATCTACAGGAAATTGGAAACCGGTTGGTTTTTAGACCGTTATTTTTTTGAAAATATCTAGTTTCTTAGCTAAAGAGTGAAGTTTCATTACTTCGACAGGCGACAGTTAACATGATAATATGGCAAGGTTTAACATTAATCAATAAATAATTATATATCACTTTCTTTAACGATAAAGGACATTATAATAAGGAAACTTGCATGCCTGAAATTTCTCAATAGACTGCCAATTCGCACTTAGCTAGCGTGGTGGGCTATGGCCTATACTCTCATTCTGAGAGGGAGACTCGCGCTCGGTGACGTGCCGGTAATGGGTTGATGGTGATGATAAAAGTGACCTTTGATATTTTAATAGTAATAACTAGCTGATGCCCGCGACTTCGTCCGCGTGGATTGAGGTAGGTATTTTGGTTAACCCGCGGGAACTCTTTTATTTTCTGGGATAAAAAGTAGCCTGTGAGTTATTCCAAAGTATAATCTATCTCTCTGCTAAATTTCATTCAGAACCGTTCAGCCGTTCTAGCGTGATTGAGTAACAAACATTCATCCATTCATTCCATCCAAACTTTCACATAATTTACGATATTATTAGCTGAGGCCGCGACTTCGTCCGCTTCGTTTGAGGTTATTAGTATCTTTACTAATGTTATAAATACGAAAGTTTGGATGGATGTATGAATCTTCTTTGCTCACAGAAGAATGGCTGAACTGATCTGCATGAAATTTGGCATAAAGGTAGATTATAGTCTGGAATAGCATAGCACATAGGCTACTTTTTATCCCTGAAAATTAAAGAGCGGGAAATTCCATCGGGAATCAAAATACTTCAAACCACGCGGAAGAATTCGCGGATACCAGATAGTAGGTTATACATATATGTTATCGAAAATCGATGTTTATAAATGGAAAAGTAAAAAAACCATTACAAAAAACGTAAAAACTAGTATTCCATCACCATCAAGCTGAACTCTGCCCTTCCACAGGGTCGACTGCATCATAAACCGGTAAAAACCGGAATCCGTGGAGCGTTAACAGACATCAGGCGGCCCATTTTTGGGCGAATCATTAAAAATTCAAGCTTCACGAGGTCGACCCGACCGCCTTCAAAACTCTATAATAGGCATGCATGTGCCTGCACTTATAACCAACTTCGATAACGTCCTGAATTCTACGCATTTTTTGAAGTTGATTATAATCAACTAGAATCAATAATAATTACTTACTGTCTTCACCAAAAGTGATCCGATCAAAAGTGTCATGTCTTATTGATTACTAGACTTCGACCGCAACACATGGTTGGTCAAAATTGGTTGAACGGCTGATTGTAAAAGCGCAGTAGATAAACAGAAGGGCGGACAGACATACCTTCGGATTTATAATATTAAATACGGATTTTGCAGAATATAAATGATTAAGCTAACAATTATTAAAGCTAATTACAGACAGACGGACGAACATGGCGAAGCTATATGGGTTCCTTGTTGACTACGGAACTCTAAAAAGTACGTTACAATTTTATGTAACGTACTTTTTAGAGTTCCTCGGAGTTCCAGATCCTATTTGTGTCGTTATAAATAAAATCTTTTAAACAGCTGGGCCGTGACTAACTAACAAGGGGGCCTTTCAACCCCTAAGGGGGTCAAAGAGGGATTTGAAATTTGTACAGTCCACGCGGACGACATTGCGGACAAAAGCTAGTGCTAAATATAATGTACTTCCATCTCCAGAGATAGCCTGACTCAATCTAAACAAATCTGACATCAAAATATACCTTCTATAGCTAGCGACTGTTTTTAAAAAAAAAAAAATTATTAGGGAAAACTCCAAATCCAAGATGGCTTGACGAGGTCGTCTGTCTACCTTAACATGCCATAATAATATTATGGCATTTGAATTTTATTCTTTAGGCACCAAGTTCGTACTTGATCGTGACATTGACACAAAAAATAATCTTCAATTTATAGTGTAAGACGGAAATGTTTCACGAATAATATGTAAGTACGTAGATTGTGTGCGAAGTGGTGATATCCTAGTGGTTGAGACACCCGACCTCCTATACGGGCAGGTTCGATACCCGGGCACCTCCAACTTTTCGAAGTTATCGTTTTAAGAAATTAAATATCACTCGTACAAACGGTGAAGGAAAACATCGTGAGAAAAATTGAACGCCCGGGAGTTCTTCATAATGTTCTCGTAGGTGTGTGAAGTCCGCCAATCCGCACTTGGCCAGCGTGGTGGACTATGGCCAAACCCTTCTCATTCAGAGAGGAGGCTCGTGCTCAGTACTCAGTAGTGAGCCGGCAATGGGTTAATAAGAGAGATTGTGTGTAGGTTTGATAATAGTCTAACTCTAGCGCTTGGCTGCAATCAGATCCTAAAAAGCAACGGAGCAGCCTATAAGGAGGGTGCACTTGCCTAGAAAATGCCTATTATAAACCTTAGACATTTTATATGGAGTAGGTACCTACACAAAATATATCAATCATCAATGACATTAACCTGTTGATACATTACTCATGCAAAATTATGTTGCGAATATTTGGAATAAGTATGTATTTGTTTACAGCGTGATTAATATAGGAAAATCTAAACCGTTTTTGAAATGGTATTCTTCAGCAAATATTAAAATTTCGCTCAGTAATTCTATACATTACCTACTCGATGATGCTCGAGAGTTCGTCCGAGTGGATTTAGGATTTTGAAAATTCTCGTTGATTCTTCGTTGGAACTCCTTGAAGTCCTTGATTTTCCGGGATAAAACCGGGGTGCACCATACATCTGTATCAAGTTTCATAAAAACTGGTTAGACTCGTCAGTGTTGGTTGGCCCATCGGCCGTGAAAGCGCAGCAGACAGACTTTTTTTTTTATCCACTACAAGCTAGCCCTTGACTGCAATCACACCTGATGGTAAATGATGATGCAGTTTAAGATGGTAGCGGGCTAACCTGTTAGGGGCATGGCAGTTATATTAAACCCACACCCCTTCGGTTTCTACACGGCATCGTACCGGAACGCTAAATCGCTTGGCGGCACGTCTTTCCGGTAAGGTGGTAACTAGCCACGGCCAAAGCAAAGCCTCCCTCCAGGCCAGACCAGGGAAAATTCAGAAATTATAAATTCCTAAATTGACCCTGCCGGGGATCGAACCCGGGACCTCCGCACGGGACATATAGACGGACAGACTATGACTTTCGTAATTACACTATAAGCATGGATGCGTTAGCAACAGACGGATTTGAGTAGTGAGAGGAGGTAATTCGACTAGATATTTGATCTGCGCTGGAGCGAGGCGGCGCGAGATGCGAGTGAAAGTAGATGCGGCTGCATTCCGATGCGCCGCGCTCGCGTTCTGCGTCCGCGCTCCCAATGGACCCGCCTCTATGCTTGACGGCGCACCGAGCATCGCGACAATCTCAGACGAACACACAGGATGTTACGTCTGGCGGGAGGCTTCGGCCGTGGCTAGATAGATAGATGGAAAAATGCTTTATTACCACACAAAACAACAAAACAGAACAAAAAGAAATTATAAAGTTAACGAACAAAAAGTAATATACAAGTACGCAAACGCGGTTTTGTCATTAAAAGTGATCTCCTCCAGACAACCCTTAAATTATTATGGATGCTAATAAAATGAAGCGGGATAGTGCAACAACATTAATACATATAATAATATACTAGCTGATGCCCGCGACTTCGTCCGCGTGGATTGAGGATTTTCGGTTCCCGCAAAGTAGCCTATGTGTTATTCTAGACTATACATATTCTATCTCTGCGCCAAATTTCATCGGGATTCGTTAAGCCATTCTGGCGTGATTGAGTAACGAAACATCCATCTATCCATCCAAACTTTCGCATTTATAATATAAATAATAAATATAGACTACATAAACTACTAGTTAGTTGATAGCTAGTGGATAGTTAGTATTTACCACCCTACCGACAGAGACGTACCGCCAAGTGCCTTAGCGTTCCGGTACGATTTCGTGTAAAAACCGATTAGGTGTATGAGTTAAATTAATTAAATTGTAAAAAACATGGCAAAACCTCAGCAACCGTGTCGTAATGCGATAGACGTTCCATCGGGTCGAGCAGGGCTGTGTAGCTCCACATAAAAATGCGCGGGCATTTGAGTCATGTCCTGCCAGTAGTATTTTGGCAATCGTCTGTCGCCTACACGTAGCTGTTGAAAATATGACGCAGCGCCTCGATCCACTCCGCTCTAAGTAGGTGTGCGTTACACCTTAATTCCAAAGTGTGCTACATCTAAGGGCCTTGTTAATAAACGAAGTTAATCGTCGAAGCGTGGCGGGAATGTGTGCCGATGGCCGGGGCAAGGCCGCGCTGCGCTTAGCGCTGGTGAGCCGGCAACGGCGCTAGGTGTTGCATTCATATTACTACAAAGCTTGCCCAATATATCAACTTAGGCATTGAATTATTCTTAAACTCTTTATCCGTCTGTCTGCTACGCTTTCAACCGATTGTGATGAAATTTGGCACAGGGATAAGTTGTATCCCGGGGAAGGACATAGGCTCATCTAGTTTATAATATACTAGATATACTAGATGATGCTCGCAACTTCGTCCGCGTGGACCAAGTTTTTTCGATTTCCGCGGGAACTCCCTAATTTTTCCGGAATAAAAAGTAGCCTATGTCCTTCCTCGGGATACAGACTATCCCCATACCAATATTCATCAAAATTGGTTGGATAGATGAGCGTAGCAGACAGACAGACTGACACAATTTTGCATTTATAATATAAGTATGGATAACAGTAAAAATAACAAAAACAGAAATTGGAAAAAATATTACACACAGACAGAAGTAGGATACAAAAGGCGGCCTTATCGCGTAGGAAGCAATTTCTACCAGGCATCCTTAGGAAAAGGAGAAAATAAGGGAAATATTTTTAGGAGTGAATTCACTACACTAACAGCAAATAAAATTCCGAATACCGCACAAACCAGCACGACATGACAAAACTTCTTTCCCCTTCTATATAGTTTTGAAATAAACGAATTTGTACACTGTATCTGACAGTTATAGATTGCGTGTATGGGTGAAAATAAGTGTTTAAAAAACTGTTCTATAATCCACAATATGAAAATAAATGATGTATGATTGTGATTTAAAAATAAGAATTAGTAAAAAAAGTTTTTTCAGACTAGTTCTATTAACAGAAAAAATTATCAGCTAAATTAAGCTTCTGAATAAATAGGTATAGGATGTTCGATGGAACCCATAACTAGGTACCTAACATCAACATTTTCCTTGTAAAATATAATTTGAATAGTTTAATAATTGAAATGAGTCATTTATATTATTTCAATTGCACGATATTATAACAACGATGTATTTAACTTGCTTCAATTAATAATATCATGTTTAATAATGTATTATTGTATTGTTTCAGGTAAGGCTACCTTTGTTTGTTAAACAAATATAAGCACACTTGTCATTATATACTAAGTAAATTGGTAAGTTAACTGTATATTACCTCTATTAATATAACTCTAACAATTGAACAGGTCTGTAAGATTCAGTTGCATCACATGCGGTTAATTTTAAGTGACGGTTAGCATTAAAATTCGACAAAAAAGCAAAATGTGTTGCACGCAAGTTAGTATTGAATGAATGGAATATTCTTTATTGTACACCAATACAAGAAATAATATAAATTAAGCGATGATACAATTGGCGGTCTTATTGCTTTGAAGCGATCTCTACCCGGCAACCATAGGGAAGGATTAAGAAAGTGACAAAAATTCAATTAATAATTATAAGTATTCATATTACGCTAAAATTTTAGGTCCGCACGTTAAAAAATCATGTTCTACAACACGTTTTGCTGTCTTGTAGCGTGCACCACGGTGCTTTCATTGACAATCAAAGTTTAACGATCTATGGCGACCACCTGTCATGCAACTGAACCTAAGTTTGGTATTCTTTGGCCAGCTTGATTTTATACCACAGATCTGTCGACAAAATACGAGAGCGCTTTTACCTCTAGTAATTTTTTCCTTATTCAACTAATGTTTAAATAGTAGGAAAATTATATAAAAATTAGGTTTCAACAATCTCTATCAGAGCCGACTATTTGATACATCTACTAGCTATGCATAGATTTATTATTGGGTTCGCGCGCTTCACCCGCGAATTCGAACGGCTTTGCTTACCTATTTTATAGATTCAGTTGAAACGTTCCACTAAAGGCCATAGAACAAAATAAGAAGAAGAAACGTTCCACATACTTGGTGAAAAGCACATGCATTCCACTTCTATGGCTTAGAACTCTATAGGCAGCTTAGGGGCTTAGAAGTTATTACTTTATACGTAAAGACAAACAGACTTAGTTTGATATAGTATGTTAATACCAGTTAGTTAATATCATTGAGGGAGTCGGGAAATGCGCCAGCTTTCAAGTTTGTCATAGTTTGCGACTACCTTTACCACGAAAAGGTATTATCATCACTAAATATAGGAACACAAATACGCGATCAATTTGCCCAAAAGTTGCATATTGTGCTATCAAACACGGGAAGGCACGATTTCTATATTAACCAACTGCCTCCGGTTTGTTGAGCTAATTACAAGTTGCGCGGCGCGTGCGCACCAAGCCATCGAACCTATTTCAGTTTTGAGTTAGAGTTCTTTCTGTGGCTATAGTTGACCAATCAAAGACGTATTATACTAATGTCCTCCCGAGTCCCGACGAAATATCTGACCACCGGTGACGGTTAGCGTTAAAATTCAACCACCAATAAAAAGCACAATGGCTTACACGCAAGTTAGTCTATACTAATCTATACTATACTATACTTAATATTATAAATGCGAAAGTTTGGATGGGTGTATGGATGGATGGATGTTTGTTACTCAATCACGCCAGAACGGCTGAACGGATCTGGATGAAATTTGGCACAGAGATAGATAACAAACAGAAATAACACATAGGCTATTTTTATCCCGGAAAATTAAAGAGTTCCCGCGCGAACCAAAAAACATCAATCCATGCGGATAAAGTCGCGGGTATGTCAGCTTATCAGCGAGTGATGTTGTCATTTACGAGTCGGTACATTTGTTGCTACGTTATAGAGCTACTCGGGCAGTTATTTCGTAACCATAATATTGTGCAGTTACCATAGCAGCTATATAGCATTCACCAGCATGTTGCAGTCGCAATAACCCGCAATCGTACTATCTATTTGTAAGTACCTAAATCTTAGAACCAATTGCATACATGTGTGGAAAATAATTAGTAGGTATATTAGGTATCATTTCTATTATGCTCTATTTATTACCCTACTAACTGACGCCCGCGACTTCGTCCACGTGGATTGAGGTTATTAGGTCCGCGGGAACTCTTTAATTTTCCGGGATAAAAAGTAGCCTATGTGGTATTCCAGATTATAATCTATCTCTGTGCCGAATTTCATCCAGATCCCCGTTCAGCCGTTCTGGCGTGATTGAGTACCACGCCAGAACGGCTGAACGCCAGTACAAATATCCATCCAAACTTACGCATTTTTAATAAATATTTTAAGTATAGATCATCACTTCGTTTCAAAATCATATAGAAAAATCAATCTCATGAAAATTATGTGGATAAATTATACAAATTTCACGTAAATATAGAAAGTGATTTGAAAGACAAGTGAAAATCCTGTACCCTTTAAAGGAAACGGAGCGAGCAAGTCGGTATAATATGTGACCCCTATCACTTTCTCCTGAACTTTGACAAGATATGTGCAGCTTTCACTTGTCTCGGCCCATGCGTTATTGAATGATGTTATTGCACCGAGCCAACAATGACCAATGTCGGCTATACTAAGTAGATTGTATTTTTGTAATACTATAAATGCGAAAGTTTTGATGGATGGATGTCTGTTATTCAATCACGCCTGAATGGCTGAACGGATTTGGACGAAATTTGCACAGAGATAGATAATAGTCTAGAATCCTTAGGTACTAATATTATAAATACAAAAGTGTCTGTCTGTCTGCTACACTTTTCCTGCCCATCTTTTCAACCGATATTGGTGAATTTTGGTATAGAAACAGATTGTAATTGTTTTCTGGGGAAGGACATAGACTTTTTATCCCGGAAAATAAAGGGTTACCGCGGGAATGAAATAACTTAATTCACAAGAACGAAGTCGCGGGCATCATCTAGTAACACAATATAAACAAAATTAGAGAGGACAATTTCATTTGTCGACATTTCAATCAGGTGCACGGATCTCGTTCACGACGCGACAGTCATTTCATTGATATTTTAATTTTTAAATTAGCCGCCCGCGCCGTTCGCACTCTCCGCTCCTACAGTCATAGGCAGACTCTAGTAATAGTAATAGTAATAGGTATTTTATTATAAGAGTAATAGTACAATATACTCCCAGATCATGCTACATGTTTAACTCTTTCAGTCTAATAAAATAGAGAAATATATAACCGGGAAATGGGAATCCGTTAATAATTTCTAAAGCAAGCAGTTTAATAAGTTGCAACTGCAAATGGTATAACATCAGTCGTTTCGCCACCGGCCCGGAATCCGATCCCGTTGCCCTAACGGAACCAGAACACGATGTATTAACCACTTAATCGGTAGGTTCCCTTTGTACCCACCTAGCTCGTAGTTTTAGAGTTTGAACACACTAGCGAATTGTGATTTTTCATGATGACACAATATGTAATTCCATAGATACAGCAAAACGGTATCAATTTAGCGATTGTTAATTTTAACACTAAGACGCCTAATGTCTGTTTCAATAGCGAAGATCTATTTTTTCGACTTCCTTAACTCTCACGTCATCTTATCTGCTACTTGATAAGTTTGTAGATATTCCCATCATTATTGGTCGAATGGCAGATACTCATCTGCCATTCGACCAATAATGAAACGTGATCAGACGTTAACGAAGGTGTAACGACAAAAAGTCGCCAGTGCGGTTATCAACTGATGGGATGCATTGGTTGAATCGAAGCGCACACTTTACATAGAATGGCCGCCACATTAACATTAATGCGCGAATTGTTAAACTCTAACCTCCTTAGATTCCGCGCGAGGCGTTCAACTCGGTGGGCGTCATGAATTCGCGATACTGCCAACGTATTATTATCTATTCTGTGTTCCTGCTACGTATTTCAGTAGGTACTACAAGTGGCAATAGAATAGAGCAGAAATGAAACATAAACAAGCCGTCTGGCTTCGTTGGACACCCTTGTAATTATATCGTTATCTTCGCTATATTAAAAAAAAGTATACTAAAATCGCGAAATTCATAAGTGAGACTCGAACCTGCGTCATCTTGCTCACGACGCAGCTCTTGAGCTACTCGTGTGAGCTACTTGGAAGTGATCAAAATTCAACACAACTAAAATAATTATGACAGGTACCTCTGTCTATCTATACTAGAGGGAGAGAGATAGAGTTAAGACGCTTTATTGTCACGTACGGTTTTTTCAGAAAAGGTCTCCCGTGTTCTATCGTGACAAAAAGCATTAAGATGTTCCAAAACTGTAGGTCATTTTCTGTTTGCGAAAGTACAAAGATTCTAAGCAGGTCGTTAAGTATGTCGTCCTCATCACTCATTACCCAATTATAATAATAATAATAATATGTATTTATTAAAAGGCATATAAAACCCAATATACAACAAGTCACAAAACACTATAGAAATACACATTATATAAAACATTCAAAACTTACGGCTAACTGAAATGGTTAAAAAACTCATTTCAGATGTCACAATTAGTCAAAAGACACATTATATAAAAACATTAAAACTTACGGCTAACCGAAATGGTTAAAAAACTCATTTCAGATGTCGCAGGTCACAGGTAGGTACTACTTTCTGTTCTTGTCACGGTGCACAGATAGCCAATAGTCAAAAATAGGGCTAGGACCCTCACAGACGACCTTGAGGATTCGATTGTTTGAGCTCCGGAGCCTTTCCCAGAAAGACGCCACACGAGCTCTCACAATACAATAAAAGTCAGGCACTCTCGCTTCAGCAAACATTGTAGAAGCACTGCAATACCGCGGTAGCCCCACGAGTATTCTAAAAGCATCGTTATATTGCACACGTATTGCAGTGTATGACTTCCTCAAAAAGTTAGTCCATAGCTGGCACGTATAAAAGCACTGACAGTAGGCGTTAAATAGTGTTATTTTAACTGCCTTACTGCATCTGCCAAATCTACGCGCCAGCATATTGCAACGAATCGAGAGTGCCCTCCTTTCTCTCTCAATGTCACTGTCGTCCTTTAATTGATCTGTCAAAATATGTCCAAGGTATTTGAACTTCTGTACAACCCGAACTGCTTTACCATATAACATTATTCCTGGAACCCCTTCCGGACCTTTTCCTGACTTAAAGACTACCATCTCAGTTTTATCAACATTGTATTTCAGGCCATGAGCATTCGCATAATGCTCACAGACGGAAATCAACTTTCTGAGGCCTTGGACAGACGGGCTGAGGATCACCATGTCATCAGCATAGCTCAGGCTGTTCACACAAACACCTTTGATATGGCATCCGACATTGGTGTCCCTCAGCTCTTCTATTAAGTTGTTCATGTAAATATTAAAAAGGTCCGGAGAAGTAATTCCTCCCTGGCGAACACCGCAGTCTAATTTATACGAATTAGAGGATTTCAAAGTATTTGTTTGGTTTCCGTACCAGTGTCTCAACAGACCCACAATTTCGTTTGGGACCTGAGACCGGTACAATTTCTCCCAGAGAATATCATAATTAACTAGATCGAAAGCCCGGCTCAGGTCTAGAAAGCACGCATAAATAGAGGTCTCACGGTTAGTGTAGTACTGTACCGTGTGTTTCAAACCAACAATAACTGAGTCCGTCGAGAGACCAGGACGAAAACCAAACTGAGCATCATCGATTACCACATTTCTAAGCAGTTCGGGTTGTACTAGACGTTCTAGAATCTTACCCATTACTGTACCCAGGGATATAGGACGATAGTTAGCAGCAGAACCCAAGTCACCGGTTTTATTTTTTGCAATCGGAACAACTATTGTCTTCATTAAATTATGGGGAAGATACAAATATCTTACACACAAGTTATATAGACCACATAATTTCTCATGTAGTACTAAACCACCATATACAACGTGCTCAATGCTTAATTCATCGTATCCCGGGCTCTTCCCCCTTTTCATTTGTACTACAATTTTCGTTATGTCTTCAGTCTTAAACCGTATCTTAACCTCGTCAAAGTTGGGTACTGAATGGACATAGTCATTACCTTTTAACATAGGATCTACTTCCAGCGGTTGAATTTTAAACCGTTCCGCAAACATATTGGCTATCTGTTTGTGGCACTGCAAACCGTCTACTTTTATTGGTTTGCTTTGTTTGTAATTAAATGCCCTAGTCTGTTTCCAAAACTTAACAAAATTTTTCTGTTTACGTTGCATGGCCAAAATGTCTAATTTAATGGCTTCTTCATTTCTTTGACACCAACGTAATTTATTTTTAAAGATTTTACGTGATTTTAACATATTATCATGTACAGTACCAGTAGACGGTTTACCCGCCAACACCCATGATTGAAAGCAAAACTTATACCTACTATGACTTTCTTGAACATGAAAATTCCAGCCTGTGACCTGCTTGTGCTTATAGATGTCCACTGTTAGATTTAGGCAGCGGTCACTTTGTACCTTTACCGAGGGATTTCTTAAGTATGAGGTAGGTACGTAAGTAATAATTTTTCTTCGATGCAAAAAAATAGCCCCGTCAATCTGTAGTACATTGATATCCTATCTATTGATATCTCTTGTTGGATTCAAAATAGATTTGTACCCATATCAATTTTATGACAGCAAATTTGACAGATTTTTCAATCTGGTTTTTCTTCGGATCAATTTTGATCTGAGAAGGATCTGAGGGCATTCGAGGACGCTAATTCGATGTCCTTACGATAAGGTACGATTTTATTAATTCTTTTGAATATAATCTGCAGCTATTACGTCACTCATTTATCTCCTATAATCACGGTCTTCTTCCCAAACAACAGTAGGAACAAATATTCGGAACATCCCCCTTTGAAGCAATCTTTTTGGTGAATGAAGTGAGTCAAGTTAGCGAATCTGCCACTTCCGATTCATGCTAATTGTATCAAATACTTGACAAATAGTCGAAAGACCTATTATCACAAATGAAATCATAGTTACTATGCCTTATCATTGCAAAGATTGGACCAAAATATTATAATACTTACCTAAATTATTTTCATTGCTTTATAGATGCATGCCAATAAAAGCGGTGATTCAAGATAGCAATTTATACTAATATTAAAAATGCGAAAGTTTGGATGGATGGATAGATCCAGGATGTTTGTTACTCAATCACAACCGAACGGCTGAGCGGATCTGGATGAAATTTGGCACAGTGATAGATTATAGTAGAGTAGAATAACACCATAGGCTACTTGTTATCTCGGAAAAGCGGGAACCACAAATACCTCAATTCACGCGGACGAAGTCGCGGGCATTAGGTAGTAATTAATTAATCCGAAAGACAGTGACTATTAACGCGACAGACGACTCCGTTTGTTGTATTTTACCAATAATTTTATAGATCTTAGCCATAGCATCAAAGTAGATATGCTCCCGACAAAATCTTATTATATTGTTGAAAATTATAATATGTAAATGATGCGTGGATTTGACTCGCTCCAGCAATGCTCAGGACTGCGGTTACTTATGTATTTACACAGTTTTTTTTTTCAAAAGAGCAACTACCGAGTTTCTTGCTGGTTCGTCTGTACGAATGGTATTCCGACCAGTGGTATCTTCACTCTACGATTCAAAAGTACTTTTAATATGTTTCTTTGAATTTAAAAAAGTGAGTTTGAGTTTTGGTTTAACAAAAGTTGTTTGTAAACGCGAAGCTCCATGAGTCATAACATGTGTGCATCGGTGTTAACACTGCAAAGCTGTTCCGCTTGACTCGCCCTCGTGAACAAGTTGTATGGAACCTGTTTTACACGTTCTTTTGGAGTCCCGCACTAAACGGGCTTATCAGTCCCTTAGCTTAAATAATGTACTATCAAACATAGTTAACTAGAATATTAGTTACTAAATTATAAAACTTGGTTACGACAATAATCGTTTGATTGGCATACGAGTGCTACTTTTTATTATCCTTGTTTTATTCACTACAAGTTAGCCCTTGACTGCGATCTCACCTGATGGTAAGTGATATGTAAGCTTAAGAATTCATTGTATGTAAGTGATGATGCAGTAGCGGGCTAACAACTAACCTGTCAGGGGCATGGCAGTTATATTTAACCCATTCCCCTATTCGGTTTCTACACGGCATCGTACCGGAACTCTAAATTAGCCAGTAGCGTGGTAACTAGCCACGGCCAGTCTCCCACCAGGCAAAAATCCTGGAAATCAAAGCGTTTCCCTGGGATATTTAAATCGAATCTACTTATTTACCTGTATACATTTGTTCTGTGAATATAATAGATGTTAATTTTTCGACGAATTTCCAATAAACAGGAGGTTCTCAATTCAGCGCGCACTTATATTTTTTTGTTAATGTTAAATGGTGAACCGTCCTTCACACTCGGTTGATATTCACAAGTTCCAAATAATGACGATAATAATTGTCATCAATTCAACATCCATTCGGTTTTCCTCGTCTGTCTGTTTCCTCGTTCGCTCAGACTCCAATCATTTCGATGGAGATGATAGATGCTCATTCGGCTGGTTACAAGGAACAAAAACATGATTTATGTGTGGTTTTAGCAGATTTATAGTCATTAGAGCTAGGATATTAATTTCGCGAATGTTGCCATGAATATTCATTAGTTACTGGTATGATGTAAAATCAGGTAGTTTGGTGTAACTGTAACTACGTTCGAAAAAGCTTATAACTTAAGAGCTGCCCGCGACTTCGACTTCCGTGTTAAGTTATCCGATAAAAAGTAGCCTATGTGTTATCCAGACTATAATCTATCTCTGTGCCAAATTTCATCCAGATCCGTTCCTTTCTGGCGTGATTGAGTGACAAACATTTGAATAGTATACGCTAGGATTTACACGGTTCGTTTCCCATAGTCTGGGCCTAGGCTGGATTTTAAATGACGGGCCTTACTTAGCTGATAAAATACTTAGGTATATTGAGCAACAATCGGTGCTACTTCTGCGGGAGCTTTTGTATTTTTATCTATTCCGTTGAAAAGGTGTTATAGTAATCATAAAAAAAACGTTAAAAATGTGATTATCCATGTATGACAATTATTCCTTGTGCCACTTATAATAATATGAAGACTATCACCGCTACCGGTTTTTAATCGCTTGAAAAAGAAAAAGAAATGCAGCAGAAATGTAATCCACAAAGGTCAAAATGTGTATTGTCTTTGTCTTCTCTCTCTAGACGGAAAATGACGGAAGATTTTATTTTTTATTATCGTCATTGAAATGAAATGTAAAATTTATTTCATGTAGGACAACTTGTACCAATTATAATATTCCAGGACTGTACCACCGGTTCGGAAAACTTTTACTGTGAAGACCCAACAAGGAAATCAGTAGCTTTTTAAAAAAAACACTGACTTGTGTAGGATGCGAGCCGATTGTTTCCATGCAACGAAAATCATCAATAGTATATAAGAAAATATAATAAATATTTATCGAAAAATAGAAACTGCATGATAAACTGCATTCTCAGGCAATCAAGGTGATTTAAAACTAGTCTATTTTAAATTACTTAAAACTTACTTACTTGATACGTAGGTAATTTATCTTTTTTAATTGCATTCTATCACATTAGGCTGCAACGTAGATATATACCTGTATTTACTAAGTTGGTATGATTTTTTTGTTATTGCACCGTGACTGTGATCTCACCAGTTGGCAACTGATTAATATAAATTCTAAAATGGTAGTGGGCTAAGCTGTTACCAACGGGTTTCTTTGTATTTGTATCGCTCACCTAGGACAACGGTCCTAGGTGAGCGATACAAATACAAAGAAACCACTAGACTGTCAGCCTATCACCGCAACATGAGCTCAATGTTATGTACACAAGTATTTTCAATTTCAATTTATTTATTTTGTGTATAATACAAATAACCAAGTGTGTATGTAATATTGGTCGTATGTGTAATGTAATGTACAGTTGACGTCAAAAGTTCATACATAGCTTAAAGGCTAAAACACCGTGTAAGCAATCACTCATTCATACAGTATAAACTATACTATAGTAGTCTATAGTCTTCAATATTAACAACATTACTATTAGGTTCAAACCATTAGGATTCCACGCTACTATCTTGCTGCTTGTTTAGGGGTTGAATTTTGCTAATTCTTAGCGGATGCCTACGATATAATAGCTTATGAATTGCCATGTGCCAAATTTCAGCCTGATCCGTCCAGTAGTTTGAGCTGTGCGTTGGTAACTGTATCAGTTAGTTAGTCACTTCTTTTATATACGTATACTAGATGATGCCCGCAACTTCGTCCGTGTGGATTAAGTTTTTCTATTCCCGCAGCAATCCCTTTATTTTCCGGGTCGTTAAAGTAGCCTATGTAGCCCCGGGAGACAGCCTATCTCTATACCAAATTTTATCGAAATTGTTTGAAAAGATCAGCCGTTTAAGCTAACAGACATACAGACTGACACACTTTCGCATTTATAATATTAGTATGGAAGTATTGTTAGGATTTAGCTCATGTAAGTTCGAACTTACATCAGCTAAATAACTGAATCAGATGGCCATCAGCTCAGTCAACAACACTCACAGTCAACTGAAACTCACAGGTCAAACAACAGGCCATCTAGTTTGCTTATTTTGTATGGATGGACTTTTGGCGTGCACTGTACCCAGGCTCAGAGCTTCGACCCGGTTACGGTTCGTTAGCGGTGGCGTCCTTGTTACCGAGGGTCATTGTCTGCAAAGGGTACAGTAGGTATCAGAAAGGCTAAACACATAATATTGTGTATTGAAACGGGTACTTATAAAATAATATTATTAATGCAAAAGTTTGGATGGATGTATGGATGGACGTTTGTTACTCATTCACGCCAGAACGGCTGAACGGATCTGCAGGAACAGAGATAGATAGTCTGAAATAGTACTTTCTTTAACCCAGAAAATTAAGGAGTTCCCGCGGGAGCCATGGAACCTTAATACACGCGGACGAAGTCGGCATCAGCTGGTACTACGATAAATATGACGATTTTATTTGTTGATATTTTGACCCAGCTGAGTTTCTTGCCGAATGCCGGTAAAGTTTTCGACACTCTATCATAAGGTCTTACAGGAAATAAAAGATGAATTAATTTATTTTCAATTACCAATTTTCATCGAAATCAGTTAAACGGGTGGGAAGGAAAAAGGTACTTAATAGACAGACAGACTACCGCATTCATATTATTAACATGTACCTATCTATTCACAAACTTTACATAATATTTATATTGTTTAATATCTGCATAGGTAATCTCTAATGTCTATTCCAATGGGGATGATCTATTTTTTCAACCAACTTTTTAACGTATGATCATGTAATTATATCTGCCTCTTGACCAATAGTGATAGGAGTATTGAAAGACGACAAGTTTTTATAGCCTCAAAAAGTGACCTGGCGATAGCGTCGTTAGTATATTATATGAAAAAAAAAAACAGTAAGTATTTCCACCATTATTGGTCGAAACTCGAATGGCAGATGAGATTACGTGATCAGACGTTAAAGAAGTTGAAAAAATAGAGCACGTACAAATTATACTTACATAATTATGTAGATGAAGGGAACTTACTAACAAACTTGTTAATGCAAATTCAGACTTAATTAACTCTTTCAAAGAACCTATCAATATAATGAAAGCAATACAAAAAGCTAATAAATCTTTGAAGTGGTAGGGAAGTTGCGAATTGGCCGGAGACGGTTTATAGACCAGTTTGAGGCGACTTTTAAATTGCCTCGTCATTTGAACCGGCCGCATGATGGCGTTAGCATTAACATAACCCGATTAGGACAAGCTTGATAGCTTTTTAATCCATACTAGAACACCATTTATAGAAGTACTATAGCTGTAAACTATTTTTAACTATTATTTTTATTCCCTGGCGCCGCGTCATAATCAAGATATTTGTGAGATGGTGGTATAATAAAAAATCTGGCTAAGTTTGTTGTGGGCTTCCAGACATTTCTTTCCGCGTTTGGAACCCTCGTAGCTTTAGATATGGGATACCGTCGTTAATTATCACCATCACGTCTTATACTTTATGTACACGACGTTCAGAAAGTGAACTGGGTACGTACCAATTTTGAATAAATATAATTTGATTTTGATATTGTTACACCTTTTTTACGCCACTACAAGTTAGTCTTTGACTGCAATCTCACCTCAATGTAAATGATGATGTAGTCTAAGATGATAGCGGGCTAACCTATTCCGGGTGTTTCAATATAATCATACCGGAACGCTCAATCGCTTGGCGGCATTTATTACTATTTTAGGTATTTTATTTTTTCCTGTAACAAGATGAAGATTTTTACTTATATCTTTATAATTTTTGTATCCACCATAATATCGGAATATTACGTTACATAGTACTATACTCGAAATGCTAAGACAAAAAAATATCAAAAAAACTTGCATGAGTTGGTTGAGTCTGTTCGATAAAGTCAGTTTATATATGTATTTTAGAAAAAAATAAAACCGCATTCTGACGACACTATTATTTGCTGTCAAGTACTCTTGAAGAGTACTGTTTGTCACATTTGTTTGATAGATCGGTGATCCTTTTACAGTGTGGCTATAAACTATTTTCAATTACCTTGTAATTTACCCATGTAAACTGACTTACTGAACTGACTCTACCAATAAACTTTTTATGCTTCTAGAAATACACAAAACTCAGTTGAAAAGATGAGCCGTGAAAGCGTAGCAGACAGACAGGCACACTTTCGCATTTATAAATTAAGTATGGATATTAAAGTTTGAGCTTTTGACATACTTACTTACCTTAAATAAGTCATTTAATTAAAAATCCCTTTTTAAGCCCGTTCCAAAAGTTTCAACAGAATTAAAACTTTCTGTTGAAAAAATTTAAGTACCTAAATAGGTACCTAAAGCCCGCAACCTCACCCGCGTGCATTTAGGTTTTTAAAATTCGGCGTTGAATGGGAATATTAAGATTTTCCGGAATTTTAGTAGTCTTGCTCCGGTTTACGTGTTCTCCGAAGCACGATAATTACATATTGTCTTAGAAATCCTATTACTGTATTTATCCCAAGTCCCAACAATCGAATCCAGGGATTTATGATCTGCATTCAGAACCAACTACTAGACCAACGGAGCAGTAAATCCTGAATCAAACTTAATAATATAAATGCGAAAGTGTGTTTGTTTCTCCTTCAATCACGTCGCAACAGAACAGCGGATCCACATGGTTTTGTATGGGTATTGTTGAGGACCTGAGGAGTGACAAAGGCTGTTAAAAAAAAAGTTAATAAGGAGGAGGAGGAAAAAGTCCCGTAGGAATCAGAAAATCTTATTCCACGCTTACGAGGTCGCGGGGATAACCTAGTTATACCTAAATATACAAAAGTTTAGTGTTCGAAAACAAACAACTCCAATTTGTACAATTGGAGTTGTTTTTGTTGGTAAGGCACAATAAGACTTCCAAAATACAAAATAAACATTAATTGGCTAGATAATTGTACAAGCAAGTTGAAATAACAACAAATAAATATGCTACGTCTATAATAACAGCAAATGGAGTCACGGAGAAGTTTCCCAGGAGGCAATGTTCAGGATAAGTTCGCACTGCGAAAAATATTCGCACGAATATTTTGTGCTGTACGGAGTTGTATGACGCTCACCGAATTCGCAGTGCGGATAAGGTAACAACTAACAACCCTTAGCCCGCCCGCCGTTTAGTGCGTAGGCGGGTTAATTTGTTAATACTATTTACCTTACCTACTGATACAATCATCATCAGAAACCCAGCAAATCGCAATGGTTCCATGTCCGAGTAACCTGTTCAGGTCGTAGACCACCATGCTGGCCGAGCGCAGATTCATCTCTCTGCAAAGCGCTCGTTTGCAAAGTTTTGAATTTTATAAATAAAATTCAAAACTCAAACGTTTTTATTCAAACAAACTTCTACAAGTATTCTTGAATCTTCGAAATCTACCACTGGTTCGGAATGACATTCCTATCGAGAAGAACCAGCAAGAAACTCAGCTTCAATTTTGAAAGCCAACTTAATGGGAAATTAACAGGTTGTCTCACGATGTTTCCCAATGAACGATATAAATTCGTATTAAATAATATATCTTTTAACTCGCATATCATAATATTAAATATTAGATGATGTCCGGGACTCTGTCCGCGTAGATTACCGTTTTTGAATCTCGCGAGTTGATTTTCCGGCATAAAAAGTAGATGTCCTTCCCGGATACATGACAATCTACGAGTACCTCTGTACCAAAATTAATCAACATCGCTAGAAAAGATGGGCTGTGAAAGCGTAACAGAGATAGATAGATACACTTTCGCATTTATACATAATATTATTAGTATGGATAACTCTGAAAAGATAACTTTTCCGGATTCGAATCCCATACCTGAGAACTAGTAGCAACACTTCAGAGATACGCTACTATCACCGTTTCGATCAAATATTTCAAATTAGGTAAACTGTATACTTACTGCCATCCAATCCATACAGATATTATAAATGCGAAAGTGTCTGTCTCTGTGACGGTTTCACAGCCCATGTTTTCTAGCGATGTTGATTAATTTTGGTACAGGGGTAGGTTGTATCCCGGAGAAGGATTTAGACTACTTTTTATTCCGGAAAATTAAACGATTCCGGCGGGAATCAATAAATCTTAATCCACGCAGATGAAGTCGCGGGAATCATCTAGTAATTCATAAATATGATGGTGGTAATCAATTCAATACATCGTTTACCCTGTTTGCCACTAAAGCAGGTACTGATGACCTGGTTGGCTTCTTTTGGAAGGTCATAATAATTAAGGTGCAATCGTCGAGACTATCAAAAGCTTTATTGGCAATTCAAAAAAAGTTTCTTTTGCAAATTCTTAATTATGTACATAGTCAATTAGTCAGCAATCAGCATCATCAATTTTTCATGTGAGTAAAGAGGTCTTTTTTTTATACGTGCTATACTTAGCAGTTATCGGTTGGATTAATAGAAACGGTCATGATCCTCAGTAATTGGGATGATGACAACTCAATAAAATCATCAACTCCTTATCAAACTTAAAAACGCACTTCTAAAGGTCAGCTCTCGTAGGATATTTATTATTTATTAGTACCAACGTACATAGTACACATTTTTAACGTCCATTTTACAAAGTACTTATAAGACGTGATGGTGATGATCTTACAACTAAAGCTACGAGTATTCCAAACGCGCCTTCTGAAGAGGAGAAGAGCCCACAACAAACTTAGACGGGTTTTATTATTAATATCATCATCTCACGAAACATCTTAAATAAATTACATCTAAAGTTATCAATTAGATTAGTTATCCGCTGGAACAATTAATTCCCACGCTTTTTTATCATTTAAATAATCATTTGAATAGGAGGAATCTCATCCGAAATACAGATAATTATTGATGTACCCTTATTAAGGTAAGAAGGTTTGAGGTAAATAAAACTTTTGTTAAGTCTGGCAATTGTTAATTGTCAGCAGTCAGCCGTGACCGCGTCACCACCTCGTCCTCAGCGCCCCATATGGCGTCCACACCTACCTTGTTATTACTGGAACACCTTGCAAAATGATGTTAAGGCGAGTCACCTCAGCTCAGCGGTGAAAACTGGTTTGCTAGATCAAATTTTTTCGGTATTTACTATTAAATAACGGTCTTACAAAAAATATCCGATACACTTAAAGATATTGTCTAAAGAATGTGCTAATTTGTTACACAATAGGATGTACTTTACTCGATCAAAAAAAATCTTGAAACAGGCTAAATTAAAAGTTTAAAACGAATTTTTTATTAATAAAATTTTCATCATTTTTATATGGATAAATTCCTCTTGAAGTATTAATGAGAACCTGCTAAAATTTATTTCAAACTGAAGTCCTATATCTATTTAATTCAAATTAATCCCTGAATTTGAACGTTGCCAAGCGGTTTCAGAATATACCGCGCTGCCCGCTTCCCCGCCAGTCTCTACGAGAAATGTACCGCGAGACGCGCGGGCGGCACCCCACACCTCACCTCCTAAAATCTTGGAGGTGACTCGCCTTAATGTCACTCTTGCTGAACACTCGCATTATACTGGTCGTAAATGACAATAATATGAGCTCCAACGCATCACCAGCTCACTACAGGGGCCATATTGCCAACACTTACAGCAAAACATAAGCAATATTACCTACTCAAAATAACAGTTTGATGTTACGCACCTTGACGTTCCTAATATAACGATTATAATTCTAAAACACGAAAATTAACAATAATGAAACAATATGGCTTTAAGCGTTGACAGTATGGCCCCTAAACACAAGCCTCCTCTCTTAGTGAGAAGGTTTTATGACCTCTTTGGCGCAGTGGTAAGCGCTGTGATCGTCTTATAAGTGGGAGGTCACGGGTTCGATTCCCGACAGGGTCAATTTGGGAATTTATAAATTCTGAATAATATAATATTCACAGATCTAGTCTAGTGGTGGTAAGTAGACCCTACCGGTAAAGAAGTGCTAAGAACGATTTAGTGCAGTTCCGGTACGATGTCGTAAAGGAATTTATTACCCTCGACGAAACGGAGACGGTATATGTGTTTGCCCTAAGAGGTTGTGTGTTTGTTTGTTTGTTTGTTTGTTTGTTTGTTTGTTTGTGCACTTTTTTGTTACCGTTTTCCTGGAAAACTACTGGACCGATTAATATGCGGTTTTTTGCATTAGATATGTATAGCTTGTAAGAAGGTTCTTAGATATATTTCAGGACCATAGACAACCAAGCTGAGCTGTAGTCTATGATTTTAATTTTTCAATATGTTACCATTTTTCTCAAAAAGTACTGGGCTGATTGAGATGCGGTTTTTAGCATTAGATATGTATAGCTTGTGAGAAGGTTTTTAGATATATTTTAGGACCATAAACAACCAACCTGAGCTGTAGACTATGATTTTAATTTTTCAATATGTTACCATTCTTCTCAAAAAGTACTGGGCCGATTGAGATGCGGTTTTTTGCATTAGATATGTATATTATGTGAGAAGGTTTTTAGATATATTTTAGAACCATAGACAACCAAGCTGAGGGTTAGTCTATGATTTAAATTTTTCAATATGTTAACATTTTTCTCAAAAAATACAGGGGCGATTGAGATGCGGTTTTATGCATTAGATATGTATAGCTTGTGAGAAGGTTCTTAGATATATTTTAGGACCATAGACAACCAAGCTGAGCTGTAGTTTATGATTTAATTTTTTCAATATGTTACTATTTTTCTCAAAAAGTACTGGACCGATTGAAATGAGGTTTTTTGCATTAGATGTGTATAGCTTGTGAGAAGGTTCCAGGTTTTAGGACCATAGACAATCAAGCTGAGCTGCAATCGTGATTTGGTAAGTGGTCATAGGAACTCCTTAAGTTCTCATCGTAAACCCGTCGTGTTTAGACTCTTTTGATTTGTCTTGAATAGCATTTTGTACCTAGATGCAGCCCAGGGTCTCATGATGGAGCCAGGAGGTGGTCATGGGAACTCCTTAAATTCTCATCGTAAACCCGTCGAATTTGGACTCTTTTGATTTGTCTTGACGAGCGCTTTGTAGCTAGATGCTGCCCAGGGTCTCATGATGGAGCCAGGAGGTGCTCATGGGAACTCCTTAAGTTCTCATCGTAACCCGTCGTATTTGGACTCTTTTAATTTGTCTTGACTACCACTTTGTACCTAGATGCTGCCCAGGGTCTCATGATGGAGCCAGGAGGTGGTCATGGGAACTCCTTAAATTCTCATCGTAAACCCGTCGTATTTGGACTCTTTTGATTTGTCTGGACAAGCGCTTTGTACCTAGATGCTGCCCAGGGTCTCATGATGGAGCCAAAAAGTGGTCACAGGAACTCCTTAAGTGATCACATTTTTTCTAACAATTTTTATCAGAATATTAAAATTTAACACTATAATATGACACGTTACTAAGCACAAGTTTTATCTCGGAATGAGAAGGGTTTGGCCATAGTCCACCACTGGTCAATTCTGGTCAAAAAAACTACTGATACTACTAACTATTTTATAATAATATATACTTTTGTTAAGTTCTAATTGTTGTTTCAATGGAGGTCAGCAGTTCGTCGTGGGTTTTTTAAAATTTTTAATTTTATTACTTGTTTTAGAAAGGAGTCTTGAAATTTTTCACCTTAGATAGATAGGGGTTAAAAATGTATGAAAATCGAATTTAACGTGAGTGAAAACGTGGTCACAAGCTAAGTTATACATCCAATAATATTAAAATGCGACAGTGGGTTTGTTTGTCCTTTAATCAAGCCACGGATCGACGTGATTTTTCGCATGGGGTATAGTTGAGGACCTGGGAGAGTGACATAGGCTATAGGCACATATTGCCGAGTTTCTTGCTGGTTCTTCTCGGTAGGAATGGCATTCCGAATCAGTGGTAGATTCACTTGACGATTCAAAAGTACTTGTAAAAGTTTACTTGAATAAAAATCATTTTGAATTTGAATTTGAATTTTGAATAATATACGTTTTATGAGGTCCCACGTGAATTAATAAACTTCAAACGCGCTGACGAAGTTGCGGGCATCAGCCAGTACAATATAAAATATCCTCCTAAAGAAGTGTGTGTGCAATTTACACACGGCAGACTTGAAATTTCAGTAAAGTAGCGAGAGAATGAGATAAATATAACTTGTATTCTATCTCATTCTCTCGCAGGCTAAATCCTATTTTGAATATGTTTGTCTCTTTTTGGTGTCGCTTTTTTGTTTCATGGAATTTTCAAATCACAACAAATCTAAAGAAGTTTAACTTCACTTAAGAGGTTTAAGCTACTAAATCGCATGTCCCAAGAGCACTAAAGTCTAATTTCCCAAGTAATCACCGTTCCCACTTGGTTCCCTGCCAGTCCACCACCTGCTGCGGTAGTTAAAATCTTTCCATTCATAAACCGGAGCATAGCCAACGCCCTACCCCCGCCCCCGCCGCCGGCGCCGGTCAAACAACAAACAATGACAGATTTACGTGTTACATGCTGAACGTAAATTCGCTGGAAATTGATGCTATTGTTTCCGAGGAAATAATATATTGAGTCTGGTTTCGACGACTTCCGCGACTTTACTTCATTCATCCGCTTTGCTCCTTGGGTAGTAGAGTCGCCGCTACAAATTACACTACGCAATATTTCCATACATAGCTATTATCATAAAGTATCTGTCGAATTTTCCACATTTTCCAGCCAAACGTTCACAGGGCATTGCTGTCAACCGGCGCTAGATCTGCGAAAGAAAAACAAAATTTTAAATTTTCCACATTTTCACATTTTTGGACTTAGAAAAATTTCATGTAAAAAAAAGCAAACAGGCATAGGTCGTATCCCAGAGAAGAACATAGGTCTCTTTTTAAACTGGAGAATTCAAGAGTTCCCGTGAGAATCAAAAACCTTAATCCACTAGGACGAAGTCGCGGGCATCATGTAGTTTATTTTTAATTTTTATGCAAGTTTTGATGTAAAGCAAAGGGCTGAGCTGTACACCCATTCTGGGCGGTGTCAGTGTCACAGACAAGCACATTGTTCGGTACAATAGTATAGTATAATATGATTGTTTGTTTGTGACACCTTCATTGAATAAATTAATTTTCTTTCATCTTTCTTTCAATAAGTATATGTTTTGCGAATTATTTAATAGCTAGACTGCCTCGTTGGTCTATTGGTTAGCATGTTCGACTGCGGCTGACCATGTCACGGGTTCGAATCCCGGGTCGGGCCATAATTAAGTACCTATTGAGTTTTTCTGACATGACGTTGTCAGCTGTAGGTGTAAGGAATGATTTCCCGGGATAAAAGTACTCTATGTCTACTCTTCAGGTCCCCAACTCTATATATAATATGCAAAAATCACGTCCACCCGTATCTCTGATGCGGCATGATTTAAGGAAAACCAAAAAACACAATGGCTTCACAACGGCAAGATGGCTTATCTCTGTGGAGATATTATACAGACGAGAGTTACGCAAATACAGGTGTATTTACAGGTAAATAGTCCAATGGGACGACAATCTAACACGACCGGAGAGAAATCCTTCCCATTATGATTAATAGAAAGGGATCAAGACCCTGGCTTCTTGCCAGACCTGACTTGTCAGTCGTAGAATTAGCGAAGCTTCGGTCAACGACCCGGGGCACTCATGCAGGTTTCCTGTTTCCTACATTTAAAAGCGCATTACGAATACTAACTAAAGTGTTACGTACAAAGTTCATCGTTCAAAAAATGTCCGGATTTGAACCCGCGACCTTTGGCAAATATCCAAACGACGCGACGCGACTTTAACGTTAGTTCACCACGTTTTCTGAAGTGCATTGTTCAATTTTCAAACAATAGCAAAACTTAAATTAATTTATTTTGGACAGCCTGGACTTAAGACGTCTCGGACTTTATCGTGTATCTACCACAGGTACAGAAAGCAGCTTCTATTGAGAAGAGTTTATATTTCACTTGTTCTGTTTAATATAATTTGAGTTGACTTTCATAGTTATTCGATTATAAGCCTTAGCGATCTCATCTGGTGGTAATTGGCGATAATGTCTGACGTAAGCAAGCTAAAGTACACGAATCGGTTAAGATAATATGACATCCTTTTTGGAGAAAGCTCAGAATTTTAGTATTGTGAAATGCCTAGATCTAGAAGTTGTTACACTAGTATCTCTTCATCTTCTAAATATATAAAAGGAAAAAGTGACTGACTGGCTGACTGACTGATCTATCAACGCACAGCTCAAACCACTGGACGGATCGGGCTGAAATTTGGCACACAGATAGCTTTTATGACGAAGACATCCGCTCGAAAGGATTTTTGAAAATTCAATTCCTAAAAGGGTAAAATAAGGGTTTAAAATTTGTATGAAACTCGAACTTAACGTAAGTGAAGCTGCGGGCAAAAGTTAGTTCTGCAATAAACGCCAAAACACACTAGGGGCAAAAAAAATTTAATAGACACATCAAACCGCGTAACTCACTGTTATATGGAGCTGTACAGACTAACACGACAGGACAAAATGGCGATCTCCCCCAAAGTGGACGTTTTGTCTTGTTGCTCCGTATATTGTATTTTGTCATTAGGGGTAAAAGCACGCACTTTTCTCTTTAAGGCTTTATTTAGCCGAAACTATTAAGATGGCAGACACAAATTTATAGTACATTTGTAGCACGTTTATCAGGCTTCTAATTGATATAAAGTTCATTAAGATAACTATCAAGATTCTTTAATTATAAAGCAAACAGATGAAATGATCAGACTGCGTAATTTTACCCCGGCATAGGGGTAAAAGTACGCAATCGTAAGGGTAATAGTTCGCGTGTAGGATAAAAGTACAATATTCGGGATTCGTACCTTCAGTTAGGTAATAATAAAAATATAGTATTAAAAAAAAGATTTATGTAGAAAAATCAGTACACAATTAAAATAATTCAGATATAATCAACGAAATAAACTTATAATACTTCTAAAAGAACATAAACTAAGATATCTAGCACTTTGCTATTGGTAAAGTCAAAAGTCATAATTATAGATATTGCAATTCACTTAAGTTTTAAGGAGATCAAAGGCATGTTATTTATGTTTAGGCTTCGGCCGTGGCTAGTTAGCACCCTACCGGCAAAGACGTGCCGCCAAGCGATTTAGCGTTCCGGTACGATGCCGTGTAGAAACCAAAGGGGTACCTAAGGGTTTAATATAACCGCCATGCCCCTAACAGGTTAGCCCGCTACCATCTTAGACTGCATCATCACTTACCATCAGGTGAGATTGCAGTCAAGGGCTAGCTTGTAGTGGATAAAAAATAAAAATAAAACTTTTTTTTCTTCCGAAACTAGAGATATTCCTGGTGTCTTTTTTACATAATTTCGAGGCATTATTTCGCAATCTGAAACAAAAAATATGTACTTACATTTATATCATACAGTATAAGTGGGTATACATTATTAATTGTAGAACTACCTATTTGGTTAAAGTTTTGTAGATGGGGTAAAAGTACGGGGGTAATAGTACGCGTACTATTACCCCCGTACTTTTACCCCATTTGGCTGGTAACGAAAACAAAGAGCAATAGTAAAAATTTCAATAATGCTAGGTTAGTATGTAAGTTTGAAATAAATTGTTTAATAATTATACAAAAACAAGAAAAAAAGCTTATCTTGATAACCACATAAGATTGAGTGTCACCAACTTTTCCGTAGAACACAAAAATACGAATTTTTACCTTAATTTAACTTATTGAGTCATAATTCGCGGCATACCGCACGCACTGCTCTCCAAGTGGTGACACATAATGGTGGCCCAAGCGCGCGTTCTCCCGTCGACCAAGCTCCCCCGCCCGCATACCCTTCACTGAAAAATCGGCATTGCGAACTTTTGCCCACTGCGGACTTTTACCCCGAATAACTCTATTTTGAGTGTTCGCTGTTACCAATAGGAGAGACTAGGCACAGCTAACTGCTACTACCCAATAGTGTTGTAATGCAACAGGGAAACGCCGCGCTGTAGGTAATGGCATTGTGAGCCGTTAGTTCCAAGACCTTCAACTCCATAACAACCTGAGCGTGCATTTCACTGACATTTGCCGTAACTTTATCCCACCATCTGCGTGCTAAACACAGTTAAATACAATATGATGTGAACTAAATTGAAATTAAATCACATTGTTTGTTATAAGGAATAGAATAATTTATTTATTATAAAGTGTGCCTGTCTGTCCGTCAGCCAGTCTGCCTTTAACGTTCCATCTTTTAAACCGATTTTGTCGAAACTAGGTACAGACATAGGCTGTGTCCCGGGGAACGACATACCTAGGCTTTTTATTCCGGAAAATTAAGGAGTTCCAGCGGGAATAAAAAAAAACGGCCAAGTGCGAGTCGGACTCGCGCACCGAGGTCTCCGTACAAACCTGTGAGTATATAAGTAAAAGTTATGGTACCTATTTTTATTGCTACATGAAATCCATAACATTAGTAAGTTTAAAATTATTAATTCGCAATTTTTCCTTTATCTGTGCTTTATGACGTACCAAATTTTAAGATTCTGAGTTCACGGGAAGTATCCTGTAGATTTTGATTCCCTTGCGAGTGTCGAAAATTTGCAGCATAAACGGCTGTATCTTAAGATTGCGTTGGCTTAGAAGTTTGATTTTTCACAGCTCCAAGGGACAGTAGACCTGAATATTTGATATGAATTTCAGCTTGATACCTCCATGCGTTCCTGAGAAGAAGGGTCTTGACAGACAGACAGACGGACAACAAAGTGATCCTATAAGGGTTCCGTTTTTTCCTTTTGAGGTACGGAACCCTAAAACGACTTAATCCACGCGGACGAAGTCGCGGGCATCACTTTACTGTAGCTTTCTTTCTATTTTGGAACGTCAAAACGCGGACTTAGTAGTAAGAGTTTTCATATTATGAAATACTACTGGTTAATATGAATGTAATGAATACTTGTGACGTCATCGCGTAATCAAAAGTCAACGCACTTTTAAAATTTAATCGATAGTTTAAAATGGTTATCAAACTTAAGATTGTCAGGGGACGTGATAGAAATTAGAGAATGTCGATGATAGCTTTAATATTGGTATCTTCAAATCAAGAGTGAATAGGCATTTTCTGGGCAAGCGCGCTCCAGCTTAGGCTGCATCACTCCTTCCAGCAAGTCTGATTGCAGCCAAGCGCTAGTCTATAAATAATTAAAAAATCTCAAATTCCCTTAGAAATAATAAATGCTATAAACAAATGTACAGCGCAAATACGTTGTTATTAGTATAGGATAAACAAATTGCGTAAACGAGGAGAAATCTAAGCAGTTATTTGTTCAAGATTTTACTATTGGATATTATATCTGCCAGCTGAATGTCAGTAATACAATACCTACTTATGATAATATGTGATCACTTGAACTGTTACATCATAGGATTTTTATGAATGAATGTATGCTTAAATGAAAAATTAATTAGTTTTTTTACTTTTATGGCACACCGCATAGATCTCAACATGCCATCAGAACACTTTATTTTTAACTAGATAATGCTTGCGACTTCGTCCGCTTGGATTAGGATATTTCGATACCTGCGAGAACTCCTTAATTTTCCGGGAATAAAATGTCTAAAAAAGCCTATGTCCTTCCCCGGGATACAACCTATCTATGTACCAAATTTCGTACAAATCAGTTAAAAAGACAGGCCGTTAAAGCGTAGCAGACAGACAGACAGACACACTTTCGCATTTATAATATTAGTATGGATTATACAATTAAATTATTATATTACACTGTAACAATATGGATTTCCAATAAAACTTTATTATTTTACGGACTTGGCGAATTTTGCTGTCCTATTTAAATATTTATATAGCCCACAAATCATAATAAAGTTTAATGACTTCAAAACCATAAATTGAAACGTTTTTTGATTGTAGTATGATGATAAATAGGAGCTTAAGTCATTATTATTATAACAAAATTTTAGTATTAGTATTCTATACTAATAATAAAAAAGCGAATCCATGTTCTAATATTGTTGACGTGGGTGTTTTACAATTATAATCCTTATTATAGGGACGTCACAACTACAGTACATACGTGGGATAAAACTCATATTGAAATAATACTACTTTAATTAAGCGATGCCAGGGATAAAAAGAAAGCATAATAATATGGATATGTCAATTGGAGTTGATTACGGCGATGTCACGGCTCGTGAGTCACAGGCGCCGTACAGTGCTGAGTAATTAGCAATTACTCATAGCTGCGCTCAGGCGCAATGCTCAGGGTCGCCGGGGCAGGTGCAGGGTCGCGGGATCAATGGGAAACAGACCTGAAATACCAGCGCTATTGTCACGTGACATGGATATTGTGATATCTTTAATTAATAGTGAAGGTTACTTATCCACGCGGGCTAATAAACTGGACCTAAACTAAACTCTAAATTATTAAATCTATACTAATATTATAAATGCGAAAGTTTGGATGGATGTATAATACTCAATCACACCATAACGGCTGAACGGATTTGGATGAAACTTCGCATAGAGATACATTATAGTCTGGAATAACACATAGGCTAGGCTAGGCTTTTTATTCCGGAAAATTAAAGAGTTCCCGCGGGAACCGAAAAACCTCTGTCCACGCGGACGAAGTCGCGGACATTAGATAGTATACAAATTTATTATTTACTTTGAGTTTAGAAGTTAAATATTTGGAACTTTAGTTATAGAAGTCCGGTAAGTGCTCAGTTTAGCATGATAGTCACGTCGCCCGGGATCTCCTCGCATCTGCAAGCCAAATGGAAACTTTCTCGCCAAAACGAAAATGGCAGACGAAAGTTCCCCGAGTAGCTACGTGTGCCGGAAGTTTGATGACGACATTACCGCCGAAGAGCTGATGGGATGTGGAAGGAAAATTAGAATCGGTACAAAACGTTATGAGATGGGAAAATCCGGATTGTATTGTTGGATAAGTTAGGCAAAGGATGATTGTTGCCCGCGATTTCCGCCGCGTGTTTTTTTTTAAAAACATATATAGCGAGTAAACGAGCAGGTGGGTCGCCTGATGGTAAGTGATTACCGCCGCCCATGAACATTTGAAGCACCAGAGGAACTGCCAATGCGCCAATGCCGGCTTTTGAGATACTTATATTTATCCGCCCTTTGAAGAGCCACATATTGAAAAATCCCGTTATGTACGCCAGTAAATTCGTTTGAACAAACGGTCCGTGATAGCGTAACAGACTATACTTTCGTACTTATAATATGAGTATCTACGGATTAAGCTTCATTTTCCTAATAGTTACAATATTTGAATATAAAATTAGACATATAGTGGTTTCCTTGGTGTCAACAGCACTCCGATTCAGTCGTAGATTTACTAATAGACAAATGAGACAATTCTCTAGTGATTCTATGGATCTTGCAATGCAAAGTACCTACATTTTAATGCAAACACCGACGGCACAATTTACCCTTGTCTTTATGCTAAGTAGCGCGACTTTCCGGAAGCTAGTTAGCAGTCTAGACTTGATATACAGTGAATTATTCATGACACTTTATTTTAAGATTTTTTGACGACCTCTGGCTCGGTGATTGAGCTGTGGACTTTTATAGGTTCGATTAAGATCTTCGAAATTGGCCAAGGTTTAATGAGAGTTTTAGCCATAGACTTAGAATGTACCGTAGCGAAAAAATTCTATGTCTATGGTTTTAGCCGCAACTTAGCATTCTATTCTATAACAAAATTCCATCAACCTATTTTAAATTTGCCTTTACACAAGTTTAAGAAAACCTGGCTGGTTCTTCTCGGTAGGAAAGGCATTCCGAACCAGTGGTACAATTACAGGACGATTCAAAAGCACTTGTAAAAGTTTTTTTGAATAAAAAAATTAATTGAATTTGATTTTTTAATCACCGTATTTCGATATAAAAGGGAAAACGATAAAAATGAGGTAATTATGTAAAAACTTGCTGTCTTCCATTTTTATTTTCTGCATCGTCACTAACCAGTAACCACTTCATAAATATCACCGTTAAAGTCACAGTCAATTTCTGACAACATTATAATGTTATACAGTGAAAAGGTTACATTGAGTAGAAATATAGTAATTGCCACGAAATTTGACCCGACACCCATAGACTTAGAATGTACGTAGCGAAAAAATTCTAAGTCTATGCCGACACCATTTATTCTAGGGTTGCCAATTTCATGGTTTACTATAGCTTTACTAAACTAAACTAAATAAATAATACCGTTAAAAACTTCCGCACCACGGTCTGTCGGCCAGTCTTGTGCTTTAAGTTTCTAAAAATCGTGTGAAACCTTATCTTCCTAATAATTAAATTAATTGATTTTTGTCACAAGTAACTCACAAATATACAAATTTACAGATTCTACAAATCACCGTGGTTGACGTTTTAAATGGCAAAACACACTATATTATACGTACCTAATAGGGAAAAAGGCCTGCGAACTCACTTTATAATATAATAATATATAGAGCTGTACAGAACTACAGCGACAGGACAAAACGTCCTTTTCTGTCCGTAGTGTTTCAAATCATAGGTTTTTATAGGTTAATTCATTTAAAATCCAAACGTGTGAATGCTCTGTTGTAGCTTTTTATGGTCAGTCTAAACGCAGCCTTGCATTTGCATACTAAAACAATACGAAGGCGGAATACTGTGATAAGATAATTATGTAGATAGGATATTGTGATTTGAATAATTTGTCTGTCTGCACTCTGCAGAACAGGTTTGAAATACTATATTAATCTATAGATTGCAGGAAATGAAAAACAACCAAATATTTAAATGATTTCCTGTGATTTAGATCCATAAATATCGCCGCACTTCTACTTAGAAACATAAAAAAAGTTTCAATCATCTTTTACCATGTGTGGTTTTCCCATTCTTGGAATCGAATGTAATTTTGCAGGTATTTTATCCTCATTATCAACCCATCGCCGATGCTCTAGTGGATGAGTTAAGGCCACAGTCCACCAAGCTAGCCAAGTGTGGATAGGCAGACTCCACGCGTCACCTTTGAGAACATTATGTACAACTTTCGGGCATTTAAGTTTTCTCACTATATTTTCCGTCGCCGTCAATTTAAATCTTATTTATTTTTGAATAAAAGTTACATTAAGATGTTATGTTTTTTATGCAACGGCGGTGCGCGTAGTCTTATAATATGTTCATCAGTCTATATTGAGTATGCTTATTTTTTCCTTGCATCACAGCTACAGCCTAAACGCGTGAACCGATTTTGAGGATTCTTGTACAGTGATAGGAATCATGTATTGTGATTCCACAGTGTCGTGTACAAATCTATGATTTTTATCAAAATACAATAAATGTTAAGTAAATTAGGATGTGCAAATCAAGTTATTACCTATTTATTTTCTTAAAACGCACAAGACTGAAAAATTAGAAGTACATGGCCAGGGATAGAAACCACGACCACCCGGATAGGAAGTCAGGTGTATGAGCCACTAGGTTGTCACTACTTTTTTTCATAGCCAAGTCGCTACGGACATCTTCATTGACTAGTAAGCCCTTTGTAGTCGTGTGTAAGAAAGGCGTGGAGCCACGCATTGGCGCCATGGACTTCCGTCGCGTGATTGACGCTCAGTCACGACTATGTTCTATATGTTATGAGTATTACTGCTCAACTTTGCTATACCATATTGCATTATGGACAAAGGTGGAAACAGTATTAAGCACCAACCCAATCATGCCTTTCATACTTATATTATAAATGAGGAAGTTTTTGTTTGTTGGCTTGTTTTGTCCTTCAATCACAGAACAATGAATCTACGTGATTTTTTGCGTGTAGTTGAGGACCTGGAAAGTGACATAGGCTACTTTATATCCCGGAAAATCAAAGAGTTCCCGATGGATTTTGAAATAACCTAAGTCCACGCGTAGTAAAATATTTATTTAGGTAAGTATTTACCTAATTTAATAATGTATAGTGTTTGTCACTGTGTGGGTCACTTAGGGAAGTTTCTAAACAATCTTAAATAAATCTTATTACATATCAAAGATTGCGGAACCGGCAGGATTCGCACCTGCGTCTCAACAATTTTTGATATTTAGAAATATAATATATAAAGTTTAGCTCGAGCAAGTAATAATTTAGCGCCTGCAACGTGCTCGTTTTTCCACTACGACGTTTTTGACGATCTCCGTGGCGCAGTGTTGAGCGCTGTTGTTTAACGTTCGGAGGCCCCGGGTTCTATCCCCGGCAGGGTTAATTTGGGAATTTATAATTTCTGAATTTTCCCTGGTTTGGCCTGGTGCGAGGCTTCGGCCGTGGCTAGTTACCACCCTACCGGCAAAGACGTACCGCCAAGTGATTTAGCGTTCCGGTACGATGCCGTGTAGAAACCGAATAGGGGTATGGGTTTGATATAACTGCCATGTCCCTAACAGGTTAGTCCGCTACCATCTTAGACTGCATCATCACTTACCATCATGTCAAGCAGTCAAGGGCTAACTTGTAGTGGATAAAAAAAACTAGGAATATAGTACGGTCTGTCAGTGTTTCCAAACGCGCGCCGCGCCAGGCCTCGCCCGGTTGCAAAACATATACCTACCTAAATACGTCACGCGTGAATACGTACGGCACATTTTCAACTATTGCAGGTACTTGCGGGAAGTTTCTAGGCTTCATGTCAAATTATTGCCTTTTTAGATGGTAGCAGTACGAACGCAATATTGAAGTAACAACTTTTGTAATCTTTCGAGTAAAATATTATTCACTATATTAGCAACTGCTTCCAAAACAATTCACAATTCCCAAAACAAAACGACAAAACTTGCTGCGTATCAAATCAATATATCCAAAATTTTATCAGGTGTGTGAAGTCAGCCAATTCGCATCTGACTAGCGTGATGGACTATGGTCTCAATTCTTCTCACTCTGAGAGGAACTCGTCGATGGGGTGAGCTTACCACGATGGTAACCTACCTGCCTGCTGAACTTCAGTCGAGCGATTGTTTACAGTTATCAACCTTCAAGCTATAGTCTTAAACGCAAATGATGCCATCAACTATAACGTGTCGATTTTTTTATTCCACTAAAAGTAAGCCCTTAACTGCGATCTCATCCTATGGTAAGTGACGATGCAGTCTAAGATGCGAGCGGGATGACTTCTTAGGGGTATACCCCCATCGCCTTCTACACGACATCTTACCGGAACGCTAAATCGCTTGGCGGTACGTCTTTGCGTGTAGGGTCACAGGGTGGTAACTAGCCACGGCCGAGGCCGATAGACAATGAATCAAATGAATTAATATTTTTTATTAAAGTAGTTTTTAGCAAGTGTTTTTGAATACTGTTTCCCGCAGTATGTGTAGACTGTAGAGTGTAGACTGTAGTCATGTGACTCAGGTATAATCCACCAGCTGATTACATGTGACACTGGCCACTGCAGAGGCCGCGTGCTTTGTTTGACTCATACATCCAATTGGCTAAATCAACACAAGGAATGATAATTCTATGTATTTACGTGTGGAACATGCTGTTGACACAGTTACGAATTTCATTATGCTCAAATTCAACGTGATATCACAATAGTGTTACAACGTGATATAGGTTAGGTTAGGGTTTGACACGAATATTCAGGTAGTGCACTTAGGTTCTATCGGGTTAATATACCTAATATATTACAATTTACCGAAAAATAAGGCGTTAAATTGTAAGCAGTATGTTACGGTTCACAATCTGTCGACAGTTTACAATCTATCGAGATAAAAAACGTTATATTATAATCTAACGGTTTTTACAATCTTACGGTGACATATATGTACATTTAATTTTGCATACTAAGGCGGTACGAAGTTCGCCGGGTCAGCTAGTTATGAATGAAATGAAATGAAATGAAAAATACTTTATTGTACACCACGAAACACATACTTATAAACAATTACAATAAAACTATGCTATGGTACAAATGGCGGCCTTATCGCTTTAAAGCGATTAAATTAATTATTAGCGAATTATTATGAATTAGCGAGCGAGTTATTAATATTATTTGACTATAACTTTTTTCTTACTTCAAAACGCGCGTTTAGTAAGTGTTTTACTTGCTTGTGAAGTCGTGACGTCATCAAAATTCGAGGCACTTTTTAAACTTTAATCTATAGTTTTTAATATAGGTTATCATAAACCAACAGCGGACGTGCTTATTTACGCCTACCGAAGATCATCTAAAGGACCTTTTTTTTGTCTAGGCAAAATCTCAGTTGTCTGACGCGCGTCGCGTGCGCATCGTTATCCAATCCGCAAGTTGCGCAACAGTTAAGCAACCTCTACACGGCAATAAGGCCAGCGCTCAGTCCACTGACACGGTTCGCTTTCTATATACAAATCAATACGCCTTTTTTTGGAACGTCCGTTTAAAAATTTAAATTCGCCGAAACAAAGTTTTATTTATGGCCTTCATTCGAAACAACAATTTTTATTATTACATATTAGATTTCTCAATAAATTATTTAGTCGTAATACAATGGTAGCGAGATTCTATTGAAAAGAGTCGGCAAGAAACTCAGCAGTTGCTCTATTCATAACCTCTTTGCATTACCGTGATAAAAAGTAGCATAAGGCACTCAGTCTCCCGGTCTTACTCGTACAATGTAAAAATCATGTCGTTACGTTACGACTATTGAACCATTGATGTATAATTTTAGTACTCGTACCTGATTGAACCAACAATCACACACTAATCGCATTCAAATATGGATAGTGATAGTTACGTAGTAGATAACACCGAGTAGTGTACCTAGTTACAGGTTTACTTTATACAAACAGAACAGGTTCTTCCTTTAAAATAAATAACTGCTGAGAAATGCGAATCTTCTCATTACAACCAATCTTATCTTCTCAAAGCATCCTTCCGAACCGATGGTAGAGTGCTGACATAATATCATAAGTTGCCCAAGTTGTTTTACATGAAATTACCATTTCATTTCATGTCAGAATTTTTTCACCTTCAAATAATCGAAGTTTTTTTATGGTATAAATTGTGTTCACACAATCGAGCATGTACAAGTATTTACATAATAGCAGCGACTGGCGGCGTGCGTCGAATTGCTAAACGCGACGTATCGTTTACAAGCGGCAAGTTACTGGCGCGAGTAGAGGTCACTGACCCGCAAGGGTGGCGGGGCGACAATAATTGTCTTTCTGATTGTTTTCGTCTAATGTTCTCTTGGTTTACTTTACCTAAAAGTTCCTGAAGCTTGTTTTGTGCTTTGTTCAAGATTTTAAGTGGTCAGTGAGCTGAAGATTCGAAAATTTTGAATGGGCGGTTTAATTAATTATTATTTTGATACTAAAATCAGCCTCAGTTTACGAGTATAGAGGATTTTGTTAGTCAATTTTATATCCCTTTTCCTTCCCTTTTTGTTCTCCTAGGGTCTAGGTCTAGGAGATCTTTTGAAAAAACAATTTTCCACTATAATACATACTTACTTAGTACTTACATACATAGGAACTATATCGTATAATGCGTGTTATAATAAGAGCAGAAAAATACTTCGGACAAAAGTCCGCGCAGCTAATTTTTGTATGGAGTTGTATAATATGGTAGCGCGACAGGAAGTTCAAAATTATCCATTATTTTTAATAGTTCAGAACCCCTGAGCCTTTTTTAAGCTGACCTACATTAATTTCTTTTTCCAAAAGCAAAAAAATTACCATAATTAGATACCTACTCAAAGTAACGAAACATTTTCTTCTTCTTGGGACGAATGCAAAGATTACTTGCATGCTCCTTTTTAATAAGAAACCCAACTAAATAAAGTATTTAAATATGTATGAAGTTCACTTCAAACGAAAACTTTTCAAATTTAAATTTTATTTATAACGCGATTACACAAGGAGCGGTAGTACTGTTGAGTTCGTCTCAAGGGGACCGGCGGCGTTGGATTGGAGTGAAGTTCGCAACGATTTGGAAACTGCCACAATGTTTGAATACGTGGGTCGTCGGTTGCCAACGTCTTGATTACGTTCTTTTTGTTAAAGTTTGTTTGGGACTTGGGAGTGATTTCTTAATGTCCTTTGGTCGCGTCATTGACTGAAACTCGGCATTGTCTATATTGAAAGACATCCACAGCTGGGCATACTCCTGTACAGAAATAGGGATTTCTCGCATCTTTGGATATTACCATTTTTGCGAAGCTGCTTGCAGTTTAAATGGCCTGGATTAAGTTTTTTGTATAGGCCTAAGATTCTTAAACTAATATTATAAATTCGAAAGTGTATTTATTTGTCTGTTTGTCTGCTATGCTTTAATCTTATCATCCGATTTTGATGAAAATTGGTACAGAGCTAAGTTGCATCCAGAGAAAGGACTAGTTTTATCCGGGAAAATAAAAGAGTTCCCGCGGGAATAAAATAAACTTGATTAAAACGGACGAAGTCGCGGACATCATATAACAAGGTGTGCTTAAAAATTAAATTCCATGGCATCGCTTGAAATAAGATAAATACAAAAATGACCTATAGTCTACATTTTTCAATTAATATGAAAATCGGGATTCAAATAGAACTTTTACAACTTTCATGTCGGATTTTTATAGTGCTTACTTAGTTGCGACCACAGAATTCTATTTATGAATAGACGTGGCTGCAATTACTGTCATAATATCAGAGAGTATTATTGAAAATAACGTGTTTTGCATAAAGTTACAGTGCAATTCAAAAGTTGTGGATGATTTGAATCAGGTAATTATTTCTGTATATCTATAAATAAGTAGCCCAAAACTTGTCAACCAACTGCTAAGTACCAACTATTTAAAATGGGTCAAAACACGCCTGAAATCAATGACTATTTATTTGTATTCTAGAATAATAAGATAAGATATTTATTTATTGCAAAAATACACGTGAAGAGTTCTTATAATATTTTGCTGGAATCAGTTCACTTCAAAATATGGCAAAATCTACTCATTATTCGTATTTATGTGATGCAATTACACAATTTTGTGCTAAATCCATTTCTATTCTAATTTAGGAGTCTGTGGTGTTTCTTGTTATTTGTCGTAAATACCGTCATCTCCGTTAAACCAATCCGTGCGTTAAGCGTTATTGGATTGTAAACATTTTATTGTACCGATAAAAACGTATGTCTTACTGTCGTACGCCACTTCCATTCCTAGGGCTTAGCTTATATGGTAATGGGTTTAGTGTGCTAGATTCCTTTTCCTAGATCGACAAATCAAACCTAACTCGTCTCCTTGATACATTATTACTCCTTCCAAAACCAAAACTCATAAAATCTATATAGGATAGTCATAAAAATCATTCTTCCATCATAATCAAACATCAATCAGTCATTTTTATATTTTTATATCTAATATATCTATCAGCTGCTATCAGCTGTAGTGGATAAATTTTACCAATATTTTTTTATTTTACTGTATGAAAGCCTTGGGTCTTTTTGATTAATGTATTTTTGTTTGTTTACAGGTAAATATCAACTAATTATTGCTGTTAGTAAGTGTCAAACGGACTCCACAGGTAAAATATACGAATAGTGTTATATTTTTACCCTCGACGAAACGAAGACGGTATATGTGTTTGCCCTAAGAGGTTGTGTGTTTGTTTGTTTGTTTGTTTGTTTGTTTGTGCACTTTTTTGTTACCGTTTTCCTGGAAAACTACTGGACCGATTGAGATGCGGTTTTTTGCATTAGATATGTATAGCTTGTGAGAAGGTTCTTAGATATATTTTAGGACCATAGACAACCAAGCTGAGCTGTAGTCTATGATTTTAATTTTTCAATATGTTACCATTTTTCTCAAAAAGTACTGGGCCGATTGAGATGCGGTTTTTTGCATTAGATATGGATAGCTAGTGAGAAGGAAAGAACTACTGAGCCGGCACATATATGCAGTTTTGTGTTTTAGATATTATTTTATATATACTTTTGCTAAGTTCTAATTGTTGTTTCAATGGAGCTCTGAAGTTCGTCGTGGTTTTTTTTAAATTTTTAATTTTATTACTTGTAGAAAATTAACTTGACTCTTTTTAGGTGAAAATGCAAATATGACAGAAACTTTTATAATTGAAAACACACAACGTACTTAGTTAAGAAGCAATCTCTTCCAGGAAACCTTATAAAAAAATAAAAGCAGAAATAAGTAAATAACGGAATACACAAAATAAATACAATGCAATTACATATATAGTTTAATATAATAATTAAACTTTAATTACGTCTGTGCATGATCAAAAGTGTCAATAAAACAATCAATAATAATTAGATATCCGTAAAATATGTTACCTACATTATTACCACACAAAGAGGCTCTACTTAATCAACTTGTAACACATAATAGAATATGAAATGAAACCACAAATTAATCTGCACACTAACTACATTGTGTTTGAATTGACAATTAATTGGTTCAATACAACTAGGCAATTAATTTTGAACCGTAGTAATATTCAATTAAAAACTATTTTCAGTGTGTAGTAACCATTGTGATGATTGCACGAGCGTAACCGTAGGGTTAAGCTTTATACACACTTGCGAAAAAACTCTTAAGATATACGATAACCTATTGTTGTTTTTATCAAGAAGAAACATTACATTTTTGGATTTACTTCTCTGAATTTTTTTTAAATTTTATTTTTTATCCACTACAAGCTAGCCCTTGACTGCGATCTCACCTGATGGTAAGTGATGATGCAGTCTAAGATGGTAGCGGGCTAACCTGTTAGGGGCATGGCAGTTATATTAAACCCTCCCCACCCCCCCCTCCCCTCCCCTCCCCAACCCCTTCGGTTTCTACACAGCATCGTACCGGAACGCTAAATCGCTTGGCGGCACGCCTTTGCCGGTAGGGTGGTAACTAGCCACGGCCGAAGCCTCCCACCAGGCAAAAAATTCTCAGCCTGGAGTAAGGAAATTAGCGATATTTCATATAGGTACTCGTATATACCCGCGTACCTCAGAGAGCACATAACGCGATGTCATGGATGCGGCGAGCGTCTGATCTCTTTCTCCTGTACTGTAAATAGAGGATGAATCACTTTTATGGACTAGGTACATACAATACGTATAGGTATAGTAGTTCTCCTACGCAGAATTTAACCAAAATTCGGTTGGGAGGACAATCATTAAAAGCCTTGTCGTCTTATTTCCGCCATCGCTTTTCATGCCGCCCAACAATCCGGAACGCGTCAAGGGCGAACTAGTACTCAAAATGGCAGTTTGATGTCACAAAATGGGGATGTTATGGATATGATATTTCGGATCTGGATACGGATATGGATATAGGAATAAAATTATATCGGTCACGGATACGGTTACGGTATGTAATTATTTCGGATTATCCGTTAGTTTCGGATAGTTTCGGTTAAGGATATTAGATTGTAATAAAATATAAACACAAATAGCATTTAATAATTTGGTTTTATTTATAGGTTTTATCTAGTCTAGGTTAAGTAAAATATAGTAATATGACTGATTAATAATTTATAATCAGTCATATAGGTAAGTAATTATTATATTTTTGGTTAATTAGCTTAATTATATGTCTTAATTAGCCTCCGTCTCTATCCGAAATTATTCGAAACTTTTGTATCGGATTCGGTAACTGTTACGGATAGATTTTTATTTCGGATATCCGATAGTTTCGGTGACGGTTACGGAGCTCCATAACATCCCTGTCACAAACCTTGACGTTCCTAAAATAAGGAAATTCTAAAACACGAAAGTCATCAATAATGAAACAATATGGCTGTATGGCCCCAGGTGTATCCAAATATAAAACGGCAATCGTGCGCGACCGCCGCGGACAGAACGCCGTGCGTATTTATTTATAATTCATTTATTTCAGGCAACGAGGCCCTTATTATAAAATTCATAAAAATACAATAATTTTTAAATTTTTAAATCTATATATATAAAAATGAAACCCGTTTTCCTTGGTCACGGCATCACGCGTGAATGGCTGGACCGACTTCACTAATTCTTTTTTTGTTGTATTTTTTATTATTAGAAGGTTCTTACGGAAAAAAATATTAAGAAAATCTCTCAGAAATATTGAAAAATATACATTTAATTTTGCATACTAAGGCGGTACGAAGTTCGCCGGGTCAGCTAGTATAAAATAAAAACAATACAAAACACAATACAATCTTAATACTAAGGTAAAGATTTTTCTGTCGCTTCCCTATAGCGACGGTACACTGAGGAACACATTTTTTGACCAAGCCGGAATTGTTCGAGTTAAAGTAGGTCAACCAACTCGACTTCAGTTCTTCCAGGTTCATCTTCACTTCTTCCTTTTGTCTTCCTTCTATTTTATTCGTGGTTATACTCCTCAAGTCGATAGTAGCGTGTTGCTGCCGCGCACTTGCCGCTCTTATGTTTGGACTAGGGTTGTAACGGAGGCGATCTTAGCGGAAGCAGAAGCGGATGCGGAGGCGAAGAGACTTTGCCTCCGCGGATGCGGAGGTTAATGGAGACGGAGACGGAGGTGGATTTCTGCAGTCACATCCTCCATTTTTTGTGCTTTAGGATGCGATCAATCCCAAATTTGTTTTTTTTGAGGATTCTTCGAAGGGCAGTTGCCTTTTTGCTTGTTGTAATAGTGTAACTGACGTCCTCTGCTTCGAGTTGTACATCTCGCATTGTATGTCAACGTATTAACCTCCGTTACAACTCCGAAAAAAAAACTGCGGAACCGTATGCGGAAGCGGAGGTACGATTTCTAGCGAAAGTTCCGCACTTACGGAGGCGGAGGCGAGGTTCCGTTACAACCCTAGTTTGGACACACCTTAACATACACCGTCGTCGGTGTGGGCGAGCTTCTGTGGTACGGTATTTGTAGCTGCGTTGGTATGCGGCGTATTTGGTATGGACGGGTGACCGCCATTGTACACATTACGTACATTCCTAATACGGCATCTGTCTTGCTTTTTAATGATCTTTCAGGCGCCTTAGAATTCCCAGGTTTGATTTAGGAGAGGAGCAATTTAGAAAAGATAGTAATTTTTGTTCTATAGTGATACGAATGCCAGTGATGAGTATGAGTAGTGATGATATACGGTCACGGATTAAAGAAATGATTTCAGGCCTCATATGAAAGCTCAGAGTCACCCGGGCGATGGAGATAGCTATGCTTTGTAATGTCCTCCCGACCGAATTTCGGCTACGGCGGGCTATCTCCAGAGAGATTAGCCATCTGAGCGTTAGATATATTAAAGAATATAGTGCACAAGTGTGTGCGCACTGCGCATACACAGTTGCACTCTCTGTTCCTTTACTCTTATAGCCCGATGGGTCGGAAAATCCGACACGATCGGGGAATGATCATGCGCAGGACCGACGCGACGGCTTTACGTGGAACACCGCCAACTTCCTAACTCCGGGCTAGTACTGAGAATGTCTTGTCAGAAAAACGCAGTACTTCTTAAGGCCCGACCCGGGACTCGAACCTGGGATTACGTCGGCCGCCGTCGAACCTGCTAACCACTAGACCAACGAGGTAGTCGTGAAAGCGTGTTAAACTCAGATTATAATAAATGCTAAATCATTTAACGGGGTAATAACATTGCCAAGTGTCAAAGTACCGTAATTAAGATAAAATACCGCAACCCAGTCGTTACTTTGATGAGTTTAACTACAATACGGCGCTTCGTCACCTCCGCCCTCCCCCCATTAACGCACCTTTAGGTTACTTATTTACTAATATCACTTGTTTAGTTCGACACCTGATATCCGCACGGTTGTTTACTTCTGCTTATGTGTCAAAGATCTCACAAAGCTATCGTATACTCCGACAAACTTCTGACCCGATAACAGCGTCGCTAGTATCTATGAATAATAAAATCAAATCAAATCAAATCAATCAAATAAATATTATAAATGCGAAAGTTTGGATGTGTGGATATGTATGGATGGATGTTTGTTACTCAATCACACCCCAACGGGTGAACGGATCTGGATGAAATTTGCCACAGCGATAGATTATAGTCTGGAATAACACATATAGGCTACTTTTTATCCCGGAAAAATTAAAGAGTTCCCGCGGGAATCAAAAAAACTTAAAACAACAACCGCGGACGGAGTCGCGGGCATCAGCTAGTAGTCTATAAGACAGATTCTGTATTCAGTACTAGTCTGGAGTTAGGAAGTTGGTGTTTCACCCCGTGCCTCGGAAGGCACGTTAAGCCGTCGGTCCCGGTTATTATCACTATTCACTAGCTCCTCTCCGTCGTCAACTATACCCATGCCAAAAATCACGTCGATCCGTTGCTCCGTTGCGGCGCGATTGAAGGACAAACCAACAAACAAACATACTTTCGCATTTATAATAACTATTTTAGTATGATAGTATGACATCAATTCTGTGACGAATTAAACCTGAAGCTGCAGTTTTTCATTTCGCTCGCAAGAAATTCAAATCATTTCGTGGAGGAGCCAGTTTTAAACGAAAAGCAGATGTTTCTTATAATATGCGATGCTCACACAAAGAAATACCATATTAACGTGTTATGCAAGCAAACAACTGAGATTATTACCATCTGGAATACTATAGCTTTCATATTGAAAGAATTTTTGGAATCAGTCCAACTTTTTCCGGGTTTACTTAAAACGCAATCCTCAAGAAGTAAGCATTTATATTGGTAAATTATACAGCTGATATATAATTTATTGAATAGTTATGTAATATACGTATTATTTGTTGTACATATAACGCTTTGCGGTAGGTACGTCTTTGCCGGTAGGGTGGTACTGGTAACTAGCCACGTCCCAAGCCAGACTAGACCAGAGAAAATTGAGAAATTATGGATTCCAAAATTGACTCTATCGGGAATCGAATCCGGGGCATTCCACTAAGAAAATAGCGCTCACCACTGCGCCAGGAAGGTCATCAATTAATGAAAGTTCAGTCTCTTTCAAGGATTCGTGTCGTGAAACAAGATAACGTTACCTGAGTCTATAATTTATATTCTGTGCCTGAGTTAAAAGGGCCGAAACATACACGAAACCGGTTTTTGACAATTCAAAAAATCGCTTTTTGACAATTCATAAAAATCGAATTATACTTGACAACTCTGCATGTTCTGAAGCTTTTACTTCGCGTGTACATTGTAAAGCTGTTCGTATTGTACCTACGCTGCATTCACGCAAAGCACGAACTTATTGCAACACGTGTAACGGCAAACGCGACACCGCGACTCAATACGACGCGACATGACAGTTTCAAACAGTAACTACTCGTGCGTTGCGACCTACGTTGTCGCGTAGACAAGTTTGTCATTTTCGGTGTCGTATCGCATCACGTCGCTTCTGCCCCTCACCTGGGACAACGGGATAGGATTCAACTCACATTACATCAAACTGTCATTTTGAGTAATATTGCATAAGTATTGCTTTAAGCGTTGGCAGGATGGCCCCAGGAGTTTTAAAAATAACGTTTTTTTAAAAACTGCACCCTTTTTGCGGCAAATTTTCTTACAGTATACCTATGACCATAGTGTATATATCGGCCCTAAGGCGCGGTGCCGTGATCTTTACTCATGTGGTACCGTTCCATCAGCCGGCTCGTCAATCTCCGCTAATGTGTTGGCGCCGAGGAGGCAGGTAAACAACACGAGGGCATTGTTTACACACATGTTTACAGATCGCTCACATGGCTCCATCGTGCCGTAAACAATACACGTAATGTGCTCAAACTTGGAAATTGTTCACGAAAGTTAATCAAATGTAAACAAATCAGATGATTGCGCAACTTTAACCAAACTCGAATAGACTAAAATATATTATTCTTTAAAAAGTTAACTCTGCATTTTACACGAAAAAAATGTAGAATAAGCTGCTAGGTACATGGCTTTAAAGATGAAAAGATATCGTTCTAAATGTGTTTTTAAACGTGAACTTTTTGAATAGCTTTTATTTAATAGTATGGCTGAATACTAAATCAAAAATTTAACATTTAATTTGTATTCATTCATATAGTTAGTTGTATTAAGTAATTTCTTCTTAAGCACCTACCTTGACATGAATTATTCTAAATTTAATCTATTCTCATATTATGACATAATATAATATATGTAGTAAAAATGTGTCATATCAGATAATTTTAGAAAATAAATATAGAATTGTATTTTGAATTAAAATATGTAAGTTACTAATTTTATAATTGCACGCTGTATGTAAAGATATTGGGATGTACAACATCATGTAAACCCAAATGTGCAATAATTAAATGATTGATTAGTCGAGCTGTGTGGGTTACTGAAGTTCTTCTCCTCATTTCTGATGTAAAGAAACTCTTATCATAGCTCTTTCCTATTGTGTGGCCTAGTTTTACATAAATACAATTTTAGGAGATCAGGAAATATAAAACACGTTGCGTTGCGTCCATGTCCAAGCCAAAGACAAGAAGGATTTCTTTTATTATACCTACTCGTATTTTGAAATTACTATAAACCATAGACACATTTCCATCAAACGCTGAGTGACTCGGAGCGTTTTTCTGAGGCCCATTGTTAAGTCTAGTTCGCACTATGCTAGTATTTTAGTCTAGTAGCGAGTAATTTAGTGGCTAAACGTGTCCGAACACCAAAAATTTAGTCGAGTAGTTTAGTAAGGAATTTAGTCGAGCCGATCCATTTTATTATATTTTTATCGGGCGAGTAGCACCTCCCACCACGCGTACGTGCTCACTGGCCGACCAACTAAACAAGTCTGAACCTGTCGAATTAGTCGAGTTCATTAGTTACCGCGAACTATCGAAGTATTCTTTGGGATCTTCCAATACTAATTCCTTCAGAAGACAATTAGTAGCTCCTAGTTTATCCCTTCTATCGATCCATATTCGTTTACATAGCTTCTTTTATTAATAAACCTCATCTACCTCCTCTAAAATCGTCGTTATGATTAACTTAATCAGTTTATGTATAGGCTGTTCATCTTACAAAACACCACTCACTTGTAAACTGTACTAAAACGAAGTGCGAACGATTTTGGTGCAGAAGCGAGTATTTTAGCTACTAAATAACTCGCTACTAGACTAAAATACTAGCATAATGCGAACTAGGCTTTAGCGAGTAGCGACTAACACTGGCAAGTGGTAACACGCACTGTTCAAAGCGTGGTCTTCAGGCACTGAAGTGCTTTTACAGGATTGAGACATAGTACCTACCTAGCAAGTACCAACTCTATATTTGTGTGCAGTAGTCGAGGCTACCTAATCAAAATATCGGCCTGACCTATAGGGTCGCTAAGGCAACAACTTTACTCAGAGTCGTATTATATTGTACCAGCTTTTAAACAATTTCGTCTTTTTTCTATTTCATATGATTCTGCATCTGTAACAGTAACTACAACTAGGGATTAATGTAAATGCCTGATTCTTTTTTATTATTTAGACCCGGGCCTCGTTATAGACTCGGGAACGATCAAAAATAAATTTCTGACCTTGGTATTTGTACGGGAGCAGGTGATATGGCTCGACTGTAACAAAGGATGATATCATCCACCGAGCGGGTGTTGTGCTCGGGGACCACTGGTCCGACCGTTCATCGTTGTAGGTCGTATATAGGCGTAATTCAGAGAACGCTTCGTTAGCGTGAGTTAGGCTCTTCGTGTTCATCGTGCGCTACTAGTAATGCCATCTATTGGATTATGTGCGGACTGCGAAGTCCGCTACAGTATTTGATTGTGAAATGTGTAAATTGCAAGATCGATGTAAATTATCTAGATCTTTTTGATTTTCGTCGACAATCCGAAAGGTCAATAGAATTGGATTTGATTTGATTGCATTTAATTAAGCTGATAGAGTTTGATCGTTTATCCAACAGGCAAATTGAAATAACTCAATCGGGAGAAGTTCAAATGAACTCGTAAACTTCAAACTTCTGTCCGCTACCTTTTCACGGCCTACGGTCCAGCACAGCATGACGGACAGCACAGTACAACGCGTTGGGAGGCTTCGTTATATCACAATAGGTAATACATAGTACGTTGTTATATCCCGATTTTCCCACAGGATTAGAATCCTGTGGGATACTTCCCAAATCCACGTTTTATATTATTTTCTGTTGTTTTTATAGAGTAGTTCCAACAAGACTACTTGAGTAGTAGGAATTAGGAAAACTTCCAAATAAAGTTATCATTTGGTAGATAAATACTTGAACTAAATCCCTTCAGCATTTAAAAGTGTTTACAGAACAGACAGGTAGGTACGGTGGAATTTTTTTTTATATATTTTGCCTTGTTTTGTACCTACGTATTTTCTGATAGTTTGCGTCTGCATAATCATATTAAGAATTTATGTCAGTTTACTTACTTTCTCAGCACATTACGCAGAATGTGTAAAAATAAAAACAAGGCATAATATCGCAGTTACGCAAGTACCTACAACAATAGGTGGAAACTGCAATTTAATAATACTTAAAAGTTGCGCAATTAGAAATGTCCGCTAGTATAATATTAAAGTGACAGAGTAGTTGATTACAACATCTTAAAATGTGCAGAAAAATGCCATGTCGTAACGTTGTTGCGCTGGCGAGTTGAATGTCTCGAAGTTTTTTAAACTTGCGGAAAATATGGTGCGGATTATTTTATGTTAATTTTTCTTTTTGTCTTTTCACTATTATAACAAAAATGCGATCTGCACGATAGGCCAACTAGAGGCCGTAATAAGCTCGTGACTCCATCGCTCCGCCTCAAAAAAGTCAGAAGGTCATTCGTGGGAATGGGCATTATTTTCTATAACAAAGTTCCACAACCTATTTTGGACTTGCCTATAAACAAATTTAAGAAATCCATTAAAAGTATGCTCCTGAAAAAAGCTTATTATACTGTTGAAGATTATGTAAATGATAGAGGAGCATGGATTTGATCGCTCCAGCAATGCTGGGGAATTATTTAAAAAGAGCAACCACCGAGTTTCTCGCTGGTTCTTCTCGGTAGGAATGTCATTCCGAACCAGTGGTAGATTCACTTGACGATTCAAAAGTACTTGTAAAAGTTTATTTGAATAAAAAATATTTGATTTGATTTGATTTATTTGCCCAATAATCCAGCAATTTGCACCGGCGGCGCAACACCACACCACACAGATCTTCCAAATTACTCTCAACGTACTTTTCACTCCGACAACCTACTATGTTGACTCGACAATGCACCACTTTGTCGACTTTACAATCGTACATTGTCGAGCCAACATCTCCTGAGGATGCTCCGGTTAAGCTACTTGTTCCTAGACTCCCTTTTTTGTAAGGAAATCCACCATATTCCGGCAAATAAAATATTATTTATTTATTTATTTATTTATTTATTTATTATTTATGATGGTATCCATGGCATTAAAAATAATAAAACAACCATGCTATCTATAGTTTACCGCGACGCCGGCGTCTCCCGTTACGTATCATTGTTCGTAGAGTTCGCACGACCTTTATATTGAAGCGCGGTCACCCGGTCGTCGCCGCGTGCACGTGTGAATAAAGGTCTAGCCCCACTACAGATGCACGGCGCGGCGTATAGAGCTGGGCCCACTTAAGCGACGCGACACGGAGATGCACTGCGACTTAATTGTACCAAGAATACTTGCCACTACGTGCCGCGCCGCACTGCGGCTCTGTAGTGGGGTTAGACCTTGAAACGGCGGCCTACTGCTGATAAGTGATAACCCGTTACTTTGATAAGTGCTAAGTACAAGCTTTCTTTGGAATCTTCTTAAATAATAAGACTTCGATTCGATTCCTAAGAGACTGGCAACTCTTTCTATTCTTAGCTTATTCAAATTAATCCCAGAAATTGAACGTTGCCAAGCGGTTTCAGAACATACCGCGCTGCCCGCTCCCCGCCAGTCTCTACGAGAAACATACCGCGAGACGCGCGGACGGAACCCCATACCTCACCTCCTAAAATCTTGCCGGTGACTCGCCTTAACATTCATGCCTTATAGTGAGTTCATTACAAATTTCATTGTGTTTGTATAAATAAGTACCTACTACTATTACTATTTATTTATAAAACAGATTAATTCAAGAAACTAAGCCCCTAGGTCTGTGATAGGAAAAATTTCTGTGACGATGTGCCCCAATATTTTCAGCTTTTAAAGTCGTCCTAACTAGGTGTTATTTTTCTAAAGTTATTCAAAACAAGCAACAAAGACTCAATATTGGACATGTACTGTACTTCCTCCAACAAGCCTTGAACTCATATTTTTACGTTTCCAGTCAAAGTTGCAAATTGTTTCGGTGAGCATTACTAAGGTGTTATGTACGCAAAACGCGTACAGTGTACACAGACGTCAAAGAACGCGGACACTGTGCGAAAACTTCATAATCAACTTGTTTTTTACGAATAATAAATATACAGCGTAGGTACATTATTTACAATAATATTACTATGCTTCCTTAAATAAATAACTTTCACATTATAAGTGCCTGAAAATATAATTCTCTACATGCGGCATTAAAAGCCGTATACCCACTTAGTACTAACCTAATTTAGACAGTCGTCGTCCTGCTAGACATATGCTTTGATTAGATTTATAAATATTCTAAGGCCATACTAGGTTTCTTTTGGGAATTCTTCATTTAAGTAGCAGTTCTGGACAATAAATTACCTATATTTTGTGATAGGTATGTCAAGCACTACCACTGAATTGGGAAGCAGATTCTGCTAAGAAAAGCTGGCAGGAAAGTCTAAATTCAGGTTCGGTAACATTTTAAATCCATTTTTGTCCATCAATTGTAGAGCTCTTGTTCCAAAGTTATCAAGAAGAATCTACTTAAAGCAGTATTATTTTAATTTTGTTGATACTCTTGTTTTAGAATAATAAATGTATTAGGGAAGTAGGGGTCTATCATATAAAACTTGTCCAGGCATACTTCCATCGCTCACAGCCGAATTGTTTTAATATTGTTGAAGTTCGTGTTTTCGAATTATAATCCTTATTTTAGTGACCTCAAGGTACGTGACATAAAACTGTCTCTGAAATACTCGTAGCTTTAAGCGTTGGTAGTACTAGTAACCCCTAATAATGCCAGTTTAAAGACGCAGTAAATGAGACGTAGAATTTAAAATTTTCTACCTATTACGAGGTATGAGCCAAATAATGATGCTGAATAATTAGTATAGGACCATTTATTACTATTGCAAATATTAGTGGATCGTGTGCAATCACAGACGTGTATATTTTACTGTAAATAAGTATTATTTGCTGTCTATCTAGAGCTTGAATAAACCAATACATAGTCTTACTAGCTAAATTATTTTCTTGCTTTAGGATAATTTTTTAGAATCCTTTTTCCATGTTAAGGCAGACTTTCTAGTTGAAAACTATACCTAGGAAAACTTTATGTAAAAAATGGGACTCATTTTACCCCGAGGTTTCGTCGTTATTCTCGTCATTTTTGACAACATCGCTCAACGTCCACTGCTGGACATATTCATATTCATTTTTATTTTGCATTCCAATATAATAGTAATTTACATGTCAATAGTTGATAATAATAACAATGTTCGTAACAATATTGGAACCCCGGTGGGGCACAGCAAAAAAATCAGTGGTCGTAGAGAGACGGCTGCCTTATTTTTCTTCCAAAAAATCATTTAGACATTGGTCTCTTGTAGGTACTGCCATATGTCGCAGTCTTGCGCTTCCTAGTTTTCCCCTGTCCACCAGGGTCTGCCAACGCTCAACTTTCCAGTGCAAGGTCGCCATTCCAACACCTTGAGACCCCTTTCTCTCTGTCCGTACACGTCATTCTGTTCTTTGAACACGTATTTTTCGACAAATCTTCGCAATTAAGGTTGGATCACAAAGAAAAGCTCTGAGCAAAGCTCTTTTCGGCTAGCTCAGAGCCTTTGGGATTCATTCTGGAAGAATCAGTTGTGCCTACCTATATTTTCAATGATTTTGTCTGTCTGTCTGTCGGCTAATATCTACAGTTTCCTTGTCGTCAGTTGTACTTAATAAATATATAATATCTATCTAATTTCATGGAAAAACATTAAACCAGCAAACACAATAAGTAGGTATATTATGACGTATAAAGCGTGCTATTTACTTTTAAAAATTATTATAATTAGTAAGTATATGTCATCTTTTCTACACGAATGTTTACTTTTAAAATTGTTGCCGATTAGTATGACCGCATTTAATAAATCTTACTAATATTATAAATGCGATAGTTTGGATGGATGTATGGATGTTCGTTACTCAATCACGCGCCAACGGCTGAACGGATCTGGCTGAAATTTGGCACAGAGATAGATTATAGTATAGCACATAGGCTACTTTTTACCCCGGAAATTTAAAGAGTTCCCGCGGGAACCGAAAAACCTCAATCCACGCGGACGAAGTTGCGGGCATTAGCTAGTAATAATATACTTCTTAGCAATAACGGTTCTATTGGGGACCTATTTGGGGGACCCGAGGTCTGAAATCCAGGTTAGGATAGTTATGTGAAATTTAGTAGGTTCCTGTAACTTTTTCGGAAATATTGCATTAATGGCGATTATAATATCATCGTGAGGAAACCTGCGTGCGTGAGAGTTCTACATGTTTTCTGAGGTGTGTGTAGTCTCTAAATCCACACTTGGCCAGCGTGGTTGACTATGAACTAAGCTTATCTCATCATGAGAGGAGATCCATGCTCAGTAGTGCGTTGGGATGATGATATGCTAATTCTTCTCCTTCGTATGTCCTGGAGTACTTTTCCGCACTTAAGACGATTCCGCCCACTGTACACCTGACACCTGTCCAGCCAGCCGAGCTCACTCCAGCAGGCCACCCAGGTCAGCGAGGGCTTCTGGAGTTGCTGGGGAGCCAATGGGCTTAGGCTTCTCGTTGAGTGGAAACTCCGCTGCATATAGCCTTCTGCATACCTTCTTTGTTTGTCTGATGATGGTATGTACGTGTTAATGTGAAAATATCAGTTAAATGTCTCACCTACATTGAAGATCGAAGACATGATATTTAGGGTTATGATAATATTAAATTGTGTCGAATATAGGCCGACACGGTGAAAGCGCGCCACTTTCATAGGCGCCGCTCGAACGGCGTTTACGGTCTTGCCGTGGAAGCGACAGACAGAAACCTCTGTACCTCATCTATATATCATTAATGCGAAAATTCGTCTGTCTCTCTGTATACGCTTTCATGGCCAATCCATACTATTATTATAAATGCGAATCTGCCTGTCGGTATGCTATGCTTTAATGGCCCATCTTTTCAACCGATTTCGATGAAATTTGGTATAGTGATAGGTTGCATCCCGAGGAAGAGAGTGAGAGAGAGTCCCGAACCGGTGGTAGAGTCAAAACATGACGTAACATAAGAGACATCTGTAACTGTATGTCCTACATGTTATCAATAAATAGATTTTATTAAGAAGGACATAGGCTACTTTCTTCCCCGAAAATTAAAGAGTTCCCGCGGGAATAAAACAATTTAACTAACGCGAACGAAGTCGCGGGCATCAGCTAGTAATAAGAATATTCTGATAGACATTGGCGCTCTTAAAAAAAAGAAGGAAATATTGGAAAATCATTAAGTACCCGATTAGCAGCTAAGCAGAATTTAAACTAGGTCTGCGGTGTTGTGAACATTTCTAGAATCGAAGCGGCTTTCATAGCTTGTTCTGTGTTCACGAAGCTTGTCACAACAAATAGGAAATTAAGCTGAGGTTTTCAGTAATTTATTGTAAACAGTTGCTAAATGGTTGAAATGCGTGGATTGTTACTTATTGGCGTGGATACGAACCTCGCGCACGGTCTCTGGACCATTTTACGGGATACATAATATTAAAAACATGGGTTTTATTTCTTGGTCTTATAGTGGGATGCCCCGGTGGGCATATAGTGGGTTTGATTCCCGGCAGGGTTTTATAATTCTGATTTTTTTCCGGTCTGGTCTGGTGGGAGGCCAAAACGGCAAAAACGTACTGCCAAGTGATTTAGCGTTCCGGTACGATGCCGTGTAGAAAACTAGAAACCGATTAGGGGTATGGGTTAAATATATGTCGTACACCTACTAACTTGTTAGTTAGCCATCAGTAACATGTAGGCAGTGGAATAAAAAAACAGGTAATTTTTTTCAAGTACATAATTATTACTTACCAACATCAATCGCGCAGTCTGACGGACTTTCACTTTCATTGAATTGCTATTGGGGCTGATTCTGTTAAACAGAATCTTTAACTAAACTAAAATGACAGAATTAAATTTATTGCTGACCTTTTCATAATACGCGCTGCAGAAAGGGACAGAACTAGATTTAAAGGTATCATTTTAGTTTAAACTAAAGATTGTGAACAGAATTGGCCACAATTGTCAGATTGTGTTGTATTGTGGTTGGATCGATGACCTCTAAGATTGCTCTCATCTTTACAATACCTACCTCTGGACTAAGACTGCGTCAATCTAGAGTTCTATAGTTGATAAGTACTGAATATTTTTCAGTTATAAACTGATATAAAATAATTTGTATTTTAATGTTAATATGAAATACGCTAAATCTACGCTAAAGTCTTTTCAGTTCACGTAGGACCTGTTGAATTTAGTATAAACCTTAGCTAAGTATTTGAGACCGTTAAAATAACTATAGATAGTCCCACCGACTTAAATCTGACCCGGTGGCCAAAATTGGAACTAATTTTTATGATTGTTTACTTGGTTTTATTTTATTTTTAATAGGTAACAGGGACGCTGTCACCGGGTCAGACAAGTTTGTGATAATATGCCTAACCTAGCTATCACCTATCTGCCTAACTACAGCCAGAGTGAACTTAACTGAGATAATATCTGTTTATCGCACACAAAAAGGTCACTTGGGACTTACCAAAATACTTATTTCAAGTTCAACTTCATAAATAATTGTTTCAAATACTTAATAGGTACTTCAGTACCTATATTTTAACCTGAGCTAGAATGGGATGTACTCTGTTGGTACAAACTACATACTTACTACTAAATACTAATATTATTATAAATGCGAAAGTGTTGGTTGTTATGTTGGTTTGTCCTTCAATCACGCCGCAACGGATCGACGCGATTTTTTGCATTGATATAGTTGAGGACTTGGAGAGTGACATAGGCTTTTTATCACAAAAAAGTAAGGAGTTTCCGTAAGGATTAAAAAAAACCAAGGACGAAGTCGCGGGTATCAGCTAGTTTATCATTTTGTAAAAGGTTGTATAAAAGCAACGAATGGTCCGAAAACATTACGAAAGCGGTCACAGACTGATGTAACATCGCTTGCTTCACGCGCACACGCTAGGGTGACCATCTTTACAACTAATGAGGGAATAGTCCTGCCCCCCTTTACATAATATTACAAGAAAGGCTTGCGCTTGACGACAATCATGCTCATAAAAAGCAGTGTAGTCAAGGTTGAGCGCGCTTGCCTATTATATTTCGAAACTTTTAAAAGTAAAACTCGTTAAAAATTACTCCTAAAATATACTACAATAACAAGATAATATTGCTAAAATTAATAAAAGGCTGTGAAAGCAAAGATGTTATCAGTTAAACTGTTACAAAAGTCAAAGGTGAAAACGAATTTATTCCAACTGCGTACACTAGTTAATTGTATAAGTTTTAATGTTCGATTAATTTACCAATCCATTATAACATACCCTATAGATACCTATTAGAAATTAATTCAAATATTTGGATTTTTGGACATTTAAATCATATAATTATCAAAAATGGAACTTAGTATTAAGACACTAGGCTCGATAGCTGATTCGAGTATTTAATAAGTTTAATAAACAAAACGATTTTGGGCTAGACCCTATTTAGAAAACAAGGTCAATACCAATTGTTATCAAAAAAGGTGTCTATAAAATTTCAATTTAGTAAGCGGTCAAGGCTGATTAATGTGATTCAGGCGCCAAATTACGCGCTAAAGTATTAGTAATTTGCTTTTAATTTTGCATATTCAGGGAAACAATCTCGTATACCTACTATAGATTTAAAATTCCATATTGTCTTTGCTAATAAACGAGTATTCAGAGCCATTGGCGGCGTCCTAGAGTTTATACATAGTTTGTCTAGACTGAAAAAATATATGAAATTATTATACGTTGTTTATCTATTAGTTTGTTTATGTGAACAGATCTGAATGAATATCCTCTCATAAGTAGGTAATACATATTAATTTCAGTTTGAAAGTACCAATCTTCATGCACCATTCTTCTTACATAGGTAAATAATACACTGTATTATCAATATCGTTTCATTGTGTATCAAAACAAAAGAAAATGTTTAGTGCTATCGGTCAAGGCTAACTAAACAATAAACACAGGCTCTACACGAATTTTAATATTATATGAGTAGATTTAAGTCCAGTTATTTTATTTTAATAAGGTTTTTCAATGATGAAACGATGTGGTTTCCAAGTTTATTTATTACCAAAATATGCAGACGAGTAATATTATGTCACATTTAGTGGTATTCTCTAGCCTATAATATGACATCAGTTATGTATGCAACTAACTGGTCATTGCGCACGACACTTGCAATATGACATAATATGCCAATTGTTACATATACTATGACGAAGCTGATACTGAAGATAATCTGATGACTTCACAGCAACTTATTTGCATAATACCAATTGTTTTAATGCATGCTGCTTTTTGATGTATGATCTAATTTTATATTCAATCCATACTTAATAATTAATGTAACAGTTTGTCTGTCTTTCTGCTACCTTTTGATATTTTTTTACAAAAATAGTTTGCATTGTAGGCAAGGACAAATGCTTTTTATCCTGGAAAATTTCCCAATCCAAAAATTATCCAAAGATTTCCCATAGGATTTTCCAAAACCTAAATACAAACGCACGAAGTCGCGACATCTAGTCTTGGCGGCGTCTAGTATCAATATATATTTGTTCTTATATCTAGCTGACTATTATGTAGCTATAAACTTGACTTATTTATGTAGGTTTAAACTGGAATACATTAAAATTCTATTCCAGTTAGAATTCATTTTGTAAAAATATACACTCGTTCTACAAATATTAAACTTCATAGGTATAATATAATTATAATCACGTAGCCAGCTTAAATTATTTAAATTTGTACAAAATCCAACTGCGTGTGAAAAATATAATTTAATTGATCAGCTATTGTGTGAATCCCACTTATAAAACCACAGCGCCCACCGCTGCACCAAAAACATGGTCAAGCCGATCATCTTGCCACATTGCTTTATTATAAGGTCAATACTATGTTATAGATTGATTTGAGTCAACTTTGACATATTAAGGTTTAATTCAAGTGACACATGAATACCTACTAAGTATGACATTTCAATATTAAAAGAGGTTCACTAGGACATGGATACCCTAATCCATACGATTGCAATGTATTTATGCAATAGCAGAAATAAGGACATGTCGCTAGAGGCTGAGTGATGACAGATATGCGATATAATATAATAGTATGCATCATTGCCTGCTGTATAAAATATAAAGACTAAAAATCGGTATAAATGTACCACAATTTTATCTTAATCCAATAGAAGTAATTACAAGAATTATATTATATTTATAATAATCCTTACTTTAATATAATAAACGCGAAAGTTTGTATGTATTGATGTTTGTTACTCAATCACGCAAGAAAGGCTGAACGGATCTGGATGAAATTTATCACAGAGATAGATTATAGTCTGAAGTAACACATAGACTACTTTTTATCACGGAAAATTGAAGAAATCCCGCGGGCACCAAAAAACCTAAATCCACGCGGACGGAGTCGCGGGCATCATCATCATACGGGCGGGCTAGTAATAAATAATTTGAGATTGGTAGCGAGCTTATTCTAAAAAGTTGGTATTTTACAATGTGACACCCAAAACGCGAAGTCGCCTCACCATAACCTGATAACAATCAATCATAGCCGCCAGTTGTTTGCCTCGACATTACGCAAACACAATCGCATACAACACTCAAGATCGCTCCGATGGGGATCGATGATATACCAAACGTGGGCGTGGCCACACCCCACGCCCATACTTGGCCTAAATGCTTCACAAACTAATTCAAACTAAGCACCTTATTACAAAACGATTTGCAAACAACCATCGATCACAGATTCTATAAATGTGTTTTCTCTCGGTTCCAGGTGAGAGCTGCATAGAGAAACCACTCGCTACGCTCTGGAGGAACTACCAGCAGTCCACGAAACCTGACGTGGTGATGAAGCTGTCCGTCACCAACTCCGGCCTCAAGGGCTTCACCAAAGAACACGGCCTCACCGAGTACTGGTCCCACCGCATCACATACTGCGCGTCACCACCCCACTACCCCAAACTGTTCTGCTGGGTGTATCGCCACGAGGGCAAGAAGCTCAAACACGAACTGCGCTGCCACGCCGTTCTCTGCACCAAAGAATCCGTATCAAAGAAAATCACCGAGGAACTACAGATCAAACTCAAACAGGCACTAGTCGAATTCAAAAAGGATAGAATCTCCAAACAGAACGCAAGGCTTAGCCTCGCCAATAGCGTGTACGACAACCCGAGCATGCCGCGCAGGAAAATACTGCTAAGCGTCGGAGCCATGAACTATAGACCACCGCTAGAGAGATCTAAGTCAGCCCCTAAACTCGGTGCCATCGAAGAACTCTGCTCAGAAGAAGACGAAGAGGAAGCGGAGATGAACGCGAAAAAGGAACGGTGCCAGATGGACCTTTCTACGTCACAGACACTGGACAGGCGGCGATCTGAAATGATGTCACCACGAAAACTGTCATGCCCAGAAGGTGTAATGGAGAGAAGGCTGCTAGAGTCTGAGAAAAACAAAGCAGAAGTGACTGAAAAACTAATCAACCTGCTCGTCCAAGAGAGTAAACTGAAGGAGGAGATTGAACGCCAAAATGAAACTAGTCAAGATGATACCGACAGGCTGGAATCGAGATTAAAAACGCTCGAGTCGATCGAGGAGACCGTCGAATTAAACGATAATTTGAACGCGATCTGCGATAGGAAAAATTTACTGCTATCTCAAAGTAACTACCTCGTCACGGATAGCGACGATGGGTCTGTTTCTTCGGGGTGCGAGACGGCGAGCACGGTCACCTCGAGCGACGCCGAGCCCTCATCGCTTCCTTCGCAGTTCTCCCACGAGGAGATGTCCAAAGAGCTAGACAGCGACGACGATAGGTTACCAGTGTTTGCGAGGATACGCAACTTCGAGAGCGCATCGCTGAGGAACGGCAGTAGGTGTTACACGAACTCCATTCACACCCTGAGTAGTGATTCAAATAGCGCGGTAGCTTCAGATGAAGTCAGCCATGTGCCGATTGGCGAGAAAAATACTTTCCGTCGTCGCTCCACATACCCCCCACTTAGAACTGACTCCTGCATACTGGAATCGAAATTTGAGAATCTCATTGATAATCTAACAGATGTCGATAGTTTGAATTCTAGCACGGAGACTGAAGTTTTTAAAAACACTGGCGATAACGACAGCGCTTGCAGCGATGAGTCAGGTTATTCTGAACTTCTAGATGGAAAAGAGAGTATTATTGGTAACACTATTATGGTCTAAATGAATAAAAAAGAATCTTTGTCTGGAAATGCCACAGCAATGCACGGTACCATTAGTTTGTAGGGCGGGTTCAGACATTCAATTAATATCGACGGGAATAATAATAAGAGTAGGTTATCATTTTTATTGAACGTCTGAACAAAGCCTTATACTAGATATTAGGTTATACCTACTTCTTTATTATTAGATGTAAATAACAGGGTACATAATGTACTTTATAGTTTATCCAGTTGGTATACTATCGTGTTAGATATCTGTGTATATAATTATATATTGTAATATAGTTTGTAAAATTTGATTTTACGAACATTAGAAAAAGATTTAGAGATTTTTATTATATTAATTCTTTATCTCGGATGACAGTTTTTGTTTTTTTGATAGGTAATTAATTATTTATCTCTTTTGTAAGAATGTTAGTTAATGTAAAGTTTAGATTCAAGTCTCGATGTAGTTTAACGGATCTGTTTTAATATGTAAAGTTGTGTATAATACAGGAGATCCATAGGTACTTACACATTCCACTTATGAATACAATACACACCGTTTATTTCTTGGGTCGACCATGTCTGTAGTGAGGATTTAAAATGTAATAATATAAGAAAATTATATATATAAATCTGTATTTCATTTTCCTTTTTTAATAGCCTACTAAGAATATTATCATAATACCACAAAGCTTATCAAAGGAAAGATAAGATCCGATTACCATATTTGGAATTCATTCACATTGTATTTATAAATAGAACACTTTTGTAAAATCTGTAGATTTATTATGGCCCCGGGTTGAAAATTATGGGATTAGTAGCAGCATGAGGTTGTATATTAAGTTAAACCACCCTTTAGGTTTTTAAAAATCCCTTGGGAATTTGATCCCTATGGGATACCATCTCTGTACCAAATTTCATCATAATCAGTTATATTATAGGCTATAAAAAGGTAACAGACAGACAGAAACACTTTCGCATTTATCTAAATATATAAATGAAAAAGGTGACTGACTGACTGACAGATCTATCAGAAGCTGTGCGAGCTCAAACCACTGCACGGCTGAAATTTCAACCCCTAGAATATAGAAGACGCATGCCTACGTCGTCTGAGGGCAAAATAGGGGTCTGAAATTGAATTGGTATAGTCCACTCGAAGGTGCGGGCATAAGCTAGTAATATTATAGGTATGGATAATGACAAAAAAGGGGTGCATTTTTACAACGGAAACAACATCTGTTGCAGTTATATTATTATCACGCAATCACCTGTTTCATACATATAGTGTAAACGTAGAATAACTGCCGTGTTGGTCCGTTTTGACTGCGGGTGATGACATCCGGGGGTCGATTCTCGGGTCAGGAACGAGTATTGGGTTTGTCTGTCAAGAATGTTCGGCATAGCCAGGAGTTGGAAAGACAGCGATGTTTCATCAACTTTTAGTTTTAACCCATGCCTGATGCCGGACTTCGGAAATAATATTATTTCATGACGCAAATGCTGTTGATCCTGCACTTGATATCTCTGCGACTGTGTCGGATTGCCGTCCGAATAGACTAGAGCAAAAGCATCATACTTCTATGTTAATATTATAAATACGACAGTTTGGATGGATGTTTAGTCACAACGGCTGAACGGATCTGCATGAAATTAAAGAAAATTAAAGAGTTCCCACAGGAACCAAAAAACCCTCAATCCACGCAGTCGCGGGCATGAGCTATTAATAAATAAAATAAAAATTACCTAATTAATTCTATCAATAACTCAATAATGCCCGCGACTTCGCCCGCGTGGATTGAGGCTTCCCGGAAACCCTTTAATTTTCAGGAATAAAATCCTTCCATCTCAATTCCAAAGGTATACCTATACCATTTCAAATATTAGCCAAATTCAATCTATGCGGCGCGCGTGAAGGAGTAACAAACATTCAAACTTACACTATAATAACTCCCATGATGAAGATGGCTGAACTCTGTGGCTGAAATTATGACCGGGAGGAAAATATGGTATGTATAAAGATAGTTTGTTTATTCGCTGACTCAATGAGCAAAGAGGATCTTGGCCTATGACTCTCTAAAGAAGTTGATATACCTACATGCGTGTGCTTTACACGAATCGGCTTTTGCTAGACTTTTCTCGGATGGATGAAGCATGAAAACTGAAAAGACTTACCTATGTGATTAGATAAAGTGATTCTCAAAAAACATGTTACTTAGCTTGAGGTGAAAAGTTAGCTATTGACTTCGGTCTTAGCTGGTGTTATGATGCAGTCTCAGATGGAAGCAGGCAACCCTGACGAGGGTATGGTAGTTTAGAATACCTAATAGGTTTCTACGCTGTATCGTATTGGAACGCTAAATAAGTGGTAGGTACGGCTGAAGCCCTTGACGATTCAAAAGTACTTGTAAAAGTTTATTTGAATAAAAATCATTTTGAATTTTGAATTTTGAATTTTGCCCAAAAGACCAGACCAAATCAAAATGTACAGAAATTATAAATCTAGCCGGGAATCAAACCCACGCAAGTATTTTCTAGACTAACAGCGTAACTATTTTATTACCCGAAGGATCTCGTAAAAGTGGATAAAGCTGTCGAAGAAAAAGTAATTTAATTAAAGTATTTTGAGCTTAAAAAGTAAAGTAGGTATCTAAAGTTACAAACTGCTAAAAATAACGTACCAAAAGGTTACTTTTTAGGGTTCCGTACCACAAGAGGAAAAAAGTAACCCATAAAGGATCACTTCGTTATCCGTTTGAATGTTTGCCTGTCTGTAATCTGTATGTTTGTCTGTCAGCGCTATTTTTCTCAGAGACGCGTGGAGGTATCAAGTTGAAATACTAAGGTCCCGTAACAGTATCTAAGTCAACGCAATAAAAAAATACGGCCATTTAAGCTGCATATTTTGAGTGTTTTGACGCTCACCACGTAAAAAAACGTATAGGGTACTTCCCATTAACTTAGAATCATGAAATTTTGCAGAAAGCTCACACAACACATTGTACAGGTATAAGCCCTAAAACCGTTAATTAGGGTTCGGTACCCATTGGGTATCGAATTGTTTATCAGGCTCTATAGTTATTCCACAGCTGATTACGTGTTGCTAAGGCATCTACGAGTATCTTGTTATTTACTAAAACAATTTAATACAATGTGTGGAGGTACGGAATCCCTTGTGCGCGACTCTGACTCGCACTTGGCCGGTTCTTTAAGCATTCCAATACAGCTTAATAAAATACAATGAATCAAGCCTGAAATTTATTCTCGGACAAAATAATTATAAGTACCCTTTTCAATTTTTTCCGTCTACCTGGTAGTAAGTATGACCCTTGAGCCACGGGGTTCACGGAACACCCTCCGGTCATCGACCGACAAGGTCAAAACGATCTGTCAAATTGTTGGCTGTCATTACTGAATATAATTGCCAACAATTGCAGATCTTTTTGAGAAGCCGACCATCAATCATCGGTGCCCTTGGACTTATCCCTGTATCTTTTTGCTTGCACGAAAAATAAGATGACACTTAAGCTTCGTAGGTATTCGGTGGCCGGTCACAGCCTAGCCCTCTGGCCTAGTAGGTAGTGAAAGACTTTGATCTAAAGGTCTAGCCCCACTACAAAGGCACGGCGCGGCACGGCACGTAGAGGCAAGTATTATTTGTATGAAGTCGCGTATGGAGCTGAGTCCACATAAGCGACGCGGCACGGAGACGCACTGCGCGATGCGGCACGGAGACGCACTGCGCGACGCGGCCCCGTACAGACTCTAGTCCGTTTTGACTAGTTGTCAAATACCTACCCCATTTCCACTTCAATTCAACGGAATATAATCAAAAACAATTTATCAAACTCGACAAACAAATTTGTAGATCAATCAAAGCGAATGCCCTCTCTTCAATAAAGTCTTGAGAACTTTCTATTTCATCAGAAGTTATATGAAACCCTTACTCATCACAAACTACATCCAACTCCTGACGGGAATAAAACTATAGCGCGTGATTACTTTTGTTTTGCGCTCCAAATAAACTTTATACTTACATAGTTAGGTTGTGTCTGAAGTTATAATGGACTATAGGTACATGATCTTACTCGCTACTTCGTCTCCTTAGATAAAGGTTTTATAAATAAACTAGCTTTTGCCCGCAGCTTCACTCATGTTAAGTTCGATTTGCATACACATTTTAAACCCCTATTTTACCCCCTTAGTTGTTGAATTTTCAAAATTCCTTTCTGAGCGGATGTCTGCGGCATAAAAGCTATCTATATCGCAAATTTCACCCCGATCCGCCCAGTGCGTTGTTCTGTTGATGGATCAGTCAGTCAGATACGTTTTCCTTTTATATATTTAGACTAACTTTGGCCCACAGCTTCGCTCACGTTAACTTCGATTTTCATACACATTTTTTACCCGTATTTTACCCCCTTAGGGGCTGAATTTCCAATAATCCTTTCTTACCTCTATCCGGAACGAGAGTTTCTGGGGATAAAGTAAGTATTCTATATATTGTTCCAGTTGATTCCATAACAGACAGACAAATAGACGGGCGGACAGACAAAAAAAAATTGTATTGTATCGATAATTAAGGTTCCCCCTTCCCCCAATTAAATATTTCAATGTAGGTACAGAAAAAGGAGACCGAAGTGTTGTCTCTATGTACCTAATTTGGCATAATATAACATTCATCAAATCATTGGTAAGTCAATACCCCGCATGACTCAGTGAGTGTTGTGGCGGCCGTCGCCCTGGAGACGACCTGGTTCGGCTCCCGGCCAAGGAAATCCTTAATATTTTCACCGATCCCTATGAATACACGTAACCTTGTATTATTGGTTTGAAAATTTGACGATGGCCTTTAGAACTAATTTTTATGCCTGTTATTTTTTGTTTTTATTTTATTTTTCATTTAAATATACACCTACTAGCGACGCTGTCACCGGGTCAGATAGGTCTGTCGAACTATATAAATAGCCTAGCTCTAATTTGTTACAGTAAAACCATAGAGTCCTTAGTGAAGAGTAACACTTTACTTTATTTTTATTACTACAAGTTAGCTCTTGAAGTCTTGACCTGACCTGATGGTAAGTGATGATGCAGTCGTTTTACAGACACACTGGATGCATTCCCGCAATGAACAGCCAGGCTGACTCTATGCGCAAACATTTTGACACGATGAGAATAATGTTTTTTTTATCCACTACAAGTTAGCCCTTGACTACGATTTCACCTGATGGTAAGTGATGATGCAGATTGCAGTCTAAGATGGTAGCGGGCTAACCTGTTAGGAGCATGGCAGTTATATTAAACCCCTATCCGGTTTCTACACGGCATCGTACCGGAACAAGCTAATCGCTTGGCGGCACGTCTTTGCCGGTAGGGTGGTAACTAGCCACGGCCGAAACCTCCCACCAGGCCAGACCAGAGAAAATTCAGAAATTATAAATTCCCAAATTGACTCCGCCGGGGATCGAACCCGGGACCTCCTTAACAGCGCTCAACACTGCGCCAGGGAGGCTAAAGTCACATTAGCTTTTTTTTGCACCAAGACCCCAGAGCATCCGCGGCTAATGGAACACAGCTGTACCTCATAGTGAAATCTGTTTTCCTTATTGTTTTAGTCATGAAGCGCTAGAAGTTTATAAGTAAAATTTCATTACGAAATCCATACTAACATCATAAATGCCTTAGTTTGTCTGTCTGTCTGTGTATTTGTCTGTCTGCTACGCTTTAACGGCCCATCTTATCGACCGATTTTAATCAAATTTCGTATACGAGTAGGTAGGTATCCCGGGGAAGGCCAAGGGCTAGTTTTTATCCCAAAAATTAGTGAGTTCCCGCGGGAATCAAAAACCCTAAAACCAAAACCACGCGGACGAAGTCGCGGGCATTATCTAGTGAGGATCTATTTTCAAAACAATTTAAGTATATGATTGAAATCATACTAAGTACTACTATACTTACCATAAATTAATAATTATGTGAATTATTGTTTGTGTAAAAAATATATGCGGTCTTCATACATAGTAACACAAGGTATTTGATGATCGCATCACTTACGTGGGTACACAATACACATGTACACATGAACACATCAAAAGTTCACTAACCTAATAAATCCTAGTCATAGGTAAAAATATAATGTTAAGTACATAAATCAAACAAAAAATATTCATTGGGCAAACGGATTTACGCTTTGATTGTATTCTATAAAACATGAATTTAATATTGTTTAAAACTAGATTATTTCTCTGATTATTGTGAAATAATAATCATGACAGAGATTATTATAATACGAAACGAGAGCACCGAGAGTATAATAGGTATAGGTAGAAGGTACTAGGCTACATATCGGATTATCGTTGCATATTATAGTTAGGTACCTACTTATTAACGTTTTAGGTAGGTAGGTATAGGTACAACGTAGGTACATCACCTGATCATTGATTTTTTACTTTATACTGTACATAAGTACTTATTACAATTTTATTTTACGGTAAGTAGGTAAGTATATGTAGATACGTATCTATTAAAATCAATTTTTCGAACCGAACCCGGGACCTCCCACTAAAAGAATACGTAACGCTCACCACTGCGCCAGGGAGGTTGTCAAGTGGCTTAAAACTTCCCGTAGGAAATCTTTTAGAGTTACCTACTTATTTAATTTTCATGGTCCTATAATATTTTGCAAAATGTCGTTCAAGGTGCAAAACTATTCTATAGAAACATTAATATTCTAACAGCGCCATCGTTTGAACCTTTGCAGAACTAGTTTGTATAGCGCCATCTCGTGGAACGGGTGTAAACCTCTTGAAACATGGCTGACAGAGTCAGAACTAAGCCGCTTTGAAACATTCACGCCATCCGCACCGTAGTATATAAAACATTCGACAGATGTCGCCATCAATAAATTTGTAGCGTGTTTATTATTAGCAAGTATTTGTAGCAGGCAGCAACCATAGATTTATTATCTATGGTAGCAGCCTAGCAGCTGATAAATTTTCATTTTGTGGCTCTATTTCAGTCATTACATACCACGATCGTTGAAAGCGTTAGAAGGAGCATTCTTACACATTATTATACAACTTTTTATTTCGTTATTTTCAGTTTTGTATCCATTATAAAACTTAGGTATCCTTATTTTTCGGCAAAAATATTAGGATACTTGTTTACCTATTAATTTCCATTCTCTGTAGTCTGTAGGTCCCTAAGCTAGCCCTAAGCATGATGCTTCCTAACAGAAGTAGCAGAAATTCATCTTTATCTAGGTAAGTAGTTAGGTACTACTTACCTATTCTGTGGTTCACCTTAGATAATTATTGACCGAGCGAAGCGAAGGTCTCTGAGTCTACTTGGGTGAATTGGCACTTGTCCGTCCGTCCGTCCGTCCGTCCGTCCGTCCGTCCGTCTGTCAGAGCATTATAACTTCTGAATTACTGAACGCAATTACTTCAGCTTTATATATAATATGTAAACCAATGGCCTCCCGCCGAATATGGCTTAAAAAATAATAAAAATCTTTATTTCAGGGGGGCTCTCATAGAAGCGAATGCGAAGTAAAATATTTTTTATAAAGTTACATAGGGTTGCGGTATATCATTTTAAAGATAATTAGGAATAGAGTCCAAAAATATTTTTTTTTTAATTTTTCCCCCAAAATTGACGAAATGGGGGGCTTTCAAAGTGGTGATTTTCTAACGTCCAAAGATGACCTCAGAACTCTAAATTTTCTGAAAGGATGAGCCTGAAACTTGATCAATTATTTCAATTATATCCTGTACTTGAACAACAAATACTAAAATTAGATAAATATTGTAAGGAAACGGAATTATTTAATTTTTAATGAGCTTCAGTATTTTTAACAGAACTTCACATTTATGTCAATAGATGGCGCCGCGAGGTCTTAGTTCGGGGCGAACCACTAGTTATGTAGTTTTATCTATCTGGATAAAGTTACTTATTAGTAACTAGTGGTTCGCCCCGAACTAAAACCTCGCGGCGCCATCTATTGACATAAATGTGAAGTTCTGTTAAAAATACTGAAGCTGATTAAAAATTAAATAATTCCGTTTCCTTACAATATTTATCTAATTTTAGTATTTGTTGTTCAAGTACAGGATATAATTGAAATAATTGATCAAGTTTCAGGCTCATCCTTTCAGAAAATTTAGAGTTCTGAGGTCATCTTTGGACGTTAGAAAATCACCACTTTGAAAGCCCCCCATTTCGTCAATTTTGGGGGAAAAATTAAAAAAAAATTTTTTTGGACTCTATTCCTAATTATCTTTAGAATGATATACCGCAACCCTATGTAACTTTATAAAAAATATTTTACTTCGCATTCGCTTCTATGAGAGCCCCTGTAGGCGATATAAAATAAAACACGGAATAGGTACTTTAAGAAAGACTCGAGGATGTGCGCACTATAGGTAGTTGCCGCGGCCGCGTTCGTGCGGAGACTGAAATACTGTGTGTCAATGCAATAGGCCTATTGTTTAGTGGCTAACGTCCAGGCGCTGCGCGCATTCTCGAAAATTCTTCTTTATTATAAATAAAACTTAAAATATAATTACAACAATAGTTGCGTCGCTTACAATATCTGCCCCCTTAGTGCTAACTTGTTAGTACTATATTATGCATCACCATGGGGGGACAGTAAAGCGACGCGCGTCACCGGCCGACGCAGCGTGCCGGTGCGCGTGCGCACATCTACAATCCTAACTCGCCCGTCTGCGCCTGCGTGGGTCGCACTCACCACACCATGCCGCCAGACGCTACGGTCGAGGCTAGGCTCCACCAAAATTACGTAATCACCCACCTGTAGTGATCTAGTCTCCTGAGTCCATTTCTGACGAGGTAGGAGGGTCGGCAGATACTCGCGGACCCAGCGATTCCAAAACATGTCGTCGTCTAAATATGGTGAAATTTGTAGCAATCGGCTGGTACTCGCTAGGGACTTACCTTGTTTTAAACACGACAGTTCGTTTCCAAATGAGTCAGACTGACACTTTTTTATGAGCAGGTCTTCCGCTTCCTTCATCAGGAAAACGTTAAGTTGAACGTCTTTGCGCTGACATTTTCTTATGAAAAGCAAAACCCTTGCAGTGGCGCGTACGAGAGTGATCCAACTCGAGATGTTATTTTCATTAGGTAAAAACAACACTGAGCAGTCACTACTTACCGTGTGTACAGACCTCTCTTCACACTTAACCTCCTCTGCCAGGTTGGTAAACTTGCGATCCTTCGGCCAGTCCTCTTCAGGACGACGTAAGAAGGAAGGACCTTGAAACCAAGCATCGGAATAAGCAAGCGGTGGAGAGTCTTCTCTCGTAGCTATGTCAGCCGGGTTGATCTTAGTCGGCACGTACCGCCACTCGCACGATTTAGTTAAATCGTCGATTTCGCCCAAACGATGAGCGACGTAAGGTTTATAATTGCGTGGATCACTGCGGATCCATTGCAGTACTGTGCTCGAGTCAGACCAGAAGTAACGTTTAGTAAGTGTCGTCGTATCCCTGTGCTCGCCTTCTATAGTTTTCGCTAAGCGCGCCCCTAAGAGCGCTCCTTGAAGTTCAAGTCTAGGTATAGATACAGGCCGCAGCGGACTAACCCTACTTTTACTAGCGACGAAACATACCAGTACGTGCCCGTCCGAGCGTTTAAATCGCCAGTATATTACAGCCGCGAACGATTTAAGTGAAGCATCGCAAAAAATATGCATTTGTCGTTCTAAAATCTTACAATGCTTACCGGATGACTCATTCGATGCATAACATTCCGTCCATGCGCCCGCGCCGGCATAGTAGCGCGGTATGCGTATTGCAGCGAGGCGCTTCAGTTCTTGCAGCCAGTTCACCCATGCTGTATGATCGCTAGGTTGGATGCGGCAATTCCAATCGACGCCACTGCGGTGTACATTTTGAAAAAGAATTTTACCTTTTATTATGAAGGGCGATAAAAAACCATGCAAATCATACACAGACATAATAATACTGAGCATTTTTGCTTTAGTAGGCGGTTCGACTCCGTCTAAAATATTTTGAACTCGGTCTAAACAAATTTTAAATCCAAACGAATCATCGCTCGGATACCACATCAAACCGAGAGTGCGCTCCATGGTATTATTAGATCCGTGTTTGAACTCGATCGCAGTCGGCGCGAGCGCCTCTGGCGGAATAGTTTCCAGCACTCGTTTGCTATTACTTGACCAGCGTGTTATTTCAAACCCACCTTGCTTATGAATCATCGTGATGTCCCGCACTAATTCTATAGCCTTACTTTCGCTCGCACACGAGTGTAAACAATCGTCCATATAGTGATCGTTCACTATTACGTCGACTGCATCGGGATACAAGTCCTGATATTTTAACGCATTTTTATTTTTTATATATTGCGCTATAAAAGGTGAACAGGTGGCGCCAAATATTAAACTTTCCATGGCACATATTTTTAGAGGAGCATCTAAACTAGTTTGCCATAGAAATCTTAAAAAATTTTGATCTTCGCGACGTATTTTTATTTGAAGAAACATTTCTTTTATGTCTCCTATCAAAACAAATGCATGTTCGCGAAATCTTAGCATTATGCCGAGCAACGAATTATAAAGGTCGGGGCCAGTTAATAGAAGATCATTTAGGCATTGACCTTTCACCTTTCCGGCGCAATCGAACACTAACCTGAGTTTGCCTGGTTTATTGGGGTTTTGAACCCCAAAATGCGAGAGATACCATACGTGACTAGTCGAGATTTCTTCATCATCTAGTTCTCGAGCATAGCCGCTAGCGAATAGCTTCTCCATCTCTTGCCGATACCTATCGGCGTACGCGCTGTCCGCTTGGCATTTTTTTAATATGCCACGCAAGCGAGAGCGTGCGTACTCATAGCTGTCAGGCATAGTGAATGTGTCCTTGCAAAAGGGCAATCCTACCTCCCATCGTTGACCTAAATAGCGGGCCGTTGAATCTAATATTTCAACGGCTCTTAAATGTGCCTTATTCTCTCGACGTAAGATTGAAATTCCTATGGAGTCCAACTCGAACGATTGCTTTATTAAATCGTTTAATTGATCGACGTCGCTATCCACTTTTTTATCGGCGCTGTCGAGAAAGAAGGCATGACCACTTACCGGCGAGTGAGTGCGACCGTAGCAGCCGTGAATAGACCAACCTAGGCGACATTTGGTGGCGTAGGGCTCATTTTTACCACCATGTAATACTTCTAGTGGGGCTAAAAGAAAATAATTGTCCTCCCCTATTAATAGTTTAGGTACAACACATTCCGAACATACAAATGGTTTTATATCTAACAAATGTTTACACTTAAGTTCGTTAACAATAGATAAATTTTGCATTGGTAACTTAAGTTGATTAACTTGTCTAAAAATGACATTATAATAATTGCTATTATCATAGTTAGAGATTTTAACATTGATTTTAGGACAATTCTCTTGGTATACTTCTAGGCCGAAAGCATCTACTATCTTTATCGGTTCGGACTTACAACTACTAACACCTAGTTCTTTCGCCAGCTCTGAGTCCATCATTGACACTGCCGCACCGTCATCGAGTAACGCATAAGCGCTCACACTTTTACCACTAGCACTGCACAAATTGACTTTGACTACCTTTAGCATCACATCACACTTTGCCGCGCTCAAGGTTTCACGCTGCAGCTCGGGGTCTCCTCTCGGCTCGGCGACGAGGGCCACGGCGGCGCTCGAGGTCGATGACTCCTCCTGGGCCTCGAGCGCCTGCCGGGGCTCTTCGGCAGTTGGCGCTGGGATTTTTGGCTTTTTAAAGTGTAGCAGTTCACTGTGCGGAAGTCCACAACTGTCTATACTACAAAGTGGAGCAGAGCATGCGCTTCGGTCGTGCTTCTCAGCTAATAAGCAACCGAAGCAATAGTTGTTTGCTTTTACAAATCGCCAACGTTCTTTCCGCAAGGCTCTTTTGAACATCCTACAGTCTGGCAGTAAATGTATTCCTTTCTTGCAAAATTTACATTTGCTATCTGAGTTAACAGTTAATAGTACTGCGCGAGGTTTACCTTCATGCCTTTTGTCGGTTGTAAGTTCGAATTTCTTATGTACGACACCCACGACGGATATCATCTCAGCCTCTGTTTGTAAAAATTTTGCTAATAATTCTAATTTAGATACGCCCTTATTGATCCTAGGAAAGGCGTAATCAGTCCACCTTGAAAATATGACACTAGGAAGTTTAGAAACTATTGCAGTGGCCAACTCTGGACTTCTCAAATAATCTTCTTTGTTAAGAGCTCGTAGAATGGATACACAATTGTTTACTTTAGTAGAAAAGGTAATTAAATCTTGTTGATAATTGGCCGATAAAGGTGCTAGCTTTTTAATTCTATTTGTTAAATTTTCTATTATTAAATCAGATTGGCCAAACCTGAGTTCCAGCGTCTTGATGATGTGTTCTGGAGATGTGTTGCCGATGAGTAAGTCAGTTACCGCCTCCTTGGCGTCACCTTTTAACGCTCGTCGTAATCTCCAAAGGTTTTCAGACGTTGTGAACTGGCACACACGAGTGGATTCTTCATAGGCACTCTTAAAATGTAGCCACTCCACGCAATCACCGCTGAATGTGGGTAGGTCCCTGGGGGTCGCCAGTCTGGTGAGCAACCGGTCTTCTTTTGTAGAGGGTGAGGCAACCATAATATCCTTCAGTGCCTGGGCCACTTGTAGGAGGCTATCGACCGGCAGTGATGAGGTGAGTAACTGACTTGCTGGTGCCAGCTGTGCCGCCTCCGTTGCCGTCGCTGCTGCCGTCGCTGCTGCCGTCGCTGCTGCCGCCGGTTCCGCCTGCGGAACCTGTGACGGCTGTGCCTGGCTGTGGCTGCGCTCCAACCACTCTTCAACGTTCGAGCGACCACTCTGGTAGGAGTGGCCCTGAAATTTCGCCTCCGCCTCGTCATCAATGGCGGCTATGTCTGCTTCTAATTTTTTATTAATAAGCTCGATTTCGATTTGAGCCTTGGCCCGAGCAGCTTCCAGTTCCAGCTGCTTCCTTCGGGCTGTTGAAGACTTTTTCGTAGACGAACACGACATATTGTCGCCTAATTCGCTACGCGGCGTAATGTTGCTTTTAACGCGACGCGGTGAATAATTCCCACTATGTTCTTGCGCGAGCACGCGCTCCGAAGCGCGTTCAAGTCTTTGATTTAATCGTTCCCGGTTTTTAACCGATATAAAAGGTGGCGTATTAAACATCGCTGATTATAGATTTGGCTCGATTGACCACGAAAACGGTTGTAGGCGATATAAAATAAAACACGGAATAGGTACTTTAAGAAAGACTCGAGGATGTGCGCACTATAGGTAGTTGCCGCGGCCGCGTTCGTGCGGAGACTGAAATACTGTGTGTCAATGCAATAGGCCTATTGTTTAGTGGCTAACGTCCAGGCGCTGCGCGCATTCTCGAAAATTCTTCTTTATTATAAATAAAACTTAAAATATAATTACAACAATAGTTGCGTCGCTTACAGCCCCCATGAAATAAAGATTTTTATTATTTTTTAAGCCATATTCGGCGGGAGGCCATTGGTTTACATATTATATTTAAAGCTGAAGTAATTGCGTTCAGTAATTCAGAAGTTATAATGCTCTGACAGACGGACGGACGGACGGACGGACGGACAAGTGCCAATTCACCCAAGTAGACTCAGAGACCTTCGCTTCGCTTCGCTCGGTCAATAATGTTACACAATATTTACCTACCTACTTAGATAGAAAAAGCGCAGAATATACTAGTTTTATACGTGATAAAAGTTAAATAGGTAGTTAGGTAGGTAGTAGTCAGAGATCCGGATATACTGCACAACCTTCAGCGATCTGTTTTATATATCAAAATATAGGTAATTTTGGAACAAACGCGATGGTATAACATTGGCTACAATAAAGGAACTTGTCAAAAAAATAATATTTAAATTAATTAATTTAAAATTGCCTGGACCGGATTTTAATAGGCAACCTATTTTAGGCGTATTTATCTATTAAATAAAAATAAAAAGTAGGTTTCATCTATTAAACAGATCGGTGAAGGTCAAGGTATATCCGGATCTCAAACTATAGGTACTTATTACCTACCATTACATATTCGAAAAATCGTTGAATGTAATTCATTCGTCGAAGACTTGAGGTCTTTTCATCCAAGGCCCAGGTAAATAAATCTATTTCGGACAATTGCACGGATGACAGGTTGGACAATAGAGCGACAATAAGACAAAAGATTTCGGAAAAATAAGACGGTAGCATTTATGGAGGTAAATATTTTGGTTTCTGTATTTGTTGATTCTGTATACCCCAGCAGGTGCTTTTGGATCTATTGCTTATAAATTGGGTGACGAATTCTTGTGCAAGTTATACAGGAGCTTGGTGTATTGTTTGGCAGTCAAAATATATCTACTGAACAAACTGGAGATTAAAGTGTGAAGTGACGCAGAATGACTCAGTAGGAAGGCACAGGTTCTGTCAATCAGGTGGACGTGAAAAAAAAGTATATGTATGCTTTTAAAAAATCTAGTTAATGCCTGCGACTTTGTCCGCGTAGATTATGGTTATTTATCCCCGCGAGAACTCCTTAATTTTCCGGGATAAAAAGTAGCCAAGTCCTTCCCCGAGATGCAACCAACCTGCCTCTGTACCAAATTACATCAAAATCGGTTAAAAAAAAGCATAGCCGAAAAATAACACTTTCGCATTTATAATGCTAGTATAATGTGATAGGGGTTGATTTATGCTTAAAACTTATTTTCTCGTAAGCTTACTGTAGGTACATAGTAACTCACAGCTTTACCACAAATAATTAACTTGAATAGAATTAATATGTTTTGGACGCGTGTAAATAAGTTTAAGAAGCCAATGATCTTCGCCTTGTTACATAAAAATATTGTTTTACAAAATATGTTTATCAAAATATATTATGTAAATTCATAGGTATACCAAAAAGGTAAGACTATATCTAGGTAAATCTGTGAGACCCCCAATTATTGACCTTCAAGATGAGGGTAATAATATTTCGCCAATTAATCACATCACGTAGGAGCGTCACCCCATAGCGCCATTGTCTTATTCTCATCATAAAGCTTTGCTTGCAGCCCCTAAGTAATTGTTCTTCAGGTGTGACGGATGCCCGCCCACGTTCACATTGTCACAGGCTAACTAAGGTACTTGTTGACTGTCGCAGGCTAAAATGGAATCCGGAATTTTAACGAAATAAATAACAAACTTGTACCAACTTTCTGTTATTTAAGTACCTACTTATAAACATTTAAAAAGTACCTAATTAGGTACAAACTCCTTAACTAACCATCAAAATCTTTAACGGGTCTTTTTAGAGAAACGAAAATGTATGATCTACCTATAGGTTGCGCATTTGACCAACTAAACACACTTGTTTTTGGGGTTGCAAATATCGGTGTTTTACCAGACTGAACCTTACTTAGATGAAAGGAAGACTTACTTGAGAGTTGTGCCACTCTACTGGCTAGCGTTTGGTTTAACGTAAACATAATAATCATGGTGCAATTGACAATAGGGCGGAAGTCTTGAGGCTAGGAATGCTTGACATTATAATTGATCAATTCACAATTATTACCTAATACTTAAAGCTACTTTTTGTCTAAAAAGATGCAGTCCATGACATTGAATTATAGTATAATAATTACTCAAAGGTCCATGATGCATTAGTTAGCAAAATCCAGAATTTTGTCTTGCTTGCAATTTTCCTAAGCAAACAGTGACAATAATTTTCTCGAAACCTAGTTTTTTGATTAAAGCTCTGAATTCCCACAATCTTACAACATAAAGGTGCATTGCGCAAGAATGTAGATCGATTGTTTCGTAAAATAAAAGTAAAGGTTACTTTTCGTTGTCAGAAGCACCTTCCCTTTGTCAACCTTTGCTACCGAAACCTGCACAAACCGTTTTTCAATACATTCCGAACAATCAATAGATTTCGGTTGTGACTTTTGACTGAGTTTAATTGGTTTCTTACCGGAACGCCTAGACGCTTGGCTTTTGGGTTGGAAGGTAACTATATAGTCACTTCCGAAGCCTCCCAAGAGTTCCAAATAACAAATTAATAATTATCATCAAGCTTTTGCCCGAGACTCCGCGTGGATTACAGAAATTTAAAACCCCTATTTTACCCTCTTAGGGGTTCAATTTTCAAAAATACTTTCATAGCGGATGTCTACGTCATAATAGCTATCTACATGCCCAGCCCGATCCGTCCAGCGTTATGAGCTGTGCGTTGATAGATCAGTCAGTCGGTCACCTTTTCCTTTTATATATTTCGAAGAAGACTATGACCATGTAGATTAATGATCTACGATATTAGAGGTTATTGACGACCTCCCTGGCGCAGTGGTGAGCGCTGTGGTCTTGTCCCCAGCAGGGACAATTTGAGAATTTATAATTTCTGAATTTTCTCTGTTGTGGTCTGGTGGCAGGCTTCGACCATGGCTATCGGCTAAGACGCGCAGCCAAGCGTAGAAACCGATTAGTGGTATGGGTTTAATATGACTGCTATACCCCTAACAGGTTAGCCCGCTATTATCTAAGACTGCATCATCACCATTAGGTGATGATGCAGTCCCCACGATCGCAGCCAAGGGTTTACACTTTACAGTCCCACAAACATCTGGCCCGGTGGCCAAAATTGGAACGAATTTTTAAGACTGTTAGTTTTCGTTCTTATTTTATTTTGAACTAGCTGATCCCACGAGTTCGTCCGGTGGAATAAGTTTTTTGTGGATTTTCGCGGGAAATCCCCAATTTTTCGGGATAAAAAGTAGCATATGTCATTCTCCAGGTCCTCAACTATACCCATGCCAAAAATCACATCAGTCCGTTGCTCCGTTGCAGCGTGATCGAAGGACAAACCGACAAACCAACAAACAAACTGACTCGAATTTATAATATTAGTATGAGGTTTATTAGCAACTTTAAATGTGCTATCAGTGACACAGCATCGTGTCAGATAAGTTGGTGGGTCTGTACTTCAAGTAGTGGAATAGAAAAAACTTTACCTTTCAACTATCGTACTGCAAGGCATCGTCAGGCTCTGCGTCCGTATATAGTTGAAATCCCACGGACGCGTATGAAGGGATTTGCTAAGCTTCTAAACTTCCTCGTTTCTAATTCGAACCGCTAGGATATGAAATGCACTTTCGGGTTCCGTTTTTTATCCACTTTTATTATTGGTATCTTCAATTCAAGAGTGAAAAGGCTCTAAGGGAATCTTCTAGGCAAGCGCGCTCCATGCAGCTTAGGCTGCATCACTAAGTACTTCCAGCAAATCTGATTGCAGCCAAGCGCTAGTCTATAAATAAAAAAAATACTAGGTCGATTAATAAACTAAACCTTGTATATTAACTTGTTGTCGTATAGATGTTCGCAGTGCATCCAGATCGGGGTCAGTGTGCCAGGCGCCAGCGCACGCATCACCGCCGGCTCCACTGTAACTGTGCACTTTACTTTTTTACTCGAAATTAATGCAGGCGACATTTTGTGAATTGCTGTATTCATCAGACCGTGATTTGGCAAAGCTTTAAGCCTCTTAATTTTGGCTAAATGACTCATAAATATCGAATCTTTGACTTTCTCCTTCGTGCTAAGAGTAAAATTTTAATAAGAACATATCATTCTAAAATTGAATCCACACTAATTTAACTAATTTAATTAGGTATAAACTAGTTGATGCCCGCGACTTCGTCCGAGTGGAATAAGTTTTTTTTAACTACCTCGGGAACCCTGAATAAATTTTTCCCGCTTACTAAATAAAGATAGGTATACTCATTTAACACCCATCTTTCTTCTTTCTTCTGTTTCACTTGGATTGAGTTCAAAAAAGTCCAAAAAAACATCCGTTAAACACGCACTTAACAGTACCTGCTACAGCTACCTACCTGCTGCTTATTACTTACAAGTTACTGACTTACTGTAAAACAATTAAACCTTTACCTCGCCATATAAACCTTTGCCCTATAGCGCGTCCACTATCAGCGCTTAAAGCAGTATTATTTTAATCTTGTCGATGCTCTTGTTTCAGTATTATAATCCTTATTTTAGGGACGTTAAGCTAATCGCTATAATCCGCCACAGCCTGTGTGGTACAGGGTGTGTCTTGCGATATTCACCACACCACACAAATCTTGCAAATTATTGTCAACGTACGTTTCACTCCGACACCGTAGCATCTTCAGGAGATGTTGACTCTACAATGCACGATTGTAAAGTTATTTACCACCACATACCACACCACATAGATTTTTTACCTATAGTTCTTTCATTATCATGGACTTCCGCACGCAAAGTAACGCCTGCTTCTAACCAATAAATATTAATATTTAAATAATACTGCTTGATGCGATGGTAGTACGTCCCCTGATCGGGGGCGGCTCGAGGCGGTAACCTAAAATGCAAGTGGAGCGAGCGACCTCTGTTCCGGCTTTTCGGAGCTGAGATCCGCGCGGCTCTGTGCGAAACCGTTTTATTGGCTTTTGGGTTACTTTGTAACAGGAAAAGTGAAATAATTATAGCAGGTAATTACCTACTTGAAGTCAATGCAGGTATGAGGTACAGGCTTAGACGTGTAAAAAATTAGAACGTGAACTCATTGGAGTGCGACTTACATAAAATAAATTGAAGATAAAGGGAACATATGTAGAACAATCAATAAAAGACTTAGGTATTCGCTGATAATTGATGACCATTAAAATGTTTATAGTTGCAATTACAAGTGTTATAATAGATATACATAAATATAAATTATTTTATTTTATTTTCCTGTAAATCTTTGGCTAAATTTGTTCCTCCGAAGGGTATGCAGGCTTCTGTAATACAAGTTTTATCTTAGTGCAGAGTCTGCGCATCAATCTGTGTGTATATTTATACAAGCCATTGCATCTCAATTTTGTTGTGCCCTTAGTTACTAAGCCACATTTGTAAGTTTGTGAAATAAAGTTTATTTTATTTTATTATTGTTTATTAATTCAATCACAAATAAAATACTTCCATGGACGCAAGTTTTTATCATAAAATCCTAGAAAAATCTTACAAAAACTAGTTACTTTTACTGTTTAAAGACTTACGGGTAACGGTTGAAGTGGAAACAATAGAGGAACTTCGTAAGACCTAACGCGAGGTTGTCAAAAGTGGCTTTTGGTTGGAGGAAGCCAATTGAGATTGGTCAATCTCAATTTGATAAGAAAAGTGTTTCAAAGCCCTCCAAAGATGTCCGTAAATAATATAATTCTTGTAACGTGCCTTTAAAGTTTAATAAAATTACTTCTGCCACAAAAGAGTCTGAGTTTCGAACCCTCTACCACCTGAATAGCCAGACTCAATGGCCGGACGTCTAAAGCACTAGTCTTACACGTCACTGCACTCATACCATTGCCATAGAATACTGACAGTTACCTGTTGCCACCAAGTACGCAGCTTAGTGTTCTAAGTTTCTTGTATTCTCTAACCTGTGTGCAGTAACTAATACCTACGAGTACGTATCTACGTTTGTAAAATATGATTTTTGTAAGAAAACTACAAATTAACTTAGAAACTCTTACCAACATTAGATAAAATTATTTATTTCACGTATGACAACTTTTACCTAGAAATACTAGCTGATGCCCGCGACTTAGTCCGCGTGGATTGAGGTTTTTTGGTTCCCGCGCGAACTCTTTGATTTTCCGGGATAAAAAGTGTTATTCCAAACTATAATCTATCTCTGTGCCTTTCATCCAGATCCGTTCAGTCTGTGGTTCAGTGGTACTGGAGTGATTGAGTAACAAACATCCATCCAAACTCATGATTATGACTCTAAAAGAAAAAGATGATTACCATTGTTCCCTGACAAATAGACTTCCCGCCAAACTCAAAACGTTTTTTAAGCTTTTTATTCTAATTCTGCACATGTTGTCAGCAAAGCCGTTGAAAACAATGGTATTTTTTAAACAACATGAACCTATAATCATGCTTTCTTCACGCCAAAGATGGTAATTAAGACAAAAAGATGCTTAACAAAAAGTTTAATTATTACTACACAATATTTTTAACGCGCCATAGTGAATCGATGCTTTGAAGTTTGACCAAATGTTTTGACCCAAAGTTGCCCAAAAAGTTACGCTGTGATTAAAAACACATGCGAATTTTTTAAGCTGTTCAAATTTCCAAACATAAATGAGCGACCTTTTTCAATCTACTTACTAACATTATTTTACTCGAGAGAGAGGGAGGGATTGAGGGACGAGTGGCCTAGTTGTGTCAATTTGCATATCAGTCGATTGCAATGTTGATCCAAGTCGGTTACCTACTGGATGGGTGACCGAATTTGGAAGTACGAATTTTGCTTCTTCGTTCCCTACGGAGAGCACGTTAAGCCATCGGGCCCAATTATCATCATTAACATCTGATAATAATCATTAGAAACCTAAGAGTTGAAATAGTAATCTAAGTAGAGTCGTATGCGGATGGACCTGGTAACTGGTAACCTCTACAAGTAAAGGGGTCACGACCCTCAGCAATGAGGAATACGACGCAGAGAGTGACTTTACTCGGTATGCCTTTGTCCGTTATGCGTTAGCCCATGTCCTTTCCCGAGGTGTAACCTATCTCTATACCGAATTTCACCAAAATCACACAGACAGACACATTTATAATATTACTATGGATTGGTTTTGGAGGTCCTTGCCAAGTCTTTCATCTTTGATTTATACAAATCATCATTCATCGTTAACTGCAGAAATTTGATTTATAAGTATTTTAATGAAAGTTCAATTTTAGTGTAAGTACCTAGATAATTGAAAGTAATCGTCATATTTAAAATGTTAAATAATTTTCAGATTTCAAGAGGATGAAACGCAAAACCAAACATCTTGAAATTCATGGTCTTGTATTTCTAAAGAAAGCTTATTAGTCTGTCAATAAGAAGATTCTCCTTAACCTCAAAACTAGTAAGTCTAATCGTTCAAGTTTTGAGAACATATTTGTAAAGACTGATCCGTTAGAAAGGTCCAATGTCATTCCAATTGTATATTTTATTTTTACACCAAATGAAAATAAAACCAGATAATATATGGAATAATTATCATCATTATCATCAGCCAGTATGTATCCACTGTTAGACATATGCCTCTTTAAGATTGCGCCAACGTTGCCTAACCTTGGCTGTTAGCATCCGTTTGATGCCAGCCGCTGTCCGAATGTCGTCGCTCCAACTAGCCGGGGGGCGCCCCACACTCCGTTTGCCGAGACGCGGTCTCCACTCTAGGACTCCATCGGTCGTCGGTCCAGTTCGGGCTGGAGTCTTTTCATGTAGATTTTCATTGTTATGTAAACCTCCAGCATGAGAGAATTTTCAGAAATTCCACTCAAGTGAAGCTGGTTAGCTAGTCCAACATAATATTAATAATTTATCTGTACTCTCTCTTAATCAAGCCCGCGACTTCATCCGCGTAGAGTAGGTGGGGTTGTAGTTTCGGGGAAATCTTTGAATTTCCGGGATTAAAAGTCGCCATGTCACTCTTCTGTGGATGTGTGTGTGGATTTATACTCATGCGAAAAATCACAAACCAACAAACAAATACACTTTCCCATCCATACTTATAAAACCATACTAATATTATAAATGCGAAAGTGTGTCTGTCTGTCTGTCTGTCTGCTACGCTTTCACGGCACATCTATTCAACCGATTTTGATGAAATTTAGTTCAAAGAGTTCCCGCGGGAATCAAAAATCCTAATCCACGTCGACGAAGTCACGGGAATCAGCTAGTAATTTTTAAATGCCAAAGTGTGTGTTAGGTTAGGATAGGTTGCATTTTGGAGACTTTTTATCCTGGAAAATCAAGTAGTTCCCAAGGGAGTTTAGAAAAATCTAATGCACGCGGATGAAGACGTTTTTTAGTTTCAATCACTAGGATAGGAAATACGATTATTTTGGATAGTAGGATATTTCTAAACAATCAGCGTACTTATGTATCTAAAATGAGAACAAGTGCATAAAAGCAGATGAATACGATGATATTCGGCGTGAGCAATAAAGACTTAACCAAGTGTGTCAATAGCCGTTCTCGAACGCTACTTACGCTGCAGCGTTTTTGCTATATTCTCGTCTATTGGTGATGATTTCTAAAGCGCTGTGACACCGCTGTAGGGTGTAAGCATTCCATACCGCGCGGTCTACGAAGCGCGACGTATGAATCGTGCTGCATATGCAAAACTGGGCTATGGAATCTATTGTTGGATGGAATAGTTTTATAAATAGATACCTTTTATCATAATCAATAAAAAAAGGTGACTGACTAATTGACTGACTGACTGATGTATCAACGCACAGCTCAAACTACTGGACTGATTTGGCTGAAATTTGGTATACAGATACCTTTTGTGACTCAAGCATCCGTTTTTTTTTTGCACTCACCTATCCTCTGACAAGACATCAGAGACCTTACGAGTAAAATAGCAGGGTTTGAAATTTGTATGAACAAGAAGCCAGTTTCTTCCATGCAACTTTTTCATTAGAAAATTCATAATCTAAAATCCTCCGCTTAACAAATGCTGTTTTACACAGTGCTATGGCAAATCTAAGAACTCATTTGGTCCCATGTTATAAAAGTCCACCCCCCAAAGACCCCACAAAGGATTTCTGCATCTTACGCTTCTTTCTGTGGGGTTTGTTCTGTCTGATCTAACCACGGAATAGATAAATGGATCTAACGTAAGCTACGTTACGTTTACGTTCAACACAACTTTTGGTAACTAAGGTAACATTGCATAAAAAATACCTGCTCAAAATTACGTGGTATATCTAAACGACCACTTGTGTGACATTTCTATTACAAACATAAGAACAACGACCATGCCTCCTAAATTCCAAAGAAGTCAATACAATTATACAAATTTTGACCAATAGACAATATAGATGCCACCGTTTGTTTACAATTTATTACACCTGCAATTTGGGACCGTGACGAGAGTCCAATTGACTTTAAACCGTTAATAACATATTTAACAAACACTATTTTACCATCAAATCAAAGAATTTCCAACCTTATAACTAAGAGATTAAGATTAGTAAGCTAGCATAATATTTGTATAAGGCATCGTCAAAGGAGTACAAGATCCGACAAAATTACAAAGTAGTTTGTTATGCAATTTTGAATTGTATGGTTTGAGAAATAGAGAGTTGTTTGATGTAAAGAGAAATTTGTAATTTCTAACGCCAAAGAGGATTTTTTGCTGTCAATATTAGGCATGTTTTTGACCGTGACAACAATATTTATATTTAACTCTTGTGTAGTTCCGACCATCTGTAAAAGAGGTAGATAGATGTTATTGTTATATTCTATTGAGTTGTTGGTCACTTACAATCACCTTACAATCTATGTAAATACTAGATTATTCCCGTGACACCGTTCGTGTGGATTTAAATTTTTGAGAAATACCTACCATGGGAACCATGAGAATATCCCTGGCATGCAACCTATCTCGGTTAAGAAATCCCGTTGGTACTCTATGATTTTCCGGGATTGCCTATGTGTTTCCCCGGAATGAAAGTGAAGACAGCAACTTAGTACAGTGATAGGTTATCTCTGTACCAAGTTTCCTCTAAATAGGTTGTACAGATGGAATATGAAAACGTAGCTTACATAATACATATGGATAAACAGACACACTTTTGCATATTTTATAGTATTAATATGTATTTTAAATGCTAAATTGTCTTCCTGTAAGGTTTTCATGTAGCTTACATCCAGGGCACGTATAGGTCTGTATAGATTATCATTTTTATTCCAAAGCAAATAACAAGAAGTCAGTAGGTACTTTTTGATTCAGTCCAAAATATCTGATAAGTAAAACTAAGAACGCGTTGAAATCTAAAGACGGCGCTACGGCGTAGCACTATATAAGATATTAATTAGATCAGGTAGATATCTCACCTTTATTAGTTTTGTTTTCGGATAAATTTATTATTATTACCTATATTAATATTATAAATGCGAAAGCATGGATGGATAAATGTTGGTTACTCAATCACACCAGAACGGCTGAACGTATCCGGATGAAATTTGGCACAGAGATATATTATAGTCTGGAATAACACATAGGCTACTTTTTATACCGAAAAATTAAAGAGTTCCCGTGGGAGCCAAAAAAACTTCAATCCACGCGGAAGAAGTCGCATCAGCTAGTATTACATTACTATAATTTTTATAAAAAGGCTCAAAGTGACTCTCCGAGGTATGGAGGATACGAAAAGATTTGGACTACCAAATTCGGTGATCCATCTAGACTTGGGTCAACTTTGCATAACAATCGCAATGGACTGATATGCGATCGCCACTAGGCCACTCGTCCCTCATGTAGTCCACATATCATGTCCTAAAAATCTACAAAAGCAAGTAGCAACAAGTTACGACCCGCCGATAGTGCACAGTTACAGTGATATTGAAAGATATCGCGTTTCATATATAAAATCCATTAGTATAATAAACCAGAAGTGATTTCGTTTCAAGATCCACATTCCACCGCATTTCGGCTCGCAAAAACCCGCCTTGGCCGTGCCACTTGTAGGTGGCCACCGTTACCGAAAGGGGGCCACGACCAGGCCACGGGCCACGACCGGGCCACGCCAGACGGCGCGGCTTGCGGCCAGTACTTATCGATTACTTATCATTAAATATTATTATATATTTAATAAATTAATATTTTCTTTCAACACTCAGTTTTTTATTATTATTCTACTGCAAGTTAGCCCTTGACTGCGATCTCACCTCATGGTAACTGATGTTGTAGTCTAAGATGGTAGCAAGCTAACTTGTAAGGGGTATAAGGTTTTTAGGACGACCTCCGTGGCGCAGTGTGTAGCGCTGTTGCCTTAACGTGCGGAGGTTCTGGGTTCGATCCCCGGCAGGGTCAATTTGGGAATTTATAATTTCTGAATTTTCCCTGGTCTGGCCTGGTGGGAGGCTTTGGCCGTGGCTAGTTACCACCCTACCGGCAAAGACGTGCCGCCAAGCGATTTAGCGTTCCGGTACGATGCCGTGTAGAAACCGAAGGGGTATGGGTTAAATATAACTGCCATGCCCCTAACAGGTTAGCCCGCTACCATCTTAGGCTGCATCATCACTTACCATCAGGTGAGATCGCAGTCAAGGGCTAGCTTGTAGTGGATAAAAAAAAAAAAAAAAAAAGGTTATATTAAACCCATTACCTATTCTGTGCTTATACACCTAGTCGGTTTCTACACGGCATCGTACCGGACCGCTAAATCGCTTGGCGGTACGTCTTTGTCGCTAGGACGGTAACTAGCCATGGCCGAAACCTCCCCCCAGACCAGACCAGACCAGAGAAAATTCAGAAATTATAAATTCTCAAATTGACCCTGCCGGGAATCGAGCCCAAAAAAGACTGGTTCAGCAAAAAAATGCTCCAAAAAAGAAAACTATGAAAAAATAGCCTAAAGAGTACAAAAATTGTTAATTATTTTCTTGCCTTTTTGTATCTTTTCATCAATGACACTATAAACACAGTAAATACAAATATCATACGAATCACGATGCCATACTTTTCTCCAGTTCTTTGATTTAATACCAAAGTACTGAACTGATTTTAATGAAATTATCGTTGAACCAGTCTGAAAGTATAATACATACATACTTTCAAATAAAAAAAGAATTTTCCAAAGCGGTTTAAAAATTACGGAGTTCTGAGGTAACAAACACAAAAATTACAACCTAATTGAGAACCTCCTCCTTTATTTTAAAGTCAGTTAAAAAAATAATCTTAACCCTTGTCTTTGCATGCATTACATGTAAAAAAAACCTTAACTTTTGTCTTCAGCGTGCAAAAATGCTTAAAAAACTTAGAAGCTCAGATGATTATCTATAGAGATCACAATGCAGATAAAGTTACGCATTAGTTTATATCATTAATCATCATAGACGGATACCAATCTGTATCTTCACTGACTCGGAATATAATTCGTACATTCATCTTCTTAGCGCAATAACGGTGAAGAAAAACACCGTGAAGATTCACTGTGTGAAGTCAGCCAATCCGCACTTGGCCAGCTTAGTGGACTAAAGCCTTAACATTCTCAAAGGAGACCCGTGCTCAGTAATAGACGCGATATGGATTGAGTTTAAAGTTAATTTAAAAATTTACTTAATTTTTATCACAAAAAGAACTAAACTATTTTAAAAATGATTTTATTTATTTAAAGCTATTTTGAGTATTATATGACACGTTAAAATAAATGTGTTTTTGCGAAATAATATGATATTTATTGAATACTTAAAAAATTGCTGTCTCCTTTCGTTTTTTTCCTACAAATTTTTTACGTTCGTCATGCACAACGCAAAATAACTTTATTAGTAATTATATGACATTTAAGCACTAAGCAAACAAAAGCAGTAAGCTTTTTGATTTCGGTTGGAAATCTTCTTTTTACCCGACTGCGGAATGCACAGGGTTATTATTGGGATATAATATAGCCTATGTTACAGCTCTCCAGGTTCTCAAATATTACCATGCAAAAAGCATTTGTTCGATCCGTTGTTTCCCCGGGATTGTAAAGACTTTACAATCGTCCATTGTCGAGTCGACATCTCTTGAGGATGCTCCGGTTTCGACGTACGTTGAGAGTAATTTGGAAGATTTGTGTGGTGTGGTGTTGTGGCGGTGCGAATTACTGGCTTATTGGGCGGTGAATATCAGAAGCTACACGTCTAAGCTACACACACATACATAGATTTGTCTGCTTTGGCGGATTACAGCAAATTAAGCTTCTTAATGTTCCTTTATTTTCCTGCTGCTCTAGTTAGCAATGCAATTCCAAACCAGTGGTAGATTCAGTTCATGATTCAAAATTACGTTAAAAGTTTATTTGGTTGTCCAAATGTTAAACAGAGGACGTTTATCGATGGTGATATATACCTACATGCAAATTATTTGAAAGAGATATCATGTTAGCGTAACATTGCCGACTGTATGTTTTTTTTCTGGAAAATTGAAAAATTCCCTATAGATAGGTACCTAACTGCAAGTTAGTGTATAAGAATGATTATCAAGTAATTACATATCGTAAGCCCCGTTGTACTAGTCCTATATATCAACGGCGGTAGCCCGTCATTAGCGAGATGGATGGCTTGCGAATCGGTTTCTTATAATATGGAGTGGCGAGCGGCCCTAGGAGTAAGATGCAGCGGGGATAACTCCTTTATACTGCGCTTCTTCGTTCCCTGGGGTTCTTGTGCGCACTTAGACTTATCCCTCGTATTATACTGCTTTGCAGTTCCATGAAAATGGAATGTAGTCTCAATTTAGACTTTTAGCTCAGAATTATTTTATTACAAGCTAATATCCGCGCCTTGGTCCGCGTGGTCTGAGGCTTTTTAATTCCCGCGTGAACTCCTTAATTAAGGATAAAAAGCCTATGTCACGCTCCAGGGTGCAAAAAATCATGTCGATCTGTTGCTCAGTTGCGGCGTGATTAAAGGACAGACCAACAAACAAACACACTTTTGCATTAATTATATTATTAGTATGATTTACCTTTTAACCTTCATGTAGATGTCCAGCTAAAATTGGTAGGTTAAAATATTTCATCTTTTTTTGTATCCACTGCAAGTTAGAGTTGACTGCGTTCTCAGTCAATTGTAAGTGAAGATGCCGTCTAAGATGATAGCGAGCGAACCTGTTAAGAGTATGGCATTTATATTAAACTCATACCCGAAACTTAACCTACGATTTCCATTTAGCGCCGACTGAGAAAGAATTTCCAGAAAAAAAACACTAGCAAAGCCTGTTACCTATAATAAAGGAATTAATTTCTATGACCTTATTTTTTTATTTACCTTCACTCCGTAAATCTTACTTTACCACCAACTCAAAATTTAAACTCAATTTTTTTTATTCAAGATGATTTTAACAAGTGCTTTAGAATCGTCGAGTGAATCTACCACTGGCTTGGAATACCATTCCTACCGAGAAGAACCAGCAACTCGGTGGTTGCTACCTGCTAATAAGTAAATGATTCTTTATTTCTAAACGTAGACTAATTTGACGCTCCATAACTCATGCAGTCTCTACCAACAGTTCGGGTATACCAGTATAGCATAATGAACACAAATAATTATAAGAAATATAGTATGTTCCGCTTTCGCGTATAACTTGTTACACGCAGCGTGTCTCATCGAATTCGGCGTCTAACGATCCAGCCTGACCCACTGGCACGGTTGAGAGAGCGTCGCGATTTTCGCCTTTGTTCTGCCTCTGAGCTTCTTTGTCTATTTAATACCTATCTACTCAATCCATAGAGATTTACGCGAACACCAGAGCGTCTTTTGGAAAAATTGTCCTCATCTAGGTATCATCTAGGTCTCCAAATGAGAAGAGTTTGGGCCACGGAATAGCACGCTCGCTGAGTGCGGTGTGTCAGACTATTCACACCTTTGAGAAGATTAAGGAGAACTCTTCATGAATGCAGATCTCCTCACGATGTTTATTTCTCCGTCAAAGAAAGTGGCGATATATTAAAATGCAAGATGCATTTTAAGACTCCGAAAAATAGATCACGTGATCGAACCTTGGTTTTCGAGGGACACACATTTAACAGGGATTTGGCGGCGTTGGAGAGGGGTGAGGAGCCTCATTAATATCTCAACGTGTTGAGTGATTCAATATTAGAAAAATACCAAGTTTTATTACAATCGGCTCGCTTGTCTCGGAACTATTATCAATCAAGCAACTTAATCGGGAAGACAGCGTTCACAGTGGAGAAAATCGAGCACTGCGCCTTTATAAAGTTCCTTCCAAGCAAGGAAAAAACGTACAAATCATTACAAAAATGATGTCCTCTGTTTACGGAGACTCTTGCCCTTGTAAAATCATGGTTTACAAGTGGCATCGTCTATTCAAGCAAGGACGAGAATCACTTGAAGACGATCCCCGGCCTGGACGCCCCATCGAGGTGATCACACCCGAAATCATCGTTAAAGTCGAAAAATTTATACTGAATGATGCTCGTCAAAGAAAAAATAGGTTACAGAAATGGTTGGAGTATCCAATGTAACCATTTTTAAAATTCTTCATGACCATTTTGGTATGACTAAGGTTAGTGCAAGATGGCTCACGCCGCCGCAAAAGCAACATCGTGTAGAGAGTACACGTGCGTTTTGGACCTCTGTAACGAAGATCAAGAGGGTATCTTGAGTCAAATGGAGACTGGGGATGAAACCTAAGTTCGTCATTATGAACCTGAGCCTAAATAAGCTATATACCTACACATAAAAAATGCATACCACTGCCTAAGAAGTTCAAGGTGTCGCAGTCGGTCGGAAAACTCATGGCGACTGTTTTCTGGGATACTGAAGGAATCCTGCTGGTCAATTTTAAGAACAAGGGCATTAGTATAATCAGATAATACTACGCGTAAATTCTGAAGCGTTTGAGGGAAGCAATCCAAGAGAAAAAACGAGGAAAATTGACGAAAGACGTCTTGCTCTTGCACGGCAATGTGCCTGTTCATAAGAGCCCTACACAAGTTAGGCTTCGAAATAATTAACCACCCACCATATAGTCAAGACCTGGCCCCTTGCAATTGTTATCTATGATCAAACATGAAAAAAGAGCTTCGTGGCAAGAAATTTTTAAGTGATGAAGAAGTGAAGGACGTACATGTATTTTGAAGACAAAAATGAATCTTTTTTTTTTCATGGTATGCATAAGCTATTTGAACGAGTAGTATTTATTTCCCAGCTTCCCATTCCGCGAACTTAAAAACGCTCCCTCGTATATTAGTATGATTGTTTCGGATCGGCTTTGTCGTCCAACAAATACTACCGAATCGAATGTGCCGACTCACGCAAAGGTGTAGCACGCCTTACTTGTAAGACCATAACTTGTCTTCAACTTAAACTTAGAATACTTACTACGGTGTCTTCAGAAATAGCCAAATGGCCACTATCATTTATAAAAGTTTGGTTCTGCGTCCTTCTGTCATTGTTATACGTACAAAATTGAAATATCTTTGCCGTTATATTATAATCCTTATCTTAACTCTTAAGATGATTTAAATATCGCTTGGAACTAGTTACGGGTTGGATTTAGGTCGCTCTTGATACTTCTGAGGCCCAATTGTATAAGAAAATCGTATCATTTGAGAGCTCAAAACGTATTACTGAGCTGTTGCAACTTCATGCCAGCAACAAAAAACTTACGCGGAAGTTTCTCGGAAGAGGAAAATCCTGCCACGTCCTGCGCCTATTCAGATCTTAGAGGACAAGAAAGGAGACGCTGATGGATTCACCTTAGTCGGGAAGAAAAAGCGTAGACCAAAGCAGAACCGAAATAAACGTGGTACAGCGCCTAAAGCTGATGCAACGTTGAAAGCGGCGAACGTGAAGATTTACGTCTCGCCCGTGACCCCCAAAACATCTAAGGGGTCCTTACATGTTTTGGGGGTCATGCAGTATATCGCGGATACGTACGACGAATGCTATGGTACATCTGCAGATTGAAGACTAACTGAAGAAGACTGGCGAACCTGGAAGAGCTGAAGTCGAGTAGGACGACCTATTTTAACTCCTACGTACTGACAGTTCCAGCTTGGTGCAAAAATGTGTTCCTCAGTGCGGACTTTTGGTCTGAGGGTATAGTTTACCGTCGCTATAGGGAAGCGAGACAAAAATACCTACCGAGTTTTTTTATAATTGTTTTTTAAATATTGTATTTACGTACTTATAGTATTTTAAGATTGTATTTTATTTTATCCTTTAATATTATTTTTATTTTTTGAAGTAATAATGTATTGAATGTATTTTATAATATGGGCCTTGTTGTCTGAAATAAATAAAATGAAAAATAATAACCTACTCGAACTGTTTACAGCATCGAATCCAAGGCAACAAAGTGAAGCGGTACTTCACGCCGGAACAGCTTCTTATCCTGTACGAAGCACAAGCTCGATCGTGCATGGAGTACTGCAGCCATTAATGGAATGGCTCTACCAAGTATCAGCTTCATGCATTGGATGCGGTGGATCGTCGCGCCAGGAGACTTATTGGTAACAAAGCGCTCGCGCTGGTCAGTTCGAAGCTGCAAAGCTTGGAACATTGTTGCACAAAGTTGCCTGTCTATCGGTATTCTACAGGATATATTTCGGAGAGTGTGCTCAAGAACTATTCGATTCCAAGCGCTAGCCTATATATTTAAAAAAAAAGAGTTCATATACCTACATATGCTGTTTGACATGCATGCATTCATAGACTACAGTTCGTATTATCGGTTTGACAAACCGTGGACAAACTTACCTGATTATTCATACACAATCGGGGGTATATGCTATATTTAAGGTCGTATGTAACGTGCACAATTGATATTAATATACTCGTAAAAGTTGAAAGTTAAACTGACTTCACCACACACTTAACAGTATCTTGTAAACTACTGAATCGATTTTGATGAAATCTGCACTGTTCCCTAAGTTGAAATAAATGCAAGCCAATAAAATAAGAATGGTCACACAATCCGATACAAACATACATATATACCTATGCTTTATATATTTGTTTGGAAGCTCTTAAAGATTTTCATATCAATATTTTGTAGTTCCAATAATATGTATGTAATACATAATAATTACGTGTGGAATTGATAACCTCTTTTTTTTGAAGTCGGAACGTAAAAGGTTTAGCGTAAAAATCGTAAATATAGTTATGACAGCTTCGAAAGGTTAACTACTTAAAGAAACCTTAACGGTCTTATTAGAACTGCGGTATCCCTAACAAGTTAGCCCGCTACTATATCTTAGACTGCATCATCACTATCAGGTGAGATCGCAGTCAAGGGCTAACGTGTAGCGGAATAAAAAAAATGACCCGAAATTATTGTCTTTCATAAAGTAAGAAAGTTAATGTATCGACAGCAGAAAACAAAAGTATGATATATTAATGACGCCATGTTGTGCAACCTCCGTGAGTCATATTATGCTAACGGTACGGTGTCTTGAGATGCTTCTTTTGAAGAGGTATTGGGAACAAAATAGCTGTTCTTCTCAGAATCATAATAACTAAATACGAGTATATTATAATGTTACTACATACTAGTTAACTCTCTATGAAAACTCTCCTTTAGTAAAATAAATGCGAAAGTTTGGATGGATGGATGTTCGTTAATCACGCCAAAACGGCTGAGCTGATCTGGATGAAATTTGGCACAGAGATAGATTAACGAACGAGGAACGAATGGCCTAGTTATGTCAATGCATATCAGTCGATTGCGATTGTTAAGCAACATTGACCCAAGTCGGTAACTGGATGGGTGACCGAATTTGGAGGCTCAAATTTGCCTTTTCGTTTCCTCCGTGTCTCGAAGAGTACGTTAAGCCTTTGGTCCCGGTTTGTTACTAATATCTGATAATAATCGTAACAAACCGATTTTAAATCTCCTAAATAGTCGAGTCGTATGCAGGAAGGACGTGGGAACTGGGAACCCACCGCATCTCTATCCCAAGAAAACTCCTACCACTATGTGATTAATGGAATGGGCTCACGACCTTCAGTAATAAGGAGTACGACGCAGAGAGAGAGATTTTTATCAGAGAAAATTAAATAGTTCCCGCAGGAATCAAAAAACTTCAACCCTGCACGCGGTCGTCGCGGGCATCAGCTACTGAAAACCATAAAAATATATGCATGAGACATACACATTGTCATTTTAGCATATTATAAAAATAAAATGCAAGTGAAATGACCTCAACGCATTGGAATATAATGATGTTTTGTCCTATCAGTCTGTGCAGCTCTATAAAGAAGTTGGGCGTTTCGCACGGACGTGTTGTGTTGCAGTGCGGTTCGTAGTGTGTCGTCGGCCTAATAGGGCAAAATGTTAATTATACCTTTTTTTGTTGACGGTGGGGAAATCTTAAGATACACGATCCGAATAATGTGTACGGCCACTAAAAGGCTCTTTTACGAAACTCTTACGAACTTGCGCCGGTGCCTCTCTTGCGCGCCGCCCTGACGGGCTCGTCCCTGAGGCTATACCCACTGACAACGCTTAAAGCAATACTAAAGCAATATTACTCTAATAGTCAGTTTGATGTCACGTACCTTGACGTTTCTAAAATAAGGATTATAATAATTCTAAAACATGAAAGTCAACATTATTGAAACAATATGGCTTTAAGCGTTGGCACTTGGCAATATGGCGCCCGGGCCGACTAAACCCGACCACGTGACAATTTTGTTTTATTTATGTTTATAGTATGAATTCATTAAAATATGTACTAAATGTCTCAGGCAGATAAAAAATCTTAGATTTGCAATTTTGAAATGAAAGTCAAATTAGAAATCGAGAAATTGATCGAGAATTTCAAAATTTTAATAGTTCTAACTGTGTTTGACTGTTCTACTCGTAGAACGTTTGTTACACAGTTGTGTTGGGTATCTAAGTAATATCAGTTGCTAACCTAAAGCATAGTACCTATGTTTTTGCTTGTTTTGTATGAAATTTTATTTACGTGAAGAAAACTAATAGGTTGAAGTAAGGTGTGATTTGCTTCCTAATTAACCTACCTATGCAAAAACATCGAAACTGCCTGATAATGAAACTTAATAAGATCGTAACTGTTCTACGGTAGCGCCTCAATAACGCGATGCGGCGGAAATCTGCGGAATTCGCGCGGTCATCACGAGGCTAATATCATCAACTACCAAGTCAAAGATGGCTACGACCTCATTTGCATAAAGGCAAAAGCACTGTACGGTTGACATGGACATACGTTAGAACACCACCGTTGTATGGGAACCATACAAACGTGTCGCACAGGTATGTGCAGCTCCATCGATAATCTATACTAATATTATAAATGCGAAAGTTTGGATGGATGGGTGTTTGTTACTCAATCACGCCAGAACGGCTGAACAGATCTGGATGAAATTTGGCACAGAGATAGATTATGGCCTTATCCATACGTAAGTAATACTTACTCAATCCCCGCGAAGGGAGTCCCGGGCATCAGCTGCAGGGCACGAGCTCCCCCGGATTGGCTCGGAAGTCGGAGACCGGAGTACTTGAATCACGGATCTCCACTTGTTCTGAGACTTGAATAATAGAACGATTTTCTTACAAGAGTTCCTGGACAACTATCGTCGCTCATAGCCACGACACCTTTCAAAAATTTTTTTGATGGTGAAATGTTAATATTACAGTGCGTAGGTATCCAAAAATTTTATATACATATTTTGATGATGTAGTGCTTAGCGCAATCTATGCGACTGCTGGCACAATCTTTTTTTACTCAGTGGTACTAAGGAATCCATAATCTAAATATTATACAAACTATACCTACAATAAATTTAAATCAAATCCTTAAATACCTACTAACAAAAATAAAAGTAACCTTTGAACCAGGTATCTATTATTATTTGTGTAATATCTACGGAGCCTATATCCGCTCCCGCCTGACGTATGCGGCTCCTGCGTGGTACGCCTTATGTTCGCCTTGCCAGAGGCCCCGGGTGCAGGTTCAGCAGAACAGATGCCTGCGAATGATTGTAGGGGCCCCCAGGGTATGTCCGAAATGACGATATCCACCGCAACACCAAGACGCCCACCGTGGAGGAGCACGTCCACGCACTTGGGCGGCGCATGTTGCCCGCGCGGACCACGAACCGTGCATACACCTCCACGGGATAGCACCACTTCACCCCAGACCGCCAAACGGACGTCCACTATCCCGCGAGCTCCTGCGATCACCTTCACCGGCACATCCACTTCCCCGCGCCACGCACGGGCAAGGAGGCCCCGCACCCCCGTTTTGACCAAGGCCAAATGGAGATGACCCTGCTGCTGCTTAATTGTGTAATAGTTATCACGAGTACCTACTTGAAGAGTTCCTTAAACCACGTCCCGGATCCATCATGAGACCACCCCCATGGTACCATATTATTGCTACATCATCAAAATAACGTAATAAATGTATTTCATATATTTCAGCAAAATCGGTAAGGGGAACTCTAATTTTATTAAGTTCTGGGGGCACAGTAGTAATGCCAAGACGATCCAAAGGAAAGGGGCACTATATAACTTTTCTGGAAGCGTTTCTTCGTATTTTCGAACCGTTCTTTTTATTCAACAAATATTTCTAACCATAATTTTTGGCAGTGTAATTTGGAAGTGTAGTAGAGCAACCATTTGGTTGTTTGTTCTAGCATCAGAGCTTCTCTATTCAATACTACAAGGCGTACAATTGGCGCAGGTAATTAGGGCCACTATCAGCATAACATTAATGCGAGCGAGCAGCATGAATAAACCTATGTTTAAGGAGAAGCTGCTAGCCTGACAATAATTTATTTACGTAGCTTCTTCAGCGCGTCAGTACGACCCGTACACTCTTCTGTGTACGCACACTAAATTTTTTGGTCCATGGTGTATTTTTGCTTTCATCCTCATAGATAGTATTTTTTTATTTTTTTATCCACTACAAGTTAGCCCTTGACTGCGATCTCACCCGATGGTAAGTGATATTGCAGTTTGCATAATGCATCGCTTGGCGGCACGTCTTTGCTGGTAGGGAGGTAACTAGCCACGGCCGAAGCCTCCCACGAGGCCAGACCAAGGAAAATTCAGAAATTATAAATTCCTAAACTGATCCTCCCGGGGATCAAACCCGAGACCTCCGCACGTTAAGACAACAGCGATCAGCGCTGTGCCACGGAGGTTTTCAAAAAATAAATACTTCTTACCCCTTGCCCGTTACTCTAGGTGAGCGACGCTACGCGACCTTTGTTCCTTTCGAGGTACGGAACCCTAAAAAGGAAAACTTTTGTTCTACTTTTTTCAATTTTTTTAAAAGATAATCAAAAAAATTTCAAGTATTACTAGCACGCCTACTAGCGGATATCAGCTGCTCTGCCCCACTAAAAGATGCCGTACAACAGAACATTGTCGAAGTGGGCAAAGTGAGTAGACAAGCGTTGCCTTAACATCGAGGAATCGCAACGGTACCGCGCGGCGACATCGAATGTATGCGCGTTTCAGCCTAAGTACAACTAATTGTACCGCCTGCCACGCCTACGCTCTGTGTTCTAAACCTCTGTCTAAACATTACCCGCACCTCACAGGTGTGTCATCTTTAACCATACTAGACTACAAATATTGGATAGCTGGTGTCACTCTCGAAAATCCATGATGATCAAGGAGAAAGAAGAAGAAGAAGAAATTCGTTAAAATCTTCTACAGCTCACTTTCAAGTCAGGGGTAAGGACCGTAGCAGATTGGTGTGGTGTGCAGTGGTTGCGGTGCGTAAATGAGTTTTCGGATTGAGTATGCTGCATAGGCCCTACTGGCCGCTACAGCGTCACCGGGGGTTGGGCGAGCGCTAGGCGTCGCCGAGAAAAGAGCCCTAGGGCTCGATGACATTGCAACGTCTTCCTAAGTGCTCCTCCTGTGAGGCTCGGACCTGTCGGTTGGACAAATGTAAACGCCGTAAATGCTTACTTGGTTGCTTACTTTAATATTTATATACAAACAAATCAATTTTTTGATAGGAAAACCCAGCTACTTTATGGTCCGACCGCAGTCGAAAGAACCAATAAAGCAGTTACCTACTCGTAATCACATCATTGCATCAATTTCACATAATCACATCGTAATCACATATATAATTGAATATTTGACAACTACAAATAAATTACTTCTTAGTGGTTATTCAATCCAGGATCTCCTAAAAGTAGTAATATCTACGCCCTCAAATCTTTTTAAAAACAATCGATTGAAATAAAAAAGGGCGTCGCATTTTGATGACGTCACAGTTCAGTATTTCATGCAACATCCCATTGACGTTTGAAAAAAAGTTTCGGAAACCCAATTCAGAAAAGTTAGAAGTGCGACCGAGGATCGATCTCCGACCACCCGAACTAGAGGCCAAACGTCTTACCACTGAGCTATCACCGTTACGTACTTATAAGTGGAGATAAAGTCAAAGGAAAGTCACGAATATGAATCCCATTCCACAATATTTGTGCTAATCTATTTATCTCAAGCCACCGCATTTCTCTACCGCACAATTAATCGCATCATCATGACGCGGGGACCTTGCCAGGGCCTCATGAGGACCCATAAAGAAAACCATTGGTGTCCTACTTACCAACTCACTTACAAACATCGTGTGCTGCTAGTTTAAACAAATATCTACTTTATTTTTATGTATACAAGTGTGTGGTATGGTGAAAGTATTTTTTGTAGGTCTGTAGGCCTGTCGTCTTGTGCACGTGTGCGTGAGACGTGTTTTTCTAAAGTGGTGTGCGTGTACGCATTGGAGATAGTTTGCAGCAGGGGAGCTCAACTTGAAGAGAAATGCGTCGCTTCTTTTTTTAATATACATATATTTTTAACACATAAAAGTTAAAAGTCTTAATATTTAGCTTAAAAACTAGACTTTTTTTTTCTAGAATTCATCAGTTGAAGATATATTTCTATCAAGATCAAAAATCATCGTTTCAATATTTGCCCAAAAGTATCTATAAGAAAGCTGTGTAGAAAATGTATACTAATTATATGAAAGATTATGACTCAAAGTACGTGGTACAATGATTTGAATAATGATAGTATAATTATATATTTTACATGATAATTTTGTAACAATTAATTACCTACTTATAATAGTAACAATGTTATTTGTGCTACTAGTTTTTGTATCAACACATATTTAGCTGGTATCTACCATACATGATGCAATTACTTATATCCGACTCTATGATATAATTACCTGTTTTTTAAGCGTATTAATTCAAAACTAATAACAGTGTTTAAAATGATTGCTGGTTAATTTGATTAATGGATTTCGAAGAACAATTACTTTAATTAATTAGACCTTTATTATTTTAGTATAATTAATTAGTAATAATCACCATTATCGACCTAGGGATACGATTAGGATTAAAATTAATAATCTCATTCAATAAGACAATTCTTATATAATATTTGTTTATTTTAGTTTTATTCATTTCATTTCATTTATTTATTGCATAAACTGGGTTACAGTAAAGGTCTTATCTAGAATATTATTGCACCTACAGTTTGCCAATTATGGCGTGCAACATATTTATAAAATTAATCTAAATTAATGTATTATAGCAGAGTAATTTAACTACTATAAAATTTTAATTAACTGTCACTATAATATATCATGATTTTAATGTATGACTTTTCTTTTATAAACATTTTCAATATTATTTTGACAATTAGACTAGCATCAACGCTTACTTAACCTTATGCTCCGATTTTAATTATTTATATTTGTAAGCTTTGGGGAAAAGTATTTTCCACAAAAATATTACATGCATAAAATATGTCAAGAAAATCAATTTTTTCAAACTCCGCCAGCACAACACGAAATACCTAGTTGTCAGACCGCAATAAAGTTGTGCGAACAGTAGAAGAAAATTCATGCTACGCGCGAAAAGCGGGCCGTAGCTTGCGCGTCCCGTAGCCAGTGGTGGTAAAATTTTGGTGGGAGTAAGTAGGGTGCGCCCGCGCCGCCAGTCGGTCGAAACCACGCGGCGCGCGCGCCCGCCATTCCGGAGTGAAGTGAAGTGACGGACATAACTATACGCACGGAACGAGAATTTAAAAAAAAACAGAGAAAAGCAGTGTACGTTCATCCCATTTCCACAAAAATAACGGAGCGGAAAATATGTTATTGGCATAAATAAAGTGACGTGATTTTATTGTGATGGAGTAAACAGTGAACCTGGACGACACGTTTTTTTTAAATCTATCCGTTTTATTTTTTAATTTCTCTTCTCTATACCCCTCCCTTTTTTGTAAATATTCAAGAGAATATTTATTTTATTTTTGTTGTTGTTATTTCGCATTATTTTTGCCAATCACATGTCCTTCTCTCTCTATTTTCTTTCTAACATATTTTTTTTTGTTTATTTATTAATCGCATGCGTATTTTTTCCTAATAAAAAATAACCTTACTAAAAACTAAGCGACTCTATGGTCTTATTAGTCGAATTTTATTAAAAACTAATCAATAGTCAGTAGGTTACTTCAGTAGTTCGCATTATCCGTGTAATAGAGTTCGAATATTTCATCAATGCAATGTTGACCTGAATTTCAGCAATGTTAAATTGACCTGAAAAGTTTTGTCGACTATAAAAAACTGTGACTATAGAGTATAGACAGACTAAGACGATTAGGAGGGTTATATTTGTAAAGTTAGATAGATACGAGTAGCTTTTGTGTTAACTTTAAGTCAAACATAAATATACTTGGTGAAAATTCAAGTTATATATCTGTAAACTCGCATGTAAATAGCAGAACAAAGATACTGAAACAGTAGAGTAGTCAGTATATAAAAATATTTGAAACTATCAAGTTAGTTATAGAGTTGGTAATGACAATAGAGTAGCCGGTAGTAAATACGGGATCGCGTTTTCCCGTAAATCGTGAAGCGCGTTGGTTTTCGGTTGATAGCGCGAAGGTCGGCCGACAGGTTTTTTTACAGTTTTAACGGGCGCCCGCGCACCGGTGACACGAATTAAACTCTTTTGTTTTTACTTCGTACAACTATTTTTAAAATTAAACAACGACTCACTGTATTTTTGTAACGCGCTTTTATTAGCTTTAACCTGTAATAATTGAACGAGTTTGACACCTTCAAAAGCGTGTTTTTTAGTTGTTTAAAAATAATGTTAGGGATTTGTTCGTTGATATTATTTTTTGGAGCCCTTCTGCAAATTTTGGTCACATTTTTTTTTATTACGTTTTTTTTAAATAAAAAACAATGACTAAGTATACGTACTAAATTAATTCCTCAGCGATATATAGTTTAGTTAATATTTTTTATGCTTAGGAAGGCATTATGACTAATCGGGTCAAATTGCGTATTATTGCAAATTTCTTTGCCTTCCAAAAAATATATTTGCTGACTAATTTCATCATTTTTTTTAACAATTAATTAGACCTAATTTTAATCTCTTCAAAATTTCTCTTAAAAAAATAATATACTTTATACATAAGTATTTTTTTTGTAAATTATGATCTCTACTAACGTCTGTGTTCTTTCTATATATACATAACGTATTAATAAATTATTTATTATCTATTACCTGTCGGGGCAAAAAACTTCTGTTTCTAATTAATTGATACTGAACGTTAAAAAAATCCCCAAAAAATTGATTTCTAGGTAAGTTTGGACAAAATCTTAAGCCTTGAAAACTAAACTAATCCTAACTAATCTGTATACATATTTCTACCTCCTTGTAGATGTGTTGTGGCTTAGTCTAGTGTACAGGAGCTCTAAACCTCTAAATATAATTGTCATTAATTATGCCTTTCATAATACTCCCTACGGAAAGGGACAGCAATAGATTCAGATCAATTAAACTCAATGTTTATTTATTCAAATTAAATACTCTGTATACTTTTTGAGCGTCAGTAAAACATAAAACATGATGGTGATAACCAGTTGCGGTGCCTTAAAACTGAAGCTACAAGGGTTCTAAACGCGCCCTGGCCTATGAAGAACCTAAAACAAACAAATTTACTTGAGTATAGAGATTATGTACATCAGAAATAGCCACAATATGTAGGTCTTGAACACAGTCCTAACATTAACCAAGTGTACCTACAGTAAAGTCTCTTGTTCTAGTCTCTCTCCTTCTAACGGGCGACACGTACCTCAATCGGGACTCGAAGCGACTGACTTTGAACGTTCAGAAGTGGACACAGTGTATAATGTTGTTTTGGATTTGACACGCAACCGACCGCTACCTGCCATCTTGTATAAACATTTCAGGTAAGTTACTGTATACAATTATTGGTAGTTACTATCAACGTGTGATTATGATATTGAATATCTTATGTTTTATTCATGCTAGGTCTCTAGGGCAGCGGCGCCGCTCGGTCTCAAGAAATTGATTACTATACCGCACTCAGAGTCACATAATCATTTCTTAGAGAACTCCTTAGTATACGTATTCAATACAAAATGTATAAACTAAGGAGTTCCTTAAGCAGTGATTAAGCTATGTTAAAACGTAAAGTATTTACTTATTTAACGTAATAGTAGTCTTATTTGGTACTAGCAGATGCCCGCGACTTTGCCCACGTGAAACAAGTTTTTTAAATTCCCACGGGAACTCCCTAATTTTTGGGTTAATATATAGCCTATGACACTCTCAAATAATGTGGCTCTCTATTGGTCCCAGAATTTCCAAAATCGGTTCAGTAGATCCAGAGATTACCCCCTACAACGTCACAAACTTTACCTCTTTCTAATATTATAGTATAGAAGTATAGATATAGATGGAAATTTTGGCAGATGCCATTTGCATAGAGCTGCTTCAGTCTGTCTCACTCTAGTTCTTCACTATTTATACACCTGCCATGATCTGTCAAAATTACCATTCTAAATTAGACAAAGCATAATAATAGACAGATTTTTTTATTTTAGCTAAACTTTATAATGCTGATACTTCTACAACAAGTTCAATCCAAGGTTAAAATGAAAGTGATAATTATTAAGGCTGGCGCAAACTATAATAGGCTCACCGATCCGAGTTGATTCTCATCGCTACCTTTATATTTACCTAGATTTTGCCCGTGGTTTCGCTCACGTTAGTTTTTTTATTTTCATACTCAAAGCCCTATTTTCAAAAATCCTTTCATAAGCGGATGCTTACCAAATTCCAATTCCAAATTTCAGCCCGATCCGTCCAGTGGTTTGAGCTGTTTGTTGATAGATCATTCAGTCAGTCACCTTTTCCTTTTATTTATATTTAGAAGATGAAACTGCGGTGCAGAGATAGATTACAGTCTGGAATAACACAAAGGCTGCTTTTTATCCCGGAAAATTAAAGAGTTTTCGCGGGTACCAAATAACCTCAATCCACGCGGAAGAAGTCGCGGGCATCAGCTAGTTCACATTAAATCCATGGCAATATATGATGATAATATATATAGCTATAGAATGTGAGTTATTACCATATTTATAGTCATATTTAGGTATACCGTTGTATGAACGACCCTGGGCTCGATAATATTCGTATATTTCGCGCAAACGGTTGTTGACCTACGAATAGCGCAGGCTGTGGGTGAGTAACCTAAAGTGGAATAAATTTTTTACGTACCTATTACAAAACCAGTCAGGATTAGCTGAATTAATTAGATAACACTTGTTTTTACTTACTTGTGCGACTAATAGCTGATAGTAGTTCTAATTTTCGGGGTGTTCGTTTTGTTGAGTCCATTTCTTGGCAAAAAAGTTATAATTATAACATCTGTAGATTATTAATCATACTTCATACTTAATATTATAATTTATGCGAAAGTGTGTGTTGGTTTGTCCTTCAATCACGCCGCAACTGAGCAACGGATCGACGTGATTTTTGGCATGACTATAGTTGAGGACCTGGAGAGTGACATAGGCTACTTTTATCCCGAAAAATTAAGAAGTTCCCGCGGGTATCAAAAAAACTTAAACCACGCGGACGAAGTCGCGGGCATCAGCTACTAGCTGAGGTCATATATTTTGTTAAAGTTAACGAGCGAATTTTTTAAGCGTTCGCTTTGTAAACGCAAGTAGGCATACTTTCAATCAATGACCTTATAGAAGGTCATTGCTTTCAATCAATAAATAATGTATAATAATATAATATATTTTGTAAAGTAAAGCCTATAAATAAATGAGATTAAAAATAAAAATAAATAAAATAAATATTTTTGACGAGTACTTGTGATAAGAAAGTTTAAAAACAATGTATGCTATTGAACCTAAGGTTACTAATGCATAATTCAGATTTATACAAAATGCAAATTATTAATATGATAGTCATGGGAGAGGCAGAACATTATTACGTTCGTCAGCTCATTTGCCTATTTTAATGAGACACATTACTTAGTGATTCTTTAATTTTAATGAGATACCTACTTGGATCAGTCTAGCGATCAACGCGCAAATGTAGCTGAGATATATTTCATACATAAATTGTGCGCTCCAGTTCAGAAATTTCCGTAATTTTGTGTCTTGAAAGTGGGATACGCTGGTGCCTATAATTTAGATCTTAGAACTTAACCTTGTTTCAATGAGCCCAAGAAACAATCCGTACTAATATTATAAATGCGAAAGTGTATTTGCCTGTCTGCAACACTTTAACGGCCCATCTTTTCAATCGATTTTGATGAAATTTTGCATAGGAGTAGGTTACATCCCGGGAAGGACAGACACTACTTTTTATTCCGAAAAATTAAGGATTTCCCCCGGGAATCAAAAAATTGATTCCACGCGGATCTGTATCTGAAACATCCCTATATTTACTCTTGTTTTAGATATGGATTTCAGCAAAGATAATTTAGTATCTGATACTCTCTAAATCTCCAGTGGAATTCTACATAGGGCTGAAACGGACCTCACACGGAAAGCTACATTATAAGAGGGAATGAAATCAAAATGTTTCTGTACATATTCTTCGAAATGTGTGTTAGGAACAAGGAAGCAAATATGAGAACTTCAAAACAAAGTGTAAGTAAAAACCATGCGCTGAGTAAAACGTCCGGTATAAGCATTTTTAATAGGACCAACCGTATAATACCTGCTTCGTATTTCAAGATGCGCACTAATTGGCACATTTATACCTGGTGGGTAATATCAACCACAAAATAAACACCTTGAAGCCTATAATTTCCCGCCTTATTAGTGCGCGAACGAGCGGCCAGCGCGGTGCCGTTGTGAATTATCAAAATTATCATAATCCGTTGAACCGACCCAGAATTCGTCAGAATATATTTCGGTGCGCATATCTCACCGTGCATAATATATCGGTCAGCTCATGAATGTGGGATCGCTGCTCATAATAAAAATATCTATCAGTAGCAAAAAAAATAATCTTTTTTATAGGACATCGTACTGGACGGTATCTTTTCGTCTATATTATAATGAAAATATTTTTCACTCGTATGTACAACAAAATAAAACAAAATATTCTGTCAAACTTCGAATAATATAATTTTAAGATCTAATTAGGTACTACTTCAATCTTCAACTTCAATCTTACTAAAAACTACTTAAATGTAAATTATATTATGTCAAAATAATAACGGGAGACCAGAGTTGTTATTAATTCTCCCATTATTATTTAACTAGCTGATTTCGTCCGCGTGGAAATCTTTAACTTTCGGGGATAAAAAGTAGCCTATGTGGTCTTCCAGATTATAACCTATCTCTGTGCCAAATTTCATCCAGATCCAACCAGCCTTTCTGGCGTGATTGAGTAACGAACCTCCATACTTCCTTCCATCCATCCATCCATCGAAACTTTCGCATTTATAATATTACTATATATTAAATAATACTGATGCTTGTGCCTGATCTTAGATTCGCTTGCAATGATCCCCAGCAACTATTGTCTATAAAGTGTATTGTAAATATGTCATATCAGACGCGGGCCTTCCGCGTGCCGCCCACTGGTTGCTTCATCACACGCCGTTCATCTGACTCAGCCTCACTAATGGGGGGTCGGGAGGCACTTGAAGGCCCCGTGTGTCATGTGACCTTATCGATACGCGTTACGTTACCGAAAATACTCATATATATATAAAAATAATAAATGTTTATTGGCCAACTTAAACTTAAACAAATTAATTACATATCGTACCAACTGTGTACCTACATACTTAAGTGTGTTCAATGGGCCACCTCCTCAGCCTGTACCACAGCATGAAAGGTAACTCGTAACTACCTAATATACATACATAATTCGCCAACGCTGATTTTCAGGAGGCGCCCAAGGGCTGGGACGTCATACGATGTATGAGGCCAATGACGCTACCTTTTCATCATCATTTTCATTATAATTACGATCATCAGAGATCGTAGAGTTATCATTATGATCATCAATCCATCGCCACCCTACTACTGAACACACGTCTCCTAGATTGAGAAGGGTTTAGGCCATAGTCCACCGCGCTAGTAAAGCGTGGATTGGCAGACTTCACACTTCGAACTCGGTAATTAAATGGCGGAAAAACGAATACATAAAAAGCTTGTAACGCATTGGCTCTGGTACTGCAAATGTTCGTGGGCGGCGGTAATCACTTAACATCAGGTGACCCGTCTGCTCGTTTATAGGTAGCTAGGTATATATATGTATGTGTATATAACAAGCTACCTGGCCTGGCTTCACTTGTTTAAAATTACAGAAAGTTATTTTTCAGTTCCGCCTTGCAGATAAAACCTACATGCAAACTCTATAGATTCTAGACCCAGTAATTTGAGCTGTACGCTGATTTGGTAGTCAGTTTGCTTACAATTATGTTAAAATATAGCTTTTGGTTGCAGCTTCGCTCACGTAAGGTTCGATTTTCGTACAAATTTCAAATAGTCAATAGTCAATAATGTTTATTCAATATAGAACATATTGACGTCCAGTTATTTATCCATACTAATATTATAAATGCGAAAGTGTGTCTGTCTGTCTGTCTGTCTGTCTGTCTGTCTGTCTGCTACGCTTTCACGGCCCACCTGTTCAACCGATTTTGATGAAATTTGGTACAGGGGTAGATGGTATCCCGGGGAAGGACATAGGCTACTTTTTATCCCGGAAAATTAAAGAGTTCCCGCGGGAATAAAAAAAAACTGTCTCTTCACCCGATTTTGATGAAATTTGGTACAGGGGTAGATGGTTTCCCGGGGAAGGACATAGGCTACTTTTTATCCCGGAAAATTAAAGAGTTCCCGCGGGAATCAAAAATATTAATCCACGCGGACGAAGTCGCGGGAATCATCTAGTATAATATAATGGTGATAATCAGTAACGGTATCTTAAAAATAAAGCTACGAGGGTTCCAAACGTGCCCTGGTCTGAGAAGAGCCCACAACAAACTCAGTCGGGTTTTTTTTTCATTATCACCATTTCACAAATCATCTTAACTAAGGAACTATCAGAGCCACTAGAGCAAATCAAAGCGCTATTTTACGTCCTTAGTGGTTGAATTTTCAAAAATCCTATCTTAGCAGATGCCTATGTTATTTATTTATTTATTTTATTTTTTATTTATTTACATCTAATCAGAACGGCAATGCCACTTACACTAACCAGATGGTTATTAGCAAATAACAAAGTAATACAAATAAATTAAAAAGAGAAGAAGACGTAGAACATCAACAAAAATGATATTATAAACAAGGGTATTCTATGCTCTCAGAGTACCTTAACAATTCAAAAACCAGGGTTGTCCACTTGTCATTGAATGGATCCCATTGAGCATTACTCTCCAAGAGCGTGTTATAATCTGTATGCCAAATTTCTGCCCGATCCATCCAATGGTTTAAGCTGTGCGTTGATAGATCAGTCAGTTGCCTTTTCCTTTTATATATTTAGATATCTATGCGCCAAAATCAACAACTTGTTTAATAGACAGTATATTTTATTTCTGATCAGTTTGGTCAAACTTCATTACACATATTAACTACCGTATTAGCAGTAGTTATCGCCAAATGATTATGAATCAAAAAGAACGAATACGTCACATGAAAGCGTAGTAGTCAATACAAAGCCTAGACGCCTAGGTCCGCGGTGACATACTATCTAGTACAACGCAACTTTCACTCACGGGCATGCGCCTGCGCACGGCAATGACCATGCATGCGTGCCATACATTAAAATGTAGTTCGCCAAGTCGGTTTGTCACATTTTGAGCTATTATTTTTCAGTTTATTTTCGTTCTGTTATCGTGATGATATTTCCCATGATTGTTTTCTGAGAATCTAACTAGAAATATTTTTTTTATATTATATGGCAAAACATAAAAAGTGAGAACGCAATTAATAATCCGTCCGCGTGGATTGAGGTTTTTTTAGTTTCCGCGGTAACTCTTAATGCCGTAATTTAGTAACAAAAATCCATACATCCATCCAAACTTTCGAATTAATAATTTTAATATAAATTTAAATTGTAAAAAACAATTATATCGCAAATCGGAATAAATATAAATCGTCAGACAACGTTTTTAACCTAGTGTGACAGCTACAGTGATAAAGCGTGGTGTGGTGTTGTAGTGTGATAATATATACTGCAAGCCTAGAGCACAGTGACCTTCTTGAAGTAAAAACTTAAAACGTCTCGGTCAAAAATCCGAAGCGAGAAAATCTGAATGAATATAAATCGTTGGATACAGTAAGACCGCGTTGTCAACCTAGTGTGACAGCTATATAGCCCAGGCTACTTGTGCAAGCTATGTATGGGAACCCTAAAATAAAAAATGTAAAGCTGATTTTTGGCACAAGCGTTCCTTGGGGTCTGAGAAGTACTTCTTAAAAATTCCCCCCCTCTAGGCCGCGGGCTTAACCCCCCACCCCCCCAAACGTCTCCCCAACCGCAGTTTTTTGTAATTTTCTCAAAAACTATTAGTGCTAGAAAAAAACCATCTATGGCGAAAATAATTAACATTAAATAATCTACCATATGGCACTTAAATCATTATGATCGGATAAATAGTTTTGCAAATATGCCGGCTTATTTGACGCATTTGTTTATTTTTATATTAAATCGTGTAAGTTTCTTGTGATTTGCACAAAATGTATAAGAGCTAGGAAAAAACGACAAGAACAAAATGAAAGTTCATAAAATCTTCTACAAAATGCTTTTTATTTCATTTCAATCGACCGAATACTTTCGGAAATATGACGATCGAAAACGTGCGTGACAGAAAAATATTTTGCAATAATTTTGACTTTGTACCTACACATTCTATTTGATAATGATCGATGCTATATTACAATAAAATTAATAGTAGGTAATAATCATGATATCTTTATCTACAAAACAACACCACACTCAGTAAATAATATACTAAATATTATTATTTATATTCGTTCAAAGTTCTAACAAAGACAAGGCGTCGCGTCGGCCGAAGAATAACGAATAAGATTGCAAAGGAAATGCGGGTGGAATGACATGGTTCGTGTGCAAATGTTACCATTGATGGGGAAGAAGGTGATGATGACGACCATGATGATGTGCTTTAATAATACCTACTAATATAATAATAATAAATACCTATGTCTCGAAGTCCTTTCAACTATATGTAGGTATGCAATATGCATTTATCTAAAAACAATGTAAATGAACCACCAACATCCAACAGCTATCTTGCAGATAATTTTATAAGATTAACTTTTAACTGTTAACGGCATTCCGAACCAATGGTAGATTCACTGGACGATTCAAAAGCACTTGTAAAAGTTTGCTTGAGTAAAAACATTTGATTTGATACTTGAATTGTAATACGATTACAAAAAAGCACAATCGGCTAGATATTTGAGAGGGGGAGGGGGGTCGTGGTAGGGGGGAGGTGAGAGGGGGATTGTGGGAGGTGCGAGGGGGGTTGTGGGAGGTGCGAGTGGGGTTGTGGGAGGGGGAGATGGGAGGGGGAGGGGGGAGGTGGGAGGGGGGTTGTGGGAGTGGGGAGAAAAGAGGACATCATTTGCGCCTAAAATCAAAAATACTTTATTTATTTAGAGGTTAATTTCTATTTATTCCGTAGTACTATGCTAAGTCTACATGACTACCACCAGTTCTTACACAACAGGAAGGTATATTTCGAAAACTATTTGTCCTATCAAAATAAACTAAACACCATTTTATAGGTAAATTAATAATCTTTGTACTAAGTCCTGACAGCTTTTTTCCTAACTCTAATACTTTTTCTTGAAATTACAATAAACCTTTACGGATTTTACAAAGGTTTAGTTTTTTATTCCAGTTAGGCAGCCATATTTCCGAAACTATTAGTTCTATCAAAAAAAACTAAAAATTGTTTTGAAGATAATTTAATGATGTTCATTTTTGTTCCTTATGTTTTTTTTCCTAGTTCTAGTAGTTTCTGTGAAAATTCAAAAATATACCAACGGTTGTCGAAAAAAAAAAAAAAACTTGGAATATAGGTTGCCATATTTCTCGAACTATTGGTCCTATCTAAATTCACCATAAGACTTTTTTGTGGGTAATTTAGTGAAATTAATTACTCTTCCGGGGATTTTTTCCAGCTCTAATAGTTTTTGTGGAAATTGCAAATAACATAGGATTCTAGCAATTTTTTTATTTTTTTTCGTACACCATACATGGATATATATTCGAAATTATTAGTCTTATCTTTATGAACTAATTTTTTTTTAATAAGTGGTTAAATGGTGTTTATTTTTACTTATGGGAGTTTTTGCCTAGCTCTAATAGTTTTCTAGAAGTTACAGAAAACATATAAAATTTTGAAAAATATTGCTTTTATGTTAACTATGACAGGTATATTTTCGAAATTATTAGTGCTATCAAAATTAACTAAATACTATTTTGTAGGTAATTTAACTATGTTTCTTACTGCTTTAATCAGTTTTTCTTAACTCTGTTATTTTTTTTTCGAAAATTAAAAACAACGTACACGATATTTGCATATTATTTTCTTTATCTTACACAATAGGTAGGCATATCTCCAAAACTATTCCTCTTATCAAAATAAACTAAATATCATTTTATAGCTAATTTAATAGCCTTTCATTTTGCTTCAGACAATATTTTTGTAGCTCTATCAGTTTTTATGGAAATTACAAGAAACTACATTATAAAAAGCCATACATGAAAAATATTTTCTTTTCATGCACAAAGGGTTAACATATCTCCGAAACTATTAGTCTTATGGAAATGAACTGTAATTTTATTTTGTAGATAATTTAATGAAGATAATTTTCACCATAGAAAGTTTTTTTCTATCACTAATATTTTTTGAGAAAATTACAAAAAACTGCGGTCGGGGAGACGTTTGGGGGGGTGGGGGGTTAAGCCCGCGGCCTAGGGGGGGGGGAATTTTTAAGATGTACTTCTCAGACCCCAAGGAACACTTGTGCCAAAAATCAGCTTTACATTTTTTATTTTAGGGTCAATGTTTATTAGTCCCGTACTATATAGTGATACAGCGAAGTGTGGTGTAGTCGTAGCGCGGCAAACTGCAAGTCTATAGAGCACAGTGACACACATACGCGACTTTCACTCGCGCGACGCGGCGCGGCAATGACCATGCGGGTAATGTCAAGTGCGGTTTCACTGGACAGGCATCGCCGGGTGGAGAGACGCAGCTTGTTATACTAGATCAAATAAATATATTTTTAGTAATTAGTGAAATAGAAGATTACCCAAAAGTCGTTTAATCCACGTCTCCTGTAAGTTTCATGTTTGGAAACGATGTTTTGATGACGTCACAGTTCAGTATTTCATACAACACCCCATATTGTTGTCAAATAACCAATTCATTGGTAGAAGATTTATATATGCGACTTTCTGTGCGGTACGGTATTGATATAGACGCACCCTATTCTAGTGGTCGGTGGTTCGATCCCTGGGCACTCCGGATTCGACTTTCGGTGTTACGAGTATGTGCGTTTTAAGAAATTAATTATCACTTCGGTTTCCTTCACCGCCAAAGCATACCGTGAAGGTGCGTGCAGTGAAGGAAACATTTTTTTTTAATCCACTACAAGCTAGCCCTTGCCTGCGATCTCACCTGATGGTAAGTGATGATGCAGTCTAAGATGTTAGCGGGCTAACCTGTTAGGGGCATGGCAGTTATATTAAACCCATACCCCTTCGGTTTCTACACGGCATCGTACCGGAACGCTAAATCGCTTGGCGGCACGTCTTTGCCGGTAGGGTGGTAACCAGCCACGGCCGAAGCCTCCCAGCGAAGCGACCAGGCGAGACCAGGGAAAATGCAGAAATTATAAATTCCCAAATCGACCCTGCCGGGGATCGAACCCGGGACCTCCGCACGTTAAAGCAACAGCGCTACACACTGCGCCACGGAGGTCACACATTACACATGCATGATTGAAAGTTCTTCTTAACGTTCTCAATGGTGAGTGAAGTCTTCTAATCCCCATTTGGCCAGTGAGGTGGATTATGGCCAAACCCTTCTTGTTCTGTGAGGAGACTAGCGCTCAGTAGTGAGCCGGCAATGACAAATCATCATTACCATTCCCACCCCATTTCATTTATGGAACGACTAGCTGATGCCTGCGACTTCGTCCGCGTGGGATAAGTTTTTCAGGTTCGCGATTGAAGGAAAAACCAACAAACAAACGCACTTTCGCATTTACAGTATTAAATAGTATGAAGTATGATATGAAATTGTGATGTAAACCACAAGATTTTCGGTTCCACTAGAAAAACAATTGCATTCTACGAAGTTTCATAAGAGCCACTAAAATCGGTATTCCCGATAAACCATTAGCACTGGCACATTAGCCAAGGCGTTGGTCAACCTGAGATGAATCACTCTAGTAGCTTGTCGAAACCGACTAGACAACTCCGTTTGACGAGGCTGCTGGAAGGTTATACAACACTAATTATATACCTAATTTATGTAAATATACCGGTGAATCACTAAAGCTGTATTACTTGACGAAATCCATAAAGATTTTTTTTTAAATGTTCGTTGTCATTTTATTATAAATTTTTAATTAGTCAAAACTATCGTAACATTTCCAATTTTATTTAAATAGGCTTCCATTAATAAAATGACGAAAGAAATTGTCAGTATACCAATTATTTGTATATATCGAACAGAATCATTTTGCAACTAAAGCAACGCGTTGAAGTCTTTTTTACAAAAGCTCCAATACACTTAGGTCAGCGGCATAATTATTATGGAAAGTTAAGGTTTTCTTAATGTTAGTTTTGATTCCAACAATTTGATTTTAGTTAGTAGATAAATGCGCGGTATTTATCAATTTACAAATATTTTCTAGACTTTTTTTAGTATGTTCGTGAATAACGACTCGCATTTATGTGTCCCGAGTACATTTGGTCAATGTACAAGGCTCTAACATGAAATAGTGTGAGCGTGGTTATTTTATTTTGTTACCAATCTGACCCATTCTATATAGTTGTCTCATTCGATTTAATCTGTGTACGGCCGCCATATTGAAATACGAGTTTTTCACGTTTGAAAGAAAGTATATTTTACAGACTCAAACGATTATTGAACACCTTCGTCAGTGTGTTTAGATCGTGTTTTGATTAAAAGGTTGCAATGGCAAATGGCAATTGTGCCCTGATCAAGTGTGATTATAATAAGGCTTAAAACTATGTTTAATATAGATTCATTCTCTCGAGTGGTCTCCACCCGCTGTAACAAAAAACAATTTACTCGTGCAATTAATACTCACTTCTGGAACGACGTTTACGGTAGGCATTCGATCGCGAATTCAGCGTGTGGCGGGCACTGCGCAGTTATTCAGTCGCCGCCAGCTCGTATGTAGGTATTCGTAGATAGCCATGTAGTTATATATCGTCGCAAGCGCATCAATGCTCGGCACGCAACCCGTTCGTTGCCCAGCGGGGAAAGCGATCAGCTGACACTAACCTTTCGCCTTGGAACTGCCTGTCTATGTACCACTGTAGGTAGCTGTAACCATAGGGTTAATGTTGTTTCATTGTTGTTAGTATACGTATAGTACGTACCCAGTTTATCTTGTCCGTTGTGCTTATCTTCTGTAACTTGGGATATTTAAAGCGATGAATGCATTCTGGTGCCATTTTTTAAAATTATACTACAAGTTAGCCCTTGACGACGACCACGCCTGGATGGTAAGTGTAATTTATATGACTTACTTTGTTTGTATTTGGCCCTGACTAATGTAGACAGATAGAAAAAGAAAAAATACAGAAACATTTTATGACCAGAAGTAGAATAGGTACAAAAAACTGACTCACCGCTTAGTATTGATCTCTACTAGACATAACCTTCGTGGTATCTTCATCGACAAGAAGTTGACAACCGTCCAAAAGAGAGAGATGACGTGTTGCATTGATTGAGCTTGGGCTGGAGAAGAAAATTAGTAACTGTCAAAGACTGTATGAGATGCGCATTTTTCTTCATCCAAAAATAGTGGAGGTTCTTAATCTGGGCGTGGTGTGTGTTTATTTTCAATTTATTGTATGTACTAAATTTCACAAATCTGACACTAACTCATATTTTACTAATACTTCCTTAAATCATTATATTTTGTGATGAATGAATATTTGATGTAATGTATTTGATGTTTCAGTGAAATACTCTCTAAAGTTTATCTCAAATAACTTTCTAAACAAGTACATTGTACCTACTTGTAGTAACACCATTTTGTGGTCCTTTTTGCCTACAAATTGCTAATACGTGTACTATTCTAACTAAATATACTATCCACAAAGAAGTACCTACTATGACCCAATTCTTACTGAAAACCTACCATAAACATACAGCTTATAATAGATTTAGAGATCAATGTCAATACCACTAATGGTAGCACAAAAATCAGTATCAACGTCTTTAATCGCAATTTTATCCCAATCAAAATTATACTTTACTAGTTTGACTTAGCGTTCAAATTTGATTGAGTCAATTTATCGCAATCTTTCACAGTGCACTGACAAGTTTTCCGACGGGCAAGATCCGTCAATGAAAATTGCACTCTACATGTTTGACACAAATCTTAAATTGCATCGACAGCCGTGTTAATTCTAAGCATTATTCTCAAGTTTTCCGTCGACTAAAACTTCAAACTAAATTGCACTTTACGCGTTGGATACAGAACTCAAATTAGACGTTGTGGTATTTTAGTAATTTTATAGTGGTGTCAAGTAGTGACGAGGCAAGAGAAAGCCGTCTCAGATCCGTTTGAGCGGTCTACAGACCTACAGAGACTAGTATTTTATATATTGGGTCTTTTATACACCTACTTGTAGAGGAAAACTGGTGCAAAAAACATGTTGTTTGGAAGTTTTTAAGAAAAATTTACGCGTGGAGAAAGTTTTGAGATTATGTCTTAGTAAATCAGTGATATAATATGACATATTATATTTATTTATCCACGGTAAAATAAAATTTTCAATAAATTGCTAATTATTTGATGATAATTATATTCCTAGTAATATTTATAATAATCTTATTTTGATGACAATAATCCATCCATACTAATCCATACTAATTCCATATCCATACTCCATACTAATATTATAAATCCGAAAGTGTTTCTGTCTGTCTGTCTGTCTGTCTGCTACGCTTTCCCTGCCCATCTTTTCAACCGATTATGCTGAAATTTGGTACAGGGGTATATAGTATCCCGGGGAAGGACATAGGCTACTTTTTATCCCGGAAAATTAAAGAGTTCCCGCGGGAATAAAAAAAACTGTCTCTTCACCCGATTTTGATGCAATTTGGTACAGGGGTAGATGGTATCCCGGGGAAAGACAGGCTACTTTTTATCCCTGAAAATTAAAGAGTTCCCGTGGGAATCAAAAATCTTAATCCACGCGGACGAAGTCGCGGGAATCATCTAGTAATAATATAAATGCGAATGTGTGTCTGTCTGTCTGCTACGCTTTCACGGTCCATCTGTTCAACCGATGTTGATGAAATTTGGTATGGGGATAGTTTGTATCCCGGGGAAGGACAAAGGCTACTTTTTATCCCGGAAAATAAACGAGTTCTCGCGGGAATTAAAATACCTTCATATAATCCACGCGAACGAATTCGCGGGCATCATCTAGTTCGTTAATAATTTGAGAAAGATTTTCATGCATTTATCATTAGCACTCATATGGCTGGCTAGGGAAGGCGATCTCGTGAGATTTCAGAACTCTAGCCGAGATCTCGCGAGACCATAGAGATTTATGATTTTTACTGAAAACTTATGCAAATGCTATTAACTATTACATTTACTGACTATCAAAATGTTAGATAAAATAAAAAATGCATGTAGTGTTGCATATAATTAAATCCGTTTTATTTTAAAATAAAAAACTTTAAATAATAATATTATACCATCTGGTTACAATTTCAGTCTTAAAATCTTCAGCTAACTGTATTAATATAACTTTTAACAGTAGTTACAATTTTGTAAAAAGTTCACGTAATTTTCGTCAACCAGTGCAAAAAGATATGAAATTGCCAAAATCGTGTCGTCCGATATTTACTGAAATACCCACTAAGATTAATTCTTATTTTGTTGACAATAAAAATCAAAATTATTTTTTACTTTACATTGGCTTTGGAAGGAGGTTTTTTGGAAAGAATTTTTATTTTTAACTTTTTAGTGTAAGGGTTGAGGATTTGAACTCAGTTTTTATTTGACTACCTCGAGAGCTTCCTCTAACGACTGACAAAAAATATTCAAATCGGTAATGAAACCACGGAGATATGCACCGACATAAATTTAAAAAAATAAAATACGCGCCTCCTCTTTTTTTGGAAGTCGGTTAATAATTTACAAAATATATTACACTTCGTCCGCGTTCTTTCATTAACTAATCGTATCTATATAATGACGAATTATTAATTCACATAATATATATAGCATCCATAAATGATAGCGTTACACCTTCACCTTCTTGGATTCTCAAAAAAAAAGATAAAGAAGAGCACATGTCATTACCAAACAATAAGGTTCTTTATACCACATGTTACCAAAACACATTCTTTCCCATCGCGTGAGCCTTTCTCTCTGAAGACACGACAGATGTCCACCAACCCTTCAATCAGTCAATATTTGAATTCAATTTTGGAAAAAAAGAACATGTGTGCATTGTGGGAATGTTGGTACCCTATTTTAGTACCTGAGAAATTATTTTGGCACCTTAAAGAAAGGCGCAACTACATAGAAAGTGATATTTTAAGAGGTGAAAATTAATTTTAAAAAATTAGCTATGTTTAACAGAGTTTTGAAGTAATGATATCATACTTGTGTGACGTCTGCCAATCTACAGTCAGCCAGCGTGGTGGACTATGAACTTAACACTTCTTATTCATAATGAAAATAATAATTTCATAATTCGTCGGCGTTAGGTAAGATGATGATGACAATATCGTGCTAATATTATCAATGTGAAAGTTTGGTTTTTGATCAGTTAGGATGTTTGTTACTTCTTCACGCCGCAATGACTGAACCGATGAAGTTTGAAATGAAGGCATCTTATAACCCTGGGGCCTCACTCCCAACGCTTAAAGCAATACTTAAGCAATATTACTCAAAATGACAGTTTAATGTCACAAACCTTGACGTTCCTATATATAAGGATTATAATTCTAAAACACGAAAGTCAACAATATTGAGACAAGTATGACCCTGCACATAGGCTACTTTTTGTCCCGGAAAATTAAAGAGCTTTCGCTGCAATTATGAAACCTTAATCCACGCAGACGAAGTCGCAGTCATCATCTAGCGTTAAACACTTCCGAATCGCTTTAAACATACGCACCCACTTCAAAACTATTGTTATTTGTAAAATAAACAGTTTTGAAGTTGGCCAGGTAGGCGTAACGAAAAGTAACGCTTTTTTAACGACAATAATGATAATTTATCACCACTTCCCACCGCATCACCACATCAGTCAAAATATTTTCAGTGTGAATAGATCTCCCATCTGCTAGACGATAAGACGTAAGATTAATAGCTTCAAGGATATGATAATGGTTAATGGTTCACAGTCATTATCACAGATTACCTTCCAAATTTCATGAGTGTTTGGGTCCCTTTTTGTAATTTTTTTTAGTTTTATAGATATAAATTTATGATATATTCATAAAGGTACCTAAAAGAGGCTTCCTTAATTTTTATGTTAACATTTAATAGTGGTAATTTTTTCTGGCAAAACGTAGCCTACTCTCTCTAGGATGCAAGGTATTTCTATATAGGTACCAATTTGTCAAACTTAAAGATAATCAAATGGGCTTTGAAAAGGATAACAGACAGACAGAAAAACAACCAGATACACTTTCACATACACACTTCTACACCTGAAAAGATAGCCGAAGTTTGTTGTTATTTATTGTTCTTAAAAAAGATGGGACGAAAATAAGCTATGGTTAGAAGTACTTAGTAATTATAGTAGTACCCGTTGAAGCAATCTGTAGTCGTAAGCCTTGATTACGTCGAAAGTTTCGCGAGCGTAGCGAGCGCTAAACTGTTTTCGGATAGTGTTTGAAATTATTATTTGCATTCATATATCTACTTATATATACTTACTTGAACTTCTATCTGTTTGTCCGCACGGCGCATCCAAGGGAAGGACTTAAGTAACCCCGTATAATCGAAGTGCTTCCCCGCGATTTTTCTATCTAGTTTACTAATATCCGTTGGCGATCTACTTCGCTACGATCCGACATTTCCAAGTTATGGACTACAAAATTACTGCAATAATTCTTCACTCACTTATACCATAACCTATTTTTACCCTATCACAATGCCCCATTAACCCATACAGAGGCGTAAGATTACACCTGAACACGTGGCCTATTCTCCGGCATCTCCCCACTTATTAAAACGATTTCCTGCCCTTCCGGATGTATGCTTACCTACTCGGATGTTTGGTGCCTTGGGAACTGGGTAATGATGGGGTCGCAAAGGGTTAGAACTTTTTTCTTATATTGTTGACCGATTTTATAAGCTTTCTTTCGAATAAGATATTGGTAACCTGTTTTTTACAGTACAAGTAGGCGTTACTCAGTATAATTTCATAGTAGTACTTATTTCGTAAGGATATCGGCACGGATAAAGAGGATTTGTTGTGCTATTTTATTTAACACTAGATAATGCCCGCGACTTCGTCCGCGTGGATGATTAACCGCGTCACCAGGTGAAATCGCGGCCAAGGGCTAGCTTGTAGTGGATAAAAAACTCAAAAAGAAGTGCAAAACAAAAAACTTTATGTTATATAAAATCATCATAGCACTCGTCGCGAATGTCAATGACTCCACGCAAAAGGAAATATACAAACCTTGACTTTGGATTACGCAACGCTCATTCATACGCCGCGGCCTGACGCAACCAAGGACTTTTATGAGACGAACATTCACACAGATATACGAGCACATAGGTGCAGATATATTATGATATATTTGTGAGATATATATGCAGCACAGATCTTTAATATTTAGGCCAAAACAAGCAGAGTTTAAAATCCATACTTTAATGTTATAAATGATAAATGATTTATTTCACATGTAACTTGTGTCACATAAGAAACGTTAAGACTCTACCACTATTACAATAACTAATATAGATGATGCCGCAACTTCTAAGGTTTTAAATAAACAAATTAATTACTCATAGTACCTATGTACCTACTAGTATGCAACTTAAGTGTGGTCAGTGGGCCACCTCCTCAGCCTGTGTCACAGCATGAAAGGTAGGCATGTACCTACCTGACATACTGCAACGATGATTTTCAGGAGTGGCCCAACGTTTTTCAGTTTGTTTTTTTGATAACTCAGGAATTTTCCGGGATAAAAATTGTCAGAGCCTATGGCCTTACCCGGGAAGCAACCGAATAATATCTCTGTACCACATTTTGTCAAAATTGGAAACTTAAAATTTGGAAAAAAATAATGACGTGAAAGCGTAGCAGATAGGGAAGGATATATTAAGCTTCTATTTATCTCGGCAAATCAAAGAGTTCCCTCGGTATATTTCTAAAACCTAAAAAGTAGGTCCACGCTACTAGTGTCCGAAGAACTGGCACTTACTAAGCCCAACGGCTCAGCCTGGCAATTCAGAGAGGCAATAGCGCCGGTGTCTTGGGTACCATGCCCATGAACGATCATTTGGATGGTATATATTTTTTATAAATATAAATACTAAAGATTTTTTTAAGTACGTAATTTTTTTTAAATGTTTGAATTATTATTGTAAATATTCATGTTGAATCTAGATTATTTTTCCATCAGAAATAAAATATTATTAATATTAAGGGACCAACAGAATTGGAGAAATGCGTAAACAAAAGAACTGGATTTCTATAATCGGCCACAGATGTTGGCTCTACAATGCACGATTGTAATGCGTAAAACTGAGTCCACGCGAACAAAGTCGCGGGCATCATCTAGTAAAATATAATAATACCCAGAAGGTATTCTAGTCCAGACTTTCCACTCGCACTTTAAACTATAAATTGATCCCAAAGGCTTCGTAAAGTCCCGCGTGGAGGCTCGCCTGCAGAGAGGGACAGTGGCACGCGCGCGAGCGGGACGGCTGCGGGCAACGTCCTGATTTGTCAATAAACTTGACCCACATCCCATTGAGGGCCAGCCGACCAGGAATCTTGGCTAAAGCCGCGTGTACACTGAGTGAAAAAAAAAACAATAAATACCAATTAATAATAGGACTACATTAAGATAATGCCTATTTAATTGTGTTTTGTTTATTTTAATTAAAAAAATATTGGAAAATAATAGTTGATTTACAATTATAAAAAAAACACAGAATTTTGATTTTATTGTGACTGAACTTAACTTAAAATCTTTTTGACTACTCAAATTTTACTAATAGAATATTATAGTCCTTTTAAATTCTTTTTTCAACTCTTCGAATGCAAGCAATGCAAACTTTGTAATAATATTTTTTATTTTTATATTTATTCATACATATTTCTTTTTAATATTCTTAATATGATTTTATATTAAAATCAGCTTCTTAAATTTCTGATTCGGTAAATTGGACCTTTAAAAAGTAGTAAAATCTGTAAAGTATTTTTTTTACCCGTCGATGAAAATTAAACTGGGGCCCAGTTTAATCTAGTTTGATATTCAAAACAAAATTAAGGAGTTCCTGTGAGAATCTAAAAAGCATAAACCACACGTTAGTACGTACGTACGTAGTCGCGGGCATCAGCTAGTACTTACATAATAATAATAATAAACGAGTCACAACCTATAATTAGTTGTTTAAGCATGTCCGAGCATGTCAGTAACTCATCAGTCATCACTGTGGCCGTGACTTTACCCGAGGTCCTTGGCCGGCTATAACGGCGCTGCGCGGTTCGTGGCCACGCGGGAATCGTGGACTTTTATCCCCCTTTTTTTATTTTTTTATCGTTTTCGGAGAGTTCCTTCGCCTTTTCGTTATTATAAGATGTTAAGTTGTAATTGTTGCTACGGGGCACATCATACTAATATAATTGCATTAGTGTGATAGCATTAATATTATAAATGCGAAAGTGCGTTTGTTTGTTTGGTTTGTCCTTCGCCGTAATAGAGCAACGGATCGACGTGATTTTTTCAGTAAAAACTAGTTTTGTGACTAGCTTTTAACCGCGGTTTCGATCACGTTAGGTTCGATTTCCGTACAAATTCCAATGCCCTATTTTACACTATTTTTTGACGTTTCTCAAATTCTTTCTTAGCGGATACCTACGTCATAATAGCTATCTGTATGCCAAATTTCAGCCCGATCCATCCAGTGGCTTGACCTGTGCGTTGATAGATCAGACAGTAAGTCAGTCACCTTTTCCTTTTATAATTGAGATTATGCTAACTACCTCTAACCTGTACCTAACCTCTAAATGTTGTACCTGTAATCAAAATACCTACGAGTATAAACCCCGAGACGAGTACGAGAGTGTGCCTCGGCTACGTCAGGGAGACAAAGCCCCTTGTCCAGTATAACGGCGGGGGGCGTAGCCGCGCGTAGCAACGCGCTGTGACGCGGCGCGGCGCCTGCGCATGTATTAACTCGTGTTTCATTATAATAAGGTGACTAGCTTAATTCTTTAATCATGTCACTCTTAATATAACATTTTTTTATATCTTCTAAATATATTATGAACAGTAAAAGGCGACTGTAGATCTTTCAACGCACAAATAAAACCACTAACAATGCCTAGCCTAGCCTATACCACTCAACAATTTCTTCCAGCTTTCCTTGAAAGTGTAGGTTCAAGGAAAATTTTCAGAAATTTCTGTTGAGAGATAAGCTTTACCTTTGTCCACTTTTTTTCTTTTAGTTATTGACATATTTTTAAAATAAAAAATAAAACCATTGGATGGATCAGGTTGAAATTTCACACACAGTTATGCGCTGTTAATACGACTTCCCTGGCGCAGTGGCGAGTGCTGTGGTGCGAGTGGTAGGGTCAATATCAGAGAATTTATATTTCTGAATTTTGTATGGTCTGGTCTGGTCGGAGGCTTCACCATCCTAGTGGCAAAGACCTACAGCCACGGTGCGTGTAGACGGCTGAGGGGTATTGCCATACCGGCCCTTACAGGTTAGCAGCTCAATCCTCAGACAGCATATCATATTTTACCACCATGTGAGATTGCAGCTAAGGGCTTGGTAGGGGACAGTAAAAATACAATTTATACAATTGTATTCTCAGTGATTCAATTCTCAGTGCCAGCCCGGAGTAGGAAGTTGGTGGTGAAGCACTCCGTGCCTCGGAGAGCACGTTAAGCCGTCGGTCCCGATTATTATCAGTAACATGATAAATAGTCGTTAAAGCCCGCCAACCCGCGTTGGAGCAGCAGGGTGGATCTAAGCTCTAATTCCCTCTTACCTATGAGAGTGGAGGCCTGTGCCCAACAGTGGGACGTTAATGGGCTGTACTACAGCCGCTGTAGTGGCGGTGGTGTATGTTCAGACACCTTGCTGACCGAATGAACACTAGCCTGATTATACTACACACAACGATTGTTCATGCTGTGTGGTGTTAGGCTGCACCATACAAAGCGCATTGTACACTGTACGGCGGGTACAGTTAGTGACGTATAGCTAACTGTGCGCACGCGCACGCTCGGCCGCGCACAAGGCCGTTCCTTGCCCGCGTCGCGCGGACACCACGTGCGGCTACGTGACCTCTCCGTACTGGGAGTTAAGTTAGGTTAACTGCGGTTATAGTTTAAGGACGATGACAACTCAATCAAATCAGCAACTCTTTATCAAACTAGATAACAACCTAAAAATCAAACTGCAAGTAGCTTTAAAAGAAACCCCTTTCATTGTTTGTGTGACAAGTCTTTTTATTTTTTAAATGAGTTTTTTAACAATAAATTGACATATTATTAATTCACCTTCCACAGTTGAATTGTGGGTGGTTTTACAAGAAGAAAAACATAGCATCACTAGATTTAGGCATGTCAATCTAATTTAGTTTAAAGATCTTGTTACAATACAAATTTATTTAAACTTCGGAAGGTGAATTTAGCTTTTGGTTTGCGGCGCTCTTACGCTAAAACTTTTAATTCTACAAAAAAAAACCTTACCACATGAACTGTAGGAAATTTTCTCTAATCAAATCAAATCAAATATTTTTTATTCAAATAAACTATTACAAGTACTTTTGAATCGTCAAGTGAATCTACCACTGGTTCGGAATGCCATTCCTACCGAGAAGAACCAGCAAGAAACTCGGTGGTTGCTCTTTTTAAATAATTCATTTACAATTACTATATCAATGTGTACATAAGTAACCGCTGTCCCCAGCATTGCTGGAGCGATCAAATCCATGCTCCTCTATCATTTACATAATCTTCAACAGTATAATAAGCTTTTTTCAGGAACTTTTAATGGATTTCTTAAATTTGTTTATAGGCAAGTCCAAAATAGGTTGTGGAACTTTGTTATAGAAAATAATGCCCATTCCCACGAATGACCTTCTGACTTTTTTGAGGCGGAGCGATGGAGTCACGAGCTTGTTATGGCCTCTAGTTGGCCTATCGTGCAGATCGCATTTTTTTTTATAATTATGGATGTGCTGTTTTACAAAAATTATATTACTGTAAATATATTGCGAGGCTACTCTAGTTTAATTACATATCTATTTTCATCGTAAAATTTGTCCGAAAGGAGTTATTGTCAAAAAACTGTTTTTGGGCGCCATTTTTCGAGCGGCAAAGATACGAGGTGGCAAAATGAAAATTCGGAAAAAGCATGTCGAAATCTATAAATCTATAATACACCAATTTTCAAAACTTCCGAGAAACTTTCCAGGTAAAACTACCAAATGACCGGAGTAATAGGTTAAGCTGATAAATGAAAATAATCTTAATTTTGTAAGTGATATAAATACCGCCAAACATGAAACCAATACCTTGCTTATAACGATTCAACTCAAAGCAGATAAAGTAACATATAATAAGCTCATAATCTGCTAGTCTCGGGTGAATTAAACCATGTAATCATATGTTGGTCGAAATAACTGTGCACCGCTGAACGTTATGATATGACGTACGGAGTAACTGGGGACACGGCTGGCCGATCCTCGGCATACCTACTGCTGCTTAGTAGCCGCTTACTGTATCAAATTGTAGTTTTTTATACATAACTAGCTGATGCCCGCGACTTCGGGTGGATTGATGTCGGATCTATCGATCTCTGTGCCAAATTTCTTTCAGATCCGTTCAGCCGTTCTGGCGTGATTGAGTAAGTTTTACACGTAATAAACATCCATCCATCTAAACTTTTGCATTTATAATATTAGTATAGATACATAAATTAACATAGTGCCTCATTGTCTCATGTCTGTTGAGTTTAGTTTAAGGTGTTCGATGATTTTAGAGTGAAATTTGTCATATGTATGTATATGGTAGAGTCAAAACCTAGTTTTTAAGCAATATATTAATGTTTAAAGAGTGTTATTATCACATGAATTCATGAGTATCTAAATAAATATAAGGAAAAGTCTGACTGACTGATCTTTTACTGGACGAATCGGGTTGAAAATTGGCATACAGCTGCTATGATGACGCAGATATCCGCTAAGGAAGGATTCTTGAAAATTCAACCCCTAAGGGGGTAAAAGGGATTTAAAATTTGTATTTTCTACGCGAAAGAAGCTGCGGGCAATAGCTAGTTAATAACATAAAAGAGTCAACTGCGAACAAGTTTAAGTTTTATTAGTTAAATAGAAATCTTTAGATTGGGCTGAATGTTTTCTTCTTTGTATCGGCATACGGCATGGGCAAAACTAAGGGCAAGAATAACTTTGGTTTATGACTTAAGTTGTGGCCTATAAACATCACGAATTGAATTGGAATAAACTATGTTACAAATTGCGCAACTTTCTATGTGCTTTAAAAAGTAGCTATAGACGACTTGATGGTGATTTCAATACACAAAATTAGGCTTATCTTTCCCCGCAGAATGTGATGGATATTTATGCATGTAGCGAGAGTTATTTAGGTAATTTTCAGAGTTAAGCAAATGAGCTGGACCGCGACCGTGTCGCTAACAACTGTAGAAATTTAAAAAATACCCAATACTCAATTTATTTATTCCATGTAGGACATACAAGTGTATCTTATGTTACGCCATGGTAAGTCTTCAATGGAAGCCTTTTCCACCAGCGATCTTAAGGTTTTTATAAAAGTATTTCACTGGAAAACTATGAAAATTTCTGTAATATGTAATGTAATGAATAGTTTTCTGTAATTTACTTTTGTTATGTGTGGTACAAATAAAGAGTTCAATAATAATAATAATAAAATTTAGTCAAATAAAATAAATAGTTATACATATATATATTACATTGCATACACGCAAGCACAGAAACGCGTCGAAGCAGATTCAAATAGCTGTTCACACAGGTAGTAGGTAAGTAGTAAATATTGGATAGAAGCAGGCGTTACTTTGCGGAAGTCCATGATAATCAAGGAGCAAGAAGATTAAATCGCTATAGTCCACCAAAACACACAAATATACCTACGTGTAATAACTTACACGTGTAGATTGTGATATTCATCGTCCAATAAACCAGCAATTGGCCACAACACCATACCACACAAATCTTCCATTCTCAACGTACTAGGATCCTCATCCTCAGGGTCGTTAACATTCCTTAATCATTTAAGTTGTTGACTCGACAATGCACGCTTGTAAAGTTGTAAATATTACAAGTCTATGGTACAGGCTTTCCGTACTTGACTTTGAAAGGAGGTTTCGCGGCCACGGGCGGGGCGGGTGAAAGGGGCGAGACGCAGGAGGGGGGACGTCAAAAAGTGAAACGTCTCTAAGAACCGCCACCGATTCACTTAATTTGAGTTCGCATGACTGTTCCGCGAAGTAGGTGAGAGAATCAAAAGCGTACAAAATGCGTAGGTATCTTGTAACAAGGCCTTTGATTGTGGCGCATTGTTTTTAAATGTTTTGTTAATTATCCCTATGTCATTTGTTATTTCTTTCTGTCTTTATCAATTTATCTGCTTTCAGAACCGATGGTAGTCTTGGCTTATCATAATTTACACAAGTTGTCCTACGTGAAATACGTAAAAGGTGACAGTGTACGAAAGAATAATGGTTTGTCTAATTTAGGATGTAAATTTTGACAGATGCCGTTTGCATAGTACTGCTTCAGCTTGTCTCACCCTTGTCCTTCACTATTGCTATACATCTCTTATCTGTCAAAATTATGATTGTAAATTAGACAAACCATAAGATCTTATTTAGGCTTGACTCATATAAGCTGTTTTTTTATCGTGGAAGTGATGTTACCACTGTCTTGAAGATACTTTACAAGTACGTGAGCTCAGGCCATTAAAATAATACATTGCTTGTGACCCATTCAATTCCGTGCACTTCAAAAAGTGGCAAATTAGCAGCGGCAATTATTTCTTCGACATAATTAAGAATCCCAATTTAAAATGTTGGAGAAAGTTTATGGCCATATTGTTGGATGTCTATTGTTTAACGTAATTTTAAACTGTAATTAACACTTAAAATTATAGCTTTATACGTATATTGTTTTAATACTTGCACTTTTGAAAGGTTTTCTCGCGTAAGAAGAAAACTTTTCCCATATAATATTAATAAAAAATACCTTACCCTTTTTTTACATTTCATTAAGTTAACGTTGGCCTAGGGATACATTCCTAGGAACGCTTAAGTTTTTTTAGTGCTTTTATTAAAAAAACTCTACGTAGAGTTACTCGTCTTTAATGTATGATAATCTGAATGAAATGAAATTGATATAAAATGAAACATGGGCCTCATAACAGAGCTCAGAATCAAAACTCAAGCAGAACACCAGAAAGCTCAGCGCTGGTCGACCCTAACTAAGTGGACTGATGACATCAGGATTTTGCTCCCCGATTGTGTAAGAAAATTGTAATTGTAAACGTTTGTCAGACGAATAATCCGAACTGTTTAAGGAGCTTAGCGATGCCTGCACGTCAAAAAGCATGTATGAACTCCTTAAATAGTTCGAGTAATACGTTTTAAGGTCTCAAATGATTGCGATTTTCTTAGTCAATTGAGCATCAGGTGGTGCAAGACTTTTACCTAGCATGTGTCCCTATAAGAGACCTACGCCTAGCAGTGTACGTACTATTGGTCGATGACGATGATTCAAGAATCAAGCGTCAAAAGGTAATACACAGACAGACACGCGGCATGTATAAAATACTTTCCCCTTATTAGTGCAGGTATCGACAGGTAGATCCGCGTACAACAGGATGCTCACAAATTGTGACCTAAATACCTGTTTGATGAAATTCCAAGGAAGCCTATTAAGTGGCGATACGAATACTTTTTCTTTAAGCGATGGGTGTTCAGGAATAAAATCACCTGTCTTATCATAGAATCTGTTCAACCGATCAATTGACACATCCGGGGGCAAGTATACTAGGCAAAGTGTAATACTTTTTCCTGGATTAAGCGATAACCATATACATTCGGAGTCACTTTCACTTTAGCGATGGGTTAAAAATATCTTATACACATACTTGTACTATGTTATCAGTCCAGTCTCAAAATTTTGCAATAGCCGTATTACCTATGGTGATATTAACGAAAAAAGGTGGCCGGAAGACAAAATTTAGAGACATAAAAGTCGGCATTTAAGTTATTAATTTTAAATAATGAAAAAATTAATTTTAAAAAAAAATTAGATTATAAACAATTTTACGAGAAATAGCGGTTGGAAGCTTACATGAAGGTTAAAAATTTTTGAAGTTAGACCTGAAAATCGGCATTTAGGTTATTAGTTTTAAATGATAAAAACCTGCATAAGCTATATATACCAGTATATATAGCCTCTATAGATTGATTGTTTGCAGCGTAATGTCATAATCTCATAGGAATCGGAAATTGTACGCGGACGAAGTACCACTAGTATAGATCTTCAACAACGAAATTTAGACGTTTTAATGAAGTTTTAAAATAATTCTCATTTTTTTTTAATCGTATGCTATTTATTACGCCTCCTGGTTCGTCGCTCGCTTAGCACCACCCGGGGGACACGTGCAGGGAGAGGGTAATTCCTACGGACGTGAGCGACGGGGCATCCCCCAAATATAATTCTCATTAAAAAAACTCAACAAACGTCGCAAAGGTTAAATAAATAACTCAAACCAAGAAACAATAAATCCAAAAGCGGGCAAGTGAAAAAGAGTCGATTGTTAAGAGAGGCGGTGCATCTGGTTCGGAAAAACGTATTGAGGTCAGAGTCCCGTTAGCTTGGGAATATAACCTGTTCCTTTTCGGCAGGAGCGCGCCTGCCATAGATCTGTGCGCACGTGAGCTGTTACACGGTAACCGACGAGACTATTATTATGACTTAGGTACTAGCCCGCGACTTCGCCCGCGTGGATTGAGGTTTTTTCGTTCTCGCGGTAACTCTTTAATTTTCCGGGATGAAAAGTAGCTTATGTGTTATTTCACACCATTACCTATCTTTGTGCCAAATTTCATCCAGATCCGTTCAGCCATTCTTGCGTGATTGACTAACAAACATCCAGCCATCAATCCATCCAAATTTTCGCGTTTATAATCCATACTATAATATTGTAATTGTAAATGCGAAAGTGTTTCTGTGTGTCTGTCCATCTGTCTGTCTGCTATGCTTATATAGGTATACCATATTTTCAACCGATTTCGATGAAATTTGGTACAGGTATAGGTTGTATCCCGGGGAAAGACATCAGCTTTTTATCTCGAAAAAATAAGGAGTACCTGCGGGAGTTCATCTAAAAATAAATAATCTTTTATTTCAGATAAAAATCCATGGATTGTTTTTTGCAGCAAAAGACCTTAAAAACTATGCTAGTAATAAAATCTATTTCAAACTTCAAATTATTTATTTGTCGAATACGGTACAAAGATGTTCTTAAAAAATAGAGGATCGTATAGTATTCTACCAGTGTGGTGTACAAATATTGATTTAATTTAATTTAATTTGGCATGCATTGTAATAACCTTATTATTTATCTTAGTTTACGAACTTTAATAAATAATTAGGTGTTAGGTGGTATATGTATCACCTCAGGCACTTGGAGTCCACATGCAAACACACCGTGCTTCATAAAAGAGTTTTTCCACTAATTTCCTGCCAGTGTTCTCAGAATACTGTTAGAACTTCCACGTACTCTATTCATCACAGATGCCGCTCTTTCCCACACTTTACCATAGAAAATTATTCCGCCAGGAGATTTAGCAATCTGGAAGAATGCTGCTGCTAACCAGGTTAGCCCTTTTAGATTGATGCATCATGGCTTAAGTATCATAAGTTGGATTCGCAGGGCTTAATTGTCATCTAAATATATAATAAAAATAATAGGTTACTGACTGACTAACTGATCTATCAACGCACTGGCTGGATCTGGCAGAAATTTGGCATTCAGATTTTATAACATAGGCATCCACTAGGAACGGATTTTCGAAAATTCAACCCATAAAGGGGTACAAAGTTGAGTTTGATCTTCATGCAAACTTAAAATATGAGCGAAGCTGCGGGCTAAAGCTACGAGGTTGAATATAAACCAGTGCATTTTCCAAAAGTCATCGGGATGTTGATGGAAGACGCGTCTTGTTATTTTTTTTAAAAATTGCAATATAGTCTTGCGCTTGTCGACAATCACGCTAAATACAAAGCAATGATGAGGTCTAGGTTGAAGCGCGCTCGCCTAGAAGATGCCTATTCACTCTTGCCTATGCTATATATATTTTTTTTTTAATATTTGAACTACGAACAGAATTACAAGTAGTAGGTATACAAAATGTTGAATGGCTTAGGCAATAGGTAACAAGCAATTCAATTTATAGGTAGTTACATCATGCACATAGGAAAAGTCGTACATAATTGACAAAAGTGTACATTGGGGAATTATTAACAAATAATTAAGATTACTAATACAAGACTACAAAAAATTAATAAAAATAACTATTGATAAAAAAACTGGACAAAAAGTAAAAAATTAGATGCTTAAAATTTATAATTCTTATAGGATTAGGAAACACAGCAAAGAGGATCATCTGACAATATCATATTAAGAGTCAAGTGATTTTAGTAGTTTGACTTTGAATTTCTGTAGTTTTACACAAAACAAATCAATGGATTTGTCCTTTACTGTAAATTCCCTGTAAAGTCGGCTAGGCCTGGGTACAAGGGAATGATGGCCAAGATTGGTTTTGTGGGTTCCATACATATGATTCCATACACTAGCTCCAAGTGTAGTAACTGCAAGCCCAGTGCTCTCTGTAGGTCGTCTTGTGTCGTGACAGGTGGCGCGTAGCGGGCGAGGCTCGTAAACCTACATCGTGGGGCCGCATTTTTATGTGACCCACCCACCGGGGCCTTACTTTGACTCTTCTGTTATTCACTTGTTTTAGCTTCAGTAAAATCTCCCATGAATTTTCTTCGAAAGTTGTCTCGTCTCAGTAGAATTATTTTTCCGAACCGGTGGTAATTTGACTTAATATTATGAATGACACAAGTTGTCCTACGTGAAATAAATCATTTCATTTCATTTCAATACCGATTTACACAGCTGGACGTAGGCCTCCCAGCAACTCGCTTGAACTCTTCGGCAGTTCACCTAAAGCATTCTCCCAAGAGTTCGCTATCGGTAACACCAGCTTTGGACCTTAATTTCAGTTTCATTCAGTTTTGCAATTCGAAAGATCTCGATTTCTTGATTTCTCTGACTCTCCGATCTCCGAACTACTAAAAAACGCTTTATTTTTCTTCTTCGCCGTATCGCTCTTGTCAGAGCGGTCGTGGTCGTCACTTTGGTATAAAACACTTGGGTACCTTAGAAATCGCAGTAGCAAGTACTTGCACTTGGGAAAGCCGGAATATCCCCAAAAAGCTTTTGGAAAAGTTTTAACCTTGTAGGTAAATATTCAACTTTGGTCAGTTAACCCATGCAAATGATCTTAAACCATCACTGGTCCACTAATGAGCACCAGTCTCCTCTTAAAATTGAAAGGGGTTTGGCAATAGTCTTCCTCGCTGGCCAATAGTGTAAGTTTTGGCAGACTTCAAACCAAGACTTATGTGAAAAACTTTTAGTCATGTCAGTCTTTTAGGTTTCCTTTCGATGTTTACACAGTTTGGCACAGAGATAGATTATAGTCTGAAATAACACATAGGCTACTTTTTATCCCGGAAAACTAAGGAGTTCCCGCGGGAACCAAAAAACCTCAATCCACGCGAACGTAGTCGCGGGCATCAGCTAGTAACATAAATACGAAAGTTTGGACGGATGCAGGATGGTTGTTTGTTACTCAATCACGCCAGAACGGCTGAACGGATCTGGATGATATTTGGCACAAAGATAGATTACAGTCTGGAATAACAAAATTAAACAGTTCTCGTGGGAATCAAAACCCTCAATCCACGCGGACAAAGTCGCGGGCATCAGCTAAATTTTATATAAGTTATAGTTATAGTTTATATAAGTTTAGGTTAAAGTAATATTACTCATTAGCTTTACTTACTCATAGGCTAGATCGTAACGTTAGTACTAACTGTTGTTGGTATTTTATGATCTTTTAAAAAACACGGCTACCGGGCCAGATAAGTTGGTACTGTAACTGTTTGTTAGTAATGCTCTTAAAACGAATCGGGCAACCAGATAGCATCAAAACATTGTCAAACAAGCGTATGTCTTCCGTTCGTCAAGTGTAACGCGAGCTGACTTCTGAACATCACGCTGTGATCCTTATCATAGCTATCATAAATAAATATTAATACCACGTGTATGGTGTAAGTCAAACGCGGTAAGCTAGTACAAATGACGGCCAACACGGATAAGCTCGATCAATTAAACTACAATTCTGTCTGATTGCAGTCAAGCGATAGTCTATAAATTAAAAAAAAAACAATCCACTACCGCAGCATTCCATTTTGACCGACTTTAAAAAAGGAGGATGTTCTTAATTGGCTATTTGACAGTTTTCGGAAAAATACTTAAAAATGTACGTAGGTTCATTTTATACCTCTTACAATTAACTTTTTCTCAAAAAAAGCGTTATTTATTAGAAAAAAATACATTTTTAATACATTAATTTTAAATTCGCGCGAAAACAGCCGGTCACGTGACATTTGCTAGCTGTGACGTCACAGCTCAGCTCAAAATAAAACAAAGTTAACTATACGACGCTCCAAGTTTCATTTAGTTTTAAGTGGAAAGTTTACAGCTTCTTTAATGCAATTGTGGAAATTACAAGCTACAAGACGTGTGTAGAACAATACAATACAATAAATAATAAGTAATTAATATCCTGACAAATTGTATAAACACATTCCTATATACTATATTACCTATGTCATAATTTAAACGTCGAAAGCAGTGGTTAGAGTTAATCTGCCGAGAGCCGGAATTTAAATCGGATAAATATCTGCGGTATTACTTTGTGAAGACCACTTTGATGTTCGTGTTTTGAAGAAATCAACTTAAAACTCTGATCTACCAAAAATGAATTAACCTAACCTGACATTTTCTTCATAAAACATGACAAAATTAAAATAAATTATATTTCTGTCACTTTACAGCAGCACTTTCTTAGGTCTTAAACACGAGACCTAAGTACTATTACTTACTTTGTTTATTTCGGTACTTACATGGAAATTATAATACATTACGAAATTCGGCAGTGCAAAAGTTTACACGCAAATAAATTTGCAACCATAAATGAATCGACTTTAGGCAGATTTGTACTATCTGTAAAGCATATATAATCCCATTTCATTTAACCGCTCACAATCACAAATCGAAGTATATTACTGTTAATTTTCTCAACAATACGCAAACGTTAGTACACACGACGTTTTTTTTTTTGAAATGTGACGTCACACGGGGCTCTATCATGACCGCCCGCGTTTTGCTTCTTGTAATCCACAGATAAAAAATCTCAAATTTGTTTTGCAAAAATAAAATATTTACAATTTATTTTAATGCAAAATAAATATTGTATAATTATTGTTAACCCACAAGCTACCAAATCTAACATATTTCATATTTTATAGTTACAGCTGTCAAGTAGCCAATTCGACGCGGTTTTTTGGCGATGTTACTCCATAACTCTATAAAATCTGAACCAATTTCAGTAAAAAAATATTGGAATGAACGTATCGTCAGATTGGTCCCATTTAAATTTGGTGAAGATCGGATGAATATCTTCGCTCTCATGTGTCGACTGCAAAAAATACTATTTTATTAATAAAGCTTAATTAAATAATGTTTTCCTTTTTAGTTTTAGTTATTATTGAAGTCGGTTTTTATTTTATTTTTAATAGCCAATCACAACAATATTATTCAGATTGTAACAATGATTGATGAGCATGAATGATTGATATATATTCAATTATACATATTCAATCCCTAAAGGGGTAAAATAGGGGTTTATATCAATATCGAACATAACGTGAACGAAGCCGCGGGTAAAAGCTAGGACTGTAATTCGCTAAAGCTTGTGACATGAAGCACATAACAATGCGAAGTTGCAATTACACCGCGAAGTGAGATGGCTCCGTTACACGGCTATTAAAATTAAAGTAATTTCAATAGTCTACTCACAGAAACTAGACGAATTTGAGTTTAATAACTTATTAATAAGTTGGAGAATGCATACGATAATAAAGTAATTTTTCCTTTAAGTATTACTTTAGATAACAGGTTTTGCGGTATACTGACGTTTTATCCTGTCATGTCCCTAAGTCGCTGTAAAGGCCCTTGTAGTGAAACAAATAGTTGAATTCATACATGAATGAAAATGGGCCTATGGCATACAATTAACCTACACTCAACTTTAATATCATAAGCTAACTCTAAGTTCATTTGTTCTGTGCAAAATGCTGCCTCGTTGGTAAGCATGTTTGACTGCGGCCGACTAGGTCCCGGGTTCGAGTCACCCTGAGTTAGGAAGTTGGCAGTGTTTCACCCCCGTGCCTCAGAGAGTACGTTAAGCCGTCGCGTCGGTCCCGGTTTTATCACTAACATGATAATAGTCGTTAAAGATCGCCAACACGCATTGGAGCAGCGTGGTAGGTCTAAGCTCTAATTCCCTCCTCTTTCCTATGCCCAACCCAGAGTGGAGGTCTGTGCCCAGCAGTGGGACATTAATGGGACGTAGCGGTGGACTGGTGGATGTCAGGTATAAAATAGTAATTTGTCATTTGCTACCTACATCAGTAATTTTACTGAAGGTTTTTATAAATTCAAACTCTAGGTATTCCAGTAATAGTATTGTTATTCATTCTTTAATTATGCATAACAATCGATTGCTCAGTGCTACTTTGTTTATTTTCCCCATAATATATAATATATTGGTATTTCAAGTCCTATCATTATTCAAATAATTGAATTAAAGTTATGTATAATTATAGTATAACTCCGGTTATTTGTCAAATAAACTTCGGTGGTTGTACTTGACATTTCAAACTGCACCTGTCGGGGGTTACAAGCTGATTTTGATTATTATTTAAATATTTTTATTGGCAACACCCACCTTTTCATTCATTAAAATACCGTTCACTTTTTTAAATTAAAATAAGTTAAAATTAAAAATTAGTTCTATTGGTTTGGAACAAAAAATCTATTATACAGTATGGTTGAAAACGACCTTTCTTTTATGCTAAAATGGCTGTGATCGTAAATGATTTGCCGTAGTTTAGTAGTTCTGCCCGCCATCTCCGATTACATGGGATCAACCTGAAAAGAACAAAGAATTATGACATGCGGTTTAGATTTGGCGGAGTTATTGAGTAAAACTGACATAAATATCATGCGGAAGGCCCTGGGAACCCACCGCATTATTATCCCAAGAAAACCCCTGCTATTATGCGGTTAACGACCCTCAGCAATGAGGAATACTACGCAGAGAGAGAGAGACATAAATTTCACTCTTTATCCAGAAGTTACTCTATTGTTTTTCATGATAAAAAATATCCGTGTAAGCCCAGAGTATGAACTATAAGTTGCTTTCAAATCCGTTCAATAGTTTCAATGTGATGCCGTAACAGACAAACCGATGTATAAAAAATTTTTTTGAGTTCTGTATCGATAATAAAGCTTCCTTCAATTAAAGTTTTCAAAAAAAATATTTAACTAGCGGCCCAGTACGTGCTTCGCTACGTATAAATCGTTTACAAAAAATGTGATAAATGGAGAACCGCTCGACCGATTTTGTGCAAACTTGACATAAACCATCTACTAAATAGTCCAAACAATGCCTAAACATTTGGTTTGGATGGGTGAGCCCGTTCTTGAGTTATAAAATTACAACGAAAAGTGGCATTGATTTTTATATAATATATTGATTAAAAAGTACAGAAATCGTCTGCTTACAGTTTTATTATACGTATAGATAGATATTTACATGCAATTAAGTGAAAAATAATACCTTATCGCACTAGTTGACGTCCAATCAATCCATGTTTCTCGTTCAACAACATTAAGGACACGCCTGAACCCACACCTTTGGCTGAACCTTGACCAACAGGTGGTGGTATACCAACCACGTATAGTAAATAAACAGCGATAAACTACCGATACCTTCACTACCTGTTGAACTATAACTGTATAAGGCGCTTTAATTTTTTTAATTGGCTATTTGACTACTAGATAAATAAATTATTTTTAGTGATTAATCAAATAATAAAAAATATCAAAAGTTTTTTATTCAAATAGATTTTTTACAAGTGCTTATGAATAGTCGAATGAATCTACCACTGGTTTGGAATTCCGTCTATCTAAACTATCGATTAAAGTAAAAACACGTGACAACTTTGGTGACGTCACAATAAAGTATTTCAAACAAAATCCCACATATTGGGTGTGAGCCCTAGGGCTCGAAGACATCGGAGGCAATGACTTCCTTAGGCTTAGGATGACCTTGGAACGGGTGCGTTGTCAGTTGGATTTCTTAATGCTCGTAGTTCCAGGAATCCCATGGGATTAGAACCCCAGATCCCAGAATTGGAAGTTCCCCAACTCTTAACCACTACAGTATCACCGCTACTCTAGTCTTAAACAATTTATGCTTAAATCGTATTTGTTTTATGCATTTGGGGCATCTCTACGAACAATGACCCAAAATGTTAGTAATGCAAGCCTTCCGGTATTCTGCAGCTAAGTGGGCTGTCAACTCGTACAGTAGGCCAGCTTTGTCTTAACTTAGCAGGCCGGCTGAAAGACTCGCACTTTATGAGCTACATTACGCGCTACGGGACCGGAGAAAGGTTGATAGTGGGTACAGTCGACTTAAAAATAACTAAAACCATTGCTACCAATATTACAAAAGCGAATTTTAAGCGATTAAACACATAGATTTCATCCTATTGATATGTGAAAATTCGAAAGTGTCTGTCCAGTAATAGTTTGCAATAAAATGCCTATAATTTCATCAAGAACTTGATTTGGCCGCATTTCTCAAAAGTAATTGGAAAATTAGAATGTGTGAGGGAGATTAGATAATTTGTAATAATTGTGTGTAACTTAGATTGCCTCGCAGCCTTAGGGTGCGTACCTAAGGGTTAATTATAAGGCTAAAAGTAGGTAAATATAGTTGATCAGCGCTCCTGTTGGTAGGTTTTTACTACTACTTTGTTAAGCTTCGTAGTAGTAAAAACCTAGCAATTCTCTGGTGGAAAGGCAGCCTTAAACTACGAACTTACGAGAATCTCGCTCAAACTTTTAGTCCCACAAACGAAACTGACCTGGTGACAGCGTCATTAGTATCTATGAAATATGAAAAATTTAATAAAAACATAAACTGAACAGTGAACACGCATAAAAATTAGTTACAATTGTGGCCACTGAGCCAGATAAGTTTGTGGGACTGCATACTGATAACAGGACAAGTTTTGGTGGTAGAACAAATTCGTCGTTGGAGTGTTCTGTACGGGTGACCGAATTCCCATGCGAAGTTATTGACATTTCTCACAAACTACGCGTGGTCATGCAAAAACTAATCCTCGGTGCTTGAACAATGCCGAATCCGGGCACACAATAATTAACTGGGCAGTACCGACTACGGACTACAGGTGGTATCTGTTAACGGTGCGTTCGCGAAATGCCTGATTCATTATACCGAGCACCGTTAGAATTGATAACCGAGCGGATACTTAAGATGTTAATTCTGTATATCCATACTAATATTATAAATGCGTAGAGGGACGAGTGTAACATCGCATATCAGTCGATTGCCAATGTTAAGCAACGTTGTCCCAGGTCGGTAACTGGATGGGTGACCGAATTTGGAAGTTCAAATTTGGCCTTTTCTTTTCCTCCGTGCCTCGGAAAGAACGTTAACTTCTGAAAGAGGGACCTATTTCTTTGAAACAATCGCAGTTGACTCAGTTTATAGTTAAGTTCTAGTACTATTGTAGGACATTACATCATGTATTTGTACACCACGCTGTGGTAGAATAATAGGATCTCTATTTTTTAAAGAACATCTTCGTGCTACCATATTCCACAAAATATGGTCGAAGGGGTAATTAACGAATTCGCGTCGTGCCATATGAGTGGAGTCCATTTTGTGATCACACAAATCATATTTCTGTCTCATTCTTTTCCACTGTCATTATTGTATTGTGGTTCCAAATAAAGCCTTTTTCTTTCTTTCTTTCTTTCTTTCATAACAAATCTAAAGCCCTATTCCATAAAAGCATCAATCATTGTTTCAGTTTCAATTGTTTCGATTGGCTGAATTTATGGTATACTCGTACTATTCTCGCCGCACCGATGAATTTTGATCAATAGCGAAACAGTGCTGGCCAATCAGAGGTGATTTCGATTGTTACAGTCTACAATCATATTTCCGTAATAAGGTCCCTGAAGCCACGACAAGAAGGCGATGGCTTACCTACTTCACTGACCCGGATCGTTGATGAACTTGTTTGTTTTTTTCGCTCTTTTATTTTAATGGCGATAGGTATCGATATAAAGTGGCTAGTCAATTATATCGGGTTATTTTTAACTGCCAGCTTTAATAGGCTTTTAACTGTGCCGCAATAGCTCAGTGGCATAAGCGGTATCTGTTTGGTCATAGGTTCATGTAAAAAGGAGGGTAGTAATAAATAAATGAAATTTTATTTCAAGTACCGATCGACTCATAATATAATTTAGCTATTAATACAAAACTTATTTTCTATATTACGAGTAGTATACAGGGTGGAATTTTGTAGCCACCTGAAGGGAACGTACCTACTCTTAATACTGTAGATAGAAAATTTTATTTAAAGAAAACATTCCTTTATTTTTGAATAGAATGAAACTGCATTCAAAGATTTTCGAAAATTCGCTTGCCACACCCGGGATTCGAAACGACTAAAATCTGTAAAAATTACAACCTGTACTTTTATTGCATCGTTAGTATCAATTATAAGGATCAAATCTCTCTAAGAAACTTGATAAATTAAATGAAAGGAAAACCATGAAATATGAAATTATTTTAATTATTTACAAAAAAAATTAAACTATACGAGTCACTAATTAGTTTCTCGAAATGGGCTCCATTTTCTTGGATAAATGTATTCTTCTAACGAATTCATTTCTAGTAACCTTTAGTAACGTGTTGTGGTGAATATTATAAGATATTTGACAGTGTTTAAATGACCTTCGTACACGTGGACTAACACAACCATATTTCTCATAATTCCGCACCAAACGTTGAAAGAAAATCTTACTTGATTGTTAGTTTCATGAACACGAAAAGGATTCACTCGAGACCAATAGTGGTTATTGTGGCGATTGTACATGCCGTTATTGCTGAAGTTGGTTTCGTCAGACCATACAATGTTATTATAAAAATTAGGGTTACGGTCAATTTGTCTCAGAATGTTTTGACACAATTTTAATCGTCTCTCACAATCCCCAGGATGTAATTTTTGCACCAACCGACCTTCACGATAACATTTAAACTTATACTTTTTCAGCACTTTTTCTAAGGTTCATTTTACTTTGACACTAATGTCATCGAATTCTTATACGATCAATCGAACAAAAACTTAGAGTAAGCACAGCACACTGGCATACGATATATTTTATTCCGGAAATCAAAAAGATCCTACGTGATTTTTAATCTGATCCTAAATACGCGGACATCTCTCTCTCTCTCTCACAGTGCACTCACTAAAGTCGGCGCGGCGAACCTTGATCCCTATGACACTGACAGCTAATGTCACCATAGATAGTTGTACTCGAAATATAACATTTAAAAGGGCTCTATAATTAAACGTAATTGTTATCGTATCTACCATTAACCTATTTTATTTACTTAACTTAATTTCAAAATCTAAAACAAAAAATGCCTTTGAAATGTAAAGATAAATATAAGACAACCAACTAGATTCGGAGATTAATAATTGCCATTTGGCAAATCGGATCTTTGGATCCGGGCGCTGATCGGGTCATATCGGGTGTCGATCGGGTCATATCGGGGCCAATCGGGTCGTATCGACGCATCTTCATTGCCTACAGTTGCTGATAGAGTGGCACTGATAAATTCGACACGGCTTCGTGATTGGTTTTGAATTGGGAGCTGCAGTTTTAGATAATGGGAACACCGTGGTACTCGTTTTATAATGTTTTATTTTATTTTATGATTCATTACTTTTATATATTGAAGAGGTTTTTAACACTATTGGAATTTTATAGCTAATAAAGTTCGAATTTAAAAATGTAGTAGCAATTGTATTTCTATAGAAAATTTAATTTTCTATATATTCTAATTATACCGTATTGGTAAAATGAATATTCACAGCCTATGCCTATTTTGAGAACTACTAGTTTTCGATATAGCTAAATCTATACTATAATAATATTATAAATAAGAAAGTTTGGATGGATGGATGTTTGTTACTCAATCACGCCAGAGCGGCTCCACGGATCGACTGGATGAAATTTGGCACAGAGATGGATTTTCGTCTGGAATAACACATAAGCTACTTTTTATCCCGGAAAATTAAAGAGTTCCGGCGGAAGCTAAAAGACCTCAATCCATGTGGACGAAGTCGAGGGCATCAGCTAGTTACTTCTGCTCTGCCGTAGCCCGTATTGAATTACCTTTGGAATCTTATTCACATTTTTATTAAAATATGATATTTTTTTGGGAATCACTGGATATTGAAGTATAGTGTTATATATTTTTGGAATCTACTCATCATTTGATAGATGATGATTATATAGTTAATCTTATTTTCGAATTTTTTTTTCAACTTTAGTCTTTAATGCGGGACCATGGTCACCAATTTTTTTTAAAAATTTTACTAGCCTATGTCACCCGGAATAAGCTAGGGATTCTAACGATACCTCATTTTAATATTGGAAAGAATATATTATATAGATACCTCATTTATCAAAATCGGTTCAGGCGTATAGAATTTATGGTTGAATATACAAACTCACATACATACATACATGAACCCTGAAAACAATATACTCCTTTTTTCAGGCAGTCGTATAATAATAATAACTACTAATAATATAATTCAAATTATAGCCATGCATGTTAAATTTACAACACTCATATTAATTAAAAATAAAACGAAAACAATGGTGAGTGCAACATAATTTAAATTAAGATTAATATTATTCCATATGTCATAGTTTTATATAAAAACTAATTTAAATCAAATCAATAAATATTACAATGTCAATAGTTAAGTCATATATTCATTCAAACTAGAAAAGAATATTGATGACTATGTGAAGCAAATCAACTTTTTTCTGAAACCGGAAGGTCGCGTTGATGTCTTTTACTTGGCAGTTGGATTTCAATCGATTATGTTCCATCGTACGCCGAAGACTACACGCCGTAGACCACAATATGGATACTGCCTTATCAATGTTTTCCGTATCGATTAACTATTTAGGTAATTATAACTTTTTACAAACATGTCAGAACGGCTGAAATTTGGCACAGAGATAGATTACAGTCTAGTTTTTATACCGGAAAATTGAAAAGTTCTCGCGGAAACCAAAAAAACTCTATCCACGCACACGAAGTCACGGGCATCATCTAGTTTATTATATTATAAAACAGTATATTATATTTTGAGCCTCCATAAGGACTTGGTATATAAGAACAACAACAACATGCCTAATTTACTAAAAGTATGTGTAGAAAAGCGAACCAATGAAAATTGTATTAGCGCCCTAGTGCGAAATGTAAAAGTTGTCAAGTACATTCATTACCTTCACCTAAAATTACGTCCAAGTTTACACTGTATTGCCTTGACATAAGGTTGATGGGTTATCTAAAGTTTTCTATTTACCAAGTAAAAGTTGTGCTTTTTACCAATATCATGTAGGCCTACAGACTACAGTACAGTTTGCCTTCAATCTAAAGTGAAAGTGAAATACATACATATTATTATCTAAAACTTAGACCAACATTATAATGTCACATAATAATAAGTATTTCAAAGGTATTGGCATCACTACTGAAAATCTCAGAATGAGAAGGACATTTGAGAAGGTCTACCACGTTAGCCCAGAGTGGACTGGCAGACTTCACACACCTCGAAAATTATGAAGCACTCTCGGACATATTGGTTTCCTCACAATGTTTTTCTTCACCGTTAGATGTAGAAAGTGATATTCAGTCAGAGTCAGGGAATTGAACCTCTGACCAACCGAATCCTGTTCATTTATGCCAAGTAAAGAAATAAATAAATAAATTGTTTATTGATCCAAAGAAACATAAGTACATTACTTCTGCATTTTACAAAGATAATATAATTGATTCATTTTTTTTTTTAATCCACATCAAGCCAGCCCTTGACTGCGATCTCACCTGATGGTAAGTGATGATGCAGTCTAAGATGGTAGCGGGCTAGCCTGTTAGGGGCATGGCAGTTATATTAAACCCATACCCCTTCGGTTTTTACACGGCATCGTACCGGAACGCTAAATCGCTTGGCGGCACGTCTTTGCCGGTAGGGTGGTAACTAGCCACGGCCGAAGCCTCCCACCAAGCCAGACCAGGGAAAATTCAGAAATTATAAATTCCCAAATTGACTCTGCCGGGGATCGAACCCAGGACCTCCGCACGTTAAGGCGACAGCGCTACACACTGCGCCACGAAGGTCGTCGAATATACAATATATTATAATATACAGTTAAATACAATATTACACTCCAATAATACATAACATTACTGAATTAAATAATTAACGTACATATTAGCCCCACTCAAGCAATTTGTGATCAAAATATATACACTATCAAAACAAAAGCATCAATACAAAACAATAAAAGTGACTTTTAAAGGAAAGCTGAAAGTTTGGTTCGCCCTTTAGCGATGCGCAAGTAATTATTATCGGAAATTTAACCGAATGAACGAATAATTATTAATTTATTCGTTCGTTCTTTCACATTTGCTTATAAAGTTTATTTTGACCGTATAAATGTTACGTGTCGCGCGTATATCTTGTAAGATTGCCCGATATCACATTAAGTTTATAATTTAAAAGACGTGTATGTACGAATAAATTATAACTTAGTAGTTTAAAAGAAAGAAAAGTATTCTTAAAGTACATATTTCAGACTCAGGACATAATAGCTTTTTTATTCTGACCTAGGCATTTGATACTACAAGGTGATTGCCCCGTTGGTCTAGTAGTTAGCATGTTCAACTGCGGCCGACGAGGTCCTGGGTTTTTAGTCCCGGGTCGGGCCATTACAATTAGTATTGTGGTTTTCTGACAAGAAATTCTCAGTACTAACCCGAAGTTAGGAAATTAGCGGTGTTTCATCCCCGTGCCTCGGAGAGCACGTAAAGCGGTCGGTCCTGCGCCTGATCTCTCTCCGGTCGTGTCGGATTCTCCGTCCCATTGGGCTATAAGAGTAAAGGAACAGAGAGTGCACCTGCGTATGCGCACACACTTGTGCACTATAATATCTCCCGCTGCTAAACTCTCTGGAGACAAGCCGCCTTGGCCAAAATTCAATCAGGAGGACATTATTATTTTTATTACTCCAAGGTAGTTGAGTCGTACTTTAGAGCTCGCTCAAAGCATATTATAAAGTATATCTTAATAGTTTAAAGGTTATGACCTTTAAAATATTAAGATCCTGGACGGTCGGTGACCCCACCGACCGTCCAGGATAATATATAGATAGATATAACCCTATAAAAATGTGTGAGTTCCCAAATCAACTATTATATTATTACATTACATAAAAATATCTATGTAAAAATGACATTCGCTGTCTTTTACAATGCAAAGAATTATTACCGTATAATATATTTATTATATTGATGTGTCATATAATTATGTGTTGGACTCATCAAAACTCATCAAAATCTTGTCAAGTTCAAATTGTTCTTTTGTAAAGTATCGACTGTACCTAGTAAGTACTAACTCATTACTTCTATGGCATTAGTTAATGAATTCTGTAACTAAGAATATTTCATTCATTTCTAACTAGATGATGTCCGCGACTTCGTCTGTAATTCCCGAGGGAACTCCTTAATTTTCCGGGACAAAAATAGTATATTATGTCCTTCCTCAGGAAGTAACTTACCTCTATACCAAATTGCATCAAAATCGGTTGAAAAGATATTGACAATTAATCAGACAATTGCATTTAAAACCTAGATAATAAGTTCGAAAACTTACGCACCTCATTCCCAATTCGTCAGAGGATCCCCAAGGTCGGGCCGGGGTCAACACCCCGTCCCGTTATATCCCGGGCTATCCCGAGAAAGGACAACGACCGGACTTTTTATGTGTTGTGCATTTCGGAGTTTTTTATCCCGTTCGGTAGCATCGGTACCTTTTTTCGTCGAATGGGATGACTTGTGGTATTTATTAGTTATTTGATCATAATTGACACGATCTTAATGCAAGATAACTGGAAGTTATTTATTTAAGTGTTGAGTTAACCTTTTTTATGGTTAAATTGGTTTTGGTTAGGTTGTTTATGACCTACCAAAGCTGAACGGGATTTTTACAAAAACTAATGGAGAATGATAGTTTTTAAGTAATCCTTATAAATATTATGAACGCGAAAGTTTATCTTTGTGTCGGTACCTTTTAAAGGCCTTTGGATTTTTGGATACAATTTGGTATGGAGATGGCTTGCATACTGGAGACAGACATATAGGCTCTATATCTTACAAAATCAAACGTCCTGGAAATCGAGGGCGCAGTCATGGCATTCAGCTAGTAAATAGTAAAGATATTTTGTCTTGAGAGATATATAATATACATATACTACTGACTATTGAAATCGTAAATACGAAATGTAATTGTACCGACTAAAGACAAACACTTTTATTAGATTTACAGCTTAAACTGCAAATAAATATATTATGTAATAATGTCCTTCCGACCGAATTTTGGCCACGATGGCCTATCTCCAAAGAGATTAGCCATCTACGCGGGAGATATTATAGTGCACAAGTGTCTACACAGGTGCACTCTCTGTTCCTTTACTCTCATAGCCCAATGGGACGGAAAATCCGACATGACCGGGATGAGATTAGACGCACGGCCGACGGCATTACGTGCTTTCCGTGGCCCGGGGTTGAAACACCGCCAACTTCCTAGCCTCGGGCTAGTACTGAGAACTTCTTATCAGAAAAACCCAATACTTGTTCTGGCCCGACAGTTATAATTGATAGTTTAATTTTAACGGGAAATATAAATAAATCAATGATTTATTTATTTCACATAGGACAATTACTTGTGTCATTTATGAAACGTTAAGACTCTACCACCGGTTCGGAAGGATGTTCTACTGGAGCCTTTTTGCCTTTTTCAGGAGCATAATTTTAATGGACTTCTTAAACTTGTGTAAAGGCAAGTTTAAGATAGGTTGTGGAATTTTGTTATAAAATAGAATGCTCGTTCCCACAAACGACCTTCGGACCTTCTTGAGGCGGAGCGATTGCTGCAGCAATATGAGCCCAGCCTGAGCTAACCTGTTCATGGGTACAGCTTTTGTTATGTAAAGCATATTAAAAAACAGTTGTCCTCTTTTCGAGTACAGCTGTAAAGTATTATTTTAATTATAATATTGGGATTGTCTTCTCAGCATACACAATGCGGACGCATATGCAATGCAAATGCAAGCTCTACGCCTTTACCGAAGCGGCCTTGGAAGGACTCGATTTGCATAAAACATTTATTGTAGGTGGAATAGTTGTTTGGGACAGTATTATACATAGAAAATTAATATTGTCCCATATTCATACATCAGTCGAGGACGGCGACTCTTCTCGTGTCTGGAAGTTTCTTGAAACTGTTGGAGTTGGTAAAAAATCTCATCATTCATCACCTCTTAGTATTGACGTTGATCTTCTGAATCAATATTTCACCTCTCCTCAGAACTCTATTAATAGTTCAGATAAATCACTAACCATTCATTCTCTTTTGACAACTCCAATGGCTACTTATCCTCCGTTCAATTTTAGTCAGTTTTCTGCATGTGATGTTAAGAAAACCATACTGTCCATTTCTTCTAATGCTATCGGTTGTGACGATGTTAGCCGTAATATGATTATTCCTCTCCTTGATATTATTACTCCTATTATTACACTTATTTTAAATGAATCCATTCTGACCTCCAAATTTCCTGATGCCTGGAAAAGTGCAAATGTTGTACCTCTTCCAAAAAAGGCTAATCCCTCTTATTTTTCTGATTTTCGTCCCATCTCAATCCTACCATTTCTTTCCAAAGTCCTTGAAAAATTGATACACCATCAGTTTAACCTTTTCCTAAACCAAAATTGCTTATTTAACCCTTTCCAGTCTGGCTTTCGCTCTGGGCATAGTACGGCTACTGCTCTGATTAAAGTCACCGATGACATTCGTAGGGGCATGGATAGTCAGCAGCTCACAGTATTAACCTTGCTGGATTTCAGCAATGCTTTTAACACGGTGGATCATGATATACTTGTGGGTATGCTGCGTTCTCTTAACATATCTCCATCAGCAACTGACTGGTTTCATAGTTACCTTAGTGGTCGTCGGCAGCGTATTCGTATCGAAGAAACGCTTTCGTCTTGGTGCGATATTACTGCTGGTGTACCTCAAGGCGGCGTGCTGTCACCATTACTCTTTTCTATTTTCATTAATTCTATAACTCAAAAGCTATCTTCTCTCTACCACATGTATGCAGATGATCTCCAAATTTACACCCAGGCAACTCTTGAGAATCTTCCAGCAGCCATTGAGCTAATAAATAAAGATCTTGACTCAATTTTGGAGTGGTGTAGATTCTATGGCCTTAATGTAAATCCTAAAAAATCTCAAGCCATAATTATAGGTAGTCGGTACCTAATCTCTAGAGTTGACTGGTTTGTGCTTCCTCCCATTGAATACAATGGTATAGTTATCCCGTTTTGTGATACTGTCAAAAACTTGGGAATACATATGGATTGCACTTTGGGTTGGACGAATCATTTGAATCAGGTTAGTAGGAGAACTTTTGCATCTCTTAGCTCTCTGCGTCGTCTGCGATCTTTTCTTCCAATTCCTACAAAAATTATGTTGGCACAGACTCTACTGCTTCCTATTCTTGATTATGCTGACGCAAGCTATATTAACCTGACTGAAGATCAGTTAAATAAACTTGAGAGACTTCAAAATATTAGCATTCGGTTCATATTTGGATTACGCAAATATGACCATGTATCTCAATTTCGTTCTCGTCTCAAGTGGTTACCCATCCGTCTTCGCCGGAACTTGCATATCCTTTCTATTCTGTACTGTGTGTTATTTAATCCTTCATCTCCTGCTTATTTAAAGGAGAAGTTTGAATTCGTAGGCCGTCCAGGAGAAGTTCTCCGTACTACAAGAAAACTTGTTTTAAGGACGCCTAATCATAATTCCTCTTTCTTCCATAAATCCTTTTCTGTACAAGCTGTTAAGTTGTGGAATGCTCTGCCTCTTGACATCAGAGAGGCTCAATCAATAAATATCTTTAAAAGACTTGTAAAAAATTACTATTTGTCACAATAATATTGTTATTTGTCTAGTAGTTTATTTTTAAATATATTTTGATACCTATTGTTTCTTTTTCTTATGAGGCTTACGTTTATTTATTTGTGAGTATATATATATATATATATATATATATATGTATATATATGTATGTATGTATGTATGTTTATTTATATTTTATGTGTGTAGTATTTATGACTTTGATGTTTTATTTATTTTAGATTATATGTATATATGTATTATAATTTGTTGCTTTTTTTTATTATTTATATTATTTTATTTTTTATTACATTTTTATTTATTTTGGTATTTCTGCACCATCTACCGGTTGTATGTAGCTATGTCCTTTTAAACCATTGGTTGCCTGGAAGAGATCGCTGTGTAGCGATAAGGCCGCCAAATTGTATACTTACTTTGTTTTAAGCTAAGTTTACTATTGTATATTTTCCTTTGTGGTGTACAATAAAAGAATATTCATTCATTCATTCATTCATTGTCGTATAATTTATTATGTAACCAAAAAAGAAGAAAGAATTTATGATAGGTCATCAGGTAAGAAGCTGTGATAGCTTATAGGTTTAGACTATTACCTATTCTGTGCTATAACTTGTCGAATGTGTGTTTTAAATCAAATCAATTTTTTTTTTTATTCAAGTAAACTTTTATCAAGTGCTTTTGAATAGTCGAGTGAACCACCACTTTAAAACATTCTTTTCAAAAAACCGACTTCCAAAGCCACTGTACAGTAAAAAATAATTTTGATTTCTACCCACTATGTTGAAGTCGGGCGAGTATAACAAAGATAGGCAAAGTTGACGCATCAGGCTCGGAAGTAGGTTTTTTGAAAAGAATTTTTATTTTTAACTTTTTAATGTAGGTACTCTAAAACAACACGGCTTAGGAGTGCAGTAACCTGCAGTATCAGAGTTGAGGAGTTGGGACTTGGGTTTAAGTATGAAGTCATTGCTTGGCACCTACATTATGAATTCACCATAGAAAAGTCCTAAATCGCTATTTTTAAGGAGTTCTGTACCCTGCAGCATCAGATTTGAGGAGTGAGGACTCAGAGTTGAATCATATACACGTGTCTTGATACCTACTGTATATGAATTCACAATCAAAATTTCCTAACTCCCTAGTTTTGAGGATTTCATATAGTATACCTACAACATACCACCTCGCAGGCTTCCTCTAACCACTGAAAGAAAAATTTTTCAAATCGGTTTAGAAACCACGGAGATATGAAGTAACATACATATTTAAAAAAAAATTTTGGCTGATTGAAAATTTTCGCCGAATTGAGAATTACTCCTCCTTTTTTGGAAGTCGGTTAATTAAATGGGTACCTATCAATTACATAAATTTAAAGACTGTGTTAAACATTATACTATTGATGGTTTCCTTATTGACAAAGTTGCATGGAAGCAACCGGCTTCGCATCCAACAAGTCAGTGTAATACTTGTTACGTAACGTATGTATTGTGTATTGTTTACATATTATTGTAACATTTTACTTTTTATTAAAAGAACAACTGCTGAGTTTCTTCGGCACTTCTCGGTAGAATCAGCTTTCCGAACCGGTGGTAGAGTCTTGACTTATTATAAGTAACACAATAAATAAATAATATTTTATCATTTATCACTTGCTTTAACTGAGAAGAAAAACATCGTAAGGAAACGTGCATGCCTGAGAGTTCTTCATGATGTTCTTAGATGTATGTGAAGTCTGCCAATCCGCACTTAGCCAGCGTTGTGGACTATATGGCCTAAATGTTCCTCATTCTGAGGGGAAACCCGTTAGCACATAGTTCCATGGCTTGAATATCTTTGGTTTATATCGTAAACACCCTCAGACATCAGTATCACAAACACCATCAAATTTCAAGATGAAGAATAAGTCTGATAGAACACAAGCCTGTGCATAATAATATTATCTCACGGGTGCTTACGCAGTTTGGAAGTGTCAGCGATTACAAAGGCTACCTGCACTACCCTTTCATCCCTTAACCATATTTTGCATAGGCCAAGAGTTATCCGCTAAACAAAGGGCCGGCTCCTGTGATCCTAATTGTGTAAAACAAGCAGAGTCTCGGTACCGTTATAGACGCAACGGTTTTTTGGGAGCAGTGTGTGATCGTGCACGTAATCGTGCGTTAGCGACTTTGCCGCATATTTTTGCTCTTACATGCTATGAGAACATCTTGATCACATTCCTAGGGTCGTGAGGAGGGAAGGAGGGCGTCTTGTTAGCAGAGGCCTTGGCTCGACTCTCGTCTGGTGGAAGGCTTAGTCTTTGACTTTCGGCAGAGTCATATTTTTCATATTTTGTAATTATGCAAGACAACTTACAATAATTACATTTAACTGTATTGTTGACAACTCTTTAGCTCTGTTACGTCCTATAGGTACTCTAAGTTTATTTATTTGGTCACTTATAGTAGGTTTGTAGACTTATCTATGGCTATGCAATGGACCTGGATGCCTGTGCTATGAAAATGTAGGTTACAGACAGTCAGACAGACAGTCAGATTTCAGCATTCATACTAATATTATAAATGCGAAAGTGTGTATGTCTGTCTATCTGCTACGCTTTCACAGCCCATCTGTTCAACCGATTTTGATGTAATTTGGTACAAAGGTAAGTTGTATCGGGTTTTCACCGGGGGGAAGGACATAGACTACTTTTTATCCCGGAAAAATCAAGAGTTCCCGCGGAAATCAAAAAATTTTAATCCTCACGGACGAAGTCGCGGGCATCATCTAGTTCATTAAAATCTCCTCGTACGAAGCCCTTGGTATAATTATGATAGAACTTCACAAACAGATTAGTCGATAATTAGTATATTAATTTAGTAATTGAAGCCAATATATCCCCGAATTTTCCAAAATTATTATAATATGTAGACAGAAAGTAATTTCATAAATATATTATTAAGGAAATAAATATTACTGCATCGGAAAGAATAAACCGTTACAGATATAAAATACCTAAGATATGGTAAAATAAGGTTGTCATAATATTCAAATATTTTAGGCCCATAACGGCACACGCAGTTAGGAAAGGAATTTGCTGTTTATATTAGGCTATTAGGATCATAGGTACCGCCATATACCATTAAGCCGCACCTTATTTATATTTAAACCCTATTTTTAGTGATATAGAGTTCAAAATATGTTTCATGTCATTTGGTTAGTCAAAAGACCTACCGTTGTATTGTTTTTGGGAATCGTTTTGACTTTTGGGACAACGCAAATTGCCGCAAAAGGATTTTTTCCCCATTTTGTGACAAGTTGTTGTTTGGGTACGTCGTATTAGTGCAGTGATGAGCGATAAGTGCGATTTTGATGTAACTTTGTTGGATTAAGTGTAGGTACATATTATGGATTTCGGATCAATGTGGGTGGATTGGAGATTTTCATTCAGGTATTGTAAAAATCCTTAATACAATCATGAAATACCTACTAGATGAATATACTCATTCAGGTTTTCTGTTATTATATTGTTTTAAAAAGCTTTTTTAATTTTTTTTAAACTAAATTGCAAAGATTAGGTCGTTTACATTGTATGTAATTTATTTAAAATAAATCACACAACACAGAAAAAACAAAAATAAAATTACAAAAATAGAAATAAAAGGAAAATAAAACATATAGACTAACAATCTGTGTTGTAGAAAATCCCAAAAAGGGTATCAAACTCAGCGTAATGCTGATATGGTGTAGATGCATTATTATTTTACTCTTTCGTACATTTTTCAATGAACTTAAATCCCAATATTAGTGCCATAATTTTTAAGACTTAATTCAGAAAAAATTGGTACCCTTTAATGTTCCTTTTATAATATAATAGATAGGCTACGATTTTGAAAAATATGTAGCATAATTTTAGCGAATATTATTTTTTTCTTCTTCGTATAATACCTGAACGAAAAACCTTTTACTTAAATAACTAAACAGACATAATATTATTATATATTTTTGCTAACAAAAACAAAACCGTTTAGATATTACTGTGACATTTTTGACTTTTGTATCCTATTTTAAGACTTTATAAATAAATAATTAAAACGATATGTTCAATTTAGTATTAATTGGTCATTAAATTTAAAATTTAAAATTTAAAATTCAAACGGTAAGAAATAGCCATAAAACTACACTTTCAGGCGCAGGTTTTGCATTGAACCGTTATCAAAACTTTTATTTTATTAAATTACCAAAGATCAACCCAATTAACAGGAAAGAAAAGACACGTTCATAGATCTAGTGAGTAAAAACTTATAAAAAGATGGCTTTAAATTATATTTCTCTCATTTAGTTTCCAATAATGAGATGTTAGGTATATATAGGTTATAATTTATTCGTGATGGTTATTCAATTAACTTTCATTTAATATACATATTAAAGTAAAGAGATACCTACTGCGATAACTTGTATTTTATATTTCATTTACTAGGATGGATAAATTTATAGTTAACCTACTTTATTTTTATTCGTCCTATTTTATTCTGAAGAGGCTAAAGTTAAATTTATAAAGGTAATTTTTGAATTATGTAATTACGACATTAGAATTATTATAAATCTATATATATAAAAATGAAACCCGTTTTCCTTGGTCACGGCATCACGCGTGAATGGCTGGACCGATATCACTAATTCTTTTTTTGTTGTATTTGTTATTATTAGGAGAAGGTTCTTACGGAAAAAAATATTAAGAAAATCTCTCAGAAATATTGAAAAATATACATATTTTAATTTTGCATACTAAGGCGGTACGAAGTTCGCCGGGTCAGCTAGTAAAATATAAAATAAATCCACCTGCCTTTTTTATGTGTAATACAAATTAAAAGTTGATTTATTTATATTTACCTAAAATAAGAATATCTTAGTTACATTAAGATATTCATTAAAAATATTATCATAGTCATCGGGATAAAATATAACTGAAAAGGAAATTAATTATTGATTTTCACTCTAGATCCGTACGTTAACGTTAACTTATTCTCGCGTGGTCCAACTGGTGTGCCAACGTGACCCAATGACCAATATACTGGCAACCAAGGCGGATTCTTAAAAAAAAAGAAGTCCTATCATGAATTTAATTTTTGGGCCAACCCACACTGCGCCCGCATCGAAAATTTGTCGCCTAAAGAGCGAGACGACAAACAAAACGAACGTGACACAAACGAGAGTGAATGAGATGGAAACAGGGCCGCCTAACGGTATTCCACAAGGAAGTATGTCAGTGGCGTAAAGCGATGCCCGAAGTCGGCGCGTCGTAAGCACCGTGTGGTCCGCGTTGGAATTTCAACCTTGACCTACAGAGATAGGGTCGAGTGTTGGTCGTGAATAGGAAAGTTTTCGATTTTCACGGTGCTGAATCACTACAATGGTGGATGGCTTGATCTGGCTACAACCTACCTCAAGGCTAGGGAGATGTGAAGAATAAAAATAGGTCTTTGGACGTAGTGTGAAAATAGTTTTGTTTCTAATGACGTACGCTCTAGTTACTTTAACAGTAGTCTAAATATATCTCATTAATGAATAAGGCTTTAGGCAGAGCGTAGAAAGTTTGGCATCTTAATATAGAAACACGCATTCCACTTTAGATTTCAATATCTCATCTCTATTCATCAAGAGTGAGTTTCCACTGCAAAAGGGAAATGGCCAAGCGGAATGGAGACAATGTAGGTAGGCAAGGTTAGGTATACTTCCACTAGCAAAAGCTGAGTTTCTTGCCGGTTCTTCTCAGTAGATCTTTCTGAACCGTTGGTAGAGTCAAAATATGACGTAAAATAAGAGACACCTGTATGTCCTACATGTGATAAATAAATTAAGTATTGAGTATTAAAAAAATGTTGACCTACTGGAGAACTCATTATTAATCTTTTTTTGAATCATTATGCTTGCTCAGTCCTTTACGCTAGCTCTTTTTTGGTGAAAGTGCTTGTATCCACGGAGTCCGTACCATACTATTACCTATTCTGTGTCCGTACGGAGCTCGCTCCGCTCGCAGTAAAACTAATTAGTATTCTAATGGATAGTACCTCTACTGATGGTCGATACCAACCTAGATGGTTAGGCACTCTAGTTTTTAGTTTAAAATTTGAATTTATTTAATTATTATTCGCTTTTTATTAGCTTCAGACGTATGTATGTTAGTATGTAACGGAATCTTTGAACATGATTTTGACCCCCTTTAAAACGTCGGATTAACTCGAAATTTGGCATACTTATTAAGGACCGATGACAATTCAATATTTTTAACAGTTTGACCCGTTATCCTTACTAGGATAATCAGGATTAGCGATTTTTTGTTTTTCTGAGACCCGGAGTGTCTGCGTCAAAAGCGTGTTTTTTAGTTTTTTTAAACTATTATTTTTTATTTTGTGTGTACAAGGTACAAAATTATGAAGATTTGATTTTGACGAAATTTGGTATTGAGATATTTCCCGGGGACGAACGACGGCTAGTTTTTATCCCGGAAAGTTAAATAGCAGAAATTTAAAAAAACCTTAATTAATCTGGACGAAGTCGCGTGTATAATCCAGGTAAAAAAACGACTCGTTTTGAAAGTAATGAGAAAATTTGTGACGTCATTTTTATTTATCTCAAAATGAGCAAAACATAAACTTTGAAATAATGCCAATCCCGTAAAAACGGTAGTTCTTTGAAACTTTTTTAAATTTAACGAAAAACAACTACAGAAAATAAATAGCCACTTAATTGATAAAGTGACTGAATTGTTTTAGTTTGGATTTCATTTATTCTTGATCATCTTTAATTTATACAAACTAGTGCCTATTAAAGGGTAAAAAAGGATTTCTGTTATATTGATTTAGAAAACTTAAAATTTTCGTCGTCGATACCTTTGAGAACATCAACTCAGGAGCATACTGGCTGCATGCCCATGAGTTGTTAATATTTTGTTACTGTTATTTTTGTTTACTGTTAATATTTTGCAAACGCACGTAACTTTTCATAAATAAACGCACGATAATTTAGTGGTATGAACTATGAACCCCTGAAATATGAAACTGGGACTGGGCTATCTTCTATATCATACCTACTTCATATCGTACTTTAATATCATAAATGCGAAAGTGTGTTTGCTTGTTGGTTTGTTGGTTTGTCCTTCAATCACGCCGCACGTTACGGATATAGTTGAGGACCTGGAGAGTGATATAGGCTACTTTTTATCCCGGAAAATTAAGGAGTTCGGGAAAAAAATAAAATAAAGTTTAAAAGAAACTTAAACCAGCGGACAAGTCGTGGGTATCAGCTAGTTTATATTATTAATGGGGAAGTTTATATTATGGGTGGATGTATGGATTTTTGTTACTCAATCACTCCACAACGACCTCCGTGGCGCAATGTGTAGCGCTGTTGCCTTAACGTGCGAAGGTCCTGGGTTCGATCCCCGGCAGGGTCAATTTGGGAATTTATAATTTCTGAATTTTCCCTGGTCTGGTCTGGTGGGAGGCTTCGGCCGTGGCTAGTTACCACCCTACCGGCAAAGACGTGCCGCTAAGCGATTTAGCGTTCCGGTACGATGCCGTGTAGAAACCTAAGGTGTATGGGTTTAATATAACTGCCATGCCCCTAACAGGTTAGCCCGCTACCATCTTAGACTGCATCATCACTTACCATCAGGTGAGATCGCAGTCAAGGGCTAGCTTAAGTAGTGGATTAAAAAAAAAAACAACGGCTGAACATATCTGTATGAAATTTAAAGATAGATTATAGTCTGGAATAACACATATGCAACTTTTTATCCCTGAAAATTAAAGTCGCGGGCATCAACTAGTCGTTTATATTAGAGAAAGCGATTTTGGATTAAAATCCAGCGGAGCTACAGCACGTCTGTCGCGTCGTAGCGCCGGACGAAAACGAAATATGAAAAGAAAAGACTTCAACGAGCTCAAGACTTGATTTTGTGTTGTTTGAGAGAGCCACATACTTGTACTGGTGAGATTCATTACTAGTTTAATTGCTTTATACGGAATAATTATTTGATTAATGTCTTAATTATTGAGTTGTAATGTTTTCAAAAATGTCTAATTACCTCTTTAAGTAATAAATTATAAGGACAGTTGCAGATGTCTACAACATAAGTTGAAGTTTGATCATAGATCATTGATTAATCAATCTACGGAAAGAAGTCATCAAATTATATTATAAAGCAGGGGGATACCCCGTCGCTCACGTCCGCAGGAGCTACCTTCTACCTCCTGCACGTGTCACCTGGGTGGTGCTAAACGAGCGACGAACTTGCAGGCGAAATAAGCGTTCTTTTTATAAAAACGCTTATTAAGTACCAAACGCCATACGATTAAATAAAATTATAAAGCAACTAGCTTTTGCTCGCGACTTCATCCGCGTGGACTATACAAACTTGAAACACCTATTTTATTATAAGGAAATCCTTAGAGGTTTTTTTCAAAAATCATTTCTTAGCGAATGTCTACGTTATAGTAGATATATAAAATTTCAGCTTGATTCGTCCAGTGGTTTGAGCTGTGCGTTCATAGATCAGTCAGTCAGTCACGTTTTCTTTTTATATATTTAGAGATAGCAATCAAATTAACATCGTCAAGTAAACTGGTTGGGGATTCCCTTCTTTCCATGGCACTAAAATGTGCGACTAAGATGTGTTGTTATCAGTCTCAGACATAGCAACACCGTGGTACAGTCGTTATCACTAGACCCCACTTTCACTGTCACAGCGTCCGTCTCCGCGAACCATCGGAGCGGGTAATGTCGCAGGCGCAGCCTCCGAGACTTTCTCGTCTAATCGGTACATCGGTTTTTGATCTCCTCGCTAATTTTGTAGAAAATACAAGCTCTATTTATCCATTTCTTAAATCCATACTTACTATTATTATAAATGAAATGAAATGAAATGAAATGATTTATTTACTTCATGTAGGACGACTTGTGTCACTTATGATACGTCAGGAGTCTACCACCGGTTCGGAAAGATGATTCTACTGAGAAGAGGCGGCAAGAAACTCAGCAGTTGCTCTTTTCTTAAAAAAGAAAAAGGTTGCTATAAAGAAAAAAAATGAAAATGAAGTGTTTCTTTGTCTGTTTGCTTTTTTTTTATCCACTACAAGTTAGCCCTTGACTGCGATCTCACCTGATGGTGAGTGATGATTCAGCCTAAGATGGTAACGGGCTAACCTGTTAGGAGCATGGCAGTTATATTAAACCCATACCCCTATTCGGTTTCTACACGGCATCGTACCGGAACGCTAAATCACTTAGCGGCACGTCTTTACCGGTAGGATGGTAACTATAACCACGGCCGAAGCATTCAGGCCACCAGGCCAGACCAGGGGAAATTGAGAAATAGTAAATTCCTAAATTTACCCTGCCGGGGATCGAAGCTGGGACCTCCGCACATTTAGTTAGCGCTCAACATTTCGTCACGGAGGTCACGGAGGTCGTCAACGCTGCACTTTCCAGTGCTACTCCAGCACCTTGGGAGCCCAACGGTTCTTCGGACTATGGACCCATCGCCTCTTCAGGTTCGCAACTTGTTGAACTAGTCCACTCTGGTCTTCCGACGAATCTCGTCATATCTGATTATATCACGTAGGGATACTCCCAGCGTAGTCCTTTCTGTCGCCCGCTGAGTTACCCTGAACCCTTTTATATAATAGAATAGAAAAAACGTTATTGGCACAAAAATAAAAAAATAAAACTTACATTCAATGTATTAGAAATGGATTGAACAGCTGCAGTGCAATGCTACAACTGGGGAGTCTGCACTCAGCTTTTGTTGGGGCTCCTGGCCTCCCTGCCGTCAGGTCTCGCGTCTGAGGTGCCAGGCGTCCCAAATCCTAACGCTGATTTTCAGTGACCATCTTTAGATGCAAATGTCAATGGCAAATAGGCATAATAAGCCTTTATATTATATTGTTGGCAGAAAATGATTATGTTAGTGTTTCAGGCTCATAGTTTTGTTAATTGTTTGTGGTGTCGCTAACACAAACTTATTGTGCCAATACTTCTAAAACTGTAACAAACGACCACCTGTTTTCGAGCAAACAAGCCAATATTTATCAATTATTGTTGTCACAAAACATTGTTTTGTTAATCGCAGTCACGTTTGGAACGCAATCGATTTTGTACCTTTTTTTCTAATAATTTCGCCACAACTATGGCCACGGGCCGTTGACCCGTGCAATCGACTTTGCGAAAAACACCCCAAGGCCGAGTAGCCGAGACAAATCTTTAATATAATCGAGTTTATTTTTTACCGCGGCGTTGCAAATCGTTGCGTGCTTGCACTGCAGTGTTGCAAGGGTGTGCGTGCCGCCACTTGCCGGTAGCGGTCTTAGGGGGTGGCAAGCAGGGCAACCGCCCGGGGCCTCGCTCTTGCAGGGGCCTCGCTTTTGCAGGGATATCGCGCTCTTGCCCAATAGCTCTGCAGGCCAGCCCAAGTAGAAAAAATCATTGGGTACTAATGTGTATTTCAATCTCGCGCCTCGCAAATATCTACCGCCCAGAGCCTCGCAATGGCTAAGGCCGCCCCTGCCACTTGCAGTGATATGCACAGTTCAATAATACAATCAGGCCTGAGCAATAACTATTAACTTCCACAAAGAAAGGTACGAAATGCCATTTATGAGAATAAATAAGCGTTTGGTGAATTGAAACTATTTGTAACTTATTTTGGTTTATTTTGTAGGTTGGTATGTGTATAATGTGATTAGAGTGAAAACAAACTACAGTCCGCGTGCGAGCTCTGAGGAATCCTATGGAATGTTAATGACCTAAAGTTGTTTAAATTGCAAAACAATACTGCTATCGCAAAATTACACGCGTCAAGCTCGAAACTTGTACTGGGAGCGAGCTGGATATGGAGTGACGATCGGGGGTGGCGTACAGCCGTCGTTTCTTCAGACCCCAATTCCTTGGAGCTCGTGCGCGGACTAGGTATAGTCACCCAACATAACATAAAATATTACTAAACGAATGGGGAATTATTTAAGCCGTCGCGTCCTTTAGTTCTATTGGCTTGCTTTTTTAATACCCGTGCCTCGAAACTGGGATAAGTTTTTTAGACTCGAAAAGTTTTGAATGTAAAAAAAAACTCAGCACAGCAAGTCACATCAGACTATGAGAGAGAGAGAAAAGACAACTGCACCTGTGTTTGCATACACACATAATATAGCTATAGTCCCACAAACATAACTGACCCGGTGACAGACAATTTTGGCCACCGGGTCAGATAAGTTTGGCGGACTGAAAATCTCACATCAAATATTTCTGTTATATCTTCTTTCAAAATCAAAACTTAACATGCAAGGCCTCATTATACCTAATCTATAAACCATTTCATAGCTAGTAGGCGGTAACAAAGAACACGGTTAGCTAAGTGGAATAACTCGGTTAATTGTGCGCGCTCATACTGAGCTAAGCGCGGGTAAGTAGATTGCCCGCGCCGAGTTGCCGACGCTATATCTGTACGCTCATCGCTGTACACTTAATGAGATCATTAATTACTATGCTGATATTAAATTTAATTACCCCTAGCGGATGCATCTAGATATTACAATTAAGTAGGTGTGTACAACTTTTTGTAAAATAAAACTTATAAAATTATCAAACATTGGTCAGAAGCGCAGGCGTCACTTTGCGGTAGTCTATGAAAATGAAGGAACCAGAAGTTTAATTCGCTATAGTCCGTGACAATAGGTAAATCTGTGCGGTACAGTGTGTATCTTGCACTCATAGCCTGCGATATTCACCACACCACAGAAATCTTTTAAATTATTGTCGTTCACAGGTTTGACTCATACCGGATATACCGGAGCATCTTCAGGAGATGTTGACTCGAAAATACAATATTGTAAAGTTAATGTACTTTAGTAATTTTTCTGCAATGTGGTGAATATCGCGGGCTATAACTGCAAGATACACAGTGACTGTACCACATAGATTTACCTATTGTCGCGGATTATAGAGAATTAAACTTCTGGTTCCTTCATTATAAAATTATCGAAATCTTTATACCTATTATAGGTATGAGGACCACAGTCCAAATGTTTATAGTCCAAGAACTGACGCTAATGGACACAACCGAAAAAATAAAAACATGTGCAATTTATTTATATTATTATTTCGAAATGAAAAATCTTACGCGGAAACCGTTTAATTTTTATAGATAAAAGTTACCTATGTGTTATTCCAGACTGCGAGTATAATTTATCTCTGTGCCAAATTTCATCCAGATCCGTTCAGCCGTTCTAACGTGATTGAGGAAGAAACATCCATCCATCCAAACTTTCGCATAATAGTAGTCAGTATAGATTAGTTTGGCCACGGTCCACACCACGGAACCGACCATGCGTGGAAAATATTATTTACACGCGAAGCTAAAGCCTAAAGTAGTCAACCTATTCAGGTGAATCTGATAAATCACTCGACGAGGTAAATCGTGTCTACTTTGGTGGCTCTGAGTGTATCGTATACCAATTACCAGACAAGTGGTCAACTGCGTGACGTAGTCCATGTTACTGGACACGTTAGAGTTACTGGATGGACGGAGCTCTAAGAGTTCCTTGTTTCACTACGGAACCCAAAAATGCGACATGATTACACATTATGGCACAAACTTGAAGATTCTGTAATGTATGTATTTAAAACACTTTCCATTAAAACAATCAATCAATATTTATTAATTCAATTTACGTGCACTGTACACTTATTGACGTCCAATAACTTATTAAACATGATGGTGATAATCTTTTACGGTATCTTAAAACCAAAGCTACGAGGGTTCCAAACGCGCTGAGAAGAGCCCACAACAAACTCAGATAAAGGCACACTGAAACAAGATAAAGTTGGAAAACAGATGACTACGAAAATAATCATAGATATCCAAGCGAAATAATTGATCATTTTTTATGTTCTTTTGTATAGCTCCGTAGCAACCGTATGTCATTTCAATTCACCAGCGGGTGTTAAATTAGTATCTGTGACAAAATATGAATTGTAAAATGGTTCCATTTTGTGAGGAAATAACGTAAAGCGGTCTCCTTGTATGCCAATATGAAATAAAAATAGCGAGGCAGTTAAGGCTTGGCAAGACACAACGCGTAACGGTAACTGAATGGCATATCTTTAAATTGAACAATATGTGAATCCAACGCGAGCAATATGAATGCCTTCAAACAGTCCCTCCAGTTTATTGGTGTTAAAAATTTGGTTTAACATTAAAAATCTGGTTTATTTTCAAACGTTGATAGAATTTGAGCGATGAAACACATTAGCGTTAAAGTAAATTGAACTTCAAACACCTTGTTTTAAATCTACATCAAGTACTACAAAAACTGGTGATACTGAATTTTCAACTTTAAATCAAGTATGTTAGTTTTTAATGATTGTACGAAATGATTTCTGTGGTCAGTACTCCAAGTAGATAAATTAAGCATCTAACATTGAAGCCTGGGCATGCTCCCGCCACGCGTTGTGAATGACTCAAGCCTTAGTATCGAGCAAGCGGCAGCACCGATAGCTAGTGAAGCGGAGCGACGCGCGCGCAAATGGAAACGTTTATTGTACACCAATATCTTGATTTCGTATTCGACTAACCTACATTAAATTACAACACTAAGATATAGAACTTTGTTTTTTATTTGGAATTCTGTGACAACTTAGCGCTTGACAGACAACCTGAATGCTTGGAATAAAAAAAGAGAAAAATAGCTCAAATCGTAAACGTAGATTCAGACGCTTAAATTATTGTCATCATTACTTTTAATGTTTGCGTCAGGTTCTAATTTACGTGTAACATGATTCCATTTGACGACCTCCCTGGCGCAGCGTTGAGCGCTGTAATTTTAACGTGCAGAGGACTTGGGTTCGATTCTTGGCAGGGACAATTTGTTAAGTTAAGCAAAGCTAGTTTATTGTAACTATATTATCGTATTAGGATATCGCTGTAAAGATAATGTTAGAAGATTAATAAATAAATTATTAGTTTTTATAGAATAGTGACAAAGGTACAAAAAAGACAATATTAATTTCGTCCTCTTTGTCCGCAGAGATCGCAGCAGGGTGGCGGCGTCCAAGTATGGTGGCGGCGGGGTTTCTCTCGGGTCCGGCGTGGCGGTGAGGCGCGGCATGAAGTGCGCTGGGGACGAGCTGCTGCTGGGCGGCTGCTGGCTCGACCCCAAGGACGCGCCCTCCCCGCCCTGCCACGAGCTGCTAGACTCGCTGCTCTCGCCCCCGCCCCTCGCCGAGCTCAAGCCGCTCCCGCCCTTCACCGGATACACCGGCCATCTCTCCATCAACGGCATCTCCGGCCACCACTTCCACGCGATCGCGCAACGTCTTCCCGAAGAGAACAACAACTACCCGACCCAAAGCGGCTACAGCACCGACCATGACGTCGTCTCCTCCTCGACGTGCGCAGCCGACTCCGAACCACCGGACTTAGAAGACGTCAAACCATTCCCTTTAGATTCAGACACAAAACCCTTCCCAGAGTCGTCAGTACCAGCTGATTCATGCGCCAAATCATGCTCACCGCCCACTAAATTATTCGATGACAACAATAAACAGGATATGTATCCGTGCGATATCAGCTCTATAGAAGATATAGCGGCGATTATTGGTTCAGCAATAGCTGATACGACTGTCCCGTCGCAACCTGAAGACCCAGAAAAGAATGATTCGAGAGACAGTTGGATGGATATCGACGCTTGGATAGCGGGGGCGTACAGTCAGCACGGAGACAAAATAGTACCGCAGGACTTATCCGAATTCGGTCTACCAGGTTCACCGCCTCCATCGCAATCCAGTCACCAATCCAGCATAGACTTCCCTTGCAAACCTAGCCAAGAATTCCTTAAAAGTCAGGAGTTTCTTCAAAAAAACTTAGGACAAGCTGGGTCTACGCTGCAGTCTCTATTGACGCAGAGTTACATGCCGTTACTGCAGAATAGATTACAGAATGGTCCTCCAGTTAAACAGGAAGCGCCGAGTTCGACTAGCTACGGCATGGATGTGATATCAACGTCTTCACCCCCCGGTAATGCCGTGTCAACGACGGACGGTGTGGGAAGTTTACTCAATGGTCGGTACGCGTCGCATTATGCGCTCGGATTAAAGCCAGACGGGTTGTGCAGTCCAGACAGATTGCTCGGCTACCCTCACGCTCACACAACAACCATAACTCCTTCGAATAAGAGTAAACGAAGTAGATCGAAGGCAAAGCAAGGCAATAACGGACTTCACGGGAGTTCCTTAGCGTTTGCGTCAGCGACGTCAGCGGAACTGAGCGGATTGCTTGGAAAGGAGAAGCCGGTACACCGGTGTGGAATTTGCAATAGAGGGTTTCTGAATAAGTCTAATATTAAGGTGCATCTGCGCACGCACACGGGGGAGAAGCCTTTCAGATGCGACGTGTGCGCGAAGGCCTTCAGACAGAAGGCGCATCTCATAAAGCATCAGCAAATCCATAAACGGATCGGGCGGGACTAGGGAGCCGACAGCCCTACATCGCTAGCTCAAAATGAAGCATTTCTATAGCTGTAGTTGTGTGCGTGAGTGGTGTGTGAACGGACCTGTAGTGTGTGTAGGTGCCTTGTAGAATCTCGTGGTATTTAACATGTATATGACTTCTATAATATAACATCGTTCTCTTCTAACATTAGGAACGATGCCCACTTATGTTGTAATCGTAACCCTGTAGAATAACACTCCTCCTAAGGACAAGTGCAATGTTAACTAGTTTTAAGACCTCCAGATTTATTTTGATGTAGATAATATTGTTTATAATTTGTTATGTAGCGAAGGTTATTTTTAACTTGACTTTTCCCATTCCATCTTAGTGTAATGTTACTCTTCGATAACCGGCCTTCGATATTATCGACGTCAGGTGTTATTTTTTGAGTAATAAGTCCACGAAAGCTCATGGTGCCTTGTTTATTATTTTATTGGTACTCAAACTAACATTACTGAAATCTTCAATAATTAAAAAAACTGAATATCGAAGGTATAACTTTTTTTTCTAATTGTACACACAAATACGCAACCAAAAGTGTACCTGTTAGTGAGATTAACATGTAACTATTTCCATAGAATCTTATAAATTAGACAGATTTGATTCTTTAAAAAATGCTTTCAGATATTTTAAGACAGTTTTCAAAAAAACATAGTAAACAGAATATCGCGTCGCAAAGAAAATATGATTAAAACATCGAAAAAATAATATAACTGTAGGAAAATATAGGGTTTAAGTAAAAATCAATATTATAATTAAAAACGTGTTGCTATTTTTAATGGTCATCATTTGTGGCAATTAAAAAGTAAACGCCTGTTTCTAAAAGTTTTTGATGCAATAACAGTAACACTTTACAATTTAGTAAAACTTTTCATTCGAGTTCGAAATACATATTTACGTAGAATTCCTGATGGCATACATTTGAGTAAATCGAGCTTTTTTGTGTTAATGCTTACTCCGAATTACCTATTAATAGTCAAACTAATGAAGATAAATGAACTAGCTTTATAAATTATTGTATAATTATAAGTACATTTTGTATAATTTTGAAGACAAAGCAAAAGAGGCTAAATGCAGCAAATAGTAATTGCGTTATTGTTATTTTGTTAAGTTTTTATTTCATTAGCTTAAAAATATTATTGTTTTCTCTCTCTACATTTTCTTTTCTGTTCTTAAAAAGTTGTCACAAATTAAAATAAATTATATTTGATAAATCAAAAAATTGTCCGAAGCCATACTTTAACGCTTGGTAAGGAAAGAAAAAATATTTTAGTAGGTATGCTGTTGAGTATAAAAATGCCAATAGATTCATTGCAAAAAAAACAATAATTAGTATGAACCGGCGATATACTTATTATAATACAAATAATCAATTGATGAATAAATAATGAATAATAATATCGAGAATTTATTACATATACTATTGAATTCTAACCCTAAAATATATAAAAAAGTAGTTAAGGAATCCTTCAGTACGTCTGCGCACGCGATCGGATCCGCGTCCGGGAAACGGACGCAGAAAAACCAGCGCGCTGTTCTAATAGCAGCGATCCGCTGTTACGCAACCGACTCACTATTTAGGGCACATGTAACGTGGATTATAACATGACAAGCGTAGGTACCTATACTGAAAAAATGAAAAGGTTATAGGAAAATACATAGATTTTATTAAAAATAAAATAAATTAGAATAGGAAACTAAATAACTTGCAAAAAATAAAAATCCTTTTCAAGTTTTAGATATATTTCCAAGATGGCGCCCTTCAGTCAGTAGGCGGTAGGCGCGAAATATGTCAAATGTCTGACAAGTGACGTGAGTCACTGTCGTAATACCGTGTTATTTTTCTTTCATTCCGCAAGATGAAATAATTTCAGCAATGAAATTAGGACGAATTAATGGATTTAAACAATCAATGCTGGTTTAATGTCTTATTTTCTTTCTTTTAACCATTGGTACAAGACCAGTCCCATGCTCCATACAACTCAGGACCGTCTTCTTTAGCATACACTCACTTTTCAGAAGGTCGGGTCACTTGCTTTTCAGACAAAACATTTTTCCAATTGTGACCAATGATGTGTTAATGTATATAATAAATATCATTGTTTGTGAGTGTTCTCCTGTCCAATTTCTAGTTTTTTCGCTCTCATAAAAATATCGAGACAGCTTGTTAACCAAATATTATTCTCGAACACTAAGTATGTGATCTCCACATATTATGAATTTATCAAAAAATTATGTATTATGAATAAAAGTTAAAAAAGAGGAGATATTAAATTTTACACATTTTTTTTTGCAAATTGATATAAATTAAAACTTAATTATTATGCAATGCATTTTTTTTTGATAAATTCAATATATCACCTATATTTTATTGGGTTTTTAATTGGTTGATAGGTTTGTGGCATTTAACAATATCTTTAAAAAATATAAATGCTTTTTTTAAATCATGTGATGTTATTATTTATACATTATATCAAGGAATGAGGTATTAAATAATATGTAAAATATATTACTGTCGTATCTCAAACTGATTGCACAGTCTATTTTTAAATGTAAATCTTTACAAACAATATTTAAATCCATGACAATAACAACAGACTTAATCTTTACACTAACATTACCTTGTTTAACCTAGCCTTCTTTATTATATATTTCTAAAATTGATATTATTAAATACATTATTTTAATAAGATTGATGCGAATTCGATGCGAATTTAGGGCGTCGATAAACGGGCGGTTTATAGCCTTAAGGTCTTGATAAACGGGCGGTTTTAAGCCTTAAGGCCTTGGTAAACGGGCGGTAGAAGCCGATCTACTCGCTGTGGGATAAACGCGCGTTTGCGAAACGCTTTTAAAAATAAATTTTTTAAACACAAATTAAGTAAAGTAGAATATAAAATTTCCGGAATACGATCGGATATTCAAAAAGGATGACTTATTGAATGTATACAAAAGGAAAACATGTTATATAAAATACTTTGTAGTTAAGTGGAATCACTGAAATAGCATATTATTTCTTAAAATCAGTATTTTAACTTTATTGGTATGATTATTTTCACAAATTAAATGATAAATAGGTTCATGTGTTTCGCACGCAGCGTTTCCTACAGAGTTTGTAGACCTAAATAAAGTACCTTTTTAGTATTAAGTCACATTAGTTTCTAAGTATTTATTGATAAATGTAATTTTGTAATTTTATTGTAAATCCTTCTGTCCAATTTAGCATAATATTATCTACAAAAAAATCGGGTCACTATCTACTGAATATAATTGTGCTCTCACATAAGTATTAGGTAGTTATATAACGTTATATAACATTTTCTAAAAATAGATACATTTTCTTCACTTCACTTTAATTCACTTCTACATTATTATTATTTTAATAATTTCTCTCTGTGTCGTATTCCTCATTACTGAGGGTTGTGACCTCTTTTCATTAATCACATAATGGGAGGAGTTTTCTTGGGATAATAAAGGAACAATTTATGCAAAGATAATATGTGATATTTTGTTACATAACATTTTATAACTACTGAGTGGGAGCACAATAATAATTATAATATATCACTGCCGTAGCATAATAAATAATAATAATATTAACTGAAATGCATTTTTTAAATCAAATTTTACTTAAATTCATTACGATAGTGAACCTCGATTGAACTTTTTTTATAATAAAATAATGAAGTGTTGTGAAGGAGAAATGTTATATTTTTGAGAGGTTTTTCAGTATAAGTAACTTGTAAATTAATGTAAAATAAATGGAGATTTTTTGTTAATGATACTCTGCAGTTTGACGTTATTCGACAACACCTTTATCCTTATTATTATGGAAACGCTTGATTCCTCAATGGACTATAGATGTTAAATATTTGAGTTAAAAAAATACTGGATTGAACTAAAATGAGATAGTAAAAATATAAGTTTACTATTATGAATATTTTATATACTTACAGTTAGACATTTTTTACAAATTTTATTTAGCTTTTAGAGATGCAATTTAAAAAAGCAAACGGAATGCCGGGTGGTCGACAATATTGGCTTCAATTTTTTTTCAAAGCAGCACTTTAAATAGATTATAACTTTTGCATTTGCTTCAACTGACGTAAAAAAACTACTTTTTATTTAAAGTGCGACGAAAAATTAATTGACATTCAAATAATTAGTCGTACTCTAAAGTCTGTACAATAAAATATAAATGAGTTTTTTTGTGTATCTTTAGTGAAAAGGTTGCTCTAAAAAGTAGGTCAAATTAGACATCGCTGCAAACAAAGGTGCGAACTTGGAGAGAGAGATTCTCACAGCGCAGGTTCCCGCGGAAGAAAGTCGGATGTGAAAATAGCCATAATGTACATGTGTACAGTGTACACACGACAAATTGGCTTTTCGCGACAGGTGGGCGCAACTGCAGGGCGCTAGGAGAAAACGCTCGCAGTTCGCACATGGCAACCGCGCTCCTATAAGTAGCAGCACGCGAACCGACTGTACCGTCGGGAAAAAAATGAATAAAATAAACAAAAACATTTTACTTCAATAAAGTTTATTTTTTTTTAATAATTGAGAAATAATTGTTTGTTTCTTCAGAACTTTGTGATTTCTTGCAATAAACACAATCGTGAAAATCTGTAACTCAAAGTTATGAGCTTATTATACTTATTGGGCATTTAAGAAAAAGATTTAGGACCTGTTTAACAATCTCCAAGTAAACATTATCTGACGAATAAACTTGATGTGTATAAATATGTTGTACAGGAATCTGTCAATATTTCAAATTTATTTGTCAATTAGGGTTTACTGGGCGATTGTGAAACAGACTCTCAGAGTTTATTACTGAGCGATTGACTGATATTAGACATTAATTATAGCAGGTAATTATGCAAGGTAAGATCATAGGTAAAATAGAGCACTCTTAATAAAATGAGTCAATCATATTTTTTAAAGCCATACTCATTAGCACTGGCAGACCAAATAATAATAATCATAAGTGATTTTTAATGAATAGTGTTATAAAAATAGTGTTTTAAAAATGAAAATTTACATATTTAATTATAGTACCTGTCAATGATACTCGCATAAATCACCACTTCTTTGTGTCATATTTTATTTAGGATCCGACTAAAACGAAGATTTAATATTGGTTACGCCTATTTATTATGAAATCTATTGCCTAATTCTAGATAATTAGTTTCCAACGTAATTAAATACTATTAGACTCGGTGCTAATTGCAACCACTAACTTGTATAATGCATTTTGCGAACATTTTTACATAAAAATAATAAAATCAATTAATGAAGACAACTGTAATTATTTAGTTATAAAACTAAATTAACTTATTCCTCTGCTTCTTCTTCGGATGCCTCTCCGATCAACGAAGGTTGGCAGTCAGCTTTGTATACTCTTTTCAGTGCTTCACAAGGCGAAATAATTCTGCGGCACTTGCGATTCCGGTCCACTCCCGTATATTGCGAAGCCAAGACTTTTTTCTGCGACCAACGCCTCTCTTTCCAGTAACTTTTCCCATCATGATGAGTTGTAGGAGTTCGTATCTGTCATGCCTGAACACGTGCTCATCTTGATAGTCTGCAAAAGTTTGCGTGTTTGATTGACGCGTCGCAGAACTTCCTCATTCGTGACGTAATGAGTCCAGCTAATGGCCAGCATACGCCTATATGCCCACATCTCAAACGCTTCTATCCGTTTCCTGAGGTCTTCTTTAATCGTCCACGCCTCACATCCGTATAGACTATAGAAGTATGGGCCAGATGTAGCACTGTAGGAGTCGAATGTGCAGAGATCTTATTACTAGAGGACTTATTCCTAGTTATGAAATTTCATAAATGTTTTAAAATTAGAATATAAAATCACTTCATAGAAAAATGTATGTTAATATACTTTATCCAAAACAAATATTAATTTATGACGCAGAAAGAAATTAATCCAAGTAAAAATTTTTGACTATTATATTTCACGCACTAATTTTCTTTGTAATTAAATAATGTTTACCTATACTATATTATACAAAATGCACAATACAAGGGTTATTTTGATTATAAATTTTAAAATAACAACAATAAAAAGTACTTATATCTTACTTTATTTATTTTTTTCCCATAAGAAAACAATTTTTTTTTGTTATATTATGTAGTTGAGTTTTTGAAGAATATATTTAGGAAATTATTTTTTTAAACACAAAACTTAATTCAAAAATTAATTTCAATTATATCTTAAACGACAATGTAGCAGATGCGCTTTTTCTGTGGACGCTTCGAGCTCCGCGGTGAGATTCTTTCTCCAACCCACTTACAGCGCGGCGGTTTGATTTCACCGACGAGACCGGCGAGCGCGTGTGTACCGACACCTGATGAAAAACTCTATATTATTACATAGTTAAGTAAGTAAAATAATCTGGTAAGTAGTTTGCTTGTAGCGTTATAAGAATTACCGATCTAAATAATAAGTAATGTGACGTTAAGATTATTGAGCAAAATGTCAAAATGAATTTTGAAAACAAAATTCGTTTGTTATTTTGCTGGTCTCATATGTTGATAATCTGGTATAATGTTCTAGAGGGACGTCATAATATGATGGTATAATATAATATGATGATGATGGAACTTTACTGTCATATTATCTCATATTAGTATGAGATATACTGCCAAAGTATAGCATTTTTAGGTGAAATATACTGATAGTAGGTATGCGTTAGAGTAATTTTAACATTAGGTACCACACTGTTTTTGTGATAAACAGTAATGACACCTGATTTAAATTGGAAATCTATGAACTCACAATAATATTAATAATAAAAATGTTATAATATAATATAATTATATTATTATTTATTACATACTTAAATATATATATATATATATATGTAATAGATATTAAAAATGTTGTGCACAAAACTCCAGTTTGCCCTTTATCGATGACTAGATGATTCCCGAGGGTTTCCTTTAATTTTCGGGATAAGTAGCCTATATCCTTCCCTGGGATACAATCTACCCCTGTTCATCAAAATCGGTTGAGCAGATGAACCGTGAAAGCGTAGCAGACAGACAAACGGACAGACACACTTTCGCATTTATAATCTTAGTATGGATTAGTATGGATATTCAGTGAATTATATTTTGTAAGATAAAATCTTAACGCGCTAATTATTTAAACAAACTTGAATATTATGTCGTAATGTGACACCATTAATCAACTTGTTAAATTTTCAGACAGCCATTAAGCTATGTACCGTTTGTTTGAAAAACTGGCGAGTTGATAAAATTACATCAAAATTTGTCGAGTCTTGTAAGTTACGCCCCCCCGTCACGCGATGCTTCCAAGGGGCTTACTACCGTTTTATATGACGTTACTTCACGTCCTCAAAATAAGGCTCATCATTCTGAAACAAGAGCGTCAATAATATTAAAATATGTAATACTGTTTTAAGCGATGTTAGTAAGCCCCCAGGTGAACTCAACTTATATGGAGCGTTACTCGTATAAAATACAAGTGACATATTGGGCATATTTGGAACTAAATAAAAACCAGCCGAACTTTAATATTTTAGTTGTTCAGAGCAAATTAGTACCTACACAAAAAGTTTTTTAACTGTTGTGTTCTTTTTTATCGTTGACATATCCGTATCCATGTCCGTAGTAACAAGGTTTTGTCTATGACTTGTCAAAACAAACTAATAACAATATTGGAAAATTCTATGATAATATTATTTCCAACCAGATAATATGTCCACTGTTGAACCCTTTCTAGCTCTAGTGATGGCCTATGCCCAATGAACCTCGAACTTCAATCTTGCTTTATTCAAATACACTTTTTCAAGTGCTTTTGAATCGTCGAGTTAATCTACCACTGGTTCGGAATGTCATTCCTATCAAGAAGAGCCGGCAAGAAACTCGGTGGTTGCTCTTTTCAATCTGTCATTAGAAGGACATTATATTTATAACAAGTAACTGAAGTGCTAAGCATATCGTAAGTTATCGTTTACAATCTTCAAAAGTAGGTAATAACCTTATTGTATATCACAACTTTTTAAAATTCCACCAACAAATTGGTTTGAAAGTTTGTAGTGTAAATTCCATCGTTTTTCAAGTTATAGCCATGAAATTTGGTACAGTACCCGGCAATAAATATTGCACATCGACCTTTGGAAAGAGACAATCGGTTATCTCTGTCGCACACTACCGATCGGTAGTATACCGATCGGTAGGTATAACGCTATACGAAGCCGAAATAACCGATTGTCTCTTTCCAAAGGTCGATGTGCAATATTTATTGCCGGGTACTGTATTTGGCCTTCCGTTTTAAAAAATTATGAAATAATTACGAATTTCACAATTTTTGTAATTTCTATCCCCAAGGACGTTAAAAAGAGAGTTTTTCCTTCACTCACGCCGCAACAGAGCGACGGATCGACGTGATTTTTTGCACGGATATAAAGAGTTTGTCTTCACTCACGCCGCAACAGAGCAACAGTAACGTGATTTTTTGCATGGGTATAGAATATGAGGACCTGGACAGTGACATAGGCTTCTTTTTATCCCGGAAAATTAAGGAGTGCTTCTGGGAATTAAAAACGTATGCCACGCGAACGAAGTAGCGGGCGTACGCTAATTGAGTGTGTAATTAGTGACATCTTTAAATAGCTTTGAAAGATCTCTAAAGTTTCAAAAGTAAGAATTATATGGAAGAACTCGTGAAAAATGTACTGCAATTGCATCTTTTTCAAAGGTCAGTAGAGAATAAATGAATCAACAGCGAATGTCGTCGCATTGTTGAAAGCAACCTTAGCCTTGATTCTAATAAATAAACGATGTGAATTTTCTCCACACATTTATAGTATCAACTTATCTCTAGTACAATGAAAGCTCAATTCATTCGAGCCTCGTTCACACGCCATTTGCTATTTATACACTTCATTAACATACTGAACTATTGTATCGTATCGTAGTTAAAATTTGTTTAGAGATTTTTCTCACTTGCAGACGTTTATTGCTGAAGATAATATACGATATATTAGTTCTGAATTTCATACTTCTTTTGAGCTACTCCAAGTACAAAAGTTAGCTCTTGATTGTAATCTACCGTACCTGAGTGCCAAATTGCTTGACCGCAATTATTTACCGGTGGGGTGGTAAACAGCCTTGACCGAAACCTCCCACCAGACCAGACCAAGACATAAAAAAATCCAATAATTGCTGCTGGCATATTTAGGATATTTTGTTTTCAAAAAAAAGAAAAGTCAAAATAATTTAGGTACAATGTACACTTATTGACGTCCAGTCAGTGTTGATTGAAGGTGTAGCGTGTAATTAATTGTTTTCATGTTCTGTGGTAAACGCTGCCGGTGGTCTTTGGTTTTTGGGCGCGACAGCCAGGATGTCGACTAGACAGAAATGTATTGTATCAAATTAAATGTGATGTATAAACCTTTGTGATAAACATGTGAACAAAAGTATCTAAACCAATTTTTAAACTAATAAGAGTTTTTCATAATGCGTTGCTCATAATATAAATGCATACCTATATTGTTTTTGTTTTGTACAAATGCACCTTTATAGTCCCACAAACATATATGACCCAGTGACAGCGTCGCTAGTAGGCATGAAAAATAAAATAAAAACAAAAACTAAACAGGCATAAAAAGTGGCCACCGGGCCAGATAAGTTGGCCAGACTATAATTTAATTTTAATGTATCGGTCAAATTCAAAACAATAGCGTCTGTGAAACGGACAACAAAAACCATGTAACCTATTAATGCAAATGTGAAACTACTATGAGTTTTTATAGCTTTTAACTTTTTAACGCAGAGCATTATAATGCTGTAAATAATAATGGTGTGTGAACGAGGTCTTATTCTATTGCTTCGGTTGCTACGCGATTGTATCATGTAGGTATAGCAGTGGTAGTCGATTAAGATATGAGTCTAAATAGATTGATAGATTGAAAGCCTATGTGTTATTCCAAACTTATTTTTTAAAATTATGTTCACTTCTTTCTTTCAATAGCAGGATCAGAGAGCACACTGAAAAATATTTATATAACTGATATAGGGCACGTGCTATGTGTGCATTTGGAGTAGTTCAGTATAACTTGCATCAATGAAAGAAAAATAGGGAACTTGCATGCATGAAAGTTGTCCATAATATTCTATAAGATATGTGCCAATCCATACTAATCTAATGGTCCGAGTATTTAAAGTCAACCCTGGTTCAATAGTGGGCGCAGCTGTCTTATAAGTAGGTAGAGAGCTCCGTGTTTGATTCCCAACTGGGTCAAATTAATAATTCCTGTATTTTGCTGCGAATAAGTTAAAAAAAACATCACCCCTAAACGATTTCTACTGGGCATCATACATGAGCGTTGAATCCATAGCCTGTGGGTAAGGTGGTAGAGGCAGGTATGGTCCAACCAGACCAGACCAGACCATTTATATATTATGAATTCCCAATTTCCCAAAAGCCCTTGCCCCGAGCCTGGTAACTCTTATTACATCACCTCTCTGACTGATGATCAACTCGATGATACAGTACAGCTGCGACTGTATCATCAGTTACTACAGCAGTGCAGCAGTTACCCGTTGTCCTGGGTGAGCGACAAACGCGGCAACGCGACGCCATAGATAACAGTAGCTGACCCGTTGTCCTAGGTGAGCGACAGAAGAGACGCCACCCGAGTCCCGACGCAACGCGATGCGACGCCATAGAACAAAGACGTATCTACAAAGATCTACGTGACCACGTCTGTCATTTTCTTTGGCGTAGTATCGCGTAGGAAGGTGTGCGGCAGAAGCGCCGAAACCAGCTACTGTTTGATACTATCGCGATGCGTCGCACTATGACGCGTTGCTGCGTTTGTCGCTCATCTAGAACAACGGGTAAGCCAGGTAAATTTATTCGCACGGGCGCGAGAGGCCGTCGCTACTCCCCTGAGCTTCACCGGCACAAGTTCAAGCATGAAGGGCAAGGCGCATTTCACCGCGCAAAGGTCGCGCTGACCTTTCATTCATTTCGTACATGTAAAACAGGCCGTTGACCCACATTCTACAGGCTACGAGTATGTACACACTACTATAGGTACAGTATATTACATTTAAATACCAGTTATAATCACAGATCGTAAGTACATTACTAATTCGCACAAGTAGTAAAAATATTAATGGATTGTAGTTTCCAACATTATCGTTTGGATTTTAGACCGATTTCTGTAGTTTTTAGATTTTTTTCGAAAATTCGAATGTATTTGTTGGTTATATTTTTTGGTTTAAAATCTCCCAATAAGAATGATCTGGCCTAGTCCACAAAGACGTGGAGTCTACCATGAAGGCATACCAGGGCATACAGGTTTCCCCACGATAATTTAGTTCACTGATACCTGTAGCAGCATTATATAAAAATGCGACAGATCGCAATCATCTCTCACCTAAAAAACATAGACTAAAGTGTAAATGAATAATAAATAATATCCCACAAGGATAAAGCTCGCAGTTGCTAGGTACTCTTAACGACAAATATAAATAAAAGATTAGCATATCGTCAACACTAGATAAGATAACAAAGGAATCTCCCAAATCCAACACAACCTTGACCGTGCAGCCTTTAAAGCGGAACTTCGGAAGTTCCGCTCGCGAGAGACGCGCGGGCGTGGGTTGTGCGGGGCGGAGCGAGGGAGGGGCGGCAGAAAGTGGGCCAGCGGCGCGCGGCGGACCACTGTGCCACATCCGTGAGCGTAGCATGCTGGGGATATGGCATGCTTGGATGACATGCGGCATGCGGCGATTTGCTAAAGGTGAACAATATTGATGGTCTATAGAAATATATGGTGAGTATTGGAACCAAATCGATGCAATGAGCGGGAAAAGGATACATTGATACAATATCGCGTACTTAACAATATTAGTACCTAAAAATTAAGTTACACGAAACTTACATTAAACACTAGCTTATGGCAATATCAAGTAAGAACACGTTCTCAAGGTTCGGTCAATCTATGGTAAAGATCGGTCGAAACGCCCGTCTTAAGCATAGATTGAGGAATGCTCAAAGAACCACCCCGATTGTACAAGAACATCGTAATGGTTTGCCAAACGTATAATTCGAACTGTGTAAGGAGATCATAGATGCCCGCATGTCAAAAAGTATGATTGACCTCCTTAAACAGTTCGAGTAATACGCTTTGAACTCTCGAACTATTATACGATTTATGTTCTTAGCTGGTCTCGTTTTAAAGCACAGCGTAAACCAGAGGCCAGAGGAGGGGCAGCAAGGGGGGAATAGAGGGGGGGAGGAGGTTAGAAAAGTAAAAGTCGCGGGTATAACTGTACCCGCATTCGCTCTCGCCGGTGACACACTTAGCGGTGGGTGTTCGCTGATTTTTTGCGTTGCGTTTATTTTTGTTTCGCTAACGGTAACCGGGGCTTGTGAGCTTTGAGTTTTGTATTTAATTTTATTCCACTACCAGTTAGCCCTTGACTGCGATCAGTGATGGTAAGTGATTATGCAGTCTAAGATGATAACCTCTAGTCGGTTTCTACACGGCATCGTAGCGGAACGCCAAATCGCTTGGCGGTACGTCTTTGCTGGTAGGGTCGTTACTCGTAACTAGCCACGGCCGAAGCCGTACGAAAATGAAGAAATAGGAGGTCCAGGGAGGTTCCAGGGTTCCAAGGAGGTCCAGGGAGGTCGCCAAAAAAGCTCGTAAAGTTAGAAAAACATAGTCAGGTACTGGAACTTAGCTAGGACACAGCAACATAGTTATCATATTAATATTATAAATGCGAAATTGTGTCTGTTTGTTGGTTTGTCCTTCAATCACGCTGCAACACAGCCAGGGATCGACGCGATTTTTTGCATGGGTAAAGTTAAGGACCTGGAAAGTGACGTAGGCTAGGTAAGTGACACTCGGACGAAGTCGCTTGCTTCAGCTTGTAATAAAATTAATAAATTGAACGAGTGGGAGTCGAATTCACGACCTTTACCTAAATCTCTATTTAATTTATCATTGTTAAAAACCTGGCTCTTTATAAATTACTCATTATATTTTATGATCTCTTTCTAACACAGAAAGAAAACTAACCTACTCCTATGAGAAGCACGGGTCGAACCGGAATATCAGCTTGTTCAGTCATTAGGGTTGACGCTCACCGCCAGTTCTTTAACTACGCTTAGCGGGCCATAGTATGATTTCTTGCGGTTTTAAGGGGTCTGTACCTTAGGAGGAAAAAAGGAATACTGACAGGATCACTTCCTTGTCCGTCTGTCTGTCAGTCTGTCAACCACACTTTTATCGAGAACGCGTTGAGGTACCTATCAAGTTTAAATTAATATCAATACTTAGGTCTACGGTCCCTTGGAGCTGTAAAGCAATCAAGCTTCTAAAGTCAACCCAACCAAAAGATACGGCCACTCGCCAATAAATCAAAACCTGTAGGGTACTTCCCGTTGACCTAGGATCATGACATTTTTCAAGGAGTAATAGTCTCACAATACAAGTATACAATTAGAGTTCCTTACTCATAGGGTGTCGAATTGTTTGTTAGGCGCTACTAATTTAGCGCCATATGTAAGACAGTTATTTAACAACTAATTACGTGGTGCTATGGTGTATATCTTGTCATTTATTAAAACAATTTATATATTATTATATTTATGTCATTTTAGCCAACTATGTATAGAAAACCTAAATATATGTATAAAAAGTAAAAGGTGACTGACGTTGATAGATAGCTGTGCGTTGATAGATCAGTCAGTCTGACTGACTGACTGATCTATCAACGCACAGCTCAAACCACTGTACACTGTACATGCCTACTATGACGTAGGCATTCGCTAAGAAAGGACTTTTGGGAATACAGCCCCTAAAGGGTGTAAAATGGGGGTTTGGGAGGTCGACTACACACATGTGTAGTCCACGCGGACGAAGTCACGGGCTTAAGCTAATAAAGTTGTTTAAATTGTCAAATTTATTTCTGTCAAAATTACAATTTAATTCTTAGGAATTCACTTAAGTGTTGCGTAAAAGTGTTGCGTTAATTTACCTTTTAAAGCAATTTTTCTCCTTATTGAAACCAATAATTAGCTCTAGAAATATAAGATAAAATTCATATTTCTAAATCAAACACATTGACGGATTCATTTGTATTGAAAAGTAAATAATAATTTTTTTACAAATTATTTCATGCATTTTTTGCGCCATGCGCTTGCTCGATTTTGTGTTTTGTGTTTTTCATCTCGTGAGATCACAGCGCCTTAAAACATATAATATGTTATAAATCTGCACCAAAAGAGAGCATTATTTTTCTCGAAGTGCCAGCCCTGTCATAGATGAGACACGGGCGAGCTATTAACCGGCTAGCTAACGCGGCGGCGGCAAAGCGATTGTCATAATGATTGGCATTCACAATACTACACGTCTGCTAATACTATACGTCTAACAAGCTGGCCCACTTCGCGGATCTAGGCTAGATAGTAGATATACCCGTCTTCACAAAGGGTTCGTCTTGAATCTATATCTACACTAATAATATAAATGCCTTAATGCACAAACGTAACCTCTTTCTAGGAAAGCACCTAGTGGATTCCGAAGAGACAAAGCATATCCCGACCAAGAAACTGCTGCTGTTCCTAGCAGCAAGTGGTATTGACCAGGAACTTTAGATGGTGGCGATCACAATAGAGATCGGCAACGGTCAAAGTGATAAGTACGGGGCTGATCCTGTATAACACAATCTCTAAACTAAACTAAAATGGCAGCTTCAAATTTTGTTCTGTCCCTTTCCGTAGGAAGTATTATGAAAGGGCTAGCAACATTTGTAATGCTCTAATTTTAGTTTAGTTTAGAGATTGTGCACTACAGAATCAGCCCCCGGGTCTCTTTACAGAGATAAGATCCATACTAATATTATAAATGCGAAAGTCTGTCTGTCTGTCTGTCTGTCTGTCTGTCTGTCTGTTTGTCTGCTACGCTTTCACGGCCCAACCGTTCAACCGATTTTGATGAAATTTGGTACAGGAGTTTGGTAGGTTCCCCGGGGAAGGACATAGGCTACTTTTTATCCCGGAAAATTAAACAGATCCCGCGGGAAACAAAAAAAAATATCTGTTCAACCAATGTTGACGAAATTTGGTACAGGGATAGGTTGTATCTCGGAAAATTACATAGGCTACTTTTTATCCTGGAAAATTAAAAAGTAAAAAAACACTTTCGCATTTATAACGTGTATAGTGATATTAGACTAAATGATACATCTGCACTAGCCATTAGCTTACACCGTGTTGGAAATATTCGCGTATCAAATTAATCATTTTACCACTGACTTTCAGCAATGTATTTAAAATATGGTCGCTTCTTAGAATTCTGTATACCTAGTAGGTACGCCGATAGCATCTAAACCTAGACCCGAGCACGTGCTGTTTGTATGTGGATGTGAGCGGGCATGCCTAGTGCCTACACTTGTTTTTATAATACACACACACACACACACACACGACACACACAGGCGATCGCTATATGTAGTAGAGGACTATGTGTAGCTACGATATCTTTACAGGCTTTTTATGTGTGAGTATTAGAAAAGCAACATTGAAGACGGATAGTTAGGGTTTAGACTTTAGATGTTAAAACACTAGTTAGTTTATTAGACACTTAGGGTCTTAGGGATTCTATTCAAGGATTTTGACGACCTCCCTTGCGCAGTGAAGGAAAAAACAGTGAAGAAACATAATAATATGTACCTACCTACGCCTGTGAGATTTGTAGGTGCATGTAGTCTACCAAACCGCACTCGGCTAGCGAGGTTGATTTCATCGCCGTAACTCTTGAAACTTGTAAATGTAACTTTAAAAAAATTATATAATATATATATTTTTATATAAGTATTTAAACTTTATTTAAACTTTCTTTTATATATTTTACTTGTTTTTATTTATTTAATCGTATGGCGTTTGGTACATATTAAGCGTTTTTATAAAAAGAAGCTTATTTCGCCTGCAAGTTCGTCGCTCGTTTAGCACCACCCAGGGGACACGTGCAGGGAGGTAGAAGGTAGCTCCTGCGGACGTGAGCGACGGGGCATCCCCCAATTTTACTTGTTTTATATATTTTTGGCATTTATATAATAAATATTATTTATTTATTTTATGTATTTATTAACTTATTTCAGACTTGCTGTAACCGGCATGCTTTGCAATACCACATACCACCATTATTAAAAATCATTTGTATATAGATTCTTTGGGCTAGGAACCCTCGCGGGCGCCCCCAGAACATCCTACCAAAGTTTCATCACAATCATTTATAGTCATTTATTTATTAAATATAGGTACACTGTAGGTACACTTATTTTCGTCTAAATCTGATCAATGGTTTCGGAACGCAAATGGGGGGCAAACATACAAATATTGATTTTTATTTATATAAAAACTAGATGATACCCGCGGCTTCCTCCGCGTGGACTAAGCATTTTTCGATTCCCGCGGGAATCCCTCAATTTTCCGGGATCAAAAGTAGCCTAGGTCCTTCTCCGGGATACAACTTATCCCTGTACCAAATTTCAAAATTTTTCAAAATCGGTTGAACCGGTGGGCCGTGAAAGTGTAACAGACAGACAAACACACTTTTGCATTTATAATATTAAGTAATAAGTATGGCTATAAGAAGATAGACATAGGACTACCTAGATGTAGGATAGATATAGGTGATACGTCTTGTTTTGACTTTACCACCTTTCAGAAAGACGTTCTACTGAGAAGAGCCAGCAATGAAACCCAGGCTCAGTAGTGCGCCGGCGATGCGCTCAGAAAATATTCGGCAAACGTTTTTGGTGACTTCATTCATACGGGACCTGTCACCCCGTGGGAGGCTCTACTCCAATTGCTCAATTTATTTGGCAAAGAATTTTGGAATCCATACAGTTATAATAATGTCAATGTATGTTATGGTACACATCCGTTTCTGGTGACGCAATGCAAATAAAATACACGCTGAATGGATGTTGAATCATTCTTAAGTAGGTACATGAATGGCTTTCCGTTTATAGTTGAAGTTTTTGTGAGTAGCAACAGCTTCCAAGCTGCTTGAAGTGTGTTTGGAAATATTGTATTCTTAAGAGCAATGCGAATGAAGGGGCAAAGTTGAGAGTAGGTATTCAGGTAGGTATATTGCCGTCGCGCTGCTCCCGGAGAAGACCGAACGCTTATTCAATGCGCATGTATGCGTACGCACGCCGCTCGCTCGAACGAGTTCCTAAATAAAATTAAAATATGTGTTTGAGCTACTCGCAGTCAGCAAAATGATATACCTAGATGTGTTTTGTGTTTCGTATATTTTTTGCTTTCTAATAACTCTGACCCTGGACTTATTTCTCTGTTTTTGATTCCTTTTTTAATGTTTTTAATGCACTAACAGTTACCTAGCTTTAGAGTGCGATCTTAGCTGACGGTAAGTGATGATGCAGTCTAAGATGGTATCGGACTAACCTGTCAGGCATAAAGCAGTTAGTTACATTAAAGCCCTAAGTAGCCTTCATCGGTTAGTTGCTACCGGAACGCCTAATCGTTCGGCAGTACGTCTTTGCCGTTAGGGTGGTAACTAGTCACGGCCGAAGCCTGCCACAAGAACAGAACTGAGAAAATTCAGATATATAAACTTCCAAATTGACCCTGCCGGGAATTGAACCCGTGACCTTGCGCTTACATTACAGCACACCTCACACCACTGCGCCAGGGAGGTCATTTACTCAGTTGGGAACTATTTTTATATGTTTTTTTTATTCTACTACAAGTTAGCTCTTGACTGCGATCTTACCTGATGTTAGACAAAGTCAAAGTCAAAAAACGTTTATTCAATATAAACTACACTTATTGACGTCCGGTTATTAATAACATATAACATAATATAATGGTGATAATCAGTACGATATCTTAAACTAAAGTAACGAATTATTTAAAAAGAGCAACCACCGAGTTTCTTGCTGGTTCTTCTCGGTAGGAATGGCATTCCGAACCAGTGGTAGATTCACTTGACGATTCAAAAGTACATACTTGTAAAAGTTTATTTGAGTAAAAAATATTTGATTTGATTTGATTTGATTTAACGAGAGTTCCAAAGTCCAAACGCGCCCTGGTCTGAGAAGAGCCCACAACAAACTCAGCCGGGATTTTTTTTTCACTATCACCATTTCACAATCATCTTAACTAAGGAACTATCAGAGCCATTATAGAGAACGATGATACAGTCTAAGATGGTAGCAGGCTAACTTGTTAGGGTTAGTTATATTAAACCCATATCCCTAACGGTTTCTACACGGCATGACGTATCTACACGGCATGACGTATCTACACGGCATGACGTATCTACACGCATCTACCGTAACGCTAAATCGCTTGGAGGTACGTCTTTGTCGGTAGGGTGGTTCCTAGCCACGGCTGAACCCTCCTACCAGATCAGACCACAGAAAATTTAAAAATGATAAATTCCCATTTGGACCATGTTGGGAATCGTACCCGGAACCTCCCACAATATGACCACAGCGTTCAGGATTGCTATAATATCCTCTCAACCGAATTTCGGCCACGGCAGCCTATCTCCTAAGAGCCATCTGCGCAGGAGATATTATAGTGCACAAGTGTGGGCGCATACACTGGAGCACTCTCTGTTCCTTTACTCTCATAGCCCGATGGGACGTAAAATCCGACAGGACCGGAGAGAGATCAGGCGTAGGACCGATGGCTTTACATGCTCTTGGAGGCACGGGGGTAAAACACCGCCATCTTCCTTACTCCGGGCTAGTACTGAGAATTTCTTGTCAGAAAAACCCAATACTTGTTATGGCCCGACCCGGGAATCGAACCCTCGTCGGCCGCATTCGAATATGCTAACCACTAGACCAACGAGGCAGTCAAGAAATAAATTAACGCGCAACAGAAATAGGGGGGGCGGCCGGCAGTGCAGAGATATCGCAGTATTAATATAACTGCCATGCCCCTAACAGGTTAGCCCGCTATCATCTTAGACTGCATCATCACCTACCATCAGGTGAGATCGCAGTCAAGAGCTAACTTGTAGTGGATAAAAAAAACCTGACATGTGCTGCCCACTGCCGACTGGCAATTATTGGGTATGGACTATATACTCACAGAATAAGTAAAAAGTTAAATATCGATGTCGATAAACAACACTAGATTATCGATACTATAATTATATCGACTACGCTTGAACTCACTAACTATGTACATATGTGTGTGTGTATACGTATTTAACCTCCCCGAATAGAGGCCAATAAAACCCGATAGGGACAACTGCAGCTTGGACCGATTATACCTATGAAAAACAGTAGAATTCTCACTCTCGTATTTTTCTGTTTCCACCTTCAAAACTGAACCGATTTTAATTCTGTTTTTACGAATAATTTAACAAGGACTCAGGCTATGTCGGTATGTTTTTCTTTTTTTTATTATATCCGTCAAATTTATTTGCGGGATGTCTGATGATGGAACGAAAACTGGGCCATTTTTTGCAGGTTGTGAAGGTTCTATGTTCTTAAAATTAATAATTTATCGAAAAAAGGAAAACATAGGGGCATGGCACGGATACATGTAAATTTTATGGTGCAAGAATATTTTCAATATTGTAATTATCCACGGAGGAAACAGACAAATGTTTTTGTATGGAGAAATCGCCGGGAGAATTCCTCTTAACTAGCTGATCGCCGCGACTTCGTCCGCGTGGATTGAGGATTTCTTGTTCCAGCGGTAACTTTTTAATTTTGCGGTATAAAAAGTAGCCTTAGATGTGTTATTCCAGGCTATAAACTATCTCTGTGCCAAATTACATCCAGTTCCGTCCAGCTGTTTGTAAGTAATTGATTAATAAACATCAGCTATCCATCCATATGTCCTTCCATCCATCAAAACTTTCACATTTATAATATTAGTATCGATGAATAAGTCTAATTCCTTCTCTCCTATGAGAGTGGCAGCCTGTGCCCAGCTGTGGGACGTTAATGGGTTGTAGTGGTAGATGGATAACAGGTAAAGCCGCCTGTCATGTCCGTAAGGGCGAATACAAAGGGAACAGACAAGACTAAACGTTCGCCCGAAACATATTACTGGACCAAACTCTTAATTTGACTACGGATCCCTATAAAAAAACTCCTTCCAATATAATTTGATACTGTACACCTGTGACCTTTCATCTGATCGACGGTAATCGTCAAGGGTCTCACAGCTGTCGCAAAAACTGTCCAGCAATTCGCGCTAACAACATTATTAGCCGCGATAATTCCCGCTTTGCCATTGTACTACGCATTCTTGGCGTTATGGCCGCATAAAGCTTAGTGGAAGTAATTTATAAAATTTCTTGAAATTTTTTAGAACAGTTAGTATAAGATCCCGTTATAAAACGACCTTCACCGAGATGCTTATTTAATGAAACGTATTTTATATTTAATTTAATATGTCAATAAATATAATCCATATGGGTTGCCTAGCAAATTTCAGTCCAGAGTATGTTTAATTAATAATTTAAAAAAAATATTTTTTTAAACATTTCACCGGTATGATTATTAGATAAATTCTATACCAATCGAAAGTATGAAGCCCATAGAATATGCAAACGTTAGGTTGCCTATTCTTTTCCGGTCACATCTATCGGGTTGCCAGGTATAAACAGGTAAATCTGTACTAGCATTTTGCAACGGTCTGTTTATTGAATGAAATTTAAATTAAATTAAAGATTATTTTATTCTGAACACGGTGGTATAGGGTTGCCTGCGAAAAATCAGTCCAGAATTGCGGTTGTCGAATTTTAAAAAGTAAAATATTGCTCCGAGTGAATGTGTGCGACTGAGAGGTCCCAACCGACCATCCCATGCGATAGAAGAGGACACAGCATAGCAGCTGTTTAAAGTCCGCCCACTTAAAGAAAGAGAGTGCGCATGCTATTTGGGCTTGGAAAAGAAAAGGATAGCGATAGACTCGTATATACTATCATCATTTTGGAGTAGAGTGTCGCTATAAATACAATTGAAAAAACGTGCTACTATTATTATTGTAGGAAAAAATGGCAAAAAAGTGTTTTTTGTGTTGATCGGATGATGAAATAATTGATTTTAATGATGAAACTTTTAAAAACTGTGTACTAAAGTTAGCTTTTCGTAAAAAAAACACTTTAAATACAATTTTGTTGAGCTACCCAGTGCGTCTCTTCAATTTGTAGGTTATCATACCACGTGCTACAAAAAAGTGACCGTTTTGAATAAAAAATATAACGAAGAATTTCTTAATTTTAGTGCTGAACATACAGTAAGTACATAATAATTGAATCTTTAAAATTATCTTAGCTAATACATCTTCTATATTTTTTTCATGTTTAAATAATTGTTTGGAAAATTCACCTATGGTTTTGTTAATTTTCGACACACATAATTTTTTTGTAATTTACTTTAAAACGGTAATTTATAAATTAAACAAGAAAATGATCTGATTTCCTTTTTTTTTTGTTACAATTAATAAGGATGTTTTCAATCAACTATTCTTATCAAGAAGTTTATAAAATTGATATATCAAACATTTTCATTTAATCGCAAAAATTATTTTTTTTACCCTCGACGAAACGGAGACGGTATATGTGTTTGCCCTAAGAGGTTGTGTGTTTGTATGTTTGTTTGTTTGTTTGTGCACTTTTTTGTTACCGTTTTCCTGGAAAACTACTGGACCGATTGAGATGCGGTTTTTTGCAATAGATATGTATTGCTTGTGAGAAGGTTCTTAGATATATTTTAGGACCATAGACAACCAAGCTGAGCTGTAGTCTATGATTTTAATTTTTCAATATGTTACCATTTTTCTCAAAAAGTACTGGGCCGATTGAGATGCAGTTTTTTGGATTAGATATGGATAGCTTGTGACAAGGTTTTTAGATATATTTTAGGACCATAGACAACCAAGCTGAACTATAGTCTATGATTTTAATTTTTCAATATGTTACCATTTTTCTCAAAAAGTACTAGGCCGATTGAGATGCGGTTTTTTGCATTAGATATGGATAGCTTGTGACAAGGTTCTTAGATATATTTTAGGACCATAGACAACCAAGCTGAGCTGTAGTCTATAATTATAATTTTTCAATATGTTACCATTTTTCTCAAAAAGTACTGGGCCGATTGAGATGCGGTTTTTTGCATTAGATATGTATAGCTTGTGAGAAGGTTTTTAGATATATTTTAGGACCATAGACAACCAAGCTGAACTATAGTCTATGATTTTAATTTTTCAATATGTTACCATTTTTCTCAAAAAGTACTGGGCTTAAATAATAAACTACTCCAAAATGATGCATAGTATATACGAGTCTATCGCTATCCTTTTCTTTTCCAAGCCCAAATAGCATGCGCACTCTCTTTCTTTAAGTGGGCGGACTTTAAACAGCTGCTATGCTGTGTCCTCTTCTATCGCATGGGATGGTCGGTTGGGACCTCTCAGTCGCACACATTCACTCGGAGCAATATTTTACTTTTTAAAATTCGACAACCGCAATTCTGGACTGATTTTTTGCAGGCAACCCTATACCACCGTGTTCAGAATAAAATAATCTTTAATTTAATTTAAATTTCATTCAATAAACAGTCCGTTGCAAAATGCTAGTACAGATTTACCTGTTTATACCTGGCAACCCGATAGATGTGACCGGAAAAGAATAGGCAACCTAACGTTTGCATATTCTATGGGCTTCATACTTTCTATTGGTATAGAATTTATCTAATAATCATACCGGTGAAATGTTTAAAAAAATATATTTTTTAAATTATTAATTAAACATACTCTGGACTGAAATTTGCTAGGCAACCCATATGGATTATATTTATTGACATATTAAATTAAATATAAAATACGTTTCATTAAATAAGCATCTCGGTGAAGGTCGTTTTATATCGGGATCTTAGACCAAGTGGATCTAAGGAACTATCAGAGCCACTAGAGCAAATCATTGCCAAGCTTCCTGGTCGTCTATGTAATCCTTTACATATGGTGATAAGATTTTTCAATGAGTTTACGTTTTAAAATAACTTTAGAGACATCTTCAACATGTCTTCTGGAAGCCTATTGTAGAAGCGGACACTGTTTCCAACAAATGAATCGCTAATTTTACTAAGCCTATAAGCAGGCATTACAAGTTTATTTTTATTTCTAGTAATATGTTACTACAAAAAGAAGAAGAACAAGAAAATTGATTCTCCTACTACTGTAGGAGAATCAATTTTCTTGAATTTATCAATGTGTTTATGTAGGTACTTATACTAAACTAGCTGATGCCCGCGACTCCGTCCGCGTGGTTTAAGTTTTTTGATTACCGCGGGAACTCCTTAATTTTCCGGGATAAAAAGTAGCCTATGTCACTCTCCAGGTCCTCAACTATTCCCATGCCAAAAATCAAGTCGATCCGTTGCTCCGTTGCGGCGTGATTGAAGGACAAACCAACAAACCAACACACTTTCGCATTTAGGTATAATATTAGTATGATTTTCAAATATATATTTGATATAGGTAAGTCTATATCATACCGGAACGCTCAATAGCTTGGCGGCACGTCTTTGCCGCTGGGGTGGTACGAGTAGATAGCCACGGCCGAAGCCTCCCACGGCTCAGAAAACATTCTGAAATTACAAATTCCCGTATTGACTCTGCCGGGGATCGAACCCGAGATCTTAAGAAAACAGTGCTCAACACTGCGCCAGGGAGGTCGTCTAATTTAACCCTGTTAAACCCTACCTGCAAAATTGTGATCCTCACGCGTGCGGCTGTAGGGTGCGCTAACGGGCTTATAAACAAATCCTTCCTAAGTATTTCATTCTTGTTAAGTACGTACGTTAAAAGTAGCGGCGAAGGAAAATATCTTGCCGAAACCTGCTTACTCTGCTTTAAAACCTCCTTTTTAGGCATCGACAGAAGCATAACTTAGAACTGCAATACTAGTTTTTTCAGCAGCGCTCGCATAAGTTCGAAGCAAGTCACGTCAAACCAGCCAGATAGCTCTAGAGACCCCGTTTTTGTCATTTTTAGGCATTGACAAAACCATAACTTAAAACTGAAATAGATGCTTCAGCAGCGCTCGCATAAGTTCGAAGCAAGTCACGTCGAACCAGCCAGATAATCTGCTTTAGAGACCCCCTTTTTGACGATTTTGGGCATTGACAGAACCATAACTTAGAACTTTGATAAATAGAAGCCTCAGCAGCCTACGCTGGAAGCGAGTCGAGTCGAGCTCGCCGGGCCGGAGAAATGCCGCGACCTTGTTTCTTGACCTACTGCCGAGCGACGTCGCCGCCGAGCACCGATACACACACACACAACACACACAGACACAGCCATTGAGCTCCCCGATGCTTGAGCATTAGCAAAAGCTTAGGGCTTATGACTAACTAGTTTTATGTTTAGGCTGGTTCTAAGTGCAAAATGTAAAATGCAAGTGTAAAATTTCATTCAAGTACCTGTGGGTACTTGAATGAAATTTTACACTTAATTTTTTATGTTCTGAATAGTAATGGTTATATAAGTAGTAGGTATAATGCCTATGTCCTTCCCCGGGATACAATACAACCTATACATGTACCAAATTTCATCAAAATCCGTGAAAGCGTAGCAGACAGGCACACAGACACACTTTCACATTTACCTATACTTAATACCTATTATAGTATATATAATATCACTTGCTTCAAACGGTAAAAGAAAACATCGCGAGGACCTGCATGTACGAGAAATCTTCATAACGTTCTCGAATATTGTGAAGCTGCCAATCCGCACTTGACCAGCGTGGTGGATTATGGCCAAACCATTCTCATTCCGAGAGGAGACTTGCTCTTGCTCAGTAGTAAGGCAATACGCTGAAATGATAATGATTTTGATTACATTTTTAAACGACGTTGTACCTATCCACTAGTGGAGACTATTTTAACAGCGTAAGCTAACAGACGCTAACGCGCAAGAATTTATCTCATTAGGCATTATACCCATCTGCATAGTATTAACTGATCTCCCCCACCCCTCCCCTCCCCCCCTTTCACTATACCTGACCCCGCGGCCCACATCCGCGGCATACATTCCCAAATCTACCGGATGGTAGCCCAGATATTTAGGAAAATTAAACAATCCAATCTCAACCTTATGGCCATGACAATAAAGGTTAACAGCAAAGCAGGGAATGACAAAGCAAAATGTCGCGTAGTAGTACAATTATAAAGTCGAAAGTGGAACGTGGCTCGTACAATTTTCGTGGTTGGCATTAACCACGAAAATCGTTAGCCCGCGCGAGCTTTGATTTTCCCACGGAAAATTTAAATATTGTCCTTATTCAAGTGTAATAAAGTTGTAATTAGAATGCATAATAAAATTTACTCGATCAACCAAGCTATTGTTAATGTAAGACATTTAGAACTCTATAAGAATTGGATGAGGACTATTTTTGATTATCCATCCCGATATTGTCGTTTCGTCTTTTCAGTTTTCGTTTTAACATTTTCTTTACCTATTTTGACCCTTAAGAAAGCAGAAAGTATGATATTGGCAAGTTCTTTTGTTTATCCCTCCTTCCCTCCCTCGATTTACGGCCCCTGGCTCAGCGGTGAGACTGTAGTCTTAGATATAAGTGGTAGGCCCCGGGTTCGATCCCCGGCAGGGTCAATTCGGGAATTTATAATTTCTGAATTTTCTCTAGTCTGGCTTGGTGGGAGGATTCGGCCGTGGCTAGTTACCACCCTACCGTCAAAGACGTACCGCCCAGCGATTTAGCGTTCCGGTAAGATGAAGTGCAGAAACTGATTGGGGTCGAATACATAAGCAATATTACTCAAAATATCATTTTGTTATCACGTACCTTGAGGTTCCTAAAAATATAAGGTTTATAATTCGAAAACACAAAAGTCAACAATAATATTGACAATAATGTAACAATATGGCTTCAGGCGTTGACAGTTGGCCCCACAGAAGTTATAAGTTGGTGTACTACAGAGTAAACCGATTTATCGTATGCATTGTTAAATCTCAATTAAAACTAAAAAAATATTGTGTGTAATTTTTATTGGACCCAAAATTACACCCTTATGGTAAATGTCAAGTAGCGTAATTATTTTCTTACCTACTATCAAAAATCAAACGTAAAACAATACTTATAAACAGTAATTTTAACTTTGCCAAAGCATAGAAATTAATAAAAACTGAAAAAAAATCAAATCACAAAAGTGCCCTCAGAAAAATGTAGCCTACTTATATTTGAAAATGTCACATGCATTAGAAATGCATGAATTTCATCATCATAATGAAACTATACCTACTTTTACAAGACACAAAAATATTATTAGTTCAAAAAAACATCGGCACAGAACATCCTCCTTTTTAGAAGTCGGTCAAAAGCATAATTATGTCTAGAAATGTTAGGAGGGCTCGATTCCTTTGATTTTCTATATAAATTGATTTATTCAAGACAATCTATGATATAAAACATACCTTTATTTCATTATTATAATGAAATAGTAGGTATAATTTATTTAGGGATACTCAATAATTGTATATTTGTAAAGATAGATAATAAATTTCGAAATAGCGGACATATGCATAAATATTTAATATTTTATGCCCAATAATTGATTTAAAAAATATATATAATATTATGATATTGAAAAAAAAGACATTCTTTCAAGTTCCATGTTATTCCATAGGTAAGAGTAGACTGCAAACATTTCAGTGAAGAATTTGAAAAATTATGCGCTAAAATGCTGCATTACATACTCACAGTTTTTTTTGCTATTTCATTGTAATTTATAAACATAGTCCGCTATATATCATTGTCCACAAAATAAGAGAATATACTTGATTATTAAACATTGTCTTAATATAAAAAACAGCAACAGCAAAATAGTATGTAGATATAATAGCATCGCTATTTATTTGCGAAGGCAAATTATTATCGTCAAACAGTTCTAAATAGTTAATATTATTTATATTTTATGTAAGCATTATTACAATTCGGACCTCGATAATCAACGACAATAAACTTAATATTTAACATTATGAAAAAATATCATTCAAAATTTTAAACTCTACGTAAGTTATACTTGAACATAATTTTATGTAACTATCAGCGCCATCTATTGTAATCAAAATAAACTTCGAAAAAAATCAACGAAATAAAAGAAACTTTCCCAATAATTAGGGTGCTATTAACATTATAGAACTACTTGCTCATTCGTTAGTACATAGTGTAATACATTCTTTTTCTTGCCATATCTTCCCACACTGGATCGAGAGGGTCATTAATGTTGTAAGCAGCGCCGTCTCTCGTGACTGTACCGTGTACGTCTCCGTAGTGTCTGGCCAAGACGTTAGATGACACTTGCCAGTTTCGGCGATGGCCGGAACCTTGACGAATGCTTCGCATCATGTTGGCCGATTTCGTGCGTTCTTTAAAAAAATATATACAAGTACCTATTTATAATTGTTGGATAGAATTGATAGATTGGCTTATCCTGAATGCATATCAAATATACCTAAATAAAATCTTTATTTGGGATTTCACAAAAGCAAAGAACAAATAAAAACATAAAATCTGAGATCAGACGCGTGCTCAGAGAACTGGTGATAGGTTCAGGAGGATGATGATGATGATGGATACAATATTGAAGGTATTTCGAGGTGCTGAGTACAAAAATGATGCATATTATACACTGCAATATAAAAATATTTCGGCCACTGTTCATCGACTATCAAAAACGTCTCTTCCCGGGGTCCTTTTTTTTTATTCCACTACAAGTTAGCCCTTGACTGCTGATCTCCCTGATGATTAGTGACGATGCAGTCTAAAATGGTAACGGGCTAACCATTTAAGACAATGGCAGGTATAATACACCCATACCCCTATTCGGTTTATCGTACCGTACCGGCACACTAAATCACTTGGCGGTAGGGTGGTAACTAGCCACGGCCAAAGCCTCCCACCAGACTAGACCAGAGTAAATTCAGAAATTATAAATTCCCAAATTGAGCCTGCCGGGAATCGAACCCGGGACTTCCAACTCCTGGAACCTTGAACTTAGAACCTCCCATGTTAAGGCTCTGCGCCAGGGAGGTCGTCAAACAGCGGAGCGAAGAGAGTTCGGTGAAATCAGTGGTCGGTCAGAAGTTCAGAACCGCTTTGAGGCTGACTGAAGACTGAAGGGAATAGCTTGTTTGCCCGTGTCAATTTAACCTAGCTAATACTCACCCACCACAGCCCATTAACGTCCCACCGCTGGGCACAGGCCTCCACTCTCATAGGAGGGAGGGAATTAGAGCTTAGACCCACCACGCTGCTTCTATGCGAGTTGGCGGGCTTCAACGACTATTATCGTTAGTGATAATAACCGGGACCGACGGCATAACGTGCTCTCCGAGGCACGGGGGTGGACCACCGCCAACTTCCTAACTCCGGGCTAGTATTGAGAATTTCTAGTCAGAAAAACCCAATTATTCAATGACGGCCCGACCCGGGACACGAACCCGGGACCTCGTCGGCTGCAGTCGAACATCCCAACCTAGCGGTGGTCTAGTGACCAACGAGGCAGTCCCAATGTCGGCCAGCCCCAAAACTAGAAAGCCTAATCTCAGTGATACGAGTTAAACTCACCGTCGTCGGTGGTGAGGGGACAGTACTTCAGAGTGTGCGCGCTGTCGCCCTGCGCGCCGCAGCGGCGGCAGCGGTAGGCGCGCAGCACGGGGCACACCACGCGGCCCTGCCAGCGCAGCCGGTGAGAGCGGTAGTAAGACTCCTTCTCGCCGTTGTTCTTGCAGAACCTACACTCTACCACCTGGAAATTATTCTTAATCGGTTCACAGACGTCAGACAAATTGCATTGGTGAATACATTTAAAAAAAGTGTGCGAGTGCAATTCACACACGGCAGAAGTGAAACTTCAGGAAAATTTGGAAGGATAGCGAATTAAACTTCCAGTTCCTTCATTCAGAAGGTAGCCTACGAGAGAATGAGATAAATATAACTTGTATGTGATTGTATTAACGTTACGCTGTGGCGGCGAAGCCTCCTTACCTCAGGCTGCTTCACCCGCTTCAGCTCCTGCTGCACACGGTACTGCTCCAGGTCTCTCAGCAGGCTGTACAGCACGGAGTTGGGCAGGGAGTTCAGCACGCGTATCTGATACGCCGTCAGCGCGTCACACTATGGCGGCGAAGCCTCCTTACCTCAGGCTGCTTCACCCGCTTCAGCTCCTGCTGCACACAGTACTGCTCCAGGTCTCTCAGCAGGCTGTACAGCACGGAGTTGGGCAGGGAGTTCAGCACGCGTATCTGATACGCCGTCAGCGCGTCACACTGTGGCGGCGAAGCCTCCTTACCTCAGGCTGCTTCACCCGCTTCAGCTCCTGCTGCACACGGTACTGCTCCAGGTCTCTCAGCAGGCTGTACAGCACGGAGTTGGGCAGGGAGTTGGGCACGCGTATCTGATACGCTGTCAGCGCGTCACACTGTGGCGGCGAAGCCTTCTTACCTCAGGCTGCTTCACCCGCTTCAGCTCCTGCTGCACACGGTACTGCTCCAGGTCTCTCAGCAGGCTGTACAGCACGGAGTTGGGCAGGGAGTTGGGCACGCGTATCTGATACGCTGTCAGCGCGTCACACTGTGGCGGCGAAGCCTTCTTACCTCAGGCTGCTTCACCCGCTTCAGCTCCTGCTGCACACGGTACTGCTCCAGGTCTCTCAGCAGGCTGTACAGCACGGAGTTGGGCAGGGAGTTGGGCACGCGTATCTGATACGCTGTCAGCGCGTCACACTGTGGCGGCGAAGCCTTCTTACCTCAGGCTGCTTCACCCGCTTCAGCTCCTGCTGCACACGGTACTGCTCCATGTCTCTCAGCAGGCTGTACAGCACGGAGTTGGGCAGGGAGTTCAGCACGCGTATCTGATACGCCGTCAGCACGTCACACTGTGGCGGCGAAGCCTCCTCCGCGTTAGCTGAAAGATACGATCATTCTATGAGATGAACATACAAACTACTGAACTCCTTAAACAGGTCGAATTCGTCTGACAAACGATTACGATTACGATTTTATAACACAGTCGGGGAGCCGGTCTATAATATAGTGGAGGGGAGAGGGTAAAGTGGAAGATCTTTATCGTATTTAAAGACTAAGTAGCTGATGCCCGCGACTTCTTCCGTGTGGATTGAAGGTTTTTTGGTTTCCGCGGGAACTCTTTAATTTCCGCGATGAAAAGTGTTATACTAGACTATAACATTAATCTATCTCTGTGCCAAATTTCACCCAGATCCGTTCAGCCGTTCGTAATAAATATTAGTAGGTATAATGCAGTTGCTACGTAGCGACCTGGGACACTCGGGGCCATGACCTCTTCGATGCTCTGCTGCCTGAAGCCCCTGGGAGCCGGTATAGGCAGCGCAGGGCTCGCCTCTGGGGCAGGCCACGACTTCTGCCGCAGATATGCTCCTTGTGGACCCATGCCGGATAGTTCTGGAACAAACTCTTTTTTTTTATTTCACTACAACATTTTTTTAAAAGTTATACCTACTTCTTTTGGCGCGATAAGGAAAAATTATCAGAGTGAATTTTTATGGTTTGAGAGCCGGCTATACAACGACCTTCACCGATCTGACAACCAGATGAAACCTACTTTTTTTAAAATTTAATAATAGGTAAATACGCCTAAAATAACTTGCCTATCAAAATTATTTTTAAATTAATTAATTTTACTTAATGGAGAAGTTTCATGATGTTGTGAATAGCATATTTAACACAGCGGAAGTAAAATATAGATTAAAACTAATAAATCTGTGCTTTTTTTTATCCATCCAAATCCAAATCGTCATTTGTCAGCCATTTATGGCTGACAAATGACGATTTAAAACTTTAATTATTTAATGTTCACCGATTGCTGTATCTTACTCGAGTGAGAAATTTGTGAGTGAGAGTTAATAGCTTGCCGAGATTTAATACTTCAAAATTATCTTCACATACAAATTAAATGCTTTTAATTCAATTAAGTCACGTTAAGTCCATTTATTTATTTTATTCGGCTTTATAAAGTCGGTTTATAGGGTGGTGTGACGTCACACCACCCCACTTGCAAGCGCAATTTTAAAGTTCCATAACTTTTTCATTTGTTTAGATATTTTAATGATTCTTTCATATTTTTTTTTTATTTTATCTTAATTTTCATAAAAAATTAAAAAAAATGGTAAACTTCTCCATTATCGAAAGGCAAAATAGCTTTTTGAACTTGCCTTTAAATTATTCTTTTGGAAGAGCGAGTCGACATTATACCGGAGTATCAAAAATAACATTATCTGTAATACAAAAAGAAGCTAAAGAAGGGCGTGTAACATAAACAAAAATTTGAACGTCGATGATTTTGATCGTAGTGTAACTCAGCGAACTATTGAAGGCTTATAACTAAAAAAATCGTCTCTACTTGTCCGAATGATTTTATTTTCTTTACATTAGAAATAAAGTAATTTTGGACTTTATTATTGTGTTTAAATTGTGTTATTCAATATGTAAAATGTTTTTTTTTTTTTAAATAATACAGCCACTGCGATAAGGTCACGGCACTAGCACATTCCTGAGCTCTGCATTCAACTCGCGCACGATCTTTAAGTACCTAAGCTCTCAATGTCCTACGTCACGTACCTCTGTACTTCTTATATCGGTACAAGTTGACGTCCGCCTCCGGATCGTACGGGGAGTCCTGCCCGTTCTTCCGGAATTCCTCCATCACTGCGTCGATGGACCTCTCTGGAATTTTTTGGAACTTCACATTTTTGCGCTGTTAAGTATTGTGTAAGTGTAATATTACTGGTGGTTCGCCCCGAACTGAGACCTTGCGGCGCCATCTATTGACAACATTGTGAAGTGCAGTTAAAAATACTGAAGCTCATTATAAATTAAATAATTTCATTTCCTTATAATATTTATCTAATCTTAGTATTTTTTGTTCAAGTATCAACAGGATATGTTTCAAATAATATCTAATTGATCAACTTTCAGACTCAGCCTTTCAGAAAATTTAACGTTCTGAGGTCAACTTTGAACGTTAGAAAATCTCCACTTTGAAAGCCCCTCATTTCGTTAATTTTAGGGGAAAAATTAAAAAAATATATTTATGGACTCTATTTCTAATTATCTTTAAAATAATATGCCGCAACCTTATGTAACGCTATAAAAAATATTTTACTTCGCATTCGCTTCTATGAGAGCCCCCCTGAAATAAAGATTTTTATAACTTTTTAAGCCATATTCGGCTGGAGGCCATCGCCCATCGATTTACATATTATTATATTTAAAGCTGAAGCAATTACGTTCAGTAATTCAGAAGGTATAAGGCCCTGACAGCCGGACAGACGGACGGACAAGTGCAAATTCACTCAAGTAGACTTTATAACACTAAAACATAGGATTCCTTTAAAATATCAATAAATCGACTCACGAAATAGCGGTCATTTTATTTTTCATGTGTCTCCTAAATAGTTCGTGACACTATCGAATTAGGGATATTCGAAATACATTTTTGAAGCTCGTGCATTTATATAATAATTAAGATAATTTAAATGTAAATTTAATATCAAATAAAGTATTTAATTAAGTTTCTTAGAAGCTAATTCGTTACATGTTTTGTTCACTAGAATCTTATAATACGAGTTTGAAGGTGACCTGAATTTACATTTTTGAGGTAAATTCGCACAGGTACTTCCAGATTAATTTTGTTTGTTATTCGATTTATTTTAGGCATATTTGTATATTTTTACTATATATAGGGCAGTTAATATTTAATTTACATAATTTTATAATGATCTACAAAATTAAATGCGGGAATTTCCAAAAATCAATATCACGAACCAAGGAACAGTCTATTTTGTTATACTTTTCCCCAAGTTCGTGACAGATATATCTATAGTGGTAGGCTAGTAGGTAAGGCACATACCATCGGTAACGCAATATATCCATACTTAATATTAAAATGCGAAAGTAGCTCTGTCTGTCTGTGTGTTACGCAATCACGCCTAAACTAATGAACCGATTTAAATGGAATTTGGTACAGAGATAGTCTAGAGCCTGAGAAAGGACATAGGCTACTTTTTATCCCGGAAAATTCAAGATTTCCCGCGGGAATCAAAAAAATTGTCTCTTCAACAGATTTTGGTGAAATTTGGTACAGGGAAAGTTATAACCAGGGGAAGGACATAGGCTACTTTTCATCCCGGAAAATTAAAGAGTTCCTGCCGGAATCAGAATCATGTAGTTAATAATATTCTTATGCGGGCAGGCCTATCCGTATGCGGGCAGACTTTAACTTTTGACATCAGTGGAGAGCCCTACACCCACCTCATACTGAATCAGCTTTTCAGGTGATAGTTACAAAAGTGCAGCTATCTCTTAGTCTACTAATAAAAGCTCATTAGGCTGAATCTCACTCTCACATCTTTTTTATTAATACTAGCTGACGCCCGCGACTTCGTACGCGTGGATCGAGGTTTTGTGGTTCCCGCGGGAACTCTTTAATTTTCTGGGATAAAAAGTAGCCTATGTGTTATTCCAGACTATAATCTATCTCTGTGCCAAATTTCATCCAGATCCGTTCAGCCGTTGGGGCGTGATTGAGTAACAAACATCCATACCGACATCCATACATCCAAACTTTCGCATTTATAATATTAATAAGAAATAAGATTATTATCTTTATCCTGTTCTTAATTATACATAAAACCTTTTTAAATAATTATGTTTTCATTAATAAATAATCATAACTCGCTGTAAAAACTTTATCACGAAATAGGGTTCAAACAAGAGGTCCACAAATAAATATAAAAAACTACGAAACAAAAGTAAATAATTCATGCATTAAATTACTGGCAAAATACTTACCAATGTTCAACACACAAAAGCTTTCAAACCGATATCATGTTTAGGAATATATTTAAAAAATCTTAAGTCTTAGCAGCCTTAATATACCGAAAAAGGGTACATTTACGTTATTTGTTAGGTATAATAATGTAAATTGTTGTTTTCGTGGCCAAATAAATCAATTATCTATCTATCTTATCTATTAAGTGTGACTAAAATTGTCTCAAACCCAAATCATTTTTATTCAAGTAGACTTTGACAAGTGCTTTTGAATCGGGTTCGGAATGACATTCCTACCGAGAAGCACCAGCAAGAAACTCGGTGGTTGCTCTTTTTAAAAAAATCATTTACAATTACATCAATGTGTGTCCAGTGTCTGCCAGGCGAATACCAGGCGAAAGGTTATGTGAGCATAATTAAAAAAAATAAAAACATAACTACCCTGCCATTGATTTTATTTTCAAAAAAAAATATAGCCTTTATCTCTCAGGAGGATTTAACTAACGATTCTAACGATACCTCATAAATACAAATCTGTTCAGGCATTTAGAAGTTATCATATCTTCCTAATATTATAAATGCAAAAGTTTATTGTTTCTTGGCTTGGTGGTTTGTCCTTTAATCACGCCGCAACGGAGCAACGCATCAATGTGATTTTTTGCATGGGTTAGGTACATTTGAGGACCTGGAGAGTGTCAATAGGCTACTTTTTATCCCGGAAAATTAAAGAGTGCCTTCGGTAATAAAAATTCGAAGGCGCGGGCAAGACACTCACAGTCACATAAACCCTGAAAAAGAAGAAATTTTCGAAATTCCAACCCCAAGGAGGATAAATGGGCGGTTCAAATTAGGTATATCCACGAAACTTGGTATTTGTGCTTTCGGTGAAAACTGAAGAATTTTTTATTTTTTTCACACTTTTTGAAGTTTCTTTTTTTAACCTAATTCCACGCGGACGAAGTATCGGGCGTCATCTAGTACCTAATGTTATAAAACATTTAAATTAATAATCCCCACACTCACTCTCAGGAACACTGGAAGCACTCCCAGGGAAGCTGGAAGCACTCTCAGCGAAGCTGGAAGACCTGGGCCTGCCACTGGTGTCCGACTCCTGCAGCACCGACTGGAACTGCACCCAGGACTCTTGGCTTCCCCATTGCGTAAACTGGAAAAACAAACACCCTGTGTGAACTGTGAACAATGAAGTCTTCTTCCCGCGTCGTTTCCTCAACTTTGAGGATCGCCCCCAAGGTCTTACTACAGTGTTACCATATCTCAATGAACGCCGCGCCGTGCGAAAGGCATTGCAGAACATGAAGTCACTGGAGTGTGGACCGCTTATTTTATTTGGTCCGCTAATCGCTATAGCCACAAACTACATAATAATTATGGTTCGCGTTATCCACTTCAAGCTAGCCCTTGACTGCGATCTCACCTGGTGGTAGGTACCATTAGTAATTTGACATACAGTCTTAGGTGGTAGCGTGCATAGGTAATCTTCACGATATTGGCTATCGTACCGGAACGCTAAAACGCTTGGCGGCACTTCTTACTTTACTTTAGAGTTTAGCGTACTTTTCTTTACATGTAGTAGGTAGGTAGGTTTAAATTAAGTAGTAATTTTAGGTAGGCTCCTGGTTGGAGAGTAGAAAGACAATTTTAGCTATTCGATACTTACTTAGGTATTTCTTTTGTTTAAGTTCGAATAATGTGGGTACCGTCAGTTTACGGCCAATCAATCAATCTTTCGAACAAAGTACCTATTTACTTAGGTATAAGTAGATAAGTACATTATTATTATACCTAGTTATTTAGACGTTAGCCTGTCCCTCTTTAACTACCCCATAGGTATAGGTATATTGAAAATATTTAGGTAAACAAAATAGGTATACCTACATAGCTTCGAACCGAGAAATCTTCGACGAATCGAAACTATACCTAACTTCAAGAATAGTAAATTATTTTAAAAAAAACTTACCGCCTCCGGGTATAGTACACTGCTCATCATAATAAAAATATATTAATTAAATAAATCTAATGTAATCATTAAAGTAAAAGGAGAGGTTCTGGAATAGGTAATTGCGCGTGCGTCCACCACAAAGAATAATTATACTCTGAAAGGAGGTACTTTAGTGAATTCTCCGATGACAAAAGCCGAATGCCGATATTTCATTGGTTAATTTTTCAAAACTAATAACTAGCTTCCTTTCTTGCGCCGACGCGACGTCAAAATCGACTCTCAAGTGCGAGAGTACTATAATATTTATGTGACAAGGTAGGTAGAGGTACTTACTTACCTACCTGTTGTAAACAAATACTATTGTATACCTACGCTTTTAGCATTGATGTAGAGTTTTAGTATTTCAATGGTTTATTTAGAGCTAGTGTACCTACTGTGCATCCGTTACAGTAGGTACTAGATGATCTTCCAAATTCCTGGGGAACTCTTTTATTTTCCGGGATAAAAAAGCAGCTTAACTAGGTATGTCACTCTCAACTGTCTGTCGGTCGGTCTATTAGAGCAGAACTTTTATGTTTCTAATACTGTAGGTATTGCATTACTAACATAAAAGTTCTTTTCGACGACCTCCGTGGCGCAGTGTGTAGCGCTGTTGAGGCCCTGGGTTCGATCCCCGGCATGGTCAATTTATAATTTCTGAATTTTCCCTGGTCTGGCCTGGTGGGAGGCTTCGGCCGTGGCTAGTTACCACCCTACCGGCAAAGACGTGCCGCCAAGCGATTTAGCGTTCCGGTACGATGCCGTGTAGAAACCGAAGGGGTATGGGTTTAATATAACTGCCATGCCCCTAACAGGTTAGCCTGCTACCATCTTAGACTGCATCATCACTTACCATCAGGTGAGATCGTAGTCAAGGGCTAGCTTGTAGCTAGGGCAAGGGTAGTTCTGAAACCCTCAGCGCAGCTAAGAAAAATGAATGGGAACACAAAATTTTAAAGATGGAGCGAGCCCAATTTAGGTACAGAAATAATAGGTTCTTGCTTCGCGCACGCTTATAACATGAAATACTTTGGGTTGGTTATCTTTGAACGGATAACTTTATCATGCGTTAAATTTTCAAAAAACGCTCTAACATTTACTGAATTTAACTTTTTAAGCAGCGGATTAACGAATATCGAAGTTAATTAGCTTTGCTGGACTAGGTACCGGTGTTTCGGTGCTTATAATATTCTTGAAGGAGCATTTATCGTAATTTAGCAATTGCTATTTGAATATGGCAGACGTTCATTGAGTTTGCAACTGGTTGGTGTCCACTGCTCATCCTTGATCCTGCATCAGTGTGTTCTGCTTCGTACATTCCGTCGTTTGTACGGACTTGTCAAGCGCTTGATGGCAGACCGATATGACAGCAGCTGCTCCCGATCGATCTATTGACTATCCCATACGAATGATAGTCAACTATATCTAAACCTCCCTCTCGGCCTGCAGAGTGCGTTTGTTACATACTATAAATACTCTGTGCCGCGAACTAAGACCTCGCATCCTATGAGTTCGGACGAATTAAAAGTGGTACCTAGAATTTTTTTTTTAAATTTGCTCGTGATATTATTACTAACCAGATGATGATCTGCGTAGGTTTCGGTTTAAAAATCCCGAGAAACGCTTTGATTTTGTCAATGCCTAGGACACTTTCCATCGATCCATTGGACTATATGTGAAGATACTGGAATATTATGTGGTCAACCTTTTATAAACTATAGAGCATTTTCGACTTCCAAGTTACATGTGATTCTTGATATATTTGGTGACTGCGCCATCTATTAACATTATTGTGAAGTTTTTTTACGAGACAATCAACGTAATACTACGGTTCTACGTAAGATGGCGTATTCTTTGAAAATTGAAACGAATTTAACTTTTGCAAAATCAAAAAATTTCGTTTCTTTGTAATATTTATTTAATTTTAGTATTGTTGTTCAACTACAGCATATGACTAAAATTATACAGAATGTATAATTAGGGAGTTCCCTTGGGAATTTAAAAAAACTTATTTCACGCGAAGTCACGGGCATCTGCTAGTTAAAAATATTTTACTTCCCATTCGCTTCTCCGAGAGCCCCCTTGAAATAATGATTTTTATAACTTTTTAAGCAATATTCGGCTGAAGGCCATCAGTTTACAGATTCATAAGTTATAAGACTCCGACAGACGGACGGACGGACATGTTTAAATTCACTTGAGTAGACTCAGAGACCTCGCAGGTCGATATAGGCCCTAATAAAAGCAAAAATTGTGAAAATCACAAATTATGATTTCAACTTTGTCCAACTCTTTGGTCTTTCCTTTCATTTCACAGCATATACCTAACAAAATTATAATCCCTTATTAATTACATATGTATTGAAATAAAACAAATATTATAATTACAGCATTTATTACAGCCTCGATTTAAAATATAAACAATCAACTGTTTTTATTTCCATCCAATACTGATAGTTCAGGTAGACAATAAGGCTATGCAATATTATTATATGCTGCTAAATTATACATAATTTATAGCATGCTACACTGAGATTCGCATACTATCATATCAATACCAAAATGCATATAAATAATATCACAGCACTTTTATAATATCCGATCCAATATCGCAAGAACGCAGCATTACAGTCGAAATAATAATCGTATCGTATCCAAAATTTCTGATGGTATTTTTGAATAGATAGGTTTGCAACTTCAATATTTTCTGTTTAGCGATAATATTGAAACAAAAATATCGATAGTAGAACTAACTCAGTTCACAATCACTAGACAAAACTGGTCTAGAGTTTAGAGCAATAGTGTCATCCCATTCGCAATATTCCCTGCAGAAAAGGATGGCAATATAAAATATTTTATGGAATGGTCAATTTAGTTTAGATATTGCGTATATTTGAATTAGTTACTTCTTACAATGCCGCAGTAGCAGTAAATTTTTTTACTTAATAGGTCTTTCCAAGGTTTTTACATTTCATCTTCGGATCGGATAGTAAAAAAATGCTCATAATATAGACAAAAAGTTAATATTGTCTGTATTAGCAATTTATCACAGAGGTGCGTATATTAACGGTTAGGAAACGATTCTATGTTAGATATGCGATTTAGACTATTTCTAATTCGGTTTGCTCCCAGCGCCATCTGTGAATTGGTACTACTTTAGTGCTCTTATTTTCAAAACTACATAACTATATACTAGGCTAATAATACAGATAATATTAATACAGATAGATCATGATCCAGCTTTTATCCTGTTTCAGAGATCCATACATATCTCCTTACCCTGTCCTCAAGGATATTATATATCAAAATCAAAAAGTTTTTTTTTAATTTTATGATTGTCTGCAATCAGACTTGCTTGCCAAGTGGCAAGAAGTGACGGAGCCTAAGTTGGAGCACGCTTCTAGAAGATGCTTATTCATTCTTGATTTGAAGATATAATCAATATATTGGATAGAAGCATGCGTTACTTTGCGGAAGTCCATGATAATGAAGGAATTAGAAGTACTACTTTTACTTGTTTAAGATCATAATCATACTAATATTATAAATGCGAAAGTGTGTTTGTTTGTCCCTTCAATCACGCCGCAACTGTGCAAAGGTTGACATGATTTTATGCATAGGTATACTTGAGGACCTGGAGACTGGAGAGGGCATGGGCTACTTTTTATCCCAGAAAATTAAGGAGTTCTCGTGGGATTTAAAGGCCGGAAAAGGAAAAAAAAATGGTGGGAAAAACGAAGACGTTACCACTAAGAGCACTAAAGTCGCACACACACTACACAGCACTAATCACACAACACTGGTCGCAGCTGGTCACCCCGGTCACTCTAGTTGGTGTCACCAAAGTACTCCTGAGCTGCCTTGGTGTCAGGTTTGATGGTCTTGGAGCCGGGCCTCCAGTTGGCCGGGCAGACTTCACCGTGCTTGTCCGTGTATTGGAACGCTTGAACCAGGCGGAGGGTTTCCTCTACCGAGCTGGAATGGAGACGAGAATGTGTTTTAGATTTTACTCCTTAAGAATTTTCAATTAGTCCAAGCAGTTTTACCCCTTTATAGCCTAATATTTACGCGTTTTTAAGCTTTTCTGCCCGCTAATATATCGTTAGCATTCATTCATATTAGAGATGAAACGGATATCCGGTAACGATCCGGTATCCGGCGTAAATTTATTATCCGGCCGGATACCGGATGTTCAAAATCACTCATGCCGCCGGCCACGATCACTCTCGATGACACCCGAAACCGCCCGAATTGATCCGATCGCTTTCGCTGCACCTGTGCGGCGTTGAACTTGTCACAACCTGCTACGAGACCACGGGCCGGATATTCGGCTATCCGGATTCGTAGTTAGCCGGATATTCGGTATCCGGCCAAACAACTATCCGTTTCATCTCTTATTCATATACTTTTCGTTTCATGTATTTAAATGGATATAAATTATATGATTAATAAAAATAAATGTATCAAGCATGCTTTTAGTAATAATATAAAAAAAAACTTTCCAAAAAACCGACTTCCAAAGCCACTGTAAAGTAAAAAATAATTTTGATTTCTACACACTATGTTGAAGTCGGGCGAGCCTGATACGCCAACTTTGCCTATCTTTGATACATTCATCTATCCAGTAGATGCCTGAATTTTTTCAATTCTTAATTTTCATATTTAATAGGTTTGAAAAATAATATTTATACGTTAAAGATCAAACGTGTCCGAAGCCAGAGTCCCAGTATTTAGCCGTATTTTCAACCCTCTGGGAAATTATAAGTATTGGTCCTACAGTTCCGGAAGTAAGAACTTTTATTATAAGAGATAGAGCTGCACTTTTTGTAACTATCGCTTGAAAAACTTTCAGTAATAGGTTGGTGTTACACTCTCCACTGAGGACCAAAGTGAAATTGTGCCCGCATGCTCATGGCCTTTCACTAGATATGGCCGATCAAAATCGTGATATGGTTAAAATGAACGATAATTAGAAAAGCTGATTCTCGTACAGTATGAAAGTATGCACAGTACCTATGTAAACAGTACAAAAACTGACGCTCTTCATCGGGCCTTTCACTAGATATCACCTCTCAAAGACGTTATAAACTTACAAACTACAAAAAATGATTAGCAGTTATTAGGTATTAATAAAGATGGTCGCTCACCGGCCGACGGGCAGATCGTTGACGGTGATCTGGCGCAGCGCCTGCTTGTCGTCGATGATGAAGAGGCCGCGGAACGGGATGCCGGTCTCCTCGTTCAGCACGCCGTAATCGCGCGCGATGCGGTGCGACTTGTCGCTCAGGATAGGAATGTTCATGGGGCCGAGACCGCCTGGAACCACAGTCCCATTTTTTTTAATCCACTACAAGCTAGCTCTTGACTGCGATCTCACCTGATGGTAAGTGATGATGCAGTCTGTGTATATAGGAAGAGGAGACAAATGACAATGTAATAATAATACCACAGGTGAGCGAAATGAGTATATATTGTATATACGCTAATACCAAGGAGTGAGAGACCGAGAAAATGTTTTCTTGTCCTGCCCAGCAAGTTTGACTCATCCGACAGTTTAGGTGATACATCAGACAATCCTGTATCATTTTTGTTATTCACCCATATTGGTACGAAATTGGAATTGGACAAAGAGGTAACTGTCGTAGCACAGTTACCACTTAGTCCAAAAAAGTGGTTTAACTTATAGAGTATAGACAATGGTGTATTGCTGTGTGCTGGCAGGCTGCCGAACTGAACAAAAATACGAAAACATACCCTTCATAATTTACAATTTTGACCTTATTTTAAAATAAGGTTAAAAATATTCAATGGCTCGGGTATCAACTATCAACCCGAGCCTTTGAATATTTTAACATTTCTAAACTATCGTGATTAATATTAATAAGGATGATGCCTATATCAAAAATCTATACTTAAATATTATAAATGCAAAAGTTTGGATGGATGGATGTTTGTTACTCTTTCACGCCAAAACAGCTGACTGAAGGATCTGGATGAATTTTGGCACAGAGATATTTATTATTTTATAGTCTGGAATTACACATAGGCTAGTTTTCACCCCGGAAAATTAAAGAGAAAATAAAACAACACAATATTTTATCACACCTTGGAATTCACAACTTGCCCAAGGATAACACACACACACACACACACACACACACAACTTAACACCGACTTTATTGTGAAGTATGACAATAAAGTTACCAAAGAATCAAGTTATTTTCACACTGCTAAAGCTACCCATAATAATTCGTATGAATGAAATATAGAAGTGGCAAACATTTATTTTCAATCAGCCAAGGTCAAAAGTATACTAGGACTTTTAACAATCATTGAAATTGTTGGAATGTGCGAGAGAGGGGAGGTCCTCATACCATGGCCCCTTAAAAATATTTTATTGATAAGTGACATACATTTTATCTCAGTTTATCTGATTGGTCTGCTGAAAAAAATTTCGCCCTATTACGGTTCAGACACTCTTAAGGTCAAGCCTCATTACATATGCACGACGCGGCGCGCCATGTAGTAGTCTATATTTGGGCTAGACCTTTAAAAGAGCGGTTCAGCCAATTGTCTAAGAAAATCCTAATCATTTGACAGCTCAAAACGCAGCCAATTGTCTAAGCAAATCCTAATCATTTGACAGCTCAAAACGCAGCCAATTGTCTAAGCAAATCCTAATCATTTGACAGCTCAAAACGCAGCCAATTGTCTAAGCAAATCCTAATCATTTGACAGCTCAAAACGCAGCCAATTGTCTAAGCAAATCCTAATCATTTGACAGCTCAAAACGCAGCCAATTGTCTAAGCAAATCCTAATCATTTGACAGCTCAAAACGCAGCCAATTGTCTAAGCAAATCCTAATCATTTGACAGCTCAAAACGCAGCCAATTGTCTAAGCAAATCCTAATCATTTGACAGCTCAAAACGTATAACTCGAACTGTTTAAGGAGTTCACACATGCTTTTTGACGTGCAGGCTTCTGTGAACTCCTTAAACAGATACAATTATTAGTTTTTTTTAATTCTACTACATGTTAGCCCTTGACTGCGATCTCACCTGATGGTTAGTGACGATGCAGTATAAGATGGTAGCGGGCTAACCTGTTAGGGGCATGGCAATTATATTAAACCCAAACCCCTTCGGTTTTTACACGGCATCGTACCGGAACGCTAAATCGCTTGGCGACACGTCTTTGCCGGTAGGGTGGTAACTAGCCACGGCCGAAGCCTCCCACCAGGCAATACTGAGAATTCTATGTCGTCAATGTATTGTATGGAGGTTCCCACAAATAGTCAAAGCGCACGGCAATGTACCAAGCAACAGTTAATACAATATCAATATACCATCCGTGCTAGACTCTCGCTCGGGACTCACAATCTGTCGCAAGTTCGGCTCGCTTCGCCTGCGGAAGCACGGCGCGATCTTATACAGACATACCGAGAGCGACGAGCGTTTGTGTTCGTCGGCTGGCGGGCTAACGTGCTTGGTACCATTGTCCGACGCTCTGTCTAGAAAGCCACAGTTTATGTTAACTATACACGTGCAGTACAACTATTTTACAGGATTTGGAATGTTGTTAGTGTCATGATATAAGGTTTTAATTTGGTTACATATAAAACTAAATGAAAAGGTATATTTAGTTTAAGACCTATCAATTTGGTTCAACATAAGTGCGTGCAGAGCATACACAGTACACAGACAGGTGAACTATCTGTTCCTTTACTCTCATAGCCCGATGGGACGTAAAATCCGACACGACCGGAGAGACATTAGACGCAGGACCGACAGCTTACGTGCTCTCCGAGGCACAGGGGTGAGACGCTTTGGTGCCAGAGTAAAACGAACCTAAACGCCTTGATTTAAAGTTGCAAATTCAGTACCACCGATTTTTATTTCGCAACGGTAATCATTTAGTTTCAGCTGTGGCTATATAGACGAACTCTAGCTCTAAAACAAAGCAGTTATGGTTCATTCAACATTAACGCGGTAGTGTGTTTGGTAGTGCGAGATGCGTGAAGTGCGAGTCAGTGGATGCGGCAATCTTGCGAAAACGCGTGTTCGAACGTCCGAAACACTTTGCTGCCAGAGTAAAACGGACCCAAACGTCCTTGACTTAGAGTTGCAAATTCAGTACTTACCATCGATTTTTATTTTGCAACGTACTCATCGATTGTAGGTATAAAGACGAACTTGAGCTCTAAAACGAAGTCGTTAAGGTTCATTTTTCATTAACGCGGTAGTGTTCCCTCATCACTCACCCTGCTTGCGCGGCGTGTTGATCCACGCGAGATGCGTGAAGTGCGAGTCAGTGGATGCGGCGATCACTTCGCAGCCGATCTTGCGGAACTCGTCCGCGCGCTCCGAAAAAGCGATGATCTCCGTCGGGCATACGAACGTGCTGGAATAGAAAAATACCTTCATTTAAAAAAAAGTGTGTGTGTGTGCAATTCACACACGGCAGAAGTGAAACTTCAGAAAAGTAGCCTACGAAAGAATGAGATTAGTTATTAATTATTATCTCATAATATAAGTCATTCTCTCGTAGGCTACTTTTATTCTATTTGTAAGCAAGAAGTTATATTTGTAATACAAGTTATATTTGTCTCATTATCTCGCAGGCTAAATTCTATTATGAATATCTTTTTTTCATTTATATCTTGTCTCTTTTTAACCGACCTCCAAAAAAGGGGGAGGTTCTCAATTCGGCGCGTATGGTTTTTTTTGTGTCGCTTTTTCGTTTCATCGAATTTTCAATTTAGAATCGTTGTTCTAAATAAGTTTCAATTCAAAAACCTCGCAGATTATCACCATCATTAACTCAAACTCAAATCTTTTGTATTAGACTTTGACAAGTTTTGAATCGTAGAGTGAATCTACCACTGGTTCGGAATCCAGCTGAGAAGAACCAGCAAAAACTCGGGGGTTACACTTTTGAAAAAAATAATTTACTATTACATCAATGTGTAACCGCTGTCCTTCGCATTGCTGGAGCGAATCAAATTTATGGCCTTTTATAATTTCCATAATCTTCATAAGGAGAATATTGTTTTATATACCTAAGTTATTGGACGCTAATAAGTGTACAGTTAAGTATATAAACATTGATTGATTGAAACTTTTAATGCTAATATTTGTTTTAAAGGTGTGCTTTAAGGATATAGGTCCGCTTGCACAACCCGATTTACCTATAACTTGGCAAAAACGTCTTGGAACTGAACGATTTCTGGCAACACTAAAAAAAACTGCCAACTGGGTGTGCTATGTATTGCACAGTATAGCTTAACTAAACAAATTCGATACTTGTGACATGTTTAACAAACTAATTGCTTTACTTATTAAATTTTAACAAAAATGTGCTTTGGAAATATAGAGCCAAAATCTTTTGAAATATGGAAAATGAAAAAAAAAATTAACTATTTATTGACAGCATAAAGCATTAGTTATATAACAAAAATGCCTAACTAGGAACACCTTCAAAAACTACTTAAAATTTACTTATCCCATCAAAACTAAATACTTAAAATACTTAAATAAATACCTAAAAACTAGATACTTAAATAAATACCTAAAAACTAAATACTTAAAGTATGATAGAATAATTAAACTCAGGTCACTTCTAGTTAGGATATATCCATGTTCACACAGTTCCGTGGCAGACTGTCCGTGTACTTTGGTATGTTTTGTTCGAATCGTACAGCTGATGCCTAAGACTACCCTCATTATAAATTTAAGAGAAGTTGATTTGATATTTGGTTTGGAATTGTATGTTTTTTGTTAATTATAGTAATAGTATAGAATTAATAGTTATAGTAAACTTAATCCTGTGCGCTCAACATGCCAAATCTTGTACATAGTAAGTAATGTTAGCCTGTAAGTCTCAAATAAGTGAATTGTAAAATTCTTTCTGAGACAATAAATATCTTAAACCACATAAAAACAGTTAGTATACATACCAAACAGTTAGTTATTTTTCAAACGACAAAACGGGCGCTTAGCATAAGATTTTCTATGAATTTCTTGCTGGTGACGTCATCAAAATTCGACGAAATTAAATCGATAGCTTAAAATATAACACTAACATGCGACGTGGATATGATACTGTATTTCGGGAGATTCTGTATTTAAGTATAAGTAATCATTTTATAATCATTTTATAATCACAAAAAAAAATTGACATGGCAACATCCCAAATGGCGCACTTATAAATTTTAGCAGACAGACACACTTTTGTATTTATTACTATATTAGTTTGGACTTTGGATGCCAGTAATAAAGCAGTGGGTACTCACAAGTCGAGCGGGTAGAAGAACAGCACGACATATTTGCCCTTGTAGTCTGCGAGCGCGAGGTCCTTGAACTCGCCGTTGACCACCGCCGTGGCCTTGAACTGCGGCGCCGGTTTCGTGAGCTGCAGGGGCATCTTGGTGAAGCTGCAACGACATACGACTGTTAACGTGAATGCTTCGAGTGCTAAACACGCTGGGTTCTCAAGAGATGGCGCTGGGGGGCTAACAGTATTATAGGCCACCAAACTTATCTACCCGGTCATCGATATAGGTATTAGATGGGCCCTTTCATAGAAAAAGGTTGGGCGTCCAACTTGTAGAGCGCGCTCCACACCTATACAGCCCTGTCCTTGTCCCCGCCATAGCGCTGTCCCGCTTTTCAGACTAGATGGCGTCAGTAAATTAGGTCCACATTCTTTGGTTGATAGGGTGTCTATGTCAATCACAGATCACGGAAACAAGGGAGATATGCCTATGTATCAAATTGTATTGAAACCTGCTGTCTCCAGTTTATCCCTACCTATCCCTACTACCTGCTACCAATACAAGCAACTAAATAAATACAATAGACAAGAAGTCTCACTCACACACACGCATACCGATAGATCAGTGCATGAGGCACGAACAAATATACACTTTATTGTTTACCAAACAGGGTTCAATTTCAATCACCGTGCATGTTACTCACACAAACGTAAAACGTTGTCGATGTGCTGTGCAAAATTCAAATATGATACAATTAGTGATTGACTAAAATGGATCTATCGATGCTAAATTTCTTAATATTTGGGTTTTTGACAATGACTACCGATTATGAAAAGTATTTATCCACTTTTCTTTTCTTTCTGCATCCTTCGGATATCTTAAATATTAATATTAAAGAGTGACATTAAATATATCAATAAATGAGTAATGAGTATCTACGTAAATTGACATTATATTAATTCACCTAGTATATTTTTTATACGTTTCGTCAGCTAAGTAAGTCGAGTACTTACATTAAAAAAAATAGTAATAATTATGACTAAAAATATAGTTATAATGAATTTTACTCACGATAGTTTAAACGTTAAAATAGAAATAATTGTTTACTAAGTTATAATTAAGGTACTATTAATTATTGTATCACAGATCATCGTTTGGTCGCTAAAATATCGACAACTGCATTGTACTCGTACCTGCATCGTCACATCTCTAGTTCACCGCACGCCGACAGCGGCCGCACTACGAAATTTGATCTATCGTGCTAGTGAAAGAATCGGTAAAGAACACTTAACCATTGCGTCGTAAGACTGGCCGATTCATTGATAGATTTCTACTAAGCAAGCAATGGTTTTTGTTCATAATGAGATATAGACTTGTCACTCTATTACATTATGATACCACTAAATAATGTTTTATTGATTTTAATGGAAAATTACAACAATTTATTTGTACTTACGTGTGAAATGAGATGCCATCTTTCATGTAATTCACTTTGCAGCTTGAATTTTTACAAACAACCACTGAACAACGCGGCATTTTGTTAAAAACCGAGAGAAGTGAACCAATCTTTGAATGACATGCGACTAAAGACAAAAACGGCCATCAGGCCTATTTTGTGCCTGATGAGTTCGCACGCAACACGCCCCCTTAGCACATCTCCCTTGTTTCCGTGATCTGTGATGTCAATTAAGGTCGTTGGACCCGGTGGCCAAAATTGGAACTAATTTTTATGCCTGTTAAGTTTTTTCAAGTTGTCACAGGCCACAGCGGGAATGGTGCTCACGCGTCTTCATTGAGTTCATTCCTAAAGCCCGTAGCGGTATTGACACGGGTCCTGCACGCGGTGGTGATGACGTCACCCGCAGTGCGGACCCAAATCCCAATGCCGGCAACCAACCAAACCTAACGGCCCGTAGCCTCCAAGGTTTAAAGTTATTAACAGTGTTGAAGACCCTCACAGCAGGAAGAATTTTTAAATTTTATTTTTCATATCTGCGACGCTGTCACCAGTTTAGATAAGTTTGTGGGACTAAACTTCAAAATGACAGTTTTACGTCACGTATTACCTTAACGTCCCTAAAATAAGGATTTTAATTCTAAAACACTAAAATCAACAATATTAAAAACAATAAGGCTTAAAACGATGGTGGTGTGTCCCCTGAAATGGCTATTTTAAGAAATTGCAATCCAATTTGAAGTAAATCTTAAATTGCGACAAAGACAATACAGTGATTACAAACTACCTATATTTTCAATACTTTAGCCAAACAGAGTCCCATTATCTTATGCTGGTCCTTAAAAATATCTGTGTGATAGCTAAGTGATAGAATCGAGGAAAGCTGTTGAAGATCCAAATTTCAAAGTAACATAAACCTTATACATAGTCCAGATGAAAATAATAAAGATGAACAGAAATAGAGCAGCGAATTTTTGTAACAGAAACGTTGGTCGCTGTAGCAGACTGCAAAGGTGGGTGTGCCAAATTCTCGAGAAAAAATATTTGGCAGTTGAAAAAACACCTAAATATTAGAACTAAGTAAAAAAATACTTGACAATTTAAAGGAAATAACATCAATTAACAAAATTACCATTTAAAATACATTACTATTGCTAATTTACCTGCGATAAACGAATACAAAACTCGAAACTACGTAATTATCCACCAGATAATATGATTAAACTAATTTAATTCAACAGTACATAGACAACACGTCTTTTCAATACGTATGTACTTATCTGGAACATTCGTAATAGATGCCATTGCGTAATGACAATATCACATTCTTAAGGTTATAAGTACTATAATTAATCATTCTTATTATGATATCTTAACTATTAGTAACCTCTTAGCAGAAAATATACTTTGAATCTATTTGATGATGAACACTTTAATTCCAAAAAATCCAAATTTAAATGTTGCATTCCCGGGAAGGACATACGTCTAGGCTTCTTTTTGTCCCGGAAAATTAAGGAGTTCCCGCGGGAATTAGTAAACCTTGATCCTTGATGAAGTCGTGGGCATCATCTAGCAGTAAATAAAATGTAAAAAAAAACTCAAAACTAGAGAGCAGGAGATCTGAGATATTCTGTCTGGATAGGTAATAAATGATTGATCTGTTTCTGTATCTATTATAGTTTTAGTACTAAGTATAATAACAGATTTGTTTGATTATTGTGGTGACACTAGTAAATACTGAAATTTCATATTGTAAACGCGAATTACCTCAAACTACACGAGGAAAACCTAGTTTTCTAGATATAATATTTATCTAACCACTGACAAACCTAGAATCAGCAAAATCGCTTTCAGTCAGAAACTCTGCTCTCAGCAAATGAACTTGATACTTATTCCGTTCTGTGGACTTCCATAATTCGACAAGTAGCTTCCCGTTGCCGTGGTAAAGGTAATCGGTTAGTATTCCACTGTTTAGCATGTTGGTTAAAATCACCTCGAGGTTAGTGACCCTGGGAACATTAGCAATGGGGCCATTTGGAATAGTTCCGTTACGTCATAATGCTTGTAGGTTTTTGTATGTAAGACTTGAATTTACAGTTTTATTTATTGGATGTAAGTATAACGTGTAACTTTAAGCTAGACTAAAGGAATACTAGGTTTTTATGAGTCTAAGGATTGAGCATTAAAACCTATCATCACTGTACCAAAGGAAAAGGTTCGTTATTGGCCTACTCTTGTACACTCTACCATGAATAGAGGAAAATACATAGATTGTATTAAAAATATAATAATTTAGAACAGTAAAGTAACTAACGTGCAAAAAATAAAACATGTTTTCGATACGTTTTCAAGATGGCAACCTTCAGCCATAGAGAAGGCAGTAGGCGCGAAATGTATCAAATGTCATTCCTGACAGTCACTGTCAAAATAACGTGTTTTTCTTTTGAAAACGTCAAAAAATATGAATCCGCCATTGTTACCCACTCATGTTTAGTGTTGCTTAACTTGGAAAGATTAAATAATTTCACCGCTGAAATTACGATGAATTCGTAGATTTGACCAATTAAAACTGGTCTAGTATTTTATTTTCCTTCATTTCTCTACTTGTACAAGACCAGGCCTATGCCCCATACAAATCTGAACCGTCTTCTTTCGTGAAAATCGATTGAATAGATAGGCTGTGAAAACGTAGCTGACTGACGGACAGACAGACGGGCGAACACATCTACAATGAAAGACAATTTGGAATTAATAATATTACTTAATATACTACCTATTTGTAGATTTTTATGATGCTTGGTCAGTAGAAATAGGGAATTGATCAGAAGAACAGTTTTTACATTCAAAAACACATTACAGAATGATTGAGCTTGCTTTTTGATGTTCGAATCGGTAGTGGTATTAACTATTAATCAAGTTGGCCTACATGACACATAATTTAAATTGTTTTAAAACAATTAAATAAATTCTTTATCATGGCAATCATTAGGTAAATTTCAGACAAGTCACAAAAATTAAATCTAGTTCGATCTTTTAAGCTTGTTTCAATCTGGTTAGTTAATTTTCAAAATGATTTGCATATTCTGTTATATTGCAAAAACTTGTTATATCAAGTACATAATCCTTGATATGAATTATCTTATTACATCATTTAACATTATCTTAATCTGTATTTGAGTAGACAGTTGTTCTAAGTTAACGATTATTATCAATGGAACTACACTATCAGGAAAACGTGAAAACCACGATACGTGATAGCGGTATTGACTCGGTCACAATTTTTAGTATAGTACCTACTTAAAATCGACCACAATTATTATATTATTAGTTTAAAAGTATTCAATCGTTATTCTACGGTAATATTAGTATTGTTCTCTAAACTCTATAAAACTACAAATAATGTAGAGATATAGATAATGTAACATATACCTAATCAAGTTTTTTATACGACTGCCTGAAAAAAGGAGTATATTGTTTTCAGAGTTCATGTATGTATGTATGTATGTTTGTGAGTTTGTATATTCCACCATAACTTCTATACGCCTGAACCGATTTAGATAAATGAGGTAGCTAGCTTATTCCGGGTGACATAGGCTAGTAAAATTTTCAAAAAAATTGATGGGATGGTGACCATGGTCTAGTTGAAAAAATATTCGAAAATAAGATTAACTATATAATCATCATATAGAAAATGATGAGTAGATTCCAAAAATAAATAACACTATAGTTCAATATCCAGTGATTCACAAAAAATATCATTTAATAAAAATGTGAATAAGATTCCAAAGGTAATTCAAAACGGGCTACGGCAGAGCAGTCGTATTTTTTAATAATTTGATTATATTCACTTGTCCTGTTTGTATACAACACAGGAAATCAGCATAACTTTATTAACTTTTATGTTTATTATAAGTACTTAAATGAAAGATTACCGCACAGTTAGCTTTCATATTTCCATACATTCTGGTCAAATTTAATTTAATAAAATTCATTACCAAGAAAGAAAAAAGTCATAAACTAGAGGATTGTAGGAACTTGGGGCACTTCACAACTGTGCACATTGCCAATGATGAAGTACATTAATTAATATCATTTAAGTAGAACCCTAGTTTTAAAATTAATAAGGTCTTGGGCAACTCACAACTGTCACAAGTCACAATTACATGAAAAATTAAATTTATTGTGTGTATTTATGTTTTGACAAATACAATTTAAAAAAATATGCGGCGTGATTAAAAGAAAAGCCAAAAAACACACTTTCGCCTATTTTATACTATTGGTAGAATAAATTAATCATTCATTAGAATTGGGGGATGCCCCGTCGCTCACGTCCGCAGGAGCTACCTTCTACCTCCCTGCACGTGTCCCCTGGGTGGTGCTAAACGAGCGACGAACTTGTAGGCGAAATAAGCGTTCTTTTTATAAAAACGCTTATTATGTACCAAACGCCATACGATTAAATAAATAAATTCATTAGAAGCACACTAATGGTCAATTTAGTCAAATTTGGATTAATTAGGAATCACATTAACCATCATACATATTAAAATATGTACATTTTATGTATCTGTGCTCACATTGTTATGTAAATACCTATATGCATTATTTAATGATAATAAGATGATGCCTAACAGTGCTGGGTAACAAACTTGAGCATCTTGGCTGTAAACATAACTATGCATCCATAGAAATATAATAAATGTGGAAGTGTGTCTGCCTGTCTGTGTAATACATTTCATCAAAGAATCTACATGGATGAGCAATTCAAATGACTTTGACGAGTACTTGGTACAGACTACAGAGAGAAAGTACCTACCCCCAGGGATTCTTATCCCAGAATAATAAAGGTCCAATATTTTCAAAAAACCTAAAACCATGTGGACAAATAGTATTTTAAGAGTAATAAGTACTTTTAAACTAAGTTCAAAGCAGTTTTTGTTCAAGTACATAAGGAGGTATTTGTTGGTAACTACTTAGTTTCAATTATTTATCTTCAAGTTTTACTCTTTAACTATACCTATCTACCAGAATTCTAACGTCACCATAGGTATGAAAACTTTTACTGTAAAGATGAAGGAAATTTACTTAATAAATTTTTTTAATCATCTAATTAGATAAAAACTACTTAAAATACTTATTTTTCAAACTAAGCATCTATAGATAGACTACTAACCATATTTTACCCAGTCAGAGAATAAAGAGGCCAATTCTGTTTTACACAATCTCCAAACTAAACTAAAATGACAGCATTAAACATATTGCTAACTCTTTCATATTACTCCCTGCGGAAAAGGACAGAACTAGAGTCAGAGCTGTCCTTTTAGTATAGATTGCTAAATACAGAATCTGTAAACTAAATAGATGTGCTTCTAGTGCTGTCTCTTTCTGCAGGGAGTATTGTGAAAGGGACTGCAATAAAATAAAACATGTCACTTCAATTAAATTTCCAGATTGTGTAAAAAAAATTAGCCACAATATTTAAATTTATTTAATAACAATAGATTACAATCTGCAAGAATTTTCACTATTCAATTTACATCTCAACTATACAAAAGGGAAAGGCTATAAACCTCATGGAGAACGGTCTCATCATGGGGATGAGATGCTCGGGCCTCTTGAGGTCCATGCTGGTGACCTCGTCACCCCGACAGAAACATTTGTGATCCATCGACATCTCTGCACTTGGCAATTTCACTGCTGTTAACCAATTATTGTTAACAAAGCGGTAAGTACTACTATTTATCAGACACACTATAGTTAAAAAAAAAGAATATTAAAATTAAAGAATAATAAATAAGATGCTTTGTTAGAACAGTAAATCTGTATATAATTTTTTATTTTTTTATTTTACATTGTTACTGTCCATTTTAATGTTAATATTGTATTGTTTAAGAATGAAGAATGTTAATAATTTTTCATCTATGAATTTTGCATATCATTCTATGGCTATGATTGTATGCTACTATGTTTAAATATTATGTAACACCTGTAATGTATGTTCTCCAATGTGAGCAAATGAAATGAAAAAATTCTTTCAATTAACAATAAATCCCTGCATAGAGAAATAGGACTTATTATGAACCCCTGTATACTAAGCCCCCTGGCTCAGTGGTGAGTGCTGCGGTAATAACAAGTGGGAGGTCCCTGGTTCGATCCCAATAGGGTCATTTTACGAATTTACAATTTCTGAATTTTCTTTGATTCGGGACTGGCATGGCCCGGTGCCTTCGGCCATGGCTGGTTATGCCCAAGAGACTGATTACCGGCAAATACCCCCAGAGACTCAGCATTACTGTACAATGTTGCGTAGAAAGCGTTAAGGGGTATGGTTTTCATATAACTGCCTACTAGGTTAGCACAAATCAGAACTGCCAACAGGTTAGATCACTGTCAAGGACTACCTTGTAGTGGAATAACATATAAGAAAAAGTATAAGCGTACACAGCACAGGGCCTTAATAGCCTCTATACAAATAGTTCTCGAGCTATAATCTAAAATGTCTATTATCAATCTAGTATCATAGTATGCTGGTATTAAGTAGGTACATACATAAAATACACATAGATAGATAGATATCTAGGAAGCAAGCAATACAGTTTGATATCAATGACATTATGTTTGTAATCAAGAATGAAATAGTAAATTCTTTATCAATGCCTGTTTTAATCATTATAATAAATTGGATAAGATTAAATTCCTGTCTGCAGACGTGATATTGTAATGCAGGTGCTTACTTAGTACACAAAACTGAATTTGCAACAGTTCTGTCAGTTCCGTGTATTGTGAGATGATGATATGAATAAACATTATAAGTATATGAATTAAAAAAAGATTAGGCTCATCGTAGCTTTAAATTCAAGATTAAATAATTCATTATCACCATCATGTTTACTAAGTAATTGCTAAATTAAAAAAGTGTACAATGTTACCTAGTTTGAAGAAAGGAATTTTGAGGATAAGTTGGATGCTTATGTCAAACATTCATTACATATTACTAACAATGCTAGATCAAGTAAACTTTTTCATTGTTTCCTCAAGCATACCACAATAAACAGCTTAAATAGAGTAGGGTTTTTTTAATGTCATTACTGGCAGGAAGGAAAATATTGTAAAATACAGTTGAGTAATTTATGACCATGGCAATATTAGTCATGCACAAGTTAAATACCTATAAATACCTTTCACCCTTATCCAAGCTATAACTTTTAAGAACCTTAATGATCATTTGTCATGCAAAAATCAGCCTAAACCTACACCCATAGCAAGCACTAACAGTTGTGATTACAGCATTTCTACAATCTCAATTGTTTTCTTCAGAAAATTACTTTCTAAGTGCTATTCTAAAAGGAACTAAGTAGGTTATTCTTAAAGGAACTATTTTGTCACAGTTCTAAGGAGATAAGGATACTTATTACTAGATGATGCAACTCTTTAATTTTCTGGGGTAAAATGTAGCCTATGCCTTTCCCAGGGTACACCCTTTCTATGTACCAAATTTCACCAAAAACTGGTTGAAAAGTTTGACCGTCAAAGTGTAGTAGACAGACACACTTTTGCATTTATAATATAAGTGTGGTTTGTCCTATCAATTTAGATAAGCCTTATCACGGTAAAATGACTCGGAATAGCTAGCACTATAGCACTTTCACTATTGGCCAAGATGTATTGTCACAGCAAGAATAGCTACTTAATTTCAGCCCATCACAACAATTGAGATTGTAACATTGATTGAATCAGCTTTTTCTGAATCGGGTTATTAGTGTGAAAACTTAGCAATACTTAATCACAACATTGGAGCTAGGGGACCGTTCAACTAACCTGTCCATTAGTAGCTTTTTCGCATCATTTCCATTTATTTCATTGCATGAATCACTTCGTTCTCTTTTCCTATTCAGTACTTCTTGCACCATCTTTACCTTTGACCCTAAACCGATACTATAACATTACGAAATAACCAAGAACCTATTACCTATTCTTTCGAGTCATGCAAGTCTTTTCGAAATAAAAAATATGAAGGTTGGAAAATAATATGTAAGCACCTCAAATTATCTATTGTTCATAGGTCAAATGGTTTGGAATGTCGAATGATAGTAACATTAGTAACGGTTAAATCCGTTTGTAGCTTGCTAGAAAAATTTAATTCGTAGAATCGGTTTCTAGATGAATCTCTATTGTCTAACAGAAAGTGGAGAATGTATGGACTTTGACATGTTTTTGGGGTTATTAAAATGCCGTTTCAATGAAGTATTGCAAGTATTGTATGTAGGCGATATGTAATCAAAATTACTTACATGAAAAAACTGGAGTTTTTGTAGAGATTAAACACGAAACACACCACGTTAGTAGGCGTGAAAATGACAAATGAGTAATGACAATTGACATTTGACATGACAAATGGTACCGGCCGGAAGCAGACCGAAGAACGTTCAAACTTCAAGGAAATGCCAATGACTAAGGAATATGTATTCACAAATTATCTCTATGGGAAATGCACATGAAATGTCAAAAAATTTGTGTGACCATACTCAATTTACTAAAACTACCAAATTCACTAAGAAAAAATATATCTAGGTATCTAGATCCCGCCACTCAAAGCACACACTCACACTCACACTCGATCTGAGTGTAGTGCGGATTAAATTTTTGTTAAATTTCTACACTAGATGTTGCCCGCGTGGGCTACACAAACAAACCGCTATTTTACACCATTAAAAATTGAATTTTCAAAAATCCTTTCTTAGCGGATATCTTTGTCATAGTAGCTATCTGCATGTCAAATTTCAGACTGATCTGTCCAGTGGTTTGAGCTGTGCGTGAGGATCTCTTTAATTTCCCGGGATAAAAAGCAGTGTATGTCCTTGCTTGCCCTTTACCGAATTTTTATCAAAATAGGTTGAACAGATGGGCCGTGAAAGTGTAGCTTAGCGTAGCGTAGAAAGACAGGCTTTCGAATTTAAAATATTGGTATGGATATGTCACCGTAAGATTGTAAAATCCGTTAGATTATAATATAACGTTTTTTATCTCGATAGATTGTAAACTGTCGACAGATTGTGAACCGTAACATACTGCTTACAATTTAACGCGTTATTTTTCGGTAAATTGTAATATTATTAGGTATATTAACCCGATAGAACCTAAGTGCCCGGCCTGCGGCCGAGCACTACCTGAATGTTCATGTCAAACCCTAACCTAACCTATAGTTCGCGCGCGAGTTGAATGCAGAATAAATCATAAATGTATGGTGACACTTACATTTACTCTGCATTCAACTCGCGCGCGAACTGTAGGTACAAGAAAGATACAAGAAAACGTAAAAACAATAAATATTTCATAAATCAATACTCAGAACATTGAACGGTTCACAATCTTTCGACAGTTTATAATCTCGCGGGATAGAAACCGTTAGATTATAATCTAACGGATTTTACATGACAGATATACGTCAAAACGGCTATCATAACGTGCCGTACATATTCTGTCAACATGTCTAGAAGCATGCTAGAAGTCAAAATAAAACGAATAAAAAGTGTTAAAATGTACTCTGGTCACATTGACAAGTGTCACTATCACAGAATATAGAGAATATTACTATTGTAAAATCAATGTTGTTCTAGGGTAGAAACTAACCATAAAACATTGGGAAAAAGAAACCTGCCATTAATACATAATTGGAAATTCCCAGCTTTCACAAAGCGTGTCTCCTCCATTCCACGCGTCATTGGCGAGGTATATTGTACGGTTTGTACCCATTTGGTACAAACGCAAGCCATAAAACCAAGAATTGAATTGAATTGAAAATCAATGTAAAATAAAATAAATATAAAAGAAAGAATTTCAATTATTTAAGAATTAGTAATTGAATTGAATTTATGAACATTAAATCTATAATTTTAATTGTAAAAATTATCTAAAATACCCGATTTACGTTAAAAGACGTAGTACTTGTTTCGAAGTGTGTAGAGGTTAAGTAAGATGGCGTTGTTTACGTTTATTTGAAACTTGAAATCAATCATCGTAACTAGATGGCGCTCGACTTGCATGCTTGAGTTGCATGTAAAGCCGAAAGATGGCTACCAGAGACAATGGCTGCAGCCTGCAGCTATCTGCAGTACAGCACTATACCTTAACTTTTTTTCTGGTCGGTCCACTATACCTAGATAATTATCACATCAATGTTGCAACTTTATTATTATGAATTAATAACTAAGTTACAGAAACAGAAAACACTCACAGAAATTGGTAAACAATCGGACGAGTGCGACTGGCCGTTTGCCTTTTGCAATTTTATTTCCGGATTCCTGCTTATTTTTATTTTAGGCATTCGCTTCAAATTGCAATACTCAAATAATTTAAATAATTATGTTGTTTATTGGGTTTCTAGTGCAGTAGAATACAACTCCAGAGTTAGTAAGTTGGCAGTGATAAGCCATCGTCAGATTTCCACCCTCGTGTGTTATGAGAGTAAGGGAATAGAGAGAGAGTGTACCTACTGTTACTGTTGTGTGTACTGCTAGTGTCTGTTGACTGTACACAATAGTTCCTGCACGTTGGTCTCCCGAGTCCCGTCTCTGTTGAAATATCCAGCGCGGTCGGAAGGTAAGGTTTTTTATAGAGGGGTGTTTTAAGTTTAACGTGTATACATCTGTGTGTCTGTCTGTGGCATCGTAGTTCCCAAACTGATGAACCAATTTCGATTAAGTATTTTTTGTTTGAAAGGTGACTTGATCTAAAGTGTTCTCTAGGATTCAAGTAGTAGGGTATTTGCCGGTTCTACCCCACTCTGTCGTGGTGGTCCAGTCGTCCCTCCGTGCCAGGCCAAAAGTAGAAAAAAAAAAGGTTTTGGGGCACGCTGAATCGATTGCGCTCACTTCCGTCGTCGTATCTTTAACGGTTTATTTAAGTGAATATTTGAAAGAGAAGAAATGGTAGCCATGAGAGATGCCTTTGAACCTCATACAATAAAGCAATGAGCAAGCAATTAATGAGTGAGGTAATTAGGTAATAGTTAACGAGGTAGGGTTCGTTTTAGATAAGATTGTAATCGTTAATTAGATCAGTTTATTTAGTTCTTTTCCAGTTGTTGAAGGGATGCGTCATGTGAGAAACTTCCACAGGTCTGATCGAATCGAAATTATAGTATCCTGCTATTTATTATAAACTTATCCAACCCAGTGGCCAAAATTGGAATTATTTTTTATATTTTTTTCATTATTATTTTATTTTTAATGTAGTTATACCAACTAGCGACGCTGTGACCGGTTGAGAAAGTTTGTAGGACCATGTACCTACTTCTATATTTCAGGGACTTCAACGAATTGTTTCATCCAAAGTCCGGTTATTTTACATTTAGAATCTTTTTAATTATTGTTCTTAGACTTGACTAGCCCTAGATCGGCTAGGGTGGTATAAAAACATAATTCGGTGAAGACGGATGGGTGTCGGCCACTTACCCGGTGTTTGCCCGGGGAAGAGCGATTTGTGTACCCGGCCGGCTAATTCATCTTGGCGACAGCTTAATTAATAAGCGGGGGTATTCCACGGTTTTTGCTCACCATACCTACATTTTCTTGATTGCTTATTCGATCATAGGTATCTGCTTATTTTGGTTAAAATAAACTAGATGATGTCCGCGTCTTCGTCCGCGTGAGTTAAGTTTTATAATATAATTTCCCGGAAATTTTCCAGAATAAAAATTATTTATTTATTTTATATATTTAGTACCAAACTTAAAAACTAAACATAAAAATTTAAAGGACATGTACAAGGACAACTTATCTCTAGAAGAGATTTCTTCCAGCAGCCCTAGAATGTGTGACTGAATGGGAATTATCCTATGTCTTCCCCAAATTGTATCCTACCTCTATACGGAATTTCATCAAAATCTGTTATAATAGTTTCAAAAACGGATGGGCCGTTAAAGCATATCAGACAGACAGAACACAACCACCACCATACTAGCCCAGTAACGTACCACTGCTGGGCACAGGCCTCCACTCTTAAATATAGGAGAGAGGGAATTAAAGCTTAGACCTACCACGCTGCTCCAATGCGTGTTGGCGGGCTTTGATGACTATTATCTTAATATTAGTGATAATAACCGGGACCGACGTCTTAATGTGCTCTCCGAGGCACGGGGGTAAAGCAACGTCAACTTCCCAACTCCGGGCTAGTACTGAGAATGTTTAATCAGAAAAACCCAATAGGTACCTATTTAATGTAATGTAATTCGTCAATTTTATATCCGGGTGGAATAAAACCTGCCAAACTCGTTGGGACAAAGTGAACTGGGGCCTGGTGGGAGTTACTTTACCTTTTCGATCGTGTTAAAGTTAACTAAGTATAAATTTGTATGGAATTCTTACGTGCAGTCTGCTTGATGTCAGCATAGGCACTCCATCAATTTCATACAAATGGTAGTCACTAGTCAACTTTAAAGCGATCGAATAGGTTAAAAATCTCCCACTAGGCCCGCTGAAGGCTTCACGCTGTCATCAATCATCGCGACAAATGAAATCGCTTCACCGCGCGAGTCAATCACTGTGCTGTAATATTGCTCGTGGTGTGAAACGGTTATTGCGCGTGGAATATTGTGACGAAGAAATAACGACCTACTGTTCTTCTCTGTGAATGCAATCAATCATTGTTTTGGTTCATTTATCTTTTATTGCTTTGATATAATATAGAACATTATTGCTTTGGATAGGTATAGCTGAGACTTCAGCTTTAGGTATTTACTAGTTATTCAAGTTCATATTGATTCATTAGTTCATGTTCATGATAAAAAGGCCTCAATCTGTCATTTAGTATCGTGACTGTCATACTACTAAGTATTACCTACTTGTTGATCCGCAATTTGTTCTTAGTGAGTGCCTAGTGCCTACGTCATAAAAAACCCACTATCAAGTTTCTAACGCTCGTTTCGCTCGCCCTTATTATACAAGTTTAAACATTGTGCTCTATATCTTTTCGAAACTAAAAAGTAAGTATTGTAGTACCTAAACTTTTGCCCGTATTAGCTTATTATTCAAACTTCAATCTTTTTTTAACCGACTTCCAAAAAAGGAGGAGGTTCTCAATTCGGCGCGTATTTTGTATTCAACTAAACGAATTAATCTACCGCTAGTTCGGAATGCCATTCCTACCGAGAAAAGTCAGCAAGAAGCTCGGTGGTTGCTCTTTTAGATCAAAAATTACAGTCATTATAAGGATACAAGTATAACTGTAGTTCCAAGCATAGCTGGAGCGAGTCAAAGCCATTATTCTATCTATATTATCAACTGGATGCTGATCATGCTAATGTCCAAAGGATCTCGTTTCTCTTTAAAGGTAAAGGTAGCTTTAAGTCGGCATTGATAAATGATTATTTAATTATTTCACGTAGGATAACCTGTGTCGCTTATGATACGCCAAGACTCAAGAGTCAAGACTGTAAATATACTACTGAATATATTCTACTGAGAAGAGCCGCAAGAAACTCAGCAGTGGCTCTATTCATAAAAAGAAAAAATGTTACATACGTAATGTTACACTGTAAATAATACACAACACATGCGTTAAGTAACAAGTTGAAGTATCAGGTACACTGAGTTATGCCCCTGGATGCGAAGCCGGTTGCTTCCATGCAACTTTGTTATTAAGAAAATCCTCAATCGTGTAGTACATTGAGTAAGTCAGGTCCCAAGCTCATGATGATTACTCTGACTGGAGCTGTAGTTAGTAGTGGGGAGGTGGTAGGTACCTACTACCTAGAGCTATTAAATTAACCTGTTACGCGGCAATCACCCTTAGCGCGAATACCTGGAAAATGAAAGGGGACGATATTGAGTTTGCACGCCCCGAGCGGCCCTATAAGCGGCCCTCATTTAGGGCTGCCACCTAAACTTAGAACTTTAACAAACTAGAAGTTTTTTCGCTATAATCCGCCAAAGCAGACAAGTTTATGTGGTACAGCGTGTAGCTTGTACGTGTAGCTTGCGAATCAATCAATCATCAATCAAATCTTCCAAATTATTCTCAACGCACGTTTCACTCCGACACTGGAGCATCTTCAGATGACTTCAGAACCGGTGGTAGAGTCTTGACTTATAATAAGTATCACAAGTTGTTCTACGTGAAATAAATAAATCATTATATTGAATAGAAGCAGGCGTTACTTTGCGGAAGTCCATGATAATGAATGAACCAAAAGTACAATCCACCACACCTAAATCTAAATCTATGTGGTACAGTGTGTTTCTTGCACTTTCAGTGAGCCAGCAATTCGCACCGGCACAGCAATACAATCGTGCATTGTCGAGTCAACATCTCCTGAGGATACTCCGATGTCAGAGTGAAACGTACTCGTACCTACGTTGAGAAAAATTTGGAAGATTTATTGTGTTGTATGTGCCGGAGCAAATTGCTGGCTTACTGGGCGGCGAATAGGTATCGCAAGCTGCAAGTGCAACAAACACACTGTACCACATACAATTGTCTACTGTGGCGGATTACAGCGAATTAAACTTTTAGTTCATTCTTTCTTAAATAAATCATATTATAGGGGTTACGCATTGGGGGCGACTAAAACTCTAGACGTGGTAACCCTGGCCATAATTTAATTTGCCGCGCTACTTTGCTAAGCGATTTGGTTATTTTCTCATCCTGATATCGCGGCTGGTTTCCCATTTTTTCGGCTGTGATAACACTGATAACGTGCTCGTGAGATTAGGTTCGTGGATTATCTCACTCGTTGAATGTGCTTTTGATGACATATTTCTTGAGAAATTTCATCTATTCTTGGAATTAGGTTTCTAATTTGACCGAACAATATTATTACCATAAGGCTGGCCATACACGGACTGCTGGAGCAGTTAGCCAGTGATCAACATACACAGACCGCTCTTGCAATCATAGTAAACAGCTTGAAGCTACCATTGATTACTGCTGCCAACGGCCCGAAGCAGTCCCAACTGCTCGAGCAGTTTCATGTATGTATGTACTGTATACGTAGAAGACTGTAGTTCACTATGCAGTCGCAGCTTCAAGCTGTCCGTGTATGGCCGGCTTAAGACTGCTCGAACCTGCCCCCAGATTGTGTTAGGAACGTACCTAATCGTTATCGTTTGTCAAACGGATAATCCGACCTGTTGAAGGAGTCTATAGATGTATGCACGTCAAAAAGCATGTCGAGTAATATGTTTCAGCTGCCAAATAATAACGATTTGCTTAGACAGTTGGGCCTGTGAAGTGGTATAGTAGTTCAAAGAAAGCGTATTGGTAGACCACTCACCAAATCCGGTTTCCGATTAACGTTTTTTCGACGCGTTTATGCTCGTTTTTGGAAGAGCGTTTAGGTGCGTAGGTGCGCGCCCATTGCCACACGCGCCACTCTTACAAGCGTTGACACGCCTAAAAGCTCGTATACTACTGACTACTATCACATAATAGGTAATAGTACGCTGCTACTACTACTGACTGACCCACGACCCGGAATAAGCGTCTGTACGCGCATTCGGTTTTCTGAAGCGCAAAATGTGGCGCGCGTGTCAGCCCGTAAGCCGATATGAGCTTATACGCGCAAGAAACTACGTTAATCTGTAACCGCCCTAAGAACGGAAGGAATCAAGCTTAGCAAGCCGCTGGGCAGGCAGCGCAAGATAGTGGCGTGTTCAGCAGTGGACGTCTATTGGTTGACGAGTGACGACCACTCACGGCGACGATATCATGAGAAACTAGCAGCTAATGCCCGGTACTTAATCCAGAGATTTTGAGGTTTTCCGTGGGAACTCTTTAATTTTCCGGGATAAAAAGTATCCTGTGTTATTCCGGACTATAATCTATCTCTGTGCCACTCATCCAGATCCATTCAGCCGCTCTGGCGTGATTGAATAACAAACATCGATCCATTCAAACTTTCGCATTTATAATATTAGTATAGATAGGTTGATTGCCTACAATAGGGTACGGATGTCATCATGCAAAGTTCGCATTTAACCGCTAACAGATAGTAGGTAACAGCGTAGTTACTAACAGTTGACTCTCCAAGGCAATCTCAAATTTTACTCCATTTAGAACAACGTGTATAAGTTTGTTTCGATGACGTCGAAGCGATGGCTTTGCTAAAGCTTTTCCCGTACTACGGATTTCCTAATTCGATTCAGGAGGTTAGATGTCCATCTGTCCCGCTTGAAAACTTTCTTCTTGTGTGAGAGTCTTACTGAGAGTCGCAATATCTACGTTTAATTGTATTAACGGTGAGGTGGTACATTTTCATTATTATTTTGCGTAAGTAAGTAACATGAAATACTCCTACAATAATATAATAGGTACCTACTTTGTATTTTGGCGCTTAGATAACAACTTGGGATCACTACCAAAGTTAGACTGAGATCTACAGAGCGTACTTTGACTTGGCTCAGACTTTACTCAGAGTGAACGAACTGGACGACAAACGAGATGGACTTATGTGAGTAACATAATATTATATCTGTCTGGTTTTAACCATGTCTTAAGTCTAAGCAAAGTCAAATTTCGCTCTATAGATCTCACCCTTAGAGTTAGCTATAAATTCTATTAAAATGAGTATAAACAGAAAAATATACTGCCGATCTATATCTATACTAATATTATAACTGCAAAACTTTGTATGGATGGATGTATGGATGTTTGTTACTCCATCACGCCCCAACGGCTGCACGGATCTTGCTGAAATTTGGCACAGAGGAAGATTATAGTCTGGAATAACACATGCTACTTTTACTAAGGAAAACTAAGGAGTTCCCGCGGGAACCAAAAAACCTCAATCCATGCGGACGTAGTCGCGGGCATCAGCTAGTAAATCATAAGTTAAAACCAACTAACAATCGAACCCGGATCATTTCGCCCAAATAATTACAATCGAGTTGCAAGTGGTAGGGGTCGATAGGTCGCAACTGTGAACAACAACTACGTGGAAACTATCAAACTCCACGATTCCATTACTGGCGAACCCGGGACACTTTGTCGCTTGGGAATGCGCACAGGTAAGATTTTGGACACGACTATTTTGTCGCAAGTGGTAGCTGCGACTTTATTTCAATTTCAATTTTAAATATTTATTTATTCAATTTAATTAGACATCCAAAACGTATAAAACATGATGGTGATAATCAATAAAGCTATGAGGGTTCCAAGCGCGCCCTGGTCTGAGAAGAGCCCACAACAAACTCAGCCGGGGTTTTTCATTATCACCATCTCACAAAATAATTTTTATTTCTACACACTATGTTGAAGTCGGGCGTGCCTGACGCGTCAACTTGGCCTATCTTTGTTATATACTCGCCCGACTTCAAGTTCAACATAGTGTGTAGAAATAAAAATTTTTTTTACTGTACAGTGGCTTTGGAAGTCGGTTTTTTGGAAAGAATTTTTATTTTTAACGTTTTAGGTACCCTGCAGCATCTGAGTTGAGGAGTTGGGACTTGGGTTTAAGTATGAAGTCGTTGCTTGAAATCTACAATATGAATTCACCATTAAAAAATCCTAAATAGCTATTTTTAAGCAGTAATTCTGTACCCGGCAGCATCAGGGTTGAGGAGTATTGGGTCTCAGAGTTGAATCGTATACACGTGACTTGATACCTACTAATGTATTAATTCACCATCAAAATTTCCTAACTTTTTAACCTTTTGGACCATAGGTACCTACAGCATCAGGATTGAGGATTTGGAGTCAGAATTTTTTATGGGACCACCTCGCGAGCTTCCTCTAACTATTGAAAAAATATTTTCAAATCGGTTTAGAAACCACGGAGATATGCAGTAACATACATTAAAAAAAACATACGCGTCGAATTGAGAACCTCCTCCTTTTTTTTAAGTCGGTTAAAAAATTTAATTTTAAGTTTTACAAAAACTTTTTATAATATTACATACTTACCCTCTCTGTCACTCTAAGAGGTATAGATGGAGATAGATAAAGCGTAAATAAGGCTTTTTGTCACGAACTTTTCCAGGCTGGTTTTACACTCTTACCCGACTACGTCAAAGCCAAAAGGAAGGTTTATGATTTTAGCAGTTTATGTTTGTATTTGTGAATGTTCCACCGTAGCGTCTAAACTACTGGGCAGATTTTGATGAATGAGGTCTCAATCGATTTGTTATTGTGGTCCGGGTGACATAGGCTACATTAAACTAACAAAATCGATATGACGGATGTTAGTTACATTCAAAAAAGTAGGGGCCTCTAATTTTTTTTGCTAATGTTCTGTAAATGAAAGAGGAGAAAATTCTGAATTCATAAATATTAATATTAAGCATAATTTTAAAATATAATATACCAAGCGACAGAAAAACAATTTTACAGTATTATTTCCGTTGAAAGAAAAACAGTTTATTCACCAGTGGATTTACAGACAAAACTAGATCCAAATGTAACACTTTCGTCTGTGACACCATCCAGAAAGGTTCAGCTTTTTGTTCTGCGTTGTATGCCCATAAATGCATGCAAAGCAAGGCGTAGTCAGGTTAAAGTATAAAACCTTTTTATAGTGTTATTTAGTTAACATTTTGGAAACGAACACTCGCTCTTTGGAAAGCATAAACGAATGGAACAACCAAAAACGACGCTTGTAGTTTTCTAAAAACCGTTGAAATAAAGTGAAATTCGTTTTAGGTAGGTTTCAACGTTAGATTCACTGTACAATATTGTGGGTACATTTTAGAAACGAGCACTCGACATTTCGAACGTATTTGTGCAAAACAAAGCAATGTAGCAAAGGGTTTTCATTTTGGCGGTGCCGCCATGATGGATGGCGCCAGCTGACAGGTGAAACGGTCATGTTGGTATTCCCTGCTGCTTCTTGCTTTGTGGAAAATTATGTTCTTGACATACGAATGTGAATGTTTCTTTTTTATATTTAGCTTATCACCTTGACATAATACAATCATTTTTACCACAGTTACAGTGTACCACACTTAAACGTCTTAATAGTACATTACATCGCGAGACCGGGAAGTACGCGTTTTCTGGTCGATTGTTAGTTAGACGGCTGAGCTACGCGAGGCTACATTCTTTACTGGCCTAGGCCGGGAATTTAACTTTCGAACTCATTTACAGGGTATGAAATGTGCACATTTCATATGATTTTTTAGAAAAAGAAATTTAATTGCACGTAATTATTAATCTAAAAAAGACACTCGTATATTTGGAAAAACGTTTAAGCAAAACTCTCATATTATTATTTACGTCCTGGAATGTTACATTTGCTGTATTGTACATTTTAGAAACAAGCATTCGGTATTTGGAGCGTGCCTACAAAGCAAAGCAAGGTAACAAAGTGGATTTCATTTTGGCGGCGCCACCATGATGGATGACGGCAGCTGACAGGTCAGGCGGCCATGTTGCCAGTTTGTTCTATTGTTTTGTGGAAAATTACGTTTAAAAGTCTAGCCCCACTATAGACGCACGGCGCTGCGCGGCACTTAGCGGCAGGCACAGAGATACACTGCGACATAATTGTAGGTATAAATAATACTTTCCGCTACGTACCGCGCCTCGCCGCGTCTATGAAGTGGGGCTAGACCTATAGGAAGCGTCAATGGAAACTTTTATTTTTTATTGCTTTACACTACCTACTAGCGTATACCTCAATGTAACCCGTTCACCCGTTTACCTATAAGGGGAGAGTCGGTCTGATCTAATAAGGAGGATTTAAATTAAAAATTCAAAACAACACATTCATGTTAAAGACATACCTTCATACCTTCAGAAATTGATCACTCTTGTAGAAGTCGCTCACACTCTTTCGTCCACGAAATTGCATTTTGTCTTGTATAGCTACTGTCTATACAGTAAACGCTTAGACGAGGGATGGTGAAAATGCTCGTATTTCAAACGAAATAGAAGCTTGTAAGTAATATTTTAAAACTGAAAAATGTGCCAACTACTACCTACTACTGCTAATACTACCAACGACGCTTAAACTTTAAGCGTTGGTAGTATGACCCTAAAGTAATACTTAAGCAATATTACTCAAAATGATAATTTGATGTAACGTACCTTGACTTTCCTGAAATAAGGATTGTAATTAAAACACGAAAGTCTACAATAATGAAACAATGGCGTTAAGCGTTGGCAGGACGGCCCCAGAACTTTTTTATTATTTATTTTAATGGGTAATACTTATGCTAAAAGTGGGCCAAGAATTCAGTTAAGATAGTACGGTCGGCAAATAACTTTATGTAGTTGACTGTCGTCGCCCGGCGTAAGAGTGAATTATGCGGTGCCCTCATCAAGACATAGCACTCTCCGGCGCGGGAGAATTATGCGACAGCTAGGGTTTCAGCTATTTCAATGAATAGTAAGGCAATAATTTTATTCTATGCAATACATATATTAAATACTATAATTAAATAACCCGGGACTTCATCAATGTGGATTGGGATATTGAGATAAAATATTTTTAGTTATTCCAGGCTATAATCTATATCTGTGCCAAATTTCATCAAGTTCGTTCAGCCGTTGTTGCGTGATCGAGTAACAAACATCCATCCAAACTTTTGCATTTTTAAGTAAGTAAAGTAAGTAAAAACACTTTATTACACACAAACAATTAACAAAACAGAGATAAAACTAATCATGAAATAATTTACAACTTGTTGCGGTGTAAAGGCGGCCTTATCACTAAGAGTGATCTCTTCCAGGCAACCTTTATGAAAGGAGATCGGTTGCATGTTGACAGGGTGGTGCAAAGTGCACACAGTTTTTAATATAGAAAATGCAATATATTATTATATACTAGCGCGTAGGACACTAGCGTATGCCTATGCCCGCGACTTCGTCGGCGTCGCGGGTAGACGTGGGCGGGCAGTTCTTAAAAAAATTATTAAAAAATTAATATTTAGCCACATTGGCGGTGGAATTTCGAAAATTCCTTTTTTGATTGAAACGCTTGCTTGTGACGTCATCCTATTTTAACGCCATTTTTTACTTTAATCGATAGTTTAAAATGGTTATCAAATAAATATAAAACGAACAGGGGACATGATAGTATGTATGTTGAGAGATCCCTTATTTACTGAATTTTCGCTTAAAATAATTAATTTTTGATATAGACAACATCCCAATTTGAACAAATTAACGCCTTCCATCCAATCTCTTAAACTTCGTGAAAATAATAATTCTCACCCAAACAAACTAGATTAGGTTATGTACGCTAGAACACTCGTGTTAATATATTTTAAGCCGTAGCTCAAAATGGCTCAAAGTGAATCAAGGATGCGGGATGCTGGGCGGGATGAAATATGCAACCACTCGGTCCGGAGATGGCTACGGTTTACTTTGAGTGGATTAAAAATTGACGTAACTTTCTCATTGAATTGTGTTTGCTTGAAAATTTATCTTTTTCTACACGACTGGCCAAAGAAGGAGTGTAATGCTTTAGGGATTAAAAATGTAAAAACCGACCAGGGGCCTTATTGTGTAAAAATTTTTGCAACAGAATAACGATCGCAATTAGCTCTGATTGGTTTACACTCTTCCGCTATTGGCCAAAAATATTCAAAATGCTAGCAAGAATAGCTACCATGAATTCAGTCAATTACAACGATTGAGATTGTCACAATGATTGGTGCAGGTATATAATAGAGCTACAGAATTCCGACCGGAATATTAAAGGAAAAGGTTCATTTTAGGCCTACTCTTGTACACTCTACCATGAGTATAATAAAATACATAGATTGTATTAAAATATAATAATTTAGAACATTAAAGTAAATAACGAGCAAAAAAATAAAAATGTATTTCAAGTTTTCGATACGTTTCCAAGATGGCAACCTTCAGCCATAGAGAAGACAGTAGGCGCGAAATATATCAAATGTCATTTCTGATATTCACTGTCAAAATAACGTGTTTTTATTTTGAAAACGTCAAATACACGAATCCGCCATTGTTACCCACTCATGTCTAGTGTTCCATAACTTGGAAGGATTAAATAATTTTAGCACTGAAATTACGATGAATTCGTAGATTTGACCAATAAAAACTGGTCTAGTATTTTATTTTCCTTCGTTTCTCTACTTGTACAAGACTTGGCCTACGCCCCATACAAATCTCAACCGTCTCCTTTGTAAGTTAAAGGTAAGAAGAGGCACATTATAAAATGTTGAGACGTTTTTATTTTACTGAGAGTAAAAGAATTAATTCTGGGAAACTACTTTTGTTAGAAAGCCAAAAATAGAATCAAATAGAGAAATTGTTCCAGAGAGGGTTTTCTTGCGAGTTACATATAAGAAGCTGCAGTGCTCAGCACTTGGTTAAATCATCAACTAACACGTCTAGGAGTGTGCTCTCTTTCATATTGAACTTTACTGACATTTTACACCGTAAATGTCATGTAAAATGTAAATGTAATGTCAAATGTAATTAGTTTTTAGTATTAATATTATCCTGTATCAATGGAAGGAATTACCCTTTGCAATGCAGGTTATCCCAACGTAGAGGGTAGGGACCACTATACAATTTTGTCACAGTCTTTTTATGAAAATAAATATTTTTCTTATTCTAATTCTTATTTAAAGCTTAATTGATAGGCTAATTGATAATGCTCGCAGTTTACTGGATGATGTCCACGACATACCGCGTGGATTTAGGTTTAAAAACCCCGAGGAGATTTTCGTATTCTCGGCATAAAAAGTAGCCACTTTCTAGGTTTTCAACAGCACCCATGGAAAAAATCTTCAATCAGTAACTTTCTTGCAGCGTAATTGAAAGAGAAACACGTTTTAGCATTCCTAATATTATAGTTGGATAGGATATAATGTGAATGTTTGACCCCTTTACTTTCCTATGTTAAACTTGGTTTCAAAGTAAATGGGATTGAATAATGGAGGATTAATTATGAAATCACTGTGACAGATACTCCATTTACTTTTAAACCAAGCGGTCACACACTTCGGCAGCGGCAAATATTGCCTGAAGCATCTCCCCTCGAGGGATTGAATCTCTTTGCTCGCCTGGTCTAAATGTATGCACATTAGTTATTCCGACTGCGCCATGCGGAGTGCAAAATGCAAACGCTCTTTCTTACATTTCATTACTTAGGTAGGTCTTATTAAAACCGGTACAGTAAACACCAGTTAAATAACTCTGTGAGTGAGCAATGCGACTCAGCAAAGGATTGTTAACAATTACTTTGTCTTGCACCGGCGAACTTATTTACCCAAGCGCTATTTACGTAGGTAACGTTATTTAAGTCGCATATTTTTATGAGTTCAATTTATCCATACCAATATATAAATATAAATGCTGTCTGAAATTTGTCTGTCTGACTGTCTGCTACGCTTTCCCGGCCCATCTTTTCAACCGATTTTGAACCTCAATCCACGCGAACGAAGTCACGGGTATCATCTAGCAATAAATAAAGTGTAAATAGGTAGATAGATACCTACAGTTCGCGCGCGAATTGAATGCCGAGTAAATCTATGTGTCACCATTTTCATACATTTGCTCTGCATTCAACTCGTGCGCGAACTATACTTAGGTAACCGCAGTCCCAATAATTGCTGGAATGAGTCAATTGTCAAATATTTATACAAATTCCAAAAAAATCAAGTCATCCAAATTAAAGTCTAAATTCGTAGGGTCGCCATTACGGCAACTTAGCTCTACAACGCCTATCAGAGGCCCAAATGTCTAAGCAATTAATCGTTATCATTTACAGCTTAAAACTGACCGAACTGTTTGAGGAGTTCATACATGCTTTTGACGTGCATGCATCTATGAACTCCATGCCCCCCGATTGTGGAAACAGCCCGCGATTGTGTAAGGAAATCGTAATCGTTTGTCAAACGGATAATTCGACCATTTTGAGGAGGTCAAAGATGCCTCAAAATGGCACTTCAAAAAGCATGTATTTTAAAAAAAAGGTTTACTTAGATAATCGAACCTCTGGTCGTCGAATTATCAGTTTGACAAACGAAAACATGACAGATTAAATAACTTAATACTTGTGGTAAGTTCTCAAACTTATTCACTCTGTAAAACCCTTCAATTTCTTGTTATAAACTAATCTCGAGTAGGTAAGTCGATCGTAGTTTTGCAGGCTTCTGTTATCATGCGAAGTTTAAAAGTGACTAAATAAGGTTCAGTTAGGTTAGGATATTAGTAACTTTTAGATATGCTTATGCACGTTTATTTTCATACTTGCTGATGCCCGCGACTTCGTCTGCGTGGATTGAGGTTTTGTTGTCCTTGTCTTTTGAGTAGGTACCTATATCCTATAATATTATACTTAGTGAACTTCCATTATTTAATAACGTTTTTTAAATTTGATTGATTTACAGTGCAATCGTCTAATCATCATCATTGCTCACCTCATCATTGCTTTGCACTAAGCATGATTGTCGTCAACTGCAAGCCTATCATAACGGCATAATATAATGTTTCAAGCAAATAAACGATTGATTGATTGATTGATCACGCAATAATTAAAAAGTTATATTAAGCCTATATTGTAGGACCTAGAGTATAGGTGAGTTTCTTGCCGGCTCTTCTCGGCGGAATCTACTTTCCGAACCGGTGGTAGAGTCAAAACATGACACTAGCATAAGAGACACCTGTATGTCCTACATGTTTAAATAAATAAACTGAACTGAACTGATCTGGGGTTATTATAACTTTTTTTAGAGTCTAGGTAATTACCCCTAATCAGTTTCGTAGCGTATACCGGAACGCTAAATCACTTGCAGGTAATCTGTGTAATGTGCCGGTAGGGTGGTATCTAGCTACAGCCGAAGCCTCCCAGACCAGAACCAGGGAAAATTCAGAAATAATGAATTCACAAAATTTACCCTTCCAGGGATAGAACCCGGGACCTCCCGCTCAAAACAATAGCGCTCACCACTGTGCCAGGGTGGTCGTCGTCGGAGCACCGATAAGTTAAATTTGCCATCGTCACGTACGACGCGTGGGGGACGCTTTAGAATATTATTACCAAGAATTCATGAAACGCGCCTTTTTGCACCAAATTCGTTGCTAGGAAAATGGGGAAAGCTTAGTCAGTGATATCACGCAAATGATTTTGTTCGGCCGCTAGAAAATTGTGCTAAAGGTATTTTTTGTTGGATTTGATCCTCTCCCATCGACAGGGTTTCCTATCACTATAGTGATAAGGCCGCCTTTGCGCATTACCACAGTTTCCTGTCTTCTGTTTTGTATGCAAAATGTTGTACCTATGTGTTAAGATGCAATAAAGACATACCTACTACCACTACTGCTACTCTCTTTTCTTTTCGGAGTTATGTGCACAGGGGGCTTACTAGAAAGAAAGAAAGAAAATCAATTTATACTACCATCGCATAAAGCACTATTATTTGAATATTGTTGAAGCTCTTGTTTCAGAATAATTAATTATATAGTTAAGTTATAATCCTCATTTCAGGGACGTCAAGACCCAAGATATGTCATAATATAAAACTGCAATTCCAAAACAATACTGTTTTATGCGATGATAGCTAGCCCACAGGTCTGCCAATCCGCACGAGGCCAGTGTTAAAAAAAAAATTATTTTAATTAAAGGTCCGAAAGGAGAAGTCGTCTCCACTAGGCTATCACGCTTCTAAATAACTTTTTTTTAAGATTAGCCATCTACGCGGGAGATATTATAGTACACAGTGTGTTCGCATACACAGTTGCATTCTCTGCTACTTTACTCTCATAGCCCGATCGGACGGAAAATCCGATACGACCGAAGAGAGATCAGGCAGAGGCTTAACGTGTTCTCCGAGGCAGGGGGGTGAAACACAGCCAACTACCTACCTCCAGGCTAGTACTAAGAATTTCTAGTCAGAAAAACCCAATACATAATTATGGCCCGACCCGACCCGAACACCAGCCGCTGTCGAACATGCTAACCACTAGACCAACGAGGCAATGCTTCTAAATAACATAGAACTAAATACAATGTATTCTAGTACATTACAATAATGTATGGGGAGTGGGGAAGTGGGTATACAGCGGCAATTCCGTCAGCGCCACGATCCGCAAATGTATTTCCCCTGTCGGCTGTCAATAGCAGCTGCAGCTACTTTGTGGCTATTTTATATTGCCCGCAACACGGAGCTATTTATTGCCATTGCATTTATACAAAATATAAGAAATGTAAACTAATTACGTCTCTTCCTTTTGGTATTTAAGGCGCTCTCAGTTCACGAGATTAAAATACACGAAATCGAGCAAGCGCATGTTGCCCTTGCCCAAGAAGGGAAGAAATAATTTGCAAAAAATATTACTGCTCAATAAAAAATAATCCGACAGTCTTTAAGATTTAGAAATTGAAATTTTATGCAATATTTTTAGTTCGGAATGCGATTCCCACAGAGTATACTTACCTAAGTACAAAAAATAAGAAACTCCGCGGTTGTTTTTATTTAAATTACAATAATAAAGTGTAGATGCTTGAATGGACTACCAGGATTGTCCTGAGAGCCGTGGAATACCTCTCCACTCCTCAAGCACCTCAGGTTATGTTGCCCCCTTGCCGCTACGTCACTATGTGCTAACGGCTGTTTCCGGGGGCCCATTTACTGAGTGTGCGAGTCACCCCCTGCCATTTTATCCGTGTAAAATAACATTGGGCATCATAGTACTTCCATAGACCTATTTCACCAGTCCATTATAGCAACCCAAACCCGTAGACCCATACCTATAATTTATGTCCATGTTTTTCAAAAGTCCTGCACTAACCGGGGATTGTCCTTGGGTGCACTCGCATAGTGCATATAGGGATATTCGCTGGTTGGTGTCACATTTCCTTTAGAGTAAAATTGTCTAACGGGCCTCTGCGAGTTGGTTTCGGCCCCTCGTATGCCTTCCAAAGGCCCGGGACCCCATGGTCCCGAGATGGAAGAGAAAGTGTAGATGCAAAAGTTTCCAGTCTCAAGTCTCTGGAGCAAGTCAAATCCAAGCTTTTTTGTCATTCACATCTCATCTCTCGGCTTTTGTCAGGAGCAATTATCTACTTTTTAACCGACTTCAAAAAAAGGAGGAGGTTCTCAATTCGACTGTTTGTTTTTTTTTTGTTTTTTTTTGTATGTTTGTTACGCGATTTCTCCGCCAATTATGAACCGATTTTGATAATTCTTTTTTTGTTTGGTAGGTCATACTTCAGAGGTGGTCCCATTTTAATTTGGTGAAGATCTGATGAATATCTCCGGAGATGGAGAACGGAACTCCTCAATGGATAAGAGTAAATTGCTCGCGATCAGTGTGATAGTTTTGTAAACAGTATGTTTTAACCATGCATAGCATACCTTTTTTTTTTAGGGTTCCGCACCAATATGGTAAAGATGGAACCCTTATGGTGCGACTTTCTCCGTCCGTCTGTCACAGTCGATTATTTCAGTAACTATTAAAGCTATTGACATGAAATTTGGAATAGTTGTATATAATAGCGGCCCAATATCATGGAAATAAAAAAAAATGAAAATTATTTTTAGTTTAATTAAAAAAGTGGGGAAAATCAGGGGTTTGAAATTTCAAAGTAGGATAACTATACCAAGTGGGGTATCATATGAAAGGACTTTGTACTTGACTTGTCTAAGTTAGACAAGTCGACGAGTAACGATTAAACGACGTTATTCTTAATAACGCTAAGTTTTTACTAGCGTTCTGGTTACATCCTGTATTTTAAAACAGTGGGGCCACTAAAAATTGTGAAATAAAAAATTTTCAAAAAAAAAAAACCGACTTCAAAAACCACAAACACTAAAAAGTAAAAAATAATTTAATTTATTATGTATACAAGAGTTAATGTAGTTCTATAATAACATTTTTTGGAGTCGGTACCAATTAGCCGCATGAACCGTCTACCTACTCTTCATTATTGTTGACGTGACTCCACATTGGCACCGACTCCAAAAAATTTTATTATAGAACTACATTAACTCTTGTATACATAATAAATTAAATTATTTTTTACTTTTTAGTGTTTGTGGTTTTTGAAGTCGGTATTTTTTTTTTTGAATTTTTTTTATAATGGATTACTTCAACTTGTGTAAAATACTTACTTAGAATTTGTACCATCATAATAGTAGGAAAGCAGTCCTGTTACCTGTACCTGGTACCTTTCCCTGTTAATTAACTTATTATTATAAGCCAAATATCCATATTAATGTGTTTTGGACCGCGCGAAATGAGAAACTCTACAAAATCAACCTTAAGGTGGAAACACATTTATAACATGCGAAGCAATACAATACCTAATATTAAAAATATAATGTCTCATCGACCGAATTTCAGCCACTTATAGACAATCTCCACAGGAGATTTTATGATGCACAAGTATGGGTCCAAACACAGGTGCACTTTCTTTATTCCCCTACTCATACAACCCGATGGGGCGGAAAATCCGACACGGCCGGAGAGAGGTCAGCCGCAGGACCAACCGCTTGTTCTTCGAGGTAAAAGTATGCTCCTAAAAAGGCTTATTATACTGTTGAAGATTACGTAAATGACAAAGGAGCATGCATTTGACTCGCTCCAGCAATGCTAAGGACAGCTGTTACTTATGTATTTTACAAATTAATGAAATTGTAAATTTCAAAAGAGCAACCGCCTATTTTCATGCTGGTTCTTCTCGGTAGGAATGGCATTCTGAACCAGTGGTAGATTCACTTGACAATTCCAAAGTATTTGTAAAAATTTATTTGAATAAAAATCATTTTTATTTATATTTGTAAGGTATCAAGCTAGTAACATATTAAAATCATTGGGTTAAGCCGCAAATTAAGTACGTTGGTACCGCTCCTGATCCCTCTCCTATCGTGACAGATTGCCTTCCCATAGAAGTTAGAAGTAGGTATGCACTTGTGCACTAATTAGGTATATATTATCTCCTGCGTAGTTGACTTGAGATGCTGTGACCGAGATTCTATTCGAGAGGCTTACATATGCCTTTCGAATCATCATCATTGTCATCGTATACAATATGGATGACGCCTATATCATAAAAAAAATATTTCGGTCTTCCAAATAAAAGCCCTAAAATTCACATCCTCGGCTAGTTTTAAGTTTGATAACCATTTTAAAATATAGATTAAAGAGAAAAAGGGCGTTGAAATTTGATGACGTCACAACTGTGAATTTCATACAACTTCCCTATGTACTAAAAGTGCGTTTTTAAGTTTGATAAAGAGTTGCTGATTTGATTGAGTTGTCATCATCCCTATTATAACAACTCACTGGGGCTGATTCTGTAGTGCACAATCTCTAAACTAAACTAAAATTAGAGCATTATAAATATTGCTAACCCTTTCATAACACTTCCTACGGAAAGGGACAGAACTAGATTTAAAGCTGCCATTTTAGTTTAGTTTAGAGATTGTGTTATACAGAATCAGCACCACTGACTGGCTCATCTATGTCCATAATATCCCATACCCTTGGAGCTGGAGAGCTGAAATATTTCCACGTAACTGAAGCCGCGGGCGGGCGGTGGCTTCCTATTGATATGTTTCCACCCTTAATTAAGCAGTGTGATACACGATTATATCCTATAGCCTATAGTACGCCTCTTAGTATAACTTTGGGAATTTAATAAGAAGGATGTCATCGAACTTTTTTGATTAATGCCCCTTATCGATTGGACCTCCCCCAAAATAAATTAAGATCCGTACATTAATAACTAGTTGAAGCCCGCGAATTCTTCCGCGTGGATTGTTTTTTTTATTCCGCGATTGATTTGATTTAACACAGCCTATATTTTATCCCAGAAAATTAAACGAGTTTAAATTTAACACACGCGGACGAAGTCGCAGGCATCATCTAGTCCATACTAATATTGTAAATATCCATACTATAATATTATTATAAATGCAAAAGTGTGTCCGTCTGCTACGCTTTCACAGCCCATTTTTGATGAAATTTGGTACAGCGATAAGTTGCATCCCGGGGAAGGACGTATAGGCTATATAGACGTATATATCACCGAAAATTAAGGAGTTTCCGCGGGAATAAACAACGGTCCAAGTCGCGGGCATCATTTAGTACTAAAATAAAATATTTTCTTAAACCAATCCACCATATCAGTGATGGATGGCGTGCGAACGCATTTTAACGCGAAATTTTAGCTACGTCATACATCCACCCTGGGGGTTAACTACCATCATTTAAAACAGTATTGTTTCAAAATCACAGTTTTATTTCACACACCTTGACGTGCCTAAAATAAGGATTACAATTCTAAAGCACGAACTTCTACAATATTAAAACAATACGGCTTTAAGTAATGGCAGTATGCCACCTGAACGATAAACCAGCCGCGTTGAATTAGCATACGGGTGCCGTATCAGCGGGATTTTAAGCGAGGTGAATATCCCGGAGCGATACCTGAACAACATTAATAAAGTATAGAACAGTAAAAAATACTTATAGTCTTTAGAAGGCAAAACAGTACCTAAATCTTGAAGTTTTCTCTTGCATGGTTCTGGTATAGAATAGAGCTCGCTTCAAAGAGATAAGGCCGCCAATTGTAACGTTGCTTAGTTTTATTGTTATTGCTTAGTGTAACTGCCTCGTTGGTCTAGTGGTTAGCATATTCGACTGCGGCCGACGAGGTCCGGGTTCGAGTCCCGGGTCATGATTAATTATTTGGTATTTTCTGACTAGAAATTATCAGTACTGGCCCGGAGTTAGGAATTTGGCGTGGCGGTGTTTCAGCCACGTGTCAGGTCTAAGTTCTAATTCCCTGTCTCCTATGAGAGTGAGGCATGTGGCCAGCAGTGGGACGTTAAAGGGCTGAAGTGGTGGGTGTTGGTGGCTTATAAGCATGTTTCTTGATTTGGTGTGCAATCAAAAATATTTCATTCATGTTCATTCATTCATCTTTATAACAATGTCTTTCCAACCGAATTTTGGCCACTGCGGTCAATCTCCAGAGAGAGAGATAAGAGATAAGACTTCTGCGTGGGAAAAAAGCTTAATAGTGCATAATGTGTGCGCACACACATTATGCACTATTAAGTTTTTCTCGACTTACGACAGACACAGGTACGCTCTCTATTCCCTTACTTTCATAGCCCGATGGCACGGAAAATCCGACACGACTAGAGAGATATCAGGTGCGGGACTGACGGCTTTGCGTGCTCTCCGGAGGTGAACACACCGCCATTTTTCTAACTCCGGGTTAGCGCTGAGAATTTCGTGATAAAAACCCAATTTTTAATCGGGAATCGAACTCGGGGCCTCGTCATCTGCAGTCGAACATGCTAACCACTAGACCAAGGAGGCAGTGTAACTACAATGTATCTACATAGAGCAGTGATTCCGTGTCAAACATTTGCATTGTTCTTACAATAAATGTATCGATTTCCGGCACAATTGTATTCAGTAACGAGTGTTGTTGTTGTTGTATTGTTGTATTGTCTCGTGTTGTCTTTGTGTCGTTCTGTACTTCATTACGGGGGAATCTCGTTATCGTCATTAAAATATTCAGTGGGATATGCTTTTTAACCGACTACAGCAAATACAAAAGGATAGGTTATGATTTAATGATTTTATGCAGTGTATGTTTGTATGTATGTTCCACCTTAGCTCCTTAATCCTTGGTCGTTGGTCCTTAACATAGGCTCCTTAGAGCCGAATTTGATGATCGAGTTGTCAATCGATTTATTATTACGGTCCGGGAAACATCGACTACATTTCACACAAACAAAATGGCTGATTTTACCTCGATTTTGCCTTCAAAAAAGTGGGCACCTTTGAAATTTTTCCGTAATCGGGTTACAGTGTTTTTAATTAATACTTGCTGCTTGCCTTGATTAATTTGGTTCATGTTTTTCAAAGTATCTGGATTCTGGTATCCATAAAATAATTACTAGACGATGCCTCCGACTTCCTCCGCATGGATAAAGGTATTTTTTTTATCCACTACAAGTTAGCCCTTGACTACGATCTCACCTGATGGTAAGTGATGATGCATGGATAATGGCGGGCTAATCTGTGAAGGGCATGGCAGTAATATTAAACCCATACCCCCATTCGGTTTCTACACAGCATCGTGCCGGAACGATAAATCGCTTGGCGGCACGTCTTTGCCGGTAGGGTGGTAACTAGCCACGGCCGAAGCCTCCCACCAGGCCAGACCAGGGAAAATTCAGAAATTATAAATTCCCAAATTGACCCTGCCGGGGACCGAACTTAAGACAACTGCGCTCAACACTGTGCCACAGGGAGGTCGTCAAAGGTTTTTTTATTCCTGCGGGACCTCTATAATTTTCCGGTATAAAAAGTAGCCTTGTCCTTCCCGTGGACTCAAACTATCCCTTTACCAAATTTGATCAGAATCAGCCGAACAGATAGACAGAGACATATTCGCGTTTATAATAGAGTATAGATGAAAGTGACCGACATAGCGCTGAGGATTAGCAAGCTGATGGCATGGCAGTGGGCAGGCCATGTCTGTCGCAGAACCGATAGCCGACCGATAGACGTGTTCTGGAGTGGAGACCGCGTACCGGCAGGCGCAGTGTAGGATGACCTCCAGCTCGCTGTTCCGATGACCTAAAGCAGGTGGCGGGAAGCGGGTGGATGAGGAAGGCGAACGACCGTGTTCCGTTGCGCGCTCTCGAAAAGGCCTATGTCCAGCAGTGGATGCATACAGGCTGATGGATGGATGGATAGATGAAAAGCCGCGAGTAAGCGTTGTCACGCTGGTTATGCTTGGACTGGTGTTAGTAGTTGTAATAAGCGGCACATTTTCTCATTGGCCTATCAATCACGGCATTGACGGTTGACGTGGAAACGCATTTTAAGCGGGATTTTGCGCTACGTCATTTATTACCCCGAGGCAGGGCTTTCCAAACTTTTTTCCTTGGCCTAATTACTTTTTGTGTGTAACTAAATTATACTATGTATTTCATTTTTGTCGCTTTTAGCTCTGCACTGGTCAAGGTTATCTTACCATGTAATTTCTGTTCTTATATTCTGTATCATCTTCTTTATTCTTTGTTTTTTTAATTTCGTGGAAGCTCTTTGATTTTTCGGGCTATACCATAGAGGATGGTCAGTGAAATGGTATCTAACAGGCAGATGGACAGACTTTAAAGTAGCTATAGATAAAAAAGAAAATGACTGAAAATATTTATCAATGAACAGCTCAAAGACCTACAAAACTCTCCTTAACTTTTTCTTTCTTTTTTTAGGATTTTTCATGCTCTTTCTATTACGTTCACATCTGATAAAACGAAACGGGAGCCTTGAAAATGGTGCGGTGCGGCGTTCTCTTTTCTTTACCAAACTTTGAAAGCTACACTTTGGAAACCACTGTCCTAAACGATGGAACCCATGTCGAATTAGCATACAGGAGGCATTGCCACCATTTGTTAAGCAGTATTGTTTTAAAATTGTTAACGTTCGTGTTTTAGAATTATAACGCTTATTTTAAGGAGATCAGGGTACGTGACATAAAACTGTAATTTTGAAATAATACTGCTACTTATGCAATGGTGGTAACCACCAGGGCGGCATCAGCGGAATTTAAAAATATAAAACGTTTCTGCGCCCGTTTGCTCAGTAAATTAATATTTTGACGAACCGAAAGTATGTTAGCAATGAGTCATGGTGTTTGTACTTATTTTAGCAATCTGTTGTTAAATCTGAAACCTTTTTATTTTGGATGTTATCTAGGTAAGTATCCATTTATCACGTTTAAATAAATTATTGTATTAGGGTAGCTGCACACCAGCGACCCTATTCTCTAACTCAGTGGCTATTAATTAAAAATGAAATCCACTGACAGAATTATATATTTATCCATTGAAGGCTCGCTGTGAATTACTGGTTCGCCCGAACTGAGACCTCGCCGTAACCATAAATAAGATAGTTTTAACTATACAGCGCGCTCTGCATCTTTACGTTCATAGACATCAGTAGTTACTATCAGAAGACTATTTTTTTATATTTCTATTTTCACGTAAGATTGTGCTAACGTCTATTATTTGCAAGCACAAACGAATAAACTTTTACAGAGCGCCATCTATTGACATCATTGTGAAGTGGTGGTGGTGGTATCTTTAAAATGATATACCGCAACCCTATGTAACGTTATTACATACTCATTAAAAATTAAATAATTTCGTTTCCTTATAATATTTATCAAATTTTAGTATTGTTCAAGTACAGGATATAATTCAAATAATAATTGAAGCAAGTGAACTATCCGTGAAATAATAAAACGTAGTTTTATACTAAATTACTCTATACATAATTTTTAATAATTTTAATATTTTTTTAATTTTTGTCATTGACAAGTTGACATTGAAAATAAAACAATGAGGAGACTCAAAGGAGGAGCCAAGAGTAAAGCGCTGGTCCATAAATAAAAAGAAAATGCTTCACCTCGGCTTCATTTCTGTCTGCGGGTGCGCGTTGCGCCTTAGTGTGTACCTACGCCAAATTCAATTAACCAAACGGAATTACATAAACGCATTTAGTACTTACCTTGCCCTTTGCTGAGGAGAAGAAAGCTCGACAAATCCACATAAACGGCCCCATTATCCCCGCAGACATGAGACAATACTGTCGCGTCGTATCGTCTGTGTGTACAAACTTTTTATTTATCCACTACAGGATAGCCCTTGGCAGCGATCTCACCTGATGGTTTAAGTGATGATGCAGTCTAAGATGATAGCAGGCTAAATACATACGTTAAACCCATACCCCATATTTATCCCATAAAGTCATAGAAATTAATAATGAAAGAAGTAGAACTTTAATTATAATAACTTATAATCCACCACAGTAAGTAAATCTATGTGGTATCTATGTGGCTTGCGATATTCACCACACCACAAATCTTCCAAATTATTCTCAATGTACGTTTCACTCCGACACCGGAGTATCTTCAGGAGACTTCCGCAAAGTAACGCCTACTTCTATCACATATGAAAATTACTTCAAATGTTCGCCACCGGGCCAGTTAAGTTGGTGGGACTGTACATATCTAAGGATTCCTATGCGACACTTTAGTATGAAACTAAAGCAGTCGCGTCTTCTGTTATACTGCCACGATGATCGCAAGTCTGCTCTGCGCCACTATATCGTAATAGCGTAACCCTGTTGTAGCTCGGACGAAATCAAGTTTGCGTTAATTGTGCCCGGGGCGGGTAAAGACCCAATAAGCAGTAATTTTGACCCCAGACCATTGATATACAACACCCAAAATATCTTATTCTACTTTACGACAAGACTGTTAATAAGACGCATCGCGTTGACCGTCACGCGCCGCACCTGTTTCATTATTACTGCAATTGAAGCTTGCTCCATAAGCCTTAAAATATGTTACCTATGGTTTCTGGGGGCATACTACCATCACTTAAAGCATTATTATTAATACTACTACTAGTATCATTACGGTAAGTGCAGGTAAGTACAGATTTTAAGGTAGATTTTAAGTACTAACATAGTTATTAGGAATTATATTGTTACTAACAATAATGGACCGTAAATGTTGTCTGTTTTTAAATAAATGAAATTGAAATTGAAATTGAAATTACATAAAAGTTAAGGATTCATGGCGGTCATTTATGCATCCTTCTGTGTTTGTTACGCAGTGTTCCTACCACGTCAGGGAATATTTGAATGGTTTTAAATATTGTTAAAATAATTGCAAGCCATTTTGATTATGATAATGATGTTGATTAGCTGAGGCCCGCGACTTCGTTCGCATGGCATATGTTATTTTTAATTACATACTTAGCTGTAACCTGCTGTAACCCCTTGTTTTTACACGTTTTTAATTTAAATCAATTTTGTAGCTGTATCTTTGGTGTACTTGTATCAAGGGCCTGGCATATGAAATAAACGTAAGTAAATATCAGTAATGCCGTTTGTGGGGTGGTTTGCCGCCATGACGGGGTTGTTTAGGATATTTTGTTATATCTTGGGAAGTTATCAGTGAATGGAAGCTTGTCCTGAGAGAGTTGAATCAATTCAGATTATTTACAGATATTCAAATCGGTTTAACAGATGCCTGATGGCGTAGCAGACGGACATACATTCATACACTCTTTCGAATCCATACTTCCATACTAATATTATGCGAAAGCTGTCTGTCTTTTACGCTTTAACAGCTCGTCTTTTCAACCGATGTTGATGTAATTTCTTACAGAGATATTTTGAAATTTGCATCCTTCTTTTATCCCGGGAAATTAAAAAGTTCCCGCGGAAATTAAAACCCATAACTCACGCTGACGAAGTCGCTGGCAACATCTAGTTTATAATATAAGTAAGAATGGACATAGATTAGTAGTGTGGATCAATAGAATTATATAAGCCATATTTAATTTAATTTATAGGTTATTTTAATTACTAGTGGTTCGCCCCGAACGTAGACCTCGCGGTATCCATAAGATAGTTTTAACTATACATACAATGCGCGCTCATCTTTACGTTCATAGACATCAGTACTATCAGTAGACTATTTTTTTATTCCACGTAAAATGATGCTAAGTTATTTGTAAACACAAACGAATAAAATTTTACAGAGCGCCATCTATTGACATCATCGTTAAGTTTAATATTTTTCAAAAATGTGTTGCAATTTCTATTATATTATCTAACAAGTTTTTTTTTCTACTTTACTTTTTCAAATTTTTAACAATTATGACAAATAGTTAATAATTTGAAGTTACTTAAGTACCTAAATCTAAACCTAGAGCTTAAATCATATGTGTAATGCTATATTTGTTTTACGTATTGTACCTACGTTAAGTTACTGTATGTTTTTCAAAATAAAATAAAATAAAAAATTAACTTTGGAGGTTAGAAAATCTCCACTTTGAAAGCCCCCCATTTCGTCAATTTTAGAGGAAAAATTAAAAAAAAAATTTTTGGACTCTATTCCTAATTATCTTTAAAATCATATACCGCAACCCTATGTAACGCTATAAAAAATATTTTACTTCACATTGGCTTCTATGAGAGCCCCCCTGAAATAAAGATTTTTATAACTTTTAAGCCATATTCGACTAGAAGCCATCGGTTTACATATTATAATTATTTAAATTTGATGTAATTACGTTCAGTAATTCAGAAGTTATAAGGTTCTGACAGACGGACGGACGGACAAGTGCAAATTCACTCAAGTAGACTCAAGAGACCTTCGCTTCGCTCGCTCAATTACATGAGCATGGTAAAAATATGTCGATTTAATTTCAAAAAGGCGATGTATAATGCTAGCTGGGCCAAATTTGAACTAAAAAATAAAGAGCTAAAAAATATAGAGGCACCAGCGATAATTACGTTGGGCGCACGCCAGCGGAGGCTTTTATTGTTTCAACGCGAGGACTAGTGGCTGCAAGATATAGAATTTCAACCGACTCACTAGTCACTACTTACTAAAATATGTCTTTATCAGAAGTTTGTAATGCATATATATTTCATTTTAATAGAATTTTTTTAATTTTTACGAAGGGACTCGCGTGATCCGAGTTTAACACGACTATTGTTACGTTTAACAATAGTCCTTCAAATGTCTTAAGTAGACTATAGCGAGTATAGTACAATGGCCTTAAAAATACGAGCACTTTATTCCTGTACGATTCATCAAACGGTCCTGACGCTGACATGAAATCCTTTAAATTGAATGGATTTCCAAAAATTAACGAGCTAAAAGAAGCCTTAAGAGCACGTTAAGCCGACCCTTTACAAAACCCACATTAGTAGGTTAGCATAAGATTTCACGCCTTAGGGCGAAAACACACTTCAGACGTCAAAGTCTGTTAAACACGATTTGTCGTGTAGCTCTGTGTTCGGTAAGTAGTGTGGTTTAGCCGCTACCAATGGTGAAAAAGTTCGTGCGACGAACTGACCTTTAAAGCTCAAATTGGTGTATAATATTTATCTACAGCAAGCTTGGTGCACCAAGCGAATACTTAGCGAAAATCGGTGGTGCTGAATTTTTTACTTGAAATCAAGGAGCTTCATGAAAAAATATACTTATTCAGCTCCATGCGGCTCTCTCCTCACAAAATTGGTGTTTTGTATGTGTGTATGTTTTACGCCTTCTATTACGCAATAATTGTTAATCGATACCTGCTTGAACTTTTCGGTCTATGTTCCTTTAAACATCATAGGACGTGGTATTGTTTTGATACCTAAGTATATGAACGTGCAATGAGGTGTTATGTAACTTAATGTAATGCTCTATGGCCGGATGCCCTTTGCTCAATTTTTTTGTTCGCTAAAACGAAATTGTGCGTGACTGGCCTTAGTTTTCTTTGTAAAAAAATCCGAAGAAAGGGCATCAGGCCATAGAGCATTAGACTTAGGTACATATCATCAAATTGCACTCTTATATACATAGGTAGTAAAACAACGCCACCTATGATGTTTTTAAGGAACGTAGGCTGGAAAGTTTCTCATTGGTGAGACGTAGCATCTCAGAGAATAGACTAGAAAAATGCCTTAAAACTTTTTCTTACACCGTCCATTTCTTCCTGGAATTAGGCGAAATTTTCTACGCTATGTCCGTAATTTTTTGTCGAGTACATCGTTATGCGGAACAAAGCCAGCGCGGAAAGTTCTCGGAAATTATATAAAGGACTGTGGGGAAAAATGACAGTGCTAAGTTACAGGTGCGATTAATTTCAGCGCTTTTGTTATACGTTTTTCGAATATTATAATATTAATTCCTAAGAATCGCTGAGATGAATCTTTTACATTTTTCAATAATATTTTCACATTGTTTCTGCTTTTCAATAATTTTATGTACAATTTCTCAGTTCTCATCATTATACAATCCGTTTCAAGTTTAACTAGATGATAATTTTTGTTTATAATCCTGTGGAAATTCTTGGATTTTCCGGGACCAAAACCTGATTTAACAGATAGGCCACTCAGTGTGTGTAGGGATTCCGGACTATCGTAGGTTCGTATATGTGATTGTTTTTTAATTCTTACTTTGTTTTCGCAATACCTATATTCTAAAAGGAAAGAGACAGAGGTTAACGATATTTTGTCATGTACTTGCGATTTTTTTACTAGCTGATGTCCGCGACTTCGTCCGCGTGGTTTTAGTTTTTTTTTATTCCCGCGGGAACTCCTTAATTTTCCGGGATAAAAAATAGCCTATGTCACTCTCCAGGTCCTCAAATATACCCATGCCAAAAATCATGTCGATCTGTTGCTCCGTTGCAGCGTGATTGAAGGACAAACCAACAAACAAACACACTTTCGCATTTATAATATTAGTATGATATCTCGTGAAGAGCTTACTATAGAAATATCCTATGAAGCAAGGTCCTAAGATTCGTTCGTAAGGTAAGGTTTTTTTTACATGCACAAAATGCAGTTAAAGAAAAATACCGCAGGAAATATTACTTTTATCTCTACTTTAACGTAACGAGACAAGCAACCATGTTAGCTTCGGTATAGACAAATAGAGATAACGGGCAGACATAATTTCTCTGCGGAAGCTCTACAGATCCCCGCGTTTTATCACCCCAAGAAGACTGCCGATAGAAGTGGATACGAACCTTCTTTTTTTAAATATTATTATTTTTCTTATTTTAATTATTTTTTTTCTTTAATTTCAAAAAAAAATTAAACTTTACCACTAAAGGTTTAAATTTTAATTTCAAATGGAGTATATTTATATTATGTTCGCGAGCATGTCGCTGTTCGCGAGCATGTCGGTCACGCGAATCCACATTTTTACCCCCTACCAAAAAGTGTTCAACGCGCCTAAAGAAGTTTTCACTTCAAAAATCTTATAAAACTATCAAATAGTCCATCGAATTAATTAACTCACACGCGAAAATTAACCGAAGTTCAAACGTCGGTGTAAAGTAGTGGGTGAAATAGTAAAAAGCTTTCCATAGTAATTAATTCTAAGCCCGCGGCCACACTGCGCTGGCAGCCGACCAACTCAATCGTCGCAGCTTGAACTAGGGCGCTATTTTTATTAGAAATTTCATCTCGCACCGAATTCGCCCTTTGAATTTTACAGTGCCATTATTATTTTAGAGCTAGCTTTTAGGGAAACTTGGTTTGTAAAAGATAAGCACCTTGGTACATATTTAATCATTATACTTTTCTATACGTTATCTTATCTTATCTTATCCATATAATAAATTATATAAAAATCAATTGCTGTTCGTTTGTCTTGCTAAAACTCGAGAACGGCTGGGCCGATTTAGCTGATTTTAGTTTTGAAATGTTTGTCGTAGTCCAGGGAAGGTTTAAACGGGCAAAATATGGAAAAATTTGTTAGTTACGACACGCGGAGGAAGTCGCGGGCATCAGCTAGTAATATTATAAATACGAAAGTTTGGATGGATGGAAGAATGGATGGATATTTGTTACTCACTCGCGCCAGAACGGCTGGACGCGTCTGGATGAGATTTGGCACGTCTGGAATAACACATAGTCTACTTTTTATCCCGGACCAAAAATCCTCCTCAATCCACGCAGTAGGTAATTATCGTTTATAAATAAACTAGAGGCTAGTAGCATAGCTAGTAGGTCGGTAATAAAGATTAGTTTGATTTGGTTTTTTAGATTAATTAAAATTACCCTTTGACCGTCATTCATATTTAGGTAACACACAAATGTGTCTTTATAAAATAATAACATCCAACAAATTAACTAGAGTTACAAGTAATAAACATATAAATTGTAAGTAAAACCTTAATAGAAAATGAACCTTTACGATTCCAACTCTACCCAATAGTAGGACTGTAACGTCCTTGATTTAGAAATTGCATCCTTATGCCGACAGAGTTAGAGTTGAAATTCGGGAGGCATGATAAAAAATGATTGTATCCAAACACACCAATTTGGCTCGGCTTGGTTCACAGGCTGTTATTCCGTTTACTACGGGGCTGGTAACTAAACAATTATAGGGGGCAGTTGCTATAAAAGTTAATAACGTAATGGAATGTTTGGGGAAATAAACACACTTCAGTTTTTTTTTATATTTTCCATAGTGTAGTGTTTAAACTGCCTTGTTAGGCTAGTGCTTAGTATGTTCGACTGCGGCTGACGAGGTCCCGGGTTCGAGTTTCGGGTGAGTCCATAATTAAGTATTGGGTTTTTCTGACCAGAAATTATCAGTAAGTACGAGGCCAGAGTTAGGAAGTTGGCGATGTTTCACCACCGTGCCTTGGAGAGCACGTTAAGCCGTCGATCCCGGTTATTATCACTAGCATGATAATATTCGTTGAAGCCCGCCAACCCGCATTGGAGCAGCGTGGCGGGTCTAAGCTCTAATTCCCTCTCTCCTGAGTGGAGGCCTGTCCCCAGCAGTGGGACGTTAATGGGCTTTAGTGGCGGTGGTGGAGTGTTTAGACTGCGAAGTGGTAGTTCTATTGGTTTAAACAGTCCCCTGTTCGGGGGTTCCACCCTTGGGCATGCATTTATCTTTTTTCTCTGCGTCATATTTATCGTTGCTGAGGGTCGTGAGTCGTGAGTGTGACCCTTTTCCATTAAATCCATAATGGTAGGAGTTTTCGTGGGATAATAATGTACTGGGTTCCCAGTTCCCAGATTCTTTCGCGTGTAACTTGCTTTAACGGTGACAGAAAACAAATCCTTCTTCTTCTAGAGAAACTTTTCATGTTGTAGAGAATAGCAGTCATGAGTTACAGAATAGGGGGCCATGGCAGTGTGGTGGACTATGACCCAACTCTTCTCATTCTGGAAGGAGACTCGTGTTCAGTAGTGAGCCGGCAGTGGGTCTTACTATCCTACGATATTGATATCTTACGATTTATTTATTAGAATGACATTGTTCTTGTGATCGGTGTAAACCACATTATGTGTTTTGGGTTACTTGTTAATTGTTAAGCAAGTAAGTATATTAAGTACTAGATGATGTCTGCGACTTCGTCCACGTTGTTTAAATGATTTTTTTCTCGCGGGAACTCCTTAATTTTCCGGGATAAAAGTAGCCTATGTCCTTCCCCGGGATACAACCTATCCCTGTACCAAATTTCATCTAAATCGGTTGAGCGGATTGGCGGTAAAAGCGTAGCAGACAGACAGACTCACTTTCGCATTTATAATATTAGTATCAAATAAATATTATAAATGTGAAAGTTGGAATGGGTGTATGGATGGATGTTTGTTACTCAATCACGCCCGAACGGCTGAATGAATCTGGATGAAATTTGGCACAGAGGTGGATTATAGTCTGAAATAACACATAGACTAGTTTTCATCCCGGAAAACTGAGAGTTTCCGCGGGAACCAAAAAACATCAATCCACGCGGACGTAGTCGCGGGCATCAGCTAGTGGATTATATTTTTTTCACTTCAATTCTGTAGCCCGGAGAGACGCATTGGCCATTGGAGTCTCTTCGGGTATGTTATCTTAATAAAATAAATAAATAAAATGAAATATTAAAAACATTATGTTGTGCCTATCCGTATGTTTCGGTGTGATTAACGACGTTTCATATAAAAAAAAACAACACGGAAAAGCTCCTGCTATAATTTAGACTAATCTAGTAGGTTAGTAGTTAGTACGATGTGCATAATATTTTAAAGCGAAAACTACGAACTAACAGAGCACATAAAAAGTAAAACAAACAAATTACAACGAGCGCAAGTTTAACGCAACACAAAATGGCCGCCCAGTGTAACTGCCGTAAATGTAATACTGCAACTTTTGACACTGAGCTACATTTATTGCTGAACTGGGAAACATCGTGTTTTACCGAACTGTATATCTGCTTATCTATAATCTATATCATACCTACTAATATTATAAATGCGACAGTGTGTTTGTTTGTTGGTTTGTCCTTCAATCATGCTGTAATAGAGCAACGGATCGACGCGATTTTTTGCAAGAGCATAGATACTTGAAGACCTGGAGAATGACATAGGAAGTCCCCCCAGGAATAAAAAAAAACTTAAGCCACGCGGACAGTCGCGGGTATTATCTAGTCTGCTATAATCTTCTAAGCGGTGGTAGAGTCAAAACATGACGTAACACAAGAAAAAATAGCATTCCGAACCAGTGGTTCAACCACTCGACGATTCAACAGCACTTGTAATATTATGTTTATTTGAATAAAAAAATATGAGTTCGAGTTTATAAGTTTGAAATACTTATGTATGTCCTACATGTATTAGGTAGATTGAGTAGGTATTGTAGGGTTTTAGGGAACAAAACCTAAAAAGGAAAAAACGGAACCCAAAAAGGATCACTTTGTTGTCCGTCTGTCTCAAATCAAAATCAAATCAAATATTTTTTATTCAAATAATCTTTTACAAGTACTTTTGAATCGTCAAGTGAATCTACCACTGGTTCGGAATGCCATTCCTACCGAGAAGAACCAGCAAGAAACTCGGTGGTTGCTCTTTTTAAATAATTCATTTACAATTACTATATCAATGTGTACATAAGTAACCGCTGTCCCCAGCATTGCTGGAGCGATCAAATCCATGCTCCTCTATCATTTACATAATCTTCAACAGTATAATAAGCTTTTTTCAGGAGCATACTTTTAATGGATTTCTTAAATTTGTTTATTCAATTCATGTCAAAGACGGGCAGACAGAAAGTAGCCCCATTCCCGCCGGTGGCACCCGTTCACGAGCATGACGCATGATCCAGCCATTGCTTCGCTCGACCATATTTGAGGGAACGTAACAACCCGCACCACACGACACCACCACAGAAATGTTTAAAGAGAGCGTGACATACTCAGTCTACCCGTATCAAAGCATCGAATTGAATACTAATATTCAAACACTAATTTATAATCAGTAACCGCTGTCCCCAGCATTGCTGGAGCGATCAAATCCATGCTCCTCTATCATTTACATAATCTTCAACAGTATAATAAGCTTTTTTCAGGAGCATACTTTTAATGGATTTCTTAAATTTATTTATTGGCAAGTCCAAAATAGGTTGTGGAACTTTGTTATAGAAAATAATGCCCATTCCCACGAATGACCTTCTGACTTTTTTGAGGCGGAGCGATGGAGTCACGAGCTGTCTGTCTGTCAAGACCCTTCTTCTCAGGAACGCACGGAGATATCAAGCTGAAATTCATATCAAATATTCAGAATATTCAGGTCTACTGTCCCTAAGCCAACGCAATCAAAAGATACAGCCGTTTATGCCGCAAATTTTCGACACTCGCAAGGGAATCAAAACCTACAGGGTAGGTACTTTCCGTGAACTCAGAATCTTGAAATTTGGTACGAAGCAACGTCAAGCACAGATAAATGTACCTCATAATAAGAGTATAATAAAAATATTTTATTTTAATAATACTAATGTTATAGATTTCATTTAGCAATAAAAATACCATAACTTTTACTTATATACCTACAGCTTTGTACGGAACCCTCGGTGAGCGAGTCCGACTCGCACTTGGCCGGTTTTTTTTTTTTTTTTTTTAATACTATTTTTTTTCCAGTTTTCAGCGCTGTTAACCTAGTTGTTAGACGTTTGGCCATTCAAATTTAAATGTAATATGTAAACCGATGGCCTCCAGCCGAATATGGCTTAAAAAGTTATAAAAATCTTTATTTCAGGGGTGCTCTCATAAAAGCGAATGCGAAGTAAAATATTTTTTATAGCGTCACATAAGGTTGCGGTAATATCATTTTAAAGATAATTAGGAATAGAGTACAAAAATATTTTTTAATTTTTCCCCTAAAATTGACGAAATGGCTCCCCCATTTCGTCACTTTCAAAGTGGAGATTTTCTAACGTCCAAAGTTGACCTCAGAACTCTAAATTTTCTGAAAGGCTGAGCCTGAAACTTGATCAATTATTTGAACTATATCCTGTACTTGAACAACAAATACTAAAATTAGATAAATATTGTAAGGAAACGAAATTATTTAATTTTTAATGAGCTTCACGTATTTTTAACAGAACTTCACAATGATGTCAATAGATGGCGCCGCGAAGTCTCAGTTCAGGGCGAACCACTAGTATATTTATACGACTTCGTCCTCGATGACAGGTTTTGGTTTTTGGTTCCCGCGGGAAATCTTTAATTTTCCGGGATAAAAAGTAGACTATGTGCTTTTCCAGACTATAATCTAACTTCCATCTTAAGACTTAGACTTAATTTAAAAAATTGCATCGGGAAGCACCAATCAGTTTAGTCATTTCACGGTGTCAGCTGAGCTCGCGGGTGGAGACGATTCTCAGCTCTGTGGGGGGTACTGGGTAGTGGGGGTAGGAGGAGGGGTGAACTAAAACTGCAATGTTGGATTGGTTTTCCGCACGTCCCCTTCAAATCATACGGTGCCTGCTATTTAGTTAACGGTTGTACCATTTAAAGTCTAGACTTTAAAGTTGTAATCTGTTTGACAGCAGTTAATTCTGAAAATCTGGTGAGCGCTGTGGTCTTATAGTGGGAGGTCCCGCGTTCGATTCTCGGCAGGGTCACTTTGGGAATTTATGATTTCTGAACTTTCTTTGGTCTGGTCTGGTGGGAGACTTCGGCTGTGGCTAGTTACCACTTACCACCCTAACGACAAAGACATAAAGCCAAGCGATTTAGCGTTCCGTTACATTGCCGCGTAGAAACCGATTAGGGGTGTGAGTTTAATATAACCTTCCCGTACCCCCAACAGGTTAGCCCGCTACCATCTAGACTGCATCATCACTTACCATCAGGTGAGACCGCAGTCAAAAAAAGTTATCTGAAATTGCTGAGTCGTTTTTTTTAAACGATATCAAGGCATTTTTTGACTAGGTATACGTTAGCATAGTAATAGCGCAGCGTACGTATAATTATATTCATACAGTGGATCGACGCACATACAAAATAGTATAGCAGACCCGGCTACAATAAAAATAGAATTAGAATACGATTGTATTCGTTTATTCAGATTTCAGATTTTTTGATATTTAAAAATGTTGCTTTCGTTAATTTTTTCGAGTAGTAAATAATTCTCTGTAATGATATTGTTACGAATAATTCTTGTATCTATATCTATACTGTGAATTTTGCACGCCATTATTGTAACATCTTTTTAAGTAACTTACAATTTTGAAATAAATGAATAAACATAATATACTGATGGTGCAGTAGTATGACCTAGAGGTACGTTACAATCACCTATAGTTGACAATTTGGTTTAGAAAATTCTGTCAGTTTCCTCCGTTACGTCCTTGTGATCCCGCGGCGTTGCTCTGTCTAGACGTGGTCTAGACGCCTCTGTCGAACGACTATATTAAGACTGTGGTAATGGTTAATATTCAATGCTTTCGCATTCATAATATTGCTAGGAAGTTGATATGATCCAATATTAATCGAGACTGAAGCAGCATTATCTTTCTTCTATATATGATTAGCTTTTATATTTTCAATATTTTTTTTTTAAAATATTATATTTATGATTGTATAATATGTATAATATACTGTTATGTATGTATACTAGTACTTTATTTTGTATGTATATACGTTATTAATTTGTGTATTTCACGTATATGTATATTATTATTATATGTATATTTTTATGATATTTATTATCATGAATAAAGCTTTATTGAATTCCATACAATTATCATAAGTCTTATTAAAAGTTTTTACTCTAGCTTATAAGTACCTACTCAGCTTTATCTATTTTTCACCATTCTCACATTCTAGGGCTGCTGGAAGAAATCTCTTCTAGAGATAAGTTGTCCTCGTACCTACATGTCCTTTAAATTTTTATGTTTAGTTTTTAAGTTTGGTACTAAATATATATAAAAATTAAATAAAATTAGTCTATGATATGTTTAAAGGTAGAATGTCAACATCGAGGTTGCCAACAAAAGTCAAAATTCAATTTTGCTCACTCAGTCAAAAACATTTTTTGAATTTCAACTGCAAAATTAGACGTTAGCAAAGTTCTAGTTTTATCTTTTTATTTTGCTTACTCAGTGAAAAAAGTGTTTCGAATTTCAACTGAAAAATTAGACGCTGCGAATTGGCATTGTTCTAGTTTAACTTTTTATTTCGTGAAAAGTTGTATGTGTCCGAAATGAAAATTGTTTTTAATTTTAGTTATTTATATTTATTTAGATAGATTTTAATTTTAATCCCGAGCACGCAAAGTACCTCTTGTTCAACTGAATCACAAGCTTAGCGAGAGATTAAAAGTTAGAATCCTGAGCATAGTGAGGAAACTCTACGCTCGCAATAACTATTGCTCTCTTATTGCACAATTAACGCCTTTGTCTCCGTTTTCGTCGATTCTAAAATCGATATAAGTTTGAAACGCGTGGATCGAAAAATTTGAAATTATTGTATACTATAATTCATTATATTTTCAAGTATTGGATCACAGGAAAACATGATTGGACGAAATTCTATTATTGGATTTTATTATTGGACGACTATTTCTTTATATTATTTCGTGGACTTCTCAGTTGAAAGGTAAAGTAGCCAGTTTTTTTTATCCACTACAAGTTTTTGACTGCGATCTCACCTTATGGTAACGTTACGTGTAAAATTATATATATATTAATTAATTATAGTAATAAGCAAGTACCTAGAAGAAACCGATTAGGAGATGGGTTTAATATAACTGCCGTATCCCTTACAGGTTAGCCAGCGATCCTATGTATCATCAGGTGAGAATTGAGATTGCAGTCAAGGGCTAACTTGTAGAAAATATCGAATTCCGTGTTATTCGTGTCCATGTTGACTGTAGACCTATCGAGCCTTATTGCGGCTCCCACCATAAAAGTAAATTATGTCTTCACGTCCTCCAGTCTTCATTGTCAGCATCAGATTTATCTCCGCATTAGTGGGAGAGATAAAACTTTCTTTGGAGGCTGTGATTTTATTTTTGGTCACTTTGTTTATGTTGGTAGGTATTCGTATGTCTATTGGAGAGATCTAAACGTGCAATTTGTGTGTTAACTCATAAAAACTTTTTGAAACTTTAACTTGATATAGCTAAGGTATATCAGCTAAATGGATCCATTTAAATGTTCCCATTAGATGATACCTGCGATTTCGTCGGCGTGGAATTCGATTATGAAGTAATTCCTGTGGGAAATTTTGAATTTTCCACTATAAAATGTAACCTATTTGTTAATTCAGAATAAAAGCTATTTGTATTTCAAACTAGATGATGCCTGCGACTTCGTCCGCGTGGATTAAGATTTTTGATTCCCGCGGGAACTCTTAAATTTTCCGGGATAAAAAGTAGCCTATGTCCTTCTCCGGGATACAACCTTTCCCTGTACCAAATTTCTATCAAAATCGGTTGAACAGATGGGCCGTGAAAGCGTTGCAGACAGACAGACAGGCAGATAGTAGACAGACTTTCGTATATATAATAATATTATAACTATTTAACTAAATATAACTAAATAAGTATGGATTTCAGCCTTGGGTTGGAATTGGGGGCTGGACATCGCTGTCACAATGGAGATTCCGCTCCTCCGTGGCTCCCTGGCTGGCACCTATACTACAGAATAGTTAATAGTTAATAGTAAAAATCACGTCGCGTAAGTTGACACAAAATGGCGGTCGTCTGCGCAGGTAAGTGCATTGTAGGTACTACAGGGCCGAGCGAAGCATGCGCGGGGAGCGAGGGGTATGGTAACGCGCGGACCCACGCGGTGCATTTCATACCGCATTCGTTTGATATCCGACATGTGTTTCTGCGCATAGTTTAACTTACGCGGCGGCTTTTATACCTACCTGTACACTTGACTCTTGCTCCACCTCTTTACTTGTGACATGATGCGTGCGCGAAATGCCGCAGCCGGTTGTACTTTTGTGTTGTCCTACGTGATCGACAAACGCGACTTCGCAACTTGACACGACGCGACGCGACAGTATCAACATTAGATAAGTTGTCGCGTAGATAAGTTTTTCATTTTCTATGGCGTCATATTGTTTTGACGAGCTCCGTGGCGCAGTGTGTAGCGCTGTTGCCGTAACGTGCGGAGGTCCTGGGTTCGATCTCCGGCAGGATCAATTTGGGAATTTATAATTTCTGAATTTTCCCTGGTCTGGCCTGGTGGGAGGCTTCGGCCGTGGCTAGTTACCACCCTACCGGCAAAGACGTGCCGCCAAGCGATGTAGCGTTCCGGTACGATGCCGTGTAGAAACCGAAGGGGTATGGGTTTAATATAACTGCCATGCCCCTAACAGGTTAGCCCGCTACCATCTTAGACTGCATTATCACTTACCTTCAGGTGATATCGGAGTCAAGGGCTAGCTTGTAGTGGATAAAAAAAAAATATAGCTCCGAAACACGTCGCGTCGCTTTTGACGCTAACCTAGGACAACGGGTAAGTTTGCCGACGTGAATAAAGTCCCTACTTCTTTTTTTTTTTTTATTCCACTACAAGTTAGCCTTTGACTGCGATTTCACTTGATGGTAAGTGACGATGCAGTCTGAGATGGTAGCGGGCTAACCTGTTTAGGGGTGTGACAGTCATACCACTACTCGGTTTCTACAAGGCATCATACCGGAACGGTACGGCCGAATCAAATAAATAAATATTTGCCGCTCAAATCATAATAAAGCTTTTTCCGAATAAGTATTACAACCTGCTTATTACTTTTTAAATTACGTAAAGCGGGGTCCCATAACCGGCTTCCTGTAAGCCTTTTGTATGGAAATATAATTTGCATTCGAAATGATCGATGCCTTTGCAAATACACAGAGAATTAAACTCAAATAATTGCCTCGCAGCGATCGCGTGAATTATTACGGTGAAACGATTAATTTCAAATTTTGTTGGTTTATATAACAATAAATTGCCGACTCCGAAAGTTTAAAAAAAATGCAGATTAGGTTTCCGGTTTTTTTTTAAATTTTTATCATGAAAAGTGTGAAAAATAATTATATAGTGAAATGAAGCTTATGAACAACTAGTTGATACCCGCGACTTTTTCCGCGTGGATTGAGGTTTTTTGGTTCCCGCGGGAAATCTTTAATTTGGCCGGTGTAAATAAATAAATAAATAAAAGTTTATTGACCAACACGTACTTAATTTTTTACTTAGTTTAAACTAAACTTGTACTAATACAAATTAAACATAAACTACGTGTGGTCAATGGGCCACCTCCTCAGCTCGTGCCGCAGCATGAGAGATAAGTATATATTATATCTGATTTACCAACGCTGATTTTCAGGCTGAGGAGGAGGGAAGAAAGTAGGCTATGTGTTATTCCAGACTATAATCTATCTCGGTGCCAATTTTCATCCAGATCTGTTCTGCTGTTCTGGCACGATTGAGTACCAAACATCCATCCATCTATCCAAACTTTCGCATTTATAATATTAGTATAGTATGGATTCTAATAGTAGCTCATATACCCGTGACTTCCGCGTGTACTCAGATTTATTCAAAATCTGGGAAAAAGTGAGAACTTTTGTTTTCCCGGAATGATAAGTAACCTCATACATACACTGCAGCAGACGTACAAATGGACTAGACGTAACTAGGTTTCCTTATTTTATACAGAGCTCTGAAAAGACGCTTCGTTTCGACTCCGCTCTGTGGGCGTTGCTCCTTATTTCCTCTAATGACGTAAAGGATTTTAACTTTAATCTGAAAATATTTTAATCGTACAACTATCGACCCTACAATATTAAAAACAGGGCATATAGTTCTTAAGCGGCTACACGAATAGGCTACGTTTAAATTAATATACAGATGAGCGTGCTTACCCAAATGATATTTCAGCCACAATTTCGGTCATTCAGCTTGCATTAGATGAACCAGTTAACAGATCTAAATGTCACTGTCATTTTAACAAGCGTTTCAGCCAAAAGCTCTGACCGTTTAGAAATGTCCAGGTACTGAAGTTTTCTATTATACAATACTAGATGATTCCTGCGACGTCGTGCACGTGGATTAAGGTTTTTTTAATTCCCGCGGGAACTCTTTAATTTTCTGGGATAAAAGTATAGTCTATGTCGTTTCCCGGGATGTTACCATTTTCATCAAAATCGGTTGAATGATGGGCCGTTAAAGCGTAGCAGACAGACAGATAGACAGACGGACACACTTTTGCATTTATAATATTAGTATGGATGAATAAACCCAAATCTGCATAGATTTGACAGTGTTACTGTTGGGCAAGAGTCTCCTTTCAGAATAAGAAGGATTGTGTTCATAGTCCGCCACGCTGGCCAAGTACGGAATGGCAGACTTCACATCTTCGAGAACATTTAGGATATCCGTTAAAAATGCAAGTTTTCTCATCACGTTTGTCTTCATAGTTAAGACAAGGGATACAATAGCTTAAAACGCACATCCATACTAATATTATAAATCCGTAAGTGTGCCTGCCTGTCTGACTGCTACAATTTTGATGAAATTTTGTATAGAAATAGGTTGTATCCCGGGAAAAGACATAGACTATATTTTTATACCGGAAAATAGAAAAGTTCCCGCGGGAATCACAAAACCTCAACCCATGCGGACGGACGTCGCATCATCTAGTTATAAGTAATAACTTCTTGCTATCGTATTAGCTTATCATTTTATCGTATATACGAGTATACCGCTATACCGTTATCGTGTATCGTGAAAGGTATATCCCCGCGTACCTTTAAGTACACGCAATGATATTTTTGCGTGTCTAATTGTAAGTGTAGGTATACGCAAACCCTTGCAAACCTTCGTGTTTGTTTAGGACGAACAATTACGCGTGGGACAGCTCGCACAATAACCATGCTGATTAATATCAACAACCGCTTGAGGATGTTTTAAAAACACGCTGTTTATGTAATACTATATTATTGTACTGAAAATAAATACTACTACTATATTATTGTATTTCACTATCAGTCACCACAGTTACAGATCAGATATTAGAGATGGCGGTCTCGTGTTCGATCCCCGGCAGGATCAATTCGGGCATTTATAATTTCTGAATTTCCCTGGTCTGGCCTGGTGGTAGGCTTCGGCCGCGGCTAGCTACCGGCAAAGACGTGCCGCCAAGCGATTTCCGGTACGATGCCGTGTAGAAACCGATTATAACTGCCAAGCCCCTACCAGGTTAGCCCGCTACCATCTTGCAACATCACTTACCATCAGGTGAGATCGCAGTCAAGGGCTAACTTGTAGTGGATAAAATAAAAGATATTGTTTTATTCGACAAAATAACACTTACAATCTGACTTAACCGGGACAAAGAAATTATAATATTAGAAAGCTCTAAATCTGTGAATAAAGAACAACCGGGGGTTCACATATTGAAATAAATTTCTCACCGCTTCAGCCCCGTTCTATTGTGTTGGGCAACTTTGATTAAAGGGATTAGGCCGCCTTACCTGCCTCCTCGGCTGTGGAGATAACAGCTGCAGCATTTCTCCATTGTACTAATGTCCTCCCGACTGAATCTCGGGTACGGTTAATGTCCACAGAGATTAGCCATCTACGAGATGTTATAGTGCACAATTGAGTGCGTGAACTCAGGTAGGTACTAGGTACTCTTTCTCATTTCTTACTCTCATAGCTCGATGGGACGGAAATTCTGACACGGCTAGAGAGAGAGATCTGTAAAAAAACGGTTGAAAAGTCTCAAATTTTTTTTCGCAATTATTTCACAATAATTAATTGCTTTGGATTATTTTTGCTTTAAAATACGAATCCATGCTAATATTATAAATGCTTGTCCATTACCTTTTTCAAGTACCTACTTGAAAATATCAAAGAGTTCCCACGGGATTTTAGCATAAAAGTTTAGTTAAAAGCCGTAATACAATGGCGATGTGCCGCTATTTGTTAGATCTAAATCTGTGCACACTTGAAAGAGAATTAATTAACAAAATCCAAGGCATTCCCAACTTGTTATTAATAATCGAGGAATTAAGAGCACAATGGACTGAATTATGTCACCTTTGCACGGGATTTACTGCAAGGATACAATTTTAGATTATTGTACAGATCATAATATAGAATGTTCGATTTTTAAAATTATAACCTATGAAAACTTGTACACAAGCGCAGTCACAGTGGGCTGGGGGGCTACTACCATAGCTTAAAGTAGTATTATTTCAAAACGATAGTTTTATGCCACGTACCTTGAGGTCCCTAAATAATCGGAGTGGGCCGGAGCACCCCAGTACCAGCTCCTTCCATTTGACCGGATACAAAAGCGGGCAGTTCGACTCGTAGAAAATCCCAAAATTACTTGCACGCTGGAACCTCTAGAGCACCGAAGAGACGTTAGTTCTTTTTGTGTGTTCTATCGTCTCTACAATGTGGAGTGCTCTGAAGAGCTATTTAATCTATTATACCACCTTCCGTGTTCTCCAGTCGCACTCTTCGTCGCAGAAACAAATCTCATCCTCACCACCTGGATGCCTGGTCTTCTTCCACCTCCCGTTATTCCAGGTCATTTCTGCCACGTACCTGCAAATTATGGAACCTGCTTCCATCTTCTGTGTTCCCTCATGATTATTATATGGGGCTCTTCAAAGAGCGGATAAACTAATTTCTCAAGAGCCAGCAACGCATTGGCGGTTCCTCTGGTACTGCAAATGTTCATTTGCGGCGGTAATCACTTACCATCAGGTGACCCGCCTGCTCGTTTGCTCGCTATTATATTATATAAAAAAAACTAAAACACGAACGTCAACAATATTAAAACAATACGGATTTAAGCGATAGTAGTATGTCCCCTAGTGCAGGTCGGGTTTGGGGCGGGATAATAATTTTAAAAAAAAACCCGTCTGAGTTTGTTCTGGGCTCTTCTCAGACCAGGGCGCATTTGGAACCCTCGTAGCTTTAGTTTTAAAATACCGTAACCGATTATCACCATCATGTTTTATAAGTAATTCAGTTTTAACGTCAATAAGTGTACCTACCTATATTTAATAAATGATATTGAATTGAATCGTTCCGTTTGCTGTCGTCCATAATAAAATTATTATAAATATTAGGTTGAGGTCAAGGTTATTACACTATCGATGATTTTCTGAATGACAAAGTTGCATGGAAGGAACTGGCCTCGCATCCAGTGACCCACAAGTCAGTGTTATACTTGTAACGTAACGTTTGTGTTGTATTATTTACTTATTGTACAATGTACTTAACATTTTTCTTTTTTAAGAAAAGAGCAACTGCTGAGTTTCTTGCCGGCTCTCCTCAGCTTTCCGAACCGGTGGTAGAGTCTTAACGTATTATAAGTGACACAAGTTGTCCTACGTGAAATAAATAAATCATCTATCATTAGGAAATGTCTTGTTCTTTTTTTAATACTCAGATTATACTGACTAAACGGCAATTTCTATTATTGTACTGCGGACCGACTGACTGGCGACCGACCAATGGCGGTATATCCATAAACCCAGCTGGGCAATCGGCTGGAAGAGGTTTCAGTGGCCTTGGGTCTAATAAACCCTAAAAGACTGGTGCAGAAGGCAACGGGAAACCACTGCACTAGTTTCCCAAGAGAGAAATGGCTAATACGAACTCAATGGTGATTTTGTCGGACGATCCGGCTAACGCCCGGCGCCACTTATCCGGGAGAAGTGGTGTGAAATATGCTACCGGCCACGTGGGTGTGACCCACCAGGCACCACGTGGAAACTATGCACCTGGTGCAAGTAGCTCGGAGAAGATATTCGCGCGACACCCTCAGCGCATTGGAACATGGAATGTGCGAGGCCTCAATCAAGATGGCAAGTTACACATTGTGGAAAAAGAGATGCAGAGGAAAAATATACACCTAATGGGGCTGAGTGAAACAAAATGGAGAAAATCTGGCCATTTTGTATCAGAAATCGGAAATAAAATTTACTTTTCTGGTCCAGAGGAAGAAAGTAGTAAAGGAGTAGCCTTTATTGTACCACAGCAGCTCGACAAATGTGTAATAGGATACAAACCAGTGAGTGACAGAATAATCACCCTTAGGCTCAATGCTTCCCCGTGTCGCATTAACATCGTGCAGATATATGCACCAACTGCCCAGTCCTCCGAGGAAGAAATTGAACTGTTCTACAGTATGTTATCGCAGACCTTAGAAGAACTCCCAAAAAGAGAAGTGACGCTGCTTCTCGGAGACTTTAACGCCAAAGTCGGTAAAACGAAGGACGAGGCTCATCTCAGACATGTAGTAGGACGATATGGTGCAGGTGAAAGAAACGAAAGGGGGGAGCGTTTACTACAATTTTGCAGTGAACAAAACCTCGTAATTACGAACACATGTTTTGAACACCACATTCGCCGACTATATACATGGGTATCACCGGGAGATAGGTGCAGGAACCAAATAGACTTTATAATGATTCCAAGGCGATGGCGATCATCTATTACAAACACTACAACTCTCCCAGGAGCAGATTGCGGAAGTGACCATCAGCTGCTCGTTGCAACTCTAAGGTTACGCTTTAAGAGATTACAAAAACCGAGTCGAACACCAGATCTTCGAAGGGTTGACACGCTGGGCTTTAAAGAAGCAATAACAACTAAAATCAAGGAACTGCCGCAAGATAATATAAAGGATGCTAATGTGGCGTGGATTCATCTGAAACAAGTCATTCAAGAAACTGCTAATGACAATGCTACGCCAAGAGGCGCTATGAAGGAATTTATAACACCAGAGACGGCAAGCATCATCCTGGAGAGACGGAAATTAAAGGAGAGTGGTTTAAGTGCACCTGAAGATCAACAGCGGTATTCGGAACTTAGCTCAGAAGTCCAGCGTCGCTGCCGAAAAGATAGAACGGATCAAATTACAAGAGTTTGCGAAGAGCTGGAGCGGCACTCAGTGAAGAACGAAACAAAAGACCTCTTCCAAAAAGTTAAAGACTTGACAAGAACTCGTACTGTTAAAACTTGTGCGGTTAAAGATGAACGAGGGGTGTTAGTGACGGATATCGCACAAGTCTTGGATCGTTGGAAGCGATACTGCTCAGTTCTGTACGAAAACCAAGATGCAGAAACAACACCTATAGACTGGAGTTTGGAGGAACAAGAACCAGACATCCTTCCGTCAGAGGTAGATTTGGCAATAAAGTCACTAAAGCTGGGTAAGTCTCCCGGAAAAGATACTATCACCGCGGAACTTATGAAGAATCTTGGCTCAGAAGGCATAAACATAATGACGAACATTTGTAATTTGGTCTGGACCACAGGACACTGGCCAGTGGATTGGACCGAGTCAGTCTTCATACCATTGCATAAAAAAGGCTCCACCACGGAATGCGCTAACTATCGAACTATCGCGTTAATATCACACGCCAGCAAGATCCTTTTGCATGTCATCAATCGACGCCTTAAGAGCTTTCTTGATCGCCAGATACCTGAAGAGCAGGCCGGGTTTGTTAAAGGCAAGGGAACGAGAGAACAAATCCTTAATATCAGGCAGATTATTGAAAAGAGTAGAGAATTCAATAGTCCTGTGGTATTGTGTTTCATAGATTATAGCAAGGCTTTTGATTGCGTGGTTTGGAGCAGGTTATGGATGGTATTGATGGAAATGGGAGTGCCTCAACATCTTGTCTACCTGATCCGCAATCTGTATGGAAACAACCGCTCATTTGTGAGAATTGACACCGAATGTTCAGATGTGTTTTCTATCAAAAAAGGCGTGCGTCAGGGTTGCATCCTCTCTCCCTTACTGTTCAACATATATAGCGAGTACATAATCCGGAAAACTATGGAAAATTGGGAAAAAGGATTTCCACTGGGGGGGAAAAGGATAAGCAACCTCAGGTACGCGGACGATACGGTCCTTATCACCACCTCGCTGGAGGACATGAAAGAACTTCTACAAAAACTGGAAGCGGAGAGTATGGATTTGGGATTGACCATCAACAGAAGTAAGACCAAGTTAATGATAGTTGACCGCGCTGGTAAAATACCTGACACAAATATAATACCATCTGTTGATATTGTGGAGAGTTACATCTATCTTGGCTCCCAAATCTGTAATGACGGTAGTTGTGTGCCAGAAATAAAGAGACGCATCGCAATGGCAAAAAACGCCATGACACAATTAACTGGGTTGTGGAGGAATCGAGGCATCTCGCTCAAAACGAAGAGTCGCCTCGTACGTGCCTTAATCTTTCCAATTTTCATGTATGGAGTAGAAACATGGACCATCAAAGCAAGAGAGAGGCAAAGAATAGATGCTTTCGAAATGTGGTGCTGGAGGCGAATGCTGCGGATTCCGTGGACTGCCAAGCGCACAAACGTGTCTATTCTTTCGCAGCTGGGAATCACGGTTCGACTCTCCTCCACATGTTACCAACGGCTGCTCTCGTATTTCGGACACATCATACGACGTGGGGACAGTAGTCTCGAGAAGCTGATTGTCACGGGCAACACTGAGGGCAAAAGAGCGAGAGGCCGCTCACCAACTAGGTGGTCTGACCAGCTGAGGGAGTCGAACACGTCGAAATTTCATTCTTTAGTGAGAATGGCTACCAACAGAGGCCAATGGAAGCGAATGATCCGTTCGAGGGTAGGATCTAGCCAGGACCACGATCTTCAGCAATGAAGGAACGACCGAAGAGAGAGACTGCGGACAATTATTATTGTTGAAAAATGGTGGCGTGCGGACAGAAAAGAGCCAATTGATGAATAGATTTTTTTAAAGTAATGAAGCAATTTCTGATCAAATTATTGTATAGTAGCTACTGTATTGAGTCTTGTCACTTGTGTCACAGTGTCGTGGTAGAGCAATTAGTGTCGCGCGCGGCGTCGACACCTCAGCCGACATCGCAGCGTGCTGACGTCACAGTAATGACGTCACTAGTTCACTCTTCGCTGTGGCGGACCGCAGTAATTGACTTTTCATATCCTCGGTCTGGTAACAAGACTTTCGAACTCTTATAGAAATGAAAGCCTCTATTTAAACTGTTTGTAAATAAATGATAGCCTTATATTATAGAGTTTTTGGCCATTTCTCTGGTGCGTGGAATAGAAGTACGTGGAAGAAGTTCATACTTGGAAGAGAAAAAACTGTCTCCATCGCGTCTTTTAAATTATAAGTATTTGATCAAAAAAATTGAAAAATATGCAGAACCTATGAATTCCCAAATTGACCCCATCGGGAATTTTTTAAAGACATCGAGGTTGTTTTTTTATATACCACTACACGTTAGCCCATGACTGCGATCTAAAATGATGGTAAGTGATGATGTAGTCTAAGATAGTAGCGGGCTAACTTGTTAGGAGGACGGCATTTATATTTACATATATAGGTTTCTACATGGCATCGTACCGTACGCTAAATCGCTTAGCGGTACATAATTGCCGTTAAGGTGGTAAATGGTGGTAACCCACGGCCGAAGCCTCCCATCAGACCAGACCAGAGAAAATTCAGAAATTTTAAATTCCCGAATTCCGCCAGGAATCGAACCCGGGACCTCCCTCAACAAGACCACAGCGCTAACCAATACGCCAAAATTGAAGGTGGGCGGGCAACATAATATACTTACTGTCTGCATTTCACGTCATATTGCGAGATTATTTCGGCATTAGTGCAAGCAAGTGGTAATTTACCTGAGTTCATACCTCTCTCCAAGGATACGCTATAGCTTGCTATAACTTTTTTTTTTAATCCACTACAAGCTAGCCCTTGACTGCGATCTCACCTGATGGTAAGTGATGATGCAGTCTAAGATGGTAGCGGGGTAACCTGTTAGGGGCATGGCAGTTATATTAAACCCATACCCCTTCCGTTTCTACACGGCATCGTACCGGAACGCTAAATCGCTTGGCGGCACGTCTTTGCCGGCAGAGTGGTAACTAGCCCCGGCCGAAGCCTCCCACCAGACCAGACCAGGGAAAATTCAGAAATTACAAATTCTCAAATTGACCCTGCCGGGGATCGAACCCAGGACCTCCGCACGTTACGGCAACAGCGCTACACACTGCGCCACGGAGGTCGTCAAAATAACTAGTTCGACGTATCTCTGATTATAAAGCTATTAAGCTCTGATATATCAAAATGCGGCGCGTAATTTGTAAATGTGTTTTCCAATTACAGCGTACCTAAAGGGCTATTACGCATTCATATTATGAGTGTGAGATAATTACAAAATACAATGTTTAGTATGAAATTAAATTAATTATTCATTTCTTATTGTATATGGATAATGTGCAATAACGAGTTTTGTGGATTTTTGTTAGTGCCTTCTCATTCCAGGTTTTATAACAATAATAATTATTTCTATTTATTATTATCTCTAAAACTTTTTTGTATTTGCATAGATTATTGTAATTGTGTCCTTTAATTATTAATTCTTTTACTTTATATTTCAACAACTAATCACGCCCGAACCGCCCAAAAATTACCTTTTGGCCAAAATTCGTCTTTATAGCAAAATATTATTGGGCAAGTAATAGTAAAATAATATGTTTTAGTGAATCTACCGTCTTCTGTGAAAGAGTAGATACTTATTTGCGTTAAACTTACTTATTAATATCAGATTTATTTTTAAATACCAATTTTTTTTTCATAAAATTATATCATGTCTCTCTGTGGAATTTGTACAAAATGCTCTAAAATGTCGGTGTAGTATTATTACGCCAACTACAAAACAACGGAAGCAAATCGCGAGAGCTTTGCTTACGACACTGTTGCTGAAATATCAAAGGCGACGTTTTAATTGAAAATATTAAAATGTACCCGGGTAGCTATGTTTTTGATTTTGAAACGGTAAAAGAATAATTTATCGCGTAAATTGGAAACTGCAGTATGCTTTTTTTTATCTACTACTAGCTAGCCCTTGACTGCGATCTCACCTGATGGTAAGTGATGATGCAGTCTAAGATGGTAGCGGGCTAACCTGTTAGGGGCATGGCAGTTATATTAAAATGGTAGCGGGCTAACCTGTTAGGGGCATGGCAGTTATATTAAACCCATACCCCTTCGGTTTCTACACGGCATCGTACCGGAACGCTAAATCGCTTAGCGGTACGTCTTTGCCGGTAGGGTGGTAACTAGCCACGGCCGAAGCTTCCCACCAGGCCAGACCAGGAAAAATGCAGAAATTATAAATTCCCAAATTGACCCTGCCGGGGATCAAACCCAGGACCTCCGCACGTAAAGGCAACAGCGCTACACACTGCGCCACGGAGGTCGTCAAAACAACAATGCTACAAGTTTTTCTCAAGTTCTTGTGATAGAATATCTTTTTTAAGGTTCCTTAAAAGGAAAAAAGGTCATTTTCACTAGATCACTTTCTTCTTTGTTGTTTTTTCTTGAGAATGATGAGAAATGATAATGAACGCTTCACCACTCGATACCAATACCACTGCTCTATTGTAGTCTTTTCCATCGAGCATTGTCGAGTCAACATCTCCTGAAGATGTTCCGGTGTCGGAGTGAAACGTACGTTGAGAATAATTTGGAAGATTGTGTGGTGTGGTGAATATCGCAAGACACATAGATACCACATTACACATATATTTACTGACTGTGGCGGATTATAGCGAATTAAAGTTCTACTTATTTCATTAACGAAGTTTTACTTCATCTGTAAAGCTAGTGATGTTTATTTCTCAAAACGTATTCGAAAAGTTAGGGTTTTATGCTCGGCGATCGAACACGAGGCCAGATATCTAAACTACTGAGCATCCATCCATCATTGATTTTTATAAGTGATAATATAAAATATTTAATGTTAAACTGACTTCACTACACACTTAACAGTTCATATCTTCAAAACTACTGAACCGATTTTGATGAAATTTGCACTGTTCCCTAAGTTGAAATAAATGTAAGGCAATAAAAAGTGTTGGGTTTTTCTGACTAGAAATTCTCAGTACTAACCCGGAGTTAGGAAGTTGGCGGTGTTTCACCCCCGTGCCTCGGAGAGCACGTTGAGACCGTTGGTCCCGGTTATTATCACTAACATGACAATAAAATACATGCGTGTTGAATTAATAACCTCCTTTTTTTGAAGTCGGTTTCGGAATTCTCCTTCAAATACTAAGTAGGTTTGTAAGTCCGATGTCCGGGAGCATTTAATCTTAGTTCAAACCTGCTTACAAGGGAAAGGCGTACCGAGGAATCTATGTGAATTTCCCGACTCTGACAAATTACCAAGCCTTTCAGGGAGTTAGTGAGTGACTTTGAGTAAAGGAAGTTTCAAGAGTTTTTGTATGAAAGCTTTGAAGTTTTTCCTGCGATTTCGTTATGTTTCTGATTCCAATTAAAAGGGGTAACCTTTTTTTAATTTCCACTACAAATAAGCCTTTGACTGCGATCTCCATTGTTGGTTTTTTGTTAGGACGATTTTAAATATAATTTTTTGTATAAATTTAGTTGAAAGTTGGTGGTAAGTCACCCCCGTGCCTCGGAGAGCACGATACGCCGTCGGTTTCAGTTATTATCACTAACATGATAATAGCCGTTAAAGTCCACCAACCCGCATTGAAGCAGCGTGGTGAATCTAAGCTCTAATTCCCTCTCTCCTGTAAGAGTGCAGGCCTATGCCCAGCACTGGGACGTTAATAGGCTGTAGTGTAGTGGTAGTGAATTAGTTTATTTCTGCTTATACTTAAATGTCCAGTCCACTCCCCTATATCGTCGAACTACTTCCTTCTTGGTCACGCCGGTGCCCTTTTTCCAGCTATCTTGCCTTCGAGGATCAACCGTGGAAATTCATAGAGGGATCCTCGTTGCAGGTGACCGAAAAAAGCAACGTTCCTTCGTACGACGGTTGTAATCAGCATCCGTTTGCAGTTTGCACTATAAAGTACACCCGCGTTTGAGATGAAGTCTCTCCATGATATTTTTAACGTTCCTCGCAATGCCCACATCTCAAACGCTTGCAACCGTCGACAAATTTCCTTTTTCAAGACGTATGTTTCGCATCCATATAAAAGAGTAGACCAAACACTTGAGAACGCGAAGTCTATTTCAGACTGGGATTTTGGGGTCACAAAGTAATTGTAAAGTGCCTTAGCTTATCCAATACATACAATATATAAATAAAATAATGATTGGGAGAACTTAACTCGCGAATGGAATACTGTAAAGTTTTATTAAACTGAAAGTTCCAATAAAATTATTGACACCTCAATGATTTCAACGAAACTCGTCTGTTAAATGCCAGCCGTTATTCTGTTAAAGCGTGAGGTACATAAAATGCGGGTCGGCAGCGTTTCCTACGCGGCTTTATCAAAGACAAGTCAAATCAAATAGTCATTTATTCAAATTAGGTACATTGTAGGTACACTTTTTGATGTTAAATTACATAAACAACACGATGGTGATAATCAGTTAAGGTATCTTAAAACTAAAGCTACGAGGGTTCCAAATGCACCCTGGTCTGAGAAGAGCCCACAACAAACTAAGCTGGCGTTTTTTTTAATTATTACCATCTCACAAATTATCTTAAACTAAGGAACTATCAGAGCAAATTATTGCCAAGCTCCTTTACATGGTAATAATATTTTTCAATGAGTTTAAGTTTTACATTAACTTTGAACTTATTCAAAGACATCTTCAACCTTTCTTCTGGGAGCTTATTATAGAAACGGACCCAGTTTCCACTAAATGAATTGCTAGTTTTACTAAACCTAGAGGCAGGCATTACAAGTTTATTTTTATTTCTAGTATTAACATAATGATAGTCACTTTTCTTCATGAATTTATCAATGTGTTTATGCACGTATACTTAATTTCTTCTTAGTGTTATTTCCAACCAGTGGTAGATTCCCTTGACGATACAAAAGCATTTGTAACAACGCACTACGGGCCGGACAAGATAAAATGTCCGTGCCGAACGTGACTGTTTCACATATAGCTGCACAAAATGGCGTAACTGATGGACCAAACAATTGTCTTCTACGCGGTCTTTTCGCGTTTACATTAAAATTCAAAAATCATCTTTTGAATTACCGCCACAGTAGCTTATTTCAACGGAGATTGGCCAACTATGCAGAAGATAACAGAAAGAGATCAAGCAAGCGTATTATTTTTTGCCGTCAAGCGTTTCGTACGGCCAGCCCTCAAATACCAGCCGTTTTTCCAACCGTTTAAATGAAAAGTATCCGAAATGAAGAGGCATTCGCTGAATATTTTTGTATTCATCGCTTTATTTCTTTTTAATCCTTTTACTGTACAGTTGTAGGTGGTTAATGTGATTTTTTTGAATTCATTGAGTGAATAAAACAGAAAGTACTCTCGTTTTATTTTTTGCTTGGATTTTCTTTGCCAAATAACTATTATTTAATCATCAGTCTTGCAGTCACAGTCAGTCCAATCTTTGCTGATACAATCTTGTCGGTGATAGCCATTCGACCTCCTAAACGGAGTCGTGGGTTCGATCCCCGGGCACAGTGAAGTAAACCAGCATGCCCGAGTGTTCTTCATAATGTTCTCAAATGGACTCTTGGGCGGTAGGGTGGACTTTGGCTAATTATATCTAATAAAATATAATACAAAATATTTTAAAATAGCAAACAAAAATTACAAATTCCTTATATTACCCTGGACTGCCAAACTATGAACCCGTGACTTGGGGTCACGGGTACATAGTTTGGCGTCTACTTTTTATCCCAGAAATTTAAGAAGTTCCCGTGGGAATCAAAAAACTTATCCACACAGACGAAGTCATCTAGTTTTTTATATTTAAGCTAGCTCTTAAAGCTAAATCCTTCTATTTCCGAGAGGAGACCTCTGGTTGTGTGTCGGCGATGAGTAGGGATGATGATGATAATGAAACAAGCGATTCTAAATCGTCACAAGAAAACAGTAGGGATGAAAAAAGAACTTCGCAAAAGAAATGACTCTTCAACAGTTGCGAAGTATCCATCCAGCACAACTCGAGACTTCCCCAACTAGTTGAAAACTCGTTCAGAACGAAAGAACTACTCGACAAGGTTGCCTTTATTGGGAGAAGTTTAAACAAAGTGGAGCCCCCGACAGCTTTCTATCGGCACTCTCAATTAATTGACCCTGAACTAAGCCCTAAATATAAAAGGCTTTTGGTATAATGTTTATTCGAGCACTTAAACTTTGCTCTGACAATGAAGGTATTGAGATAAACATTTTTCGTTAAATTTATGTTTTATCCTAGGGCTGTTAAAAATATTGCATGTAAATTTGCATGCCTAAACAATGACAAACCGTACTAAGCCAGCGTGGTTAACTATGTCCCAACGCTGGACGGATCGTGGTGAAATTTGGCATATTTAGGGATATCAATCAAATATTCATTTATTCAATTTAGGTAGGTACACTGTAGGTACACATATTGACGTCAATTACTTATATATACATATATATATATTACTTGTATATATATCCATATATACAGCAGCAGATAATAAGTAAGTACCTAAGGAATTAGAACAGGATTAGCATCATAAATCCATGGGGATTTATGATGCTAATGAAGCTGTTCTAATTGAGACGCTTATATTGTATACTTCACAATAGACATTAAATCCATCCATGGATTGAGTAACAAATATCCATCCATTCATCCACGCTTTTGCATATACATATAATATTAGTATAGATGATGGGTAGTGATGATTTTAGTGTAATTCTTTAATCATGACTCAAGTGGCGAAAAACTCAAGTGGCTTCCGATCCGCCTTCACAGGGATACTCATATTCTTTCTCTTTTATACTGTATTCTATTCAATCCTACTACTCCCCTTTACCTCAAAGAGCGGTTGAGTTTCTTAGTGACACTCACTGTCGCTCTCTTCGCTCCAATGACAATCTTATCTTAAAAATTCCTCCTCATAATACTTCCTTCTATTCTAAATCCTTTTCTGTTGAAGCTGTTAGGCTCTGGAACTCCTTACCGCTTCATATTAGGCGTGCGCAATCTCTTGCATCATTCAAAAGACTCATCAAAGCGCACTTTGTTCCTCCCTAAATTCCTAAATTACCTGTGTTCAACAATTCCATCCTTACCGTCTACGTTAAGTATTGTGGCTTCTATTTTTAATTATTTTACTTCTTAGTTTTGTCGTATCTAGGTATATACTTATAAGTGAATGTATATAATATTATATATGATATTTATATCTATTTATTTTTTATGTATATATTATGCATGTATGTATTATTTGTATGGTATTTATTTATATTTGTGTGTATATATAATAATATTATATTGTTAGTTAAGTGCTCAATTTTTTATTTTTTTTATTTGTTACTTTTACGTACACCACCCTCTATCGCTGGTAATAATTCCTATATAAATTGGTTGCCTGGCAGAGATCGCTTAAAAGCGATAAGGCCGCCAATTGTAGGTACCGACTTGCATTTGTTTGTTTATTGTTTTTGATTATTTATGATAAGTGTACAATAAAGAATATTTCATTCATTCATTCATGACAATACTTGTTCAAAATGTCAAGAAAAAGGACGCAGAATCCTAAATTAAATGGTTTTTTTTGTTGAACCTATGCAAATATATAAAAAATACATACCTTTCCATCCGCTTATAATATTGGTATCTTCAAATCAAGAGTGAATAGGCATCTTGTAGGCAATTCGCTCCACCTTAGGCTGCATCACTACTTCCAGCAAGTCTGACTACAGCCAAGCGCTAGTCTATAATTTTAAATTAAAAAAACAGAGTGACGGTTCAGAATGTCATGATAGTATCGAAAGTCACGCGACACCCGGCGCCGGCGAGGCTGTGCGGGCGATAAGTTCAATTTACTTATAGCACGTACGGTCGTGCGGATCTTAGAGATCCACCAAACTTCATGAAAGAAGTACTTTATTTAAGAACTAGCGTTTGCCCGCAACTTCGTCCGCGTGGAATTAGGATCTTAAAAAAACCGGCAAAGTGCGAGTCGGACTCGCGCAAAGAATTAACAATTGGAATCATCATGATTAAAATATTAAAAAAATATTCCGCACGACTGGAATAATTGTGAAAAACAAGGAAATAATTACGAAATAAATAATTACAAACTTGATTCGAAGAACCCTTCGAATTCAAACAAAATTTTTATTTATAGATGGACTCCCGCTTGTAATTATACCAGCGTCTTGGTCCACGTGAATTTAGGTTTTTTTATCCACTGCAACATCGAAAAGTTTACTAATATACATACGTACTAGATAATAAATTTGAAAGTGTGTTGTTTGTTGGTTTTTACCTACTTCAATGACCTGGATGGGGGACCTTTTAGGGGATGACCCGTCGCTCACGTCCGCAGGAACTACCTTCTACCTCCCCCCTTGCACGTGTCCCCTGGGTGGTGCTAAACGAGCGACGAACTTGCAGGCGTAATAAGCGTTCTTTTTATAAAAACGCCTATATGTTCTAAACGCCATAATATGATTAAATAAATGACCTGGAGTATGGCTACTTTTTATCCCGGAAAATTAAAGAGTTCCCGTAGAAATCTAAAACTTATTCCAAGCGGATGAAGTCGCGGGTATAAACTAGTGTAGAAAATTAACTTCCAGTTTCACATATGCAGTGACTATGTGTGATTGCACTGGTATCCTAGGAAAGCTTAACCAACCATATTATCGATTCTGAGAGATAGATAGTAGATACTAGATACCTAATCGAACTAACATCGGTGCAGAGCATAAGTGATCATTTTAGGTAAGTGTATCCCTATTGGAGTGTTACAAATTACAATAGACCATGAGAGCAGAGAATTCGTAGAGTAGTTAATATTTTTGACCGAGCGAAGCGAAGGTCTCTGAGTCTACTTGGGTGAATTGGCACTTGTCCGTCCGTCCGTCCGTCCGTCCGTCCGTCCGTCCGTCCGTCTGTCAGAGCATTATAACTTCTGAATTACTGAACGCAATTACTTCAGCTTTAAATATAATATGTAAACCAATGGCCTCCCGCCGAATATGGCTTAAAAAATAATAAAAATCTTTATTTCAGGGGGGCTCTCATAGAAGCGAATGCGAAGTAAAATATTTTTTATAAAGTTACATAGGGTTGCGGTATATCATTTTAAAGATAATTAGGAATAGAGTCCAAAAATATTTTTTTTTTAATTTTTCCCCCAAAATTGACGAAATGGGGGGCTTTCAAAGTGGTGATTTTCTAACGTCCAAAGATGACCTCAGAACTCTAAATTTTCTGAAAGGATGAGCCTGAAACTTGATCAATTATTTCAATTATATCCTGTACTTGAACAACAAATACTAAAATTAGATAAATATTGTAAGGAAACGGAATTATTTAATTTTTAATGAGCTTCAGTATTTTTAACAGAACTTCACATTTATGTCAATAGATGGCGCCGCGAGGTCTTAGTTCGGGGCGAACCACTAGTATAATATCATTCTATACGTGTTGCTACCAGTCTTTTCAGTACAACACAACATTTCAATTTTCTTTTGTGAAGTTTTTTTTTTATTGCGCCTATCACATTGAATTGAGGAACTCAATGCGGGAACTCTTGATAAAATGTAGCATTTGTGTTAATTCAGGTTACAAGTTATTTCCATTCCAAATTTCAGCCAAATCAGTTCAGTCATTGCGGCGTGAAGGAGTAACAAACATTCAAACTTTCACATATTTTATTATATTAGTAGGATATAAGTATACAATTAATTATGATTGTTATATTATGTTTAAAAAAATACAAATTAATAATTAAACTTATTAAAGTTTGTACCGTCTACTGAACGTTTCTTGGAAAAAATTAGATAGTTGAGTCTAGATTAATTTGACACGCCTATACTATTACTTTAAAAATAAGCAATATTGGGTGATTACAGATTCACTTCAATATTTTTATGGTTGTAAGTCGTATTGAATGCAAACACTGATTGTCCATTTAATATACTTTAATTCAGCAATTTACACACAGACACCGTACAGCCATTTTGACATCCCGCACCGATCTCCCGCCAAGCGTCTCCAATCGCCCTGTCGCAGTCAAGAGTGCTGTAGAGGTAGTCAAACCAGAGATAGATCCGTCAATGTCAGTCTAACAGCTGTAATTTTCTCTCAGATTGAAGCTACTCTATGGTACCTCCAGTTCTTGAGGTAACGGTTTCGTGCAATTAATTCAACAAACGTGAGTGACGATTGAATCAACGCAACGAAGCGGATTGATTGATATTGCAATTAATTCATCGAAAACTTGGTTGAGCGTGACGGATATACAAAATTCCAACAATTTGTTAAAGTGCAATAAAAACGTTGATATCAATACAACTGTAAATTTCATCAGTTTTAATAAAAATTTTGTTTGTATAATTGCCGTGTCACGGATTGCTCTTTTGACTGACTATACGAAATATCTATGTTACAGTCACTGCTATATTGAGGTTTTTCTCAAAGCAGCTTTGTCTGAAATTCCGGTCGAAACTTTTATTCATATAGTAGACCCTTTTTGCAATTTTGTCCCTTTTTACCCTCAGCCCTTTTCATTTAATGTGATAAAAAGGAAAAATTCTTCTCGTTCCTCCACCTGCTTACTATGTCTTTGTTCACAATAAATCATCCATCGTAGTTTCATTTTAGGTTTTATCATTCTATCATCTTATATATATAAAAATGAAACCCGTTTTCCTTGGTCACGGCATCACGCGTGAATGGCTGGACCGATTTCACTAATTCTTTTTTTGTTGTATTTGTTATTATTAGGAGAAGGTTCTTACGAAAAAAAATATTAAGAAAATCTCTCAGAAATATTGAAAAATATACATTTAATTTTGCATACTAAGGCGGTACGAAGTTCGCCGGGTCAGCTAGTACTTCATAAAAAAACATACTAATATATTATTATTAAAAAAACATACTATATTAAGAGTAAAGTGAGGAATGAAAACGTTCCACATTGTACGAGGCGGCGCGGCGGCCGTAACTTATGTGCATACATTACTGTGCGCTTATCTCTTAAAGCAGTATTATTTTAAAATTGCAGTGACGTATAGGTCCCAATATGTAAAAAGAACGCTGGACGCTTACAGTGCATACGCTGGTTGTACCGGAAAATTAAAGAGTTGCCGTATGAACCGAAAAACCCCAATCCACGCGGATAAAGTCGCGGCGCATCAGCTACTCGTAGTAGATTCTAATTTTTACCAACGACTCCAAAGAATTAACTTCGTCCTTTTCATCGCTTTAAAGAATCATCTTTCAAAAAAAAATTGGCAGCCATATGGACTGCCGGTACACGTGAAAACTAATATTTAATTTTTTTTTCTAATAAAAAAATATTCCAATATAAACCTTTAAACGGGGTCATTAATGTTTAATTTAGAATGTACTTTATTTATATTCAAGACCTTTTGCTTTCGTAACAATGCGAGATGTCGGTCTCAGTTCCACAGCACCTAATAATTTAAACCTTAAAACAAAGGCATTAAAGTTTAATTACGAATGTATTATTTATACTAATAAGACCTTTTGTCTTAAGAAGAATGGTGTCGGTCTCGCGGTCGGTCTCGCGTATTCCACATTTTTACCCCCTACCAACGCGCCTAGAGAAGTTTTCACTTCAAACATTTTTTATAATGCCAATCTTATATCGCCCATTAATCGAAAACGATCAATTAACATGTCCACCGCTGTCCGAACTGTCTCGATAACGAGCTTTGAGCAACCGTAATTTCAAATCAGAATTAGAAGGCATTTGGTTGTCTGTCGATAATTACAAGGGTTGAGCTTCGGGCGCGAGGCAGACGGACGTATTGAGTTATATTATTATTAACTAATGGCCAGAGGTCCAATTATCCAAGCAAGTCGTAATTATTTGACAGCTTAAAACATACACCCGAACTGTATAAGGAGTTCTTACACGCTTTCGTTTGACAAACGATTACGGTTACTATTTCCTTACACAATTGGGGGGTTGTCCTACGTGAAATACATAAATTATTTCTTATAGGACCACCGAACTAATATAATTTTTTATATTTTTTTTACAGTGCTTCACAACTAGGAAAATTTCTAAACTTAATGCAGGTTCCGCAATTTTTAATATGTATTTAACATATTAAAAATTGCGGAACCTGCAGGATTTGAACCTGCGTCTCTCTGGGAATCGCGTCCGGAACGCCTTTGACCGCTAGGGTACGGTTCCGTCAGTGCCGAAATTTGAGATGTGTATCTTTTTAGTCCAGACTTCCCAATTCCGCAATTTTTGATATGTATAGAACTAATATAGTTAAATGATTCTTTTCTACGCCGCCGTCAGTGGGACAGCCGCCTCTGTAGTCACTTTCTGGCTATTTGAATTGGGACAAGGAGGCGGTGGAGCGAGCCCAGTTCGATGGCATCCGCCGCTGTCCACTCGAGTTAGCATTTGGATGTCACTTTGCAAGCCTGACTCTATCGGACTGACTCCCCGATGATCTGACATGCTTCACCCGAATTGTGGCTATCACGACTAATCATGCTAGGCTTTGAAGAGTAATACAACGTTTGATAATTTACTCAAAAAAGTTCTAATAGATAAAGCCTACTACAAATTAAATTATTTTTTTGATAAATAAGACAGCCTACTACCACTGATTTGCTGTGCCCCACAGGGTTACAATGTTGCAATATGAATTATGATAGAACTTCACTTTGTAAGTTCGTTTAATCACTTAGTCTGTCTAATTCTATTGCCATTGTGTAAATTACAAATAAGAATAATTGTACTGGAATGCAAAATAAATTAATATGAATACCTCCACAGAGATTAACCCTCTGCGCGGGACATATTATAAGTTGTGTGTGAGCAAACACAGGTGCGCTCTCTATTCTCTTACTGTCATAAACTGATAGGGCAGACAATCCGAAACGACCAGAGATAGACCAGGCTCAGAACGAAGACTTTCTCCTCTACTCTTTCAGTAGTTTTTTCACCCCTATGCCTCGAAGAGCACGTCTCTTCGAGGCATGGGTGTGAAAATACTACCCACTTCCTAACTCCGGGCAAGTAACAGCTGTACTATTCTGTGCTAGTACCTACTGAGAATTTCTTGGGCGAAAAACCTACTACTTATTTGAAGCTACTACTAAATCGAGAATACAAGACAGAGAAGTATGGAAACGACTGGAGGAGGCCTTCGTCCAAAGGACGTACTGAAAATAAGGGAAAAATTGTAAATAAAATGTAAAATGAATAGAGTGATAAGTAAAATAAGCAGGATAAGTTATTTAACAATTAAATTAAGTAATCGTATGTAAAATAGTGTATATGATTGTATTGTATTTTTTCAGTAATAAAGGCTTTATTATTATTTTATACAACTAAATCGATCCCGGGACCTGGTTATCCGCTGTCGAACGTGCTCTCCACAGGATCAATGATGCAGTTAGAAAGAAGTAACAGATCATAATATACAGTCAGTGACGATGCCTTTTTGGGCCATACTGCCAACGCCTAAAGCCATACTGTTTCATTATTGTTGACTTTCGTGTTTTAGAGTTATAATCCTTATTTTAGGAACGTAAAAGTACGTGACATCAAACTATTATTTTGAGTAATATTGCTTTAGTATGGCCCCTGGTTCACAACAGAAAGAGAGCACAGATTAAATTACATAAATGACAAGCATAAACGCAATTGTTCTGCTTTTGCTCGCCATCAATGGGACAGTTGCCTTTGTAGTCGCTTTCTGGCTATTTGAATTTGAAGGAGGCGGTGGAGTGAACCAAGTTCCAGCCAGTGTCCGCTCGAATTAGCAACTTCAATTACTTGGCCGTCCTAGATGTCGTTTTACGAGCCCGATTGAGTGATTTTCAACGATACGCTTAGTATGGATGGAATCCCCTGGGAACTTATTCATTTTCCGGATCATAAAAACCTATGTCTTTCACAGAGATATTAACTAGCTCTATCCCAAATTTCATCAAAATCGGTATAATATGCCCATATGCTGTTGCCCGCGACTTCGTCCGCGTGGTTTGAGGTTTTTGGTCCCCGCGGGAACTCTTCAATTTCCCGAGATAAAATGTAGCCTATGTGTTATTCCAGACTATATACTATCTCTGTGCCAAATTTCATCCATATTCGTTCAGCCGTTGGGGCGTGATTGAGTAACAAACATCCATATATCCATCCATCCAAACTTTCGCATTTATAATATTAGTATATATGTATATAGAGTATAGATAAATAACTTAGAGTAAAAACAATATTGCTAACACATACAAGTGTCATGATTTTCTAGTTTTATATTCTCTGGTACGACATTCGCAATAAATATATAAGGCCATAAAGGACTTGAATCCAGGGCCGTAGAATAAATTAATTAAAAAAGAATGTATTCTGGTCAACCAATCAGTGGGTTTCCCGCCAATCGGGCGCGGAGGAGAAAAGAAAAAACGTAGGATGGAAGGATTGTTGAAAATAATAAAATTAGGTACTCTGAAAGATAAGATGATTGGGAGGAATAAAGTATTTAAATGGACATTGGATTTTGATTTATCAAAATTCAGAAGTGGTACGTGGTCCACCGACCCACATAATTGTTGAGGTATGTATTCTAAATTATTTTTCTTGATTCATATAATTTTGTGACTTCCCATGACTCAATAATAATAATAAAATTACGAAACAGGATTACTTAGTATGCATGTGGATTAATGATATTTTAATGTTTTGGTCTAGCTATTTAGGACAATGTTAATCTGATTGATTACAAGTATAATTTGATAAGAACTTACTATTAATATATAAATATAATTTGTTGTACACAATAAAATAAATAAAATGACAAAACAATCATTATATCATTTTAACTAAAGTTATCATTTACATTTAGCCTCTATGGAGTAATGTACTTTTTTTTTTTTAAATAATTTTATTCATAAATAGGTAAGTACCTACCTAACAAGATAACTCCATTAAATATAAAATGATAAATACATATAAAGATTGTCTAGCAATAGTTATATTGTCTACTGTCTTCTCTCATTAATGAGGCACACAATTAATATTAACACTTGCAATTAAAATAGTGAGATTACACCTTTAGTATTTGGGTGCACAATGACAGTATGGATTTATTTATGTATATACTTTAAAACAATATGCTTACATGTATATTAACCACATATTATTATCGCAGGATGAGTTTGGCCTGTATGTATATTATATGTATGTTATTTTGCTTTGGCGATACATCAGCATGGTTGGTTCTGTTTTAGTATCCAACTTGTTGAACCAGAGAGTTTTCTTTCTAATAGGAAATCATCTTAAATGTCAAATGTTAACCATACAGTACAGCATGTTATATAGCGTGAGCTAAGTTAAGTTTAGCAATTTAGAGAAGCTTTTTTGAGAAAGTCCCTTATTGACCTACAGCCGTATTCACAAACAGTACTTCCCTAATATAGGAGCAATGCTATGATAAGTAGTGGCATTTCTCAGTGCATTCGATGTGGTAATCCAATCATTTCGTAAATGATACTTTGAGGACTCTTGCTGTGCACATTCAATGGAGAGCTGTGAAGTGTGATTGTTTACATACAATAATTTGATAAAAGTTATTACTTATATTGTTTTTTTTAAATATACCCTTTAAACTAATGAGGAGTTCCTCGTCTTTAATAAGTTCAAAATCATCCTATAATAGTTCGAAGCGGTTAACATTTACTTCTTTAGAATGAGAATTACTTGTATAGAGTCAGAATCAGAAATTATTTATTGCATGATACACATAATATTACAAAGGTGGTACAGAAGATAAAAAGACAAGTGTGTTACCATTATCATTACAATGCTTAAAAATAATCGATGTAACAAAACATAGTAGGTATTAATTAATTAGTATTAGTTAGTACGTGAACAATTAAGAAAATTCTTGGTATATCGACTTGAATCCCCACATATTATTATATCATATCAACTGAGCCAATAAAATATGTAAATTAAAAACTGATAATAACTAGGAATTTATTGCAAAATAAATAAGACGTCAAGTCTTTAAATAAAATAAATAAATAAAAAAAAATTTGATTGTAATTGAAAATGAAATATTGAAAATATTTGAATTAATTAGAAGCAAATGGAGCCTCCAGACTCCTATCGTTTGTTCTACAGTATTTCTGGTTTTTTTATATGGTACTTAAAGAACATATAAATACAGTAGGAGTGTAATAGTTGTTAATTAATTAGGTTAGGTTTTAAGAAGTAAATCTACTTATTGTGATTACATAGTGTGAATTTGAAACTATTATTCGGTAAATTAACTAAATAATAAGATGTACCTAACCTGGAAACTCCTAGTTGAATAAAATATTAAGGCCACTAGTAATAAATAGGAGGCACTAAAAGGCCTCTACTGGTAACTTTCAAAAGTTCTGCATATGCTGTATTATTACAAAATCTATATCGTCTTTATTCATCAGCACTGTAACAATCGAAAGAATTTTGAAAGTCTTGTATCACTTTTCATAAATTGATAGTTCTTACTATACTTACGAGTATATTTAGGTTTACTCTCTCATGGATATAAATATCAAATTTTTCCATTCATGTTTTCAGTTTAAGGTGCCAGCGGAGAGTAAATTGCCCATACAAACATAATACCAAAATAATTTGTAATTCGAGAATATTTCCACCATATTAGGCTATTATTAAGATTGAACTTATGTTTAAATCTAGGTCCCTGGATAATTATTTTTTCAAAATAATTTCCCAAAATTAAATGTACCTAGACACATGGCGTTTTTCATGTTTTTACGATATAAATGACATGTTTTCTCCTTATTTGTTTCATATTAAAACCAACGATATCTCACGTACTAATTGATCAGGAACATAGCCTATATTGTCAAGTTACAGAATAATAACACGAAGTTAAAAACACAACCATTTTTCATTAATCATTTTTGGTATTCACGGAACAAGACTAAATGTATAACAAATTCTGTACGCCCATATTGCTATCGCGCTTGCATGCGGTCATACGTCATAAGCCAAATAGAGATAGCAATATACCGGAAAATCTATATTTGCGGTTCGATTATAAGTTGCGAGCGGCGTTCGCCAGCCTCTTAAATCGCTGAAAATCAAGGAAACAAACATATCCTACCGATATTAGTTTGACGTTAGTGTCGCACTATGGTCTATGCGTAGTTAACTGTGCATTCATTTTAATAAACGTCTAGTGTTGTTCGTTCCTCAAGTGTTGTTTATGATTTCATTTTCTGGACCTTATGCGCTTGTTCGCCCCTGGTTCGCCCTGAGACTTCATAGTAATGTTTTTGAATACGGGTGTTATTAGTTTAGACAATTAACATTAATCTTTTTAATAGAGCTATTTTTAAGAATGGATGCGACTTAAACTGAGTGAATGTAATAGGGATGATTATATAGTATTAAATAGAGGGTCTTCCAAAAGACCTAAAATTCACATCCTCGATAAGTTTTAAGTTTGTTATCCATTTTAAAATATAGATTAAATAAAAAAAGTATGATGACGTCATAACTATGAATTTCATAGAACTTCCATATTATAAAGAAGTGCGCTTTTAAGTTTGATGGAGAGATGCTGATTTGATTGAGTTGCCATCATCCCTATTGGTTGGATGTATGCGAATAAGTATGCTAAAAAAAAAAGATTCTAATTTGCAAATAGAGCAGAAAGGCAAAGAAATATTTTAATATTGTTATTTTATTTTATTTTCGTTGAATGATTGTGGTATGTGTTATTTTCAAGAGAATGATTTATTGGTTATTTGACTGCGGTTATGTATGCTGCTTGAATCTGGTTACGATGAAGTGAGCCGTACATAGGTTGGATACGGTTATGTGGGCCGTACATAGGTTGTATACGGTTATGTGGGCCGTACATATTTTGTATACGGTTAAGTGGGCCGTACATAAGTTGGATACGGTTAAGTGGGCCGTACGCAGATTTGATACGGTTAAGTGGGCCGTACATTGATGGATACGGTTAAGTGGGCCGTACATTTTTTGGATACGGTTAAGTGGGCCGTACTTAAGTTGGATACGGTTAAGTGGGCCGTACATTAGTTAAAAAGCGGTTATGTGTGCCATACGTTATAATTTGGTTATGTGTGCCGTGTGACTTAATGATTCTGGATTTAGCAACCAAATTAAATAATGAATGAACTGAATGAAATATTATTTATTGTATACCAAAAACACGAGATATATAGTGAAAAAGCGGTTATGTGTGCCGTGACTGAATGATTCTGGATTTAGCAACCAATTTAAATAATGAATGAACTTAATGAAAAATTATTTATTGTACACCAAAAACAAGAGATATACAAATACAAACCACATTACTAACTTAATAAATTAAATATAAATACTACTTACTTGCTATTATATAGATATTTATATTGTTTATATCAATTATAGGATGGGACTATCATATAACTACGGCGTCGCTTCCGTTACGTTCAATTTTCATACAAATTTCATACGAATTAGGGATTAAATTTTAAAAAAAAAATCTTAGGGGATGATACATCATAATAGATAACTGTACGCCAAACTTCAGCCCAATCTGTCCAGTAGTCTGAGCTGTGCGTTTATAGATCAGTCAGTCAGTCAGTCAGTCAGTCAACTTTTCCTTTTATATAGTACTAGCTGATGCCCGCGACTTCGTCCGCGTGGAATGAGTTTTTTTTGATTCCCTCGGGAACTTCTCAATTTTCCGGGATAAAAAGTAGCCTATGTCACTCTCCAGGTCCTCAACTATACCCATGCCAAAAATCACGTCGATCCGTTGCTCCGTTGCAGCGTGATTGAAGGACAAACCAACAAACCAACAAACCAACAAACCAACAAACCAACAAACCAACAAACAAACTGACTTTCGCATTTATAATATTAGTATGATAGGTACCATTTATATTCATGAATTAAAAGAATACTTTACTAAAATTGTTATTTTTTCTACTGCCGAGGACATGGGAGGAGCCAATTGTGGACACACACGGCGCAGAGACCAGAGTGTTCGAGAATGCTATCTCTGTCACCACCAGATAAGCGTAGCACATAGATGCTCCTCCTCGGTCTTACGAACGATGGAAGAGATCGAGTCCAGCGACCCAAAATTCACATCAGAGGTTCCCATACCTTGGCATTATCCGCCCAACTATCGCGGCAGCCTGGACAGCTACCAATAGCACTGGCAACGAATTTCACAGCAGGCGACGTACTTTAAGAACATTTTTAATGTGTTCCCGGGATTCAATCCATCTTGTACAGCACATAATAGACAGTAAAATAATTAGTTGAGAACGCACACAAACTACTACCGATGAATGGAATTTGCACCCCAATGGGCTGGAAACGCTTGATATCTATGACACGGTAATGTTATGATGATATTAAACCCTCGGGTGAGGCGAAGACAGTTCAGAAGATTCGGGCTCGTTATTGGTTTCCTAAAATATTACGCAGATACGAAAAAACAAAAAAGAAAAAATTTTTTGATCGTGGGTGCAATATGCATACATTTTGATTATAATTAAAGAATTTATTAAGTAAGTTTTGTGAACTTCATGGTATCTGAGACGTATATAAACAGCAGCATGTCCTAGATCCAACGGCTAAACTGAACGTTTTAAATCAAACAATTTTAAATTTATTATCCGTTAAAAATAGTTCATGTAAGGATGAACGTGATTGGGATATGCAGCTGAGTCAGATACAGTGGGGTATTAAGAATACCATAAATGCGTCCAAACGGAAAACGGCATCAGAAGTTTTATTTGGATGTAGACTTTGGGACAGTTTGTTGCATAATATGTAAATTCAAACGTAGGTAACCGACTGATGTCAAATTGTTATGAAACGAAATAAAGTAAATATTTAATACAGTCGGCAACAAAGCAATATCATGATTCGAGACGAACTTATGCTGCCATTTTTAAAAAAAAAAAAAGGGAGACCTGATTAAGATAATTAGAAAAAACTAGTTGTTGCACGTTGATGGATTGCACATGGATTTTAGGTATTTTCGAGTCCCTTGGGAACTGGGTTTTTTTTTTCTTCTCAGGATAAATGTAAGTAAATATATAAAACCGAACAATCGACTGTCAATCTGTCAATGTTTTTGAAGATCTCCCTACTGTCTCGTATGTCTTATTTACTTTTGTATAATATGGAGATTTTTAACCCAATTTTTTCACTTTCCGTACAGTTCTGTCAAACATTTTCTTTCATACAAACCTTTTCCTTGTATATAAACACAATTTTTTTTTTTAAAAATTAGCCAAATAGGTGCAGCCGTTTCGAAGTCATTAGCTTACATACATTCAGCGATTGATTTTTATTTATATAAATTAGTAGAATAAGACCGTTTAAGGCCATGAGTAAAAAAAAAAAAATTGTGTAAGAAACCGAATGTCATGATTTTCTGTTATATTTATGTTCAAGAACATAATGTTGATAATAAATAATACGTAAGAATATAATTAATGTATATTGATGACTAATTTCTTAGGGGTTCAATGATTAAGTTAAAAGTTTTTGTAAAACGTAAACTAATTGAAAATTCTTATTCAGTGCAAAGGATTTGAATGATAGGACTAGGAAGGCATGGGTATGAATTGTTTCAGCGGCTGATTATGTAATTGCTAAAATTATAAATCTAATTAAGTAATTTACGATATTTGTGAGATGGTGAAAAAAAAAAAAAAAAAAACCCGGCTGAGTTTGTTGTGGGCTCTTCTCAGACCAGGGCGCGTTTGGAACCCTCGTAGCTTTAGTTTTAAGATACCGTAACTGATTTCACCATCATGTTTTATAATAATTATATGTACAGTGTACCTAATTTGAAATACTTTGAGGATCTACCTGTACTTACGTTCATCAGACAAAAACGATAATTACTGATTTGTTTATGGAATTTCATTCTAATTTAATTAATTTTTTTTTTTTTTTTTTTTTTTTTTTTTTTTTTTAACCTTTATTGAAAATAATACAATAGAACTTAATGCTAGCTAGCCTAACCTAATTACTATATAAATCATGCCCGCGTGGAATGGTGGCAAGAATGCTGGCTGCATTTCCGCGCTGGACAGCCAGGCTGATCCTTTGCGCAAAAAATGAGCCAGCCCTTCTGTCACCAGATGAGGCAATTAACCGCGGTGAAATATCTCGTAAAAATTTTTTGGCACTAAGACAATTATTAAATTAATTTTTTTTATTTAATTAATTAATAATGTTTTGAGTGTTAAATTAAGTACATGTCGAGCTACGTTCCTAAAAAAATTATTTGTATATAATTGATTTATATTACTTTCATACATTTTAATTATTGTGCACCGGGAGGTTGCCCAAAAGTGGATGGCCGAATGTCATGATTTTCTAGTTTTATATTCTCTGGTACGACATTCGCAATAAATATATAAGGCCATAAAGGACTTGAATCCAGGGCCGTAGAATAAATTAATTAAAAAAGAATGTATTCTGGTCAACCAATCAGTGGGTTTCCCGCCAATCGGGCGCGGAGGAGAAAAGAAAAAACGTAGGATGGAAGGATTGTTGAAAATAATAAAATTAGGTACTCTGAAAGATAAGATGATTGGGAGGAATAAAGTATTTAAATGGACATTGGATTTTGATTTATCAAACAAGTAACCAACTTAAAGAAACACACTTGTGTCAATATTGCGTGTTTTTTCACACAAGTACAACGAAATCTCCAAGTGCCGAACTTTCTGCCGACTCCTCTCGTCCTGCATTCTCGGCCGGAATTCGTCGGATTTCATTAAACTCTGGAAGTTTCGTCGGAAGTTTTTATTGCGAGGCCGCACAATGCTCGCTCATTACTCCTAAATGCTGCATATAAGAGAAACTGACATTTGGTGGAAAAAGTTTTTATATAAATTGGGGGAAGCTGAATGATATCAAGCGAAAAGTTTTCATATTCTCTCTCTTCGGTTCCTTCATTGCTGAAAATGATGGTCCGGGCTAGAACCTAACCTCGAACGGATTATTTGTTTCCATTGGCTTTTGGTAGCCATATTATAGAATTTGGACGCGGACTAGGTGGTCTGCACCTAGTTGGTAAGCGGCCTCTCGCTCTTTTGCCCTCAGTGTTGCCCGTAACAATAAGCAAGTCGAGACTGTTGTTTTCATACAATACTAGCTGATTTCCGCAACGTCGCCCCGCGTGGATTTTAAGGATCCCGCTGTACATAATTTCTCAAAATATTTTTTCTAAAGTCTGCTGCATACAGTACAACTTTCTAGATCCACCTGCTAAGTTATTCATTTATTGATAACTAATTTTCATACAAATTTCTGAGCCCAATTTTATCTCCTCAGGGGTTGAATTTTCAAAAATTCTTTCTTAGCTTTAAAATGCCTGCGTAATAAAAGCTATCTGGGGGCATACTACCATCGCTTGAAGCAGTCATGTTTTAATATTGATGACGCTCTTGTTTCAAAATTATAACCCTTATTTTAGGGACATCAAGGTACTTCGTATAAAAATGCAATTAGAAAATAATACTGTTTTAAGCGATGGTAGTGAGCCCGCTGTATGCATTTCAGCCCAATCCGTCCAGTGGTTCGAGATGTGCATTGATAGATCAGTCAGTCAGTCACCTTTACTTTTATATTATTAAAAAATAAGAGACGACTCGTTTTATTAGTTTTTTTTGGGTTATTGGGTCAACGTTACTTACCCTGAGCAATTGTATTTCTTAGTCACTAGACTATGATGAAGGACGTGGGAACCCACCGCATTAATGCCATTAATTGATTGATGGAATGGGGTCACGACCCTCAGCAATAACGAATACGACGCACAGAGAGAGAATATTGTAAAGATTTGTCTTTTTTAAATTGAAATTGTATTTATTTGGTATAATATTATTGTGCAAATTGTGATAGCCTGCAATAGGTTATACATTTATCATGTAGTTGTATGCGTCTTAAATACTAATAACAATGTATCTAATGTATTAACTGTTGGCTGTTCAAATAAATACCTAATTTATCAAATAGACCCTTTCGGGGATTGAACCCGGACATCCCATTTATTAGACCACAGCGCTCACCACTGATCTAGAGAGGTCGTCACAAGTTTCGGGCAGAGTAAAAGCATCTTGAGTTTTTAATGCAATCCACTCCGTATTCTTTAGTCCCAAGACGCAGATATAGGGTTCAAAAAGTAAGGGCAAAAAAGCCAAGGCGCCCTCTTCGCAGCCAATAAACTGTCTGAAAAGTGAATTATTAAGAACTGCGAGAAAACAATGAGTCTGTTCTGGCAAACCTCCAACTGGTTGTTTACATTGTTCTGGTTTGGAAAATTTATTAGCTCGTATAAATAATAGGCAATAATTAAAAGGAAGATTTGTTTTAGAGTCTTTGAACCGTTGGCGGTGACGCTAAGCCAACTTGAATAATACCAACAAAAATTCCCGAAGTTTAGGGTAAACCACAACCTCCTTTTAAGCCCATTAGGTGACACTCATTGTACGTAAAACTGTCACGTCACCTATTGGTGTTCCCCAAAATTAAAAATAAATAAATTTCGTTGTTGGTGAATACGGGCGTTAGTGTTTTTTGTGTAACTTAATCCAATTTAACCAATGCCGATTTCACTACTTTATATTTGATTTAATTGTTAAACTTTTTTTTTAAAACTGCCGAATTTCTTGCTAGTTCTTCTCAGTAGTAATGGCATTCCGAATGGTAGATTCATTTTGACGATTCAAAAGCACTTGTAAAGATTTATTTGTAAAAAATATTTGATTTTGAATTTAGCATGTGACTCCTCTCAAAATTCATGATAAGGTTTTGCTGCCAATCTGCACCACCAGCGTGGTCTATGGGCACACCTTTCTCATTCCAAGAGGAGACTCGTGAAAGAAAGAAAGATAATTTATTTTGCCAAAATATGGGTGTGCTCAATAAACAAGTAAGCCGCCAATGGGTTGGAGAGAAAAACTCTTTAGGCGCGTAAAAGATTTCCAATATGACCACCTCGATACAGCCTCTTCCCAATCCGACTACGTCCCGATATGACCACTTCCGAACAATTATCAGAGCTATCTTCAATTCCATCTGTAATTATACCATTACTAATTGTACTTTGTCAAGTTCTTGATAATTCAATCAATCTACTATCGAATTGCATGAATACGGAATACAGGTTCGCTTTAACAAGTACTTGCTAGTTTTAATAGTCCCGAGATAAAAGCCCTAGCACTGAACGGATGAAATAGTCGAGAGAACTGGGAGTGGTATTGTGTAGCGGATGCTAATTGAATAAACAAATATCCAGGCTAAGTAAAGTAACAATTTGGATCGGCAAGGCTTTGTATGTTCGATCCATTGATTCATGATAGTATCGGGATGCTGGCTGGTTGCACAGACCTGCGTGACACGACAAAACTTGTTTGCCATACGACGCTTACGTTTTGTCATATCCTATCAGCAGTGTATTTTCGACCTAACCTTCATTCGGTTTGTACAGACTTCCCAAAATGACCACTCCCAGATATTATTATAACCACTTCATGATATGACCAATTACCAGCGCCATCTTGAATTCTAACTGTACGTATATATATTATTAAGTATATATATTTATTTATATGTATATGTATTGCTATCTATTTATATAATTATTTTATGATTGTATATGATATTTTATATTAGCTAGGATTAGTTTATTAGTTTAGAACTAATTATTAGTTTTCCTTTTCAATAACGTACACCCTGAAGCTTTCTCACTGGGTTAATCCGTTGTGTGCATGGTTGCCTGGTAGAGATCGCTTTAAAGCGATAAGGCCGCCATTTGTACCATAGCTTAGTTTTATTGTAATTGTTTATAAGTATGTGTTTCGTGGTGTACAATAAAGAATTTTTCATTCATTTCATTCATTACGTAACCATGACTTGTACTGTGTTAAGTTACAGCTGTTAATCCAATCAATCGACTATCGAATTGCATGAATACAGAATACAGGTTCGCTTTAACAACTGCCGTACTAAGCTAAATAGTGAACCCGAGGTAAAAGCACTAGCATATCGGATGAAATAGTCGAGAGAACTGGGAGTGGATTTGTGTTTCTGATGCTAATTGATTAAACAAACATCCAGGTTAAGTAAAGTGACGATTTGATTAAAGCCAGGCGACGCTTTGGATGTTCGATACCATTGGTAATCCAACATGACGGTGACTTTTTCATAAATCCATACTTACCTGTTTGTGCTTCGGTTATGCTTTCACGTTCCACCTGTTTCAATCTGGTCCGAACTTATGTAATCAGTATGTTACGGTTCACAGTCTTTTGAAAGTTTACAATCTATCGAGATAAAAAGCGTTAGATTACAATCTAATGGTTTTTACAATTTTACGGTGACATAATATTATATAGCTACCAGGTATATCAATTAAAAGGGTTTGCTGAGCAGAATACGAATAATAACGGGTTATGATAATATATTATACTATTATTTGATATTATTTATGAAAATCAGATACATTTCGTATACAGTAGGTACTGATGTTGTGACACTGAAATAGTATAGCGTATCGGTCAAGATATTTCACTTGCTAATTTATGCGGCACCGGATCGAACTGACACAGGATTTACGTTCCAACTGTCTCCACTAATCTGAATAGCTCCACAAGACAATGGATACGGAAACGGATGAATAAATGGTGACCAGGGGGCTTACTGCCGTCTACCATCGCTGAAAGCAGTATTATTTTAAGCTTATTGACGCTCTTGTTGCAGAATTATGATCCTTATTTTAGGCACGTTATAATAATTTTAACTAACTATTAACAAAGTTGTATGAAATTAATCGACTTTGCGTCTAGCGTCCCACAGGATAGTATATTAAATTACTTATTGTACCGTACTGTAGATAATATTATTAGATATTACATTTTGTTTTTTGAAAAGAGAACCTTCTTAGATTCTTACTGGTTCTTCTCAGCAGTACCTTCTTTTCGAATCGATGGTAGAATCAAAACGAGGCGTATCTTAAGAGACATGTATACTAATATCATACTATATTTATAAATGCGAAAGTGTGTTTGTTTGTTGGTTTATTGGTTTGTTGTTTTGTCCTTCAATCAAGCCGCAGACGGATCGACGTGATTTTTGGCATGGGTATAATTGAGGACCTGGAAAGTGTCATAGGCTTTTATCCCGGAAAATTAAGGAGTTCCCGCGGGAATCAAAAACTTAAACCACGCTGACGAAGCTAGTGTCCTATATAAAATAAACAAATTGAAAAAGTATTAATTATTTATATGTAATAAGTAGGCTTACCTACTTAAGCTTACATATAAATAATTAATACTTCAATTCTACTTTTTTTTATTTTTTTTATCCACTACAAGCTAGCTCTTGACTGTGATCTCACCTGAATATGGTACCTAAGTGATGATGGTAGCGGGCTAACCTGTTAGGGGCATGGCAGTTATATTAAACCCATACCCCTTCGGTTTCTACACGGCATCGTACCGGAACGCTAAATTGCTTATCGGCACGTCTTTCCCGGTAGGATGGTAACTAGCCACGGCCGAATCCTCCCACCAGGCCAGACCAGGGAAAATTCAGAAATTATAAATTCCCAAATTGACCCTGCCGGGGATCGAACCCAGGACCTCCGCATGTTAAGCAACAGCGCTACACACTGCGCCACGGAGGTCGTCACTACGTACTTACTACTACTTCAGTACTTTAATTTATGTTATATGTATGTCCTTTTAGTAAGATATGAAATAAGTAAACTGAGTATTGATTAGTACTTCATAAATAATTCAAATTAACCTGTTTAAGTTTTAACTTCATTTAAACTAAAAACACTCGATAATGGGTATACAAAATAAGTACATTATTAGATAACAGGGGCGACACAAAATCGCCTCAGCGACTGACTGCTTGAATTTAATTTATACCCACACTCACACGAAAAAAGCGGAATGCGAAGCGGCAAAAAATGTATTTGTAATTTCCCTTTTAGGAAAATTAAATGGTTAGCATAGCGGTTAGTAGTAACTTGGTTAAAATACAAACTGAATTCGACTGTACCAAAGTTTTTTAAACCATGTAAATTTACTAAGGACGGAGTGTAGGGTTTAGTAATTACTTGGTTATAAACAAATTGTGTGTCAAACCTATGACGACTGGAGTTTACTCTTTACGAACGATTATAAAACAAAATAATATATACTATAACTAATGAACGCATTTTTTTTTACATTTCCTACTGAAAGCATGCTTGATACATTTATTTATATTAATTATATAATTTATATTCATCAAAATATATCACATAGTCATGGAAACATAAAGTAAATGACGTAACGGAGAAAGTTTCATTTTACTCCCCATAAATTTTCATATCCCGGGCTTATATTATAGAAATGAAAATCGATTCTTATGGAGGTAAAAAACTGAATTGAGTTGTAGATACTAGGAGTGAAATGTACCTTATCTCGTTTCAATTGATAGTACGTCCACTGCTGGAAACATACAGTTGCGGTCAGAAAATGTTTAACACCTTAAGGTTCATAATTGCATGGACACATCTGTGTCAGAAGAATTGATTGACATAACAACTTACGTGGTTTGATTGACCGTATATCATAGGTGTTTTATTTTTTTCAGTAGGTGGCAAATGTGGCAACTGGACGGAGTAAATGTAGAAAACCTCAGAGACAACAGTCAATCACAAAATCGGAATAAAAAAAACAGAGCAGTGTACCCATTCAAGAAGATAGGAGATAAGATACTAGACTGCTAATGTCTTTATTAAACCTTTCACAGTCGGGTAATCAAATGCACAAGTCACTGAAGATAACAAAGCCAATTAAACTAAAGCAAGAATGTACGCTTTTTGATGTGCACTAAAATATTGCAAGAGAGCATCTACTTTGACAATGGAATTCAAACGAACTCTCAACTCGAAGGAAAATATTTTACTTCTTTTGATTTATTTTTTACTATAGATACCTACTAACCGTTATCCGCGACTTTGTGAGAGCTTAGTTTATTCATTTTCAAATATTTCTGTTTTCTTATGGAGAAAATGTAGCTACAATTTGCATATTGTAACATTCGACTCCGTAGAAAATGAGAAACGGATCTACGTAGTAGTGTACAACAAAACTGCTGTTTGGTACTATCGCGTCGCGTCGTATCGAGTCGCGTTTGTCGCTGATGTACTTAAGTCCCTAACACTCATTTTTTTAACCATAACAAGTTAGAAGTGATGATGCTGTCTAAGATGGTAGTGGGCTAACCTGTTAGGGGCATGGGCATATTAAACCCATACCTACCCCTACATGGCATCGCTTGGTGGTACGTCTTTGCCGGTAGGGTGGTAAATAGCCACGGTCGAAGTCTCCCACCAGGCCAGACCAGGGAAATTCAAAAACTAAAATTCCCAAATTGACCCTGCTCGGGATTGAACGCGGGAACTCCGCACGTAAAGACACAGCGCTCAACACTGCGCCACGGAGGTCGTCAAAACTGTTACTCTGAGGCGCCTTAACTACTGATTTCTGATCTGGCCAATTTTGATGAATGAGGTGGCAGCCTTTATTATGGTGCGGGATAGTCCATAGGTCCACAATATTTAGACTACATTTTACACGAATAAAATCGATATAACGGATTTTAAATCCAAAAAAGTGGGGGAATTTTTCCGCAGTCGGGTTACAGTTTTTAATTAATTCCTACTGCTTGTTATTGCATGAGAAAATCTTACTTTGATCATTATCAATAAATAATTGATCAGACGGACGGACAAATCCCTTGAGACCACTCGAGTGTCATTAATTATGCATATGGAATGAACACGTTCGGTGTATTTGACCCCGATTGCCTGATTATAATAATTAATGAGAATATTAAGTAAATATCATGTACTGTTTTCATCTTAACGATGTGGTCATCGACGAATTCGCCGTTAAAATATTTTTGTCTCCTAATATGATATTCAACGAATTTAATAGATTCATAGACATAAAGCTGTCATCTTGAAATAATGGCAGTAACCTCCCAGCTGTTCACTTGAATCTGACGAAATTTGGTAAAGGGTGCTTTATCAAACAGTTTCCACGGGATTTATCGAAAACCTAAATCCACTAGGATATTGTCATCGCATCATCTAGTAATTAATATGACTGAATAATATTTCGTCGCTGCATCAGCGTCGACGGTGAGGTTATCTGTTTACAGAATAGCCGTAACCAGGTAATACAGTAATAACCCTGGCGTGATACCACTTTGAAGATCACATCGGATGTAGTTAATCAGCTGTATTACCAATTCCCTTGACAGGTTATCTGCCTTTCACGAATTACAATTACACTGACTCGTCAATAAATGATATTAATTATTATGCCTGCACTAAGTATTTTGATTTAATTATCCATCCACTTTCCTATCCATACTATTAATATAACTGCAAAAGTGTATCTATCAATCTATCTGGCGGTCTGTCGGATTTTAAAATTATTACATTATTATAAATTTAGGTACTACAAAGGTAGGTTGCATCCTAGGGAAGGACATAAGCAACTTTTTATCCTGGACTATTAGATCTACCGGACGTTTTCCACTCCAGGAGGCTTACTAGCATCATTTAAAGCAGTATTATTATAGTATTGTTGACGATATTTTTCGGACTTTAATATTTATTTCAGGTACATCAAGGTACACCTCAATATAAAACGTAATTTTTTAAGTATTACTGCTGCGATGTTAGTAAGACCTTGGTAAATTGCGTAAAAATAATGAGCACAATGGCATTTATCTCTTCAAAGCGTATTTTAATCAACAACCTAGCAAATGTTTGCAGGAACTAAATTGTAAAAATGCGTAGCCCAGTTTCTTGTCGGTTCAATTGGCAGTCTGCATAATATTCCCTATTCCAGTTAACGATTCATTCTTCCACAAATACTCAAACAGACGGGCTAGTTTTCCGTCTATATACGAGTAGATATGTAATCGTCTAGCTACAGGCTGTATAGCGTATTTCACTAATGGATTGGCCTATGGTAGTTAGTTGCTACGAAAATGGAATTAATACTTTAAGCCTGATACATCTTTTAGGTTGAATAAAATTAATAATATAACATTTATTCGGCAAGGGTTCAGGTTAGAAGCAATGGAAAGTGCTTTGTTACGAAATAAGGGATTCCGCAGCAGCATCAATGTAACTGCCATAGCTCAACGGGTTACTAATCTGAAGTGGCAATGAGCTAGGCAGATAATAGTTCGAAAAGGCGATTGATGTTTAAGTCTCAAGGTGTTGGAGTGGTGACCTTATACTAGAAAGTGCTGCATTGGCAGATATTCCTTAGATAGTCCACCTAGTGGTGGTTTCGAGTCATAGAAATCCGAAATCCGTTAGATACAGGGTCGGCCGAATGTCCCTACAAAAGACCTACGTCAAAAAGTGGATGTCTAAGTAATATTGTGTTGAAGACCGCGACGGCGCTGAAGATGAAGAAGATATTATCAGAAATAATTATGTTCAGCAATTCTTATAGCCCGTTTACAAATAATTTCAACGTGGCCATTGTCTTTGGTTTCAAATAATTCAAACGAGATGCAAAAGTTGTTGAAGAAAAATAGACTTTGAATCAATAAAAACTAGGTCGTGAATAAATTGAGCTAGGACACTTTATCTTGACGCGTTGATTGTGGACATAGAATCTGAATAGTACTCGTGAACTAACATGAGTATCTATTCTAATATCATTGATGCAAAAAAAGGCTCTGTTTGTCTGTCTGTTTATGGACTTCTTACACTAATTAAAAACAGATCTTGACAAGGAAAAATTGCCACTTTCTATAGAGAGTTGAGATTAACTCTATTCAGTCTTAATTTTTTTATCTTTTGTGTTGTTTGAAAGCGTTGAAAGCATTATACAATCTGTGCTAGTACTGCTTTAGTCTGTCTCACTCTAGTTATTCACTATTATACACTTCTCCTGTGTCAAAATTATCATCCATAAGTTAGACAAACCATAAAAATGCTTTAAAATGCCGAAACTGTAATCTGACATTTTTAACATTGCATCCTGTAAACCATGGATGTGGGAACTGTAAACTGTATATTATTGCTATGAGTCCTAGTATGTAAAACCTGTATCAATCATTGTTACAATCTCAATAATTGTTAACGTTATAGGAAAAATAATTTCTGTCAGAAACACAGATATATGTTCACAGAATACTAACTACTAAGGTATGGTATTCTATTTTAGTAACACTACCTATTTCAGAAATGGGTACTTTTGTCGGAACCCTTATAATCATCGGCAGGTGAATGCAGATTAATTCGTAATTCAAGGTAATTCCTCTTTAGAATGAGGGACGTTCGTAGCCATTACAAAGGTAAAGGGATAAAGTATTAATTGTCCTTTTTTAGACGAATTACGGGCTGCCCAACCATGGACGAGGTTTGGTGTTAAATGAACGATTCTATATCGTTCATTAGTTAGTATAATATTAGTTAGTATAAAGCGGTGGGATTTCTAATGTGAAAGGGTAATTAGCGAGAAATGGCTAAGCGGAACGGACTCTATGAAGACAAAATCAGTCTTATCAAAGGGAAAAGAAGTAACTCTGGAATACTAACGTATATTCATGCACCTGACGGTTACGCTATAGTGAGTCGACGTCATTTGTTTGCATTGCCATATCACAGAACAGAGCTGGCTCAGCAGGCTCCATTGACCCGTGCGCTGCGCTTGCTCAACGATTTAGTTCGCGAAAATTCGGGACTAGACTTCTTCCACACCCCACCGCTTCAGCTCGCAAAAGTGATAAAAAAAATATTGGAAAGTCGATAACCTTATTGTTATTATTTTGGTTAATTGTTATTATTTAGGTTAATTTGTTGTTTTATGTGTATTATGTTTAGTGCAGTCTTATTGGAATGACATTGTTTTTGTGATCTGTGTACCAAATTATGTGTTTTTTCTGTATTTTGTTAGTTGTAAGTTGTAATAATTAAGTTTTTTGTTTATTGTCACTCTATCTGTAGCCCGGAGAGACGCATTGGGCAACTGTAAGGTCTCTTCGGGTATGTTGTCTAAATAAAATAAAATAAAAATAAAAATAAAATAAAACTGGTTTACACTTCCACTAACAAAGAGTTTTGACAGTTGCATTCGTGAGCGAATTGATTTTGACTCTGTTTGAACTATTTTTGCTTGCAAGCAGTTTTACTCAGTGAGTTAAATGCAGTCCGCACGGAGCTCGCACCGCTCGCGGCGGAAACCACGCAAAGTAGACGCGAAACTATTTCATCACTCATCATCATCACCTCAACCTATATCCGCCTCACTACTGAGCACGACTCAACTCGCAGATCGAGAAGGATTTAGCTATAGGTCACATTGGCCAAGTATACGCATAAGCAGACTTCACACACCGCCACACTAATATTACATGTTTTGTAATGGGTTTTTCTGACTAGAAATTCTCAGTACTAGCCCGGAGTTAGGAAGATGCATTGTTTCACACCCGTGCCTCGGAGAGCACGCCTGATCTCACTCCGGTCGTGTCAGATTTTCCGTCCCATCGGGCTATGAGAGTAATGGAACAGAGAGTGCACCTGTGTATGCAAACACACTTGTGCACTATATTATCTCCCGCGCAGATGACTAATCTCTCTGGAGATTGGCCGCCGTGGCCGAAATTCGGTCGGGAGGACATCAATACATGTTTTAGGTACCCAAATAGCCCAAAATGTAGCATTTTTTTGTGATGAATGAATTAATGAAATAAAGAACTCTTGGGTGTCCTTGCGTTGTTTTCCTTCTCAGAAAAGTACGTGCCCGGGAATCGTATCCCCGAACACCCGAATAGGAATACGGGCGTCCAAACTACTGGGCTGACTTGGCTGACACCGCTTAAAATTCTTGCTTATTTTTGAAAGTGAACTAGCCTTGCACTAATTACTGTCGAGAATTGTACTGCACGCGGAGATTCTAATTCCACGCCAAATATTCATAGGCTAGATCGTAACTTTAGTAGGGTATTAACTGTTGTTAGTACTTTATAATATATATAAAAAAACCGCCAACTATTAGGTATCGTGTCACAATTTACAGTCAGGAAGGTACGTAAATGGTAGGTAAACCGGTTTCTAGCAAATGGTAGCTAAACGATAAAACGATGTATCTAAAAATCAGAGCAAAATCGAGGGACATTTTCCATTTATTCCCTTTATTTTTAGAATTTAGATTCTGTCAATAGCTTTTTTCGTTCGCTTTTATTGCCTGCACCTGCAAGCGTCACTTTGAAACGATATTCACGTGACGAGTAATATTTGTATTTTCCAAAAAAAATAGTAAATTAAAATCAAATATATAAATGTTATATAAGTATAAATGCGAAAGTTTGGATGGATATTGTATGGTACGGATGTTTGTAACTCAATCACGCCCGAACTGCTGAACAGATCTGGATGATTTGGCACAGAGATAGATTATAGTCTGGAATAACACATAGGCTATTTTTATCTCGGAAAATTAAGAAGTTCCCGTGGAACCAAAAACCTCAATCCATGCAGACGTAGTCGCGGGCATCAGCTAGTTTTACCATAGGGGAGCAGCTTTGGTCAATGTGGTGAGCGTAAGGTCTGACCCATACAGATGGACTGAAACGCATCGTAATCTTGTAAAAACTCATATATTTTAAAATTATACATTCCTCCTAGCCAAGTTAACATACATTTCGTGTCTATTCTCTTTCTATAATTCTATTTTATTTCGTTTTTCTCCGACCCATAGTGAAATTTTACAATAAATTGCAAGCTGTGGCAAACTCTAAGTCGGTTTACAACATTGTAGAATTTTAGTGTACTCATTCTATTTCAATGTTTTACAATTTTTTTTTATTTTTTTATTGCAAGAGTACTGCAGTTTGTTACTAAAACATCGTCAAAATACAAAATAATTCAAAACTGGATCCAAGCAGCAACCCCTAAGTATGTGTACACAAACACAGCATTATATAGAAAACAATAATGCATAATAGAACTCTATTATCTAGCTATTAACAGGAAAGGCCAAGGACGGGGCTATATAGGTTAGGAGCGTGCTCTAAAGGTTGGACGCCCAATTTTTTTCTATGAAAGGGCCCATTTAGTACCTACATAAACGTCCTAATAGACATCCTAAAAAAATCATTAACGCTTTAGCGAAAGCGGTTAAAAACGCAAACCATAGACTATGCATTTATTTCTGTCACTCCATTTGCGTTAAAATTCAAAATTCAAAATTCTTTATTTAAAGATTAAAGAAAGAGAATAGACACGAAACGTATGTAACTTGGTTAGGCAGGCTGTTTTGATTAATATATTGATAAGCTCCCTGAAGGGCTTAACGCGGTCCTCTAATAATATCAAGCCGGTTAGCCATCCGTGTGATCAAATGATCAATTATGGGCGCGCGTCAAAGCGACGACCGCTCTGCTGCTATGACAGGTTGATACATGTTGCTTATAATTAATTTGATACCGGACATCCTTTAGCTTAGGTATCGAACTCGTTATTAGCTTTATTATTACGACCTCCGTGACGCAGTGTGTAGCGCTGTTGTCTTAACGTGCGGAGGTCCAGGGTTCGATCCCCGGCAGGGTCAATTTGGGAATTTATAATTTCTCAATTTTCCCTGGTCTGGCCTAGTGTGAGGCTTCGGCCGTGGCTAGTTACCACACTACCAGCATAGAGGTGCAGTCAAGCGATTTAACGCTCCAGTATGATGTCGTGCAGAAACCAATTAGGGGTATGGGTTACCTAATTAAAACTGCCCTAACAGATGAGCCGGCTATGATCTTAGATAGCACCATCACTTACCATCAGGTGAGATCGTAGTCAAGGGCTAACTTGTAGTGGATAAAAAAAAATAAGACCCAAGAGCTTATTACCTTCAATTACGCTGCAACAAAGCAACGGATTGACGTGATTTTTTACATTGGTATAGTTGAGGACCTGAGTGAAACCTACCTACCTACCTAGAAAGAAAGAAGAAAGAAAATCTATTTATTCTCACCATTATGCCACACATTACAAAACCTTAAGGTAAATGTTACCATGGTGCCTCCAGTACCCGAGCATTAAACTCATGGTCAAGTCCTAGAGGCACCCCGACAAACACTTGTGTGTGGCACAACCTGAAAGAAGGCATCAGCTCAGCATGGTGCAGAATGCCTTGCAATAAATAATTACAAGAGCATTCCGCGCTGATTTTCACCTGGAGCCCTACTCCAGGTTAGTTAAAAAAGCTTATTCGCGGGAAGGTAAGTCGCGGGCATCAGCTATTTGTTGATATTGAGTAATTACTTCCTTATTTTTGAATCGGACTATTCAGCTATAGAGTTACAAGGGAATCAATATGAACAAGGAATAAGGAACAAGGCCGGAACAAAAACAAAAGCGATTGATTCCCCCGAGGGCGCGTCCAATAATCTAGAAAGACGGCTGCTTCCCGGTAACCGGGATTATGAATACCAATATCCTCAGGGAAAACTCGGGTTTGAAAGTTTAATACTGTTTTTTTAACATTTTACCATACCTAGTCTTTTCAGTTCCAATCAAATCTGATCCATCAGCCTGGCCTCCACTGTTGAACACTAATTCTTAACATCATAAGTTTATCTTGTTAAAAACCTTATTTTTTTTATCCACTACAAGTTAGTCTTTGACTTCGATCTCACCTGATGGTAAGTTATGATATAGTCTAAGAGTCTAATATACCTGTTATAGGGGCAACTGGACATACTTATGGTTTTTAAGTTTTTTTTTTCGAGCGCGCTCAGAAACATTATCCTTTGACCATAGATATGCGATTAACTGAGCTTCGCTACTGTGGCAATTTCGGAAAATCCGTACTTGTTTTTTGTCTACATTATAACTAGAAGGGGAACGCCTTGATAACATTCTGCTCCCTGAGTCCAAATAACGTTTATGAGTCAGCGAATTACGACTTTACTGTTATATTTTATGCACAAATACTAAATTTTAATATAATATTATAGACTTTTAGATAAGGTGATGCAATGTTATTCTTTTTAGCCATGCATTAAAACTATTTGTTACACAATAGCACTAACAATAAATACCCAATACAATAAAACAACTTACAATCATATTCCTAGTAAAAAGTAAACTTATTTATTTTCTGCAGTGTATAGAAGAAAGATAGAGTCAAGACGCTAACAACTAAGCCCCGTTATCGTCGCTAGGAATATTGTGAGCTCATTTTCCTCACAATGGCGTTCCGACGAGCGCTAGGCGAGGAAGTAAACTTTTCTTTTGCTCCTATTTACTGCACATAAGTCTCTACTATTGTTTATAGTCATTTTATTATTTTTACCGTATATAAATATTTTTATACTTCTACCATACCTTTACTACTGTTTTAATCATACTTTTGCGGGTCTAAAGTCAGTCTTCATGCCCTAGGGCCGTAATCTAGTCGATCGATCGCCCAACTAGTTGACCAACCCCATACTGTAAATATGCACAACAGAGTCTAGGCTCCAGCCAAACGATCGTACCATTTGACATAAAAGTTTTTAAACCAAGGAGTATGTGTACCTGCATAAACACTGGCAGCATTAAAAGCAAAATGACAAATGGACAAATGTGACTCTATCGAACGTGAACATTCACTTTTAATTTGTCTTTTCTTTTTATTATTTACTAGACCTATGTATCATACTTACTATGATTTGCAATAAATATCTAACCGTTACAGTTTGTTTTACTGTTATGGTAGAAGTATAAAGTAGAGTATACACCACCGGGATAAAGCAGTTTTTTTCTTGGGCGCTTGAATCCCTCACTGCACTCAGGACTCAATCTTAATTCCCTCCCTTTGGTCGGGAATTAACTTATAACACCCTCGCTGCGCTCCGGAGTTAAATTTGGAGTCCTTCGTTACGTTCAGGATTCAATGTAGCGCCCGTGACATAAAACAGTGCTTTATCCCCTTGGTGTATAATCTACTATTTCACCTCTCATGCTCTAAAAATATGTCATTATAGCTTAGCGTATGCGGACTAAAGTAAGCATTTTGGGTCTAGGGATTAAAGTATTTTTTAAAAATTTTTGCCGTACTCTCCTCATATCGGTATGCGTGATATCCTCATTCGGTTATCCGAAATTTTTAGTCTATGGTTTCTATCAACAGCCAAAAAAGTTATGTCACTTAGTTGAATGTCAATGTTACCCATCGTATCCCATAGGTCTATGGTACTACTGTATTTTTTTAAATGCCTTCTTGTTAACGATACGGAGAAAAATAAAGTTGTTATTGCGGTTTGCGAAATCATATAGATTTTTTTGTTTTAATTATTTTACATTTTTTAAATGGATGTTTTATGGATGATAATTAATCCATTTCAAATTTCGATGCAGAATACGTAATACAAAGTGAAGGCATGTAAAGTGAATGTGACTATTTATTTGTTTATCATCAAGTAAAAATAAAGATCCTAATATGAAAATGTAACATAAAGGCAAAGAAATTAAAAATCGTTATTTATTTTATTTTCTCGCAATCGAAGTGAAAAGTAGAGTGTTTACCACGGGACTAAAAGCCATTCTACTCGATTCTATAGCAAGTAAGCTAAACATCTCGTATGAAATGGCTCGTTTTAGTCCCTTGATGAAAAATCTACTAATTATTTATTCCACAACAAGTTAACCCTTGACTGCGATCTGACCTGATGGTAAGTGACGATTCAGTCTAAGATGGTAGCGGGCTAACCTGTTAGGGGTATGGCAGTTAAATTAAACCCATACCCCTAGTCGGTTTCTGCAAGGCATCGTACCGGAACGCTAAATCGATTGGATGTACGTCTTTGCCGGTGGGGTAGTATATTTTAATCTCAAGCGTAAAACAGCAGGTCAGAAGATAATTCGTAACATGCTTAGGAAGTTCAGTCGGCATACTACCATCGCGTAAAGCAGTATTATTTTATTATTAGTGACGCTCTTGTTTCAGAATTATAGTCTTTATTTTAGGGTCGTCTAGTACCTAGGTACGTAATATAGAACTGTCATTTTAAAATAATACTGCTTTATGCGGTGGTAGTATGCCCCCTGTATTGTGTAATCAGGGCCTGATTACGAGACAATAAAAAGAAACTAACACAACAATCGCCGACAGAAACGAGTAACGTGAATTAGAACGGAAGAAAACAATATATTCCTTCGAGCAGCGAGCTCGTTTGCTGGCATTGTGCGAGAGTACCTACCTCACGGATTATTCTAGAATTATCTGATGCCTGCGAATTCGTCATCGTGCAATAAGTTTGTTTTGATTCCTAATTAATAATAACTTTGTCACTCTCCAGGTCCTCAAAATATCATGCAAAAATTCATGTTGATCCGTTACTTTGTTGCGGCGTGATTGAAGGACAAACCAACAAACCAATAAACCAACAAATAAACACACTTTCGCATTCATAATATTAGTATAATATGAAGTTTGATGTTGTTACACGTATCTTTATGACGTGTAATTTGTGTGTTGACTCATAAAAACCTATGAAACTTCAACTTGATGGTAAATAGCCTTATATTTTCTCTCTCTCTCTCTCTCGTCTCTTTTTTATGTCTATTTTGACCGGGCTATTACATCCATTTAACCATGCATCGCTCATACATGATACTATCATCGCTACGTTTTCTGGTGCGGAGTCGCCATTCCAGTACCTTGGGGCTTTGTTATCTCTTCTTTGAACTATAGTAAACCATGCTATAATAATTTTTAATAGCTACATTACGACTTTGAATCGAAAAAAATATAAGTTTTGATTGGATTGAGTTTTATACAATCCACATAGAAAATGACTTCAACATTCAGTCAATTCGAAAGGAATAGCGCGCGATTTGTTTCAGCAACTAAAGGTCTTACTCCAATAAAGAGGCGAGGCGCGGCGCGACACGTGGGGGCAAGTAGACCGGTATAGTACCGCAAGGCATCGTCAGGGTCTGCATCCGTATATAGTTGAATTTCCACGGACGCGTACGAAGCGATTTGCTTCCTCGTTTGCAATTCGAACCGCTAGGGTATGAAACGCCCTTCCGGATTCCATTTTCCATCCGTTTATAATATTGATATATTTTAATTAAGCGTGCTTCAGCTTTGGCTACATTACTACTTCCAACAAGTGGGGTTGCAGCTAGCGGTAGTCAATATTTTTTTTTAATATATAGGCTAGCGCTTGGTGCAATCAGACTTGCTTAAAAGTGGTGATGCAGGGTAACGTGGAGTGCGCTTGCCTAGAAGATGCCTATTACCTCTTGAGGGGAAAACGGAAGCCGGAAGGGCATTCCATATCCTAGCGGTTCGAATTAGAAACGAGGAAGCAAATCGCTTCGTACGAGCCCGCGAGATTTTGACTGCGTAAGGGTGCAGACCTTGTCGATGCCTTGTGGTTCGATAATAAAAAGGTGACGGAGGAACCAGAAAATTTAAAAAAAAAACTTTGTACAATTATGTCGCAGTACATCTCCGTACTGCATTATGAAAGAATATTTGCCGCTACATGCCGCACCGCGCCGCGCTTCTGTAGCGGGGCTAGACCTTCAGAGTTATTGACAGCAATCCTCAGATAGTATTCGTTTGCTGGGCGCACATCAACTTTAATGTCCCAGTGTGAGCTCCAGTTTTTACGACACATAAAATTTTGTCCCCATCTATTTTCTACATTTCTGTTTCACAGTAAAATAGTAGATAAAAAGTTCAGCTCGAATTATGTTATAAACTAGATTATGACTGTGACTTTATTTGCGTGCATGTGGAAATTTGAAAAATCCCATGGGAACAACTTAAAGCTTGTTTTTTAATACATTACAAACTAGTTCTTGATTGCGATCTCACCGCGGTAAGCGCCGTCAGTAGTGATGCAGTATGCAGTCAATGCTAGCGGGCTAACTTGTTCTGAGTATGGAAATTGGCACTTATATAAATCCAAACCCTCTATCTACACGGCATTGTACCGGAACGCTAAATACATGTGTAATACGCTGTGTACATCAGCTTCTCTTTGATTTCCAGGATAAAATTATCCTGGAAATCGCAAATAAGCCGCAACTGATGCACGTTGACGTCAATCCCAGTTAAGATCAAGTCAGATATGGAAGACTTTGGGAGCCAACGAAATAAGTTTTCTACCTTATCTATCTATCTATCAGTATCCAAAGAATATGGTCAAAACATGAATTTATATGATGAAAGTCATTAAAATGCGGGAACGTGCTAAAAAGAAGAACAAAACACAAGAAAAAAATTATTCACTAAATAATATAATTAAAGCTCCATAAAAGCGGGAGTTGTAAAAGCATAAAAATATTAAGGGCGTGCACGGGGATTAATGAGCTATAAAAATTTGCATCTTACATCTTTATTATATGCCATTAATTGGAATTATGCTTTAGGGAAAAAGACAAAAAAATGTGATTATTCCAAAGATAACAGAGAGGAATTTTATGGGACACACACACACACACTATAAATGCAGCATAAAGTGAAATAGATCCCTGAACACAAAAATGGTTTTCCCACATCCTTTTTTAATAACCTATCCAAAGACACTATTAAGAATCAGAAAAGATTATCCCGGCTTTACATGTGACTCAGGTACCCTAAATTTTTGAATTGAAAACTTCTTTAGCCGCGTTGAGCACGTTTTGGTAGGGGGTAAACTTGTGGATTCGCGTCACTGACACCTCGCTCCGACATGCTCGCGAACACCGACATGATCGTTTTGTTACGAAGACAAAAGGTCTTAAAATATAAATATGCGACATTCGTAATAAATCTTTAATAGCTTAGTTTTAAAGTTTATATTTTAATTATTTAATTTTTTTTTAATTTAATTTTGTAAAAAAAATAATAATATTCGTATTCACTTCTATCGCCAATTTGTTTTTTTTTCAAAGTTGTATTTTTACTTTGTTGATGTGATTAATATGCCATATTACAGCTTTCTTGTACTAGTCTTTGAGCTACGCCGCAGACAAACAGACTCAGACAGAAAGATAGACTTGCTTGTTAACAATTGCTACTACTACTGCAGCCCATTAACATCCTACTGCTGGGTGCAGGCCTCCACTCTCATAGGAGAGAGGGAATTAGAGCTTAGACCCACAACGCCGCTCAAAAGCGGGTTTGCGGGCTGTTTCCTTGTTGACTACGCAATCCTAAAAACAATTAATTTAAAAATTAAGCGGTACTCGACGTAAAAAAGTATCACCGGAAGCGGAAAAGTATTCCCGGGGCGTAATAATTTATACGTAATGACGTCGTGAACGCACGCTGTACGCACAAAAGAGTCCATCACATTGAGCTTTCACCGCCTCCGGAACAAAAGGAGGAAAAAAGGACGTTTCTAAGCTTGTCGCGGTTAGTGGCAGAGATTAAGTGGTTTTCGGGGGCTCTTGGACTTGTTTAAACTCTATGTGGGGCTAGATTGAAATGAAATGATTTATTTATTTCACGTGGGACAACTTGTGCTACTGAAATGTTAAGACTACCACCGGTTCGGAAACCAGGCCCCTGATTGTGTAAGGAAATCGTAAACGTAATCGTTTGTCAAACGGATAATCCGACCTGTTTATGAAGTTCATAGATGCCTGCACGTCTAAAAGCATGTAAGAACTCCATAAACAGGCAAGGAACTCAGCAGTTCCTCTTTTTTTTGTGGAACGTCAAAATTGCTGCACGACAGCCCATTTTTTTTAAATCCATAATGTAACGAACTTTTGTTGTGAGCCGGCTGGTTTGTGTTTGTGTGCATAGGTGTTGTGTGAACACACAGCCAGATTGGAGACCTGAATCCCGTGATATATTTTAAGTTTATGTACTTTATTATTTTACACACTGTTGCTAGGAATAAGTCTTATTATTTAACACTTTGGTCATTTGTGATTGAAGTAGACCAAGAAAATGTACAAGTTTAAGAAATGAAACCTTTTTAGAATCGTTGTGATTTGAAAATTCAACGAAACGAAAAAATGAAACGAATAAGCCACACCAAAAAGAGACAAACGTATTCATAAATAGGATTTAACCTGCGAGAGAATGAAATAGAATACAAGTTGTATTTATCTCATTCTCTCGTAGGCTTCTGAAGTTTCACTCCTGCCGTGTGTGTTTTTTTTATTGTGAAATACTAGTGGTTCGCCCCGAACTAAGACCTCGCGGCGCCATCTATTGACATAAATGTGAAGTTCTGTTAAAAATACTGAAGCTCATTAAAAATTAAATAATTCCGTTTCCTTACAATATTTATCTAATTTTAGTATTTGTTGTTCAAGTACAGGATATAATTGAAATAATTGATCAAGTTTCAGGCTCATCCTTTCAGAAAATTTAGAGTTCTGAGGTCATCTTTGGACGTTAGAAAATCACCACTTTGAAAGCCCCCCATTTCGTCAATTTTGGGGGAAAAATTTTAAAAAAAATATTTTTGGACTCTATTCCTAATTATCTTTTAAATGATATACCGCAACCCTATGTAACTTTATAAAAAATATTTTACTTCGCATTCGCTTCTATGAGAGCCCCCCTGAAATAAAGATTTTTATTATTTTTTAAGCCATATTCGGCGGGAGGCCATTGGTTTACATATTATATTTAAAGCTGAAGTAATTGCGTTCAGTAATTCAGAAGTTATAATGCTCTGACAGACGGACGGACGGACGGACGGACGGACGGACGGACGGACGGACAAGTGCCAATTCACCCAAGTAGACTCAGAGACCTTCGCTTCGCTCGGTCAATTATTGAGACAATAGATGTTCCTTGCGACATCATCCGCTTGGATTTAGTTTTTATCTAGCTACCATCTTAGCTCGCATAATCACCAGGTGAGATCGCAGTCAAGAGCTAACTTGTAGTGGATTAAAAAAAAACTCAACTCAGTGTGTAGGCTTTAAGTCATAAGGAGAGGTAATATCCAAAAGCCACTTAATAGCCCAAGCCCATTAGCTGTGTTCGATCGCAGTTTATTTTCTTTCCGACCGAGAGGCGATTCCGTTTGAGGGTTTTTTGCGCCCTGCCGTATTCGAGCTTAATTAAAACCCGGTGGAAACGCGCCCCGAATTGACTCTTTAGAACTTGTAATTCTTTGTCTGAGACCACTGGAATGATTTAAAAAGTGAGATCGATCTATTTATTGTTCTGGTAGCTACTTATGTTTTGATATTCACTTGGTTTGAATAAGTAATTCCATCTTATCAAACCATTGCCGGCTCATTATTGAACACGAGCATCTCTCGGTGTGAGAAGGGTTTGGTCATAGTCCACTACGCTGGACGGTTGCGGATTGGTAGACTTTACAGACCAGAGAGAACATTATGAAGAACTCTCAGCCATACAGCTTTCCTCACGATGTTTTCCTTCATCATTTGAAGCAAGTGATATTTTTAATTAGATAGAGGCAGGCGTTCCTTTGCGGAAGTCCATCATAATGAAGGAACCCGAAGTTTAATTCACTATAATCCGCGACAACAGGAAAATCTATGTGGTACGACAGTGATATTTTTTTTGTACCACACCACAGGAATCCCTCAAAAACTACCCTCAACGTACGTTTTACTCCGATACCGGAGCATGTTCAGGAGATGTTGCCTCCACAATGCTCGATTATGAAGACTTCACAATCGAGCACATTGAGCAAAAAAAACATTGTACCACATAGATTTTCCTGTTGTCGCGGATTATACCTAGCGAATTACGATTCTGGTTCCTTCAATATTACTAATTCTTTAAAACGCAAATAGCTTCAAAAAGCATGAGGGGCGTGCCCGAGGATCGATCCCACGTCTCCATACCGGAGGGCCTATAGGCTATCACTATATCTACTAACTACTACCGAATAAGTAATTAATCAGACTTTCAGATCACTTAGTAGCTGATGCTGATGTGGATTGAGGTTTTTTATTTCCATAATATTGTAAAATAAGATACTTAAAAATATCATAAAAGCACAGAAATGTTTACCTTAATGTAAAAATATAAAGGGTGAATACACAGAATAAAGAGTATTTTAAGATGTAGGCAGGTACTAGATTGAAAATCTTTTCATTAAAATATTCGCTTTTGTTTCATGTTACTCGGCTTTCTGACATCTCTGAGGAGTCTTCCTTTTTCTTTTTCCTCCTTTTAAGAAATAAAAACGGGATGTAATGAAAACAGGTTTTTAATAATTCATCAGTATTTCCGAGATGTATTTTCACGAGTTATTAATAATTCAGTAGGTACTTGTGATGTTGATGATTTTTCAACCCTTTTTTATCGAGTTTCTTAAAATTTTTTTATACATATTTCGCTTTATTAGGTACAATGTTGACATAATGGTTATCAAGAAAATATAATACTTAATACATACTATAATAAATGCGTGTCTGTCTGTCTGTCCGTCTGTCTGTTTATCTCCTACGCTTTAACTGCCCATCTTTTCAATCGAAATTTGGTATAGCCATAGGTTGCGTCCAGGGAAGGACATATATGCTACTTTTTATCCCGGAAAATTAAGGAGTTCCTGCGGGAATAATATCCAAGCAGATAAAGTCGCGGGCATCAGCTGCTAGTAATTAATATGTCACAGTAAATAACGATGTCAACTTGTAGGGATTCCTAATTAAGTGTGTTGATACTGGCGTGTTGAAAGCAAGTAATTAATTTATGAGGGGATTTCCTTCCGGGATTCGCGAGGGATTACCACGATTAGGGTAATAATTATATAATCGGTGTATTATTATATTATGAGCCTCATAATCAAGCCAGGGCTTTATTGAAATTCAGTGTAATCCATAATCACACTATAAATGCGAAAGTGTGTCTGTCTCAAGACACGGGCCATCTGTAAACCCGATTTTGATGTAATTCACAACGAGGTAGGTTGCATCTCGAGGAAAACTAAAGGCTACTTTTTATCCCAAAAAATCAAAACTTTCCACGGGTTTTTGTAAGTTCACGCTGTTGTAGTTGCGGACATCATCATAGAGAACAAAAGAAGATCTAAATATATAAAAGGAAAAGATGACTGACTGACTGATATATCAACGCACAGTTCAAACCACTTGAGTGATCGGGTCAAGTGGTGTGAACTGTGCGTTGTGCGTTTAAGTTGTAGGCATATGCTAAGAAAGGATTTTTGAAAATTCAACCCCTATGGTGGTAAAATAGGGATTTTAATTGTTAGAAAATCGAACTTAACGTGAGCGATGCTGTGGGCAAAAGCTAGTCTACAGGAAAAGTATACAGGAATCTTGCAGTTACCGTTTTATTATCCGTCTCCTAGATATGCTCATATACATTGCATAGAGGAGGTGTCGAGAGCTACGAGAGAACAGTAAATTCAGCGCGCAATTCACCTGCCCCGCGATGTTTAGGGGCAGATTTATCGCATCGCTTGTCATGCAAATACGAGCGGCCCGACGAATGTGTTTCATTACAACTTTCCCGCAAGCTCCGATTTGTTGAATGAGCTTACAAATGTTTGTTATACTAATATTATAAATGCGAAAGTTTGGATGGATGTTTGTTACTCAATCACGCCCCAACGGCTGAACAGATCTGGATGAAATTTGGCACAAAGATAGATTATAGTCTGGAATAACACATAGGTAGGCTACTTTTAATCCCGGAAAGTTAAAGAGTTCCCGCGGACACCGAAAAACCTGAATCCACGCGGACGAAGTCGCGGGCATTAGCTAGTCAATCAAATCAAATCTTATCTTATCTTACTCTTACTAATATTATAAATGCGATAGTTTGGATGTATGGATGGATGTTTGTTACTCAATCACGCCCCAACGGCTGAACAGATCTGGATGACTTTTTATCCTGGACTTTTTATCCCGGAAAATTAAAGAGTTCCCACGGGAACCACAAAACCTCGATCCACGCGTACGAAGTCGCGGGCGTCAGCTAGTACATCATAAAATGTGTATAAAATGTTTACAGCTATTCTAACGCTTACGGGATGAACTAGAACGCATCTTTATTATAGTTGTATTTATTACTGATGTATAATTTAGAATTCTCACTATATTTTATATATTCACGCTTTATATTGCAGAACAGTCTGAATACTGAAAATAGACTAAGAGATAGCTGCTGCACTTTTGGTAACTATCGCCAGAAAAGCTGATTCAGTATTAGGTAGATGTAGGGCTCTCCACTGGTGACGATAGTGAAAGTCTGGCCGCATGCGAATGGGCCATTCACTAGATATGGCCGTTTAAAGACGGTTTATGGTTACCAAAAATGAACCAAAACTAGAAAAGCTGATTTTTGTACGTTCGCATACACTCGGCAAGCGGTAAGCGTTCACATTGGACAAGGGGCAGATTTATCGCGAGTCGCGACGCTTGTTATGTATAAATCCGAGCGGCCCGACGAATGTGTTTCATTACAACTTTCCCGCAACTCCTGATTTGTTGTATGATATATTGACCGTGAGCTGGCGTTTGTCGAGTTAATTTAGTTTGGGGCCTCGCTTTCGCCTATAAATTGTTTTGTGTGTAAAGTTTATGCTGGATTAAAGTTTCGTAGGGTTTGTGTTGATGTATTAAATGTAAATTTAAATTGATAGCTTGAATTATTAGTTTTATAAATTTAACATGGTATATCGGAAGTAATTAATAGTATCACTAGAAAAGCCTTTTATGACTGACTGAAAAGTTTAAATGTCTAATACACAGTGGCATGAGCCATGATATTATTTTATTCTCATACAGTAAAAAGTTATTGAATATTTAACTGAAATTTAATAGTTATTACAATAATATTATGTTCAGGGGATGATTTTTTGCAATATCCGGATGATAGATCAGTCAGTAAGTTAGTCCCTAACCTTTTCCTATTCTCTATACTTCTATCTATACTTAAATTTATAAATGCGAATATTCTCAATATTTCTATACTAAAATTATAAATGCGAAGATTTTGATGGATGGATGGATGTTTATTACTCAATCACACCAGAACGGCTGAACAGATCTGGATGAAATTTGGCGAGAGATTATGGTCTGGACTTATACAAAGGCTATTTTTTATTCCAGAAATTAAAGAGTTCCCGCGGGAGTCAAGAAAACTTAATCCACGCGGACGAAGTTGCGGGCATCATCTAGTTGAGATAACGTATAACAACGCATTGAGAGGAAGAGAAAAATAAAATAAGTTCGTATGCGGTAGGTACACAGCATGTAGGTAAGTACTTAGGTACATTTTAAGTGAACAACTCAAAGAAAAGCATCTGGAATGCATGAAACATGCACCAAATGTGGTTCCACTGTGGTTCGAATCGCTTCAAGCGATGCCACGAACTTTACCAATATGAGAGTTTAGTGACATGCAATTTCAGTTATATAAGTTCTGTTGTCTTAGTACGAGATCCTACATCTTGCTAACGTTGGTAGAATTCGAGCATTCAAACATTTTGACTTTAGAGTAAAATTGATCTTAATTTTTATTTATCCACTAAAAGTTAGCCCTTGACTGTAATATCACCTGATGATAAGTAATTATGCAGTCTAAGATGGTAGCGAGCTAACCTGTCAGAGGTATGGTGGCTATCGAACAACAACGTTAAGACAACAGTCACAATAACAGGGCTCAACACTGCGCCAGATAAATGTTCAAATTAGGTTAATTACCTTGGTTTAAGGTTCAAGTTCGTTAATATAACTACCAGCGTTATTTGAAAACATACGAACAATTCTGATAAAGACTTTTAAGCAATGATCTTTAGCCATTTTGGTCGCTGTCAGTTTAAGTCCACTGCTGGACGAAACTCTTCTGCATGGATCTCCACAAAACACTGTCTTGCTCTCAGCTCCTCAATTAATTTTGTGCACCTTACGTTAATAAGTTATTTTAAGTCTGACCTTACTGTGTTTCGACACTCGAATTTTATCAACGACAGAGAGATATAAAATCTCTTACTTACCGTTTAATATTTTTGTGAAGCCTTTTATATTCCCTGAAGGAAAAATGCAATAATTTTACATATTCATATACTCTGGACGTTTCCAGTACCATTTAAACTGCATGTAAATATTCTACAAAATATTTACGATATCAATAATATGGTGTGTTTTATCATTAGTACTAAGGGTTGGTTATAGCCCCCGAAAAAGGAGATTGTTCTAATTTAAATGTATAATGTATTCTTTGTATTATGTACTAAAAGATGCCTGCGAGTTCGTCCGCGTCTATAAAGATTTGTTTATTACCGCGGGAACTCTTCAATTTTCCGGGATAAAAAATAGCCTAATATGTCTTTCCCCGGGATATAAACTATCCCTATACCAAATTTCATCCAAATCGGTTAAACATGTGCCGTGAAAGCGTAGCAGACAGACAGAAAGACAGAGACACTTTCGCATTTATAATATTAGTATGGATAGCTGTGTATCGTAGCTCCCAAACGGAAGAGCCGTTTTGTTTGATTTAGTTTTTGTTTGTTTGAAAGGTGACTTGGAGAGTGTTTTTAGCGGTAAACGTCATCGAATGAAACAAAATGGCTTTAAGTGTTGGCAAATATGGCTCTGTCTTGTTTTAAATTAAACGATAGTTTTGTCCCAGAAAAAGGCAAAGAATGGTCCGTCAATAAATCAGACCCGGGCAATTTATCCGGCTCGTCCCACCACCACCACCGTAGATCGTACGTAACGATGCTTTCTGATTCATCTAGTTCCGTCTTTAGGTAGGCGTTTTTCTAATTCTTAATGTATGTATTAATGAAGACCATCCGGCATACTACCATCGTTTAAATCGTTTTACCATCGTTTATTTTAATATTGGTGACGCTTTTGATTCAGAATTACAATCATTATTTTAAGGACGTCCAGTTACCTCACATAAAACGCCAAATTAAAAAAAAATACTGATTTATGGGATGGAAGTAGGTATGCCCTCAGTAATGAGTGCAGAAGACCTAAAAAAACACTAGTGCAGACGTATTTCAATTTTTTATTGAGATTTAAGTTTCTAGATTCACAAGCATCTTATGGAAAGCATCCTGGTGATAAAAATAATGTGGTCTCGGAGTGCAAGGGAAAGCCGAAGACACCAGTGGCCTCAGTAGAAGACTTACCAATTGAAACGCGTTCACTACGATTTGTATGGAATTGTCAAGCGCTTGACGACAGACTACCTAGTTTTTAGGTTTAAATGTTTGTAACTGCTTAACGCCACAATGACTGACCCGTTGTCCTACCGCTACATGAGCGACAAACGCGACACCGTGGTGCGATGCGACGCGACGCCACAGTATCAAACAGTAGCTGACCGTCGCTTCTGTCGCTCACCTAGGACAACGGGTCAACCGATTTTACTGAAATTTGGAATGGAGATAACTTATAACCTTAATGGACGACGGACGAAGTCGGGGGCATCATTTAGTGATGGTGTAAGAGAGAAGTGTCGTATGCGCCAACAATAAACCCGACACGTGCAATTTACCTGTCCCGACACGCGGGCAGATTTATTGCACCTCTCACGGCTAAGAGTCCTTCCTTAAAAGCTTTATACGCTGTTATACTGTTACTCCATTGCAAAAGTAATAAAAGACGTGTTAAGGATGCCTTATAGTAATTAATTATTATTTCCCTTTTCCCACTAGTTATCGATATTAATATTGTAATATTTTGATATTTTAAATTGTGTGTGACAGTGTCTGGTAAAGTTTTTACTGTCCATTGGATTTAATCAATTTTGGTGAAATTTGGTACAAAGTAGTATGCATCCCGTAAATAACATATAGGCACTAGCTGACGCCCGCGTCCCGATGGCTTTTAATTCAAAAGGAATTCCTTAATTTTCTGGGATACACAGTTGCCTATGTTACTCTTCAGGTCCTCAAAAAGCACGTCCATCCGTTGCTCTTTTGCAGCGTGATTGAAGGAAAAACCAATAAACCAACAAACAAACACACTTTCGCATTTATAATATTAGTATGATGACCTCCCTTGAAATTTTTACAAACCTAAAATCCTCGGAAGTCCAAATATTTTTTTCTAATTAAATACTTTTAATTTGTAACTGAGCTGATATCCTCTCGGATTTGAAGCTTGTGTGCGGACACGCATAAAGGCTTAATTGAGAGATTTAATCTAAAAAGCTTAATGGCAAAATAAATGATTAAATTGGAGAGTGATTACCATCGCAATATCAAATTATTCAAATTCACATTCTAAGCACTCAAGTTGTATAATTATCGTTGAGTCTTGGAATATCACTGAACAACACGATAAAACAATAATTATGATTTCAAAAGTATAAATATAATCATATTCAAATTAACTAATTATACTTAGACAAATAAATACATTCTGAATACAAATTCCTTAGTACAAATATTTACCTAACCATAACCTGAAAGAACAAAATAGGTATAAAGAGTACTTTCACAAAAAAATATACGCCGTCCAATAATTGTTATTATTCATCGTATAGACTTATTAATTTACTAGATGATGTCCGGTACTTTGACGCGTGGATTAAATTTTTTTGATTCGCGCATGAGCTCCTTAATTTTCCGGGATAAAAGTATAATAATATTTATTGATAAGAACTGACGATCTGATGATTCAGGTTTTTTAAAATGACGTCGGATTTCTTTGGGATTCCGGTATATAAAGTACCTACTTAGTAATATTTTTTGACCGGATGCAACCCTATCTTTGTACAAAATTTTTATCCCCGAAAATATAGGAGTCAATAGACGAAGTCGCCAGCATTATCCAGTGTAATTATAAGTAGCACAAGTTGTCTTACCTGAGATAAACATTTCATTTAAGACCAAGACTTTGGCAAGTGTAGCATGCATTGTGTATAATAATAACATAACATTACTGTACGATAGCTAAACTTTGGTCACGAACTGCGCAGTCACGACAGCAAAGATTTATGTGGGACATTTATAATTGCGGCCATGTAGAGCGCCCTTAAGGAAGGAAGTCACTCACTCTATCCTTGCACAGTTACATAGGTATCCACTATCCAAAGTAGGGCTATGTAGTATTATAAAGGATTAGGTGATGCCCGCGACTTGGTCCACGTAGAATTAAGATTTTTCATTCCCAATTTTCTTAATTTTCCGGGATAAAAAGTAGCCCATGTCACTCTCCACTCTCCAGGTCCTCAACTAAAAATTACGTCGACCCATTGCTCCGTTCGGCGTGATTGAAGAACAAACCTGCAAACAAAGACACTTTCGCATTTATGTTTAATATTAGTATGAAAGTATGATGTATAACTAAAACTCTATTTTAGATAGGTAAGTCATAATATTAAATAAGATTAGCTTCTAGATGTTATCATGTTTTATATTATTTGACGACATAGTAAATACCTATATTATGTTAGAATTAGGTAGTGTACCAATTACTGTAGCAAAGCCTGAAATTGCTTAGGTATAGAGATTTAGATGGTATTAATGAATACGACATTGACTCAAAATTGACTCAGAAGAAAGTTGTTACAGAGATGGCTTCCCTCCTGGAGGGTGACATTATTAATATTTACCCCAAGATTATAAAACACAAAACCACGTTGATGGCGTGACAGCCATCAGCTAAAATCTATCTAACAAAGACTTCGGTTCTGAATGGCGACCAGCTCAAAGCTCAAAGATCGTTTACCACTTCTATACAGAACATTCTCGATTCTGTGGTTTCACCGGAAGGTGTATACGCAACACAAGTCACGTTTAGTTAATGCACTTTACGAGAACATCGCGGGCGCGTTTCCGCTGCACCGAGCTCTGGCCTCTCGAGCGAATGTGTGTTTATGCTTAGCTTCCAGTTTCATTACTTCGAAATGCGAGCTCGTTATTGTGTAAGACCTGCTTGAATTTTTAAGACGTCTAAAGTATGGTTAAAGAACGAAGAGTCTAGAGACTAAATGATGCCCACGACTTCGTCTGTGTGGTTTAAGATTTTTTGATTCCCGCGGGAACTCTTTAATTTTCCGGGATGAAGTAGCCTATGTCCTTCCCCGGGATACAACCTATCACTGTACAGAATTTTATCAAAATCGGTTGAACAGATGAACCCACTACGGACAGAAAGAAATTTGTGTACTGAAACAGCTAGATAAGGAATTTGCGGAATGACACGGAACCCGGAACCCGGAGAGAAGTAATATCCGCTACGACTTAGTTTTCTGAAATACCCGTGGGAAGTCTCTATTTTTTCAGCATATAATATGTCCATCCTCGCTCATCAACCGGTTACTGATGTTAAGGTTTTATAAAACTGCCATATTCCTGTCAGGTTAGCCCGCTACCATGAAGCCATATAGCTGTCAAGACCTACTTGCACACTAAGCCGTTATAATAAGTACAGGACTCATTCTATATAATTGGAAATTAATCCCTGTTTCATTTGGTCACGCCATAACTTGAGAACGACTAAACCGATTTCATTCATCTCTTTTTAAAAAGTTTTCTAATACTTTGTTGAAAGTTCTTACGGAAAGAAAAATTAAGGAAATTGGAAAATTTCAGAAGACTTAACTACTATTTTAACTTAGCCCGTTTGACAGTTCGTGCGATGATTCAATGTGACTCTTTTTAGTTTTGGATAATTATAATATTTAGAAAAATAAATTGAATGAGTTCCCACGGGAACCAAGACACCTCAAAACAATTTAAAATAAATATCGATTCCGCGTCGTGTGAAAACGTAAGCCGTCCCGACTTTCCCCACTTCGCAGTTGAACTCTCTCCACGGCTGAGTGAGTCCAGTGCCCCTGTGTGCTAACACAACATTTTCTAATGCCTCCCCGACCACCGCTGTTCAGCTCGAGTGTTGACAAATACGGATCTAGGGCGTTGTGAAATGGCACTGCAAATGCATTATTGTGTCCAAATTGAAAAGTAAATCTTCACAAAGTGGGTCTATTTTATTTTACAACTAAATAGGTATGATATGGGCTTTTTTATCTAAGAATACAGTTTGTTTTCAAGCTTAAACGTTTATCAGATTAAAATTCGCCTTTATACACGTTTAAAAGTAAAAAATAAAGCAATGATTAAGTAATAAGTGTTATTTATAAGTAAGCTCTACAATGTGGGGTACAAGGTTATGAATGTAGGGGTGTAGTGATTTATTAATCACGTAATGGTAGGGGTTTCCCAGGGATAATCGACCCTGCTCTTTTTGCATTTTATGCGACTCAAACACGCAGATTCACACACCCACTCTTACTAACACTCTCAACCCATTGCCGGCTCACAACTGAGGACGAGTCTCCTCTCAGCATGAGAAGGCAAAGTGACATTTAATTTCTTAAAACGTTCATGCATTCGAAAGTTAGGATGCATGTCCGGGGATCGAACCTCAAATCACCCGAATAAGAAGCTGGGTGTCTAAACCGCTATAACCGCTTTTATATACCTACTTGGTTTTAAATCGAATATCAATTTCCCCGCCCTCTGAATAATGCGTCGAAATTGCGTTTGCTATCCCAAGTTTTGTTTTCTAAAGTTTATCAGAAATACAGATAACAACAGAATAGTTCTGCTGACAGCAGCACTGTCGCCGGCAGAACCGCGGAGTTCCATCGCGTACGGTTACACAATGCTCTAATTATAAAACAGGATAAAGACTAATTGCACTGAAGCATTAGCGATAGTAAAGCTATAGCGAAAAATTCCTGATTGGCTGACAACCCACGACGTCATTAGCAGTTCCATTGTATGCTCTTGTATATTCAAAATTCAAATGGGTTTTATTCAAATAAACTTTTATAAGTAGGTACTTTTGAATCGTCGAGTGAATCTACCACTGGTTGGGAATGTCCATTGCTTTAATAATTAACTCAATTAGCAATCCAATGCAATGCAGCATAAATCAACGATAGCATAGATAAGGTGCGGGTTTCACAAATTCGCTTAAAATATGAACCTAATTATGAACGCTTTATGTGACGCTGGTATTGGTGCATTACGCATGGCGCATTACATAAATTTAAAGACTGTGTTAAAAAGCATTTGTTAAGTCGAGGTTATTACACTATCGATTATTTTCTGAATGACAAAGTTGCATGGAAGCAACCGGGCTCGCATCCAGTGACCCACAAGTCAGTGTAACGTAATGTATGTGTTGTATTGTTACTTATTGTAAACTTTTTCTTTTTTGAGAAAAGAGCAACTGCTGAGTTTCTTGCCGGCTCTTCTCAGTAGAAACGGCTTTCCGAACCGGTGGTAGAGTCTTGACGTATCATAAGTGTCACAAGTTGTCCTACATGGAATAAATAAATCATTTCAAATCATTTCATATTAACTTTAAAAATATCTTATCATTAAAATAATTTACACACATTTTCCCAGTAACTGACCGATTTTATCAATCCAAACTACTTTTTAAAAGTTTACTATGGTAGGTATTACATTATTATAATATATCCTATTGCTATTATCTGGCCTCTTGCTTAATCAAGGATTTAGAATCTTTTATAGGAAAACGGATTTATGATCTAGTAGCAGATGCCTCCGACTTCGTCCGCGTGAAATAAGTTTTTTAAATTCCCACGGGAACTCCCTAATTTTTCGGGTTAATATAGCCTATGACACTCACAAATAATGTGGCTTTTTATTGGTACCAGAATTTTCAAAATCGGTTCAGTAGATCCAGAGATTACCCCCTACAACGTCACAAACTTAACCTCTTTATAATATCAGTATAGATGACCTATAATAATATGTAAATGGACCACGCCATACTACGTCCATTTTCCGGCTAAAATTGTAATAAAGTAATGAATTTTACAGTCCACAGTTAAAAATATTATTACTACTATTCGCTTTGCTTTCAGTGTGTTGTTGCCGGGAAACTATTTCCGTGATTTTAATTAACGGTCATACCGGCTATGTCATTTTTCAAGGAAGGGTTATGGCGGTCGACGGTGCACAGTTTTAACGACTTCTGTGTGGAAATGGTGGGATTAATAGCGATTTTAGCGACGCTTTCATTATTGAATAGGTATAACAAGGTCGTAAAGTTTTAAACTACTCTCTGACACTACAGAATCCCAACTAATATTATTATAAAGTAGCTGATGGCCGAAACTTCGTCCACGGGGAATAACTTTTATTAATTTAAATTAGAAAATTAAGGCAATAATGTAATTAAATAATAAGTCAATTAAATTAAGTGTAATATCATATAATGCATGCCTCTGTGTAACCACTAAACTTATGTGTAATCTCTTTTTAAGTGAACAGTTGTTCTTTAAGAGAAATAAATATCTTTAAACCGAATTCAAACACACCGAGTAGTAATATCGGCCACGGTGGTAAATCTCCCCAAAGATCGGATCGCTAAATCGCTTGGCGGCACGTCTTTGCCAGTTGGGTGGTAACTAGCCACAGCCGAAGCCGAACAGGAAAAATTCAGAAATTATAAATTCCCAAATTGACTCTGCTCTTGAAAGAGGATCGAAGGAGGGAGGGACAACAGCGCTCTGCGCTCAACACAGCGATACGCAGGTCGTCAAAAACAGCTAAGCTATCTACGAGGGAAATATTATACACACGTGTGTGCATAAACATAGGTGCACTCTCTATTCTCTAAAATAAACTCTGCCTAAATGCTCCAAATAAAAAATAACGCGAGCAGTTCCATAAAACTCTAGTTGTAAAGAAGGTTCGCGAATTATGTGGAAGTAAGTATCGTAAATAATTTCATACTTTAGCTCAAACGTCGGGAAGTTTACCGAAAGCTAGCGCCGACCGGCGAACTTGATCGCTGAATTTTAATGTGGAATCTTCCCAAGATTTCAACGTGTCCCCTTTTTGTGCTTTTTGAATAAAAAGTCTTATTATAGCTCAAGAGATGGTGTTGAAATTTCTGAAGGCTTCGACGTCATGTATCGATTTACGTCCACGGCTGTACATATGACTCTTGTAAGATATTCTACACGTCAACGTGGTCCAGCGCCGCCTGGATCCAGCGGCTTCCTGGGGTCATACTGCCAACGCTTAAAGAAATACTTAGACAATATTACTCCAAATGGCAGTTTGATGTCACGTACCTTGACGTTCCTAAAATAAGGTATAATTCTAAAACATGAAAGTCAACAATAATGAAACAATATTGCTTATGTTGGCAGTATCGCCCCTGCGACTCGTTTGATGTTGTCCGTCTACCTAGGGGGCCTACCAACGCTGGATTTTCCAATGCGCTGTGGGATTTCATTTCAGCACTTTGGGACCACAACGTCTATCGATTTGGCATTTCGCCAAATCAGAGGTTTAATACAACCAAAAATACATTATTTTTGACACACTTGGATTATAGTTAGGGACAAATATTACTCCCTATCTTTCTCTGTCTGCGTTGTATTGCTCATAACTGAGAGACCTGATCTTCTATTCCTTATTTCACAATTATTACGGTAGTGACTTTTTTTGATAATAATGCGACTAAGATAACTAGTCCAACTTAATTCAAGTTGGATTGTTAACGATTATTTACTATCAGAAATCAAAATCAAATCTATCTAATAAGACCATCCAGTAGAACAACCAGTAGACCAATAAGACCGACCTGAGTGGCTAGCATGCGCACTACGAGTAAAATTATGTCTACCCGTTATCTCTCTCTGTCTACAGAAGCTAACATGGTTACTTGTCTCGTTACGTCAAAAGTAACGAAAAAAGTAATATTTCTTATCTGTGGTATTTTTCTCTAAGAACCTTTACATGTCGACTATTGTTTTCTTGTAATATACCACATTTTGTGCATGTTATAGTAATTGAAAAATTAGCTGGCAACGACATCTCTCTCTCTCGTCGCGAGATAATCTCGTTGTGCGCATGCTAAGCACACAGGAAAATGTATATTGTCTCTTAAACTAGAACTAGCTTAACATTCAACTTATAGAAGACACGAATGTTTTGTCTTTTCATTGGAAGCGATTACCACTGACGCTGTTTGATAAACTTTTCATTCACTTCGTGATCTAAAGCTGCAATGTACTTCTGCGTCGTCGAATATCCTCAAGTAAGTAAATTTAAAAAATGCTTAGTACGAGTTCCGATATGCAAAAACGTCGACGACAAAACGCTTGAATAAATTTTGAATCCATAATTTACTCCGAAGAAATGTAGGACTGCTCAAAGGTACGTTCTTACTTCTTAAGTATGAGAGCTTTTCAATATAAGTTTTCCAGTATTAAGGAATGAATTATGAGGAATTTCCATTTTGAATGAAAATATTTTTTACTTTTTATTTTTTATAAAAAACATTATTACACATATAAAGCAAATATGAAATTAAATAGATGCTAAATACTAATATTATAAATATAACTAAAGCGAAAATGTACCTATTTGTCTGTCAACAATCCAATCAAGTAAGAAATTTGGTACACAGATAAGGAAGATTTCCCACTAAATATTGAAAAAAAATATTCTCACGGGTGAACTCGCGGACTTAATCAGCTAGAAATATTATAAACTATAGATGGTGTCCGCGAATTCAGGTGATGGATGTTCAGTTTGAATCCCGGGACCTCTTTAATTTTCCGGGATAAATAGTAGTACAAATAGTAGAAGTATAAAGTACTATGTGTGCATTAACTAATAAAAGATTTTTTTAAATTTTGAGATACTTCTTGACTGAATTTCGGCCAAAGCAATAGGATATTTGACAACTTTTAAACTAGTCAAATCAGCGACGTTTTTGCAAACGTTAAAATGCGCGGTTAGTATGGGACGTTTTATGAAATTTGCTTGTGACGTCATCAAAATTCGAAGTTCCTTTTTAACTATAAATCGATATTTTTTAACTAATTTTTTTAAACTATAAATCGATATTTTAAAATGGTTATGGAACATAAAACTATAGTCCCACAAATTTATCTGACCCGGTGACAAGCGTCGCTAGTAGATATGAAAAATAAAATAAAAACAAAAACTACAGGCATAAAAATTAGTTTCAGTTTTGGCCACCGTGTCACATAAGTTGGTGGGACTATAACAGGGGACGTGGATATAACATCTTTTGTCCTCTACATTATAATAATGACTAAAAATAATTCATTTTTGACATGGGCAACATCTCAATTAAGCACCCGCTCAGACTTCATCAAGGCCGCATCTGCTAAAGCCTCTTACTGAGAGTAACTCACAGAATGAGAGAATTACCTACTCAACGTAATACCCACCGACATCCGAAATGCTCTAGTTTATACTTTTATCATAACGAGGGGTGAAAGGCTATTTGGTTTAAGCGACATTTTTGGTGATATGGACTTATATACATATTTGGAATCAGTGAATTTTTCTGCGTCGGATGAACCAAGTTTCGTTAAAATTGGAGTACTTTTTTTGGCGCTTGAAACAACACGATTTTAGGTCTCAATTCCACGAGATTGTGTATTATCCGACATTAATTTCTCTTTTTTTTTCAATAGTGGATTTAAATCAGACTTCATCATAATAGACCCCTGACATAAGCTAATTTACCTTTCTCAAATTCACAATTGCATGTTGGTTAAAACGTTTAAATATTATTAAAATCAGTCTTAAATCATTTTGCCCTCCACAACTTACGCGGTGTTATGTCGCTTAAAACATTTTGCCTGCAACCAAATTCGATGAGGAATGTCGGTTAGGCTATTTAGCCTGAAAATGTTTTGGATTCAGTGTGTCGCTTCAAATATTTTGTCCTTTCCTTAATCTATTATCAATTGTAATGTTTGAACTATTTTAATCCTATTATTATTTTTGAAGTTTGTCCCTTATGATAAACAGTTAATAAATTGCTGAGATTTCATACGTTTTTCTGTATTTTAAAACAAACTTTATATAATCAGGTCTCTGATGAAGTTATACGTCTCAAAAAAAAAAGGAAGTACTTTTAGTGTTACTAAAACCGTTATCTGACAATATTGGTCTAAACATCCAGTAGTTGCAAAGTTTTAAGCTGCTTACGACCTCTGAACAAACTAACAAACGAAACGCAAGCCACTACAATAAGGCGCCTCGAGGACCTAGGGGTATGGGTTTAATATAACTGCCACACCCCTAACAGGTTAACCCGCTACCATCCTAGACTGCATCATTGAGATCGTAGTCAAGGGCTTGTAACTTGTTGTGGAATATAAAATTATTTTTAAATAAAAAAAACCGCCTTCAAAAACTAAAAAGCAAAAAAATAATTGGATATATTTACATATTATTATTTCTACCCACTATGTAGAAGTCGGGCGAGCCTTGCGTCAACTTTGCTTATCCTTGTTATACCCGCCCGACTTCAACATAGTGGGTAGAAATAATAATATGTAAATATATCCAATTATTTTTTGCTTTTTAGTTTTTGAAGGCAGTTTTTTTAAATTTAAAAATAACTTTATTGTTTGCTTTTTAGTGCTGTAAATATATAAAAAAAAAGAAAAATAGGTTCTCGAAAGGTAGACAGACCTGTACCTAATAACTATCTGGGTTCGTGTCCTTATAAAATTTAAGTTCCTTTGATTTCCCCAGGATTCCATCATCAGACCTAATGACCATGGCACCACCTAGAAAGTATACCCTTTAAAAAAAAAGAATTTTCCAAATCGGTCCAGGCGTCTTCGAGTAATCGGGGAACATCTGTCTTCAAAGATCTTCATCAGATCTTCACCAAATTTATATGGGACCACCTTGGAAGTATACCCTTTCAAACAAAAAAAGAATTTTCAAAATCGGTCCAGGCGTGTTCGAGTAATCGGGGAACATACATAAAAAAAAAAGATTCCGCCGAATTGAGAACCTCCTCCTTTTTTTGAAGTCGGTTAAAAAAACTAAGTATATAGTTGAGCCAAAAGACCGATGACGTCACATTCTAAATCAAAGTCGGTAGCACTGTTCTCATTTTTAACGTCAATCATACTAATTTTAAAAGTGTTTGTTTGTTCTTCAATCGCACCGCAAAAAGCAACGAATCGTTGTTAATTGTTTGCATGGGTATAGATCAGGACCGCAGAGCGACTTAAGCAACTTTTTATCTGGAAAAATCAACTGAATTAGGATATGCTAAAAATAAGCTGCGAGGGTTCTAAACACACTCTGGCCAGGAAAAGCTAACAACAAACGAAATCCAGTTAATTCACAACCGATTACCTGTTAATATTATATATAGTAAAAAAATGTTATCGTGCGGTGGTATGGATCCGTTTGTGCGTGAGTATTACTCGCAGTTTGTCCGATTTTGTTTTTCATGGCCGATTTTCGTTTGTTGCCTTTGTTTGGTTGCATATTCTGCGAGTGCCCTTAGCACAGACCATGGCCGAAATCCTAAGCTTATGCTCGTTGACTTCACTTGTGTATTTGCGCAAACTTAACAAACTTCGCGACCGCAAATGCGAGTAACTTGTACAAGTTATGCCCTTTGGAAATGTTTACGTAAGCGAGTCAACTTTGTGTTAAGTATAATGTCGCTATTCTCATGTTTTGTTTGAACTTTGCCCTGGTTTTAATGATTTAAAGGTGTACACCTTGATTCAATTGTGACTTGGCTTTGTTTTTTTTTTAAATCTAAATAATTATTTATAAGGAAAAGGTGACTGACTGACCGGCTGATCTATCAACGCACAGCTCAAACCACTGGACGGATCGGACCGTATTTGGAGTAATTCAGACGGAGGGGAGGAGCGAAGCCACGGGCAAAAACTGGTATATTGTATTATACAATGAAGTAGAGTTTGGCGACCTTCCTGGCGCAGCGTTGAGCACTGTTGTCTTAACGTGCAGTGGTCCCGGGTTCGATCCCCGGCAGGGGATTTTTATCCACTACAAGTAAGCCCTTGACTAGTTATATTAAACCCATACCCTTAATAGGCTTCTACACGGCATCGTACCGGAACGCTAAATCACTTTGCTGCTAGGGTGCTAACTAGCAACGGCCGTAGCCTCCATCAGACCAGACTGGCGAAATTCAGCGGGGATCGAACCCGGGACCTCCCACGTTAAGACAACAGCGCTCAACACTTCGCCAGAGAGGTTTCTGAGGGAAGAATCGTATGAATCATTTGCATTCATGAATTTACAGTAAAATAAATTGTTAGTAAATAAATAATATGAACGTTTATACCGGAACCGAATAAATATTGCTATTATATGGAAGTCAGTAAATTGTTATATGCACATTATGGTACGAGTATGGGATAGTGTTTGTCATGATACGCCAATACGCGAGGTCCCATGTTACAAGATTCAGCGAATGACACGAGTTTTTGGAGTGAAACTGCTTTGGAATCGTTGTGATTTGAAAATTCGATGAAACGAAAAAGCGAGACTAAAATGAGACAAACATATTCATAATAGGATTTAGCCTGCGAGAGAATTAGACAAATATATCTTGTACTAGCTGACCCGGCGAACTTCGTACCGCCTTAGTATGCAAAATTAAATGTATATTTTTCAATATTTCTGAGAGATTTTCTTAATATTTTTTCCATAAGAACCTTCTCCTAATAATAACAAATACAACAAAAAAAGAATTAGTGAAATCGGTCCAGCCATTCACGCGTGATGCCGTGACCAAGGAAAACGGGTTTCATTTTTATATATATAGATTACAAAATATATAACTTGTATCTTAGAAGAAGAATAGAATACATGTTATATTTATCTCATTATCTCGTACATATCAGAAGTTTTCTGAACTACTTTTCTGAAGTTCCACTTCTGCCGTGTGTCAGTTGCACACACACTCTTTTTGAATTTTTTTTAATACTGTAAACAGTTGTTTTTTTAGAGCTTGGCTGCAACTAAAATTAGGCAATAGGTATCTTCTAGCATGCATATTTTGACATTCACCAATAATCATAACCTATAGGGTAGGTACTTCCCTTTGACCTACAATCATGAAATTTGGCAGAAAGCACGGTCTCACAGCACTAGTATAGGAAAAAATCGTTAACCAGGACTCCGTACTCATAGGGTGTCGAATTGTTTGTCAGGCGCTACCCGTTTAGCCCCTATGTATAATTTCACACAGCTGATTACAATATGTTCCTTTGACATCTTTTACTAAAATAATTTGTATTCTGTGTTGGTACCAAATCCTTTGTGTGCAAGTCTGACTCGCACATGACCGAAATACTGGATTAAAAAAAACGTGTCGTGGGACACCAGATAGTAACGAATTTTACATGAATATTAATTTCAAGTTCTAGTCGAGGTAAAAAGAAAATAATTAATATTAATAAGGTATACATTTTTATTAAGATTTTTGAATTGAAAACTTCTTTAGCCGCATTGAGAACTTTTTGGTAGGGGGTAAAAATGTGGATTTGCGGCGTCATCGACATGAATGTCGCCAACATGTTCGCGTTGTTACGAAGACAAAAGGTCTTAAATATAAATATACTCAATTTGAAATTAAACTTTAAAGCATTAGTGATAAGGTTTAATTTCAAATAAAATATACATAAAAATCTTACTCCACGCATTTTCGTTACGGACGTTTTTTGCCGGCTAGAGTACCGCTCCGCATCGTCCCATAAGGAACTTCATTCCAAAAAAAATGTGTAAGTACTTCTTTAAAAAGTGTATATAAATGGATTGTGAAGGTATAGTGCTTTATCGCTTCTTCCTTACACCGCTTCCTGTAGCGTCGGTCAAATTCTTGAATAGCAGTATCTATGTTCGGAAGCAATCGTTTGGCGGCGCGCCAGCTTCCCAGCTCCCGCCAGAATAAATCAGCTGCCTATTCCCACTTTAATACAGAGACAATTGGTTCTATGTTAGGTATCTTATTGTGCTTTTCCTTTTGCCGTCATAATCTCAGAATCCATACTAATATTATAATTGCGAAAATATGTCTAGCTGCTACGCTTTCATTGCGTATTTGTTCAAACGATTTTGACAAGGTACAGAGGTAGGTTTCATCCCGGGAAAGGACACAGGCTAATTTGAATCTCGAAAAATCAAAAAGTTCCCCGGAATTTTTAAAAACCAATATCTTATATTCGCGTGATTTTGGGTTACCTAGACGTGTGTATACGTAATAAATTGGGTAGATGCATCAAAATTGATAGGTTTTGAAAATGTGAGCGTTAGCAGACAGACAGACAGAGGCACACTTTTGCCTTTAAGTATGTATCAAGCTTCATCCGATTATGTAAAATTTTTGCATGTAATTAACTGGAAATGCCAGTCTATAGTAACATAAGTTTTACCTTTATCGTAGTATCTTACTAATGTGAAAGTTAGAATTTTTGCATCTGTGTGGGTTTGTATGTTTGTAACTCTTTCACGCCACAACGACTGAAGCGATTTAGCTGAAATGGATATATAAGTACCTACCTTATTACCTGAATTAGCACATAGGCTACATTTAATCCCCCAAAAGTCCAAATTTCCTGCGAGAATAACCGATTTTCACGCGGACGAAGTCGCAGGCATCATCCTATACAGTTTATACTGCACAGATTATCAGATATAGGTAGATATCACAGAAATTAAAATGATGTTTCTTTTGACGACCTCCCTGGCGCAGTGTTGAGCGCTGTTGCCTTAACGTGGGAGGTCCCGGGTTCGATTCCCGGCAGGATCAATTTGGGAATCTATAATTTCTGAGCTTTCTCTGGTCTGGTCTGGTGGGAGGCTTCGGCTGTGCCTAGTTACCACCCTACCGGAAAAGACGTACCGTACCCTAACGACGATGATGCCGTGTAGAAACCGACTAAGGGTATGGGTTTAATATAACTGCCACACCTTTAATAGGTTGGCCCGTTACCATGTATCTTAGACGGCATCATCCCTTACCATCAGGTGAAAATATCGAAGTCAAGTCAATTAGTAATGGAATAAAAAAACAAAGCTAGCTAGAGGAGAGCGGAGAGGTTTAATTAATTAATAGCACTAGGTATTGTAACTATACGTATCTTACTATTCAGGGGAAAATAATTTATTATTAAAAAAAAAAAAAAAAAATTAAAATATATTATAATGATAAAATAATAGTAAAATAATATTAAAACAATAATACAATAATAGTACATACTATATATATGTACATAGTATATATGATCTAATCGAGGGTGCATGGAAACTTACTAATGAGCTTCCCGGCGTCCGGTCCACTCGGCAGAACGAGGATGGCGACCTAACGCTATATGTAGCTATATGTGGTACGCATGTAGTTTGTTGTCATCAGGTGTGTTGTTGAGCATGATTATTCTCGTTCGCTGTGTATTCGTAAGACTACGAAGACGCGGTATCGGACGAATCATTGACAATGCTCGCTCGTTGTGCCAATATTGTATTGCGTACATACTAGTTGTTGGATGCTATCTGGTAAGGGAGCCTTAGTACTTGTACTTCGTGAACCTGGCTGGATAGCGTCCTACGATATTCAATCTGCCCATGGTGGATTAATAACATATATAAAATATAACGTATTTCATATAAACCCAAAACTTGCATACATACTGGTTGTTGGATGCTATCTGGTAAGGGAGCCTTAGTACTTGTACTTCGTGAACCTGGCTGGAGAGCGTCCTACGATATTCAATCTACCTATGGTGGATTTATAACATATTTAAATATAACATATTACATATAAACCCATAACATACAATTATCATTGCAGGTCGAGTTGGGCCTGTAGAATATATCACTCGCTCCGGCGATGCATCGGCACGGCTGGTTCTGTTTTGATGTTTACCTCGGTAGGACGTCAAGATGGGATAGGTTGTTGTTGAACCAGAGAGCTTGCTTTCTGTGCGTAGTACACTTCGTGTACATTTCTATGTTCTACAGTACGTCTGATTTTACCATGCGATTTTATTGTAACAACATACCTATTATATGAAATTACGATGTTCGCTATGGTCGAACGATAACTAATTATTATATAAAATTACTACGATGTTCGCTATGATCGAACAATAACTAATCATGGTTGATAGGACTCTGTTTACTACTACCAATATCAAACTTACTTCCAAACAATGTTCTACTACCCATGATGGTTGCGCACTACATTTGATTAATATATTATTACTGAAGGTTGCATCACGCCTGTGGACTCTGTTTCGTTGCGGCGAACATCCCTGCAGTGCGCCTGGTGTATCCTTGAAACCTATTACAGGTATATGTGGGATTACACCACTTTAAAAATGTAATTACCCAGCTTTATGCTGACATAAGTGGAACGCACCACTCTAAAGTACGCTCGTGTACGTTGCGCCATTTCGCGGTTGATGCCTAGTGGTTTGGGGGGGGAGGCTTGTTGGCTTTTGGTATTTTATGAGGCTTATTGGCCCATGTTCTCATGTATCGATATGTCTTTTGGAATACCAAGAGTGGGAAGAAGACTACCGTTGATGGCGGGGCGGAGCCAGTCAACCATCATATATTTTGTTAGTCAAAGTATATGATGCCAATCAAAGCACCTTCCTTAATCAAGGAAGATGCTTGCCACTAGGTATAATTAGCTTCACCACTGTGTGACCTTATGGAGTCTTATGGAACAACTTAAATGTATGTTACATAAGATAGAAATCGAAACTCTGAGTAACTATCCATATATAAGGTCAACTCTCTTGATTTTAAATATATTTCGCATAGAAATATAATATGATTGATCCTATACATAAGACTGACTTATTGTGTATGTTAAGAGGCAAACATAAATCTGGCTGGCTGTGTATGTTAAGAGGCAAAACATTAAAACGAACAAAGCGCAGTATACTTGAACAGGATCATATAGCAAAAATACACTTCTAAATGTGTGTCATGGTTGTATACTATTTAGATACTCGAACACGTTAAATATAAAACTCTCATATAAAACGTGTGTCATAGTTGTATACTAGTTCTATACTCGATTACGTAACAAAGCACTTGCCTTCACTTTGTTGATTTATACTTGATCATTTTTACAACTTTTCTATAACTCGAACGCGTAATTTAAGCCAGTCTTATGTAAACTGAAATTCATTGAAATCAGTTCTTAAACTAGTCGTTGGGTTGATTGAATTCGAAGCTTCTGAAACTCTAAAAGAACTTGGGTTATTATGTTCGCAACGATGATGAGGGTTTACTGCTAGATGATTCATGAGCCATTACAAAGAAACATTGAATTTTATTCGTAGAGAAAGGTATAGATTCTTAGGGACCCCGTCAGGTTAGTTACAGTATCCATTACACAAATTAATTGCGTAATTTTTGTTTTACTTTGTTTCCTCCTTTAACTTAAACTGGGAGAACAAGAGTTGATAGTACAAAGCCAAACATTTCTGAGTATTCCCAGGAAATAAATTTTCTCTTACTGTGAGCGTAAAATTGTTTGAGCAAAACACTGGGAACTAATATTAAAAGTTGATATTCAAGTTTATATTTCCTTGTTTGTACCAGGTTGTTTTTAGTTTGCCGTAGTTTATTTTTAATTTTACTTCTCATTTTGGATCTACCATCGGACCGTGGCATTACGGACGTCCTATTTAGTCTAGGCTCTAGGCAATAACGCTAGTGGACCTCAAGAATAATTCCTCAGACGTCGAAACTTTACAGTATGATAAAGTATCATAAACGTATATTATAAACTAGATGATTCCCGCGACTTCATCCGCGTGGGTTAAGATTTTTGATTCCCGCGGGAACTCTTTAATTTTCCGGGATAAAAAGTAGCCTATGTCCTTCCCCGGGAAACCATCTACCCCTGTACCAAATTTTATCAAAATCGGGTGAAGAGAGTCTTTTTTTTATTCCCGCGGGAACTCTTTATTTTTCCGGGATAAAAAGTAGCCTATGTCCTTCCCCGGGATACCATCTACCCCTGTACCAAATTTCATCAAAATCGGTTCAACAGGTGGGCCGTGAAAGCGTAGCAGACAGACAGACAGACAGACACACTTTCGCATTTATAATATTAGCGGGCCCTTCTCCCCGGACCGCTGAGGTGTTCAGACGTGTTTTCTGGAGTAGTTCTTTTTGCATTTATAAATTAAAAACATGAAAATGTAAATTAAACTCAAAATTGTGATTCAAAATATTAGGAGCACATAAATGTGATGGAGTGTCTACTGTCTACTAAAAACAGCCATCTGTAATGAGAGTGACCATTAGAACTACGTCACAGCAGCCATTGCGGGGTGAGTAGGACAGAACACTTCACACGCCGGTCCCGATTGTCTAATTGAATCAAACTAAATACGCCTTGCATCGCGTGATCATCTTTTAGGAGTGGCGGAGCGGGGCGTACATAATATGCACTTCTACACTAGCACACTTACAAGCGCATTTTGAGGACGTGTGAAACCTGAATGGTTACGTAGCTACTAGGCGCACAGACAATAAGTAGCTCTCCGCTATCGACGTATTACGCACTTACTACGAGCAATTACAACTGCAAAAATGCACCGCACACCGCCCGCAAAAACTATCTCATCTTCTGAAGAAAACCTTATATCAAAAGAGATGAACGATACTCCTATTCTAAGAAATCAGCAGCGCAGAAAACGCCGATGCCTATCAATTGGAGATGACGAAGGCCTATCATATTTTAAAAACGAGCTGAAATCCATGATGGAAAGTTTCATTACTTCACAAAATATTCGGTTAGAGAAACTAGAACAACATATGATTGAAGTAAAAAGACAAAACACTGAAATTAAAACGACAAATAATGAAATTGAAAAATGCACAAAATTTATGTCTGACCAAATACTGTCGATTGAATCAAAAATAAGTGATTTAGAAATGGACCGAAAAAAAATTTCTTCCCATATTACGGATTTGGAGGATAAAATCGATATTATTCAGAAAAAGAGCATTATTACGTGCGTAGAAATTCGCAACATACCGAAAAAAAGTAATGAAACTAAAGACGACCTTTACGAGTACATAAACAAGCTCTCCTCCAGAATGCAGGTACCGGAATGTCACAATAACTTGCGCGATGTATTTAGAATCCCGAATAAGTCCGATAAAAGCAATTCGACTTTAGTCATTGAATTTTCAAACACCCTTTCGAAATACAAATTCTTGCAAGCAAATAAAAAATTTAACGGATCTAATTCGGCACGGCTATATAGCACGGATATGGGATTAAATACGGGAGGCACGAAACTACCAATATATATTAGTGAACACCTTACTCCTAAAATAAGGCGCCTGTTCTTTTTAGCTAGAGATCTCAAAAAGACACTTGGATTTGCTCACTGTTGGTCATCGAATGGAAACGTTTATTTAAGGAAATCAGACGGAGCCAAGTATATTATTGTCAGAAATGAATCACAATTGAATGAACTCCGCGCGTCAAGTGAAAGAAAATGACTTTTATCTGTAGTTTAATTTTTATGTTGATATGTTTTTATTTTAGTTTTTTGTGCTACTTTAAATTATTACTGTATATCATTATTTTCTTGAATGATTGTTTGCATAATCTTTATATTAGTTCATACAATATAATAAAATGTAATCACACTAAAATCACACACTATACAATATATTCACAACTACCTACACGCCATAAAAGTATAAATATCTCATATAAAACTTTTTATTTACAGCATAAAGTATCACAGGAATATTTAATTGCAATACCTATACAAAAATATTATGATCATTACTATAACATGAAAAACCACGGTTTACATACTACTCTGATTACCCATTATGAAATGGGTAATTTAATTAAATATAAATATAAATACACATACACTTACATAATCACACAATATACATTATATACACGACCGTATGCACAAAACAAAATAATCATAAAAATTTCAAACAAAATAGTTTTCATACAGCCCACCCTCAAAACTTTTACTGTATATACACAAACTTATCATGTCCCATTTTTAACCTTTTACTACATATTTTTATCTTATCCTAAGCCCCCATACAAACTCATAGGGCAGGCAGCAAGATATTATAGTCGAGTACTTATAGAATGCAATATTTTGACACAAAATGAAAACACTTTTGTAAAAGTATTACTGTCCATACAATACTTTTATTTTTATTCTTAAATGGAGTGTATAGAAGAAACGATAATTTTTTTAGATGGAATCAATTTATTCAACGCATTAAAATGTACTCCAGAGGATTGCCCCTTATATATCAATTGTAATAATAAAACCATCAACATCGCCATTCAAAACATACGCAGCATATCGCACAATATACCCGGATTTCAGGCGCTCTTAAAAAGAATAGGCATGGAACCAGATGTTATTGTTTTCACTGAATGCTGGTTATCTTGTAACAAAATAATTCCACAACTTGACAACTACACGCTTAGTTTTACAGAAAATTGTACGAGACAAAATGACGGTGTAGTTATATACACAAAAGAATATATGTGTTGCAATACATACGAGCCTCATTTTCCCGAGGCAAATTGTCTCGTCACAACGTTAAATAATCAAATTACACTGATTTCTATATATAGATCTCCCTCAAATAGAGATATCAGTATATTTTTACAATCGTTAACCTCACTTTTAAACTCAATTAAAACAAAACATATAATTATCGTTGGAGATATGAATATAGATATTAAAAGAAATAACTCAGACTCACGTGCATCCAACTACCTCGATTTAATGTCATCTTTTGGTTTACTTCCAGTGCACACACTAGCTACGAGGCTCGATAACTGTTTAGATCACGTATTTGCAAAGACCACATATCCATCTACCGCCTTAATTATTGAAAATTCGTTAACAGACCACGATACAGTACTACTCTCACTAGAACTTAAAAAAACGCTCTCGTTATCGGGTCCTACCTACAAAACTATATACAACTTCACAAACATCCATAACGAAATAAATGGTCATGACTTTGGAAGTATTTTTAACACTAAAAATGCAGATAAGGCAGCAGGAAGTTTTATAAACGAACTTAAAACCATAATAAATAATAATTGTATACAAATAAAGCTTTCACGCCGCAAAACCCCTCTGAAACCCTGGATAACCCCGGGCCTCCTGCGCTGCCTAAGACACAGGGATAAGCTTCACGTAAAAGTAAAAAAGAACCCAGAAAATTTAACTTTAAATATAATGTACAAAAGGTATCGAAATTTCTGTTCTAAAATTCTTAAAAAATTAAAAAACCAACATTTTAGAGATGAATTAAAAAATGCTAATAATATTAAAAAAACATGGGACATTATCAACACAGTTACAAATTTTAAAAATAAAAAGGTAAATTCACACAATCTTATAAGCATAGCAAATTCTCCAATTGAAGCAGTAAATCAGTTAAATGATTATTTTGTAAATACCGGCCAAATGTTAGCGAATAAAATAGATGTCAATATGGAAAGTGATACTCAAATAAGTTTCAACTACAACTCATCACACTCCCCTCAAAATTCATTCGTATTACTAAACACTGATTTAAAGGAAGTCATATCAATTATCAACTCTCTTAAAAATACCAATTCAGTTGGGTGGGATGGTATATCTAGCAAAGTTCTAAAACAAAATAAGGAATCTCTTGCAGGTATCCTTGTTCATATTTGCAACTTATCTTTTGAGTCTGGAATTTTTCCTGAAGTTTTTAAGAAATCGGTCATAACACCAGTTTTTAAACAAGGTGACAAGAATTTAATGTCAAACTACCGTCCAATATCGTTACTTCCCACCATCTCAAAAATATTGGAGCGGATCATAAACAAGCAACTGATTAAATATCTCGAAGCAAATGATTTACTTGCAAAAAACCAGTACGGCTTCCGAAAGCAAAAATCAGCGACAGATGCTGTTTATGATCTGGTCGACTGTGTCGTTCGACATGTTGATGACGGTGATAAATGCCTGGCAATCTTCTTAGACCTCGCCAAGGCTTTTGATACCGTGTCGACACACCTTCTTCTACTTAAACTTGAGCATGTTGGAATAAGAGGCAAGCAGCTCCAACTGCTGAAGATATCAGTCAGTCAGGATAGGAGATGTCATAAGTGAGGCTCTTCCCACCACTCACGGCGTTCCGCAAGGAAGCATTCTGGCCCCAACTCTCTTTCTCATATACATGAACCAGCTATGCAATTTAAAAATTACAAACGGAAAAATTATGAGCTTTGCTGACGATACAGCGGTAATAATTTGGGGGAAAACATGGGAGGATGTATTTTCTCAAGCCCAAAAAAATTTCAACAATATATCACATTGGTTAAGACAAAACCAATTAAGTCTTAATGCGAACAAAACAAAGTATATAACATTCTCTTTAACAAAAAAAGGCCAACCGCTACCAGATACTCATCTATACGCACATTCTATACTATGTAAGGTCCAAACATGTCAATGTCCGAAATTGGAAAGAGCACCTCACGTAAGATATTTAGGTATAATTATAGATAAAAATTTAAACTTCGAAGAACACATTAAAACACTTACAACTAGAATTCGAAAACTAATGGCCATTTTTAGAAACATAAGAGAAGTAGCAGATCCCAAACTAATTAAAACTATATACATTTCCCTATGTCAATCGTTATTAACGTATGGTATTGATATTTGGGGTGGGGCAGCTAAGACACACATGATGCAACTCGAAAGAGCACAAAGACTACTATTAAAAGTATGCCGATTTCTACCGTACCTCTATCCTACAGTACAATTGTATCGAGAGACTAAGGTTCTGTCAGTGCGCAAATTATTTATACAACAACTTTTAATGAGATTTCATCTTCAACAAAAAGAAAACCCTAAAAATATAGATAAGAGGCTCAGTTACAAAGTCTTTTCCGTAAGCAAATTTAAGAAATCATTTGCACATCACTTTCCGTGCTTCCTTGGCAGCTATCTATACAATAAAGCTAATAAAAACCTAAACATAAATGACTTAAACAGACGCGATTGCAAAAGCCGAATATTTGACTGGTTATTAAAACTTGATTATGACGAAACGGAAAATCTTATTAAGATACTAAAATAACAAAAATAAAAATGGAACATTTACACACACACACATACACAAATATATATAAAAACACTAACACACACACACACACACACACACACACACACACACACACACAAACCGAAATAAATTAAAACATGCAGACTTTTAATATATATTAATGCTCAATAAAACAATTTAAAAAAGTACAGTAAATAAATATAATATAGATAGTAAATAATGTATTGCATGCTAATACTATAATATTAAGCCTAATCTTATTAGTTCCCAATTTTGTAAACTACATACATATAAACATTAATTAACATTGTTCTGGGGAAAGGGCCTGGTGTCTTGAAACACAGGTAAATGCCTAGCTCAAGCACCAGTCCCAACACTATAACTGTTTAGTATTATGTTCATATTACAAATTTGTGATTGGGAAAAATAAATTGATTGATTGATTGATTGATTGAGTATGGATATCCAATAAAAATCAGAAAAAAAGTAAATTTTTATGCCTGTTTAGTTTTTATCCTATTATTATGAATAATTATGTTTGTCTCTTTGTAGTGTCGCTTTTTCGTTTCATCGATTTTTCATCACAATGATTCTAAAGAAGTTTCACTTCACACTCAAATCTCTGCATAGAATAATTAATGTCAGTCACTTTTCATTTAGAATTATACGTTGATTAATCTTTTCATGCACCTACTAAGTTTAAGGGAAGTCAAATGACTATTTCTTTATATTAAAGAAAAAAACTTATCTTTATCTATATTTATCTTTTCTTCATAAAAATATCAATTTACTGAAGCAAGTTTAAGTTCTGTTGAGAAAATACTTCATCAGCTATTTCTATTTTGAGACTTCAAGACGGCGGAAAATAAAGCGCTGTCCACAGCGTGCGCGGAGCTGACACGCGATTTGGCGACTCATCGCACAATGACCACGCCCTAGCGATTGTTAGTGACATAATACAGCATAGTTTGCTCGAGAGAATAGCTTGAAGCTGCACATACCTGAATGACTACCTAATATTTACAATTTAGTAAACAAACACCCCCCAAAAAACCCGAATTTCTTACATATTTCAAAATTCCAAAAAAAGTTACCGGACGATTTTCAAAATTAAAATTCTCACACGTGTCTCGATAAATTTCTCAACTCTTGGTACTATTCCCATCTCGATTCCCTCAAAATCGGAGCTATGGCTAAAAATACGTTTCAGGCGATTTGCATCTGATAACCATTTTCAATGGTAGAACTCATCTCAGTAGAACAGCTTTCTGAACCGGTGGTAGAGTCTTAACGTTTCATAAGTGACACAAGTTATCCTACGTGAAATAAATAAATCATTAATCATTGTTATGATTTGACGTGATACGTGTTCACGAGCTAGCCCTTGACTGCAATCTCACCCGGTGGTAAGTGATGCAGTCTTAGATGGTAGCGGGCTAACCGTAAACACATTTCTCACTCACAACGAGACTCCTCTCAGAACGACAAGGGTTTGGCCATAGTCCACCGCACTGACTGAGTGCAGACTGGTAGAACTCACACAACTTTGAGATCATTATAAGAATTCTTGGGTATGCAGGTTTCCTTACGACGTTTTTCTTCATCGTGTGATATTTAAAGCAAGTGTTATTTAGTATCTAAAAAAGCACATACCTCCGAGAAATTATTCGAAACTAGCGAATGCCCGCGAGGCACGATTTCGTCTGCGTGGTTTGAGGTTTTTTTTCCCGCGTGAACTCTTTAATTTTCCGGGATTAAAAGTAGCCTATGTGCTATTCCAGACTATAATCTATCTCTGTGCCAAATTTCAGCCAGATCCATTCAGCCGTTGGGACGTGATTGAGTAACAAACATCCATACATCCATATATCCATACATCCATCCAAACTTTCGCATTTATAATATTAGTAATATAAGATAAGATGCGTGCCTGGACTCAAATCCCCCACCACCAGAAGCCGGGCGTTAAAGCTATTATATAGTAATAGCTTTAACACTTAATAATATTAATAATATTTAATAGCTTGGCTATCACTGCCATTTTATAGTTAGCGGTATTTAATTAATAGTCACGCATAAAAACATTTTCCCGTTATTATTATGAAAACTTCAGTTCTCCAGCTGGAAACCACAGTGAGGCAAAACTTGGAATAAAGTTATGGAAATGTTTACACAACGAGATAAAGTTTGAGCAAACAAGATGTTACATTGACCTCCGTACCATTGTACAAGAGCCAAATAGGATTGCATTTATTTTTCACTAGAACTCCCGTCTTAGTTCTATTCGATCTCCTTAATTTTCCGGGATAAAAATTTGCCTATGTCTGTCATCATCAGGTCATCAGCTATACACACGCAAAAAATCACGTCGAACCGTTACTTTGTTGCGGAATTACTAGATGATGCCCGCGACTTCGTCCGCATGGATTAAGGTTTTTTAATTCCCGCTGGAACTCTTTCATTTTCTGGTATAAAAAGTAGCATATGTCCTTCCCCGGGATACAACCTATCCCTGTATGCAATTTCATCGAAAACGGTTTTTAAAAAATGGGCCGTGAAAGCGTAGCACACAGATAGACAGACAGACACACTTTCGCATTTATAATATTAGTATGTATTTCTACATCTAATTAACTAGATGATGCCCATGAATTAAGTTTTATTGTATTCCCGCGGGAAATCCTTAATTTTCCCGAATAAAAAGCAACCTATGTCTTTTGACGGACAGACAGACACACTTTCGCATTTATAATTTTATTAGTATGGACCTACATGTTTAAACGTTGTTCTACCAGAAAGCTAGAGTTGCTAGTTTTGCATACATTCGTATTCATTTGATTTGTAAATAAAGCAAACGTACACTGCCTACATACATGATGTAGGACAGGAACTCCGAATGGGGCAATAAAACCACGTAAATATAAGTTTAGAACAAGAGCTGCTGGGGTGCACCTACGTAGAATCACTACAAACTTGTAAACTTTTCATCGCTGTGACTCGTGCTCCAAAGGCAGGTATCCACTACACCGGTCCGTTTTAAAAGCCGGGAATGTTAACGCTGTCAAACTAAAATAAAGTAGGAAATAAATTAAAAAAAGGTTAAAAAAAAAAACCGTAAATGTTAAAATAATGAGACTCGGCGATCTTATTTTTTATCCGAAAACCCTAGCAGGCCTCTATCATAGAATAAAACCCGTTATTATCATGGTCATTATACTTCATGATGTACTATTTGGATGCCTATAGGTTGGTTTATCAGGTCCATGGCCCACACAGAAGATCCCTCTATATTATGGCAGGGACCATAGTTGTTCGTTACTTTTCTTGTACAACTAATAAATTAAAAGTTTATGCGGCATCAGGTAGCATTATTATATTCTGTTTTGGTTGCCATATAAAATAAAATATCAAGGATTTTCACCTCTACCTATACAAATAGCTTGAACAAAAAACAAGCACACCTAAAGGTTGAATTTTCTTTCTGTAACACTGCTCGTAATAGTGGACACCCAAGTCGTCGGTTTTCCAGTTATACACGCTGGACCAGTATAATGGAAACTTGCCCAAATAGTTTGCCCATGAAAAAGCTATAAAATTTTAGAATGCATTTTTGAAACATACGGGTGTAAATACTGAAATAGTTTGTCTGTGTTTATTGGGCGAATTGTCCACTGTCACGTGTATATACGAGAAAATTTTATTTCAGGAACATACAATACGGAATGTATTCTTTAAATATTTTTTAGCCTACCTGATGCTGATGCCCGCGACTTCGTCCGCATGGATTGAGGTTCTTTGGTTCCCGCAGGAACTCTATAATATAAAAAAAAGTAGGCAGTAGCATATGCGTTAGTCCAGACTATAATCTGTCTCTGTGCCAAATTTCATGCAGATCCGTTCTGTTTTTCTCGCATGATTGAGTAACAAACATCCATCCATATATATCCATTCAAAATTTCGCATTTATAACATTAGTAAAAAAATATTCAAAATTCTTTATTTGCAGAAACATGTTTTACAATGAAATGTTATTTGTTAGTACTCGTAGAAATGTTTCACCTTATAATATAATCAGGCGTGCAAAATTACATTGGTTTATAATAATATTATCTATTTTTTAAAATTTTAAAAATCATCTATTGTATAAGCCACCTTTTAAGTCTTAACTTAAATACATGGAATGTGAGTTCTCTAATTGCTTTCGGAATTTTATTGTATACTATAATAGATTTTACTGCGCAGTTTCTTACTAAAATGGCACTTCTACATTCTGGCATTCTTTTTTTGAAGTGAAAGCTTCTTTAGCCGAGTTGAGCACTTTTTGGTATGGGGTAAACTTGTGAATTCGCGTCATCGACATGCATGTCGCCGACATGCTCGCGTTGTTACGTCTTAAATAATTAAACTTTAATGCCTTAGTGTTAAGGTTTATACTTAAAAATAATTAAATATTCGTTTTCACTTCTATCGGCAGTCCCTATGACTGCCAATTTTTTATAGATGATTCCATATCCTAATCTTTTTTTTTGCAGAACTCATCATTCACGTGAAGAAGATATGCAATACAATAAGCGAACTAGAACTTTAATATTCATTCAAGTCTGTTTGTTCTGTAACCTCAATGCTGCAATACAACTAGCTATTGTTGCATCCACGTAATAGCTTCCTTTATAATGTAGAAATGCGTCTATATTTTACATTCTGCGGAATTAAATTTGAGTTCAGATTTCATTTTTGTATTTTGCCTTCGGATTCCTTTCTGTGTGATTATTTTCATTGGATTTATAAAGTACAATTATTGAATTTAGGTAGTATCAATAAAAAATAAACAAAAAACCACAATTTTAAAACCAAAGCACTACAGTAAAACATAGGATGGTGTTTGAAAGTAGCTCAGTCTGCGTTAGAGCTAACAAAAAAGACATTACATACAGTACTTTTTTTTCTTACATGGACGATTGAGGAAAAAACGTCAGCGGAAAATGTTCGCGTTGGAAGGGAACGACATATTCTGCCGGGTTGGTGTACCCAAGACACTGGCGTAATTGCCTCTCTGTATTGCCAGGCTAAGCTGTCGAACTAAGTAAGCGCCAGCTTTTGGGGCAACTTCTAAATAAATAAAAATTAAATTAAAAATGTTTAGACCCTAATGTTTGCACTGTTTAGTCTTCGAAGTATTTTCTACTTTCGTCGTCTTTTCGTACATATCAGTCGTCAACATTGAATCGATACCTCACTTTGCTGCGAAAATAGAAAAGGAAATGAAATCACGTGGGAATCGAATCAAACACAAAATGTAGGTACGAGATGGCTAGTATAGTTGTACCCAGTTCTAATGCAGAAGTTTTCATTTCGCAGCAATTTGCCTCGTAAATCGTATCAGGCAGCGGGCCTCGCTAGACGATGAAAGTTACGCTTTTAGCTAAACCGATTACATAGGTAATCAGAATGTATGTGTGCTAAAGTCAGGTCCGAAATGTTCTAGTTATCTACCTGATTGATTTGTTTCATTCCACTACAAGTTAGCCCTCTCACCCGATGATAAGTGATGATGGTAGCGGTCTGACCTGGTCGGGTATATGGGGTATACTATGGCAGTTATTATAATTATTAAACCCATACCCCTAGTCGGTTTCTACACGGCATCGCACCTGAAATCGCTTGACGGTACGTCTTTGCCGGTAGGATGGTAGCTAGCCACGGTTGAAGCCTCCTACCAGACCTGACCAGAATTAAAATTATAAATTCCAAAATGGATCTTGCCGGGAATCGAACCCGGTACCTTCCACGTTAAGACAACAGCACTCAACACTGCGTCAAGAAGCTCGTCAGGTTATTGGACTAGCTGGCCCACCCCGGGCACATCCTAAGGCACTGTGGTAAAAAACCGCCTAAACTTCGTAAATACTGGGAAGTACTGAGAATTTCTCATGAACAACATATTAATCTGCTATATATATATTAGCTATAAAACTTAATATTCACAAAAAATTCAAATTGTACAAAGTATTATCTCCGTTCAAAAGTTTTGTAGATAAAGGATATTAAAGCTTCCAATCAAACTTTAGACGCGCGATTGGTATCAGTTAAAATTTATGGGACAAATTGGCCATAAAAATCTTAGTACTTTACAAAATGACCGCATAAAATGGTAGGTTAAAGATAGCTCCATAAAATAAATGATTTAGGATCTTCTAAACTTTTTGTTTTTGTTCCATAAGAAAATGTACAGGAATTTATTAAAATGTTGATTTTTATGCAGGAATAGCATTCCGAGCCAGCGGATGATTCACTCGACGATTCAAAAGCACTTTTAAAAGTATATTTGAATAAAAAACATACTTTGATTTGATTTGATTTGGAGCGTTTACCCGTGTCCCATTGGTTTGACCCATTGGTGGGACCACGGGTTGATACCCGCGACCTCGCACAACACGGAATGCAACTTAACTCTGTAGGAACCTACCTACCTAGCAATTTTTTACAAAATCGATTGAATATAAATGAGCCGTGAATGCGTTGTAGACGAAGTTCTAAGGACGAAGCAAGAAAGCAAAGACAGACAGACCCACTTTCGAATGTTATAATATAATATCCGTATGATTTTAATTTTCATTAGTAGTGAAGTCGAGCAAACCTGCTTACCTGTTTGTTAAAATCTTGTTTGTTAAAAGCGAGTAATATGTTTTTTCTTTAAAATCGAAATATAATAAGTATACTACTAAAATTATAGGTACATCAATGATCCTTAACGTTAAAAATTGCAAAACAATTACTAAGTAACTTCAAAGAAAAAAAAGATGGTTTTTAAAAAAGGCCTCCGTCCATAATTTATGCGAGAGCAACTCCAAAAGGACACTTCAAACCTCTTCAAGTCTTTATAAGTTTCTGTTTGAATTTCTAACTTCTCAAGAGAGTTTTTTCTCATGTTCAAAAGGCTCAATAAAAATAAGAACTTCCAAATTGAATTGTTATTGAATTTCAGGGACGCTGAACGCTTGTGTTCGTTTATTTTAGCTCACAAGGGATACTCCTAAATATACTCTACCAAGGGTGGATAGAAGTCGGGATAAAACCCGGCTGAGATTTTTATGAGCTTTTCTCAGACAGGGCGCGTTTGGAACCCTCATAGCTTTAGTTTTAAGACACCGTAGTTAATTATCAGAATCACGTCTTACACTTTGTAAACGTGAGGTTCAGAAGTTGTACTGTACTTAAGGTAACTATTTTAAATAAATATACTTTGAGTTTCAGTTTGACAATAGAGATTTTTATCTGAGTATCGAAAATTTTAAAATGTAGACTTTGCGATAAGAAAATGTTTAGAAACGGTCGAAGCTTCTAATCTGTAGCTTCTAATTAGAAGCTTCGACCCATTGTATTATTCAGCACAAGCCTCCTATGACTATGAGAATGGGTTTGGCTATAGTCCACCACGCTGTGAAAAACTCTCATGGTTTCATCATGGTGTTTTTTAGTATCAGTCACCAAAACTGTTGAAGCTTTATTGAAAGACAAACCAATTAGCGAACACACTTTCGTATAAATATTCTACGAGTTTTGCGAAAGTTCGTTTGTTTGTTGATTTCTCCTTCAATCACACTTCAATGGAACAACGGGGAATGACATAATTTACGTTTTAATCTCGGAATATTGAAGAATTCATATTGAACTAGCTGATGTCCGCGACTTTGTCCGCGTGGATTGAGGGTTTTGGATCCCGCGGGAACTATTTAATTTTCGGGGATAAAAAGTATGTGTTATTCCAGACTATAAACTATATCTGTGTCAAATTTCATCCAGATTCGTTCAGCCGTTCACTTTTATCATCTTAAGTAAAGATTTTCATTAGCTCTCGGACATTATAGAACTAAATAAAATGTACGTTCAGAGTTCCACTTAGTCTGTTAATAGTTTCGCAAGCAAGAAACGGGATGCGGAGGAAATTGTCACGGTTTTCCGCGCTTACTTACTTGCCAGTTGCGGAAACATGATTTAGTACTTCAGACTAAAGTTAATTAACGGCCGCAGCGCTCGAACAAAGCCAGCGTATAATAGAAGAACTGGAGCGTTATATTCAACTAATGCGGCGCGATACATATTCCAAACACAGTCTAAATTATACATAACATAATGGCGCGTTTACATTACGACTCGGTCATAGCGTTAAATCAGTAAAATAGAGATTTTAAAACAGGTTTTTATGCATTAAACGGGGACATATTTATGTTTGAAAATTATCAAACTGACAAATCTGGCTATGCGAATAAGAGAGTGTGCCTATATTCGCCGTGTTGCGACTTGCATAACTCCTGCGCAGATGGCTAATCTCTGTGGAGATTGGAGCCTTTACAAAAAATATTTTAATCTGTAATTTACAATCCGTCTAAATAATGTAACACCGCTCAATGTTCTCTTTCTCTTGGCTTGCAACGCGTGAACAACATTTTATTATGCTATATTATAATAATTATATAATACTATATGATGCCCGCGACTTCGTCCGCGTGGATTACTTAAGTTTGTTGATTACCGCGGGAAAGCCTTGATTTTCCGGGATAAAAAGTAGCCTTTGTTCTTCCCCGGGATACTTACTATCCCTGCCTGTACCAAATTTCATCAAAATCGGTTGAGCGATTGAGCTGTGAAAGCGTAGCCGACAGACAGACAGGCAGACACACTTTCGCATTTAGTATAATATCAGTATGGATTTAAGTAAATAAAATATAATTTAAAACTGGAATACGGGTTGTACTTAATTATTTCCATAACAGAGCCCCGTGACCGCAATCCGGTCGAGAGGACATTGTTATTACAGTGAGTGCTCCTAAGCATCACGTGTATAATTAAATATTAAACAGACTATGTAAGCTTTGGTTGTAGTAGGTACCTAATAACGACCTTCGACCCTCTCTTGGTAACAAAATATCACGAGATATATTATACAAGCGACTATTATTTCATATTATTGTTTTAGCATTGAACCCTTTGTGAAACCGTAAGCTCATTCTTAAATGTTCCGAATGATTTTTGTATATTTGAAATGTTTCGAACGACCCTTTTGGCGTAGTAGTTGTAACTACGTAGAAGGATATGTAAATGACAAAAGGGCATGGATTTGGCTCGCTTCAGCAATGCCACTGCAATTACTAATGTGTGATACATTGATGTAATTGAAAATTTATTTTTTTCAAAAGCGCTACCATGTAGTTTAGTCCTGGTTCTTCTCGATAGGAATGGCATTCCGAACTAGTGGTAGATTCACTCGACGATTCAAAAGCACTTTTAAAAGTTTATTTGAATAAAAAAACAAAAGTTTGAGTAAGTGTTGTCTTACTACTAGGTATATTTTTAACCTCCAACGCAAATAGGGGTGTAATATAAGTTTAACGTAGGTATATGCATGTATGTAGCATGTCTGTAGCATAGTGACTCCCAAACGGATGACCCGTCTTTGATTAAATTTGTTTTTGTTGGAAAAGTGACTTAATCACGAATGTTCCTAATGTGTCAGGGTTTTTTTTTATTTATCTTAATTATTGTTAATATTTTTTTATTCCAACGCAAGTTGGCCTTTGATGATGCAGTCTAAGATGGTAGAGAGCTAATCTATATATTAGGGGTATAGTAGTTATATCCATACCCAATCTGTTTTTACACGGCATCGTACCGGAACTATGCCGGACCGCTAAATTGTTTGGCGGCACGTCTTTGCCGGTAGAGTGGTAACTAGCCACGGCCGAAGCCTCCCACAAGACCACACCAGGGGAAATTCAGTAATTAATCTATACTAATATTAAAAATGCGAAGGTATGGATCAATGGATGGATGGATGGATGGATGTGTGTTGATGTGTCAATCACGCCAGAATCGCTGAACGGATCTGGATGAAATTTGAAATGGAGATAGGCTACCCTAAATTATTAATATATAGGCTACATTTTATCCCGGCAAATTTAATAATTCCCGCGGGAATCAAAAATCTTATTACACGCGGATGTAATAGCATCATCTAAATACTTGTTTACAGGGAAAAGGTGGACTGAAAAAAAAAGTGAGTGTGGATGCAATTCACATACGGCAGAAGTGAAACTTCAGAAATTAGCCTACGAGAGAATGAGATAAATATACTTAGGTAGGTACTCCACCACCACTACAGCCTATTTAACGTCCTACTGCTGGGCACAGGCCTCCACTCTCATAGGAGAGAGGGAATTAGAGCTTAGACCCACCACGCTGCTCCAATGCGGGTTGGCGGGCTACGTACTCGTATATCTAATATTATTTTCTTTTATAACGTTAATATAATATTTTGTCACCATTTGTAACTCACTTATTTTGTCGGAAATTGCCCGACTAGTTTCGAACCTGTCCGAGGCAATTCATGAGGCGGTTAGCGCAACACGTCGGCAGCTATGATTTCATTCATTATTATCTTTTTCCTTGAGATAACAATAATGATGTTCGTTCATTTCAAAAATACGCTAGAGATATTATTTTTATGAAGGAAACAGATCGAAACATCGCGCTCAGTGAATGTTTACGTTTCTATTTCTCAAAGGGCAAAGGCTCAGAGATGATTAAAGATGGCGTGTTTTCCGAAAGAATATCATCTTTCTGTCGTGTCTCCTGTAATAAGAAATACAAATAACGCTTGACATAAATTAGGAGGAGTCAGGTGACACTACAAAAAAGGCTTTTACCCACGCCGTATTATCAGTTTCACATAACAATTGTTCTATAATTTTCTAAATCTAAATTTTACTTCTCATCTTACTAATATTATAAATGCGAAAGAATGTTTGTTACACAATCACGCCCCAACGGCTGAACGGATCTGGCTGAAATTTGGCACAAAGACAGATTATAGTCTGGAATAGCACATAGGCTACTTTTAATCCCCGAAAATTAAAGAGTTCCCGCGGTAACCAAAAAACCTCAAACCACGCAGACGAAGTCGCGGCCCGCGGGCATCCGCTAGATATATAAAAAGAAAAGGTGACTGACTGATATTATGTCTGCACAGCTCAAACCAACTGTAACTGATGGATCGGGCTGAAAGGCATATAGATAGATAGCTATGACGCATCCGCTGGCTAAAAAAGAATTTTTGTTAATTAAACTCTTGAGGGGGTAATAAAATAGGTTAGCTCGCTACCATCTTAGACCGTATTATCATCACTTATCTACTACAAATTGAGTTCGCAGTGAACGGCTATCTAGACTAATAGAAAATGCCTTTTAAATTCTTTTAAAATCCGTACTAAGTCTAGCCTACATATAAAAAGTACATATGGGTACTAAGACTAACTGTGTAATGCCCTCCTAGCTGTGGCTGATGACCTAGGTAATTCGTTTAGCCAAAAGTCTAGCTCTCATCGCCGTATAGCGAGAGCGTTGGATGCACGTAGACTGATTTGATTTTGGAGGCAAATTGCTGTGAAATGAAAATTTCACATCACCTCTTCGCAAGTCCAATATTACGTGAAGGGGAGCTGAATCAAAATTTAGATAATCTTGTGGTTTCAGCAATTCAGTACGTGACTACTATTCTTGAAAGAACAACTGGAGTTTCTTGCTCATTCTTCTTCGTAGAAAAGGCATTCTGAACTATTTAGTGGTTTCGCTTGACGATTCGTTGATTCGAAAGCGCTTGCAATAATTGAGGAGAACTGCAGGATTTGTCTGGTATTAACTAAACCGGACTTGTTGCATGTTTGATAACATAACCGGATAAGATGCACCGTTTTCGAATAAAATCGGTTATAACAATTTATATTTCTTGATTTCTCGTGCAATAATAGATCTAATCCAACTAAATATAATAATATAAATGTTTGTTTATAATATTCTCCATACCGTAGGTAATTCAAATCAAATCAAATCAAATATTTTTTATTCAAATAAACTTTTACAAGTACTTTTGAATCGTCAAGTGAATCTACCACTGGTTCGGAATGCCATTCCTACCGAGAAGAACCAGCAAGAAACTCGGTGGTTGCTCTTTTTAAATAATTCATTTACAATTACTATATCAATGTGTACATAAGTAACCGCTGTCCCCAGCATTGCTGGAGCGATCAAATCCATGCTCCTCTATTAATTTTTATTAATTTTTTTATTATTATTATATTTTTTTATTATTTTATTAATTATTAATTTTTTCGCCATCCTGTTAAATTTTATTTCACGGACTTATCCGGTTTATTTCCTCAACTCCTCAATTAGTATTTACAACATTTCTATTTCTATTTCAAATCTAGTCAAAGCTATTATAGTCAAAATTGGTACTGTACATTTTTTCAACGTATTATAGCTAACGTAGCTTTAACCACCTAATAGGTATATGACGCACTGTGACGTCCCTGCAATAAGGATTACAATTCTGAAACTAGAGCGAAAAAATATTAAAATAATACTGCTTTAAGCGATAATAGTAAGTTATGAGGGTCAACCACCATCGATAGTCATGTTACAGCAGTATTATTTCAAAATGTCATTTTTATGTCACGTACCTTGTGTACCTAAAATAAGGATATTATAATTCTAAAACACGAACGTCCAAATATAAGAGCCCCGGACGGGTTCGTAACTACTCAGGACCTTTTACGGCAAAACACGTGAGCTTAACCGGTAGTTATTTATAAGTAGTTAAAATATTAAAACATTTTAAGCAATGGCATAGATATATTAGACGCCCCCAGATCATCAATTCCCCGACCTAGTTCTAAAGTCCATAGAACGCAATTCACGTTAAAATGATTTTAAACAAAGCCCGCATAAATCTGTAGCTGGCTACATAAAGAAAATGTTTTTCCTGAAACAAAAGTTGGGCGTGCCTCGCTCTGAATACCGATCGAGGCTCGCGCCGTATCGCGGCGCTGCAGCCGTCAGTTATCAGCGCTGGAAACGCTGAAAAAGTTAGAAACCTCTACCGCGCATTAGGCTTGGACTTCAGATTAGGGATGTTTTGTCTTACGACTTGACGGCAAGATTGCGATAATATTATATCTCAGTTTGACACTTTTACGTTTACAATACGAAGTTTAAATAAGAGTATGTAGAATTAGCTTGTGAGCGAGCACAAGGAATACCGGTGTACGGATAAACCTGATCAGGTGTTTGATGCACAGTAACGTACATCAGGCAATGTAATTTTTAACTATATAATAATAAAAAAAAAAATCACGTCATACACACACAAATCAAGCACAGCATCATTTCTTACGTCATCTGGGCCTCGCTAGTGTACGGACTAGTCTAGTCTAACCGACCCATCCTAATGTTATCCCAAGCCGAGGTCCGAGCATCACAGCAGTCGTCCTTTGGAAGACTTTTCCCTTGACTTCTTAAAGCCCTAGGGCTCATACCCAATTTCTCGACAACGTCCACCCTGTAGGGTGGGTCAGGCATCAACGAGATGCTGTAGTGGCCAGTAAGGCGTACGCACCATAATCAATCCGAATTAAAATGTCTTGCGTCTGGCGCTTGGGCTTATAAAAAACACTGTCTTCACATTGACGGCTTCTCTAGAAATGCAAAATATTCATGGGCGGCGGTTATCACTTAACATAAAGTAACCACCCTGCTATACGTTTGCTTGCTATTCCTGTAGAAAAAACTCCAGATTGGATACGACGTGAACGGCTTATGTAGAACTAGCTTATGCCTTCAACTTCGTCCGCTTGAATTGAGGTTTTTGGTTCCTGAGGGGACTCTTTAAATTTCTGGGATAAAAAGTAGCCTATAGCACATTCCAGACTGATAAGAGACTTTAAATAAAATAATAAGTAAATAATCATTTATTTCAGGGTGACAATAATGCCTGAAAGACCATTTATTTATTTATTATTTTATTCAATGTCTCTTTCAGTCGTCATGGTTTTCTTATTATACGTTAGCTTTAAACAACTTTTTGTCGAGCGACATGTCTTCAGTGCATTGTTACTCTTAAAAGTGTTGAAAAAGTTCGGCACATCGGCCGCGCGTTAAATTTAAAACTTCTATTCCGTTGGTGTTGGATAAACCAATTTATGGTCGATTGGGTCCGCAGTGCTCCTTTAGTATTATGATGTAAGGTTTTTCAATAGAATCTGCAATATGCTTAAGTAAAATTGCCTTGAACTAGATAATGACTTTATTGCTCATAAAAATTTTGATAGGAGACACCCATTGATGTAGAATTTTAGTACCCATATTATGCCTAAAATTGGTAGGTACCTTTAATAGCACTTGCCTATACCTCGATTTAAATGTTGTTATAATGTTTCGCTGATATATCAAATAAATAAAAGTAAATAAATCCCCGAATATTCGTACAGTGGATAAGGTTAGTCAGGACTGAGTAGGTTTACAAAATCCTGTGAGATCTCATAATTTAATTGGGATTAAAAGTATAAAGGGTAAGACTCCGGGATGTAAGCTATTTGTGTGCCAAATATAAAGATCAGTGAAGCGGTTTAGGCATGAAAAAAGTAAGAAACAGTAAAATTATACAAATGAATAATAAATATAAATAGAGATTCAGAGAGTTTGCTTATAAACACTTATTTTTATTCTCGAAAATCCAAGCGTTTCCTTAAAATATTGCATAAACGCTAAGAAATCTGAAGGTAATAATTAATTTTGTTGCGAGAGCAACGTCAATATAGTTAGTTAAACTCGAGTGGCCGTTTAATTTTCCAGTTGAAACTTTTCTATTGGATTACCTCCGGCTCGGCCTTTGACGTCGTCGCTGCCGAGGCCGAGATCAATAGAACAACTTTTTGATATAAAAACTTTGTGAAAAAATTCCGTTGTATAATAAAAGCAGTGGTGAGCGCTGTTGCCTTTTAAAGTATGTTCGGGTTCGATTCCTGGTAAATTCAATTTAAGAATTTATAATTTCAAATTTTCAGGAGACTTAAACCGTGGCTAGTTTGGTACCATTCTCCTGCTAAAAGACGTGCTGCCAAGCGTTTTTTTTATATGCTAGCGCTTGGCTACAATCAGACCTGCTTGCAAGTACCTAATGATGCAGCCTAAGGTGAAGCACGCTTGCCTAGAAAATGGGAAATTGGAAGCTCGAAGGGCATTCCATATCCTAGCGGTTCGAATTAGGAACGAGGAAGGTTTTAGGATTTTAAGGATTTAAGGTTTATTTGTATTATTTATTAACGATTTAGCATTCCGGTATGATGTCGCGTAGGAACCGATTTGGGGTATGGGTTTAATATAACTTTTGACGGCATCCCTGGCACAGCGGTGAGCGGTGGTGTCTTATAAGCGGCAGGTCCCGGATTCGAGCCCCGGTAGGGTCAATTTGGGGATTTCTAATTTTTGATTTTGCTGGTCTGGTCTGGTCTGGTGGGTGGCTTAAACCGTGGCTAGTTATAAACCGGCGCAGACGTGCCGTCAAGCGATTAAGCGTTCGGGCACGTTGTCATGCATAAACCGATTAGGGGTATATAATTGCCATACCTTAACAGTTTACCTCGCTACCTAGTAGGTACTATACCTACACCATTGTTACCAGTATAATAAAAAAAATCGACTTCCAACTTTTACTCGACATAATCTAGTATTTAAAGGTTATCTTGTGATAATAATGCTCTACGACTGTACTATTACGATTTTATCTCTTTATTACTAGATAAATAATTATCATCGACGCGCGACGAACTCGATGCCTTCATGAAGGACTGGCCCCAAACGTGTATGGACCAAGATAAATGGAAGGAGAAAAGGGAGGCCTTTGCCCAACATTGAGACACTACAGGCTGCAAAAAAATAAAAAAAATATCGTCCACTAATACCTAATTGCAATTAAAAATTACACCTTTGAAAAAGCATTCATTTTCTTTCAAAGAATTTCGCCTCTCACGATTAATTCGGAGCCATTTAGCTTTGCTTTTAAGTTCAAAAAGTACACAAAATGGAAAAAGTCGGAAAATGTAGGTACAGTGCGAGTTAAAAGCTAATAAAAACAGTTGAACTCCACACAAACAGAAAGTGCGCCCGAAAGGAAGGAAAAAATAAAAGCCTTGATTCACGCTACAGCCAAGTTGGCCCGCGCCCGGCCGCGCTCACCGCAAATCCTTCCGCTATACGTTATACTCTAAAAGACGGCGCCTGTAAAATACAAGAATCTATCTATCTATACTAATATTATTAATGCGAAAGGTTAGATGGATGGATGTATGGATGGATGTTTGTTACGACTCAACGGATCAAGATGAAATTTGACATAGAGATTACAGTCTGGAATACATAGGCTACTTTTTATCCTGGAAAATTAGAGTTCCCGTGGGTAATAAAAACCTTAATCCACGCGGACGAAGTCGCGGGCATCAGCTAGTAAACTAATGAAGCCTTTGGATAGAATCAGGCGTTAAAGGTTTATTTAATAAGGTTTACAATCATACTAATATTATACAACTTTTCAAACTTTGACTTTACAATCGTGCATTGTCGAGTCAATATCTTCTGAATATGCTCCGGTGTCAGAATGAAACGTAAGTTTAGAATAATTTGGAAGATTTGTGTGTTGTGGTGTTGTGCTGGTGCGAATTGCTGGATTACCGGGCGGTGAATATCAGAAGCTACACGTGCAAGCTACACGCTGCACCACATAGATTTGTCTGCTTTTGAGGATTATAGCGAATTAATATTATACGTCTAGTAACTAGTTCCTTCAGCATCGAATTGGTACGTTGCCAGAACAATTAAGGAACTGACTTTAGAAATAAAGGGCTTTTGGGTTATTTTTACTCTGAATAAAAAAGGTATCGAGATTTATAATATAATTAGCTTTTGCCTGTGACTTCATCCGCGTGGATTACATACATGGAATTTTCAGAAATCCTTTCTTAACGAATGTTTACGTCATAATAGCTATTTTTATGCCAAATTTCAGCCCGATCTGTCCAGTGGTTTGAGCTGTGCGTTGATAGATCAATCACTCAGACAGTCACCTTTTCTTTTTATATATACAGAAGAAAATAGGTACCATACAATCGTTTATTTGATAGATAAATTGTACAGTTATAAAGACAACGATTGTGTACTTTAATAGAAACTCTAAACTTTACTACCAGTCTCTTAGCGTATAATGGTAGTGCACACATTGCTTCAACTGAGCCGTAACGTGTAATATTTAGTGTAATGTGTTCTTGCGGCTCGAGATGATGTATGGTTAATACCGTTTTAATGTCCGCTGTTTGTTTTAGCTTGACTTCTGTAGCTGTAGTGTCAAAATTAAAAGAAATCGTAAAATATTTAATACTTACTTGTTATATACATAGCAAAAAATAAAGTATGGTTAAGTAGGATAGTAGATTAAGTAAGTACTTAATAGTTTTTCTTCATGATAATAATTTAAAAATAAAAGTAAAATATCAAATCATTTTTCCACAGTAAATGGTATCAAGCATCATCTAGATTTCAAATAATAAGTTCGAAAAAAAATAAAAGTAGATAATCATACTCAACGTTAAGTTCCGCGCGGAATCTCCGCCTGATATAAAATCTCCGCGGCATCTAATAAATCCGCTTATCCTCCCCGGATTTACTATCAGAATGTTAAGCAAGGATCTATCTTGTGTGTGCGGATCTATTTATAGAATTTAATTCAATGAAAATGGCTTACTTTCTTTATGTTTTATCTTTCCGCATCTTTTTCTTGGTTTATCGAATGCTCGGCTCTCTTGCGACTGTCCAACAAATTTCCGTATGCGAATATTGATTTTGGCAATAAAACTAGCTCCAACAAATCCAGCTAATTTATGTCCGTCCATTTGTGTTCAGTCCAGACCAGTCATGTCCTAGAATTCATACAAACTTTCGAACTCATTCAAGCCATGTAAAATAACATAGTAAAGAAATTACTTAATCATCCTAAAAATACCCTAAAAAGCATAAAAGAAGATCACAAAATACCTACTTAAAATATATTTTTTTATACCACCTCCACCGATTTCTTGCTAGTTCTTCTTGGTAGAAACATCATTCCGAGCCAGTGGTAGATTCACTGGACTATTCCAAAGTATTTGCTAAAAGTCTATACATGAATAAAAAATATTTGATTTGATTTGACTGCAATTTTATTTGGATTGTGTGATGATACAGTCTAATTATAACATGGTAGTGATCTAACCTGGTTATTGCATTGATATTATACCCATTACCCGTCTGTACATGGCATCGTATCAAAACCTGTAGTATTAACTATTCTATACCGAAACGCTTAATCTCTCTCATAACTAGTTACGATCGAATCTTCTCACCAGAGGCCCAATTGTCTAAGCAAATCGTAATCATTTGACAGCTTAAAACGTATTACTCGAACTGTTTCAGGAGTTCATACATGCTTTTCGACGTGCAGGCATCTATGAACTCGTTAAACAGGTCGAATTATCCGTTCGACAAACGATTACGATTTGCGTACACAATCGGGGGGCAGATCGGTAAATATCTTCGCCAATTTTTACTTTATTCCAGTGAATGTGGTAGTCCCAAAAAATATAAATAAACTTTCCCAATACGCAATATTCGATAAAAGCAATCAAGATAGCAGTCGGGGTCTAGCCGGCCCCGCGGTTTATGGCGCAACAACTTTAAGAGGGTTAGATTTATTGTGGGCCCGACCCCACCTGATGCGAACGGATTTTCGGGTTAAATTTTACCTCTTATGGGAAGTGATAGTTTTAAAAATTTACTGTTTTCGTTTTGGAAGTGTATATTGTACCACTGTCATAATATACGGAAGGACTAAGCGGAAGGACGTGGGAACCCACCGCATTATAATCCCAAGCAAACTCCTATATTATGTATGTATGTATATAATGTCTGTGAGTTTAATTTTTCCAATATAATTTCTAAAATATGCCTGAACAGATTTAGATTATGGGGTATCGTTAGAATCCTTACATCATCTCAAGTGACACCAGTTGTTACTGGTTCATGCACCCGCCATATTGAATTTTCTTTTAGCTAGTGTTCTAGCTAAAAGAAAATTCAATATGGCGGGTGCATGGCAACATTTTAAAAACAGCACCATATCGCGATAATGCAGTCGTGTTTTTTTAAAAATTATGTTTCCTTTTTCATTGCAGTACAGGCTGGCGCAATCCAATTAAATCAAATAGTTAAATAGAAAACAAAGCTTGCTTAGCTAGAAGATGTTTATTCACTTCTTGCCTTGAAGGTACAAAAACAAGATTGCAATTATGGCAACAGCGCTTTTTCTGCTCGAATATCTAGTTTACCGGCATACTAGACAATTATCTATGCAGGTGACATTAGCTAGTACCATTACCCACATCATCATCGTCTGCTGTCGGCCCTTTTTCTGCCCAGAATTAGAAGGGCTTAGGCTATATTATAGACCTGGTCATTATGCCAGGTTCATCTAAAAAAACTAAAATTGTCAGACGTCACACACTTTTGTGAAAATGTTCTCCATTACTGAGCGTTCTCAATCTATTTTTTTTTATTTTTTTTATCTTCTACAAGCTAGCCCTTTACTGCGATCTCACCGGATGGTAAGTGATAATGTAGATGGTAGGGTAACGGGCTAACCTGTTAGGGGCAATGTTTTCCTTTACCGTTATAGCAGGTAATTTTTTAATTGCTTACATAAACTTACCACTACTTTTGACGACCTCAGTGGCGCATTATTGAGCGCTGTTGTCTTAACGTGCGGAGGTCACGAGTTCGATCCCCGGTCGGGTCATTTGGGAATTTATAATTTCTGAATTTTCCCTGGTCTGGCCTGGTGGGAGGCTTCGACCGTGGCTAGTTACCGCCCTACTGGCAAAGTCGTGCCGCCAAGCGATTTAGCGTTCCTGTACTATGCCGTGTAGAAACCGAATAGGGGTATGGGTTTAATATAACTGCCGTGCCCCTAACAGGTTAGCCCGCTACCATCTTAGACTGCATCATCACCATCAGGTGAGATCGCAGTCAAGGGCTAACTTGTAGTTGTAGTAGGGCGTAGTCCTAATCACTAGTCTATTAACGCTATAATATTACTATAAGATCACTATAAGATAACATTAAAATGATAAATCGAGTGGAAAATAGAAAGAAAACAGCATAAATAAAAACATAAAACACATAAATATGAGCCAAAAAGGTTGACCACTTAAGATTACGTCACGGGATAAACCGCTAAGCCGATTTGAGCTGGCCTCTTATTACCGGAGGTACGAAATGGTAACGTGAAAAATATTTAGGTATTTTGTTATGTTTTCACAGATTATGCCTCTTTACGTAACAAAGACTTGACTTTTTTAAAACGGTCTTCAAAAAGTATATCTGGTAGTACCAATGACCCCACTAACTTTAGACCTATATCTGTACTACCAACTTTCAGTAAAATATTTGAAAAATTAATATTAATTCAATTGCTTAATCATTTTTGTAATAATGACTTATTACATAGTAAACAGTTTGGATTTACACGGGGTCGCTCAACAATCGATGCTGGTGTTGAGCTGGTTCAGAATATATTCGAAGCCTGGGAGGAGTCACGTGATGCTCTTGGTGTTTTCTGTGATTTATCCAAGGCTTTTGATTGTGTTGATCACGAAACATTAGTCAGAAAACTGCACCATTATGGAATTAGAGGTGTAGCAATGGATATGATGAATTCCTACTTAAAAAATAGGATACAAAAGGTGGACGTTAATGGAAAGCGGTCTTCCGGATCGATTGTAAAAATGGGGGTTCCACAAGGTTCAATTCTAGGGCCTTTTCTATTCCTCATTTACATTAACGATCTTCCTTATCTTGCCAAGAATAATCATGGGATAGTATTGTTTGCTGATGATACATCACTTTTGTTTAAAATAAATCGTTATGAACCAACTCTTGACGAAGTAAACAATTCTCTCAATAAAGTGGTAGAGTGGTTTGAAGCTAATAACCTACTCCTCAATGGGAAAAAGACAAAGTGTATCAAATTTACATTACCTAATGTCAAACAGGTAAAAACCACTATACAACTTGATCATGAGGAATTAGATTTAGTGGATACCGCTGTTTTTCTCGGAATAACGTTAGATGCTAAACTCCAATGGGGCCATCACATTAATGACTTATCGAACAGGCTTAGTTCTGCTGCATACGCGGTTAAAAAGATTCGCCAGTTAACAGATATAGAAACGGCGAGATTAGTTTATTTTAGTTACTTTCACAGCATTATGTCATATGGTATATTATTATGGGGTAATGCTGCTGATATTAATTCTGTTTTTGTGTTGCAGAAGAGGGCTGTTCGAGCCATATATAATATGGGACCAAGGCAGTCACTAAGAGATAAATTTAAAGAAATCAATATTATGACAGTGCACAACCAATATATATTTGAAAATTTAGTACACGTGCATAAGCACATTGATAAATTCAAGAAGAAAAGTGATTGTCATAATGTCAATACTAGACATAAAAATAAACTTGTAATGCCTGTTTCTAGGCTTAGTAAAACTAGCAATTCATTTGTTGGAAACAGTGTCCGCTTCTATAATAAGCTCCCAGAAGACATGTTGAAGATGTCTCTGAATAAGTTCAAAGTTAATGTAAAACGTAAACTCATTGAAAAATCTTATTATCATGTTAAGGACTACTTAAACGACAAGGAAGCCTGGCAATAATTTGCTCTAATGTCTCTGATAGTTCCTTGGTAAGAATATTTGTGAGATGGTGATAATAAAAATAAAAATAAAAACCCGGCTGAGTTTGTTGTGGGCTCTTCTCAGACCAGGGCGCGTTTGGAACCCTCGTAGCTTTAGTTTTAAGATACCGTTACCCATTATCACCATCATGCTTTTTAAGTACCTACTTATGTAATTTTTAGACGAAAATAAGTGTACCTACAGTGTACCTATATTTAATAAATAAATGACTATGACTATGACTATGACTATAGTAATTCACTTGTCCGTCAAACAAAATGGCCGCGTAACTTATACTTATAAGGTACTTTTATATGGAGCCACACACACTACTGCGACAGAACTAAACGTCGCTCCCTTTGGCACAGGACTTTTGAGCAGGTGTTTTGTCCTGTCTGGCCACTAGAGCGTTAAAACACGCAAATAAATTTTATTTAGTTAAGTTCATGTCATTGAATGAAAGTATTGAACCCTATTCCCACTGTTGGGCACAGGCTCTTATAGGAGAGAGGGAATTAGAGCTTAGACCCACCACGCTGTTCCAATGCGGGTTGGCGGGCTTTGACCACTATTATCATGTTAATGATTATAACCGGGGCCAACGGTTTAACATTCTCTCCGAGGCACGAAGAAAACAAAAAGGCCCAATTTGCACTTTCATATTTGGTCACCCATCCATTTACCGACTTGAGTCAACGTTACTTAACAATTGCAATCGACTGATGTGAGTTGTCGACTATCAACTATCGACTCGTCCCTCGTTGTGTGAACTCCTTAATTTTCCGGGATAAAAAGTAGCCTATGTCACTCTCCAGGTCCTCGACTATCCCCATGCCAAAAATCACGTCGATCCGTTGCTCCGTTGCGGCGTGATTGAAGGACAAACCAACAAACCAACAAACCAACAAACAAACACACTTTCGCATTTATAATATTAAAGTATGGTAAATAATAATAAAGCGAGCTACGCAGACGTTCTATCCACCAGACAAAAATGTTTTGTCTCTTGTGTAATTACGCGCTAAGTGCCAACTGAACTCTGAAACCTTGTCTAGACAGGTTACGGGGTTGAAACCTGCTTTCTAAGAAATTGCACCGTCTTATTTTCTACAGACAATGTTTCAGTACAGCGTTTAAAAATGCTACATAGCAGCCAGTATATGGTGGGACCGAAAATGTAGACGATATAAAAACCGTCAATATTTTTTAATCCACTACAAGTTAGCCCTTGACTGCGATCTCACTTGATGGTAAGTGATGATGCAGCCTCAGATGGTAGTGGGGGCGGGGGCCTTGTTTAGGGGCATGACAGTTATATTAAGCCCATACTCCTGATCGGTTTCGACACGAAATCGTGCCGGAACGCTAAATCGCTTGGTAGGGTGGTAACTAGCCACGGTCAAAGCGTCCCACCAGGCCAATTATTCTATTGAGTAATTATAAATTTGGTATATCTAGTTAACCATAAAATATAATTTCTACACAAGTCATGACAACAGACGATCAGTTCGTATAGTTATCTGATAAAATTGCGCGTCTACCTATATGACCTAGCCCCACTTGCGATGCGCATGAGTTTGTACGGGGCCACGTCGCGCATTGTATCTCCGTGCTGCGTCGCTTATGTGGGCCCAGACATACAACCATACAACCAATCCATACAACCTCAAACAAAGAATACCTACTTGCCGCTACGTGCCGCGCCTCTGTAGTGGGGCTAGACCTTTACTCGATGCACGAATTCAGATTGTCTCCACCGTGGCTTGAAAATAAACGCATGCTTTCATTATTGGACTGTTAATTAAATTTATTTCTTTGTTTACGACGTACACGCTTGTTACGAATTGGTAAGTACAGCAACGTCATAATTAAAGATATTTCTTTTACAACGAAATAACAATTCTTGCAATTAATAAATTTTCTTATTATTTATTCATGCTACTGCCGCTACATGCTGCTAATGAACTCAAACTCAAACTCATATTTTTGAAGTGAAACTTCTGTAGAACCGCTGTTATTCGAAAATTCAACGAAACAAAAAGGCGTCATCAAAAAGAGACGAGAGAATAAGATAGAATACAAGTTATATTTATCTCATTCTCTCGTAGGCTATTTTTCTGAAGTTTCACTTCTGCCGTGTGGGAATTGCACACACACACTTTTATTTTATTCATATAAAAATACAAAATTCAAATGTTTTTTATTCAAATAAACTTTTACAAGTGCTTTTGAATCGTCGAGTGAATCTACCGCTGGTTCGGAATGCCATTCCTACCGAAAATTAAAAGTGATTTTGAAGGTCGCCTGAATCTACCACAGGTCTGGAATGTCATTCAACCCTGAAGAACCAGCAAGAAACTCGGAAAGAGTACAGAAACACTCTCAGAATGTGAACGATTTTGGTCACCGTCCACTATACTGGACAAAAGTAAATTGGCACACTTCACAGACCGTCACCGTTGGGATTTGGGGACATTATGGATAGCTCTGAAACTCGCAGACTTTCATTGCGATGATGTTAACCTTTATAATTAAACAAGTGATATTTCACTCCATAAAACGCAGATAACTCCGAAACGTTGCCTGAATTTGAAGGGCCTGGTCTCCTATGACTTGGAATTTAGTGCTTTTACCGTTTAAAGGTTTCGAAGACTTGAAGCAATAATAAGGAAGATAATTATCTAGCGCCATCACGCTTTGATAGCGGCGCTGTTTGACTTCTTCCATAATAATAACAATGTCCTCCCGACAGGATTTCGGCCACGGCGGCCAATCTCTAGAGAGATTAGCCATCTGGAGATATGCACAAGTGCGTACGCATACATAGGTGCACTCTCTTTTACTCGCATAGCCCGATAGCAGGCTTTACCTGCTCTCCGAGGCATGAGAATTAGCTGTCCATAATATTAACCTTACAACTGCTTCACGTTGCGTCGTCGTCAATATCTTTATTAATTTTGGTTGTAGTATTTAACGCTTATGATATTTTACTACGAGCTTACGATACTTTCTTTGTATTTCTCCCTAAAATTAATAGATAGGTTTTGTTTTTTTCGAGATAGGCTTGCGCTTGACGTCTATCCTGCTTAGTGCAAAGCAATTGTGAGGTCTAGTTTGGAACGCGCTTGCCTAGAAGATGCCTATTCACTCTTGCCTTATAGGTACCTAAGTTATACGTGGCAGGAAACACGTGTGCTGGGAGGGTGTTCCACACCCTATCACGTTGACGTCAACCACATATAGGATGCCAACACTGACGGTTTCTCGCTGTTCTGTGGTAGGACGAAGAAGGAGGAATGATGTAGGTAGGTAGGTACATACAAACACCGCTAAATACAGAACCGCCCTGATTCCCAACCAATAGCCTCTCTAAAGAAATGAGCTCATTATTCAAATGAGGATAATCAAAGGTCAAAGTTCCCTCTGAACCTTTTTATCACTGTCCCTTACCCTCCCCACAACCGATGTTCAACAGTAGGATATACTGTAGTGACCTCCTTTGTCCTTGGACTTTTATGAATCTGTGAGGACTGCTGTGATCTAAGGTCTCTGGGATATAACCATACTAATATTATTATAAATTCGAAAGTGTGAGTGTCCGTCTGTCTGTCTGCTACGCTTTCATGACCCATATTTTCAACCGATTTTGATGAAATTTGGTATATATTATGTACTATCAGCTAGTAACTTACTAGATGTTGTCCACGACTTCGTCTGCGTGGGTTAATCTTATACTTTGTTGTACCTATTCTTCCTTTACAACCTTTCTCACTGCCAAGGGTCACTGGTAGAGATGTCTTATAGAGATAAGTACTTCTTTGTCCACTATGTTTCTGTTTTTTTTTTAAATTTTACAACTTTTTGGAACAAAAAAAATTAAGCATTTGAAACTCCTGGGGAGCTATGATTTTTCGGGATGAAAAGTAACCTATGTCCTTCCGCGGGATGCAAACTATTTCTGTACCAAATTTTATCAAAATCGGTTGAATATTTATGGTCCCTGCTAGTGTAGCGTAGACAGACAGATAGACAGGCATACAAACAGACTGATAGACGCTACGCTCGCAGCGTATTAGGTATATGATGGATAATATTGTTCAACATTGTATAATATTGTTTAATATTGCAATAACATGTGAAAACCTAGTAATTCCGGTCCCATTTCGTGGAACATACAGGTCGTTGGATCCCATGAAATATGTCCGCACCTTTCACAAAGTGTTATAAAGTTGCCATAAAAAGATATTCATTGTTATTACGATTATAATCGAGTTATCATATCATATCATATCATACTAATATTATTATGAATGCGAAAGTGTGTTTGTTTGTTGGTTTATCCTTCAATCACGCCGCAAAAGAGCAACGGATCAACATTTATTTTTGTATAGTATAAAAACTTCCCGTGGGAATTAAAAAAAAATTCGACGCAAATGAAGTCGCGGGCATCAGCTAGTATTTTAATATCAATATAAATGCGAAAGTTTGGATGGATATGTATGTATGTCTCTTAATCACGCCCCAACGCCTGAACGGATCTGGCTGAAATTTGGCACAGAGATAGATTTAGTCTGGAATAGCACATAAGCTACTTTTTTATCCCGGAAAATTAAAGCGTTCCTGCGGGATACAAAAAAAACCTCAAATCACGCAGACGAAGTCGCGGGCATTCGCTAGTATTAATATAGTCCTTACTTCGATATCCCGGGGCTAGCATGCTCACAACGAGTGATATTTATATGTCTACCAATTTTCTCGTCTTATCTCTATTTGTCTACCCAAGCTAATATTACACGTTACACGTATTATGACCTGTCTCGTTACGTCAAAAGCATACCTAAAAGTAATATTTCTCATCTGTGGTATTTTTCTCTATGAACCCATACATCCCGACTTTTTTTTCTCGTAATATACCGGTTTTGTGCATGTTAGGGTAAACGAGAAATTTGACGGCAACGATAACATCTCTCTCTCTCGTCGCGAGATATCTCGTTGTGCGTATGCTAAGCCAGCGGGATTCACATAATAGGGCTACAGTTTAACTTTGAAAAGCTTTATCAAAAAAAAATGAAAGCTCGAACAAAACGTGAATAAATTATTTAGATCCTTCATCCACCCACGGCTTTAAAATATTTTTAGGTATTAAACCAAGCTTAGCTTTTAATATTCCAATGAATCTAAACCCTCCCTCGGATCATTTTATAAAAGCTTAGATTTATTATCCCAACTTTGTCGTTCTTGCGGGTTCCCTGGGTTGTATAGTGAACTAGATATTTTTTTCTTTACCCTAAAGTTCCAGGCAAATTACCATCTAGGCTGGGGGCTAATAAGTAATATTAATTTAGCATAAACTTTCACTTACAATTAATTTCTACATCTAATTAACTAGATGATGCCCGTGGATTGAGTTTTATTGTATTCCCGCGGGAAATTATTTTCCGGAATGAAACATATACCCATACATATACCCATGTACTTTCCGAGGATGCAACCTATCTCTGTACCAAATTTCAACAGAATCGGTTGAAAAGATACTCAGGCCGTGAAAGGGTAGCAGACCGACAGAAAGCACACTTTTGCATTAACTAAATATTAGTATGGATAATAATTGTCTTCACAATAATTAGGTATTACTTATCGGACAAAATTATCAAAACATAGTTGTTTCTTATGAAGCACTTAGCCAGCGCGGTGGACTTTACCCAAACTTCCTTTTCAGAGAAAACTGGTGCTCAATAATGGGCTTGTGATGGGTTGAGATAAGGAATACGAGATGATTCAGCTCCTAAGGTGGCAAAATAGGGATTTGAAGTTTGTGTAGTCCACGCGGACGAAGTCGCGGGCATAGTTGCATATAATATACTTAGTTAATGTATTTCGAGTAGAAACTTCACGAAACCTAAGTCTCGAAGTCAGTAAGGAATTCAAAGTACGCGTTGAATTAATACGAATCACCCCATATTCAATTATTCAACCCCCATCCCACGGGGCATGGTTTCGCACTACGTATTTTCACTACTGTCGACACCCTTTGGATTGGTTTACAACGATTTGAAACGAACGATTTAGCAATTTTTTCTTTAATTTTGTCTATTCTTAGCTTTTGCCCGCGACTTCGCTCTTGTTAGGTTCGAATTTCATAAAAATTTCAAACAGCTTTAGAATATTTTTAGCGGATGCATACGACATAAAAGCTATATGTATTCTGTATGCCAAATTTCAGCCCGATCCGTACAGTGGTTTGAGCTGTGCGTAAAGTCAGTCAGTCACTTTTTCCTTTTATATTATACTTATTTAGATTATTACCCACGCCGGAACGGAGATGGTATACCTATATAGGTTTGCCCTAAGAGGTTCTTAGTTTGTTCGTGCACTTTTACCTATGTTACCACTTGAAGATGTTTGCGACTTTCGTTCGCGTGAATTAAGCTTTCCCATGGGAACTTTTTTATTTTCCAGGACAAACAGTTTATGTCCTTCCCCGGGATTCAAGCTATCTATGTACCAAATTCCGCTTAAATGTTATATGTAAATGTAAATGTAAATGTTATAGTATGGATGCAAAAGTAGACATACTTTTGCATCCATACTATACACTCTGGAGTGTGAGTCTCAGGAAAACAAAAAATCGCTAATCCTGATTATCCTAGTAAGGATAACGGGTCAAACTGTTTAAAATATTGAATTGTCATCGGTTCTTAATAAGTATGCCAAATTTCGAGTTAATCCGACGTTTAAAAGGGGGTCCAAAACATGTTCAAAGATTTCGTTACATACTAACATACACACGTCTGAAGCTAATAAAAAGCGTGTAAAAAGGCTAGATTTATCGAAATTCCCACGGGGGGGGGGACGCAGCGGGTTATCGCTAGTAATATTATAATGGTGTGCAAATTTTTCGTTTTTGTATGTCCTAAAATACCGAGTCTCTCTATCAGGATATATCTTAAAAACGCTGAAAGGTTGGCGGGAAACAGCTCACGGCCGTTAAGCAAAATGGGCTTTTTATCCAACCCATTTAAGTTTCAGGAAGCCGCCGAAATCGGATCTCGCACGTCGGCGCCGGCCACAAAGGCTTTCAGCTCAAAGTAAACACGAATTTTGGGGCCGTAGCAGACGACAGACTACACTTTTTAAAAAAAAGAGCAACTGCTGAGTTTCTTGCCGGCTCTTCTCAGGAGAACTTCTTTCCGAACCGGTGGTAGTGTCAAAATATGACGTATCATAAGAGACACCCGTATATCCTACATGAAATAAATTGAGTATTATTTATTATATTCACTACAAGTTAGCCCTTGATTGTGATCTTTCCTGATGGTAAGTGATGATGCAAAAGATAGTAGCGGGCTAACCTGTTAGAAGTATATGGCAGTTATATTAAACCTTGTACAATATGTAACAAAAACCCTGTTGTTCCTTTTAGGTACGTATACATAATCATATAGGTGTACCAAAACTGAAAATCTTATTTAAAAAAAATCAAGTACTGGTCAGTTATTGTTCATAGTCAAGATAGCAAAATAGACACATTAAAAAAATGTTTGTAACATATGAGTCGGCTCGATGAAAAGCGAGCTCAAAGGATACCGCCGCGCCGCCAAGGTCTTTAACTAAGCCGCCGCGCCGCCCGCGGCTCGCTTTCTATCCTAGTTGTTAGTCGCTCGCGCAACCGAACGGACGTGCGCATTACGTCGCGAAATTACGTGAAATGTCTTACAAGAATGAAGGATATTTTACATGTTGATGTGTCTCTGGAGAAGTGACTGCTACTATGCAGAGGCGCGCAGACTTTACCAGGAGCACTATGCTATTTCACGACGCTCAACATGTAACTACCACAGTGGCAGTGCCCAACATCCGTTGGCGAAATAAAGTCCGATTCATCGGTACTACGACGCGTACGTGCAAATATCGCCAAACGGTGTGAGAAATGCATAAAGCTACAAGGCGGGCATATCGAGTAACATCTCCGTAATCGAAAAGCTGTTGACATCATCATAAATTGTGATACGATTAGATTACATAACTAAGTACTTAATACTTTTTCTAATAATTGAACGAATCACATTTTAAAAGTTACAACAGTTAAACAAAAGTGTAAACAAATTGGACGTTAAAAAGTTGTGTTCAGCACACAGCTGAGTGATCCTTGTGACTCGCGGGTGACACGTGACGAGTTCATGACCTCAGTACTTTCAGTACAGTGACCCTAGAGCGCGCGCGGCTGCCGCCTGCCGACGAGCTCCTCGGTCGGCAGTCGGCACCTTTGATACGATTTGCTATCTCTCTCGCGCTCGCTCTGGCTCGCATCGCCTCGTAGAAGTGCAGAGGCGGTGGCAGGGGTGAGCAATCATTTTAATTTTACAAATAATATTGATTTAATATTTAATTTGAATATTTTAATTTAAGAGTTTTACCAAATAAGTTGATTTTTTATGTTTGAATATCGATACTGATAACGCAGCTCAAAGGGACCACAGGGTTTTTGTTACACAGTGTATATCCCTATTCGGTTTTTACACGGCATCGTACCGGAACGCTAAATAGCTTGGCCGTACGTCTTTGCCGGTAGGGTGGTATTAACTAGCCACGGCCGAAGCCTCACACCAGACCAGACCAGAGAATATTTGGAAATTAAAAATTCCCAAATTTACCCTGCTGGGAACCGGAACCTGAGACCCCCCACGTTAAGACGACAGCGCTCAACACTGCTCCAGGGAGGTCGTCAAAAAGTCTGTTAGAAAATTAGAAAATGTTAGAACCATCTAGTGTTGCCTAAGTGCCTAAGTCCGTATAGCGTGTTTTGTTAATAATATTATTATAATAGTAGGTAATGTCGTCTCGGGCGAATTTTGGCCATGGCAGTCAATTTCCAGATTGTCCATCTGCGCGGTAGTATTACAGTGCACAAGTGTGCGCATACGCAGGTGCACTCTATGTTTCTTTACTGTCATAGCCCGATGAGACGAAAAAACCGACACGACCGGAGAGAGATCAGGCATAGGACCTTCTTTACATTATTTCCGAGGCACGGGGGTGAAACACCGCCAACTTACTAACTTCGGGTGAGTATTGAAAATTTTTGACAGAAAAACCCAATACTTAATCATGGCCCAACCCGGGACTCGAACCCGGGACCTCGTCAGCCACAGTCAAACATGCTAACCATTAGACCGACGAGCTAGTCACGTTTTATTGGCAGTCTGAGTTTTATTAAGTTGCCGAGTCTCTGCCAGTTTGCGTTGCGCCTAAATTCAAGACCCAAAACGGGCCATAGACAAAAAAAATAATGAAGATAATTATAAAAACGGTAAGTACGAAGAGGCGGAAAAAAAGTATAATTCTCATTTTCGCGACAGCGTCGGAGGCTTTTTGTTTCAGTGCCTTTGAGTCTTAAAGAAGCACCTGAAATCTGATCTCATTGTCTAGTACAAGGTCTTAGCTTTCAGTAATTTAGACTTCGCTAATGAGTTCCATGCTAACGTATTACAATACGTGAATGTGTATGAAATACCTATTTTGATTACAGAAGCTCTTTCACGTTTAAAGAACCTTTCGAATGTAAAACAGTAATTTTAATTTTTAACTAAACAGGCTTTATAATAAATAAAAAATCTATATCAGATTGAGCAAATAAAGCTATTTCATAATATGACACCTTTACCACTTGATCTTGTAATCTCTGTTTCAAAATATCGAGCGAAAAAATCCTATGTCTATGGTTTTAATAATAATGTAATAATAAGTTAATGTTAGTAATAGTATTATTTAAACCATTCTGAATTTATCTTTGGTATCATCATGCATTAGTCAGTAACACACACAGGTTCTTTATATTTTTCAAGGTACTTTCACACGGAACCCTAAAAAAGAAGTGATACGGAAAAACTGACTAATTAACTTAATATGAACGACAAATTATTCTCTTTAAAATCACTCGCCGTAAAAGTGGTGAAGTCTTCAAAAGTTCCACCTCTTTTCCATTTAGCAATGCATGGCTGCTTTGAGCGAGCCATTATAAGTTATCTACTCATTTCCACTCTACTTTCTTGTTAACTTTTAGATCCACTGTAACTAAAGCTCTTTCGTGCTACTTACTATGATATAATAACACGATGGAGTTAAAAGTTGAGGAGTTCGTATGACGTATAGTATCATATTGTTATTGCATTGCCATCGATGTCACTAGCTGCAGCGTCTTCGTCGGCGCTAATTGAGGTTTTTAATTCCCGCGGGATCTCGGATAAAAAGTAGCCATGTGTTATTCTATAGACTATAATCGATCTCTGTGTCAAATTTCATCCAGATACGTTCAACCGTTCTGGCGTGATTGAGGCCATCCATCCACCCATCCAAACTTTTGCATTTATACTATTAGTATACATTTTTATTTATTTGCGTGTGCGTAAAAAGTAATGCAAGTTGCCGCAAGAGAACGTGGACGGGGGAGTTGAATTACTTTTTTTTTAGAATTTACATTTTTAAATCCGCATGTTTTTCATCAATATTTATTAAATTATCATTATAGTGGTCGTATATTCCTAAGATTTTGAGACAATGGGGCTGATTCTATAGTTCACAATCTCTAAACTAAACTAAAATTAGAGCATTACAAATATTGCTAACCCTTTCATAATACTTCCTACGGAAAGGGACAGAACTAGATTTAAAGCTGCCATTTTATTTATTTATTTTATTTATATATTTAGTACCAAACTTAAAAACTAAACATAAAAATTTAAAGGACATGTACAAGGACAACTTATCTCTAGAAGAGATTTCTTCCAGCAGCCCTAGAATGTGAGAATGGAGAAAAATAGATAAAACTGAGTAGGTACTTATAAACTAAAGTAAAAACTTTTAATAAGACTTATGATAATTGTCATAAACATATACATATAATATTAATATATATACTATATATAGCTCAATATTAATATATACGTGAAATACACAAATTAATAACATACATACAAAATAAAATACTAGTAAGTATACATACATAACAGTATATTATACATATTATACAATCATAAATATATAAAAATAAAATAATATTGAAAATATAAAAGCTAATCATATATAGAAGAAAGATAATGCTGCTTCAGTCTAGATTTAAAAGCACCCACGGATGGACTCTCACGGATATTCCCTGGAAGGGAATTCCAGAGACGCGCTGCTACCACCGCATACGACTTGGCGTAAAATATGGTGTTCCATGAGGGTACTTCGAGTGACTTTATCATGACACAGGTGCGCAGAGGTCTTGTTCGGGGAGGAGCATCCTGGAAATGCGGAAATTTTAGTTTAGTTTAGAGATTGTGTTATACAGAATCAGCCCCATTATGTGTAAATGATGAGAATGCGTGAGGCAGAATCGGTTTCAGCTCAATAAGTTGCCACTCTGCTATACTGCTAACGATTAAAGTAATACTTAAGCAATATTACTCAAAATCACAGTTAGATGTCACGTACCTTGACGTTCCTAAACTAAGGATTATAATTCTAAAACACGAAAGCCAACAATAATGAAACAATATGGCTTTAAGTGTAGGCAGTATGGCCCCAGTTGCTAGATTTGAACTTTACACACATAAACATACTTAGCATACACACGGCATATACACGGCATATACACGGCAAGTTACATAAAAGCTTATAAAAAAAGTTTATGAGATGAGGTATAATCTTACAAAAAGTAAAACAACAGTTATGTGCCCCTGTAAAAAATATGAATGGTACTTGATTAAAATTTAGTAACTCTCGCCACATAATTCAGACATTTTCATTCACAACCAGGCTGCCACCGAGATACGAAACAGAACGACGCCCGACCCCATAAAAGTTGTCGTAAAATGTTTTTATATTTACATCCGAAAGGATTTTACTTCCTTCCCCGCTTATAATTTTATTTGGCACATCGATTTTCAATACACTAACTTTTCCTCATCTTTCTCCTTAGAGCCTCTGCACACGGCGTATTTTCTATGCGCAGACGACGCGATCAACGCGTTTTAACGCAAACCATATTCGCAGGAAATAATGTTACTGACTCAACAATGCACGGCGGATGAGGTGTCGGAGTGAAACGAAAGTACGTTAAGAGTGCTTTGGAAGATTTGTGTGGTGTGGTGTGGTAGTGTTGCGTATTGCTGGTGGCATGTTTTTCCTGCATGTTCATAAACGGTGCACCGTTATCCCAGGTGAGCGACAGAAGCGACGCCATATACGTATGGAATTATGGATATTACTCAGCTATTACAATACCTACAAGCTGAACAACTTATATTGCTATAATGGAGAAGTTTACCATTTTTTTTAAATTTATTATGAAAATTAAGACAAAATAAAACAAAAATATGAAAGAATCATTAAAATATCTCAACAAATGAAAAAGTTAAGGAACTTAAGTTAACTAAAGTTGCGAGAAGTGGGGTGGTGTGACGTCACACCACCCTATCAACCGAATTTATAAAGACGAATAAAAGAAATAAATGTACTTAACGTGACTTAATTGAATTAAAAGCACTTAATTTGTGTTCGGCTAGGTATTAAAACTCACTCACAAAACTTCTCACTCGAGTAAGATACAGCAATCGGTGTACATTAAATAATTAAACTTTTAAATACTTAATTTCTCAGTCATTAAATTAATCCGATTGATGGATTAAAAAAAAACACCGATTTATTAGTTTTAATCTATATTTTACTTCCTTTGTGTTAAATATGATATTCGCAACAACATGAAACTTCTCCATTGTATGGGTGACCGAGTGCATGCAAAGCACCTTGTTTTCTTATTCTATATGGACTTTTGACGTTGACTGTACAATGTACATACTACCTATAATATGTTACAGACATACTTTAATCTCGCGAGTCGCGACAACATAACCCACGTCGAGAGGTCTGCTGTTTTATACTGTCGCGTCGCGTCGCGTCGCGTCTCGTTCCCGCGTTTATCGCCCTAGGAACGAGAAAAGGCGTGGGTTTTGGCGAATTATAGCGAATTAAGTTTCTTGTTCCTTGGTTAGGCTTTGAGCGCCGAAGAAAGCGTGTCGCATTTCGCTAAGGTTCCTGCGATTGTTACATTTTCTGAGTAGGTATACTTAAAGTCTAGGCAACGGGGCGTTTCGTTGTATGGAGACCCCCGCATTAAATCCTCAGTCGTTGAAACTTGGCAGGGTTATAGTATGGCATAAACCAAAACTTATTTTAGGTATTTGTATCTAAAACTTAATATTTATGAATGAATATTTTCTCGATTTCTTTTGAAAATAATAGTAGGTAGGTAGTATATTTACACTCAAAACCGAAATATCAAACGAAATAATCATGCAGCACATCGATTTTATTATCAAACCGAAACTGCGTTTACGCGATAATATAGGTACCTTCCTGTTTTAACAATTGGGTATAGCATAAAAAAAATCCTTTTTGGTTTTTTTGTATTATAATATACGTTTAACTCATGATACTTTATCATACTGTAAAGTTTCGTCGCCTGAGGAATTATTGTTGGGGTCCACTAGCTTTAGTGTCTAGACTATTAGGAAAACTAGACTATAGATACGTGTTGTATACAATATTAGGTACTTATACAGTTTACCACCGCAAAGGGTAAATGTAAGCCGAGACCCTTGTCTGCAATATTGGCGGGAAGCCGTAGCTCGTTAACGATTCGCTTACGACTGTCGACTGTTTTGATTGTTTACTGTTTATTGTTAGCGTCTTATTAACACTTGTACATTTATTTACTTTGGTTGCATTGCTACAAAACTAGCTAACTATGTTAGATATATTATTACTATGTTTTTTTATATACATAGCAAGCAAACGAGCAGGCGGGTCATCTGATGGTAGGTGATTACAGCCGCCCATGAACATTTGCAGCACCAGAGTAACCGCCAATGCGTTGCTGGCTTTTGAGAAATTTGTTTATCCGCCCTTTGAAAAGCCCCATATTATAATCATTAGGGAACACAGAAGATGGAAGCTGGTTCCACAATTTGCAGATACGTGGCAGAAATGACCTGGAATAACGGGAGATGAAAGAAGACCAGGCATCCAGGTGGTGAGGACGAAATTTGTTTCTTTCTTCTAATTTGAAGAGTGCGACTGGAGAACACGGAAGGTGGTTCTTGGTATGTGTCCCGGTTATTATCATTAACATGATAATCCCGCCAACCCGCATTGGAGCAGCGTGGTGGTTCTAAAATTCCCTCACACCTATAATATAAGTGGAGGCATGTGCCCGGCAGTGGGACGCTAATGGGTCGTTGTGGTGGTAGATCAAACCTGATACTTCCAACTTATAAGACACCGTTAAAAATAATAAAAGCAATTTTAAAACTTGCAAGAATGCAAAAGCACCATGAAATCATTACATGGATTTGCTATGAACTGATTATTCTCTGAAAAGATAAGAGGATTTTGGCGACATCGTGCGGGATTTTACGGCAACGTAAATTTTTTATGATCTTTTTCTTGATGGATTTATTTACACCCTGTAAAATGATTTAGGTATTCCTGTTTATTTGGCACCTGCTTAGTAAAAAAGTTTAATTTTTTAGATGGTTAAAATTTTTAAACTAACTCAATTCATATTGATGAAGCGGAATGGAGTGAAGCAGAGTATAAGATATTCATAAGCTAAATAAAAAGCGATCCAATCCAAAGATTTTTTATGAAATGACTAGATGATGCCCGCGACTTCATCAGCGTGAATTGGGAATATTTTTATTCCCACGAGAACTCTTCAATTTTCTGGGACAAATAGTAACAGAATAATATGCCCTTCTGCGGGATGTAACCTGTCTCTGTATCTAATTTCATCAAAATCGGTTGAGTAAGTCGGGGTCGGGCCGGGAAAGCGTAGCAGACAGACAGACAGACAGACACATTTTCGCATTTATAATATTAGTATGGATTTATTTATTTTACGTATTTCCTTTGTTAACATTATTACTGTTTGTCATTATATCTCATGAAACAGGAAGTATAATATCTGTCAATTTGACTCGTTTCATGTCATTTGTTTTAATCTGCAGATACCGACGCCATATTGAAAATAGTTAGTATAAATGCGAGTATTTTGACGATGGTAATTCAGTCTCCTGCCGGCAGACTCAGCGATTATTGAATAGGTACTTTTGTGTTTAGATCGCAATTTGATTTAGAGCTTAACGATAGCAATTGTGGCCGGATCAAATGAATATTATCTTTAAGTTTGACCAGCTTTTATCTAATTACATTAAATATCTCGTAGAACCTCTACACGTTTAACTATTTATTAATTCCAAATGAGAGTACAAATATATTAAAAGTGTCTCATAAATAGCTACTTCTGGATTGTCTCTAGCACATTATTACCACTTGTGATAAGTCAATATACTCTAGCACCAGTTCGATTCTATTGAGAAGCCGGCACGAAACTCACTGTTGAGTTTCGTGCCGGCTCTTCTTGCTCTTTTCGTAAAGAGAAAAATTACTTTGTACTCGTAAATAATATAGTAACGTATAGTCCTTACGTTACGTAATAAGTAATATCTGGATCACCGAGTTTTGCTCGGTATTTTTTTTTGTAAATGATGTTTTTTGTAAATTATATTTAAATAATAAATTATATTTTATTATATCATAAATTATATTTTATTTTTTAATATAATAAATAAACTCGATTTAAAAAAAATCGCATTTTCGCCCCTATGCCCCACAGGATTGCTCTGTCTAGAGTAATAGTTAGTATTCTGTGGTCTAGACGTCTCCGTTGACTGAGATATTGATTTATTTATTCAATCAGACTTTTGCAAGAAAATATACTAGTCAAAATGTCCACGTAGCTTATTTTACACGGATCCGCACATACTAGCGCGACAGGACAAATCAACGTTCCCCAGCTCCAACGCAAACGTTTCACACTAAAGTCGTGACCTGTCCGGTCCCTAGTGTCTTTTCGCTCATAAGATGTGCCCATACTTAACTTTAATGAGGGTTTAGTACCTCCTGGCCCTTCTTGATTATTTACTTGGCCCGTGTCTAAATGGATTTCGCAGAGATTGCGTATGCCGAAGGTTTACTGCGGCGTAAATTTTTTTATGTTCGCTGACGAGGTGACATTATCATATTCCTCCCCGCGCAGTACCCTTAGCATGACTTAGGACATAATCGACATCTTTGGCGTTTCGAGCTTGTGGTAGACACTTAAGTATTCTAAAACCCTTGTAAAATTATAATTGAATTAACAAAATTTGTCTTAGAATGTGCAATTCTACGGGTACTGGTTACAAGTTTCCTTATTTTAGGACGCTTGTATATTATATATTTTGACTAGCTGATGTCCGCCACTTCGTCCGCGTGGATTGAGGTTTTTTGGTTCCGGCGGGATCTTTTGATTTTCCAGGATAAAAAGTAGCCTATGTGTTATTCCAATCTGTAATCTATCTCTGTGCCAAATTTCATCCAGATCCGTTCAGCTGCTCGGCCGTAATTGAGTAACAAACGTCCATCCATTCATCCATACTTTCACATTTATAATATTAGTATAGATAAGAAAGTCACCGATTTTGGAACGATAAAAAGAAGTTTATGTAGGTACATTTTTTAACACTGAAGATAGCATTTCGTTACTTGAAATTATGGAAACTATGCATAACAATTATGGAAACGCCTACTCCTTTGCATTCTACTAACATTTAAAAAATGTTGCCGGGATAAACTTGTACTAAGACGATAGGTATTCTTATGAATTATAGAATAATTATTTTTATTCTTGCCTTTCAAATTAGTTTGAGATGGCTGCTTTTAATTCTTAAATGGAAAAAGTTTAGTTTGTTTTAATAAATTTGCGACTTTAGTAAAACCTAAAACTCTTAGTTTGCTTTATGTTAATTATTCAAGTTGGATTTTTTTTTCAGTTTCATTTCGAAGTTTGAACATTTGCAAAATATTACTGCGTTAACATAATTATTTAGCTCATCTCAAAATTTTCAAGAACTTTTCGGAGTTATGTGCGTTTTAAAAAATTAAATATCACTTGATTCAAACGGTGAAGGAAAACATTGTAAGGAAACCTGCATGCTCAAGAGTTCTTTATAATGCTCTCGAAGATGTGTGAAGTCTGCTGATCCACACTTGGTCAGCGTGGTGGATTATAGACCCTTAGCTCAGTAGTAGCCGAGACGTAGAATAGTATCTAGCTGTTGTATTTGTTGAAGATGTCGTCCGGTCCCTAGGGAATTTTCAGAATTTTGGCAATGAAAGTAAGTACATATTATTTTGAATGAGAAAAGACAATATTTTGTTAGAACCAGGGGTGGTCTTTTTGAAAAGGGTTTTTTTTTAATTTTTTGCTAGTAGGTACGATTTGTTTTAAATTTATTGTATAGTTAGTTTAATATTTAGATTTGAGCATTTAAATGTATGGCATATTTTTAATTTTAACGTTTATAATATCGTAAGTAATCGTTATAGTATAAGATGGACTGAGTGTTGGATTGTAATTTAGTGTGTAACGATGTCCCTAAAATACCAGATAAAAAATCGTCGTTGTAAGACCCTTATATTAATTCTATACTTATAACCTTTTTGTGAAAGCTGTATACAAGCAAGTCGGGCAAGATTAACACGACGCCATGTTTATGCGACGCCTACCGTGTACCGTTTGAACGTAAATTTTCACTCCTCCGTGGAGCATACCCTTGTGTACCTCACTGCTTATAAATTAGAGATACCGAGTTATACGTCACTGTTTAGCAATTGGAACAGTTGGGTTATTTAGATAAAACAATATTGACGATTGGAACCCTGTTATTACTTACTAGATGATGCCCGCGACTTGGTCCACGTGGAATATTTTTTTTATTCTCGCCAGAACTCTTTAATTTCCCGGGATGCAACATATCTATGTATCGAATTTCGTCAAAATTATTTGATAAGATGGCCGTGAAAGCGTAGCAGACATACAGACACACTTTCGCTTTATTACAAACCGATAACTCAGTTTTCACGTTGAAAAATGAATGAATGAATTCAGCCAAGCCAAGTCAACAAATAACCCAAATGATTGGTGCAGGTTTTGTGCCGAGCCATGCAGGTTTAGTGGCCGCCGTGGCCGAAATTCTAAACAAATTGTAATCATTTGACAGGTTAAAACGTATTACTCGAACTGTTTAAGGAGTTCATACATGCTTTTTGACGTGCAGGCATCTATACTACCTCCTTAAACAGGTCGAATTATAGGTTTGACAAACGATTACGATTTCCTTCCACAATTGGGGGGCTGGTAGATTTCGCATAAATCCAATCATTCATCGACCGTTAATTATTACATTAACGCACCCAGCTTAAACAAAGATCTGAAACACACGAGTTAAATGGAACCACGGGCCGATAATAATCGAATTTATACAGCGTAATAACAATATATTATTTTTTATGACGATTTCATAGCGTTTTCGGGGACCGCGGGCATATTTCACGGGACTCGAATGGATGTGGTTGTCACATTTTCAAGGGCCATTCCGAGAGGCATTTTAGCGTTGAAATATATGTGGGATCGCGAAGATCCGATGGGATTTGCTTCGGGTGTAGCGTGGAGACTGAATCGCTGTTGCACTTTAACAAATGCAACATGCAAATGCAAATGCTCATGCTGTGGCACGGGCTGAGGAGGTGGCCCATTGGCCAAACGTAGTTGTAATTTGTGTTATACGTAGTATATAATAATTTAAATGTAGTGTAATTAACTTGTTTGTTTGGTCAATAAACTTCTATTTATTTATTTATTTTATTTAAATGCCGAAAATTGTTTTGTACTTCCCTTCATGGAAGAACGAGGCCAAGGATAGAGCCAGGTGGAAAGTATCTGTAGAAGAAACCAAGACCGACAAAGGGTTGTAGCGCCGAAGGAAGTAAGTAAGTAAGCTTGTATGAAAACCCAAAAAAAGTTTGCACATCCAAGTGGCTTTGTAGACGAATGCATTGGCCGAGCGCGTTGGACCAATATGAACAAGGTTCTTTACCATTATTCATTACTCAATCTAGTCCATGAGCTGCGACAGAAAACACAAGGGAACAAGGCATAATTGGAGGTACTCTAATTGCTTATGAGTTCCCAACAAGGGCCCCTAATGTAAATTTTTAATGACGGACGGACAGACGGGGCTTTTGATGGCGTGACGTCATTAAAACTTGAAAGTGATCCTACTTTGTTAAAAACACCTTTCTGTTTCGAATTTGTCACGTTGAAAATGATAGAGATTGTTGTGAAAACAAAAAGTACTTTGATATTCGATACAATGAATACGGGATTCACTAAGTTAATTGGTTTGTTATTTTGCTTTTAGAATCCAAACGAATATAAAAAGCTAGCTGATGCCCGCGACTTTGTCCGCGGGAACTCCTTAATTTTTCAGGATAAACCGTAGCCTATATGTTATTCCAGACTATAATCTATCTCTGTGCCAAATTTCATCCAGATCCGTTGAGCCGTTCAGGCGTGATTGAGTAACAAAAATCCATCCAAATTCTCGCATTTATATTAAGTATACATAGATGCGCAAGTGTGTCTTTTGTAACATTTTGTAACATTTTACGGTTCATCCGTACAACAGATTTAAACGAATTTTGGAGGAGTCAGTTCGCATTCTAAAGCGGGAGACGGTATTATTTAAAAAACCTAATTTTAAACACCTATAATCTCTTGACGAAGTCGTGGATATCATCTATTAAATAATAGGTATATCCTAATTTTTTTCAAGAAGAAATGCTTCTGTAGCAAGAAAATTCTTTCTTAGAGTTAGAGTTAACGCAGTAACATGATCTCTAACTCTAGAAAACGATATTTAGTTCATTATTTATAAATTGTATAATTTTATGGCAATCGTTATTTTATCCAGTCAGTAAAATTCGACACTAAAAAGTTTTTATAGATTAGATTTTATTGCCAATACTAAAATAGCTGTTTCATATCGAATACAAGGCTTTATCGCTTCATTTCCTAAGATCAAGGACTTTTAATATTGAATTGAGTCCAATATACTAAGGGTGTTCACTCACTAGTAACTCAAGTCCAAGACAAGCTTTTACGCAACTACCTACTACAGACGCAAATTGCACTTATCGTTTTCCAATGTTTACCGTATGACCAAGAAATTATTGTTTAATTTGTGTTACGACCAACTATGAGATAAAATTTTACGTCCATGTGCGGTAATTACCGACCTCCGTGGCGCAGTGTGTAGCGCTGTTGCCTTAACGTGCGGAGGCCCTGGGTTCGATCCCCGGCAGGGTCAATTTAGGAATTTATAATTTCTGAATTTTCCCTGGTCTGGCCTGGTGGGAGGCTTCGGCCGTGGCTAGTTACCACCCTACCGGCAAAGACGTGCCGCCAAAGCAATTTAGCGTTCCGGTACGATGCCGTGTATAAACCGAAGTGGTATGGGTTTAATATAACTGCCATGCCCCTAACAGGTTAGCCCGCTACCATCTTAAACTGCATCATCACTTACCATCACGTGAGATCGCATTCAAGGGCTAGCTTTTAGTGGATAAAAAAGAAAAAAAAAATTACCTACGTTACAGTTCTGATAGCGCATGAAATAATAGGAAATTTTTTAACAAATGTATTTTCATTATACGATAATAAAGAATGGCATTAATGTAATATTTAAGACACTGGAGCCTGATTAGTGTAAAACCTCCACCCGTCATTGTTATAATCTCAATTGTATGATATTGGATTTTGCCCTGTAGAAGAATTACCAAGGAAGGTTTAATTAACCAATTAAAGTTGATTGCAATCCTTTTTACGTAATCTAAGGCCCAATTGTTTATGCAGATCGTAATCATTTGAGAGCTAAAAATGTATTACTCGAACAGTGTAAGGAGTTCATACATGCTTTTTTACATGCAGTGTTTATTAACTCCTTAATTAATTCGATATATCCGTTTGACAAAGATTACGAATTTCTTACACAATCAGGGAGCAGTTTCCTGGACTATGAAGCCCAGTGAACTGGGTTTTGGCCTACGAGTGTAGTACGCGATCACCCTTAATATTGAAGCAAAATCCAATAATCTTACACTTGGAATCCTTTTGAAAAGGTCTCTTAAGAAATAAGAAATGTCTTTCGACAGGGGTCGCTGGACGTTTAAAAGGATTTCGTACGATGGAACTGTTCCACTGATAAGAAGTATTGTCAGATAAATAGACAATTAAATCGTTGTATCCCTTTTACTTCATTTTATCACTTTTTTATGACAAGCTTTTATCTGGCTTGCACATGTTCGTGTGTTTGTTGAAGTCAAACCTTGCAACTGAATCTTAAAACAGTTCAGTATTTGGTCTGGTTTGGTGGGACACCGCCAAGTGATGTTCCAGTTTGAGCGTTCCAGTTTTGTACCTACCGGTTAAAATAATTGTACCCCTGACAGGTTAACCCGCTGCTATCTTAAGACTGCATCATCACTTACCATCAGATGAGATCGCAGTCGAGGGCTAGCTTATAGTGGAATAAAAAAACAGTTATTTAGTTTTGATGACAATGCTTACTTAAGTGACGTCATTCTAAATCTAATATGGCGGACTACCAAAGGTGGCGGACTACTTAGATAATAAAAAAAAATGATACGCGCTGAATTGAGAACCTCCTCCTTTTTTGGAAGTCAGTTAAAAATAAAATGACGTCACAATAAATTCTATATGGCGGATGATAAAAGCTTCTTTTTAATATTATTAGTTTGAAATAAAACAAAACTGTTTTAACAGTCTATATTAATTTGTTCGTTAGCTTTAATTACTTTCTTATTTCTTTTGCTTTCACCAAATCATTCATCATTATGTCATATTTCATCATCACCATCATCCTTTACTGAGAACGGGTGTTTTCGCAGATTGAGAAGGGTTTGGCCATTGTTCACGTTGTTTGTTGTTTGTGTACAAAAGATTTTCGTTAATATGAATCCAAATCGGCAAAGACGTGCCGCTAAGCGATTTAACGTTCCGGTATGATGCCGTGTAGAAACCGAATAGGGGTATGGGTTTAATATAACTGCCATGTCCCTAACAGGTTAGCCCGCTACCATCTTAGACTGCATATTCAGGTGAGATCGCAGTCAAGGGATAACTTGTAGTGGATAAAAATAAATAAATAAATAGCAGTTAAGTGTGTCGTGTATAAACTTTCCCCATAATAAAAGTTTATTCAATTCTTAAGTTACATAAGTAAATATACAACTCAAACGTGGCTCGTTAAAATTACTTCGAAGTTTTTTATTCTACGAAACTTTTACAAGTTCGTTTGAATCGTCAAATGAATCTAAAGCTGGTTCGGAATGACATTCCTTTATTTTTATCCACTACACTGCCGGAGATCGAACCCGGGACCTCCGCACGTTAATACAAAAGCACACTGCGCCACGGAGGTCGTCGAAGCCCGGGATTCCTACCGAAAAGAGCCAGCCAGAAACTCGGTGTTCAAGAAAAATTTGTCATTATTAGGATAAAAATACTTAACTGCAGTCAAATTATACCCCTTTATAACGCTATATCATTAACTAACTAATACCCGTGACTTTGCCCTCGTGATTTAAATTTTGTTTAAATTTTAAAATTTTCTGGGAATCTGGGAAAATCCGTTACTTTGTCGCGGCGTGCTTGAAAGACAAATCTACAAAGCAATAAACCAACAAACAAACACACTGCTGACAATAATATTATGAAGTAATCAATACTAATATTATAAATGCGAAAGTGTGTCTGTCAGTCTACTACGCTTTCATGGCTCATCTGTTTAACCGATTTTGATGAAATTTGGTACAGGGATAGGTTGTATCCCGGGGAACGCTACTTTGTTCACGGATAATTAAAGAGTTCCCGCGGGAATGATAAAAGCTTAAATCACGCGGAAATCATCTATTATACGATTTAAATACAAATCAAACGTGGCTTGTTACTTTGTTTCATACAATTATTATAGCAAGAGATAAAATGATTTTTACTGAATCTGAATAGAAAAGACAGTCTCCAGTTAAAAGTATTAAACAAGCACGAGTCAGCATCGCCCGCGGCTCAAAGTTCCGCTGTCTCCAGCCGCGAAGTTAGCGCAAACTTGTGATTCAACTGTCGAACAAACCCAACTCTTAAATTGTTACTACAGCTTTTATTCAACATGACTATTATTGAATGAATGAATTTATAAATACTTTACTAGATGATGCCCGAGACGTTGTCCACGTGGAATTATGTTCTTAAGACACTACTTTGTGAAGTGATATTGAACATCTATCTCCTCCTTCAAATGACGTCAAGTTGAAAACTCAAATTTAAAATAATAAAATAATTTTCATGGATGTAAATTGAATCATCTAATTCTTGAGGGCGGAATTTCGAATTTTTCGCCTTTGAACTCCTCTAAAAAGGTGTTCAAGGAATATTCTCTAAAAATTTCAAATTTCTACTTGCAGCTGTCTGAGCTGTAGATTGTCTTTCAGTCACTCTGGACAACTCCTCAAAGTCCACATACATTATCAGATACATAGTGTCAGACTTATCCTATGTATGAAGCTAATCCAGTGCCCTTTGAATGGGCTGTATATTATCACGAAATATTATGAAGTAGGTACTAGATAATGCCCGCGACTTAGTCTTCGATTCCCTCGGGAACTCCTTAATTATACGAGATAAAAAGTAGCCAATGTGCTTCCCCGGGATACAAACTATCCAAATTTTATACAAATCTGTTGAATAAATGGGCCATGAAAGCGTAGCAGACAGAGAGACACACTTTCGCATTTATAATAGAAGTATGGACTATAAGGAAGGTGTTACATACTTACAGAAAACTGTAAGATGAAGCCGTTAAAAGTTTGTATTAAATGGATCAGTGTTTTCAACAGCTCATTATAAGTTGCTGCAGATGTTCTCTCAAACTATCGGGTTCAGTTTCCAATGTTCCCTTTGAGACTTCATCTATAAATAGAGCCTGTTTTCCGGCACCCGCAGCATCTTCGCTGTTTAGATCCTATTAATTTATGCTAGGAAGTTATAATAGTTATGCTTGTAACTAGCTGATGCCCGCGACTTTCTGTGGTTCCCTTTTATTTTCCGGGATAAAAAATAGCCTATGTGTTATCCAGACTATAATAGAAAGAAAAGAAAGAGAGAAAAATCTTTATTTGAGCACTTCTGCACAAAAAATAAACAAACTAAAACACTTACATGCGAAATCAACTGTATTGTACAGCAGTTCAAGAAACAGGTAAGTCACTCGGCTTGTGTTGGGACTCTGGGCCTCTCAGACATGAAACCACTATAATGGCGCACATCTGAAGTAACAAATGCTCCAACGCTGATAATCTGTGCCAAATTTCACCCAGATCCGTTCATCCGTGATTGAGTAACAAACATCTATCCAAATTTTCACATTTATAATACTTATACTAGATGATGTTAGCGGACATCAGCTAGTGCAAAATATCTACAATTCCAATGGGCTTCTGTTTCGTCAACAATGGAATAGCGACTTTGTGCCAAACTCACAGAGGGCATACTACCATCGCTTTAAGCTGTACTGTTTTAATATTGTTGTCGTTCCTGTTTAAGAATTATAATCCTTATTATAGGCACGTCAAGGTACATGACACAAAACTGTCATTTTGAAATAATACTGGTGCCCCCCAGTAGATACTGTAACTGCAGAGAGTAGAGAAGCAATAAAAACTTTGTAGCCACAGGCTATGTTGACTTGTCCTTGTTCCAGGCGTCCTTTTAACAATCGACGTGTCTGTTATTTTTGTTGTCTTTGTATTTTATCTGTGTTTGTACTTGACTCGTAGTTTTCAATAGAACTCTTTATCATGAAATTTTATCATACAATCGAAAAGGAATATTATTTGTAGGTACGACTTTACACAGTAAAATCCTAAGTATATCCCCTACCATTGTTTTAAATGCGGTGGTTAGGTATATGTATGTTTGTTGGTTTATCAACAAATCGACATGAGTTTTGGCATGGGTACAATTATAAAAACGTGTATTTTATTATATAGGTAGCGATGATAGTTAAGTAAATATACCATAGGGTAAATAAGTTACGTCAATAAACCAACCTGCCTTAAATTTATTAGTCTTAAAATGATATTTTCTAAAAGTAAGCTCAGGTTTAATATTGTAAAGGCCTTATCTTTCTAATATCCTGATATAATAATCAGATACCCTACCGTGTGCAAATCACGTTTTTCACCTTTCATGGTTGCTCAATTCTAAAAACGATTAGGTAGCTACAACCTTAGGTACATAGCACACTACGGGGTGGTATAAAACCCGCTACGCAAGGTTCACCGCTTACCAACATCGTATTGCGTAAATCACGAGTTACTACCAAAGATATACACAAACTTAAGAAACAAATTAGATAAAAATCTTTTGACGGCTTCCATGGCGCAGTGTTGAGCGCTGTTGTCTTAACGTGGGAGGGAGGGTTTGATTCCCGGCAGGGTCAATTTGGGAATTTATAATTTCTTAAATTTCTCTGGTCTGGCCTAGTGGGGCTGCGGCCGTGGCTAGTTACCAATCTACCGGCAAAGACGTACTGCCGAGCGATTTAGCGTTCCGGTACGATGCCGTGTAGAAACCGACTAGGGTATGGATTTAATATAACCATAACCAGCAATAGGTATGCCACACTCCTAACAGGTTAGATCGCTACCATCTTAGACTGCATCATAACTTACTATCAGGTGAGATAGCAGTCAAAGGCTGACTTGTAGTAGAATAAAAAAAATAAAAAAAAGTTTGACCGAGCTTCGATTTGAAAACAGAGCTCAACACTGCGCCAGGGAGTTTGGGATGGGAGTTAATGATTCCGAGGTTGAGATTTTTAACTTTTTAGAGTACACTAATCTAAATCCCCACGGCTTAGGAGTGCAGTACCCTGCAGCATTAGAGTTGAGGAGTTGGGAATAAAGTCGTTGCTTGACACCTACAATATGAATTCACCATAAAAAATCACCATAAAGTTCTTTAATATTATTAGATTTTAGATAGAAATTTGCTATGATGTGTTTGTCTTGGATTTGTAGGTATATCTGTGGCTAAAACCATTCAGTGTGCATGCTGAACCGCGTCCATATTGTGCGTACAATTTCATTCTCGCAAATCCCTTCTAACCATAACCACAGGCTCTAGCTTATAAAGCTGCCTGTAAACTATCCAACTTTTTCGACAAGGAAAAAATTACCTATGTTTAGTAAAATAAAATTAACTAATAGGTATATTATGCTCGTTATAAAAAATGTTTACTGTTCTCTGCTCAGAGGGAACTCTTGCTGTTAGTTGATGTTCGCTTCTTGACTTTGGACATTCCAAAGTTCAGAAGCGGGCGTCAATAATTATGTCGTATATTGTGAATACTTATCTATCTGTGAACTCTTCTATTAAACTATTTTGATGAAAAATACCTACAAAGAATAGTTGTATACCGGGGATATTGGCTACTCTTTATCCCGGAAAACCACCCATCCCAAATCCCCAAGGGATCAAGTTCGGTCGTTTATACCAAACTTAATGAAAGTCGCATTAGAAAAAACCACGGCTCACGCACGTCACGTATAAATATTCAAGAGTTGTTACTCGTTTCACGCGCTGCGCTTTTACTGCGACTGTACCTGCAGCCGGGTTATGTATGTGGAATCCTTTCATGCAAATCTATACCATGTTATGTATACGTAGGAACATGTGCCACATTGATATACTCCTTTGAAGATCGTGAAATGGAGGTCTACGTTTAATGAAGTTGATGGAATTGTAGTGTGGAGTAAAGTTGAATAAAATTTTACAGACGCTTTAATGTTGCTTACAAAATTCTATGTAACATGATCGGTGGGAGAAACAGAGTAATCACATAGCTTGAAGAATCAGTACTCTAAAGTGGCAATGGGTGGATTGTGGAAAGAACTGGTCTGAGGCGTTATAATCCAAGGTACAGATTGACACCTTCCTACGATATGTCCCCTAGTGAATACATAGCTCAAATAAAAGATAAGTTTCCTTGATTAAAACTGCGTATTGAACAGCTTTCAAAATGGCGAGAAATAGGCAGTAAAAAAAAACCATTTAATTCGACCATAATATAAAGATCATAAAATTTTGTTAGTAAGAAACACACACAATAACCTAATGTTAGTAAATCTAAAAACTACCTAATCCTACCTTATCTAAGACAGCCTTGATTTGTCAGCACGTGAACCATATGACAATAGTTCAGGTACTGACAATCTGTCAACCTGTCAGCAAATGCCCTCAGGATGCCATTGGAGCTAGCCCGAACCCTGCGAACCAGGGATGTGTAAAATAAATGAGAATTTATGTTTGAAATCTATTTTTACTCTACGCTTTTATATCGGAAAACAAATAATCTCAAAAATACAGAAAAGAAGCTACTGAACAGATTGCAATGCCGAAAGTAAAATTTAAACATCAAAAACCCAATATCGGGACTGTCGGTGCGTGAAACTCAGCCCCGTTTTAATCTTAGGCGCTACGTCTACGCGGAATACATTATTTTGTCTACCAGGCATGACGCCTATGGAGGCATGAAGCATACAAATTAGAAAGAACAACCTGAAAAATACAACCCCGCTGAAATATGTACTCTAAGTCTGACTAATAAAGTTGGAATTCCGATGGATTGAATAGAGCCACATTTGAAGGAAGTCATCATCGTTAAAACCTAATCGTGTACGGGACCTCATTATGCGAAGTACCCGTCGTCTCCATTAGAAGCGTGCATAGAAATTGCGGGGATCTCCAGGGGACTACATTAGCGGAGATTAGTGAAGATCGGTAAATTGTAAAGCTTACTTATTGGTAGGGAAGCAGGTGTGTTGGCTTTTGGGATGATCTCATTAATAGGAACAACAAAGAAAAATGAGCAGCGTAAAGTTGCTACAGTCTTAGAGAAACAACATACTGGAAACCAGTTAGGATGTCAAATCTGCGACAAAATTTTCAATTCTGTTGGGAATGATGTTTTGTATGACAAACTAGTAGGTAGGTATAATATTATGTGCGTCGCCATACTAATGTGAGTTTTTATTTTTTATTTTTAATCCACTACAAGCTAGCCCTTGACTGCGATCTCACCTTATGGTAAGTGACGATGCAGTCTAAGATGGTAGCGGGCTAACCTGTTAAGGGCATGGCAGTTATATTAAACCCATACCCCTTTGGTTTCTACACGGCATCGTACCGGAACGCTAAATCGCTTGGCGGCACGTCTTTGCCGATAGGGTGGTAACTAGCGAGTTATATGAACTTTTTGTTATGTCTGAACATTTTTCTTTGTTGCATTATTAATTGGTCAGGCAGCGCTACACCGTGGCATGTGGAAATCCCAACAAGAGACCATAGGGGTTGATTCTGTAATGCAAAATCTCTAAACTAAGCTTAAATGTTAGCATCCATATTAATATTATAAATGCGAAACTGTGTCTGTCTGTCTGTCTGCTACGCTTTCCTGGCCCATCTTTTCAACCCATTTTGATAATATTTGGTACAGAGGTAGGTTGCAACCCGGGTAAGGACATTTATACTACTTTTTATCTCGGAAAAATTAAGGTGTTCCCGCGGTAATCAAACCTTAATCTACGCGGACGAAGTCATAGGCATAATCTAGTTAAAAATATTCTAACCCTTTCGTAACACTCCCGTAATACTGAAATTTTAGTTTAGTTTAGAGATTGTGTTAAACAGAATTGGCCACATTTTCCACCAGTGAACGCTAAGCTTAGACAACGATGGCTTTAAAAAAAAGGTTACCCTCCTTCTGTCAAAATGTTATCGGTTGAAAATAAATAATCGACAAAAAATTATACAATTTAATACCTAATTCGAATTCATTGTATTTATTTAATCAAGACCACTTTATATTTTGGTAATAAAATAGACAAAATCTCATCGCAACGATGTTTGTATCGATAGAAAGTTAAAACTTTGATTAGCTCTGAGACGTTTCTTGAAAATTGAATGACAAAGTTATCAAATATTTATTACTTTAGACTACAGTTTCTAAACTTGCGAATTTATGCTCGAATGATTCAGTTATATTTCAAATTTGTTCGCTTTAATCAAAATCCTTTGATTTATAGTGAACAGAGTCCTTGAACCCAAGGTTATAAACCTCTGAGCTTATTTATAGCTAGTTGATCCAGTCCTGCTTTTACTTTGTTCACCAATCTTAAACATACTCGTACATAAACTTAGAGACTATTGGATAGAAGCTGGGGTTACTTCGCGGAAGTCCATGATAATGAAATAACTGATTTCGCTATAATCCGCCACAATAGGTATATCTATGCGATACACACTGTGCAACATAGATTTACCTTTTGTGGATTATAGCGAAATAAACTTGCAGTTCTTTCATAAACTTCGAGACTGACTGTTTAATCAAAGCTCAGTCTAAAAGGACATGAAATTTTAGTGGCTGGCCCTCACACATAACTACTATAGAAGGATTTTTGGAAATCCTCGTAAATAAAGCATACAAAATACCTGCATTTGATTAACATGGTGCGAATAAGGTAAGTGAATCTTAATATTATAGTGAACTAGCTGATGCTCGCGACTTCGTCCGCGTGGATTGAGGTATTTTGGTTCTTTAATATTCTTATTCTCTTTGCGGGAATCCTTCAATTTCTCGGAATAAAAAGTAGCTTATGTGTTATTCCAGACTATAATATTATATCTTTGTGCCAAATTTCATCCAGATCCGTTCAGCCGTTCAGGTGTGATTGAGTAACAAACATTCATCCATCTAAACTTGCGCATTTATAATATTATTAGTATAGATTAGTAGTATGGATTTTCTTTTTTCTTTTTTTAATATTTTTCATAGTAGTATATAATATAGTAAAAACTCGAGCGAAAAGAACTTACGTCCTTACAGGATGTCCCACCACTTTTGTACATATAAAATTTAATAAGTACAACAAATAGAGCGATTCACGCTTGCCGCTCCGAGGCTAAGCCCGACGGGATCGGATAAGCGGATTTATTAGACGTCGACGCGGGACCAACAATTTTATATCGGGGATTTGATGCGGAATTGAATAAATTTATATCGCGATATAGGAGCGAGTCTTCGCGTTCTGCCGGGTCGTAAATTGAAATAGGTCAGGCAAAACGTATTTTTGGAAAGACCCTAGTAAAATTTTTCAAGGTATTGTGGCGAGGTCCCGCGAGACGTACTGAACCCTTGGGAATGTCCGTTCCGACTCGCTTTCGGTCGGGATTCTCCCGAGAGTTCCAAGGCAGTGAATCTTGCACAGATTTGTTTAGAATACTACGTATTGAATCTTGAACCACGACGCCGGAAGACCGCGTATGCGCAATTCGTCCGGCTAATTCCCTCAATACCAACTAATTGTCATACTATACTTATTGCATCGTCCGTATCCGCAATTAGTGTTTATCATATATCTATAGACTTTTATAACGTAAATTAAATAAGTAATCACTTTTCAATATACAATATTCTTAAATTACATTGAGTTTGTTTCTTTGTTCCTAACATTCCCATGGTATATCATAGAAAACACAAAAAACTTTTGGTGGTCTTGTAATATAGTTATAGCATTAATCGTCCGCTGAGTAACTGCCATGACCCTAACAGGTTAACCTGCTACCATCTTAGACTGCATCGAGGCCTTTTGGGGGCCCATATAGAACATTGACATAGGCTACTTTTTATCCCGGAAAATCCAAGAATTCCCCTGGGAATGAAAAAACTTAAACCACGCTGACGAAGTCACGGGCATTAGCTAACAATAAGATAATCAGTAGGCACGAGACTCGCACGATGAAAAATTTCAGTTCTTTTTCCCCCCACTGAGTAACGCCCATTGTCTGCATAATTTCTTTCATTCACAACTCGTAGGTGGCAGTAGATTTGTTTTAGCAATTTTTCCCCATGTTTCAATTCAGTATAACAGAATAGACTGACGGAGTGCCATATTATACATGACTTTAAAGATTTTGGGATTAGCTATGTGACGAACATTTTTAAACACTGCAATCAATTTTCTAACACGGTTTGCTATTAGATTTATATGTGATACAAAAGAAAGTAGGTTATCTATTACGACTCCAAGGTATTTAATTTCTGTCGGTCTAGGAGCAGTCGTCAGTGTTGTTGAGGTTCAAGCGGTCGTAAGTATGAGAACTGTAAAATTGTATAGGAAAGAAAGAAAGAAATGATTTACTTGTATGAATAGGTATGTAAATATGAGATGTTTGTCGTAAATTAAAAAGCCGCAACATATCCAGTCAGGTAACCCTGACGTACTTACAAATATTTTTTTTTACATTACATTTTACAATTATTTCAAAATTACACAAAACCATTTTAAATAACGAAGGAAGAATGCTTGATAAACATTGCAAAATACTTCTTAGTTTATTAAATTCTTTACATTTTTTAAAATCAACTTCTGGTCTAGTCTTGCATCAATGTCAAATTTAAAAATATAATAATAAATATAATATAATAAATCTATGACAGCATTATAGATCGTGTTAAGGTTGCGAATTTTTTACAACTACGTTCTTTTTCCCCCCAACTGAGTGACGCCCATTGTCTGCATAATTTCTTTCATTCGCAACTCGTACGTGCTCATAAAAATGAAAGAAGTGAACCCGCGACGTAATTAGAAGCGCAACAACAATTGGGGTCGCCGTAGAGTCAGTACGAGTTTGAATTTCGATAATGTTGATCGAAATCGAATATCGCGATATGGTGTGACAAAAAATGCCTTTGCATTATAACTTTTGTTCTAACGTACTTCTATAGTATGAACTTATTTTTTTGCTGTCTCAGTGGTCCAAAGAAAATCACGGCCTCGGACACTAGCAGAACTCATGACTATCCGGTGCCATTTCACGTCTTTTTTTTAATACACTACAAGCTAGCCCTTGACTGCGATCACACCTGATGGTAAGTGATGATGCAGTATGGTAGCGGGCTAACCTGTTAGGGGCATGGCAGTTATATTAAACCCACACCCCTTCGGTTTCTACGCGGCATCGTACCGGAACGCTAAATCGCTTGGCGGCACGTCTTTGCCGGTAGGGTGGTAACTAGCCACGCATTCGCATTTATAATATTTGTATTGATGACTCGTACTAACTTAACGGAGCCAGGTTGGAAAAGGGAAGCAATTCCAGCCTTTTTGAGCTCGGCATGAAAGGCTTAAGTTGCATTAATTAGTACTCTTGCAAATGCTGCTGTAATTTTGTATCAAAGCGAATAGATATTAAAATGAGTCTGCCGTTAGAAATACTTTTGTCTCATAAAATAATGATGTCTCTCAACAAGTTCAAAGTTTTTATGATAAGTATTTAACGCAAACTAATTAAAAAGGATTATTCTAAGATAAAAAAGCATAGAAATTAATTGTTCCAGCGGCTAATTAATGTAATTGATAAATAAATTTATATTAAATTTACGATGTTTTTGAGATGGTTGATAATAAAAAAAACCTGGCTGAGTTTGTTGTGGGCTCTTCTCTGACCGGGGCGCGTTTGGAACTCTCGTAGCTTTAGTTCTAAAATACCTTAATTGATTATTATCACTATTATATTTTATAAGTTTCGGACGTCAATTCAATAATCAAGCAATTGAATAAATAAATATTGAATAAAATGTCTGGAAAATGAATAGAATGACTCTAACCAGTAACCAGTAAATTAAAGTAAAGTAAATCCAGGCGGACGAGAAGTCGCGGGCATCAGCTAGTACCTGTATAAATAATTCAAAGTTGAATCGAAAGACTTCGATATACGTTAATTAGACGTAATAATCGTTACGCTACGATCAAAATTCGCAATCATCTTAATTGGCCAAACTACATTGTCGCAGCAAGAATACTATGATGCAGCTAATCACAACAATTTCAAGACTGTAACAATGATTGATGCAGTTTTTCATAATAGGACTACAGTAAATTAACAGCAATTACAATTTATTTAATTTAATTTAACTACTTATTCGTGATTTTTATAACTGTTCACGCAAAAGGGATGTCTGGTGGGAGGCTTCGGCCGTGACTAGTTACCACCCTACCGGCAAAAATGTACCGCCAAGCGATGTAGCTTTCAGGTACGACTAACTTGTAGTGGAATAAAAAAAACGGAAATGTGTGGTTGAAACGAAAGCTCTCATGCTTATATTTAACCAAATGAATTAAACTAAAAACAAATGCATAACCTAATTAAAACGCTGATACTCTAGCTGACATACTCGTACTATAGCTGACATTATACTGCTGGAAGAAGTAACTAACAAAGCAATGAATATTACAATGTTGTATTAAAATTTTTACTCCACCATTTGCCAAGTTAACAACCTCTTCTGTTAATGAAAAAAGTATCTATATTAACGAAGCCAAATTGCTTGTTGAAATGATTACGGTTTAGGAGGTTTCTCCCAATTTAAGCGGATTTTACTAAACGTGGAGATTGCTAATTTACTTACTTTTATAAAATAATATTTTGTTCATAATATGAGCATCATTCATCATTGTGATGACCTCCCTGGCGCAGTGTTGAGCGCTGTTGTATTAATGTGCGGAGGCCCCGGGTTCGATTCCCGGCAGGGTCAGTTAGGGAATTTATAATTTCTGAATTTTCCCTCGCCTGTCCTGGTGGAAGGCTTCGGCCGTGGCTAGTTACCACCCTAGCCAAATTGACCCGATACTATACTGAAGATATCCCGGATGTCAGCCTCTACGAGATTAGCATGGCTCTCAAGCAACTCAAGAACAACAAGGCGCCAGGTGAGGACGGAATCACAGCAGAACTCCTGAAAGCGGGTGGAAAACCGATACTTAAGGTCCTTCAGCGATTGTTCAATTCCGTCATTCACGAGGGCTTAACGCCACAGGCATGGCACAGGAGCGTGGTGGTTCTGTTCTTCAAAAAGGGAGACAATACCTTGCTGAAGAATTACAGACCCATCTCGCTGCTCAGCCATGTCTATAAATTGTTCTCGAGAGTCATAACGAATCGTCTCGCTCGTAGGTTCGACGACTTCCAGCCTCCCGAACAAGCCGGATTCCGAAAAGGCTTTAGTACCATAGACTACATTCACACGCTGCTAAAGATTATACAGAAGACTGAAGAGTATAACCGGCCACTATGCTTAGCGTTTGTGGACTACGAGAAAGCCTTCGATTCGGTGGAAACTTGGGCTGTGTTGAGGTCACTGCAGAGATGCCGGATAGACTACCGGTATATCCAAGTGCTGAAGTGTTTGTACGAAAACGCCACAATGTCAGTTCGTATACAGGACCAGGCTACAAGGCCAATCCAACTGCAGCGGGGAGTGTGACAGGGAGATGTAATCTCCCCGAAGCTCTTTACCGCTGCGTTGGAAGACGTCTTTAAGCTTCTGGATTGGAACGGATTTGGCATCAACATCAATGGCGAGTACATCACTCACCTTCGGTTTGCCGATGATATAGTCATCATGGCAGATACTCTGGGTGACCTTAATGCAAAGCTCAATGACCTCAGCAGAGTTTCCCAACAGGTGGGCCTTAAAATGAACATGAGTAAGACGAAAATCATGTCTAATGCTCATGTTCCGCTCCACCCAGTAATCGTTGGGAGCTCTGCACTCGAAATTGTAGACGAGTATATAAACCTGGGACACATGGTCCAGCTAGGTAGGTCCAATTTCGAGAAAGAGGTGAGCCGCCGAATCCAACTCGGCCAGCGTTCGGGAAGCTTCGAGATGTCTTCTCGTCCAAGATTCCTCAGTGCCTGAAGACAAAAGTCTTCGAACAGTGCGTGTTGCCAGTGATGACATACGGTTGCGAGACTTGGTCGCTAATTATGGGCCTCATAAGAAAGCTCAGGGTCACTCAGCGGGCGATGGAGAGAGCAATGCTCGGGGTTTCTTTGCGCGATCAAATCAGAAATGAGGAGATCCGCAGAAGAACTAAAGTAACCGACATTGCTCGACGTGTTGCGAAGCTGAAGTGGCAATGGGCGGGGCACATAGTTAGAAGAACCGATAGACGCTGGGGTCCCAAAGTGCTGGAGTGGCGACCACGCACGGGAAAGCGCAGCGTTGGTAGACCCCCTACTCGCTGGACAGACGACATCAGGCGAGTCGCAGGGAGCCGCTGGTTCCAGGCGGCGCAAGACCGAGGCGTGTGGAAATCCTTGCAAGAGGCCTATGTCCAGCAGTGGACGTCTATCGGTTGATAATGAAGAAAATGATGACTCCTAACAGGCTAGCCCGCTATCATTGAAGACTGCATCATCACTTATATGAGATCGCGTACCACGTAGATTTGTCTGCTTTGGAAGATTATAGCGCATTAAAGTACTAGTACCTTCATTATCATGGACTTCCGTAAAGTAACGCCTGCTTCCAAGACCAAGAGATTGTAGATCAATCAATCAATCAATTATTCAATTTAGGTACACTATAGGTACACATATTGACGTCCATTACTTACATTTATGAAACATAATGGTGATAATTAGTTACGGTATCTTAAAACTAAAGCTTCGAGGGTTCCAAACGCGCCCTGGCCTGAGAAGAGCCCACAACAAACTCAGCCGAGTTTTTTTTAAATCGATTACAGCCTGCATGGCCATGAATGCACCCATCGTGCCCACGGCGTCGACCAGAGGCAAGAAGACCCCTCAAGGGGAAGGTAGGGAGGAGGGATAACACAGCGGGTGTAGTTTTTCAAAGAAATAAAAGTTATAGCGTCTGTGAGACGTATAGGTCGGCAATTAAAGGTTAAACCATACTCGTAATTCAAGAATTCATATTTTAATTATTTCATTGAAATAATGATAAAATATGATTTATTTATTTCATGTACCACCGGTTCGGAACGGCTTTCTACTGAGAAGAGCCGGCAACAAACTCAGCATTTGCTCTTTTCTTAAAAAAGAAAAAGGTTACATTATGTAAACAACACATACACTACCTAACAAGTATTACACTGACTTGTGGGTCACTGGATGCGAACCCGGTTGCTTCCATGCAACTTTGTCATTCAGAAAATCATCGATAGTGTAATAACCTCGACTGAACAAATGCTGTTTAACACAGTCTTTAAATTTATGTAATGGCAAATCTAGAAACTCGTTGGAAACTTGTTATAAAAGAAGAATTAGGAATCAAAAATCCTTAATCCACGCCAACGAAGTCGCGGGCATCATCTAGTTTATAATATTACGTATGGACTATCTAGAGTTACGTGACTTCAATACTTCTTATTGGTCCACAAATGATGATAAAATTATTGGCTACGCGTCCGCGGCGGAATCGCATAAATCCGCGGCGAATTCGATTACCCAATCCTCTGAGGGCTCAGGAGATAGGCAGTGAATCTGATAACCGAACACCGAAATAAAATTGGTAGACTCCTGTATGGTTAGTATGAGATTTTACAACTCGACAACGGTAAAATTCGAGCTCCGAAATACGATAATGTCAAATTGAAATATACCTTAATTTGGTAGATTCCTGTATTAGTTAGCAGGAGATATCTCCCACACGTTTTAGTCTAGGCAATAAAGCTAGTCGTCGCTTTTCTTGGGATAATAATGCGGTGGGTTACCACGTCCTTCCGCATACGACTCGTCTATTAGTTTTAAACTCTTAGGTTCTTGTAACGATTATTATCAGATGTTAGTGATAATAACCGGGACCGATGGCTTAACGTGCTCTCTGAGGCACGGAGGAAACGCAAAGGCCAAATTTGCACATCTAAATTCGGTCACCCATCCAGTTACCGACTTGGGTCTACGTTGCTTAACAATTACAATCGACTGATATTATGCATTGTCACAACTAGGCCACTCGTCCCTTGATTGTAGATAGACAGACTAGACTGTAGAGGTCACGGTAATTATTCTAATGAACCTAGTTAGTACCACTAGTAAAATTAAGGATACTAGCGATACAAACTAGTAACAATAGCACCCTTAAGGGTACTTAGTGAATCCTATCTTAATCCTAGGGGTAATTTCGACCTATGAATGGGCAAACTTGAGCCTTAACAAGACTTAAAGTTAATGTTATTTCGACGTTAAAGTCAATGTTACTTCGACGCCTGTTTCGATGCTCGAATAATAAATCAACGTTGTCGAGATGTAAAATCTCATACTAAGCATACTGACCTTCATTGATCTACATTATTAAGTTTTGCGCCCGAACTTAAGAGTAAAAACACACTAGGGACAAAAAATATTCGTAGCCACTTACACTTACTACCAGGTAACCCGTGGTCCTAGGTGCGACGGCCGCGTCGCTATACGTAGCCGTAGAAAATGACAAACTTGTCTACGCAACGTAGGCCACGTGAAGGGTCAGCTACTATTTGATACTGTCGCATCGCGTCGCGTTGCCTCGTTTGTCACTCACGTAGGTCAACGGGTGAGAGACCAAGTCCGAGTCAAATCGAAGACTAGGCGTCAAACACGAAACTAGCGATGGCCGAGCGACGGCGACAGCGGGGCGATGTGGTACGAGAGCTAGCGACGAATTTCGGGAAGGCCCTTTAGATAATATTATAATTTCGTCAACTGGCGAATCCAATCCTGTCAGTCTAGTAAGCGTTTGCGGTTATTTCTCTTCAAAAATATTTTATTAAAATTCCCAAAAAATATACTTTTGGCAATCTGAAATTTTAATTGCGTATTTATTGAGTCATTTTAATAATGCCAGCAAATCGCCAGACAAATTTTGCAGTTTTAAACGTGAATAAAGTTTTCAAATGAGTACGACATAATTGCGGCGAAATTCGTCGCCAGCTCTCCGACTAATCGCATTTCCCCCGCGCTGCCGCCGTCGCCCCGCCGCCGCTCATTTCGTACCCGTACACTAAATTTCAGTAATTTAAAAAACAACAGTATTATTAAAACAAACAGAATGTCATAAATTTTCCAAACTCAAACGGAATAGAAGTTTTCAATTCGCAGGTGACAAATTCTCGGCGCTTTTCCAGCGCTTTCGACTGTTGATAGCGGTAGCTGCATAGCGTTCGATAGCTGTTCAAACAAAACTGTCAGCTTTTATACGTTAGTCTTTTTATTTAGGTCACTTACCTGTAGGGCTAGCACAATCGGGTTACAGTCCCGCCAACTTGGAACAATTTTGGCCAAAATTTGAACAATTTTTGTTAACTGTTTAGTTTTTGAAGTGAAAACTTCTTTAGCCGCATTGAGCACTTTTTGGTAAGGAGTAAACTTGTGGATTCGCGTCACCAACATGCTCCGCGCCGACATGCTCGCGTTGTTATGAAGACCAAAGGTCTCAAATATAAATATACTACATTCGTAATTAAACTTTAATGCCTTAGTTTATATTTTATTTAAGTATTTTAATTTTTTTTTCTATTAATAAATAATTTTTTTTTTAAATATTCGTTTTCACTTTTCCTATGATTGCCAATTTTTTTAGGAACACAATGTGATAACAGCGACGCTGTCACCGGGTCAGGATGAGTTTAAAAATCATCATACTGTCAATTTAAACCATTTTTAACTAACTACAAGTTAGCACTTAACGGCTATCTCAACTGATAGTAAGAGATGTAGTCTAAGTTTGCAATTGGGGGCTAAGGGCTAATTATTAGGTATATATGGCAGTTACATTAAGCCTACGCCCCTAATCGGTTTCTACATCGTATCGGCATCGTACCAGAACGCTTATTCCCTTGGCAGTACGTCTTAACTGCCGTGGAAACTAGCCACTTCCGAAGCCACCAGATCAGACCAGCAAAAAATCAATTGAAAAAAACTGGCTCATTTTTTGCGTATGGGATCAGCCTGGCTGTCCAGCGCGGAAATGCAGCCAGCATTCTTGGCACAGGAGGGCATAATTTATATAGTGATTAGGTTAGGCTAGCTAGCATTAAGTTTTATTTAGAAATTATAAATTCCTAAATTGACCCTACCTAGGATCGAACCCGGGACTTGCCGCTTACAAGACAATAGCGCCACCACCATACGGAGGTTCTGTATTCGACCCGTTTGTTAACGATTTCACCAAAAATATCTATGCGTAATTGCGTAATAATATGCAGGAATATTTAAAGCACTCATTCAGGTTTAGACAGAATAGATAATAGTCCGAATTATTAGTTTAAGTATAGTATGGTTGAGATTTAACATATTATTATTGTAAATGTACCTACGATTTCTATAAGAATTAGAATTTCCAGAATTATAAAATTTAGATGTCCCGCTCAACTCACCCGGCACGCGATGTTTTTCAAATGAGCTGTGTTGTTATCAGTGACAGCTCTAAACGAGGGCGCCGGCTGACACGCCGCGACACCGCGTCGCGACGTGTGTGTTGTTTAAATGGCAATTACACTGCGCTTATAAAATACGGGGTAACTTTATTAAAATTTTAATATTTGCGTATGATATTGCACACACTGGCGTGGTTGAGTTAAAGATATACATCAATTGTTGAAAAGGACACTTTTTGATGTAGGTATTATTGTTGCATGCACCTTATTTTCTTACGACATTAACTTCTAGAATTTTTCAGGGGAGGACTCTTCTATACTCCTATACTAATGTTATAAATGCGAAAGTTTGGATGGAAAGTAGGTGGGTAAGGCCGTAGATTTTGCCACTTAGTAACATACAGTAACGATGAACTTCTTCGTTACGGTAACGCGAAAGCAACGCGAGAGTAACGCTAGTAAATTGTAAAGCTGATTACATACAATGTACAATAATATTGGACACAAAATAAAAACATTACATTATTTGTAATAAACATATTTATTCAATAATTTCAATTAGCTTATACATACATTATAATATTAATAAGTTTTTTATAGTATTTTATTTTATCTTCTTTCCATTTTTTTCGTAATTCTGCTTTTTCTTCTTCACTGTAACTATTTTTTTTCTTTTGGTAATTTTTTTTAGATCTTTCCTTAGCTTTTCTATGCATTTCTTCATACTTACTTGGGTTTTCAGTTTTTAATTTTTGTCTATATTTTTTCTGCTTTTCGGCTGGTGACATCGGCATCTAGAACAATTTATGTTTTATAAAATTTAGTTTATATTATACATTGTTCAACAAAAATGGAAGTTTTAAACACACTTTACGCATGGCGACCTCCCTGGCGCAGTGTTGGGTGCTGTTGACTTAACGTGCGGAAATCCCGGGTTCGATCCCTGGCAGGGACACTGGGAATTTATAACGATGTCTTGTAGAAACCGATTAGGGGTATGAGTTTAATATAACTGCCATACAACAACATAACTGGTTAGCCCTCTACCATCTTAGACTGCATCATAACTTACCATCACGTGAAATCGTAGTCAAGGGCTAACTTGTAATGAATAAAAAAAGTATATTTTTATACACAAGGTGCAAATTCTAAAAACTGAACCGAAATCTAAAGGCTTAATTCCTCAAATCCGCAAATCCCGTAAAAAAAGTTTTTTAATATTAACGAGAAAATTACGAAAATTTATTCAGCAAACGTATTGAAAAACATTAACGATAAGACAGTAAGACACAATGTGCGCATTGATTTTATACCAACACTAGTGCACCAGAAAATATAGCCCTCGCAACTTCTCCGCGTAATGGGGTAGTTATAGTATTAAATAGTATGTACTACCCTTAAGATTTGTCTTTGTTACGTAACATAGAATCTTTGTTTACGGTAACGTAAGAGTAACGCTAAAGTAACGCGAAAGCTTTATTTTATTTGGATTGTATAGGTTATAATTTCCAAACTACGCTTAATTTCGAATGAAATTAAATTTAAAAATGCATTTCAATTACTGTTACGTTTATAATTATACAATTACTTGTCAAAACCCGGTTACTTACCGTTAAAACCTCCGAAAACAATTTTTAATTCACACTGACGAAACACGCACCGGCACTTTTGACACACTACATAGACAAGACAAAATGGCGTAGCTTTTTCTCTTCGGCATGGCTTCTTAGTGTTGCCAGAGTCTCTTTTTAAATCCTACCATAATTGCAAATTAAACATTTCTTGAGGTAAATGTTAGTAACGAAGAAAAAAGTAACGAAGAAGCGAAAAAACGGAGACAAATGTTTGAAAACTGATAAATCAATACACAACACGTATTTTAATATTTTAAAACCATAAACTGGCAGCCGAACAGTCTGAGATTTAAAATAAACTAAAAAGTAATACACTACCTTAGAAAATAGACGTAAATTAGGACAACAAAGAAATTAGTCTGGTCGAAAGACATCGTATTTTGGACCCAAATTCGTGGTCTCTGAAGATTTGCGATTTTTTAAAATATTCACGGCGATCTTTAAATTTAATTTAAAAATATTTTCTTAAGATATAGGTATGCCGCAAGCTTATAAAAAATCTTCACTACAATAATCACGTTAGTTTTTTTTAAATTAGTAACTTAAAAATTGGACACATTTTTTTTTCAGAAAGTGGCAAAATCTACGGCCTTACCCAGGTATGGATGAATGTTAGTTACTCAATCACGCTGAACGGATCTGGATGAAATTTGGCACCGGAATTTGGCCCGGAAAATTAGTGTTCTCACGGGAACAAAAAAAAACCTCAATCCACGCGGACGAAGCCGCGGGCATCAGAAAGTTAAAATGTAAATTCTTTAATTTCGGTAGCTTGGATAACCTTGCGCTAAGTGAACAAGAAGATTGGGAAAATAACCAATGAGAATGACTTCTTTGAGTTTCGAGCATATATTTTCTCCAACTGGGGAACTGAACCCGAAATCTCATCTGTTTACGACATAGTTTAACAATCATCTTTTACCGTCACCAAATAAAAATCAAACATTAAATTCGCGCGCTCTAATAATTCCCACTCGGGTGCGAGAGTAAAATTATAATTTGAATGTCAAAACCAGCCACTTTTTGTTGGAAGCTTTTTCAGAAGATTGCGATCTTCTGGAACATTCCGCCGACTTCAAAGCGGTCAACGATGCGTAGCTTGCTAAATGCTTTCTCAGAGTCAACTAACTTTTAACGTCTATGTAATTAGTAAGAAGTAATTTCTTTGACAGCTTTGGTGATACTTTTTAGGGTTCCGTACCCAAAGGATAAGCCTCCGCTGTCCGACTATCCGTCATGATTTTCATAAGCGGCTGAACGGATCTATTTTAGATGAAATTTGAGACAGAAATAGACTATAGTCTGGAATAACACATAGGCTACTTTTTATCCCGGAAAATTAAAGAGCTCCCATGTGGACCAAAAACCTCAATCCACGCCGACGAAGTCACGGGTATCAGCTAGGAGTACAGAAAAAAACTATAATTATATTATAGTTTTTTAAAAATAATCTTCTTAGCCATTCACAATAAAACCAATAACATGAGTGTATGTATGTATGTATGAATGTATGCTACATCACATTCACCACGACAAGCCGCTAATACAAATGTGGTTTTACTGTCGGAAAGTTTTTCAATAAGCACTGCAGATGCCGTGATAGCTACCCCGAAGAACTTTAAGTTTGGCAATTTATTACTCCGAAAGATGTAAGGGTCTACACACACAGTCTTGATCTGGACTGCAAGTCGAATGAAAAATGGTTTGTTAAACTATTCAATTCATCTACTCCATGTAGGAAATACAAGTGTCTCATGGAAGAGTCAAAATATGTAACGTCATGGTTTGACTCTACCACCGGTTCGGAAAGCAGTGATATCTATATCTATACTTCTATACGAATATTATTAATGGCAAAGTTTGGATGGATCGATGTAGGATGTTTGTTACTTAATCGCGCCAAAACGGCTGAACGGATCTGGATGAAATTTTACACAGAAATAGATTATAGCCTGGAATAATACACAGGCTCATGTGGGCATCAGCTACTAAGGATTATAATTCTAAAAAACGAAAGTCAACATTAATGAAACAACAGTATGGCCCTTGGAATTAGAATCCCTACTCCAACAAAAGATGTAAGTAATTTTTTATTTCATTGCAGACCTTCGAGCATTTAACCTACCGCAGGGGCCATAGACTATGGGTGTAACTATTATTTCATCTGTGCTGTACTGTCACTGTTTTGTAGCTTGTAGTCGAAACACAGAAGATCTGTAATGACCCTAATGAATCAAATATATTAAAACTATCAATGCAAACTTTGTATCGATAGTTTGATACAAAGTTTGGCTATAACTTTTTGAATGTATCAATTTAGCTGCACGCAAGTTAAAATGAGGCTAGTGAGATCTCTGTAATGATTAAATTATATTATCTATCCTTTTTTGTTTTATATTACCCATCAGTTGACCGACAAAGATGTGCTGCGTTTCGGTACGATGCCGTGTACAAACCGACCAGCGGTATGGGTTTAATATACCGCCATGCCCCTAACAGGTTAGCCCGCTACCATCTTAGACTGCATCATCAGGTGAGTTCGTAGTCAAGGGCTTACTTGTAGTGGAAAAATAAGTTGACTAGCTGTTGTTAAAGATGGGTCCGTGTGAGTCTAAATTTTAAAATATTCCAATAGTGGATAAATGTATATGTCACCGTAAGATTGTAAAATCCGTTAGATTATAATCTAACGGATTCTATCCCGCTAGATTATAAACTGTCGAAAGATTGTGAACCGTTCAATGTTCTGAGTATTAATTTATGAAATATTTATTGTTTTTACGTTTTCTTGTCTCTTTCTTGTACAGTTCGCGCTTACGGTGACATATATAGTCGTATCGCGTGACGCGTCACATCGCGACGCGTCTCTTTCTCATTAAACGTGGTCCTGGGTGAACGACAACGCGATAATAAGACGCGACGGGGCACGATGCGATTTTTTTATGGAGTCGTATCGCGTCGCTTTCGTCGCTCACCTAGAACAACGGGTTACCGATATGTTACGTATATACCTACCTACTTTGAGTGTATGTACCTACGCGTCCATCACCACTCATTAGTTTTAATGGCGACCCCTCACATGCTCATTAAAACAACCCAATCGACTCGCAAACGCGCACTTACCAATTAACTACTACATTTTGAACACTTTGCGTACAGTTTACTACTAAATGAAGGGCCAAAATATAAAAGAGAAACGTGTGGAAGGAGATAAAACCGTGATAATATACTTCGTATATAGTAAAATGTGAAAGTTAGGATGTTTGTTGACCGATTTGGCTGAAATTTGGAATGGAACTAAATTAACATAATTGTAGGCTTTTACTTTTATGCAGTCTAAGACGGTAGCGGGCTAACCTGTTCGGGGCGTGGCAGTTGTATTAAACCCATACCCCTTCGGTTTCTACACGGCATCATACCGGAATGCTAAATCGCTTGGCGGTACGGCTTTGCCGGTAGGGTGGTAACTAGGCACGACCGAAGCCTCCCACCAGACCAGACCAGGGAAAATTCAGAAATTATAAATTCCCAAATTGACCCTGCCGGGGATCGAACCCGGGACCTCCGCACGTTAAGGCAACAGCGTTACACATTGCGCCACGGAGGTCGTCAAAAAGGCTACATCCTACCTCGTCCGTGGGAACGCTATTTATTTAGATTCAGGCAAATTTTTGCTGGTAATGCTTGGCACTGTGTTTAATCTACTTAAGTACAGTTTTAGACAATTCCAGCACTTGTAAAAATTTATTTGAACAATAACATTTGAATTTGAAAATTTAGTTTAAAAAAAGAGAGCCAGGTGGAAAAAGGGACAGAAGGACTATTATAAGATAACTTAACCGTAAGAGCACTTGTAAAAGTCCGTTTGAACAAAAGCATTCATTTAATTTGCTGGTAGAAACAGGGACAGAAAGATTAAACGAAACTATAAGGGTAAATTGATAAATTTTGAAAATTCCACCAAACAAATCAAAACAGATTTGCTTTTGACAAACAGAGCTCGCCAAATTAGTCTGCCCGAATGTCGCTGCGGGTTTAACTATTTGAAGCTCGCATCAGTGGGTTGTATCGGAATGAAATGAACCGTGCAATTGTGTTACATTACAGTGGGCTCCAAATTCAAATGTTATTTGAATCGTAAATGTGTGCAGGCTATGTTTATGTTTATGGCAGACGTTATTAACAATAGGCTAAATTTTAAGGAGTTCCCGCGGGAACCAAAAAATTAGCTAGTAGAGATATAAAAATTTTCACTAATTAACTAGGAAAAATAAAAGTTATTAAGCTAACAAAAAGAATAGCTGTTGTGTTATCTTTCTCCCAAGAAATGTATAAAATAAAATGGAAATATTTATTATACCATACAATTTGTACACAATGTACCATATCAGTCAATGTAAGCGAGAACAAATTGCGATCTCGAAATCATATCAGTCAGGGCTGCTTGGAACCCTTTAGGTTTGTCTGACGTGATAACATTGAACGTTCTTCGTGAAGGGCCCAATTTGTCACAAGCCCAGCCCTTTGGGGATATCATACCCTTCAGGGTACTTGGTTTTAGGGTGACAACTTACAGACTCCCTAAGAAACCTTGAAAAATTGTGATTATTTTCTATGCTGACAACAGTTATGTTGTTTGTACACTTTCCTTACTTTTATATTTTTTGACTTAGTTTATTTTGTGTACAAGTTTTATTATTGCGTTTATTTTAATGTCTTAATAATGAAAGAAATTTTATATTGACTAAAGTAACTAACGTAATAGTTTAATTTTATGATGTCATGAAACAATTTGATATTAAAAAACGTAACATTATTTATTGTTTCAAATCACACAATTCAAAGCAACTATCGAATTTCTTGCTTGTTCTTCTCGGTATTAATAACATTCCGAACCAGTGGTAGATTCACTCGACGATTCAAAAGCACCTTTTAAAATTTATTGAAGTGAAACTTCTTTAGAATCGTTGTGATTTAGAAAATTTGATGAAACGAAAAAGCAACACTAACAAGTAATAAAATTAAAAATTTTAAAAAACCCACGACGAACTACAGAGCTCCATTGAAACAACAATTAAAACTTAGCAAAAGTATATATAAAATAATATCTGAAACACAAAACTGCATATTTGCCGGCTCAGTAGTTCTTTTGACCAGCGTGGTGGACTATGGCCAAACCCTTCTCATTCCGAGACAAAACTTGGGCTTAGTAATGAGCAGAGGTGTCAAATAGTGTTAAATTTTAATATTCTGATAAAAATTGTTTAAAAAAATGTGATCACTTAAGGAGTTCCCATAACCACCTCCTGGCTCCATCATAAGCCGACGCTGAGGTATGCTGTGGTCGACGCTGAGGTATGCTGTGACAGGGAGCTACTGCGTTTCTCGGGTAAGCAAGTTGCTGAAATAATAAATAAAATGACCAGAGGAAAATCACCTGGACATGACAGCCTCAGCGTTGAACATCTAAAATACGCGGGCACTCATCTGCCTAGAGTACTGTCGATGTTTTACTCGCTCTGCGTTAGTCACTCGTATATCCCTGGTGACATGATGAGAACTTTAGTGGTCCCCATTGTAAAAAACAAGACCGGTGACATTTCCAACCAGTCCAATTATAGGCCTATCTCGCTTGCTACCATAATTGTAAAAGTGTTAGATAGTCTGTTGGACAGGAAACTTGGCGAGACGCTTCAATTTCATGATGCACAGTTTGGGTTTCGACCGGGACTCTCTACAGAAACCGCGATATTAAGCCTGAAACAGACTGTCCAATACTATACTTGCCGGAAAACGCCGGTGTACGCCTGTTTTCTTGACCTCTCCAAAGCCTTCGACTTAGTGTCATATGATGTGCTGTGGGAAAAGATGGAACGAGCGGGCGTACAGCCGGAGGTGCTCAGTATTATGCGGTTTTGGTATGCAAACCAGTTGAATAATGTCAGGTGGGGTAAGGAGCTCTCTGAACCGTACAGGTTGGAGTGCGGGGTGAGGCAGGGGGGGTTGACCTCGCCGAAGCTCTTCAACTTGTACGTGAACGAGCTGATCGTGGAACTAAGCAGCAAACCAGTCGGTTGCTGGATAGACGGCGTCTGCGTAAATAATCTTAGCTATGCTGACGACATGGTGTTATTGGGTCCCACGGCCGGCTCGATCAGGGAGTTGCTTAAATCCTGCGAGGAGTATGCAGCTACTCACGGGCTTGTGTATAATGTGGCCAAAAGTGAATACCTGATTTTTGGGGCCCCCCGTAAGCAAGTCCAATACAAACCTAGTATTGCCCTTAATGGTACTTTACTCAAGCGAGTGACCCAGTACAAATATCTAGGTCACTATGTTGCGGAGGATCTTAAAGACCAGGTAGACATAGAACGAGAACGGAGAGCCTTAGCTGTAAGGTGTAACATGTTGGCCCGCAGGTTCGCCCGCTGTAGTAAGGAAGCGAAAATAACGCTATTCAAAGCTTACTGTCAAACCTGCTACACGGGAGGCCTGTGGACTAACTACACGCAAAAGGCTTTAGATACTTTGCGAGTCCAGTACAACAATGGATTCAGGATACTGTTGGGCTTGCCGCGATTTTGCTCAGCATCAGGCATGTTTGCAGAGGCACGCACTGATGATTTCTATGCCGTCATCAGAAAAAAGACTGCATCCCTGCTGGCAAGGCTGCGTTCGAGCTCAAACAGTATCCTGATGATGATAGCGGGTAAATTAGAGTCACCGATCCTTCAACATTTTATTAAAGTTCTCGTTCGGTGACTCTGGCTTGATTCTTATTTTTACTTTGGAAATAATAATCCTAGAAATAAAATACTAACTGTGATATTCGAGTAAAACTACAATGGCGTTAAACTCAAGACTGGTTTATTATATACAAATATTTATGACTACCCTCTATATGTTACAAATACATTACACTCCTCCTCTTAGAAAGAAAAAAAAGTTTGTACCTATACGAATATTTAAATATTAATTTTAACTATGTCTAATAGTGATTTCACTGCGAGAGGGCAAAGATCAAAGGTAACCAACAAAGATGAAAAATACAAAAATCTACTTATAGCTATATAGTACGACTTTAAAAACAGGCTTTTAGGTCCAATTTAAACCGATGCGACCTCAACTCATTAAAAATTATTTAGACGGGCTATATTAAATAAAGCAATTTAATGCAGATAAGGCAGAACATCTTATAAACGGATAAGCGTAGAGGCAAACGGCAACAGAATAAGATTTATACTTACCTACTTAGGCATTTAGAAGATAATTATTAGGTTGTTACGTTGGATAAATTGTTTCTCAGACCAAACCTATACAAAGATAAGGAATGCCTGTGTCCATGAAAAATAAGCCTATTGTTACCTGCATTATACCTATACCAGTTAACATAACCTGTGCGTGCCTGTGCCTATGAAAATTAAGTAGGTATTTGATCTATATCGTATCCATTATTAATAGATATTTTTATTTATGAAATCTGATAAACCTACCTAACATTATACCAACCGAAACGATAAGTGCATAATTTTTATTCAATTATGTGGTAGGTAGGCATATCCATTTACTTTTAATTTTTTTAAAAGCTCTAAATCATAATGCTCTGAAAAGATGCATTAGCCAATGTTTCTAAGCTATCCGAGTTCGTCCAGAACAATTTCAAATCAGTCACTTGTATACTTAATAACTTATTAAACCCACAATGACAATACGCCTTCGAGCCTTTGATCAAGTAAATGGTCGAATTGTTATACCTTTATACCTGTATGGTCTGTGCTTTACACCTACCTCTTCGTACATTAGAAAGATCTAAGTAAATCACAAACTTATCATCACTAGCAGCTACTCCCTATTACTTTAACCATGTACAAAATGTTTATAAATGATTTTCTATGATTCCGCCAAACCTTCCGGTCACTATACAAATGTACACATACACATACTACATGTAGTACATTCGATATTTACTTATTATTTTATCAGTACATATTATATACTTAATATAAATGGAATTCCTACTACTAGAGTCCTACATAGACATACCTATGTCTTACATTGACATATTATGTCCTACAATTGTCCTAATAGTAACCGATGGCAGTTAGGTACCTTATAGTAATCTTGCCTGGTCCATATTATATTATTATATCATTTTAATCGTATCTACCACAAACCAATACCCATCTCCGTTGAAGTACCTATCGGTATATAAGAAAGGTACCTAATATGCACCGAGTAGTAAAAATATGTATAAAAGAGAACACGTACAGAAATTAGGAACTAGATATATGAGAGAGATTAAGGCTGATTTTTTTATTTAAATCGCTGTTTACTAGTCCTTGTCTCCGCATTATGAGACTTATTTTATTTTTTGTTCCACATTAGGATTCCTTATAGAAATTTCAATACATGAATGGCAGACGTATTCTTAGTACATACTAACTATTACCACTAAATATGAAATACCAGTACCACAGACTACAACAGTCTGTATGTTTTACCTTCTCACATTAGCCAGACAATCTGATAAATAATTAAAACACCATTCAAGACCTTGGTACATAGAATTCATAAAAGCAATAAGAATTGTACTATTTTTCTAGATAGCTACTTTACATAAGTATTCAGTTATTTAACCTATCACTTCCATAATTTTTACATAAATAATAATTATTAATTTCATCGTTTATATTACCATCGTTTACGAAGCTTAGCAAAATCTTTCAAATAGTAATTATGAAACATTGGTACTATGACGTACGGTCTACCTAGTTAATAATTAATCTTGCATTAACTATCTACTACCAAATAACGCTGTTTTAATTGGCCAAACACCTATGTACCTACCTACCTACTCACCGCGTTATAAATTTACATTTTTTTAAAATTCATCTAAGTAACAAAACTCATGCTTATACCTACCCATACAAAAAGGTTCTTACCATTTTGCTAAAATCAAATAAATACTGTGCATACCTACTTCGTAGATACGTCAACCAGTATGCTGAAAGATGTTCTAATAATTAATCCTCGGTTAATAATAATAGTTCTCGTCACTTTTATACAGGTAAGTACAATGACCAGTATGTGGTGCTGTACCACAGATCACGGAAACAAGTGCTGTACACATCTGTGCAGACCACAGCGTTTACATTTGACCAGATTTGCAAAGTTTAACAATAGCAATTTACTATAGGCATAAAATTATACGTATACCTATATACTTTCTCCTATGGTTCAGTGCCTAGTATTTACATTACAGCCTTTGTTTCAAACTTATATCAATATTATAAAATATAATCCCGTATAGTAGGTACCAATATTATTATTATTTATTGATTACTTTACTAGTATTGATTCAAATTAATAATTTAATTTAAGCTATAGCAAACATCCATCAAACAAATATCAAAACAAAGCTGCTGTCTCGCTCACTCACGCTGCTGGGTACTTTACGAGACAGAGACAGACTTAAATTATCACGCTTTACATGTTGGTTCTAGAACAAAATTCCTATTTATTATTATTGAAAATAAACAAAAGGAAATAACAATTGCACAACACTACAATTTATTTACAAACTAAACAGCAGGCCACTACTGCTAAGTATCCGTTATCATTCATGGTAGGTACCTACTTACCTACTGGATAATTATTGTCATCCCTTACCATGGTAAAAAATACACAGTAGTACATAATATCATGAACTTTTCTTGTTAGACAATATTTTTTTTTTCTATAGAATTTTATAAATTACGATAACCTTTGGTTAGCACCCATCGACGAATCGCCATCCTTTAAACTGTTACATCCTTTTATCATTAACTTAGCGATTAGCTTGCATGGCTTTTTACACTCAACACTTCTCGTTGATCGGTATGAATCTAGGCACTCATTATATTCTATAATGCACTTATACGATACTGGCAACTACGATAGAAGCAGACCTACACACGCGTCTGCTGCCCCTGACGGTAATATACGCCGTCTTACGCTGCTGACTATCCTTCCTGCCAGCGTCCTTTGTCTCCATATTGTACGTGAATCCATTTTTACGCCATCCACCAGCGGACACGGTTTTCGTATGCTATCTGCAATCGCAATCGCAGTGGCCATACGACATAGCCCATCTCGGCCCTGTTTGTGTCTTAGCGAGCCCGGCGCAGCGAGACCTACGATGCCGCTTCCGGCTGTCTCCACTGATGGCGCCAGCTCCATCTCGTCACGCTGCGTGTTGCGTCGCGAGCCCGGTGCTGCTGGGCCTGTGATGCCCCTTTCGGCTGCCGCATTTCCTAGCACCAGCTCCATCTCGTCGTGATTCCATTTTTCATACAGCCTGCAGGCGGACCACTGCTCTGGTTGGTTTTTGCCCGCGGTTACCACCGCAGCGACCACTCGATGCACCCCGTCTCCGCCCGGCTTGAGTCTTGAGTCTTTTGAGCCCGGTGCTGCTAGGCCGGCGATGCCCCTTTCGGCCGCCACCACTGGCAGCACCAGCTCCACTGCCACCTCATAGTTTCGCGTAGATTCCGTACACAGGCAAGAGAATACGTTTTTATTTTGCAACGTCCTGGTGTTGGTTAAACGTGACTGATGTTCTCCAAGCGTAAATATTACGCGCTTATTTTGTAGCGTACCAACTTTCTCTCTCTCCGCCTGATGCCGTTGTCGAATTGCGTTTTTGCATTGAAGATGATCCTGTGAACTCGCATCATACGCTTTGTACGTGGCGGCATCAACCTGTGTCACTGACATGGCGGCCCGTAACTCACGTCTAATTTTCATGAGCAAATTGCACCATGTTACGAGTCGCGTATATATTTGCCACTTTACTCCCCCGTGAATCACACCTTTAGGTAACTTTTGATACACCATTATACAAATATTCGACACGATTTCCAATAAACTGCGCCACTTGTGATATTCGAGTAAAACTACAATGGCGTTAAACTCAAGACTGGTTTATTATATACAAATATTTATGACTACCCTCTATATGTTACAAATACATTACACTAACATAGTTTTAAGATTGTAATTGTACTAACAAACATGGGCCTCTGTTGCCTTAATAAAGAAGTTATTTATTTATATATTTATAAGACCCTGAGCAGCATCTAGGTACAAAGTGCTAGTCAAGACAAATCAAAAGAGTTCAAATACAACGGGGTTACGATGAGAACTTAAGGAGTTCCCGTGACCACCTCCTGGCTCCACCATGAGACCCTGAGTAGCATCTAGGTACAAAGTGCTAGTCAAGACAAATCAAAAGAGTCCAAACACGACGGGTTTACGATAAGAACTTAAGGAGTTCCTACCACTTACCAAATCACTAGCTCAGCTTGGTTGTCTATGGTCCTAAAATATATCCAAGAACCTTCTCACAAGCTATACATATCTGATGCAAAAAACCGCATCTCAATCGGCAAAGTACTTTTTGAGAAAAATGGTAACATATTGAAAAATTAAAATCATAGACTACAGCTCAGCTTGGTTGTCTATGGTCCTAAAATATATCTAAAAACCTTCTCACAAGTTAAATACATATCTAATGCAAAAAACTGCATCTCAATCAGCCCAGTACTTTTTGAGAAAAATGGTAATATACTGAAAAATTAAAATCATAGACTACAGCTCAGCTTGATTGTCTATGGTCCTAAAATATATCTAAGAACCTTCTCACAAGCTATCCATATCTAATGCAAAAAACCACATTTCAATCGGCCCAGTACTCTTTGAGAAAAATGGTAACATATTGAAAAAATTAAAATCATAGACTACAGCTCAGCTTGGTTGTCTATGGTCCTAAAATATATCTAAGAACCTTCTCACAAGTTATCCATATCTAATGCAAAAAACCGCATCTCAATCGGCCCAGTACTTTTTGAGATAAATGGTAACATATTGAAAAATTAAAATCATAGACTACAGCTCAGCTTGGTTGTCTATGGTCCTAAAATATATCTAAGAACCTTGTCACAAGCTATACATAGCTAATGCAAAAAACCTCATATTAATCGGCCCAGTAGTTTTCCAGGAAAACGGTAACAAAAAAGTGCACAAACAAACAAACAAACATACAAACAAACAAACAAACAAACAAACAAACAAACACACAACCTCTTAGGGCAAACACATATACCGTCTCCGTTTCGTCGAGGGTAAAAAGAGATAATATATAGCCTGCGAGAGAATGAGATAGAATACAAGTTATATTTATCTAATTCTCTCGTACTACTTTTCAGAACTTTCACTTCTGCCGTGTGTGAATTGCACAAACACACTTTCTTTTATCTTTTTAGATAAAAAAACATAAGTTTGTGTTTGGAAACAAAGAAACGCTCCTTGGGAATCCTTACGCGATAACATTGAACAGTTGCGCTGAAGGGCGCAATTTGTCACGAGCTCAGCCCTTGGGGGCAACCCTATGGGATTTGTTTGGGATTGCAGGCGATTGTGTATCTATCTATACTAATATTATAAATGCGAAAGTTTGGCTGGATGGATGTATGGATGGATTATTGTTACTCAATCATGCTGAACGGATCGGGATGAATTTTGGAACAGAAATAGATTATATTCTGGAATAACACAGGCTAATTTTTATTCCGGAATATTAAAGAGTTCCCGCGGAAACCGAAACCCTCATTTCACTCAGAGGAAGTCGCGGGCATCAGCTAGTTGCTAATATTTTCTTATTGAAAATAATGTGATTCAAAACTTTGATACAAAAAGTAATGTCTTTTTTTTCCGCAGTCTAAGATGGTAGTGGGCTAACCTGTTAGGGGCATGGCAGTTATATTACCTATACCCCAATTCGGTTTCTACACGGCATCGTACCGGAACGTTAAAAACTTCTCAAAGCAATGAACAAACAAATTTTCTAATTTTTACTATAGCTTACTACCTAGCACAGATCACTAACATTTAAAGTACTTAGCCGTGATTGCAAAACCAATGTGAATTGCACATTGAAAGCACGGAGTTAAAGTGGGTCAAAAGAGTACAATGAATTTTTTTTTGGTGATATTATTGAGTTTTATTAAAAGCTGCACAAAAAAGCTTTTTCAGTATTATGTAGAGAACTTCCCCTTAGTAGGAGGTAATTAGTATTTTTAAATAAATCCTGTAACAATAGATAAATACCTGACGCCCGCTACTTCGTCCGCTTATTGGTTTGGGTTATTTGGTTGGTTTATTGGCTCCCGTAAGAATTTTTTAAGTTTCCGGGATAAAAAGTAGCTTATGTATTATTCCAAACTATAATTTATATTATCTTTGCCAAATTTCATCCAGATCCTTTCAGCCGTTCCGGCGTGATTGAGTTACAAACATCCATCCATCCATCCAAACTTTCGCATTCAATTATTAGTAAGAAGAAACGAGTAATATTAAAGGATCTGAGCTGAGGGAACGCTTGTCATTTAAGATTCGTATCACTCAATTCAGTAAGTAATAGTAGTGGGTATATTCTGTCAAATCCCCACACAGCAGTAACATAAATATGAATCAAACACTAAGTAATAGGTGCTAGACGTCTCGGGGTTAGCGTAATGGGTGCGGCAATCCACTCCTGATGTATTCAGGTCGGAGAGTTGTCATCGCTAGAGCAGCAATGTCCTGCTAAATACACGCAGGCTTAGTTTAACCGCTATCACTATAGCCCATTAAAGTCCCACAGCTGGGCACAGGCCTCCGCTCTCATGGTCTTACATAATAGATTTTGATTGTTAAAAATCGTCGCTCAAGATTCAGTTGCAACAACGCAACACGAGAAAATAATGAGCTTGTAACGTTTATTACAAGTTTCGTCCTCGTTATTAACCACAGCTGGAAATAGGTGTCTTGTAAGGATAAAGTCCTGTCTTATGCCACCTGTATCCAATAGCTCTCGAACAGTGGATTTGTGGCGTTCGACTCCAATTTTAGGTGTAGTTCCAAGTTTACTGCTTTCTACCTCTTTCTTTTAATTTCCTTTTTCTTTTAGTGGGCGCTTTTACAAGTTATGTATGCTACTCTGTGGTCCAACTCAATGATTCAGATGATGAATGAGCCAACTTCGCGGAACGTGAAGGAACATTATGAGAAAACGCTAATGTTGGAAACGTGGAATTTGGACAGAGGAACTCTTTTATGTGCTACCTGAATGGATTTGCATTTTTGTGTCTAAACGCAAACTTGGCGTTTTGTAAGATTAACGCGTGTTTTTTATCCACTACAAGTTAGCCCTTGACTGGAATCTCACCTGATGGTAAGTGGTGATTCAGTCTAATATAGTAGCGGGATAACCTACTTAAGGGTATGGTAGTTATACTAAACCCGTACCTACCAAATAATCAGTTTATACACATCATCGTATGGGCACGCTCAATCACTTAGCGGTACGTCCTTGCCGGTGGTCACTAGCCACGACCGAAGCCTCCCACCAGACAAGAGCAGAGAAAATTCAGAAATTATAAACTTTCTAATTGACCCTGGCGGAGATCTAACCCGGGACCCACGTTAAGACAACGGCGGTCACCACTGCGCCAGGGAGGGTCTCAACATATAGCAGTACCTGCTTAAAGTATTTCTTAGTATATTTTATGAATCTGACTGTGACGTCGTAGCTTCTAAAGAGATAAACTTTTTTTTTGTTAGAGAGGTGACTTGATCAAAAGTGTTTTATTATGATTCGAGAAAATATTTTTAGCCGTTTGAAGATAATCAGCTCATTTCTACTTAATGAAGGGATGCAATCAAGTTTCACGAGACTGGACCGTACTGCTATCGCTTAAAGCAATACTTAAGCAATTTTACTCAAAATTACAGTTTGATATCACCGTACCTTGAAGTTCCTAAAATAAGGATTGTAATTCTAAAACACGAGAGTCAACTAAATTAAATAATATTATGGCTTTATGGTTTGGCAGTGTGGCCCCTGCGGTATTGAAATAACAACAAACTGCGTAAAAAGGAAACTGCTTATTTTTAGAAGAAGATATTCGACTTTCTCCGAAGACTCCGAATTTCACGAAATGTCCGTTCATCTGATTACCGAAAGTCTCTTTTTGTTTTAAAAATGTTACTTTGTACCTAATAGACGTGCTTCATCAACAAATTTACTTAGAAAGATCTCATCCGAAGCTGGAAACGAATTTATATGTAAAATTTTTCACATCCGCCTCTCCGAGCGAAAACCTATTATTCCCCGGAACCGTTTAATCGCTTCAGCTGTGGCCGGTTTTCTAGACTTTTTAAAATATATAAAAGGAAAAGGTGACCGACTGACTGACTGACCGATCTATCAACGTACAGCTCAACCCGCTGGACGAGTCGGGTTGAAATTTGGCATACAGATAGCTATTGTGACGTAGACATCCCACAGAAAGGATTTCTGAAAATTTAAGTAGGGGTGTGAAATGAAAATTCAACCCCTAAGGGGTTACGTCACCCCCTTAAGGGTAGGGGTATGAAATTTATTAAGTTCACGCTGACGATGTCATGGACAAAAGCCAGTCATTATAAGATGATTGTAAAAACATTATTTTAGAACTAGCTGATGGTGAATTCGTCCACGTGGTTGAAGTTTTTTAAATTACCGTGGGAACTCCTTAAATTTCATAAAATGGGATAAAAAGCTTATGGCCTTCCTCGGAACACAGTCTATGTCTGGCTAATGGCTATGGCGTAAAAGCGTAACAAACAAACAAACTCACACAAACTCACATTCGCATCTTATCTTATCTTACTAATATTATAAATGCGAAAGTTTGGATGGATGGATGTATGGATGTACTAGCGAATGCCCGCGACTTCGTCCGCGTGCATTGAGGTTTTTCGGTTCCCGCGGGAACTCTTTAATTTTCCGGAACAAAAAGTAGCTTAAGTGCTATTCCAGACTATAATCTATCTCTGTGCCAATCCAGCCAATTTCAGCCAGATCCAATCAGCCGTTGGCGAGTGATTGAGTAACAAGCATCCATACATCAATACATCCATCCAAATTTCGCATTTATAATATTAGTAAGATAAGATGGATGTATGGATCGCGGAATAGATCATAAAGGTATGGATGGATGTTTGTTACTCAATCACGCAAGAACGGCTGAACGGATCTGGATGAAATTTGGCACATAGATAGATTTTTTTATCCCGGAAAATTAAAGAGTCCCGCGGGAACCACAAAACCTCGATTCACGCGTACGAAGTCGCGGGCATCAGCTAGTTTATAATATTATTTAGGAATTAGGATCACCAAAGATTTTCTAAGGGCATTTATATAATAATGGTGCTAAGTTTAGTGTTGCCTTGGCAAGGATAAAAAGAAGATCCTTTCGCGGGATATCAAATTAAATGACACATTCGAATCTCATTGTTCAGATTTAAGTGGCATCACATTTTTCCATCTTTAAGGGTTACTATGACACATAGTCGGCTTTGCGTAGGATGGGCGGTAAAACCGCTATGATAATGATATGGTTAGTGCCGCCCCGACTGAATTTCGGCCTTGACAGCCAAACTTCTGACAGATTAGGTATACGGTAGAAATTATAGTGCACGTAGTGTATATACTTTTTTTTAATCCACTACAAGCTAGCCCTTGACTGCGATCTCACCTGATGATAAGTGATGATGCAGTCTAAGATGGTAGCGGGCTAACCTGTTAGGGGCATGGCAGTTATATTAAACCCATACCCCTTCGGTTTCTACACGGCATCGTACCGGAACGCTAAATCGCTTGGCGGCAAGTCTTTGCCGGTAGGGTGGTAACTCACCACGGCCGAAGCCTCCCACCAGACCAGACCAGGGAAAATTCAGAAATTATAAACTCCCAAATTGACCCCGCCGGGGATCGAACCCGGGACCTCCGCACGTTAAGGCAACAGCGCTACACACTGCGCCACGGAGGTTGTCAATTATAAGTATATATACCCAAATATAAGTGCATTTTCTATTTAAATTAGTCTTTGTTTTGTTCGACACGACCGGAGAGAGATGGTCTCAAGTAATACAGCTGGACAAAGAATCAACTGTCGACTCATACCAGTGCTGTTAACGAAATTCCTGAGTCATTCTATCGACCACTGACTCATCAACGTCCACTCCAAATCTTTGAACCTAGAAAGCTAAACTTATTATGAAGACAAGGACTAATGCCGGAGTTTTCAAAATTCTCCCAAAAGTGAAGCTGCTGACGATCGCTACTATAAACACTTTAGTTAATGCCCGGCATTCATTGCAGTTAAAATTCGAATTAACGTTGATGTTACCCATGGCATCAAAAACCTTCACGTGTTGAAAATAATAGTCCTAACTCTATCGTATAATACGCGAACGCATAAGTAACAAACGAACATTAATTTTTATCCTATGCATTGACATTTTAACTCCATCGGGTCGGTTTTGTCGCTCCATAGAATTTGCCAAAGTGAATATGTCCCGATCCGACTTTGTGTATAGCATCCCTTACTCATTAGTTTTAATGACCTACCCACTGCGTTCGTTAAAACAACTCGGCGTGCCAATTATGTAGCCTGTGCCAATTCGTGATCCAGTTTCCTTCCAAATGTCATTAAAGGTGGAAGCATACTCTATAAACGCGACGCGACCCTTGTAAACGCGCGTTGCATCAGGTTGCTAACGCAATGGTCAAGATCAAGATCAGGATCAATTCGATTTATTACAATACTAGACGATGCGCACGACTTCGTCCGCATTTCTTATATTCCAGCGAAAATATTATATTGTTAAATGAACAACGTACACAGGAAGACACCACACCGACTCCAATATGTAAATTCCCACCATTTATCAAAGAGTAATAGCTTAGACAAGTAGCCCCTGACTTAGCACATTTGCTCGCTTGATAACACCCGCAACCGATGCTCCGTTAACGACCACTCCAACCTGACCCCCCGTTTACCACCAACGTCTCTCCTGACATCCAATTTAGTTGCAGACCAGAAGGGGGGCGCAGGTCTTGGTAAATTTGTCCAACCGGATGAGATGTTTGAAATTATGGGCGAGCATTTGTCAAAGTCTTGCTTGCACTGAACGTAACCTTAGATGCTTGACGACATAGTATAGGAAACATACAGATGTGCATGTACGCCTTGAAAGGTCGACGTGTGGAAGACTTGCCGCTGCAACTGCTAGTGGCATAATGAGCATAAAAGTGCCAAAAAAGTAGGAAAGCAACAGCACACTTTTTAAAAAGATCCATTTATAAATCACCCCCTAGAATCTAGATCCAATAAACTTAGAAGTTAACTAGAAGTTAACCCAGGATAACTACGCCGAATGGAGGAGAACCAACTGACTTTGAAATGGTTCAGAAGTATTTGAACTGAAAACTAAGTTCTAACTGTTCATTAGAGCAAAGAAGAGAATGGAGACAAACAAATCGCGGAATTCTCAGACACGACTCTCGACTAGAGTTATATGGTCTTCATTGTATATCACTGTAACAACGTCCTTTCCAACGATTTCGGCGAGAAGCAACTCGTTTACCTTTTTGTAGTACTTAACAGAGAAATTATACAAACTATAAACACAAATACTAACGTGTAACAATCAACGCCCGGCGTCTTCACTGTAATTGGTTAAACTGCGGTCTGCGGGTAGTGCACATAAATATGAATCAAATATTAAGTAATAGTTGCTAGTACGAAGCTTTAACTTAATGGGAACAGTAACGCTCTAGATATATCCGGGTGATAAATAGACTGCCGGGGTGGATAGCCGGCTTTATGAATTGCTTGAGGATCCATTGCATTGATTTGTATGTACGTTTAATTACCCCATTAACCCTTATAGTCCAGTCATTTGGTAGTTTTACCTAGAAAGTTTTCCGGAAGAATGTTTTTTATAGGATCAATAGGTTTAGCGTACGAGCGAGCTAATTCTAAAACGCGCTAAAACTATTGATCCTACAAAAAAACGTTAGCACATAAATCGTAGGAAATTTTCTCTAGTTTAATTATTCAACAATACAATTTACATAACAATTTTCATCGTAAAATGAGTGACGGAAGTGAGTTATTGCCAAAAAACTGTTTTGGGCGCCATTTTTCCAATATGGCGGCGCGGGCGGCAAAGATACGAGGTGGCAAAGTGAAAATTCGGAAAGAGCACGTTGAAATCTATAAAATCATCAATTTTCACAACTAAAACTTTCCAGGAGTTTTTGAGCACCAAATGACTCGATTAGGCCACTGCCCTTTTTTTAATGGCATTCCGAACACGCGGTAGGTATATTCACATGACGATTCAAACGCACTATAAAAGTTTATCTGATTAAAGAAACATATTTGATTTAATTTGAAATGGCTTGGGTCGCAGTGATGGTAAGAGACCTGACGGGATGACTCTTGTTCCGTGGAAGCAAGGAAGGTCGCTTGTTTGGGATGCCACATGCGTGGATACGCTGGCGTTGTCCCACTTGCAGGTGGCCTCCATGACGGCGGGGGTGGCGGCCACTAATGCAGAAAGAGCCAAGAGGCGCAAATATGAAATTATAGAAAATAATTTCATTTTTGTGCCTTTTGGTGTTGAATCCATGGGGTCGTGGGGCGAAGATGCTAGATCCTTTTTTAAGGATCTATCTTCTCGTCTCACAGAGTCCACAGGTGACCGGAGGGCTGGCAGTTACCTCGGCCAACATATAAGTTTGGCTATTCAGCGGGGTAACGCAGCCAGCGTTCTGGGCACATTGCCTCATTGCAGCGGCATAGATTATATTTTTAATGTTTAGATTTTAATTTAGATTTAATATAGATTTTAAATCGATTTTTTAAGAAATTGTATATATTTTTATTTCAATGTTATATCAAAAATAAATACTTCCATAATGACATTTGAATTATTATTCTTTTAAATCTATACTTTAATAATATTGTAAATGCGAAAGTTTGGATGGATAGATGGATGGATTTATGGAAGTTTATTACTCAATCAAGCCAGAACGGCTGAATGGATCTGAATGAAATTTGGCACAAAGATAGATTTTACTCTGTTATAACTCACAGGCTATTTTTAAAGATTACGCGGGAACTAAATAACCTCTATCTACGCAGACAAAGTCCCGGGTATAAGGTAGTTCAAAATATATAAAACTAGCTATGAAAGGTTCATAATTTTACAGTTTGCTAGTTCCTGAAAGCAGTTTCTGATCTCCGCTCTAATCACAATGCAGTAACGGAGAGCTATGAATTATGAGCAGCGGACACAAAAGCGATTTCCCGAGCCGGGTTAAGTTTTAATTACATCCGCGGCCTCTGGGCACAGCCGGGTAAATATTTTGACCGGACTTGTGTGTACCTGAGGTTGCATATTTTATAATACCATCTCTGTTAACTCGAGGTTATTATACTATTAATGATTTTCTTAATGACAAAGTAGCATGGAAGCAACCGGCTTGGCATTTAGCAACCTACAAGTCAGTGCTATATTTTTTACGTAATGCATTGTTTATATTTTTTTATGTAATATTTTTCGGTTTATGAAAAGAGCAACTGCTGAGTTTCTTGCCGGCTCTTCTCAGTAGAATCGCTTTTCGAACCGGTGATAGATTTTTACGTCTTATCTTTAGTAGAACAAGTTGTTATACGTAAAATAAATCATTACATATTCATTAGTAGTATGTACCAATAACTACCAATCCTAGCTATAGATTTGATGGCAACGTCATATCCGCTTTAATGTCTACTTAGGCACTTATCTGCCTTTTGAACCGGCGGTAGAGCCAAAAAATGATGTAATTATATAGTAGAAAATTCACTTTTTATAAATTAATTGTCACACAATATTTTTTGCGAGATATTTTACCGTGGTTTATTGCCTCGTCTGATGACAGAAAGGTTGGCTCATTTCTTGCGCAAAGGATCAGCCTGGCTGTCCAGCGGGGACATGCACCCAACATTCTTGCCACCACGCGGGCTTGATTTTTAAAGTTATTAGGTTATCATGTCCTACATGAAATAAATAAATTACGTACCAAAAATAAATATAAAAATAAATATAAAGTTATGTTAAATAAACTTGAGATGAACCGCACCACAACTTCAATACACCCGGCCTATCTCATCCGAGCAATAGTTGTGAACTCACGAACTTAATCTTGCAGTTCACTCGAGATAAAACTTGCCCAAGAATTTGTTGGGAAGTTTGTGTGGCGAATTCATTCCGTTGCTGTACGCCTCGTCCGAAGCGCTGGAGTTATATTTTGATGCAAATTTGAAGTTGTCTGTTGTTGAGAAACGAGTAGCCTTGTTGCGACAACGCATAACAGTCGATTTCAATTGTTAAGGAGACCACGTTGAGCCATCGGTCCCGGTTATTATCACCAACATCTGATAATATAATGTTAGAAACCTATAGAGTTGAAATAGTAGGTAGGTACTCTTAGTCGAGTCGTATGCGGAACCTGGGAACCCACCGCATATCCCAAGATAACCCCTGCCATTATGTGATGAATGGAAAGGGTTAACGATCCTCTGCAAAGAGGAATACGACGCAAAGAGAGAGTTGCCATTCAAAATAATAATTATTATGTACTAACGAACTTCCCGCGCCTTTAGTAGAAATATCTAGCTTTAGCCCTTGTCTCCGATTAGGTATTTAACAACTAGCCAAATCAGTAACTTTTTTCAAACGTCAAAGTTCGACGCATTTTTTTACTTGAATCGATAGTTTGGACACCCCGTAAGAACATAGGTAGGTACACAAAAGTTACTTTCGCTATGCTATAAAAAAAAAAAGTATAGTAAAAATTTTAAATCAAGCGAATTTCGTGAGTGGGATTAGAATGAATTATTAATGAATTGTTAACGATGCAGCTCTTTTCCGACAGAGCTAGTGAGAGCTACTGAGAGCTACTGTTGAACAATTTGAAGACTAATATTATACGAGTTTCATTTCAAGCCCTAGGATATGTAAATAGTTAGATTTACGTTGTAAAGTATTCCATATTATTCCGGATGCACGTCCATACTACGGCCGTAGGCTTCCGGACCCACTTTACTACATTTCCTGCCGTACCTACCTACAGCAAATCGAGCAATCGTTTGCTATTCTCTCTTTATTTACGACTAGTTTAATTCAACGAATATCCTCTATTTAGATATCATTATAACGTAAACAGTTACCTGAGCAAGATAAATAGACTGAAATAATATTTTTATCATCATTTCCAGCCCCTGGGATAGGTTAATCTATACTAATATTATAAATGCGAAAGTTTGGATGGATGGATGTTTGTTACTCAATCACGCCAGAACGGCTGAACGGATCTGGATGTAAATTGGCACAGAGATTGATTAAAGTCTGGAATAATATAATATATATAGGCTACTTTTTATCCCGGAAAATTAAAGAGTTCCCCCCACCACCACCACCACTACAGCCTATTAACGTCCCACTGCTGGGCACAGGCCTCCACTCTCATAAGAGAGAGTTCCCACGGCAACCGAAAAACCTCAAATCACGCGGACGAAGTCGCGGGCATCAGTTAGTAAGTAATATTTTTAACCGACTCCCAAAAAAGGAGGAGGTTCTCAATTCGGCGCGTATCATTTTTTTTCTTTTTTGTTTTTTTTATGTAGGTCGGTGCATATTTCCGTGGTTTCTTAACCGATTTAAAATTTTTTTTTTCACAGGTTAGAGGAAGCTCGCGAGGTGGTCCCATAAAAAAATCTGCCTCCAAAATCCAAATCTTCAATCCTGATGCTGTAGGTGTACCGTACTACATGAAATCCTCAAAACTAGGGAGTTAGGATATTTTGATGGTGAATTCATATAGTAGGTATCAAGTCACGTGTATACGCAATACAACTCTGAGTCCCAACTCCTCAACCCTGATGCTGTAGGGTACAGAACTCCTTAAAAATAGTGATTCAGGATTTTTTAATGATGAATTCATAATGTAGGTCTCAAGCAACGACTTCATACTTAAACCCAAGTCCCAACTCCTCAACCCTGATGTTGCAGGGTACAGAACTCCTTAAACATAGTGATTTAGCATTTTTAATGGTGAATTTGGATTGTAGGTGTCAAGCAACGACTTTATACTTAAAACCAAGTCCTAACTCCGCAACTCTGATGCTGCAGGGTACTGCACTCCTAAGCCCTTAGAGTACACTAAAAAGTTAAAATTAAAAATTCGTTCCAAAACACCGACTTCCAAAGCCACTGTAAAGTAAAAAATAATTTTGATTTCTACACACTATGTTGAAGTCGGGCGAGTATAACAAAGATAGGCATAGTTGACACATCAGGCTCGCCCGATAGTAGTTCGCCTTCTGTGGCGGATTGTAGCGAGTTAAACTTCTGGTTTTTTCATTGTCATGGACTTCCGCAAAGTAACGCCTACTTCTATCCAATATTATACCTCAATCATCAATGCAATGATCTTTATAAAAACTGTAAAATTAAACTTACGAGGTAAATTATATGGAGCGAGCGTAAATAAGTGTAACCTAATCTAATTTACCTAGAAAATCATTTATTTACGGTAAAATAAACGATAAAATTAAATTATGCGGTTGTACGTGCTGGATATGATCGGTCATGACTCATGACGGATTGACGTCCCATCGGATTTGTTTGTATAGCCATATATTAATTATGTTATAAATATATAAATGTGCAAGTGTGTCTGTTTGTCTGTCTGCTATGATTTCATATCCCATTTGTTCTTCTTGCCCAAAAATGGACTCGCATGGAGAATGGAGAATCACACTCTAGTGCACCAAATATTACCTACAGTTTGCGAGCGAGTTGAATGCAGAGTAAATGTACCTATGTGTCACCATACATTTACTCCGCATTCAACCTGCGCGCGAAATATATGTACTAGATGATGCCCGCGGCTCCGTCTACGGAATGAAAAGTAGCCTATTACACTTCGACTATACCCTTGCAAGAAATTCGTCGCTCTGTTACGGCGTAATTGAAGGACGAACTAACAAACCAACAAACAAACACAGTCTCGCATTTATAATATTAGTATGCATTATGATAGGTATATGCTGTTATGAAGGTAGGTACTGCCAGTGCGAAGCCGGGTCATCTGGCTTATCATCGTCTGACTAATTTCATACTATTAATAGGCAATTCATTCTGTGTCCAAGCGTGGTGAGTGACGCACGTGTTTACTGGCTGCTGTAGCCATGAAGATCATTTTGCTCTCGCTTCTGTTGATTGGAGTCGTTTGTGGGGATGATGACGATTGTAAGCCGATTTTCTTTCTTTACTTTACTACCAAGGGGTATACTCCCATCGCTTAAAGCAGCGTTCGTATTTTAGAATTATAATCCTTATTTTAGGGACCTCAAATTGCGCGAGATAAAACTGTCATTTTGAAGTAATACTGCTTTAAACGATGGCAGTTACCCCCCAAGTATCTTAAAACTAATAATTTATTATTTTAACAGTCAGTCCATTTTGTTTTAACAGTCAGGGAAATGAACAGTTGCATTAGAAAACTAAAATCAAACTATCGGTGTTTATTGCTGGAACAAGTGAATATAATTAAAAATTAAAATTATTAAAAATTCGACTGCTCTGCCGTAGCCCGTATTGAATTACCTTTGAAATCTTATTCACATTTTTAATAAATGATATTTTTTGTGAATCACTGGATATTGAACTATAGTGTTATATATTTTTGGAATCTACTCATCATTTTCTAGATGATGATTATATAGTTAATCTTATTTTCGAATATTTTTTTTCAACTTTAGTCTTTAATGCGGGACCATGGTCACCCTATCAATTTTTTTTTAAATTTTACTAGCATAAGTCACCCGGAGTAAGCTAGGGATTCTAACGATACCTCATTTATCAAAATCGGTTCAGGCCTATAGAAGTTATAGTGGAATATACAAACTCACATACTTACATACATACATACATACATATACATACATACATACATACATAGGTACATGAACCCTGAAAAAATTATACTTACTCCTTTTTTCTGGCAATCGTATAAAAAAGAACTTTTTATAGCAAATGTATGCTGACACCATACATTTACTCTGCATTCAACTCGCGCGCGAACTGTACAAGAAAGAGACAAGAAAACGTAAAAACAATAAATATTTCATAAAATTAATACTCAGTACATTGAACGGTTCACAATCTTAACCGGTAGATTATAATATAACGTTTTTTATCTCGATAGATTGTAAACTGTCGACAGATTGTGAACCGTAACATACTGCTTACAATTTAATGCGTTATTTTTCGGTAAATTGTAATATATTAGGTATATTAACCCGTTCCCGTAATATAGTATTAACCCGTAAAATCCTGTAATAATTAACTAACCTTTCTGTCGGGTTAATATATCTAATATATTACAATTTACCGAAAAATAACGCGTTAAATTGTAATCAGTATGTTACGGTTCACAATCTGTCGACAGTCTACAATCTATCGAGATAAAAAACGTTATATAATAATCTAACGGTTACGTTGTTTGTCCGCCATGGACTCCTGAACTACTTAACCGATTTTAAATTAAATTTGCACACCGTGTCCAGTTTGATCCAACTTGAAAGATAGAATAGCTTACATCTTAACGGCCCGAACTTAATATATACTCGTAATTATAAATCACGTGTCACGTTGTTTGTCCGCGATGGACTCCTAAACTACTTAACCCATTTTAAATTAAATTTGCACACCGTGTGCAGTTTGATCCAACTTGAAAGATAGGATAGCTTACATCAAATCAAATCAAATCAAATATTTTTTATTCAAATAAACTTTTACAAGTACTTTTGAATCGTCAAGTGAATCTAAATCATCTAATCATCTTAATTTATAGCCGCAATATTATTTTATTGCAAATTATTTGTCTATTATTTGACATTCACAATTATTGATTTCCCATGGTAATTTAAAAAACTTATTCCACGCGGACGAAGTCGCGGGCATCAGCTAGTACTTATATAATTACAAATGCGAAAGTGTGTTTGTTGGATATTTATGGATATGACGTACCTATAGTTTTTTAGAAATAATGGAAATGAAAGTTGAATAGCAAATGCAGCGATCTTTGTAAAATATATATAGCTTTAGGTACCTATTAAAAAAGCACTAACCTAATACTTAGGGGAGTATATTATGGGAGTACAGAAGGGGACGTTTAAGAATTCATTATTTATTACCAGATGATGCCAACGAGTATATTATGATTGATTGCCTATGATAGCCTATACCCGCCCCTGGGATGCAATCTATATCTACCTACCTAGAAACCCAGAAAAGGTAACAGAAAGAAAGCCATACTATTGCATTTATATAGTGAGTGAAGTATATGGATACACTGAAAGATAACCATTAGCGGCTCAGTCACTGATGAATTTTAGTAACATCACCACCATCATCGGGTGCCTTCTTCTTCATCAGGCAAAAATATTTTCTGTATAGAACCGCATCTTTTACCTTTGAGTAACTTAGTCCTGTTCCCCCTTATGATCTTTATCCCGTCTTTGGCGATCAGCCCCACTAGCCAAATAAAATACGTTATAAATAAATCGTTAACGCTTTAGTGGAGAGATAAATAAGAAAATAAGTAAAGTTAGCGTTTTTAATCGCTTTAGCATAATAGAAAAAGAATAGACACGAAACGTATGTAACTTGTCTAGGGGGGCTGAAGCTCTCTTGCCTGCAAATCTTCCTTCCAAAACAGCTATTCTTGGGAATGAGAATTTTAGTATACTAAGTATCATGTGCAATTTCCTATTCCAGTGAAAGTGATCGACTCAATAGTACTGGAGGAGCCGTGCCTGCAGGAAGGCGGCAGTTGTACGATAGCAGTGGATTGTCCTCAGGGGCAACTCGCACCGAAGCAGGGGCTGTGCCCCATACAGCAACAACAGGGCATCGAGTGTTGCTATGGAGGTAATGTATACCCTACTTAAGACTTATATGGACTCAATAGTACTGGGGGAGCCGTGCCTGCAGGAAGGGGGCAGTTGCACGATATCAGCGGATTTTCCGTAGGATTTAACTCACACCGACGCAGGGGCTGTGCCCCACACAGCAACAACAGGGCATCGAGTGTTGCTATGGAGGTAATTAATATTAATATGGAGGATTTCGATGGCTTGATTGTAAGTGTAATTAAAAAAATCATTAATTTTGTAGGTTGTCCATTCTGCATGATATTTCTCCATTTTTTTTGGTTTGAAATCCAAATGAATAGTCAGAGCAAGAGAAAAATAGCATTTGTGTTGGCACATTCATATATAATCTCTCGCGCAGATGGCTAATCTTTGAGGAGATTAACTATTGCTTGGCCGAATTCGTTAGATTGGACATTGTTCATAACAAGATGATAAGTAAAATCAACAAAAAAACCTCTATCCTGGAGGAACCTTAACTTTTATCGGGATAAAAACTATCCTATATATTGACCCAGAGTATCAGCTACCGCTATACCAAATTTCATTTAAATCTGTTTATTAGTTTTCGCGTGGTGCGCGGCCATACAGACAGACAGACAGACAAATATTACCTAAATAAAAATCTGTTTTGGGCTCAATATCGATAGTAAAGCATACCCCGATTAAAATTTTCAGAATAGGTATATTAAATGTACAGAAATCTTCCAGTTACAGTTTTATTATAAGTATAGATTTTTAAGCATTACAAAAAAGTGTTTAATATTTTTAAAAAAATATTTTTCCTTTGCAGTTTCGATAAAAGAGACCCGCTGCCAAAAACGCGGAGGAAGCTGTATACCGCAAGAACGGTTTTGCAACCCGGACCTCACGTTGCACCGGGTCACTGACTGCGCTGAAGAACAGAAATGTTGTATCATGGTCTAATGCAGGCCTTCTAATAAAACCACCATTAAAATAATTTGATTGCAACGTTAATCTATTTTTTTTTAATTATACTACTCTTCGATGGTACCCGCGACTTCGGCCGCGTGTTTTCCGGGATAAAAAGTAGCCTATGACACTCTTCAGGTCCTCAACTATGCCCTTGCCAAAAATCACGTCGACCGGTGCTCTGTTGCGGCGTGATAAAAGGACAAACCAACGATCAAACACACTTTCGCATCTATACATAATTAATAATATTATTAACTAGCTGATACCCGCGACTTCATCTGCGTGGTTTAAGTTTTTTTGATTCCCGCGGGAACTTTCTAATTTTCCGGGATAAAAAGTAGCCTATGTCACTCTCCAGGTCCTCAACGATACCCATACCAAAAATCACGTCGATCCGTTGCTCCGTTGCGGCGTGATTGAAGGACAAACCAACAAAACCAAAATATTAAGTATGCGATATTATATGATGCGTAAGTTTGGATGTATGGATGGGTGGATGTTTGTAACTCAATCACGTCAGATCGGATAAACGGATCTGGCTGAAATTCAGCACAGAAATAGATTATGGTCTGGAGTAGCACATAGGCTTACCAAAATACCTGAAACCACGCAGACGAAGTCGCGGGCATCAGCTAGTTTATAATATTAGTATGATTCGTAAGTTATAAATGACACTGGTGGTGCCTTGTTGTTGTTCGCTTGGATATTTGACAACAATATTGTTGCAGTAACGGGATCAAAGAATTTCAAGAAGATTCGCCTTAGTGAAGCCGGGCCCCGGGGCCAGCTATAAATAGTTTTTTTTATCCACTACAAGTTACTCCTTGATTGCGATCTCACCTGATGGTAAGTGATGATGCAGTCTAAGTTGGTAACTGGTTAACCTGTTAGGGGCATGGCAGTTATATAAAACCTTATCCGGTTTCTACACGGCATCATACCAGAACGCTAAATCGCTTGGCGGCACATCGTTGCCGGTAGGGTGGTAGCTAGCCACGGCCGAAGCCTCCCACCCGAAACTATACGATTACGATTAAAATATTTCTAAAATGAATGCAATTTTACTGTCAAAAGTGTACTGAGTTTTTCACAATCGAGCTCGAACTAATCAATGTTATAACGTGCGAGAGAGAAGGATGATCAGGATATATCGCCACCTTAACAAAAAAGTGTTGCAGTAACGGGATCAAAGAATTTGAAGAAGTTTAGCCACAGAAAAGCCGGGCCCCGGGGCCAGCTATAAATAGATAAATCTTGGAAGTCCCTAATTATTAGTTAAATTGTTTAAGACACCCCCCGTACTGCGTTGGAATTACGAGTAAATACGGCGGAACAGTTTGCGGTTTGCTCGATAAGTTTTAATTCGGCGGAGCAACGCTCTCCATAGATCACGGCGCCTTTAATTACCAGGAGGCCAAGTTCTGAGAACAAAGCGTTCCAGATACACTACAGATCTTGCTATCTAAATTGAAGGTTACCACTCTTCCACGAATAAACCAGAAATATAACGCAGACCATTAGTTGCACAGTGCACTGTTTCTAAGTCATTATAAGATTGCAAACGCGGACAGACTATTTTATTCGCGGTGATAGCCAATAGGACGCAACTTAAAGCGCTATTATTTCAAAATGACTTTGAATGCAATTAAATATTTATTTATATATATTTATGCGTTTGTTTATTTATTTAAATAGCACTTACCTTAACGGTGAACTTCGAAGGAAAACATCGTGAGGAAACGAAGAAGAGTGTCGTGCTCTGTTATAGTAGACCAATCACGCCGCATCGGAGCAGTTATTTTAATTATAATTTTTTTAAATATAATATTTGATGTACAGAAATAGTTCAGTTTAAGTTTAGGATTTTGTAATAGTATTGGTTATCTGTAAACCAATCCATATACTAGACCAGCTTGGCAAACTATAGCCAAGGCCTTCATATTCCAAAAGGAGACGACAGAAGAGATTATATACTTTGTGTATAAGCAATGAAGGGCCCATATAGGTCCCTAGAGCATAGAAGGCCCGCAGATACTTCAAAAAGGCGACGGACAAATTGGGACCTTCAAAGCGACCTCTAAATGTAATCACGATACATACACAAAAGGGATAGGGACACTTTGAGTTGGGGGATTTGGTTTCAGAAAGTAATTGGTTTTTTAGCTTCTACCAAATTAAAAAAAAAAATTAAACTGATTGGATTGATCGCTAGGATATGGAACGCCATCCATTTCCTCAGGCTTCCATTTTTTCATCCGCTTATTGGTATCTTCAAATAAAACTTCTAGGTAAGCGCACTCCACCTTAGGCTGCATCACTACTTCCAGCAAGTCTGATAGCAGCCAAGTGCTAGTCTATAAAAAAAAGTTGACGCTACAAGTTTAGGTTACAGCAATCATGTTTTGAATATTACAGTTTAAATACTGATTGCATCTATACCTTTTATTTAGAAGGAAGGCTTCGGCCGTCGCTAGTTATCCACCATCTTACCCGCAAAGACGTGTCGCCAAGCAATTTGAAGTTCCGGTACGACGCCCGCACCGTGAAGAAACTGATTAGGGTTAAGGGTTTAATATAACTGCCTTGATACAGGTTGACCTTCTCAGATCATCTTAGAATCACCATCATAGACTGTAGGTACCATTAGTTACCACCAGGTGATATCGCTGGCAAGAGGTAAACGTTTGGATGAGAGCAGAACGGCTAAATGGACCTGGATGAAATCTGGCATAGACATACATTATAGTCTGGAATAATATTTGTAGGTTACTTTTTATCCCGGAAAATTAAAGAGTTCCCGCGGGAACCAAAACCTCAATCCAAGCGGACGAAGTCGCGGGCATCAGCTAGAAAAAATAACTACTATCTTAAATCATTAGTAATAATGAATTCTTTATGACATTATAAAAAGCATTAGATTATCTCATTCTGTATTCAATATACTCATACTTTTTAATGAGAAATTATTTTAAATTTAAGAGGTTTAGAAGTTTTACAACTGCACTATTACCTATTCTGTGGTTTTACACTCAAACAACGTTTAGTTTTCCAACATCAGGCCACCACCGAGGCTTCTCAACAGTGTAATCTTAGAACCAATTTAAAAACGATCAATTTGTTATCAGTCCAACCAGAAACTTCATTTACACAATCAAGAAAACCGATAATCCGTCGTCCAAAAATATTTTCCTTCCAAGACAAAGAAAGGAAAAAATAAGTGAACTACTATCATAACTGCGATCTCTTTGTAAACGAGGGAGGGCTATTTTGAGGGTTAGTATCAGAATATAGATCTCACCAATGCCATGATAGAGAGCACACCAACAACTTTGTGGTAGAGTCAAAACATGACGTAACATAAGAAACACCTGTATGTCCTACATGTTATAAGTTTATTGATAGAGTACAAGCATCGAACTGGGGTATCCTTTTAACCCATAGTTAGCTGGTACAGTGACAGAATTCCTATAAAACTTGTGTCCAAATTTCAAATATATTAACCCGGTGTCTCTGCAAGCGGGCCTGATTAGAGTTAAATCAAAATAGGATAATAATTTATAAGTTAGGTGCTCGAGATCCGCATCCCGATTTATTTTTTTAAATTCAAAGTCAACTCAAAGAGCAAATGACATATTTGTATTAAAATTGTAAAACTGTGTACATTTTTCGAACGACAAAAGGAATTAATTGTTGATTTTAACTACAACTAGACACTAGTACCTACCTACGGAAATAATTATTTAGTAATTATGATTTGGTCAGAGAAGAGGGTTGTAGTTAACGCAGCTAAGTATTTCCATCTATTCCATCTCACAATTTACACCATTTCGATTTTACAAATACTTAAAACTTGTTAGAATTTCTGACTGAAATCAAGGACATTGGTGTCCATTTTGATCTGACGTCATTGTGATTCAACGTTCGGATTCGATCCACGTTAGATCCACGATTAATTCTCGTACTAACTCGTCTGTAATTATGCGCCATCGGCCATCTTGGAAAGAAGATTTTCCTTTTCTCGGGATAATGTAAGTATAATGTTATTTATGACGATTACTAATTTTATGAAGGCTTTGTTTATACAAATAGCAAAATGGTCGTTAATTTGTTTTATGTTGCCTTGGTACATTTTTTTTTATAAATACAATTGAGATTGTATCTAATATAGGATTTTTAAATACTAACAAAACAAAACCCGAAGCAAATAACTAGTTAAAACTTGTATTTTAAGTGCTAAACATCCATTATTGACCTATAATTTACTTACTTTTTTTAACCAAAACCTTTTAAAACATATCAAATCTTTATTATTCAAGTATACTTTGATAAGTGCTTTCGATAAAACTACCGAGACCTTTTTGACGACCTCCGTGGCGCAGTGTGTAGCGCTGTTGCCTTAACGTGCGGAGGTCCTGGGTTCGATCCCCGGCAGCGTTAATTTGGGCATTTATAATTTCTGAATTTTCCCTGGTCTGGCCTGGTGGGAGGCTTCGGCCGCGGCTAGTTACCACCCTACCGGCAAAGACGTGCCGCTAAGCGATTTAGCGTTCCGGTACGATGCCGTGTAGAAACCGAAGGGGTATGGGTTGTATATAACTGCCATGCCCCTAACAGGTTAGCCCGCTACCATCTTAGACTGCATCATCACTTACCATCAGGTGAGATCGTAGTCAAGGGCTAGCTTGTAGTGGATTAAAAAAAAAAGACCACCAGAACCAGCAAAAACTTGGTGGGTGCTGTTTAAAAAAAATATTACAATTACATCAATGTGTAGATACTTAAGTAACCGCTGCCTTTACTGGAGCGAGTCAACTCTTTCGAGAGCAGGAGGAGAGGATGAGGAGAACGGAGGAGATTTTTGGTTGGTACCTACTTAAATCACAGAATACTAATTAATAGTCTTTCTAAAATATTATTATTGTGTACGATAAAAAGCCAGCACCAGCACCAGGACACAAAGTAGGTATTACCACAGATTACTTAATAGTACCTACCTACCTTGGTATTAGGTACTTTAAAAAACATTTCACCATAATCAGTGCAGCTGTTTAAAAAGTAGCAGAAAGACAGACCTTACACCTTACACAGCATTGGTCTGGGCATGTCTGGGAGTGTTGATTATTAGTTATTAACAATATTCTGTAAAACATACATAAAAATCAGCACTCAGAAAATAAGTAAAGTTAGCAAGTTTTTACGTACCTTTAGGGTTTTATCTATATTCTATACATTGGCCGTCGCCCCAAATTTGCGAGTTTGCGTACGTTAAATCTACGTACCAAAGCTAAGCTACTATAATATTACACACATTTTGTTTCTCAGAAAATAAGTAAGGTCTGGCGGCTCTGGGATCTTGCTCTATTATAGTACTATTCACAAGTATGGGTAATGGTTTTAATAACATTTTCCAATAAATACATCATAATGAAATAGCTATGTTGAAGTAACATTTTTTTAAATTTCTTTTCATTCCACTACAAGTAAGCCCTTGACTGCGATCTTATCTGATGGTAAGTGATGATGCAGTTGGTAGCAGACTAACCTGTTAAGGGTATGGCAGTTATATTCAAACCATCCCCCTAGTCGGTTTCTACACGGCATCGTACCGGAACGTCGTTCCTAGCTTTAGTTTTAAGATACCGTTACTGATTATCACCATTATATTTTATAAATAACTGGACGTCAATAAGTGTAGTGTACCTATATAAATTGAATAAATATTAATTGACTTTGACTTTGACTTAGCTTGGCGGTACGTCTTTGCCGGTAGGGTGGTAACCAGCCACGGCCAAAGCCGCCCAGACCAGACCAAAGAAAATTCAGAAATTATTAATTCCCAAAATGACCCTGCCGGGATTCGAACCCGGAACCTCTCGCGTTAAGACAACAGCGCTCAAGACTGCGCTAGAGAAATCGTCCAGATTTTATTTATTTATTAGTTTCAATGAACGACTGTAAAACGTAAGAAATGATAATATAATAAGTACCTAACATATTATTATCAAGCCACAATCATTTAAGAAGAGGTTTTTGTAGATTAACTTCCCACAAGAGATCCTCAACACAAGTAAGATAAGGAAAGATAAATCGAAAAGGCGCTGCATCACCACCGCAATCATTACTCAAGTCACAAAAACATTCCTTCCAAAAGTAGCGTCTGCAAACTTACAAAATCGTTTGCCTCGTTTATTTGCTTAATCCAACATTTAAACCAATTAATTATAGCGAACCGAGTCGGTGACGTTCAAGAAATTATTGCAAAAGTTTCCATCGATATTGTGACAATTAATCCATAAGTCGTAAATTATTATCATGAAAAATGCGAAAGTGTCTGTCTGTTTTTTTTTCCACTACAAGCTAGCCCTTGACTGCGATCACACCTGATGTGATGATGCAATCTAAGATGGTAGCGGGCTAACCTGTCAGGGGCATGGCAGTTATATTAAACCCATACCCCTTCGGTTTCTACACGGCATCGTACCGGAACGCTAATTCAGAAATTATAAATTCCCAAATTGACCCTGCTGGGAATCGAACCCAGGACCTCACACACACTGCGCCACGGAGGTCGTCTGTTTGCAAACCTTTTAAAGTAGAACTGTCGAACTGGGGCCATAATGCCAACGCCTATAGTAATACTTAAGCAATATCACTCAAATAGTCAGTTTAATGTTACATACCTTGACCTTTCTAAAATAAGGTTTATAATTCTAAAACCCGAAGGTCAAAAATAATGATACAATATGGCTTTATTCGTTGACAGTATGGCCCCCGATCTTGATTATTATTGCAAGGAATGCGTTATTATGTCGGTATTAAAAACGTACCTACTCATATTATAAATGTGAAAATGTGTTGGTTTATTGGTTTGTCCTTCAATCACGCCGCAAGAGAGCAGCGGATCGACGTGATTTCTTGCATGGGTATAGTTGAGCACCGAGAGTGACGTTTTTGAAGCGCGTTTTTGAAGTGACAACTGACAGCTAATGGAAGAGAATCGGCTCGCGAAATATTTTATAAGTACAGATTGATTTTTATATATTAATTTATATTAATAATAGGTAGCTGATGCCCGCGACTACGTTCGCGTGGATTGAGGTTTTTTGTAAACTCCTTAGTTTTCCGGGATAAAAAGTAGCCTTCCCCGGGATACAGTCTACACCTCTACCAAATTTCATCAAAATCGTTCGAGCAGATGGGCCGTGAAAGCGTAGTAGACAGTCAAACAGACAGACACACTTTCGCATTTATGATATCAGTATGGATTATCCGTTAGTTTCGGTTCTAGCGTGACGGGCTCGGCCGGACAAAGAGAAAAACCTGTCATAACATGCCTTATTTATGGCTCCTATCCAAATTTATTCGAAACTTTTCTATCGGATTCGGTTACGGTTACGGATAGATTTTTAATTCGGATATCGGATAGTTTCAGTTTCTGTTACGGAGCTCCGTAAAATCCCTAGTAGGTATACCTACAGCAACTAGCGAGTTAGGGCACCGAATGTCGGTGATCCCCCGAAGGCCACTTCGCCGGCAAGTGGCTCTTAATTTATTATACAAGGCCCGTCGACTTTCGACAGTTTCACCCAAATTCGTGATAAATAACACCCTCCCCTTAGGGGTCGGTTATAAATAATGCTATTGTCAACGTGTCCTGGAATTAGTAGGTACTTGGTGTTTATAATGTCTCAATCCTTGTGTATGACAAACATCATGATCCTTGTAATGAAATAATTCTTGAATTTGACATACTTGCTTTTTTTAAGTTAGCACTTGACTGCGATCTCATCTGATGGTAAGTGATGATGCAGTTTAAGATGGGAGCGGGCTAACTTGTGAGGGGTACGGCAGTTATATTGAACCCATACCCCTATATCGGTTTCTTACAATATTTATACCATCACTACAAATTTTGAACTTTTCATGTTATTATAGGTTTTCACTCCAGTGGCGTGCACATGGCTTGAAGCCAGGGTAGGCATTAGTTAGTCAGAATACTTATTTACTGACAGTTATAATGAAAATGAAGATTGACGTATTTCCATTTGGGTAAGCGGTGCTTTTATGCCTCTACAAACTGCACGCCACTGGTTATCAGGAACTGCTTATAATAATCCAAGCAAGAAATAATGTCAAATCATTAAAATACACGGGAGCGAAGCAGCGGATGATTGCTAGTAAAATATAATATCGTTAATTTTTCTGTATAACGATAAAAAAAGTTAAAATAATGTCTTGCATTATAATAATTAAAAGGGATTAAAAAATTAGCTTGGCACTCAAGGAAATCTCAAAAGAAAGCCACTCGACTGACTCAGTGGTCATAAGTCGATAAAATTAAGGGTCCTTGGATCTGAATCTGAATGAAAATTGGGGGAATCTTCTCATCAATCATCATTAGGGCAACAAAGTTTAAAAGGTCACTAGCGACGTGTCGCTTAGGGTATTAACGTCAAGAGTCTATTAACTCATCGTTTATACAAAATTTGAGTCATAATATTATTATTTACCTATTACCGTTGCAAAATATTGTGAGTGAGGTATCCGAAAAATGCATTGACAACTATTCAAATAAATATTTTTTAGTGATTAGTTTTATGTTGAATAACTATTTTAAACTATCGATTAAAGTAAAAAAATGCGTCGCACTTTGATGACGTCACTATTCAGCATTTCATACAAAATTCCATACTAACGCATACAAAGATTACTAAAATAGTAAACATCTAACTTGCTGACTTTGGTATATTCAAATAACATTGTCATACACTTTTATTCTTGAATTATTTTAGGACACTACCCCACAGTGTTTCATACATAATTTTTTCGCTACGCTCATATAAATCTAACATTATATTATAGGCTCATAAAAAATTTAATAATTAATTAGGTTACATTTTTCCTGTCTTGTCAGCACAGTGTGTTGTAGGGCCTGTGCGAGGCCAAAAATATTAAAAACTAGATGACCCTATCCGGATCTAGATACTTACTTTTCACTAAACTATTTCATTGATCACGATAATTTGCTGTGACCCGTTGAGGAAACTCCGCGTCTTATTTCTACGACTATTCATCAGAAAATCATGTGAAACGTGAGACCAATCTAGCAGTAAGTCTCAAAAAGAAAATAAAATTAAAACTAAAACGGAAATTGTTTGAGGCTCTGTATTTGATAATAAACCTCCAATTCATTTTTCAAAATATATTTAATGTAGTTGCTAGGAATCGTCCGGTTACAGTTTAATTAAGTTTAGATTGTTGATCACACACATAAATTATATAGGAAACTGCTTATTACTAAGTTTAAGCGATTAAGATGGAATACTCATGGCTATACTAATATAATAAATGCGAAAGTGTGTCTGTCTGTGTGTATTTTGATGAAAGGTACAAAGATAGGTTGTTTCCCGGGGAAGGTCATAGGTACGTCTTATCCTGGTGGAAAATTAAGAAGTTTCCGCGGAATTTAAAAAACCTCCTTAACTACACGGACGAAGTCGCAGGCATCGTCTAGTAAATAAGATGTACCTAAGAGGATAATGTCTCATAGACTCAGAGGCCCAGAAAAAGCATATAATAAATGAACTGTTATCATAACTTCGATCTCTTTGTGGACGCGGGAGCCGGGTATCTGTAATTACGCGCCATCGGCCATGTTGGAAAAAAACCTTTTCTTTTTTTTCAGGATAATGTTACTTTCGATGTTACATTTAGCAGTATTATCGTCGGCTGGGTTTTATTAATAGGGATATTGAAACTTAATCTAAATATTTTGAAGAAATGTAAGTAAGTTAATAAATTGAAAGCGAACAAAATAATATGTACCTATATAATTATATCTTCAATCTATATATTTTTGTATTAATGTCTGTCTGCAACGCCTTCACGGCCCATTTGTTCAACCAGCTTGATGGAATTCGATACATTTGCATTTGCATCCTAGGGAAGGACAGAGGATGGGTACTTTTTATCCCGGAAAATTAGAGGTCCACGCGAGAAAAGTATAATTTGACATATTGCATTTCACAAAAACTTATTACCTCTATCATGTACCTAAGTTATTTATATATTTTTGGTTATTCGTAATATTTCAGCTTTAAAAGAATAATGACTGAGCCAAAAAGAAAGGCCAGAAAATGAGGCCATTCAACCTATAACCGGGCATATTCATGAACATCCATCGTTATTATTTCACGCGTATGAGAGTATGAAAACATTGTCTGATCTCGTCCCAGCCTCTAATCATAATTAAGTAGCGGCGTATTATGAATTCATAGAGCGAAAAACGAACGCCATTACCCGCAGCGGGTTAAGTTTTAATTACTTCTACGGCCGCAGTTTTGGGTGAATAAATATTTCTCCACGGGCTTTATTTACCTCGCAAACTCTCGCAAAATTTTGTATTTTGAGAAATTTAAAATCTATTATTCTGGTCTGTGAGAACTTAGATTTTAATAATGAAGCTGTATTGTTTGATTAATATATTAATAATTAAATTTAAGTCAAGTTTCTGAAAGGAACAAAAAGAAAATTCTGAATTTTTCAAAATAGAGTCTTGAAACTATATAATATTGTATACTTAATTAATTGAAACGTTTAATTATAACTTAATACTGAGCTTAAAAGAACCTTGCCCAGCTCGACGAAGAATATGAATAAATAAAAATCATTTGCCGAAGGTTGATAGGTAAGAAAGAAAAAAAACCTTTTTATTCGCCGAAGGTGTCACAGATAGAGATGTAAATTTTTCGTCTGTGACATCGCCCAGATAGGGTATAGGTTAGGTTAGGGTATACATTGATGATGAAAATAGATTAATACTTTAATAATAAATAATGGTATGTGCATAAACTTAATCGTGTGACAACCTCCCTGGCGCAGTGTTGAGTGCTGTTGTCTTTACGTGGTAGGTACCGGATCCGATTCCCAGCAGGGTCAATTTGGGAATTTATAATTTCTGAATTCTCTCCGGTGTGGCCTCGTGGGAGGTTTGGCCGTGGCTAGCTTAATATAATAGTGATCTAAATAATAAGTGCACGGCATAGTATAAGTTTAGTTACATAAACTACGTGTGTAGTTTGGCGAGAAATAAAATTTTGTATTTGTTTGTGCATTTCTTAAAATAAATAAATTTTTAAAAAAAAGTTAGGTACCACCCTACAGGCAAAGACATACCGCCAAGCGATTTAGCGTTCCTGCACTGAGAAAAATGTCATTTTTTCTTAATCTTAAATATGGTGAAATAATCTTAAACCATGTGCGTTATTCTAAAATAAGTTGATAGTAATTAAATGTTATGCTAGAAACGAATTGTTTGGATATATAAAGCAATATTAGGATACTAGTCATCGTAAAAATCGGTCACATAAAATTACTTTATCCTTTTCTTGTAATAACACGATGTAATAGGAAATAATACACTTTCTGAGAAAATAAGATGATAGTTACAATTATGTTTATAATAATTGTAAAACATAAGGAAAGTGTTTCCGTATATTATAAAGCTTTCCTACTTAATGTATACTTATAATAAAATTGCAACAGGTCCAATTCTGTACATTGAAGATATTTTGAAATTATTTTTGGGAAGGCACTCTTCAATCGATACTAAAGCCAAAACTGTCTGTCTGTCTGTTTGTCCATCTGTCTGTTTCTTGGCCGCACATCACGCCGAAACTACTAAACGGATACAAATGAAACTTGGCACGATTAGAGTTCATACTACGAGGTAGGACATAGGATATTTTTTATCCCGAAATTCAGCACGGTTCCCTTGGGAGAGGGGATGAAAATCAAAATATATATTTAGTTGTAACTCCCTTATGCGGCGACCGATTTCATTCATCTTTTTTTGTTAGAAAGAAGATACTTCAAAGATTGATCCATAAAAATTTCAAGGTCATTGGTTTTGTAGTTTAGAAGTTACAGGCATCATAACCCTCAGTATTAGGTCCAATTAACTTCAAACCCGGAATGTAATTTGAAAATTTGAAATAATAGTCCTTGAATACCTTAGAAGTGTATTAAAGAAGTACTTTTCAAAATTCCACCCCCTAGGGGTTTAAATAGGGGGTGAAAGTTTGAATGATTCCGTCATTTTTCAAGTTGTAGCCATAAAACTTAGTACTTATTTGGGATTATGGTTAAAAATGAAGAAATACGTGTTTTACAGGTTTGGTAAATTCCGCACCTAAAAGGGGGAAATAGGGGACGAAAGTCCGTAATTTGATTTTTTTGTTTTTAGAAACTTAATTCGACGCGGACGAAGTCGCGGGCAAAAGCTAGTCTCTTATAAAACGCTGAAGTCACCTTGACGTAGTAATAAAACAATTATATGTGTAATGTAATTTCACTTATAGTGAATGCATCACATTTTATGAACCTAAATCATAATAGTATTATGTGAATCCTATTACCGAAACAAAAATAGGATAAAGTCCTCGAAAATACGATGACCGCAGCACGACGCGCGACGTTCGCGACATGTCTTAACTCGAAACTTTTCATTTGTGGCTTCGTCTATTATTTATATTTTATTCTGTGCTTCGTCCCCGTGGAGTGACAATGGTTATTATGGGTTATTGTGCGACTAGAGTTCATGTGACATTCTTTTCTTTATAAATAATAGTATAATATTATAAAGGAAAGAGATAAAATCATATTAGTTTTAGTTAATAATATGAATCAACATCAAGCCACTTGTGACTTGCTGATCAAATGGAACCTGACGGACTTTAATGAGCAATTTGCCGGTAAGTTGACTACTTTTAACTAAGTACAGATCTTTTTCTGAACTGGGCTTTCAACCTCATTAAGTTATTTCATATACCATGTTAGGTACCTATTCATTAGGTACTCATTGTGTCATGGAATACCGAAGTAGATTGTAATGCTACTTAATTGCTAATCACACTAATATTAAAGGCAAAGGTTTGTATGTGTGTAGTGTGAAATGTGAATGGTTACTCCTTCAAGCCTCAACTAGGTACTGAACTACTGAACCGAATTGGTTGAAATTTTGAATGGAGATAGATTTTTAAGGTGGGCTTAAATTACGCTGTAAACACTCACAATTCACATAGGTACAGTGTGGGTAGGTGGTTTTTCCGAAATTATAATACACAATCATGTGTATTATTCTGTCGCTTGTTTGCTTGTGTTTAATGAATATTTACATACCTAAAAAGTAATAAATGCAAACAAGCGGAATTAAGTAGTGATAGCCTATTGCTTCAGGTCATTTCATTGGACTCTGACTTTTTATACCTATGTGCGTTTGTGAATATTTGTGAAACATAGTGATGTAATCTGCATGCTGGAAAGTTCACTAGGAGTACATAGTTCTCAAAGGTGTGCGAAACCCACTAAGTATATCCCTCTCATTCTGAGAGGAGACCCGTGCCCAGTAGTAAATAGGCTGAGACAAGCAGAATTATTTATTTACTATTATTCTATTTTCTTTCCAGATTCAAAACCAGAGACGAGAGTGATCGCAGCAATTTTGCTGCTGGGTTGCTTATTTAATATTCCTCCCGCTCGACGATCCAAAAAAGACTGGCACGCGAGCCGAGCAGAGATACTAGACGGCTTCGTGACCCACGTCAAGAGTGAGGCAGAAAATTCAAACAATTTTGGTGACCGATACAGATGATGTTTATTTTCATTGCTGTATGCTAGAAACTATTGAATTTAATTTTCATTACAATGCTTAAGAAGTGAAACGTACAAGTAAGTCTTATCTGTGTTTTCCATACCAATATGCTGTTGGTCCTTGCCCAAACACACTAACTCTAATGCGAGGTAATACGTCTTATGTGTAATTAATTCGTTCGTCTCGTCGCGGTAACCGTGCGAAGTAGTTGTGTCCGACTGTTATCGCGTACAATATTTATTTTACCTGCGCTCGTCGGCCGCGGAGTACCTACCGCTTGGTAGTTACTATACCTACGGCCGGCCGGACGCGGCCACATAGCGAGTTCAATCGCAATGAATCAAGACAGCGCGCAGTATGCAAATAATAATGCAATGATGTTGTACGGGTCACAAGAAATCCAACAGGCAGTGATGTTAGTAGATGAGCACCAATACAATCAAGAAGACGCTATGGCGACGGAAGGCGACAGGGAAGAAGAATTATTAAGAACACAGAAGAGGGCAAGAAGTGATGAGGAGAGTGAAAGTGAATGGACTACTGTGGGCAAAGGAAAAAAGACAAAAGCGACAAACGCGACCAACTATCCAATTGAATTATACATCTCAAGCTCAGAAATTTTACCTAAACAGTTTGCCATAGCCAAACTTTTTAAAAATAATAACTTATGTGACATTGAGAGGGTGAAGTACATTAACCCATATAAAATTAGACTAGATATACCTAACGAGATTAGCGCGAAAAAAATAGAAAACTGCAGGGAATTTATTGATAGAGGATGGAGAATCTTTAGAGCGTTGGAGAAGGACATATCCTATGGTATTATAAGAGGGGTGGATTTGGACCTGCCAAGTGAAGAAATTTCCAAAAGTATTGAATGCCCTAACCAAATTGAATTAGCGTCTGTTGTGCGCCTCGACCGACGCAGCAACACAACTGAAAATGGATGGACTCCAAGTGAATGCGTTCGATTATGTTTTAGGGGCGATCAACTACCACCTTATATACTAGTAGAAGGTCTCAAAATTAAAGTAGAACCATATGTATTCCGGGTGTCACAGTGCTCAAAATGCTGGCGGCTAGGTCATATATTCAGAAGGTGCCCTTCCTCAAAGGTCTTTTGTCCAAAATGCGGTTCAAACCACGAAAATTGCGGAGCCACAACTTATAAGTGCGTCAACTGTAACGGGAACCATATGGCGATGTCAAAGACGTGTCCCAGTTTTATCAAAGAACGAAAAATCAGAGAGATAATGGCGGAACGGAACTGTACCTATAAAACTGCTTTATCGATTTATGAGCCAGTTAGAACAGAGAATTCATCAGATATACCGGAAAACCCCCCTTCACCTGTTTTTCCGCCGTCATCCAACAGACCGTCAAGTAGTAATGAACCTCCCCCATCTACAGCTACCACTTCATATGCACGTGTAGTAAAGACCAGCGCTACTATTCACAAGCCACCTAGTTCTCACGGCACAGCTAGAACAACAAAGCCACAGCGAAGGCGAGCTCAAGATACGGAAGAAAATATCAGGGATAGTGAAGATTTGCCCAATTTTAGAGAAAGAGAGGATCAATCGCAACCCAAAAAAACAATACCATTTTTGGAGCTTTTAAACAGACTTAAAAATATATTGTTTTTGCAAGGAATTTCCATGCAGGCAAAGTTAAAAAATATTGTGAAGTGTGTTTCCGAGTGGGTACTTTCGGCATTGATGGATTACGTATGTGACTGGTCCCTATTAAAAACAATTATCGAATCATTTACTAAGAATGGCTAGAAACCATAATACTCGTATACAACTGAACATTATTCAATGGAATGCGCAGAGTGTTAAACCTAAATTGTTGTCGTTTCAAAATATTCTCCTACAGGAAAAAATTCACATTGCTGCTCTAAGCGAAACTTGGCTAGACTCGAATACAGCATTAAAGGTAAAGGATTACAATGTATTTCGTAAGGATAGGGTGGATTCGTATGGAGGCGTAGCACTTTTTGTCCATAAATCTATTAAAGCGGAACTGTTGCAAATACCAGACATAAATACAGATATAGAAATACTAGGAATTAAAGTACATAACTGTGACACCATTCAAAACATTATTTCCTTGTACTGCCCTCCTTCGGCGCGTACGCATCAGAGAGAGTGGGATATTTTATTTTCAAGTTTTAAAAACAAAACCTTAATTTTAGGCGACTTTAATGGTCACCATACAAATTGGTCTAATAAAATTGACTCAAGAGGGATTCAAATCTATGATGCGCTTGAAGACCACTTATTTTTCTCTTTAAATGACGGTACTCTGACTCGAGTATCTCTAGTGAATGGTCAATGTAGGCAGTCAGCTCCTGATATTTCTTTAGTTTCTTCAGATATTGCATTGCGATTTTGCTGGAACGTTTTGAATGAATCACTAGGCAGTGACCATCTAATGATTAAAATCTCAACCGAAATTTATACTCGTCCTAATAGTTTTCCTCGACGTAATTACAAAAAGGCTAATTGGCAAGATTATAAAAATTGTTTACAGTCAATGTTTGAACATTTTAAATTTAAAGAGGATTTACAGACTTCGTATGACAATTTTATAGGTTGCTTAAATATAGCTGCAGACCTACATATTCCGTACATCAAAATAAATCCGAACCCTACAAACAAATTTTGCCCCAAGCCGTACTGGAATCCTGACCTCTCCAAATGTGTTGCAGAGCGCCGTTTGGCCCTATCGACATTTAGACGTAACCCTACACCCCATAATTTTGATATTTTACATGAGAAAATTCAAAATTCACAGAGGAAGATGCGCATTGCTAATGATAAATCCTGGCAAACTTTTTGTAACTCTTTAAATGAATCTTCCAACCAAAATGAAATTTGGCACAAAATGAGGTGGTTCAAGGGTCGTTCTTATCCTGGCAATAAGGTTGGTAAGGAAGAATGTGTTAAGCTTCTCGAAAAACTCACACCCGATTATGCACTCCCAAATAAACCTGCCTTTTCATCAAATAACGTATCTTTAGATGCAGAAATATCTTTGCATGAATTCAATAGCTGTATTAAAGATAAGGACACTACGCCGGGTAACGATGACATATCCTATTCTATGATTAAGAATTTACCTACTAATGGAAAAAATATTTTATTACAACTATATAATTCCTTTTTCGCTCACGGATTTGTTCCGATACAATGGAGGGACATTGTCATTATTCCTATCCCAAAACCCAGCAGAGGTCCGGATTCCCCGACATCACTCAGGCCGATTTCAATGATATCGTGCGTCTGTAAAATTTTTCATGGCATACTAATCAAAAGATTAGAGTGGCACATAGAAAAGAATAAAATTTTGTTGCCAGTTACCACCGGTTTTCGCAAATCTCGATCTTCCTTAGATAACTTATCCACATTAGTTTCAAGAACTCAGGTAGCCTTATCCAAACAGCTAGTCACCATCGGATGTTTTATAGATTTGGAAGATGCCTATAACAATATAGATATTTCAGTACTGCTACAGTCAATGGACTCATTGGGTATTGGTAACAAATCATGTAGCTACTTGTGGAATTTTTTAAGTGAGAGGAATCTAAAAATTAACATTGACAATTCCTATATGTGTAGGAAAACCGGGAAAGGTCTGGCTCAAGGGGATCCGTTCTCTCCACTGCTTTTTAATATTGCGACATCCAATTTATGTAAAAGTGTAAATACTGATAAGGTCTCAATTTCTCAATACGCTGACGATTTTGTTCTGTATATAAGCTGTAAAAATACCGAGACAGGATCACAGACTTTACAATTAGAAATAGATAAATTTGTTCATACAGCTATGCAAATAGGCTTACAGGTCTCACCAACCAAGAGTAAGGTGTGTATTTTTAGAAGGGGATTCAAAGACGTAACTGTTAATTTAACTATTAATAATTCGACACTTCAGGTGGTTAATTGTTTAAAGCACTTAGGTTTATGGCTAGATTATTCTCTACGGTGGAAAAAGCACATTAATGAATTAAAAGAAAAATGTTCTAAAATTTTTAACGTTTTTAAAGTGTTGGTAGGGCCTGGGTGGGGCATTCACCCGATCCATTTAAGAAGATTGTACATTGCCGTAGTACGAAGTCGATTAGACTACGCCAGTTTTATATTTGCAAATAGTTGTAATACACACTTGGCTAAATTGGACAAAATTCAGAACCAATATATGCGGATTATTGGCGGATTCATCAGAAGTACGCCGATCCATGTAATGGAATCGGAGCTTAACCTTCAACCTTTATGTACAAGAAGATACTATTTAGCCGGAAAGTTTTGGTTTAAGTCTGTGTCAACTATGGAAAGCGAGCTAGCTGATATTCTGAGCGAACTAAGCGCCCTTTGTCAGAATACATACTGGAGACGTAAAAATAATCCTTTACTAGCTTTAGTTCATGACGAATTCAAATCCACTGCATTCCATAAAAGCAAAAATTTAGAATGTTTCTCCTTGAATACCTGGATCAGCAATGTGGATTTAACAAATGTAGTTAGCACGGAGATTGAAACGATAAGCAGCGCTAAGAAGCGATACAATCCGTTTGTTTTAAAAAATATTTGTACACTTTACATAGACAATAAATATAACAATTATTATACCATTTACACGGATGGTTGTAAAGGAAGGGATGGGTCGGGCTTGGCTTTTTTGGACACTCAATCTAAAACATCAATAAAATTACAAGTTAATACAAATATGTCTATCATGCACATTGAATTAATAGCAATAGCAGAAGCTGTGGCATATATCGACTCTCTTGCGCCTGGCAACTATGTGATTTTTACGGACTCGAAGAGCGCCCTCCAACATCTTTTGAAGTGTACTAAAACTGTCTTTCGTGGGGTACCAATAGCATATAGCATCATAAAATCAATCCTTAAGATCTTATCTGATAAAAAGAACGTATGTTTACAATGGATCCCTTCTCACATAGGTTTGCCGGGCAATGAGGAGGTCGATAATCTTGCCAAGGAAGCACTGAATTCTGAATTATTTTTTGATGGCCTACCTTATTTTAGTGATTTAATTTTTTTAATGAAAGAGAGATATTTTAGTATGTGGAAAGAGCATTTTGACCAGAGATCACTTATCAAAGGCATTTGGTATAAAACTATCCAGCCATCCCTTCCTCGGTCGCCATGGTTTGCTGGTGTAAAATTAAATAGAAGCAACATTGTAGTTGCTTTAAGACTACGTTCCGGACACATTCCCCTGAACGGATTTGCATACCTCGTAGGTAAATCCGACTCGCCCAAATGTACTGAATGCGACGTAATTGAGGATGTATACCATGTCTTGGTCGAATGTGTCCGAATCGAGTTGGATAGATTTCATTTTAAGGCTAGGTTTAATATTGATTTGAGGGATTTGTCTGTATGTAACAGTGTCCTGGCTTACCCCTTATCAGAGGAGGCCAGGGCGCTGTACGAGATTTATAAAACATATGTTAAGCGTAGGCAGTGAAGCAATGATTTTGTTCCTATGAGGGTGTCATGCTCAATATTGAACAAACCCTCTTTAATAAAATAGATTAAAAAAAAAAAAAAATTAATTCGTTATAATTGATTGGATGTAAATAAATAGTAAGTGCTGCTCATATATATGTATCGGTAATAATTGAATAAAATATTGAATTTATGCTACTTATGTTATTTCTTTTGTATGTTGTCTCCAATCTGCGCCTATTAGAAGTGTTTATTCTCAGTGATTTTATGTATTTCTCACTTTTAAGGTTCTTGTTATGTTTTAAGTTTTCAGTTTCTTCCTCTATATTTATCTATGCTTTCCTTCCTCTTGAGATGAAAGGAAAGCATAGATAAATAGTAGGAAAAATAATAGGAAATAACTAGAGATGCGAGGAAAGCATTTAAAATATCAGGACAAATAACAGGAATAACAGGAATAACCTGAGATGAGAGGAAAGCATAATAAATAGTAGGAAAAATAATAGGAAATAACTAGAGATGCGAGGAAAGCATTTAAAATATCAAGACAAATAACAGGAATAACCTGAGATGAGAGGAAAGCATAATAAATAGTAGGAAAAATAATAGGAAATAACCTGAGGTGAGAGGAAGGCATAGATAAATAGTAGGAAAAATAATAGGAAATAACCTGAGATGAGAGGAAAGCATAGATAAATAGTAGGAAAAAGAATAGGTAATTACCTGAGATTAGAGGAAGTCATAGATAAATACTAGGACAAATAATAGGAAATAACCTGAAATGAGAGGAAGGCATAGATAAATAAGAGCACAAATAATAGGAAATAACCTGAGACGAAAGGAAATCATAGATGAATAGTAGGAAAAACAATAGGAAATAATTCGAGCTAAGAGGAAAGAATAAATAAATGGTACGATGAATAATAGGAATAATTCGTGTTATGGGGAAGGCTCACTTAAATAGTAGGAAAAATACTAGAAAATCACTAAATACTGTATACGCATCAGATTACAGCAATGGTGACATGTCATCATAATACACAATTATCAGCAGGAGCAGTAGCATCTTCGTACTTTTTGGTGATATCAGTATGCTCCGTGCTTGATGTGAATTCACGGTATTTGTGATGAAAATTTTTCTCAGTGTGTATACGGTGCCGTGTACAAACTGATTAGGGATAGTATGGGTTTAATATTATAATTCCCGTTCTCCTTATCTACCACCAAGTGAGAGCGCAGTCAAGGGCTAATTATTTGTTGGAGGAAAAAAAAATCTCATCGCACGTTTCACTCCGGCACCACAACTTTACAATCGTGCACTGTTGAAGATGATCCGGTGTCGGAGTGAAACGTGCGTTGAGAATAATTTGCAAGATTTGTGTGGCGTGGTTACTATCGCAAGATACACACTGATACAACATAGATTTACTTATTGTGGCGGATTATAGCGAATTAAACTTCCAGTTCTTTCATTATCATGGACTTCCGCAAAGTAACGCCTGCTTCTATCCAATAAAAATATATTAATTAGCTGATGATAGAGAAAAGAACATGAAATACTGCGCCATGAAAAAAAGTAGCAATAGTAACAAAAGAAAATATTTCGCATCATCTCAGCGTAAGCAAAACGTTTCATAATGTCCGTTTACATTCGAATGGGTCAGTCCATTCATCATCGTGAGCGTATCAAGAGATCGCCGCTCCCATTCAGTTAGCCTCGAGTGTTTTGATTCATATTTATGTAGATCTTGCCACGTACGAAGTCTAATGCTTGTGTTAAGTGCTAGGATGACTTTGGCAAATTACCTCCAAACTTATTGTCTTCAAGCTGTATCAACATTGAAATCTTTTGGATAACATTTAGGAAAGTTACGCAAGTTATTTTGTCAACGTGGCAAAACTTACTTTATATCGCCTGTTATAATTTAATAGCAATTATGTTTGAAAATTATTGAATGTCTTAATTTACAGGCGCTTAAGAATATTAAGGTGTATTAGGCATTGAAATAGTATAGGTACTAAAAAAATTCTACATCAATGGTATTAGGTAAGGGTTGGTATAGTCCATCAAATTTATATGGCCCGGTGGCCAAAATTGAAAGTTTTTTTTTAGATATAATAATATTATAATCTAATAATATCGTATTTGTGTATTAATCGAGACAAACTAAAATGTTTTTAATTTATTCCAACAAAAGATAGCCATTGACTGCGATCTCAACTGGTGGTAAGTTATGACCCAGCCTAAGATGGTGCGGGCTCAATAATTTTTAGGGTAGTTACATTAAACCCATACCCCTAATCGATTTCTACTTGGTATCGTACCGTAACGCTAAGTCGTTTGGCGGTACATCTTTGCTGGTAAGGTGGTAACTAGCCTCAGCCGAAGCCAGAGAAAATTCAGAATTTATAATATATTTCTAGAATGATCCGCTGTGTATCAAACCCGGGAACTAGGATCCTTGAATAAAATATACTAACAAGCTTATTATATGTTTAAAACTGTGATGCATTCATAAACGTCAGTACTAATTTTATCTGTATTTAGGGAGTGAGTTATATTATTTGAATAAAATAGTTTTGGAGTATTTTACTATAGTTCTTCCTATTGCAATTCTATCTCTGCAATATCCACAAAATATAAATCGCATAAGTGAAATCGAATGGAGCGTGGAAAGGCTTTCGGATTTCATTCAAGACCGACGCACGATGCGACGCGCGCCTTTGCATATTTATGATCAGTGCTATTTGCTGTTTCGAAACTTATTTGCACTTTGCAGAACTAATATTAGAACTTTACTTTGAAATTCTCCACAAAATTCGAATACAGGAATGTTGGGACATGTAACTTTGGTAGTGGAGCGAAAATTGAAAGAGTCGGCGTTTTGCTTCTACAAAAGCGAGACCGTACAATTTTGCGTACACGAATTACAAAAGTCTAGCCCCACTTGAGTTGTACGGAGCGGCGCGGCACGTATTGGCAAATATTTTTTGTGTATACTGGGCTCGTCTCGCAGTTCATCTCCTTGCCGCATCTATTAACATCATATAAAGATTTTTTGCCGCTGTGTGCCGCACCGCGCCGCATCTCTGTAGTGACTAGTGGGGCTAGATCTTGAAGTACGATGACACACTTTTATATGTACACAGAGTCGTAAAGTTGTAGGCATGACGACGGTCGAGATCAAGATCAGCGAAAGATTTCAGGTCTTGGGGGTTATGTTTGGTGTTGAAAGGTCTTTTTTCTGACGAGAAATTCTCAGAACTAGGTAGTTGGCGGTGTTTCATCCTCGTTCCTCGCAGAGTACATAAAGTCGTTGGTCCTGCGCCTGATCATTCTCCGGTCGTGCCAGATTTTTTGTCCCATCGGACTATGAGAGTAAAGGAACAGAGAGTGCACCTGTGTATGCGCACACACTTGTGCACTATAATAATAAACAGACTTTTATTTCAGATCATAGAATCCATATAAAGTGTTAGTAACAATTTATCTAAAAACTATGTTAGTAATAAAAATAAATTCACACATTCATAATTGATTAACATTTTTTTATAATATCTCCCGCGCAGATGGCTAATCTCTCTGGATATCGCACCGTGGCCAAAATTCAGTCGGGAGGACATTATTTTAATATTGTAAGTATGCGAAGAAAACATTCAATGTTGAAAGTTAACCACGTAAAAATGTGTACCTACCTTTGCATGCTGGTAGCTTGCAATGTGTTGCATTTAAAAAAGACCCTTTTTTTAACATAAAACATATTCTAAAACTAACACTAAACTTATCAATATATATTTTATGGTAAAAATATTCCAAAAACTTATATCTCAAGCTCACTCAGCGTGAAAACTTCCAGATTTTATTCATGACCTGAGCTGCGATAACACATGTCTTTGGAAATTTATGACCTATAATAAATATTTTCACGCTTTAAATATCTAGAAAATAACAAAATAGTTTTATGAAATAACAAGAGCTGATCAAAAATGAAGACATTTTTGAAGACAACGTCTTTTAGGCAATTTGGCTGGTGTAGTGTTAAGCGCTATGCCATTTAAGTTGAAGGACTAAGGTTCAATTCCCAGCAGGAGAAATTAAGGAGCTAATATTTTTTTAAATTATCTGTTCTGGTCTGGTGTGAAGCTTCTCCCGGCAAAGTTATGCTGCTAAGAGATTAAACCATGTAGAGCGAAAATGTTGAATAGAGAGTGGAGATGAAGCGTTCCAGTATGACGCTGAGGAAATTGTCATCTTTATAAAACTGCTATACCTACCCTTTCCGAGTTAATCAACCTTTAACTTAGACTGCTCTATAAGAACTAAATTGTGAATTTAAAAAGGCTAGACTTGGTTTTTAAGAAAGTTTAATATTTCAAGCACAGTTTATAAACTAGTGACAAAAGTAGGTATAACAATTTCAAAAATTAATAAAATAGTATTAAACATAAAGCAAGTAATACACTTTAATATTTAAATTGTTTATAATAAAGTATTACATACACATGTTCCATACTTCCGGTACACGTAAAATATAAAAAAATAAGTACATAAAAGTGACTGGAGTGGTAAAAGCTTCCAGCGACGATATAGGATGCGATGTGACTTAAGATTTATGATTCATATTGCGTACTTGAGTCGGTACCTATATTGAGACTTTTACTAGTACTATAGATACATAGACTATACTATTCCGATCTGAATCACTCAGGATTCAGAGTTCAAAACTACTTATCTTTACTTTCTTCAGCGCTAGAATTCTATATAGGTCTTGGGCTCCTCTACCATTTTTTTTCAATCGGTGTCCTTTCGTTGCAGTTTCAATCACCAGATTGAAAATGCAAGGCGTTCGCTTGATATTGACAGTATCATAGTTCCTGCAAGGTGCAGACATCCTTTGTGGGGTCGAGTGTAGGCATTTAGAACATGGTTCCAAAAGAGTTTCTGGATTTGCCATTGCATACATTTAAAGACTGTGCTAAATAGCATCTATATATAGTCGAGGTTCAAAGTTGCATAGAACTGCTTCGCATTCAGCAAGCAAGCAAGCAAGCATAAATTATTATTTAAATAGTGTAATTTTGTGTATTTTTTTTAACGAAAAGAGCTAGGTTTCTTGCCGACTCTTCTCAGTAGAATCAAAAGTAGCTTCTGAGTAGAGTTATGTTTGTCCTATCGATATCCTAACAAAAGTTCTGTTATTTTTATAAAAATAAGCTGCAATACACAGACACTTCATTACGTCTTCGTTTCAAACCAAATATATTGGTATCGGAATATTATATCGCCCCGCATATTGCATACAGGTCCCGATAGCAAATATATAGGTCATAAATATGCAGAGGCAAGGCCCGTATCGCACGTCGGGGTATTGAATAAAATATGAAAGTCTTTCACGCCCTATTGGGTTTCACTTATGCAGTTTATGCTGAAACCTAAAATATCGATAGAATCTTGAGTGAAATCTTTAAATTACCGCCTGTTTAAATGCAAATGATACGCGTGCATTTATGCATTTTAAATATTACAGGCGCTTTGTTTTTTAGGGTAGTGTACCAAAAAGATAGGTTTGCAACCCTTATGGTGCGAATATTTCTGTCCGGTCAAATTTATACCTTTATTTTAGTTGCTTTTTACTTGAAATTCTGAATAGTTTTAAATTGTACCAACAATATTTTTACTTTTTCTTTATTTGAGACGCTTTCAAACCCCAGATTTTTAAAAAATCTTACTTTTCCGTAGTTTTTATCGAACGATTTGTAATTCAGGTGAGGTGAGTGGCCACTTTGGGACTTCTTGTTTCGTACCACTACAGTCCTTACACTACTACACTACTTAGACCCACCACGCTGCTCCACTGCGGGTTGGCGGGCTTTAATGACTATTATTATCTTAGTGATAATAGCTGGGACCGACGGCTTAAATTGCTCTCCGAGCCACGGGGGTGAAACACTACCAACTTCCTAACTCCGGGCTAGTACCTACTGAGAATTTCTAGTCAGAAAAACCCAATACTTAATTATGTTCCAACCCGGGACTCGAACCCGTGACCTCATCAGCCGTAGTCAAACATGCTAACCACTAGATCAACGAGGCAGTCTGGGACGCCTTCTAGTAATGTTATATTTCCTTGGAAGTATACCGTATCTACTTAAAATGCAACTCTTATTTTCAATGTTTGTATCTGTTGCTTTCAGAAAGTTTCCTGCAGTCTGCCGGATAGAATAATTATGTTTGCGAACTACAAGTTGAGATTCTTAATTCGTTATTGGGCAAGATCTTCGTTCTTTGAATGCAAATTTTCTTAGAACTTTATTGTCTTTTGAATTAAATTATATAGGTAACAAGCTTTACCATACTTTCAAGAGAAATTTAGTCATGATAAGGTATTTTTGATGAATTCTGGATAGATTTTGAAGAAAAGAAGATACAAAAAAAACAAAAGATACTTACACGCTGAATTGAGAAACTCCTCCTTTTTTGGAAGTCGGTTAAAAACGAGGGGCAGAAACAACGTAAATCAAACAACACGAGTATCCAGCTGGTAAAATTAAATTTTCATAAAACTTTACCTTCACTTCAAAAATGATTTTAAGAGTTTTTGAGATGAATGCACCCGTTCATCATGCAATACCGTACAAGCTTAAATGTTAAAATATTTTGATGTTTTTGAAAAGTATGAAAAGCCTCATAGACCCTATTAGACACACGGTTTTAAAATAAGTAACTTTCTTGATGAGAACAAAAAGAGTATGGCGCGTCTTCGTGGATTTAACCTCTGATTTACCACAGAAACTCATAAGGTATCTAACCTTCAGTTAGATACCTTATGAGTTTGCTAGAAAGTATACTAGAGATCCATTGAAGTATAGCTCTATTAATATAAAATTCCAGCAAATTATACGAACCTACTGGACAATGATAATATAGGAGGATAGCAGTAATACGGCAAAATAAGCTTCAGAATGAATTCTGTTCAGAGTAAAGTTCGAGAAAGAGTTGGCCAGTTCAACTATTGAATGAACGAAATTCAAGAATTATTTTTGTAGCCCTGCAATAACATCTCTAGACTCGTCGGTCTTTTCTGTGGATTATATTTTAGAAAAATATTGTTTTTAAATCATTGACCAAGCGAAGTGAGGTTCTGAGTCTGCTTGGGTTAATTTCCACTACTTGTTAATCCATCCATCGGTCACAGTCTGATTATTTCTGAATTAGTTCTATAGCATCAGGCCGAGTAAATAAAAAAGAAAAAGCATCATAATATTGCTATAATTACTTATTACAATTTATAAAATAATTTATTACTGGCGCGCACGGCTTCTGAGTTAAATAGAACTAACTTTTTGCCAAAATGTTAAAATTGTACTGATAGCATAATGATAGCGCCATCGCGCTAACATAGAGAAGATTTGGCCATCCAAACTTAGCGAAATCTCAGTTCAGAGTAACCCACTAGAATATTTCTTTGGTCATTTCGAGTGGATAATTACTCCAAGTGGGCGTATAGAGGTCAGCTTCTGCAGCTCTTGCAGTCATAGTCAACAGCTTCAAGCTACCGTTGATAACTGCTGCCAACTATCCGAAGCAGTCGCAACTGCACGAGCGGTTCCATGTATGTGTATACGTAGAAGACTGTAGTTCACTATATGCACTCGCAGATTGAAGCAGTCAGGATGGACTGCTTCAAGCTGCGAGTGCTGCTGTGCAGCTGTCCGTGTATGGCCGGCTTTATTGGGAGAGTGGCACTGTTTTAAACTAGGACAATTCTTATCCAAGTAAATAAATAAATGGAATGAAAAGTTCCGAGCTGAACATAGCTCAAAATGCAAATAATTCAATCTTCAAGCCGTAGTCTGCAAACACAATTATTATTCCCGACAAACATCAAAGAAACTTCGCGAATGCGAACGCAAACATTTCGATACAAGAGTTACACTTTCAAATAACTTCAGCTCTGTTGACTGGACGGAATGTAATAAAGATTTTTTAATATCCACTACAAGTTAGCTCTTGACTGCGATCTCATCTGATGGTAAGTGATGATGCAGTCTAAGATGGTAGCGGGCTAACCTGTTAGGGGCATGGTAGTTACGAGTATATTAAACCCAATCGGTTTCTACAGGGCATCGTACCGGAACGCTAAATGGCTTGACACGTCTTTGCCAGTAGAGTGGTAACTAGCCACGGCTGAAGACCAGGGAAAAATCTGAAATCATAAATTCCCAAATTTACCCTACCTGGGATCGAACCCGGGACCTCCGCATATTAGGACAACAGCGCTCAACACTGCGTCAGGAAGGTCGTCAAACGATAAAAATGGTGCATAAATTCCGAACGAATTGCAGGGAAAGTTTAAATGGATTGAACTTTGTGAAAGCCAATTATGGATGAACCGGCGGTATGAGGACCGTAGAAATGTAACTTAGAACCTTTGAACCGTAGAATGCAATTATTATGAAAATTAAAGTGTCTGTCTGTTTATCCGCTACGCTTTTACGGCCCACTACGCTATGCTTTATCAGTGAAGGAAACAACGTGAGGAATGAATACATTATACCTACACAGTGGAGTGAACAGGGCTTAATAAAGCTAGAGTAGGCATTACTTAGTCAGAATACTTATTTACTGACTGTTATAATGAAAATGAGCGTTGACATATTTCCATTTGGGTAAGCGGTGCTTTTACGCCTCTATGAACTGCACGCCACTGCCTACACCTGCCCAAGAGCTCTTCATAATGTTCTCAAACCTGTGTGAAGTCTGCCAATCCGCAATTTGCCAGCGTTGTGGATCATGGCCTAACTCTTCTCAAGTAAATACCTACGCAATGAGGGCTACCGTTTTTATGCTCACTTACGAGTAAGATCCTAAAGTATACCTGAAAATTCGGTAAACAAGCATATTTCTGAAAAAAAAACCTTACCTTTTTGTAAATAGTAAACATACAGGAACCAGGAAAATAATAACCTCTGAATTAGTTGCTCTTTCAGGCCGCTTATTTTTGTACCTCTTTTTTTTCTTAGCTCCGTTTTCAAAGTACAGGGTACTGGCATTCATTGACACGTATCTTACATCTTCCATAATTAATCGGTTATCGCTAAATATTCACATCATTAACTATAATAGACTCGCGATAAAAGCCCAGTGATATGTGACATTTCGGAGACCTCACTCTACACTAGCGCCCCTAGCGGCGAATTTAAACGCGGTAGCCCCCATTTATCGATATACGACAAAAATATACATCATAGTTACAATACATGCATACCTACTGCGCTTTCTCAATGATTTGGTTCGTAAAAATTCAGGACTAGACATTTTCCACATCTCACTGATCTGGCTTACAAGTATGATAAAAAGGTAGTTTTAATTTCATTTATATTGTATATTTATGTTATTGTTTGTTAATTTAATTTAATTAATAGTGTGTTTTTTATTGTTTTGTATTTTTAGTGCTCTTTTTTGTTATGTATGTGTAATTTTAGTACCTACCTACCTAAATTATATGTAATATTGTAGCCTGTTAAGACAATATATTGGGAAACTGTAATGTCTTATCGGGTATGTCCTACTAATAAAATAATAAAATAATAAAATAATATAATAATAATAATACTTAGTTTTATCTTAACAGATCCTTACCTTTGAAATAATAATGACTAATGAAAGCCAAATGGCCTCAGGTTACGTTTCACAGATCATAATAGCACCTTTGTTGACATATGGACGTGTTGCCGCGAAGGTTTAAGGGCATAAGGTCATGCCCCATTTCACTTTGCTTTCATTAACTATGCCGGGACCACTGCATAATAAATTCATATACTTGATATTATAAATGCGAAAGTTTGGATTGGTAAATGTATGGATGGATGTTTGTTACTCAGTCACGCCAGAACGGCTGAACGGATCTAGATGAAATTTGACAGAGAGATAGATCATAGTCTGGAATAACACATATGCTACTTTTTATCCAGGAAAATTAAACAGTTCCTGTGGGAACTAAAAAACCTCAATCCAAGCGGACAGTGTCGCGGACATATTTTTAACCGACTTCCAAAGAGGGAGGAGGTTCTTAATTCGGCGCGTTTTTGTTTTTTTTAATGTTTGTCGGTGCATATCTCCGTGGTTTCTGAACCGATTTGAATTTTGTTTCTATCAGTCTTTAGAGGAAGCTCTCGAGGTGAAGACGAGAGAGAAGAGAGAAGAAGAGAGAGAAGAGAAGAGACGAGAGAGAAGAGAAAAGACGAGAGAGAAGAGAAGAGAGAATACCCAAATAGCTTTTACCTACTCAGGCAAATTGAACCTTTAAGCCTTATAATATTACTAGCTTTTGTCCGGACTTCATCCGCGTGGACAACAAAAATTGCAAACCCCTATTTACCCCCTTAGGGATTGAATAAAAAAAAATCTTTCTTAGTTGACGTCATAATTGCTATCTGTATGCCAAATTTCAGCCCGATCCGTCCAGTTTGAGCTGTGCGTTGTTATATCAGCCAGTCAGTCAGTCAGTAAGTCACGTTTTCCTTTTATATATCAAGACTAGCTGATGCCCACGATTTCGTCCACGTAGAATAAGTTTTTTTTATTCCCACGGGAACTGTTCAATTTTCCGGGATAAAACTACTACTATACTCATGCAAAACCACGTCAATCCAGTGCTCTTTTGCGGCGTGATTGGAGGACAGATGAAGGACAAACCAACAAACTAACACACTTTCACATTCATAATATTAGTAGATACAATATCACAAGGAGGTCCTGACCTCCTACTTAAAAGGCTAAATTGCTCACAACGCCACCAATAAAAATCTATCCATTTTCATACTACTAGTGTAGGTACAATGCTGCGCGGAAGTCTGAATGCATACAAGAAATGTGTTACAGCAATGTGCTCCATCGAAGTCGATTTCTCTGAACGTTGAACAGTCGTCCATTTTATACCGATTACCTATAACTGTAATCGGCATCGTCACATCGGTAGTAAAAGAGGAAACGTTTGTGCTATAAAGGAAATAAGGAATATCGATATTCTTTTATCGGTCAATCGTTTATTGTATTCTGGACTCTGATCCTGGGGGATAACTAACAACGCTCAAAGCAGTATTAATTCAAAATCACAGTTTTATGTCACGTACCTTGACATCCTTAAAATAAGGATTATTATTCTTTAATACGAACGTCAACAAAATTAAAACAACACGGATTTAAGCAATGGTAGTAGGTATACCCCCTGAAAACTGTAATAGCGCAATAACCCTCCGGCAATAGTCAGTATTTTGTGACTGTGGGGTTATTGCGCAGCATTCGCGTGCTCTTTTAGATGTATCTAGATTGTAATCAGAAATCACCTTCAAAGATGGAAGTGAGGATGCAAGTTTTTTTTTTATTTCTTAGCCCTTGACTGCGATCTCACTTGATGGTAACTGATAATGCAGTCTAAGATAATAAAAGGATAACCTGTTAGTGGTACGGCAGCCCCTACAATCGGGTCTACTCGGCATCGTTCTTGAACGGCTTGGCAATAGGTACATCTTCAACGGTAGGGTGGTATCTAGCCACGGCCAAAGCCTCCCACCAGAAGGCCAGAGAAGATTCAGAAATTATAAATTTCCGATTTACCCCTATCAGGTATCGAAACTGGCACCTCCTACTTATAAGACACAGCGCTCACCACTGCGCCATGAAGGTCATCAAAAATACCGGAAAATCAATGAGATCCCACAGGATTTTTTAAAACTAAAATCACATACATCAACATTTTAATAATTATTGAAAAATTGTGGTTGATCACTACCATCCACGCGGAAGAAGTCATGGGCAGAGTGATGGGCAAATCAATCAATTAATATTTTATTTGACGTCCAATCTATATATATTCTATACTTATATTATAAATGCGAAAGTTTGGATGGATGGATGGATGGATGTTTGGAACTCAATCACGCCCGAACGGCTGAACGGATCTGGATGAGACTTGGCACAGAGATAGATTTAGTCTGGAATTACACATAGGCTATTTTTTATCCCAGAAAATTAGAGTTCCCGCCGGAACCAAAACTCAATCTACGCCGGTGACGTCGCGGTCATTAGCTAGTAATATATAAAACATGATGCTAATAATCAGTAAGGTATCTTAAAACTAAAGCTACGAGGGTTCCAAACGCGCCTTGTTCTGAGAAGAGACCACAACAAATCAGCTGGTTTGTTTTAAATATCACCATCTCACAAATCATCCTATCAGAGCCGTTAGAGTCAAATTATTGCCACGCTTCCAGGTAATTTCTTAAAGCATTTAGTTGTCTATGAATGGATCTCATTCAAACAACAGGAGCGGCAGTAATCAAGGATCAAAGCGTCCATGTGAGTCATGTTGTGACTATGCGTAGGTGTTGGCACATTGCTGGCCATCACACGTCCCATTGCACTTGACTCGCTTCTAACGTGCTGAGTCATATACGAACACAAATACAAATGTTCTTTATTCAAATAAACTTAACATATTATGCTTTTGAATCGTCGAGTTAATCTACCGTGTTATCACAGTGATAAATGTGTTAATAAACTAAATATTTCTTATTTTTAGAGTTCCTTAATATAACCCACGCAGACAAATTCACGGGCATCATCTAGTTGTCTATGAATGGATCTCAAACAGGCCTCGGGAGCCACAGTAAGCAAGGATCAAAGCGTTCATGTGAGTCATAACATGTGACTATGCGTAGCTGGTGTTGGTACATTGGCGGTCATCACGCGCGCCATTGCGCTTAACTCGCTTCTGACGTGCCGAGTCATATAAGACCATAAATTCAAATGTTTTTTATTCAAATAAACTTAACATGTGCTTTTAGAACAATAATAAATTAAGGTTTTTCTTAAAGGCTAAGTTGCCCAGTAGTTTGAACAAAAAATATAAAAACAAGATAAAATAAGCTTTTGAACCGTTGCGTGAATCTACCGTGTGTTCAGTGTTGAATGTGTTATTAAATTAAATATTTCTTATTTTTAGGGTTCCATATAAAATTCAACAGTCAATTCAGAAATTAAAAATTCCCAAATTGACTCTGCCGGGGATCGAACCCGCGACCTCCGCACGTTAAGAGAACAGTGGTCAACACTGCGCCAGGGAGGTCGTCGAAAGTTTTTCTTCAGAATACTTACTAAATCAGCTCATAATAATTTATACAAAAAAGACTTGAAAGATACCTAATTGGAATCATAATTAACATTATTATTCAAAACTTGAAACACCGTAGGTACTTATTTATCTGAATATTTTATTCTTGCTTCATAAACTTTCACAAAAAGTGCTATTTAAGAAAAAATATATGGGCCGTGAAATAAAATAAACACGCGCCGTTACGTTTAATTTCATCCCGTATCATTAGACTGAACACCTGGAAGCCGTAAGCAAAATAGGGAACCAAGGTACAGGTGAGTGAAAACATACGGATTTATACGTTTGACGGAAACGTACGAAGCGATTTGCTTTCTTGTTTCTAATAATTCAAATTACTAGGGCCCGTATATATACATATTGCAGATGATACATTAAAAACATAAGTTGTAAGTTCTGCATGTTCTACCATAGCTGGCGTACAATTTTAAAGTTCAGACAAAAACACATCAGCTCAAACACGTTCTCAAGTATTGGTCAATCTATACCGGTTTTAAGCATAGATTGACCGATACTTAAGAACCTGTTCTTAGCTGATGTCGATTAACTCATATGGACCTAAGAATATGGAACGCCTTTAAACCGAAGACGCACAGAAAGTATAATTCCATACTTCCTTAAATGCGAAACTGTGTCTATCTACTGCGCTTACTACCATGCAATCCACCCTTTTTTATTACTTTCATGCAGTTACTTGCCTAAGTTTTTCCAGCTTCTAGCGTAGCAATATGTGCCCGTATATCACTAAAACCTAGGTAAGTTAGTTTGCACTGCGAGTCCACTCAGGCTAATTAAGTTGATCTAAAGAGCTCAACTTGAAGCTAATTGTAACAAATAGTGTACTAAAGAACATTTTTATAAAGTTCAACTTAGGGTCCAAGAGCGGAAAATTTTTAATCTGATTTTTAAGTCATCTTCGTTTATTTGTACCTCTTGAATTCCAGCTTCAGTTTTCCCTTCCACTTTTAATATAAATACCCTCAAATAAAGAGTAAATGCAACTTTTCTATGCAAGCGCGCTCCACCTCAGGCTGCATCACCACTTGCAGTCTGAGTAGCCAAGCGCTAGCCTATAATCTGTATTGATACTTACTAATATTTAAAATGCGAAAGTGAGTCCGTTTGTCCGTCAGTCTATTACCTTTTTACGGCTCATACGGCTATGTTCCTAGTGGGAGATTTTGTTCCCATGCGATCGTGACAACGTTAACTAAGTACGTTTTGTATGGAATTGTCAAGCAAGTGACAGCTGGCATTCGATGAACTCTATACTCCCCGTCAAACTTATCTGATCCGGTGACAGCGACGCTAGCGTATATGAAAAAAAAGTATAAAAATTAGTTCCAATTTTGGCCACCAGGTGAGATAAGTTTGACGGACTGTAAATGGTAGTTAACGTTGTCGCTATCGAACACCTAAATAAACTCCCACTAGGCCTGCGTTTTAACTGATTTTGAGGAAATTTGGTACTGAGGTACCTATGAAGCATCCATCTACTTTTCATCCCGAACATTAGTGAGTTCTCACGAGAATTTTTAAAAACCTAAATCCACGCGCACAAAGTTGCGGGCATCATATAAAAGTAATAAAATTGTAATAAGAAATAGATCACTTCTAACTACAGCCATAGTGTAAAAGCCTAATAAATTAAATCCGGTAATAATTTATGTAGAACCTCAATTAATTAATTTAGGTAGACTGTGGTAATGCGTACCTAGTCCCTATGGAGTTTATTAATTTAAATTAATGGGCTTGTCTGAATCGAGGATCAATAATGGATATTACCATTAATCTACAAGAACATAATAATCCTACTCATCTATGATGATATTATAATTCTATTCATATAATATGTACATATACTGATATTATAAATGCGAAAGTATGATGGATGGATGGATAGATGCTTGTTACTCAATCACGCCAGATCGGCTGAAGGGATCTGGATGAAATTTGGCACAGAAACAGATTATAGTCTGGAATAACACATCCCGGAAAATTAAAGAGTTCCCGCGGGTACAAAAGACCTTAATCCGCGCGGACGAAGTCGCAGGCATCAGCTAGTATTTTAAAAGTGAAAGTTTAGCTGAGTACAGTTTACCTACTCCTTCATGCCGGACTGACTGAAGCAGTTTTATTGAAATTTGCAATGGAGATAGCTTATAACCTGAATTACCACAGACAAATTTTGTCCCGGAGAATTAAAAAGTTATCATGGATTTCTTTATTTCTTTATTTCTAGGGTGCACACAACAGGAAATAACTACGACATCCAATTGACCAATACCCGGTTTATTATCACGAGCCTCAGAGTAACCGACTTAATTATCCATACTAATATTATAAATGCGAAAGTGTGTCTGCTACGCTTTCACGGCTCATCCTTTCAACAGATTTTGATGAAATTTGGTACAGGGGTAGGTTATATCCAGCGGAAGGACACTTTTTATCCCGCAAAATTAAAGAGTTCCCGCGGGAATCATCTTGTATTATAGTAGGCATGAGAATAAATTGAATATAAATTGAGAGCTTGTTAAAAAAATATGATGGCTGATTTACAAATTCATCACAAACAAACATCACTTTTTTATGAAAACAAAGTAGTTACGCGGCGTCGCCTCCGCAACGTGCCTTAGTGGTGTGCCCCGACCCTTACAGCTGCTATAACAGTTTGTATTCCACACCTACATCCGGCTTCCAAATCCAATTTCCCCCGCACCGTGAGTTTCCCCCGCAATTAGACTATTCGGGAGTAGTTCCCGCAATAAAATAGATATTCCCTTCGCATAAACTCTGGCTAATTGGCAGCGAACGATGATAACATCTCGGTGGGATGCGGGATCGAGTTCTCATGCGATATGAATATGTCGAGATATATTATGTTACTTGAGATAGGAAGATGTTTCAATTGAACTTAAGACGACGGATAAGGCTGCCTATACGCACATGTATACAGATCACGCACATACGAAGCGCGTATGACGTTTTTGATTTAATCGCGACCTTATCAGTCGTATAGATTTTAATAATTGGTGAAAATAGAGCACCGATATTAACTATTCAGATATTCTGGATAACCTAAAAAATAACTGACACAAATAAATGTAAGAATGACTTTTTTTGTGATTATTAAATAGAGAATATGACAAAAGACGTGTTACACCTCTCCTGTCAATTTTATGTTTGATAACCAGTTTAATTAGTAATACTAATATTATGCGTGTTTGTTTTTTGGTGGTTAGTTTGTTGGTTTGTCCTTCAATTACGCCGCAACGGTCGTGATTTTTGACATAGGTACATATAGGTATATAGGGTTTTTATCTCGGAAAATTAACGAAATCCCGTGGGAATAACAAAAAACTTAAACAACGCGGACAAAGTCGCAGGCATCAGCTAGTTATACAAAGTATAACTATATGTAAAGTAAAAAAAGTGCGTGTCAAAACACAATATTTCATACGAAATCCTAAGACCGCGTTTTGAAGTTTGAGAAAAAAATACCTGATTTGACTAGTTGTCAAATACCCAATTATTGACTAACTGTCCTATTTTTATGCATCCGTGCAAGCAAAATAGCAATATGCGTTGGTTAGGCATAGGATCTGACTTACTACTTAGAATTTACATATAAAAATAGGTCTGCTTGTAGGCTCGTAGTACGAGAATTATAGTGAAACGAAAGTATTATATAAACTCTGATAAAGTAATTGGCACGAGCTATGATAACATCTCGATGGGCCGATGCGGGATCGAATTACCACATGTATGAATATGTCGAGATATGTACCTAATGTTACTTGAGATACGGAGTTATTCCGATTGATTTGGATTGCTCTGAGATATGCTTTGATATTGAAGACGATGGATAAGATTTTATGTATACGCGCAGAAATACTAGTATTATTTTTATAGATTTGCAAATGTAACTTTCTTACAGGGTGTGCAAGGGTGTGTACCACGGGGCGTGCTAAGGAATGGGTTTAATAGTGTATATTTATATTTATTCTTCGCTTAGACTTATAAAAAGCGTATAGTACTGTAAAATTTATAAATATTTACATTGTTATGTCATAAAAAATAATAAGTTACCCATTTACCTAGTCATACAAAATTTAAACATATATTATTTACAAATTACGATGTCGTAGCATCATAAAAAATTGACATAATGATTATATTAGAATTAAAAAAAAAGGTACTCAAGTACATAATTTTCATGTCATAAAATAAATGTAAATATTATTGAGCAGCAGATGCTCGCGACTTCGTCCGCGTGAAATAAGTTTTTTAAATTCACACGGGAACTCCCTAATTTTTCGGGTGAATATATATTAGCCTATGACACTCACAAATAATGTGGCTTCCTATTGCTACCAGAATTTTCAAAATCGGTTCAGTAGATCCAGAGATTACCCCCTCAAACTTCACATACTTTACTTATATTAATACTAGCTGACCCGGCGAACTTCGTACCGCCTTAGTATGCAAAATTAAATGTATATTTTTCAATATTTCTGAGAGATTTTCTTAATATTTTTTCCGTAAGAACCTTCTCCTGATAATAACAAATACAAATAAAAAAAGAATTAGTGAAATCGGTCCAGCCATTCACGCGTGATGCCGTGACCAAGGAAAACGGGTTTCATTTTTATATATATAAGATAGATAGATTAAGTAGAGATTACAAGTACAGAAGTACGTAATTTTTATCCGTGCTCTTTGAATAGCTTGTGCAGTGCTATATTTTCCATGCATTTTTATCATCTAAGTAATCATTAATCTTGTAATAATGAGAAACAAAACGTTGAAAAAATATGAAAACAACCTAACCCCATCCCTTGACAATGGCCCGGACAAATCGAGTGTAATTTTTCAGAGTAATATGCATGTGTATACCCTTAAATGAACAGCAATTTCCGGCTATGAAAGTAATTTGTTCCCTTTTGTCGACTGAAATTAATATTTACGCGGCGTAATTTGCGTTTTGCGCTCTAGGGCCGTAATACGCGAATGTTATGTGCAAATGTTTCGGTCATAAACAACTTTTGTGTGTGTAAAGTATTTCGGTACATTTGAATTCGCAAATGGATTGGTAAATGGACGTGGATAACAGTATATCAGCGTACTAGGTATAATTAAAAGGTTTGGATACACATAACGCGCAACGGAAAATATTCGACGCGATGATTAAGATCAAAAATATTTGTTTTTTTTTTTTCAAGAATGTGGGCGTCATTGACATTTTATACATATTTCTAAGATCGACTACCGGCTCTCTACTAAGAACGAGTCACCTCTCAGATTAATAAGGATTTACCTATATTCCCCCACGTTGGCCAAGTAGCTATACCGTTGGCAGACCATACCTTTGAGAACATTATGAAGTTACCTCACTATGTTTTCCTTCGCCGGTAAAGCAAGTGATATTGAATTTTTTTAAACGCTTACACCTCCGAAAAGTGGTATGTCATCATGAGATCGCAGTTATATTAAGGCTAACTCGTAGTGAACTAATGTCCTCCCGACCGAATTTCGGCCACGGCAGTCAATCTCCAGAGAGATTACCCATCAGCGCGGGAGATATTATAGTGCACAAGTGTGTGCGGGTACACAGATGCACTCTCTGTTCCTTTACTTTCATAGCAGATCGGACGGAAAATCCGACACGACCGGAGAGAGACCAGGGCCAGGACTGACGGCTTAGCGTGCTCTCTGAGCCACGGGGGTGTAACACAGCCAACTTCCTAACTCCGGGCTAGTATTGAGAATTTATCGTAAGAAAAACCGAATACTTGTTATGGCCCGACCCGGGACTCGAACCCGGGACCTCGCCGGCCGCAGTCAAACATGCTAACGACTAGACCAACGAGGCAGTGAAATAAATAAGGCTATCACAGATAACCATCTAAGATGTACCTAGGTATTCACAAGCGAATACAATAGTCGGAAAACATCTTTTAGTAGTACCTAGGTATTCTACAGGTAAACAATAATCGGAAAACTTCTAGTCATATTCTCATCCGATCCAAAACTCCACAAGTAATTGAAGTGGCCATTGTAACAGACAATCGGCATAGAGCTAATATTATTATATCGTACGAGGCAATATCTCTTTGTTATGTAAATGGTATGCTTTTATCAGGAGAGAGGGCCGGGTGAGACGTTTTATTATTCAGTGAGCTACTACCTTAATAAGAATTTATGGATTTAGTCAATTATAGATATTCCTTATTATACTAAGAAGATGTTCATTGTTCTTAGATAAATCTGAATTCTGTAATTTTATGTACTTTCTAGACTATTAAGGACTTATCTTTACACAAGTTTATAAAGTCCAATAAAAGTATGCTCCTTAAAAAATCTTATTACACTGTTGAAGATTATGTAAACGATAAAAGAGCGTGGATTTAACTCGCTCCAGCTACGCTGTGGACTACAGTTACTAATTTAATAATGACTAGCTAATGCCCGCGACTTCGTCAATGTGGATTCCTTAAATCCACACGGACGAAGTACGTGGACGCGGACGGAAAACTAAGGAGTTCCTACAGGAACCAAAAAAACCTTTTTTTTGGTTCCCGCGGGAACTCCTTAGTCTTCCGGGATAAAAAGTATATAGGCATATGTGTTATTCCAGACTATAATCTATCTCTGTGCCAAATTTCATCCAGATCCGTTCAGCCGTTCGGGCGTGATTGAGTAACAAACATCCATCCATACATCCATACATCCATCCAAACTTTCGCATTTATGATACTTATTATATTATCATTATATTATTTAATTGATTGATTGATTTGATTATTTGATTTGATATTTGATTGATTGATTTTAAATTGTAATTTTTGATTAGCAAACACTGAGTTTTTTGTTGGCTCTTCTCGTAGGAATGACATTCCGAACCAGCGGTAGAATTTCTACAAGTTTATTCAAATGAGAAGGGTTTCACCATAGTCACGATGCCCATAGTGCGGATTGGTTGATTTCGTACATCTTTGAGAAAATTATGGTGAGATCAGATGCAGGTTCCAAATTTTTTAATATCATTAAGTATCATTTATCCTACTAAGGGTACGATCTAGCCTATGATTATGTAAAGCTAATTGATTATATAAAGATTTAAAAATGTTATCTAAGAATTGGCCCATTGACTAATCTCAGTCAATGCTATATTTTATTATGAGACACTTTGTTCTTCTGTTCTTTGCTTTAATTATTATCACTCTATTACTTCCCGCTTCCCGGTAAACGCAGCGTTGGACGACCCCCGCTGAAGATTTCAAGCTTGTAGCTGGGAGCCGCTGGAAACAAGCGGCACAAGACCGTGCTCTGTGGCGATCCATGCAGGAGACCTTCGTCCAGCAGTGGACGTCTATAGGTTGAGACGACGACTCTATTAAGTACTTTCTTTTAACTTAGTTACATATAACAGTATAATCTTATACTTCAGTATAAGTTCCCAAATGAGTTTACTGTAGCTATGATAACGTTTAGGGAACTTGAACGCTATTGTCCCGAGTCATCGCAGTATGTTAACGGATAATACTCTGAAGGGTCTGAAAATCGCTGAACATGTGAATTGATACTTCGACGCTTGCTCGCTTGTTACGCTAAGGCTAAGGCTAAGAATACATTTTTAGAGCGTAGCGATTTATTTATTTTTAATTTTTATATTATGACATTCTTAAATCCATACTAATACTATAAATGCGAAAGTTTCTGTCTGTCTGTCTGTCTGCTACGCTTTCCCGGCCCATCTGAACAGGGGTAGATGGTTTCCCGGGGAAGGACATAGGCTACTTTTTATCCCGGAAAATTAAAGAGTTCCCGCGGGAATCAAAAATCTTAATCCACGCGGAATCATCTAGTGTTTTAATAAATATAATACCTAATAATAATTGTGTACAGTCAGACAATTTAGAGCAAATAAACATAGAATTGTATTATGATAATATTATTATATGTTACCAATTTTAATATTGCATGCCGTATTAAGGTATTTGGATGTACCATGAATATTACCATGTATTTACCCAAATGTGTCATAAATAAGTGATTGATTGATTGATTTATTTTGAGAAGTCAAGACTCTATTACTATTTCGGATAGCTGATTCTACTGAGAAGAGCCGGCAAAAAACTGCAAGGCACGGCGTATTAAACGGTTGTTAAAATAATTATGTATATTACAGTTGACCCACGTCAGCGTCCTTTTGGCGATATTACTGAAAAAACTTTTTAAGTGCTTAGAGTAAGCCTGTACACAGAAACTCCAGCTTCTATAATTATTCTAAAGAAATGCTTTTTGGGATGAAAGTACTCTAAATACCTAGTATTAGATTTCAATATCAATAACATGATACATAAATATAATATTCTTGCTTATTATGCATTCAAATCACATTCACATGCGCATTCAGTATTCAAATAGACAAAAATCTATGAATTAATCTTTTTGAATCTGTGTGCTTCTCTTTGTAAAACTTCTGTAGAGATTGGCCGGGAGTACATTAGATGCAAGACTCAAGTTCTTCCTTCATTTGGTACATCTTAATTGAAGTCTCTTCGTCGTCTTGTCTTCTTTCCTCCGATTTTTCCAAGAACATTAGTTTTTTTATGTTTCTTTTTTATGAGAGTGGATTGGACTCAATCCAGTAATACTTGGGACCTCAGTTACTTATGTACCTATACTCTTGATAGTAACTATTGTATATTTTTTTAATATCAACCGTTGGTTTGTGTCCGCATGAACGTAGGAATGGCATTCCGAACCAGCGGTATATTCAATAGACGATTCACAATTGTTTACTCATATGAATAAAGAGCATTTGAATTGAACTGTAGAAAAGCAGGGCTAAAGGAAAATCGCGTCGCTTATCGCTCCACTCAGTTAAACATACGCACCTTTAAAGTCTTCGAAGGTTAATAGGACATAATACTGTTTATCGTTGCTTGCGTAGGTTTTACTCCCTGCTTGAACAGTCTGGGGTCACACGTATCGGCTAACATTAGAATTTATAGGAGCACTAAAGTTACTAAACAATGGACACCTAAATCTAAATGAGAAAGACCCCAATCTGGAGTGTAGATGTACTTAAGTTTTAGAGATATGAGGGTACATCTTAAACACATACGACCGCTTTAAGTCGCTGACTTGATTTTCAAATACAAGCGTGTTAAACTAAAATGAATTAGGATTGAAAATTTACTTGTATAGTGAAAAACTAATATTATAATCTTGTAATTATTTATTAATATAATAAAAAAAGTGTACATGGTGCACAGTTATTAACAAAAAGTAATACGATACAATTTTAGATACAATTCTAGGGCTGCTGGAAGAAATCTCTTCTAGAGATAAGTTGTCTTGTACATGTCCTTTAAATTTTTATGTTTAGTTTTTAAGTTTGGTACCAATATATAAATAAAATAAAATACATTTCGAAACCCAAAATGCCAGGGTTAAACTACTCTATGCAACTATACTTTTGGGTAAGAAAAATTTGGGAAAAAATAATATTAATTTCTAAGTTATTTTGCCTGTCCCGGGAATCGAAGCTCACTCTACCACTGGACTAATAAAGGTCCGAAATGATCGAGCAGCCTGACAACAAGTTTTAGGTATAGCTTTTCTGGGCGCATACTACGATCGCTTAAAGTCATGTTTTTTTAAATATTTTTGACGTTCGTGTTTTAGAATTATAGGCCCACTTGCACAAGGACTCCTAAATTGATTTAGTTAAATATTTAATGCTGTCCCTTTTTGCAACTACAATATGCATTTGACAAAAAGGGACAGCATTACAAAATTTAACTAAATCAATTTAATTGTCCTTGTGCAAGCGTCCCGGAATCCTTCTTTTAGGGACTTCAAGGTTCGTGACAAAAGACATCAATGAGTCATTTTCTAATAATATGTAGGTACAGTTTTAAGCGATGAGAGTAACCCCCCTGGGCTCTTTTTTTACGTTACGTATTTACTTTATCTATCGATACAATGTCACCTAGAAAAACATATTTTTCGTAGCTCATTTGTACACAAAAACTCACAAAATATTTACTTTCCGTCTACAGGAAAACGGATAATGCAGTGTACGACATTCGTAGCCATCACACGTCATGATTATAAAAACATACCATATAAAATTCGCGCAAAACACACCAAACATCTGTACCTTATTTTTATTTCAATAAGCATTATATTTGTTTGTCAAGGGATGCTACTAGGAATAATTTGAGACGGGCTTTATTTTCCAAACGATAAGATTGAGAATAGCATGACAGGCTTTTATGGTTATGGTTAATGGAGTGAACACATAGTATTGGATGAGTCGAACTTCATTGTTTTTACGGGTTTTAAAGTTGGTAAAGGTTCATTCATTAATTCATCGTTCTATGGGTATACAATTAGCTATTTAACCTAATTTACCTCAGGTACCTAATAATCATAGATATAATATTGGACTCGCGCCGCGCGAGCCCAATACTAAATCTATGCTAATAATAAAAAACAATAATGAAGAACTCAAAGAAGAAAATAATTATAATAATACTAGGTGATGCCAGCGACTTCGTCCGCGTGGATTAAGGTTTATGAAAAATCTTGTGGAAGATGATTTTCCGAGATAAAAAGTGCTTAGCCCATAGAAAAAATCTATTCCGTGGCTTAGCCTATGTCGTATGCCAGATTGCAACCTATCTCTATACCAAATTTCTTCAAAATCGGTTGAAAATATGGGCGATTAAAGCGTAGCAGACATGCAGACTTTCGCATTTACGAGTTTTATACTACTAGCATGGACTATGACAGGCTATATATAATGTTTTTTTATCCAAGTTAGCCCTTGACTGCGATCTCACCTGACGGTAAGTGATAATGCGGTCAGTCTAAGATGGTAGCGGGCTAACCAGCTGTTAGGCATAGAAATATTTATATAGTTATATAACTCTATAGGTACTAAAGTTCTACATCAATGGGTATGACAGTTATATTAATAAAACCCGTACCCCTAGTCGGTTTCTACACGGCATCATACCGGAACGCTAAATCGCTTGGCGGTACGTCTTTGCCGGTAGGGTGGTAACTAGCCACAGCCGAAGTCTCCCACCAGGCCAGACCAGAGACAATTCAGAAATTATAAAATCCTTACTTGTCCTTGCCGGGAATCGAACCCGGGGGCTCCGCACGTTAAGACAACAGCGCTACTACACACTACGACTACAGTCAAATGTGCCCTTCGCCGTGGTAAATCTGGTAGCTAGTACAACAAAATATTGTATCTGTAAAACATATTGAGCTTACATGGTAACATGGTTACATAATAATGGTTAATATATTATCTTAGAAGACCAGGGGAAAAAATAAGTTCGTGGGATTTTAAGTGCCAAGCAAACAGCCCTTAAATAAGCAGCAAATTCCGTTTTAATTCGAAATTTGTTCCCTTTGTTAATAGTGTTTACTTAGCGTAATTCCATTTAGGGGTAAAGACAATTAGTATTGTTGGGTATTTGGCGAGCATTTACTTCGGCTCCGAGCCGCTGATTGAAGACGTAAGAGATTAGAGGATATTCAGTTTCCACTGGACATATTAGGCCACTTTGCGCAAGTCCGAGCTTGTGCCGAGCTTCTTTCATTCATTTCATACCAGCCTATATCAGTGTTTGGTGGCGCGCTCTCGAAAAGGCCTAGGTATATCAAGCAGTGGATGCATAGAGGCTAATTGACGATTCGAAGTTTGCGCTATTGGTAGACGCATCGCAGAACATTTGTGACTTTATTAGTCCAGCAGCTGATGGCCATACACCTGTACGCCCTTATTTCACTTCTATTCGTTTCCTGAGGTATTCTTTTATTCACCCTTCACATCCGAAAATATCGGCAGGATATAGCACCGTAGAAGACATAATATGAGCGAGGAGATATTTCTTAAGAAAACTGAAATATCGGTACATCAGCGGAATAACATAGGAACTTCCGCGCTGATTCAATTGCGTGTTCCCGACTCAGTGACGAGAAACATACAATTTATTGGCGTCGCGCGCTCCGCGATTCCCGACAAACATTCAAAACGTGCAATCCATACAAACTAGCAGAACAAGTCGATCAGAAAATTTTCGCTGAGGATGCTTTCTGACAGTTTAAGTCAACGTAGACTCACAGAGCTCTAGCCTCACAAACTTATATAACCGGCTGACAATTTAGTTCAAATTTTAGCCACCGGGTCAGATAAGTTGGTAGGACTATTATACTTGACTGGCTTGGTCTCGGGATATGGATAGTCTCGTTGCCTAGCATCATCTCTTACTCAGTTTTTGTATTTCCTCGGTGGTCTTACGAGTATAAGTGATTCGATCCCCAAAAACGTCAATTTGTGAATTTATAATATCGGTTTTTTTTCTGGTCTGGTCTGGTAAGAGGCCATGTCCATCACTAATTTGCACCCTACCAACATAGAAAAACTGCAAAGTGACTAAGCGTTCCGGTACGATGCCGTGTGGTATCCCACTAGGTGTAATTTAGGTTCAATCAATGGTTTAATATAATTGCCATATCCCTAACAGGTTATCCTGCTACCATTTTAGAATGAATCATCACTGGCAGGCGAGATCGTAATCAAGGGATAACTTTTAGAGGAATAGAAACAAGTTATAATTGATTAAAAAACACGACTGCTCTGCAATAGAATTTGTTTCAAAAAAATTATAGCCAGTGTCACTCGGGATGACCCAAATCCAAATCTGTTCAGGCATTTAGAAATTATGGTGGAATAAAGAGACACATATACTTATGTGAATCCTGAAAAAAATTCAGGAAAACTCTGTTTTTGAGATGTCAAGAGATGCAGAGAGTTCTAACAGCCATTTTAAGGCTTTTTTCCATACTTAATTCATATAAATTCATATTCATATATTATTTTTCATTCCAATACAATTCCTATAGTCAATAGAATAGTTCTTAATATTATACAATATTTTAACTCCGGTGGGGCACAGCAAAAATCAGTGGTAGTAGAGTGACGACTGTCTTATTTTTCTTCAAAAAAATCGTGTAATTTGTTATACGCTTTATCAATTAGGATTTTTTTTAAACGCTGTATTACTCTCCAAAGATTTGATGTGGTCTGGAATTTTGTTATTTTTCACACACATCGGGTTAGGACCGATACTGTGGATACCTAGGTTGGAACTGGGAATCATCATATTATTTTTTCGCGAGTGTCTTAGTTTGGTAACGTCGCGGTAGGTCCTCTAGTTTTTAAAAGTTTTGCGGTGGTTTCCTTACAAATTGCGTTGATTCTAGTATGTAAATGCAAGGCTTTGTAATGCCATGCAATCAATGTTAATTATACCTGTGTAAGTTTTACTCAGAAAGTGACACGATGAATAAGGAAGATTGTTGTCGGTGGTTCTGTAGCTCAAAAATTTTTTTACGTAAACAACAAAAACGGCGACCGTCTTGTCGCATCTCGAATCTCCGTCTTTAAGATCCAACTATTGAAAGTACACAAAATTTCCTTTTGTCATATTGTCAAAGTTTGCCAACAAAATAAAATTGTACGAATGTAATAAGGCTATTTATATTCGACCTTTGGTGCGGCTGTTCTTTACGTGCAATCGATAAATCATTAAGCGGGCAAGGTCGGGGGATAATCTAGTTTTATGGGCCGGGTGGCGATTTATGGTGTACACATGACATGTTTTTGTGAATGGAGACGCAAATTAGGTTAATCAATGACTTCTATTCTCTCTGGTTCTTTATTTTGGGAATTTCCTGTCTTGTCAGTGTAGTGGTCAGCATGCTCGACAATGGAAGATGAGGTCCGGGATTCAATTATCTGGTTGAGCCAATACTAGTGATTAGGTTTTGTCATTGAAATCTCAGTAAATGGGTTTTCTGGTAAGAAATTATCAGTACCAGCCCCGTAGGAAGACAAACGTGGTCAAAGAAAGAGTACTTAAAATCCTCGTATCGTATCTGATCACTCTGCGGTTCTATGTTACTTTGAGAATAAGGGAATTGGGAATGCATTTCACTTTTGCCAGAATAATAAAGAGAAACAAAAGAATTCCTTCGGAATACAGGGGCTGCAAGTTTTTGTCGATATTACTCCATAAGTCCGTAAATTTGGAACTGATTTTATCAATTCTTTTTTGGAGTTTACTCCTTACGAATCGATTTTCATATAGGTATAAGCATATTATGGGGAGTAAAATCTAACTTTCTCGGTTTCGTTACGTTACGTTATGTTTATATGTCTCCATGGTTACACTTTTCGTTCGTAAGGAGTAAACACCAGTCGTGCATCGGAGCTGAGTGCTGATACGCGCAATTCTTTTTCTTTTCATTGGGCATACTGTCCCCTCAATCCACTAGTCAGATTCGCCCATAATATATTATTTTCATGAATCCATACTAATATTATAAATGCGAAAGTGTGTCTGTCTGCTACGCTATAACGGTCCATCTTTTCAACTTTCTTTTTATGTACAATATAAGGTTAGATCCCGAGCGAAGTCGATCTGAGTCAACTAGTTTTTACTAGTTGATAATAATAATTTTCACAAAACGCTGCCAATTATGTGTACTTCGCAAATGTTGCCAGCAGGTACCTACGTACCTAATTACCCGTCAAAATGACATGTCAACACACGATCGCTGTCAGTAATTCAACTCCAATTATGCGTTAACGAGGCCTTGATGTGCACAATTAGTGACATATTTCACTAGATAATCATTACTGAACCGAGAGCCCGAGCACAGTTAGTGTGATAACTTTCTCGCGTATTTTGTAGCTATATTTTGTACATGATTATGCCATGCTTGGAGATCTCTACATCTCAAATCCATAGCCATCCATACCATATGGACATAGGTAGCTATTTATCTCAGTTTTTTGAAATGAAGTTTCTTATGGGACGATGCGGAGGAATACCGTAGTCGGCAAAAAACGTCCGTAACTAAAATGCGTGGAGTAAGATTTTTTATGTATAATTTACTTGAAATTCAACCTTAACATTAAAATATTAAAGTTTAATTTCGAATGTAGTATATTTTTATTTAAGACCTTTTGTCTTCGTAACAACGCGAGCATGTCGGCGACATGCATGTCAATGACGTCGCGAATCCACATTTTTACCCCATACCAAAAAGTGCTTAACGCAGCTAAAGAAGTTTTCACATCAAAAATCATAATAAAAAATGTATACTGAATAATTATTTTCTTTTTACCTCGACTAGAACTTGAAATTAATATTTATTGTAAGCATAATTCCAGAAGTAGGTAAATAATTAAATTTACTGTAAAATATGTTTGTACTCTCTTTAAAACTTGTACGAGCGAATGGTCACAACGTGTAGCGGTTTCACGACAGATGTAATGTAAACAGTAAAGTATAAAACTTGGACAAAGCATCATGGCAACAATAAATTAATCATTTTGATCAAGCTGCAGTTGCTACTGCTAAGCTCTAAATCAAATTGCGATCTAAACACAAAAGTATTCATAATCGCTGAGTCTGCCGGCAGGAGACTTACTTTGAATCGTCAAAATATTCGTATTTATGCAAATTATCCCAATATGACGTATCCCCGCCAAAGAACGCACGGAGAGAAATACATCGAATGAGTCAAATATCGTTTAATTAAACCTTCATCAATAAATAAATTAACAATTTTTTATCTTTTCTAAAAATTCTACTTTAATTTAAAACGTTAAGCTGACATTATGTTATGAGGAACTTCGTTTCTATCCGGTGTCCCACGATACACTCAATGGCTTTTTTGTCTTGCCTTTGTTTTTGCTCTAAATGAATTAGTGCTGCTACACATAAGTGCAGTGTATTAGGGACAGGACTTGTAGAGAACAAGTCTATCACTGGTTACTTGTGCTGCAGTGTTAATTAGGTAGGTCGGTAAATAAGTTCTTTTATTTTGGCTTTCTATTACACTTTTTTTCTTTTTGTGTAGCCTTAGTAGCCTTTTTTTAAATTACTTTTTTCTCTCGGAATATTAAGAAATTCCTGCGTAAACAAAAACTCAAACAACGCAGACATAGTCGTGGCCTTCATCTAGTACAGAAATAAATACATAGGTACGCCCCAAAACATTACCCTCCTTCTGGTGCAGTCGGGTAAACTAAACCACCGTTCACTCCGGTACTCAGTAGGTATAAACCTTTCCTAAAATAAACCAAACTCTAATTGGATATTTTCGAGCGCCGTGCTCGTCAATTACCATAGAGTTTTGTTCGTTAAAAAGGAATTACAGCGACCGAGGATTTTAGCGAAAGTTGAAAAGTCCAGCCAAGTGCAAGCCAGACTCGCTCACAGGAGGGTTCAGTAGCTTAAAAAAATATATAGATGCCTCATGCTTAAAAATGTATTTAATGCCAATCGTTAATTTTCCTTTTTTAATTAAAAGTCAATTCGAGGAACAACTGTAGGTACATCCTTCCCCGATATGCAATCTATCTCTGTAAACATCAAAATCGGTCGAAAAGATGATCACGGTCCATCGGTCCAAGTGTAGCAAATAGTTAATAATATTAGTATGGATTACTTCGGCGATTAAATTGTAATCTAACAGTTTAATTTATCATTATAATATTATGTCTTTAATTTTATGGGAATCAAAACTAAACTAATTTTTTTTTTTAAATCTTAAGTCCTTTTAAATATAAACAAAGCTCCATATTTCGATCAAGTAACCCTTATTCCAGTGTTGATACTATTTTGTGATTTTTTTATTACACTAAGATAGGGTATATATATTTTTAAAACTGTTATTCAATCGAATTAGTAGAAACATGCAATTGTAACAAACAGGAGGATGACTGGGCAGACATAATAATATAGTCCTAAGGGTTCTCTTTTACCACTTCAGAACGGAACCCAATTTTTTAGGCAGATATTCAAATAGCGAGTGATTTTATGTGAATGGAATAAATGGGAATTGTTTGAACTTTTTTCTGTGCCTACGTATATTTTGTTTGAGCATACAAACACCCGTGTACGGCATTGATTTCGTTTCGCGTGATACCGGTGTCGATGCGATGCGGGCATTCAATGCTAAATGTTAAACATTTTTTACTCATAGCATTCTTACTTTATGCAGCTTTACCATACATCACGGTTTTATACCATTAATAAAGGATGCTTGCGATTCCGTTTGCGTGGAATAAGCTTTTTTAATTCCCGCGGGAACTCCTTAATTTTCCGGGTATCCTGGGGAAGGCTACTATTTTAGCGTATGTCCTTTTCCAGGATACAACCTATCTCGGTACCAAATTTCGCTGATGCTCGCAACTTCGTCCGTGTGGATTGAGGTTTTTGGTTCCCGCGGGAACTCTTTGATTTTCCGAAATAAAAAGTAGCCTATGCGTTATTCCAGACTATCTATATCTATCTCTATGCCAAATTTCATCCAGATCCGTTCAGCCGTTCCGGCGTGATTGAGTAACAAACATCCATCCATCCATTAATCCAAACTTTCCCGCTTATAATATTAGTGTAGATTAAGAGTGAGGCGTGTCTGCATGGATTTAAATATCTATATTCATAATGTTATTGATTTTTAATATATTTTTTTGAAATTATAAGGAGCAAGGGCATGAATAGCCGTGTCATTTTACTATGGCAGGAATTTGATTAACACAACCACAAGGCCACAAAGCGTGGAATCTGATGGGGAACTCTTTGTTGGGTTGTGGCGCTATTGTTGGAGTTACCGGCGCTTTGTGGGGAAATTAGTTTCCATCGATTATTTCTCGAACGGACGCCTTTACTTTTTAAGGTTACCTCAATAAATGGCTGGAAAGGGTGGTAAAATCGTACAGAAATCGTATCGTATCGCGAAATTGTAGTGTTATCGTAGATTCCGTTACATCCCCTCCGCTGTTAGTCATAGTCATAGTCATTTATTCATTAAATATAGGTACACTGTAGATACACTTATTTTCGTCTAAAAATTACATAAGTATTTAAAAAGCATGATGGTGATAATGGGTAACGGTATCTTAAAACTAAAGCTACGAGGTTAATATAGGTATTTTTAAATCAAGAGTGAATAGTCATCTTGTGGGCAAGCGCGCTCCACCTTAGGCTGCATCACCACTTGCAAGCCTATCTGATTTGATCGCAGACAGCCAGCCTATAAAAAAAGTTAAATTTATAATAATTAGCCGGCTCTACTCTCAGCACGAGTGTACTCTCATGATAAGAAGGGTTTGACTATAGACTATAGTCCACCATGCTGACCAATGCGGATTGACAAACTTTGTACACCTTTGAAGACATTATGAAGAACTTTCCGACATTTTTTTTTTTTTTTATATATATAAATAGCGAGCAAACGAGCAGACGGGTCACCTGATGGTAAGTGATTACCGCCGCCCATGAACATTTGCAGCACCAGAGGAACCGCCAATGAGTTGCTGGCTTTTAAGATATTTGTTTATCCGCCCTTTGAAGAGCCCCATATTATAATCATGAGGGAACACAGTAGATGGAAGCTGGTTCCACAATTTGCGGGTACGTGGCAGAAAAGACCTGGAATAACGGGTGGTGGATGAGGACCAGGCATCCAGGTGGTGAGGATGAAATTTGTTTCTGCGACGTAGGGGGACGTACATGCAGAAATTTCTGTCTGTTACAGCATTATTCTAAAACTAATTGACGGATTTACGTGCAGCTAGGCATACTTAAGGCTAATACTTTGGGTTAACATACAGGTTACTTTTTATCCTCAAAACAATTATTTAATAAATAGAAACATTCGGGATATGGGATGAAAGTTTTGGTCGCAGTTACTCCATAATTTAGTCAAATCTGAACCGATACGGATATTTTTTTCTTTACCAAGTTTATGGTGTTAATTCGGTCTCAGTTTCTAAAGATCTGATAAATAGTTCGGTGATGGCGGGTAGAACTCAGCGGCTGTGACCAGTGTAACAGTTACTAAAGCAGATTATTTACCATTTACCTGTTTTTACAAAGAGTGCAAAACTGCCTCGGATCATCAATAAGAAACTAAGTTTCTTAATAAATAAACTCGTGACCTTTATCCGTTTGTAATCCCACAGACGGCCGTCAGCTCAGATCCCTTAGTCTTGAGAAATCCAATCAGTCCGTTAGGGCTTCAACTTGAAAGGGCTCGAACGTTTCCGCTTAATGGACCGGAATCGTCCACGGGCTATTGAATCTCCAGCTTATTGCATATTGACTCCGACATGCTCTTGTCCCTTTGTACGTCCATTGACCATTTCGCTTGAGTTCATCGAATCTATGAACTAAGTCGTCACTTTACATCCACACAATCTAATAATATAATATAATATTATAAATGCGAAAGTTTGTCTTAACTCAACGGCGTTTCACGGCCTATCTTTTCAACCGATTTTGATGAAATTTGGTACAGCGATAACTTACATGCCAGGGAATTAAATAGGCTATTTTTAAGTGAAGAATAGTAGGGGTTTTAAAATTCAATGATACGAAAAAGCGACACTAGTCTAATAATAAGTTTGATTTTCTACAAATATGACAGAGTTATTCAAATAAACTATTATTTGTGATTACTAAATAGAGGAAAGTCGTATTATGGACGTCCTCTGTTAGTTTTAGTTAATGTTTGAAATATATGTTAAATTGGTTGTTGAAGTAAAAAAGTGCGCCGAATTTTGATGAAGTCACAACTGTGACGTCGTCAAAATTGGACTCACTGGATTGGATTACTGAACTCAGTATTTCATACAACATCCCATACTGAGCGCGATGATAACAATATAATACAAACGACAATGTTAATGAAAAGCTCCTTTAAATAAATCCAAAAGATAGATATACATAGTAATACCACAATATAGCTTCGTTTAATTTTATTACAATAGTACAAAGCTGAAAACTAAATTCAAACATTGATATTGATCTGTGCAGACTCTAGACAGTCTCGAAAATAGAACGACATACTTCATACTATTTTTGACATCAAAGATAGAGAAAGTCATAGCTGTGGTCTTAGTATGAAAGATGCGTAGCAGGTAGAGTCTATTAGTTCAATTTGATACATGATACATCAGCGTTATGCGGAAGGAAGTGAGAAGTGGGAAGCCACCGCATTGCTATCCCCAGAAAACTCCTACCATTATTTGATTAATGGAAAGGGTTTTGGATAGAAGCAGGCGTTACTTTGCGGAAGTCCATGACAATGAAGGAATTTGACAATGCACGATTGAGAAGATCATAATCGTACATTTTCAAGTCAACATCTCCTGAAGATGCTCCGCTATCGGAGTGAAACGTACGTTGAGGGTATTTGGAGAATTTCTGTGGTGAGGTTATAAGTGCGGGATACACACTGTACCACATAGATTTAAATATTGTCGCGGATTATAGCGAATTAAATTTCTAGTTCCTTCATTGTAATGGAATGGTGTTGCGACCCCCAGTAATCAGGAATACGACGCAGAGAGAAACATCAGCGTTACACGCGACAACCCACTCGATACAACGTGACGCGACAGTATCAAATAGTAGCCCTTCATTGTCGCGTATAAATTTGTCAATTTCTATTGAGCCGTTTCGCATCGCGTTGCGCCGCGTCGCTTTCGTCGCTCATCCGTTGTCCTAGGTAACAACAGAAGCGACGCCACGTAACGCTACGCGATACGACGCTATAGAAACTGACAAACTTCGCGACACCGCGTCGCGTCGCATCGCGTCGCGGTGTCGCGTTTGTCGCTCACGTTTGACTTGATATGTCGATATGTTTATGTTTGTCTTGATATGTTTGGTATGTCGGTACGCGATAAATGAAACACCCGAATTGCTCCGTAGCTAGTTTAATACTGTCAAATGACAGAATGCATTGCGAGTGCATAGGTAATAGGTATGCATATACATCATCCCTCCAACATTAATTTGGAAACCTGGAACAATTTATTAAACCTAATAGTTATCCAGCTAATCACAAAATACAACATTTACCTACTTAAAATATTGTTTATAATTTACAGGCCTCCTAGGCCTTTTTGCCCGATCGGCCGGACTGTTGTTGCTCGCGCTACTTGGGTTACTTGATTTATTATCGTCAACACTTAGCTCATCCGTACAACGTTCTGCCGATCGGGTATCGTCATCCTTAACAACCTCCGCCCTCTCCCCGCTATCCAATTCCCCTTGGTCCTTATCGTTATCAGCATCATTCAGTACCCTGTGTGCATTCTCGTCCGATGCTACCTGCACTTCCCTCTCTTCCGCCACAATGATCGGCGGAGGCGGCGGAGATGCCGGTGCCGGGGTGGGGGGCTGCGCGTTTTGCGACGCGGGAGCCGGTGGTTGATCCAAGGACTGTGATGGTTGCCTAATGCCCGATAATGAATCACGCGGCATTTCTAGACCATCATTTACATTTAAATTAATACTATCATAGCTACTGTACTTTCTTATTTGGTCTAAATGTCTTTTACAAGTAGTTTTATAATCCTCAAAATAAATTTCGAACATTCGGTTACCTATAACTCTTTTTACAACGCCCAAGCACCATTTACTTTTCCGTGCAATAAACCATTTTGCCCATACCGTTTCGCCTACATAAAAATTTCGACTCGGCGTTAAAGCATGTTTGTCTTGTTTATCAAATTTTTTACTAGGCGGTAAAATTAAATCCAACCTAGATCGTAAATCTCGACCTAGCATCAGCTTAGCTGGTGTGGCACCAGTAGCGCAGTGAACAGTATTTCTATATTCAAAAAGAAAACTTAACAATTTCTCGTGTACATGTTTTTGACATTTACCTTCCGATAAAATACATTTAACCATTTTCTTGCATGTTTTAACCGAATTCTCAGCCTGTCCATTGCTGGCTGGATGGTAAATGGGCGAAGTAAGATATTGGATACCATTCATACGGCAAAATGTGTGAAATTCCTCAGAACAAATCTTAATATCATTATCGGAGACCATGACCGAAGGTAAACCGAAATTAGAGAACATTTGTTTCAGTTTGAAAATAAGCGCACTGGTTGATGTGCCGCGGTCCATATAAACACATTCTAGCCATTTTGAAAATGCATCTATGACAATTAAGTATATGGACTGTCCTATAGCCATGTAGTCTATGTGAATACGATGCCACGGGCCGGGCGGCCGCGGCCACGGCGAGGGCGACGCGCGCGCCGGTGCGCTGCGCAGCGCACTACACGTGCTACACGAGTTTACCCACTGCTCAATTTGTAAGTCGATCTGCGGCCACCACATTTTTCCTCGAGCTACATTTTTAGTTTTAATTATGCCAAAATGCGATGAATGCAATTCCTTCAACATCCTTTCTCTGAAAACCTCTGGAATGACTATTCTATGCCCCCGTAATAAGCACCCATCGATCACTTGTAAATCTGTCTTACATTGGAAATACGGTAGGATCGATTTACATTTTATTTTCCTAGGCCAACCTTTATCCATATACTTCATTACGGTTTTCAGTACGTTGTCCGCCGCAGTAGCGCGCCTAATATCACTGAACAAAAGCGGTTCTACGTTCGACTCGAAGAAAAGGAAATATTTAGAACAATCGTCCTCTCGCTCACTGTCCACCGGTACTGATAAGGGTGATCGAGAAAAGAAGTCTGCTATTTGATTATTTTTGCCATCTACGTACTGCACTATATAGTTATAAGCCGATAGGGTTACCGCATATCTTTGCAGACGTAAGGCGGCCGTGACCGATATGCCCTTTTCCTTGCCAAAAATAGAAAGTAATGGCCTATGGTCTGTTTTCAAAACGAACGGTTCTTGACGACCGTACAAATATTGATGAAAATATTTCACCCCAAAAACAATAGCCGTCGCCTCTTTTTGTATTTGGCTATAGTTCTTTTCACTTTGCGACAAAGACCGCGACGCGAACGCGATAGGGCGCTCGCGGCCCTCGGCGTCACGGTGCGCGAGCACGGCGCCCAGCCCGCACGGGCCCGCGTCCACGGTGAGCACGAGCGGCGCGGCCGGGTCGAAGTGCGCCAGCACGCGCTCGCTAGCTAGCTCGCGCTTCACGCGCTCGAACGCCGCTCGCTGCCTCTCGCCCCACCGCCACTCCGCGCCCGCACGCAACAGCTCGTGCAATGGACTCAGTACTGCAGACGCACTCGGAATAAAATTCCTATAATAATTTACGACCCCAAGAAAACGTTTAACGCCGAGTACGTCGGAGGGCGCGGGTGCGTCGAGTATCGCCTTGACTTTTGTCGGACACGTTCTTAACCCTCTTTTATCAATAACGTATCCTAAATAGGTAACACTGTTTTGGAAAAAAACGCATTTGTCTTTCTGTAACCGCAAACCGGCGTCTTGCAATTTGGCCAAAACTTGATGAAGTCTAGACAAATGTATTTCTTTTGTTGGACCGGTTATACATACGTCATCAAGCCAGACGCAGACTCCGTCCAATCCTGACAATAATGTTTCCATTGCTTTCTGGAATATTGCCGGTGCGTTGGCTAAACCATACACCAATCGAGTATAGGCAAATAGACCTTTATGTGTATTGATTGTAGTTAACTTTTGAGATGTTTGTGAAAGTTTAAATTGATTATAAGCGTTACTTAGATCAATCTTTGAATAATGTTCTCCCCCCCCTAGTCTAGAAAACACTTCTTCTATTCTTGGTAAGGGGTACTTATCTATTTTTAGGTCTTTATTTAATGTGCACGAATAATCACCGGCAATCTTTAACTTCCCGTTTTCCTTCAAAACTGGGACTATTGGTGTTGCATACTCTGAATGGTTAACAGGTATTAGAATTCCTAGTTTAACAAGTCTGTCGAGTTCTGCACTAACTTTATCTTTGAGAGCAAAGGGAACGGATCGCGGTTTGAAAAATTTCGGTTTTGCGTCCTCTTTTAACTGCAAATCGACTTCAAATTTATTAAAACATCCTAAATCATCCTTCCAAATATCCGGATATTGTTCCAATAGCCGCTGCACATCATCAGTAGGCTTATCTTTACAAATAACGTTGTTGTTATGAGACAAAGCAAAATAAATTCCGAATTTAGCCATAAAATCACGGCCCAGTAAAGGTGGCCCGCCATCTTTGATAACATAAAATTGTATGTTTTCTGTTTTGTTTTTATAGGATACGTTACCAATAAAATACCCCAGGGGCGTAATTTTATGACCAGTATAAACACACATCCTTAAATCACAATTATACAGCTTAAATTTCTCAAAAGAGTTTAAATACAGACTTTCTGAAATCACCGAAACACCTGAACCCGAATCCAACTCCATAAGTAACTTAATCTCATTAACATTCACAGTTATCTTAATAGGACTATAGTCTACATACCTCATGTTAAAAAGATCACACTCCCTGCAATCACTTTCTTGGGACGTGTCAGATTCAGCATTAATATTATGCAAATTAGCACCTTTAGCCTTGCACAGTTTTTTAAGATGGCCCTTTAGGCCACACCGATTGCACTTTAAATTTCGGAACTTGCACACTGCCGCACTATGAGACTTAAAACCACACACGGTACAGCGCTGGGACCCTTCTTCGAGTCCTCGGCCAGCCTTAGCCTGGCTCTGGCCCTGGCCGGCCTTGCGACGCTCGCCGACGCGAAATACAGGCTCCTCCTTCACGATGACGCGCGCCTGCCGCGCACAAGCTGCTTTTTGCGCCACTTCCAATGCTTGTCCGAAAGTCAGACATTTGGAGTCACATTCGAAAAGTTTATCACGCTCCGGCCCTTCCCTGAAGCCGAGAACAAAACGGTCACGCAAAAGCGTGTCTAGCTCCGTGCCGAAGTCGCAGTACACGGCTAACCCTCTCAGCCGCGCCGCCCATTCTTCGATACCCTCACCGTCCGCTCTGCTTGCCTCATAGAACTTCGCCCTATCTGCGAAGGTCGACCTTTTTGGCGTGAAATGCTTGTTGAGTACTTCTACTAGCTCACTATAGGTACATTCCTCAAGCTTCTTCGGATGCACGAGATTCCGAACCAAACGGTATGATTCATCCGACAAATACGTTAACAACACTGCACTTTGACTAGCGGCCGGTATACCGTTTAACTTTATAAACTGTGATAATCGACTATGAAAAACTTCCCATTCGTTAATTTTATAGTCAAAAGGCGATAAACTTCCAAGATAATGAGTTGAATTCATTTTAAAACACAACGCAGGTAGGTTTTAAAAACACGCTCGTCGCCAGATGGTATGTCGGTACGCGATAAATGAAACACCCGAATTGCTCCGTAGCTAGTTTAATACTGTCAAATGACAGAATGCATTGCGAGTGCATAGGTAATAGGTATGCATATACATCACTTACGTGAACTTAAACTACCCAGAACTATGCTCAAAATATTAAATGTTAAAAGAGAAAGTCTAAAGTCTGCACCGGCTGTAAAACAAACTTCTCGGGGAACTAATTAACTGGCTCTATTTGAACGAAAGTCAAAATTAATTGCGGTTCTGTCTCATTAAACACTATCAGGCGTTCAGGTTGCGCGATGAATTAATTTATTGCCTGTAAAAGTCATTATCACATTTTGACCATTCATTTTAAATACAAATTATGGAACCAGCTTCCATCTTCTATGTTTCCTCATGATTATAGGGCCTCTTCAAAGGGCGGATAGAAAAAAAATTTAAAAGCCGGCAACGCAGTTGCGGTTCTCCTTGTGCTGCAAATGTAACTTAACATCAGGTGAAACACCTGCTCGTTTGCTTATGATGAAATTTGGTATAGGGATAGTTTATATCCCGGAGAAGGACATAGACTACTTTTTATCCCGGAAAATTAAAGGGGTACCCTATATAATAAAACAACTGTTGTTACCCACAATTATTTACCAAAATCAAATATTGATTATGAAAATTAAACTAGTGGTTCGCCCCGAACTGAGACCTCGCGGTGTCCATAAAACGGATAAAGAGCGCCATCTAATGACATCATTGTGAAGTTCTGTTAATCACCATCGCCATCGATCGCCATCACCTGCGCGGCGACCGTAGCGACGACGACGACGCGACACACACTGGATTTGACACTGACTCCGCGCGCGACGGTGACCCTATCGCACGCGGCGCGGAGTCCATCTGCTCTGACACTATCTCGGCGCGCGAGAGCGACCCCATTGCCCGCAGCGCTGAGTCACATGGACAAGACACGGGTCCTGCACGCGGTGGCGACGACGTCACCCGCAGTTTAATTTAATCGTATGGCGTTTGGTACATAATAAGCGTTTTTATAAAAAGAACGCTTATTTCGCCTTAAAGGGAGGTAGGTAGAAGGTAGCTCCTGCGGACGTGAGCGACGGGGCATCCCCCAAAGACGTAGGCAGGCCCTAGCCGTCTCTCCGACACACGGCTTAAAGAAAATCACCGGGGAACAATGGTACCCCGCGTCCCGCCCGGGTAATGAAGCCAGGCCTCGAAGCCCGTACCCCCGCTTATCCCTCACGGACCAACCGGAGAAGACCCCTGCTGCTGCTGCTGCTCATTAAAAATTAAATAATTTCGTATCCTTATAATATTTATTTAATTTTAGTATTTGTTGTTCAAGTACAGGATAAAATTCAAATAATTAATCAAGTTTCAGGCTCAGCCTTTCAGGAAATTGAGAGTTCTGAAATCTCCACTTTGAAAGCCGTCCCCGTGAAGAATTTTGACAATTTTAGGGGAAAAATTAAAAAAACATATTTTTGGACTCTATTTCTAATTATCTTTAAAATAATATACCGCATCCCTATAAAAAAATTATATTTTACGCTATTTTACTTCACATTTGCTTTTATGAGAGCCCCCTGAAATAAAGATTTTTATAACTTTTAAGCCATATTCGGCTAGAGGCCATCGGTTTACATATTATATTTAAATTTGAAGTAATTAAGTTCAGTAATTCAGATAAGGCTCTGACAGACGTACGGACGGACAAGTGCAAATTCACTCAAGTAGACTCAGAGACCTTCGCTTCGGTCGGTCAACTAACGCGGACGAAGTCGTGAGCATCATCTGGTTAAACGATCTTACCAAATACATTAATCTCCAAAATTAACTAATTATCATAACACCCGCACTAATGACAACTGTAATCTCCCAAACTCTCTCATTAACAACAGAATAGACCATTGTTCCTTATTAAGGCATTTACTTTATCTCATTCATTATTTTGTACTTAGTTGGCTGTTTTTCTGCTATTATAAGTAAAATAACAGCCCATTTTAATGCCCTTAAAAAGTAATCTTCTATTGGATATATGCAGACGTTACTTTGCGGAAGTCCATTATAATGAAGGAACCAGAAGTTTAATTCGCTATAATGCTGTACGGTACAGTGTGTATCCTGCACTTATAGCCCGCGATATTCACCACATGACAGAAATCCTCCAAACCACCCTCAACGTACTTTCACTCCGATACCGGAGTATCTTCAGGACATGTTGACTTGACAATGCACGATTGTGAACTTGTCAATTGTGCATTGTCAAGTCACACACTGTACCACATAAATTTGCCTATTGTTGCGGATTATAGCGAATAGTTCCTTCATTAAGTAATCTTCTGTAGAAGGAAATAGAGACCTCAAAAATTAACTATCGTTGTAATTACACCGAGTAACTTTTTATAAAGCTTACATGCCCATCGCTGGAATTTCGTCAAAATTAGTTCAACCGTTGGGCTGTAAAATAAGGTGAACACTCGTACAGAAAGACTCACTTTTGCATTCATAATAGGTTAGAATGCCAACAAAGAGGAAGTACAAGCTTAGACTAGAAAAACACCCTTATAACTAGATCTAGATGAGAGATGAACTTCCTCGATCATAATATAAACGAAACAATCAACTCCTAAAATAAGTAATTAAAAATTAATATAAGTAAGTAAACACACTTTATTACACACAAACAAATAATAAAACACGAATAATAACACATAATAATAAGCACGAATTGTGACAGAACTTACAACTTTTTAGGGTGTAAAGACGGCCTTATCACTATTATCTATTTAGGAGGAGATTGGTTGCATGATGACCGGGTGGTGCACACGTGTAAAGATCTAATGGGAAAATGATAATAGAGATAAGTGGCATCCCGGGGTAAGACTAAGCTTATTTTTTATAGCGAAAAATGAATAAGATCCTTCAGGAAAAAAGCTTAAAATCGCGGGCACGGTGAACTAAAACCAAACTTATTCAATGAAAATGATGATAAATAACTCAAAAGAAATCTTACCACAAGAGCAGTAAATCCAATACAAAGTAAAGCTCGTACTGACAAAAAGAAGGTGTAAAACCATCCGCAGAAGCAAAGCATTGTACCGAAGCAGAGCAGTATTGTTTTATTTGAAATGATGTTCTATGCACTTACTACCATCGCTTAAAGCAGTGTTATTAGGTACCCTATAATACCTTAATATCCCTAAAATAAAGATTATATTTCTGAAACAAGAGTTTTAAGCGATGGTAGTAAGCCCACGGTGCAGTGTCCGGACGGGCGGCTAATTGAAACCGCCGAGCACCTTTCCGCCTCAATTGCTCTCGTCGGATCTAAGTTACGAGCTTAAAGCAACCCAAGAGCAATCCATACTTGCCACCTACAGCGATAGATCCTCTCATAGAATAATCCTGGTAGAATGCCTTACTGCCAATGCTTAAAGCTTGATTATTGTTGACTTTCGTGCTTTAGAATTATTATAATTCTTATTTAAGGAACGACAGAAAAATGACAGTTTGATATCACGTATCTAGAGTACGTGACATCAAACTGTCATTTTGGGTTATATTAGCAGTATGGCCCCTTGCCCTGGCCACATGAGTAAAGAATGTGCCCTGGCTGAATCAATGACTAATTTCTCAATGTCTAGCTCTTGGACCTAGAATGGGAGGTAGCAGTTCTGGAGGTTAACCTTCCAATATGCTGCTGCCTAAAACCATTAAAGATTTAGTGTTATACCAGGTAAGTCCGCTCCATAACCATCTTTTTTGTTTTTCACATGGCAGTCAAGAGCTAACTTCCAAAAACAATACTGCCAACGCTTAAAGTAATACTTAAGAAATATTAGTCAAACTGACAATTTGATGGTACGTACCTGGACGTTCCTAAAATAGGGATTACAATTCTAAAACACGAGAGAAGAAGAACAATAATGAAACAATATGGCTTTAAGCGTTGGCAGTATGGCTCCAGGTGAAATCGCAGGGCTAACTTACAGTAGAATAAAAAAAGAATATCAATACTGGAATGCACAATAGTTTTAAGACAAATCTTATCAAAACAAGAGGAATATTGTACCAAGCCCGTAAAGGGAAGGTTTACAGCTAATTCCCGAAACCCAATAAGCGTTTGACTTCGACGCTTTCATTGCACCTTCGCCGCAATCGATATAAATTCTACTGCCTTATATTGTGCGAAATTGTGTGCGATTTTTGTTCTTTAGCAGGGTGATAAATCTATCTCATGTTCTCTCACTATCTTTTTTTTCTTAACATATGTTTCACATCAACTATTTTACGTTCTTAGACTTGATTAAGTATTCACTTTGTAGTGCTAGCTATAATTTTAGATATTTTATCATTGACTAGCTGACCCGGCGAACTTCGTACCGCCTTAGTATGCAAAATTAAATGTATATTTTTCAATATTTCTGAGAGATTTTCTTAATATTTTTTTCCGTAAGAACCTTCTCCTAATAATAACAAATACAACAAAAAAAGAATTAGTGAAATCGGTCCAGCCATTCACGCGTGATGCCGTGACCAAGGAAAACGGGTTTCATTTTTATATATATAGATAACAGAGATTGCTGAAAATGTGTTGGTTGTTGAGACACACTTACTTGTTTGTTGGTTTGTCCTTCAAACACGCCGCAAAGGTGCGAGGGATCGACGTGATTTTTGGCATGGGTATAGTTGAGTACTTGGAAAGTGAAATAGGCTATTTTTAATCCCGGAAAATTAAGAAGTTCCCGCGGGAATCAAAAAAACTTATACCACGCGTATGAAGTCGTGGACATCAGCTAGTTTAGTATGAACGGGAAACTTAAGGGATGGCATCGTAATTGACATAACAAGAGTCAGGACTTAGTTTTGATTTACATACAATCATATTAAAACCAAGGTAATTTATCAATTCCAGCGATCTTCTTTTATATATAACTAGAGGATGAATTCACGCAACTCAACGGAACTGCCTTGTCTTAACAAAAAGTAAAGTAAGCCGGAGAAAATTTTATATCAAGTTCGAATGAAAGTTTAATTGAATCTCTATATTTATGTCTGCCCGAGGAAGTTGCGGTGACCTGGATAATAATTAATCTTAACTATTTATAGATTGCCTGGTTGATCTAGTTGATACTAGGTATATTATATTATGTATTCTGATTTATTTTTAACTACAAGTTGTAGAAGCCCTTGACTGCGATCTCACGTGTTGGAAGTTGATGATGCAGTCTAAGATAGTAGCGGGCTAACCTATTAGGGGCATAGCATTCTCAATATTTTCTATACAATGTATGAAATAGGGTTTCCCCACACTAAAAAGTCCGTTGCGTAACGGACCCACCATACTAACAGCGGTATGTGCGTTGGTCTGGCCTTAGTAAAGTATAATAAATTTGTATAAAGACTTCAGTTTTAAAGATATTCCTTTTATGATTCAGACTAAAGTGGACAGTTTAGTGTGTGGACAGTGGACACCCTATTCTTACGTCAGTAAAACGTATCGTAATAGAGCAAGAGCCCGTGCAGCTCTGCGCATGCTCCCAGCACAGGTAAGAACGATGGACAAACAGAATTTTGTGTTATGGTGGCTTTGACAGGTAAACGGTTGCTAATAATTTTTTATAGCTTGTAAGTTCATAACGTCTTTGAGAGGTGATATCTAGTGAAAGGCCCGATGCAGAGCGTCAGTTTTTGTAGTGTTTACATAGGTACTGTGCATACTTTAATACTGTACAAGAATCAGCTTATCAAATTATGGTTCATTTTTGGTAACCGTACTACGTTTTTGATCGGCCATATCTAGTGATTGGCCCATCAGCATGCGCTCCGAGTTTCACTAGCGTCCTCAGTGGAGAGTGTAGCACCCAACAATTACTGAATCAGCTTTTGGGAGCATGCGCTAATCTAATAATATCATAAGCTACGTAACTTAATGTATGTTGTTGTTGGTTGCACTGTGGTTTTTCTTCCCTATTAAAGCCACTACCACCTCCACCACCACTATTAAAGCTTAACATAGAAATACAACATACAAATTGTGATTAGTGGGAGCATAATTGAAGAAAGGGCAAGAGATGGAATTAGACAGGCGGCTCGTTTGACCGCCTCACCTCCATTGTGCAGTTGTGATGGACTCATTGTGACGGAAATTACTTTTCTTCGATAATGCTCCGGCTCCGGGTGACTGGAGCTCGAGATTTTATTATTATATATTTGAGGCTTTGACAGAAGTATTATCTTACTAATACCCGGAATGAACACAAAGGTTTTGCATCGGAAAATTAAAGAGTTCCCGCGGTACGGCGACCTCCCTGGCACAGTCTTGAGCGCTGATTTCTTAACGTGGGAGATCCCGGGTTCGATTCCCGGCAGGGTCCATTTGGGAAATTGTAATTTCTGAATTTTCTCTGGTCTGGTCCGGTGAAAGGCTTCAGCCGTGGCTAGTTCCCACCCTACCGGCAAAGACGTACCGCAAAGTGATTTAGCGTTCCGGTAAGATGCCGTGTAGAAACTGATTAGAGGTTGACGCGTCAACTTTGCCTATCTTTGTTATTCGCCCGACTTCAACATAGTGTGTAGAAATCAAAATTATTTTTTACTTTAGTGACTTTGGAATTCAGTTTTTTGGAAAGAATTTTTATTTTTAACTTTTTAGTGTAGTTACTCTAAATCCCCACGGCTTAGGAGTGCAGTACCCTGCAGCATCTGAGTTGATGAGTTGGGACTTGGGTTTAAGTATGAAGTCGTTGCTTGACACCTACAATAGGAATTCACCATAAAAAATCCTAAATCGCTATTTTTAAGGAGTTCTGTACTCTGTAGCATCAGGGTTGAGTAGTTGGGACTCAGAATTGAATCGTATATACGTGACTTGATATCTACTATATGAATTCACCATCAAAATTTCACACACACACCTACAGCATCAGGATTGAGGATTTGGAGTCAGAATTTTTTATGGGACCACCTCTCTAACCACTTAAATATTTTCAAATCGGTTTAGAAACCTCGGAGATATGCACCGACATACAATAAAAAAATACACGCCGAATGTCAATCTCCTCTTTTTTTTGGAAGTCGGTTAAAAACTCGTGTACAAAAGTAGACCTGACTCAATACAAACATAATGTATCATAATGGAACCCAAAACCTCCCACTTATCTCCAAAAGCACAACCACAGCGCCTGAGAGGTCGTCAAAACAATTTACTGCCAAATCTGGGTCCCATCAACCGAAACATTTAAATTAATCCCTCAAAATTCATTATAATTCGTATTCAGGGATTTCCTTCCAAGTCCTTCGCATACCCGGAATAAATTAAAATGATTTAGCGCGAGTATTGTAAGTCCGGCTGCTTCTTGGCCAAAAACCGTCAGTTTCTCGTTACTAGTTACATTGGCCACTGACTTTGATATCCATATTAATATTATAAATGCGAAAGTAAGTCCGTCTGTCTGTCTTTAACGGCCCATCTGTTCAACCGATTTTGATGAAATTTGGTATAGGGATAGTTTGTATCCCTGGGAAGGACAAGGCTACTTTTCATTCCTGAAAATTAAAGAGTTCTGGGAACCGAAAAACCTCAATCCACACGGACGAAGTCGCGGGCATTAGCTAGTATTATACCTATAATGACACTAATATTAGAAACACGAAAATGTGTTTGTTTGTCGGTTTGTTCTTCAATCTGAGTTTCAAACCGGCTCTTCTCAATAGAGTCATCTTTCCGAACCGGTGGTAGAGTCTTAACGTATCATAAGTGACACAAGTTGTCCTACGTGAAATAAATAAATCATTTATCATTTCATTTTATCACGTCGCAAGAGAGTAACGGATCGAGGTGATATTTTTGCATGGGCATAGTTGAGGACCTGGAGATTGACATAGGACACTTTTTGACCTGGAAAATAAAGAAGTTCCCGTGGGGATTCCAAAACCTTATTCCACGCTCACAAAGTCGCGGGCATCGGCTAGTTTGATATTAAAAAAGCATGGATTTGACTCGCTCCAGCAATGCTTAGGACTGCGGTTACTTATTTATCTACACATTGATAAATAGCTCACATACCTACTTACAAATTATTTACATACATTACATACATGAACCCTGAAAGCATAATACTCCTGTTTTGGGCAGTCGTATTAATACGTGTTAATACTCAATTTATTTAACAATAATAATGATAATAATGTCCTCCCGACCGAATTTCGGCCATGGCGGCCTATCTCCGGAGAGATTAGCCATTTGCGCGGGGGATATTATGTGTGCGCATACACAGGTGCACTCTCTGTCCCTTTATTCTCATAGCCCGATGGGATGGAAAATCTGACACGACCGGTGAGAGGTCAAGTGCAGGATCGACGGCTTTACGTGCTCTCCGAGGCACGGGGGTGAAGCACCGTCAACTTCCTAACTCCGGGATAGTACTGAGAATTTCTTGCCAGAAAAATCAACGAAAATCAACCAACGAGGCAGACTCAATTTATTTATTACATGAAGGACATACACGTGTCTCTTATGTTACGTCATGCTTTACTCTACCACCGGTTCGGAAAGCAGATTCTATTAAGAAGAGCCGACAAGAAACTCAGCAGCTGTTCTTTTTAAAAAGCAAGACATTACAAGAAGTACATGTATTAAAAATTAATATCATTGGTCCTTAATAACGTATTCAATATCCGATAGCCTCGACGTTTGAAGACGTCTCCGAGCGGGCGATTTGGAGCGATTGCTCGCCTCCCGTGAATATTAAACGAGATGTCTCCATATCCGGTTTACGGGGTGATTAGAAAATTGCTTACACATACAATTTGCGACCAGTTACGTACACGACATGTTAATATACCAAATTGAGTGTATTGAGTAGGGTTTAAAATCATCACTTTGAAAGCCCCCCATTTCGTCAATTTTAGGGGAAAAATTTAAAATAAATATATTTTTGGGCTCTATTCCTAATTATCTTTAAAATGATATACCGCAACCCTATGTAACGCTATAAAATATTTTACTTCGCATTCACTTCTATGAGAGCCCCCCTGAAATAAAGATTTTTATATGTTTTTATGCGATATTCGGCTGGAGACCATTGGTTTACATATTATATATAAAGTAATTACGTGCAGTAATTCAGAAGTTATAATGCTCCGACAGACGGACGGACGGACAAGTGCAAATTCACTCAAGTAAACTCAGAGACCTTCGCTTCGCTCGGTCAAAAATAAATAATTAATATTATGGATATTATGAAAAAGTTGAAAATCTAACACTGGTTTTGAATGTCATTCGCATTCCTGGCCAGGAAACCTATTCCTCAAGAACTATTTTCTTTACCGGGATAAAAAGCAGCCTATCTAGTATATGAAAATTGAACAGTCCCCTTAAACCAACATCAATGTGGACGCTTGGCGAAGTCGCAGGAATTAATCAGCTAGCAGTATAATTTTTCAGACAAGTTAGTCTTAAATTAAAATAACCTTTTTTATATCAATAATTATTTTTACCAAATTTTTTTGTTGTAGGATGTTTTTTATATCGAAATTGAATAGCTTTGTAAGCAATTATTAAATAGAGGATTTTCCAAAGGACGTAAAATCCACAACCTCTGTGAGTTTTATGTTTAACTAGCTGATGCCTGCGACTTCATCCTCGTGGTTTAAGTTTTTTTGATTTTTACGGGAACTACTTTATTTTCCGAGATAAAAAGTAACTTTTGTCACTCTCGAGGTCTTCAACTATACCCATGCCAAAAATCACGTCGATCCGTTGGTCCGTTGCAGCGTGATTGAAGGACAAACCAATAAACCCACAAACCAACACACTTTCGCATTTATAATATTAGTATGATTAGTAAGTATGGATAACCATTTTAAAATATCGATTGAGTAAAAAAGTACGTTGAATTTTGAAGACGTCACAAATCACACAAACTCCCATACGCATTTTTCGTTTGATAAAGATGCTGACTTATTAACTAGTTGTTAAATACCTGCCTAATTTTAACATGGCATGACTTCCTCTTGATGCAATTTTCAGAAAATGATGCCTTTTAAGTTAAAAGCTAGTTATAATTTATATCACCCTATGTAAGTGTACGTCGAGTTGCGGTTACTTTGTGCCGTACATATCGAATATCTACGAGTAGTTACATATACGTCATACGCTTGATGGTAGCATGAGATTTTATGTCTATAACGACGTCAATAGATTTCGAACGTCGGGAAAGCGCGCTGCCTTGTATTTGTAATTTTAATTTTAACGAAATCTGTAATTTTATTTTGTAATGTTTTTATTTTTTTAAGTATTATTGAATTTTGTTAAGTTGGCATTGGGCAGCCTGAAATAAATAAACTGCAGTTACTCAGCCACACTGTCATAATTATTATTGTAATTTATGTTTTACTAGATGATGCCCGCGACTTCGTCCGCGTGGATTAAGTTTTTTAATTCCTGTGGTAACTCCTTAATTTTCCGTGAAAAAAAGACCTATGTCCTTTCTCGGGATGTAACCTACCCATAAATCAAATGTGACAGGAAGACAGATAGACACACTTTCGCATATATTGTACTTAGTATGAAAGCATGGATTATTTTATGAAGAGCAATCGCCGAGTTTTCCCGGTAGCCGAATAGCATTTCAGACCATTTCAGTGGATTCAAAAGCACTTGGAAGTGCACAGAAGTTAATACCTACTTTAAAAATCCTTTGATTTTTTAAGTATTTTCTTGTCTCTACGCACACAAAGTTACAAATAATTTAAACGACGGGGTTGACGTATAAGTGAAAGGAGGCAAAAGTCTCAAAAGAAATAACAATATTTTATATAGGCCGACCGTTTAACTCGCGTATCGCCTGCGCGGTAAGAAGGGAGCGGGGGGAGATGTTAAATACTTAAAAAAAAGATACTTATTATTTTATTCTTTACCAACAATGTCTATTTCGAGATAAATCTTTGGATTATTGACTCTGTGTGTAGCGTTACCCGCCCCCGCTCCTTTCTTACCGCGCAGGCGATACGCGAGTAAAACAGTCGGTCTATAGAAAAATTTTCATTCATTTATTTTTTTAAATAAAGGAGATAGTTTTCATCCCTTCATAACGTTATGTATTTAAAAAAAACTAGTATTGCATATAAAGTTCTAGTTGCAGTAGGTTTTTTCTACTTAATATTGTGTTAACTTCACTCAAACTTGTTACCAACTTATTCACAGTGAAATGGGTTAACTTTGCAAAGTTTTAATAAAAATGTGGAATTGCTCGCGGGTCTCGCTGTTATGTAGCAGAAGTTATCATGGAATTCAATTGTAATAATAGTCTTCTTTTATTAAGTCTTATTTTAATAGAAATAGACATAAAATATCCTGAGATATCAAAGAGGATTGATTAAATATCAAAGGGATTGAGAGAGAGAAGAGAGAGAGGGAGAGAACTTTAATCGACGCGGATGATTGCCTCGTTGGTCTAGTCTAGGAGGTTGGCATGTTTGACTGCGGCCGACGAGGTCCCTGGTTCGAGTCCCAGGTCGGGCCTAATTTTGATTAGAAATTCTCAGTACTAGCCCGGAGTAAGGAAGTTGGCGGTATTTCACCCCCGTGCCTCGGATAGCACGTTAAGCCGTCGGTCCCGGTTATTATCATTAACATGATAATAATCGTTAAAGCCCGCCAACCTGCATTGGAGCAGCGTGGTGGGTCTAAGCTCTAATTCCCTCTCTCCTATGCAAGTAGAGGCCTGTGCCCAGCAGTGGGACGTTAATAAGCTGCAGTGGATGGATGCATGGAAATCCACGCGGACGAAATCGTGGCTCTTCTCGGTAGGAATGGCATTCCAAGCCAGTGCTAGTTTCACTAGACGTTTCACAAGTAGGTACTTTTTAAAGTTAATTTGAATAAATAACCAAAACAAATTAAAGTAGAACTTATTTATTTTACTCCACTGCAGACCAGCCCGTGAAATGATCTTACCTGGTGGTAAGCGATGATGCAGTTTAAGATGATAGCGGGCTTAGGGCTAACCTGTTAAATTAGTCGTGGCCGAAGCCTCCCATTAGACTAAACCAAATAGAATTCAGAAAAAAAAATGGCAGTCATAGAAACGGCCGATAGAAGTGAAAACGATTTTTTTTTAATGTTTATAATAATTTAAATTAAAATTATTAAAATATAAACCTTAACAATTAGGCATTAAAGTTTAATTTTGAATTTAGTATATTTATATGTTCGCGAACATGTCGGTCACGCGAACATCTCGGTCACGGTCACGCGAATCTACATTTTTACCCCCTACCAAAAAGTGCTCAACGCGCCTTAAGAAGTTTTCACTTCAAAAATCCTAAATTGACCTTTCCGAGACTCAAATTCCCACTTATAACTCACCACTGCACCGAGGAGGTTGTCTTTCTTACCATACTTTACACCGTCTTTGCATAACATAATCATAGAAGCTTTTATGTTTATGTTTGTCCAAGCATTTATGTAAGTATGGGACCCGAAAATTCCTTCCAAGGGGCTGTGATATTAATATTCCACCACAGCAAGGCTTTGTGTTGATAAGAGCACATTTGCATATCCGACACGGGGTTGCAACGTTTGCTGCCATGTTCTGCCGAATACCGACTGAATGCTAAGTGGAATTTTGATTATGAGGCAAATTACTACTTACTACTGATATGGCGTTACCTACTCGGCTTGGACTATTTAGTGATCTTGCGAGTAATCAGATTTCCCAAAAGGGGTTTCGGGTATTATATAATATAATATACCATACTATTTTGCAACAGAATGTTAATAGCAGTTATATCTTACTAATCTTATAAATGCGAAAGTTTGGATGTATGGATGTTTGTTACTCTATCACGCCCCAACGGCTGAACGGATCTGGCTGAAATTTGCCACAGAGATAGATAATAGTCTCGGATAGAAAATTGAAAAAAAAAGCACGAGGGCAGTAAATTTAACTTACAAGCCCTGTTAGTGTGTCTCTGTAAGTGTATGTTTCGAGTAAGTGTATTGAAAATGACCTTTTGTCCAAGGTGAACGACACGAAGCGATACAACTCTATAGAAAATGTCAATTTTCAAAAACTTACAACCCCGCATACGAAGTCGTGCGAATCATTTAGTATCATACTTATATTATAGTGTTATAGTGTACCTATAGATATATTTGTTAGTTTGTCCTTCCATCAACAAAGCATCGCGACGTGATGTTTTGCATTGGTATATTTGAGGACCTGGAGAGTCATACGCTACTTTTTATGCCAAAAAATTACGGAGTTCCCACGGGAATTAAAAAAGAATTTATTCCACGCGGACGAACTCGCGTGCATCAGCTAAAATTAGTACTAAGCTCACTTACATTTCTCAGGGAAAGAAAAAGGACGAAATAAAATCGGAAATAAAACTAAAAATAAACTTAATTCAAAAGCAGCTATAACGTAGCTTTAAAATAAGATATCAGCAAACCCTTACGTATGCACAAAAAGATCCTCGACTTGTAAACTCGATAAAGATCAAAAGAGAAGTTTAAATAAGTTTACGGGAGTTTTAATGGCGTCCCCTAGTAATAGTTCTTCATACACTCGTGAATGGGAACGGGGACGCCTAATTTGATACAGGAAGTTACTTTGACATGTGAATCTTTCTTAATACTGTTTACGGAAGTCTACTTGAGTGAATTTGTACTTGTCCGTCCGTCCGTCCGTCTGTCAGAGCCTTATAACTTCTGAATTACTGAACTTAATTACTTAAAATTTAATTAATGTAAACCGATGGCCTCCAGCCGAATATGGCTTAAAAAGTTATAAAAATCTTCATTTCAGGGAGGCTCTCATAGAAGCGAATGTGAAGTTAAATATTTTTTAAAGCGTTACATAGGATTGCGGTATATATCATTTAAAAGATAATTGACCGAGCGAAGCGAAGGTCTCTGAGTCTACTTGGGTGAATTGGCACTTGTCCGTCCGTCCGTCCGTCCGTCCGTCCGTCCGTCCGTCCGTCTGTCAGAGCATTATAACTTCTGAATTACTGAACGTAATTACTTCAGCTTTAAATATAATATGTAAACCAATGGCCTCCCGCCGAATATGGCTTAAAAAGTTATAAAAATCTTTATTTCAGGGGGGCTCTCATAGAAGCGAATGCGAAGTAAAATATTTTTTATAAAGTTACATAGGGTTGCGGTATATCATTTTAAAGATAATTAGAAATAGAGTCCAAAAATATATTTTTTTAAATTTTTCCCCCAAAATTGACGAAATGGGGGGCTTTCAAAGTGGAGATTTTCTAACGTCCAAAGTTAACCTCAGAACTCCAAATTTTCTGAAAGGCTGAGCCTGAAACTTGATCAATTATTTGAATTATATCCTGTACTTGACCAACAAATACTAAAATTAGATAAATATTGTAAGGAAACGGAATTATTTAATTTTTAATGAGCTTCAGTATTTTTACAGAACTTCACATTGATGTCAATAGATGGCGCCGCGAGGTCTCCGTTCGGGGCGAACCACTAGTTAGGAATAGAGTCCAATATATATTTTTTAATTTTTCCCCTAAAATTGACGAAATAGGGGGTTTTGAATGTGGAGATTTTCTAACGTCCAAATTTGACCTTTAAACTCTCAATTTTCTGAAAGGCTGAGCCTGAAACTTGATCAAATATTTGAATTATATCCTGCACTTGAACAACAAATACTAAAATTAGATAAATATTATAAGGAAACGAAATTATTTAATTTTTAATGAGCTTTCAGTACTTTTATTGAATGTGTTGACTTAGGTACATTTCCAAACCTAATGAAACATGGTAAACTCATTCATCTATTTAAGTCGGGCAATAAAAACGACCTTAATAATTATAGGCCCATTTCTGTTTGACCAACTCTCAGTAAGGTCTTTGAAAAAGTAATTTTGAGTCAATTAATGAATCATTATAACGACAATAACTTACTTCACCCCGAGCAGTACGGTTTGACTAAAGGTCGGAACACAACTGATGCGAGCGCAAAACTTCTAAAACATATACGTTGCCTGGGAGCGATCACAGAATGCTATTTTTGTCTTCTGTGATCTTTCTAAGGGATTCGGTTGTGTTGATCACAAAACTTTGTTGCTTAAACTAAGCTTATCTTGGTAACAGAATTTAGAAGGTTGTAAACAATGTGAGGTCGGAGGGCTCGTCTGCATTAATGGGTGTCCCACAGGGCTCAATCTTGGGTCCTTTTCTATTTTTAGTGTATATAAATGGTTTTCCATACCATATCAACAATGTTTGTGATATCTATTGTATTGTTTGCTGACGACACTTCGCTTATTTTTAAAGTTGATAGAAGTAAGGACAATTTTGACGATGTAAACAATGCAGTATCACACGTATCAGACTGGTTTACTGTCAATAATTTGTTACTGAATGCAAAGAAAACCAAGTTCTTAGAGTTTTTTTTACCTAATGTAAAGAATAAATAAATCAATAATGTTAGATGGGGAAACACTAAAAATGGAGAACTCCACAGTTTTCTTGGGGGTGACCTTGCATAATAAGCTTCAATGGGGCGCTCATATAGGGATACTAGCGGGAAAACTAAGCTCGGCTGCTTTTGCTGTCAGGAAAATTAGACAGTTTACCGATATTGAAACGGCTAGGCTTGACTACTTTGCCTACTTCCACAGTGTCATGTCGTACAGCATTTTATTGTGGAGTAGAGCAGCTGATATCCAAACAATTTTTATATTGCAGAAAAGATACCGCGAGGTCTCAGTTCGGGGCGAACCACTAGTATTATTAGTACGAGTACTCGTGTAATTTAGTTGATGTGCCCGTTTTATATGGCTTTAGTTTCGTGATCTGGTAAGTTTATCCCTAATAATATAATAAATTCGATATCAGATTCCCCAGGATTTTAAAAAAATAAGTCCCTGCATATGAATGCTTTTTAAAACTATTTTTTCAGAATTTAATTTATAAAAACCATTTTTCCAACAAATAATAAAAATCTTTTTTTTAAAATAAACTTCTACTATAATGATTTTTCGGGTTTGGCATAAGGCGCTTGCGTCCAAATTGCCCTCTTACGGACTCCCCGAGTAGCTGTGTGATTGAATCGCTAGTTTTTTGAACGGGCGTAGCATCAGTAGCGCTGTTGACGGATTCTGCTCTGAAATGAAGCCCATCAATGCTGGCGTTCCTCAAGGATCTATGCATTTTTTTTATCCACTACAAGCTAACCCTTGACTGCGATCTCACCTGATGGTAAGTGATGATGCAGTCTAAGATGGTAGCGGGCTAACCTGTTAGGGGCATGGCAGTTATATTTAACCCATTCCCCATCGGTTTCTACACGGCATCGTACCGGAACGCTAAATCGCTTAGCGGCACGTCTTTGCCAGTAGGGTGGTAACTAGCCACGGCCAAAGCCACCAGGCCAGACCAGGGAAAATTCAGAAATGATAAATTCCCAAATTGACCCTGCCGGGGATCGAAACCAGGACTTCCGCACGTTAAGGCAACAGCGCTACACACTGCGCCACGGAGTTCGTCAAAAAGTGGGCTAGACAGGGCGTGTCCAACTTGCACGGACACTAAAACAACCTCCCCCATGTCGGCCAGTTGTCAGCACGGAACTGCAAAGCATGACTTCATGCTGACGTTCGTGTCAATTGTGTGCGCGAAAATTGCGTGTCCCGGGGTGTCCTCTTCTCCACAGAAGTAGCAGGCTCCGCTGGGCGCTTTCCCGATCGCGAAGAGGTAAGTATTAAAAACCCCGTGACCGCTGAGCGCCTGCGTCACCTAGTGATCGATCTCTCCATGTTTTCTGTTATGCCATTTCTTTGATGAGTACTCCCCTGACTCCATCTAACAGCATTGGGATCCTCGATGTTAGTATATCGAAAGAAGTCCAGTTCTGCAAGAATCTGGAAGGCGAAGCCAAACTAGCCTCCAAAATACTCGGGGTGCTCAACAGAGCGAAAAGATACTTTGCGCCCAAGCACAGCCTTCTGTTATATCAGGCGCAGGTTCGGCTACACATGGAGTATTACTCTTACCTCTGGGCCGGAGCACCCCAGTACTAGCTCCTTCCATTTGACCGGATACAAAAGCGGGCAGTTCGACTCGTGGACAATCCCAAAATCACTTGCACGCTGGAGTCCCTAGGGCACCGAAGAGACGTTGGTTCCTTTTGTGTGTTCTATCGTCTCTACAATGGGGAGTGCTCTGAGGAGTTATACAATCTAATACCACCTTCCGAGTTCTCCAGTCGCACCCTTCGTCGCAGAAACAAATTTCATCCTCACCACCTGGATGCCTGGTCTTCTTCCACCTCCCGCTATTCCAGGTAATTTCTGTCACGTACCTGCAAATTGTGGAACTAGCTTCCATCCTTTGTGTTCCATAATCACTATAATACGGGCCTTTTCAAAGGGCGGATAAACGAATTTCTTAAAAGCCAGCAACGCAATGGCGGTACCTTTGGTGCTGCATATGTTCATGCGGTAATCACTTACCATCAGGTGACCCGTCTACTACTGGTTTACAATGCCTTTCCTTTCCAGTAGAACCAGTAAATTACACAGCAAGGCTGCATCATGAATATATTTATGAAATGAAATGATATATTTATTTCACGTAGGACAACTTGTGCCACTTATGATAAGTTAAAACTACCATAATGATATTATGATATGATATACATGAATGATAATTCATTCAAGAAGAAGATTACATGCAGGAGACCATTTCCTGCAGCTACTAGATTAATGTAAATCGGCTTTTACATCAAAAATGAAATATAAAATCCAACAATTTATAACAACAATAAATTGATGTCGTGCAAGCAATATGGAGCTGTCAAAACGTTAAAACCGCCGTCATGCTCCTCGGGACAGTCTCATCAGGAAATCTATTTCCGATGTCGATAGAAATTCTATTGGATATACAAAAACAAATTAAAGGTATATATAAATCTCTGAAGAAATCCTTTGAACAGATTTTCCTGTTTTTCCCTCTTTTAATGGATTTTTTGTCACTACTCTCTGGATAAAAGCATCAGTTGGTGTGTATAGAAAAGAAAGTGGAACAACTAGTCAAACGTGAGCCGTGATTTATTTTATCAAGCACAATCATACTAATATGAAATGCGGAAGTGTTTTTTGTTCGTTGATTTGTTGAAGTGAAAATTCTTTAGAATCGTTGTGATTTGAAAATTCAATGAAACGAAAAAGCGACACCAAAAATAGACAAACATAATATATGGGATTTATCCTGCGAGAGAATGAGATTGAACACAAGTTATATTGGTCTCATTCTCACGTAGGCAACTTTTTTGAAGCTTCACTTCTGCCGTGTGCACACACACACTTTTTGGTTTATAGGTTTCTCCTTCAATCACGTCGCAACAGAGCAACGGATCGACGTTATTTTTCACATGGGTATAGTTGAGGACCTGGACGACAGTTTTCTGTCCACAAAGTGATCCTATAAATGTTACTTTTTCCTTTTGTGGTTAAAAACCCTAAAAATAATACTGCTCAATGCGATGGTAGTAAGATATCGTGTGAACCTAATATAACTATTTTGTGTAATTCCTTCACCGATCACGATCAAATTTCAATTCAATTAAAACACAATCAACATGTACGGGCGTTTGATCTAAATACCAATGGGGCTGACAAAGCGGGGCTGAGTGGGAGGCTGCGTATTCAGTTTCAATATGTAATTAATTCATTTGACTCTTACTTGTATATCAAGCGTGTAAGTGTGAATCCTGTGTTAATGGAATTATCTGGAATGCGGCAACTGCCTCGTTGGTTTAGTGGTTAGCATGATCGACTGCGGCTCACGAGTTCCGGAAATCCGGGTTGGGCCATAAATATTGGGTTCTTCCAACACGAAATTCTCAGTACTAGCCCGGAGTTACTAGCCCGGAGTTATAAAGTTGGCGGTGTTTCGCCCCCGTGCCTCGGAGAACACGTAAAGCCGTCGGTCCTGCGCCTGATCTCTCTTCGGTTGTGTCGGATTTTCCGTCGGAGTCAAGGAACAGAGAATGTACCCAAAGTGAACCTGTGTTTGCGCACACACTTGTGCACAATAATATCTCTAGCGCAGATGGCTAATTTCCATGACCCCGGCGGCCAATCTTCAGAAATTATGATTGTTGTGTGAGAGTGGTAATTCGGGTCGGGAATTTGATAGAATTTCCATACATAAATATTACAAAATATCCGATAGTGTCTCTCTGCCTGGCTGGTAAACTTTAACGGCCCAACCTTTCAATCGATTTTGACAAAATTTGGTACAGACATACCTAGGTTGTGTTCGGGGTCAGGACGCGACTTCGTCCGCGTAGATAGAGGTATTTGGTTCCCGTGGAAACTCTTTAATTTTCTGGGTTAAAATGTCTTACCCGGAATGCCGTGTTAATTCAAGCTATCTACATTCCAAATTTCAGCCAAATCGTTTTAAATCGGAAGGAGTAACAAACATCCAAACTTACAAATTTACAAACATGGATGTTTGTAAATTTGTAAGTTTGGATTTGTAACTTTCACATTTATTGTATTTAGGATTTACTGTTTTCGGTGGCTGATTTAATGACGGGTTTCATATAAATTGCCAAGTTATAATGTTGATGGAACAGACAGTTCTTTTTCGAAGCCGGTTTTGTTTTTTAATAATGCCTCCATTTTGATTTATGAGAGCGGGAGCTGCGAACACGTCGTTTATCTTTTACAGATAATATATTATTTTTTATAATTTAACTAGATGAAGCCCGCGACTTCATCCGTGGCGATTAGTCCACGATCTCCCTCTGCTTCATATTCCTCGTAGCTGAGGGTCGTGACCGTCGTTGCTGAATTAAACCTTTTAAAATTCATTTTTCCTTTAGGGTTTTTTCAACCGGTAGACCTCCACTTCAAACTTAAGTAATTTTTCATTCAAATTAACTTTTACAATTATTGCTTTTGAATCGTCGAGTGAATCTATCACTAGTTCTATCACTATCGAGAAAAGCAAGCAAGAAACTCAGTGGTTGCTCTTTTCAATCGAAAATTACAGTTATTATAAGGTTACAAGTAACTGTAGTCCCAAGCACATTTAAAATCTTTTAAGAACTTCCCCACGCCGCGGTCTTGTACCATCTACAACCAGCGGCTCTTTGCGACTCTGTTAAATGTCGTCCGTCATGTGTAGAGACTTGTAGAGATTACATAGGTAGAACTTCTAGCCTATTGGATAGAAGCGTTACTTTGCGGAAGTCCATGATAATCAAGGAACTAGAAGCTAATTCGCCATAATCCGCTAAAGCAGACAAATCTATGTGGTACAGCTTGCACTAAGCTTGCGACATTCACCGCCCAATTAGCTAGCAAGGTGTCTAAGACCGCCCTTGCGAACTTTGATGTTCATTAATTCCCGCAGGAACTCTTCAATTTTCTGGGATAAATGTATCCTATGGCCTCTACCGTAATGTAAACGAAATTTCATTGTAAATCGGTTGAGCAGTTGGGCCGTGAAAGCGTAGCAGACAGACACACTTTCGCATTTGTAATATTATAGTATGGGTGGATGTTTGTGTGGCAATAATTAATTAATCTATCTATCTAGTAATTCGCACCGCCACATCACCACAGAAGTTACCTACCCAGTTCCCAACGCAAGGAACGCAATTACCAAAGTCCAAAATATCGGAAGTTCGCAATATACATAACAAGGCTGAGGCACATATTACCGCCATCTTGTCGAGACACAAACTAAATTATATCTACGTGTCACTTTGATTTACGACACTTTGATGTACGGCTAAATTTAATTAATTACCTATGTACCTCAAATTTGGATATATTATTATTCTGTAGTGTAGGTAGGTACACAATAAAGGCACTAGTAACACTAACAACTTACGCTAATATTTGGACAATGAATTCATAATATAAACAATAGGTATTTCTTGATATTGAAAGCTTTTGTCACAGAGTACGTACTTTTGTCGTGGTACGGAAGATGACAACTCAATCAAATCAGCAACTCTTTATCAAACTTAAAAACGCGCTTCTAAGAAACAGTTGTGACGTCATCAAATTTCAACGCACTTTTTTTCTTCAATCTTTATTTTAAAATGGTTATCAAACTTAAAACTAACCGAGGATATGAATTTTAGGTCTTTTGGAAGACCTCTATTTAATAATTAATAATCAAATAGAATTAATAATTTATTTTTGATATAGCTATCATCCCTATATGAAATATAATCATACTGCTGTTAATGATTGCATACACGATACTATAGATAAATGCAGAAAGTGTGTATGCCAGCTGCTGTATAGCTGTGTGTCTTCTATACGCTTTTATTGCCTATTTGTTCAACCGATTTCGATGAAATTCCGTACGAATATAAATTGCATCCCAGGGAAGGCCATAGGTTTCAACTCCGGTAAATTAGAGGTGCGATAGTCAAAAAATCTTAATCTATGTAGACGAAGTCGCGGATATCAGCTAGTAAATAAATAAAATAAAACTAGTAAATCATACTAATATTATGAATGCGAAATTGATGGTTTGTTGGTTTGTCCGTCAATCACGCTGCAACAGACCAACGGATCGACGTGATTTTTCGCATATAGTTGAGGATCTGGAGAGTGAAATAGGCTATTTTTAATCCCGGATAATTAAGGAGTTCCCGTGGAAATTAAAAAAACCTTATTCCACGCGGACGAAATCGCGGGCATCAGCTAGTTCAATAGGTAATACTCGCAATTTAGTAACGGCTATGAAATCACTTCATCGAACCTAGTTGGAAGGCGTGCTAACTTTTAATATTAAATCGAGCGTCTAGATCCTTTTCACTGAAGACCTCTTGCTGCTCGAGACCCCATTACAACTCACGCAAACTTTATTTAAACTTTTACCTTTGAAATGGGGTTCTTTCCGTGCGTACGAAATGAGTTACAAAGTTTTTTTGCTATTTTGAGATACTAATCTACATACCTATGAATAAAACAAATTGGTATGCTGATAGATTGATTCATTGATTGATTTAGGTATTTGTTGAGGCCGCCTTTACACCGTTATAAGTTGTAAATTTTGGTTGTTAGTTGTTAATTAGTTGTAAAGTTACGATTTGTTCTGTTCTGTTATCTGTTTGTGTGTAATAAAGTGTTGTTACTTACTTATTTGATCTGACTATCATTATCATCATCATTATTTGGCAGATTGTAATATGTACCATATTTATGTAACATCTTCTCATGTAACTTACAATCATGCAATAAATGAATAAACAATAAACAATAAACAAGACTTTCTTGCAAATTATCTCTATCAACTCTATTAAAATTGAGATAATGAAATTTCCCAAAAAAAACTATCTGTAGTTCACCCCCTTTGGGGTGGATTTTCGTAAAACTGCAGCTTTTACAGATTTTTATTATTTAAAACTATTAACTTAAATGCCAATTCTGCCAATTAGCTGATGTCTGCACTACAGAAGGAATCTACCTTCCGAATTTCAAGTTTGTATGCTTTATAGTTACTGAGATATCGTGATTGGTCAGTGAGTGAGTGAATGAGTGCTATTTCGCTTTTATATATACATCATACTACGAGTATAATATTATAAATGCGAAAGTGTGTTTGTTTGTTGGTTTCTTGGTTTGTCCTTCAATCACACCGCAACGGAACAACGGATCGACGTGATTTTTGGCATGGGTATATTTGAGGGCTTGAAGAGTGACATAGGCTACTTTTTTCCTAGAAAATTAAGGAGTTTCCGCGGGAATAAAATAAACTTAAACCACACGGGCGAAGTCGCGGGTATCAGTAGGTAAGTAGAAGATAAAAAGTTCTCTATCATTATAAAGATGAACGGTGCGTGACACGACTCCATTATAACAAGTAGGTATTGGTAGGTAATAAAACTTCAAAGAAATTTCACGAGTCAATTTGTCGAAAAGTGTTTTCCGATCGACTTAGTCATAAATAAATTGTTTCCATTAACTTGTATATTAGATGTTTTCATAATGACAGCTGTCTTGTGAAAATATTTATAACGGCCGTTTCACATGATTTCAGTAGCTGCCTAGCAATCCACTCTTACTGGCTCGCCATTGCCATACCATTCCTAGTGAACCGCTGAAAGTGAAAACATATTTTTTTACCGGAATGGTTCGAAACTAGTCAGGCATAGTCCGACAAAACATGTGATTTTATCCGGTGACATAATAATATTTATTATGTTTCTATTGAACATCACTCACGATGGTTTATACAATAAAACAAAAAGCTTTACGTCTGTAGTGTGACTTTCCCCTAAAACAAACTTATGGTTTGGTGTTATAATATGCCTCATCTGCTTGAGTTGTTTTTATTGGTGTAAGTATTTAGATCTTTGAGGTTTTGGAGTGATATACCTTTTATAGGTAGGTATGCTTGTTTATGTGTTAGGAAATAAATGATTTTTCATTTCAAATCATTTATTTACCACCCAAATTTTCTGAAACACGTTCGTTTCACTCCCATACCTACTATCGATTCGAATCAAGTACCTACTAAAATATTTTTTAATGTATTAATTTGAATGGTATTCAGAATCAGCGGTATATTCACTTGACGATTCAAAACATTAAAAAAAAAACAAAAGTATATTTTGAAGAAAAACATTTGAATTTGAAAATGATTAATGTAAACAGGTAAACACAATATTGTATAAGTCATATAATAAAAGGAAACATTTACGGATGTTCTGTGAGTAGGTCCCATTACAACGAGCGATAAAACTTCAAAGGCGGCCATGATTCAAATTGACGACTCAATTTAGTGATGAGCATTCCCCATAAGACCCCTGAATTAAGAGTACAAAATGTATTGCTTTTTTACGACGGTTAGATAGATAGCTCTGACATGTTATTGTTTTTTTACTCGGCTAACACAATGGAGAAGAGGGTGCTATGACTTTAGTTAGTGAACCGAATTTATTCCTCGGCGGCCTATCGCCAGGGAGATTAGCCATCAGCGTGGGAGATATTATAGTGCACAAGTTTGCGCATGCACAGGTGCACACTTTGTTCCTTTACTCTCATTGCCCTATGGGACGGAAAATACCGACCGGATACCGGAGATACCGATCGGAAAGAGATCAGGCGTAGGATCGACGGCTTAACGTGCTTTCCGAGGCACGGGGGTGAATCACCGCCAACTTCCTAACTCCGGCCTACTGATTTCTTGTCAGAAAACCCCAACACTTGTTATGGCCCGACCCGGGACTCGAACCCGGGACCTCGTCGATTGCAGTCAAACATGCTAACCACTAGACCAACGAGGCAGAAGTAATGTATAGTATATTGATTCGTGACTCCATCGCTCCGCCTCACGAAAGTCCGAAGGTCGTTCGTGGGAATGAGCATTCTATTCTTTAACAAAATTCCACTACCTATTATAAACTTGCCTTTACACAAGTTTAAGAAAACCATTAAAAAAATGCTCCTGAAAAAAGCTTATTATACTGTCGAAGATTATATTATAAATGATAAAAGCGCATGGATTTGACTCGCTCCAGCAATGCTCAGGACTGCTGTTACTTATGTATCTTTGGATTAATGCAATTGTAAATATACTTTATTTTTTCAAAAGAGCAACCACCGAGTTTCTTGCTGGTTCTTCTCGGTAGGAACGGCATTCCGAACCAGTGGTAGATTCATTCGACTATTCATAAGCACTTGTAAAAAGTATATTTGAATAAAAAATATTTGTATTTGTATTTGATTAGGAGTATGGGTTTAAAATGGCCATTCTCCTAACATCCTGATAGGAGGTTTTAGCCGTTATCACCCTACCAGCAAAGACATACCGCCAAGCGATTTAGCGTTCCGGTACGATGCCGTGTAGAAACCGATTATATATAACCGATTATATGGGCTGATTTTCAGGTGATCCCTAAAACTTGTAGAAAAAAATATAACCCACTCTTTGATTGTTGTCTCGTCTCGCCCTCGTCGTCATTAGTTTTTGTATTTTGTCTTGTTTTTAATTAACTTACTTATGTAGAGTAAGCCCCTAAAAAGTTTTCAGTGAGCAATTCATCCACCAAGTCGAAGTTGATGACAAAGCTAAAGTTTTAATGTATATTTTTTTGTCCCAAGCCGACTTACGCATCTGGGGGGTTACTAGTTTACTACCATCAAGCAGTATTAATTCAAAAGACAACTTTATGTCACGTACCTTGACGTCCTTTAAATAAGGATTAAAATTCTAAAATACGAATGTCAGCAATATTAAAATAATACGGCTTTCAGCGATGGCAGTATGACCCCTAACGTCTTTTCTTTAGCACAAAATAATTCCAGACTTTTCCATTGAATTAAACTTATTTGAATTGTCAGCGTTAGACACAAAGTAAGTAGACTAGACTAGACTCTAGAGACTCTTTGCCCTGTCACCTTCTAGCAAAAAAATACTTACTATACAATTGGTACAATAATTTATTTCATGTAAGTACGTTGTAGGTAGGCTTATTTTTATTTTGCCGCGTTGGTCTGATGGTTAGCATGCTATATACTGCGGCTGATCGGAGCATGATTAAGTATTGGGTTTTTCTGACAAGAAATTGTCATTACTAGTCCGAAGTTGGCGGTTATTATCACTAACATAATTATAGTTGTCAAAGCCCACCAACCCACATTGAAGCAGCGTGGTGGGTCTCAATTCTCTCTCTCCTACATGAGTGGAAGAAGGCCTCTGCCCAGCAGTGAGACGTTAATGGCTGTAGTGGTCGAGTGAATACCTATTTAATTTATAGTCGCGTGCCCGGCATCGAACTCGCGACCACCCGCATAGGAGGCCGGGCGTCTAAACTACTAAGCTATCACCGCTTTAACAACTATTTTTAATACCAGCCCCATAGCCAAGTTACATACAGTTCGCGCGCGAACTATACGTTTCATGTCTATTTTCTTTCTACATCGTTAATGCTTTAAAAACGCGAAAGCGATTAAAACGCTAACCATACACTATTCACTTATATTTTCCTCTCCGTTAAAGCGCTAACGATTATAGAAAGAGAATAGACACGAAATGTATGTGTGTAACTTGATTAGGGGGGCTGTTTTGTTAAGTGAAATGAAAACAAATGTTATTGAACACATTTTCTGTTCAAAGGCAAATAAACATTAAACATCATCGCTAAGTATTAAACACAAAGAGTTCCACTTAACTGCTCCGTCGAGGCAATTTAAATATTCCTTCTCTCCGTATATTTTTTGGCTTATTGTTTCAATATACCGCTCTTCAAAAGTATGACGGGCGAAGGAAAACATTTTCACGAATCTGCATAACACTTTAGGATACATGTCGGATAATAAACACTGGATGATGCCTGCGACTTCATCTGTGAGGATTTCATTTTTTAAGGATTCCCGATGGAACGTACTTTTACCTGTGTTTTACACTGTGGCGATGCGCATCCAGTACTTAACTAATGCCTAGGAGCTAGTGTCACAAGTTAGTTACTCTGGCTTCGTGTACTTATAGAGAACTAGCTTCATTTCTAGGCTAGTAAGCTGGTGAGAAAGCAAGTAAGCTTGCGTCTCAAGCTAGGATAGATTAAAAGGATGGTTCTATTTTTTGAGCTAGTAGCATCCTCCGCCACTGATTTTGCTATCCTGGCTTGTGTATAACGCATTAGCTTCATGTGGCTGCCAAATTTAGGATTCGATTGGCTAGTGAGCAGTGATTACGCATTTTGTTTTTCTGACTGCAACTAGGTAAGTAACTAAGTACTTGTTATCAGAGTCAATTAAAAGATCAAAGATATCCAATGTAAATGCATTTTTACTAAAAAACGCCTTGCAGTGCTACCAATGTACGAACTAAAAAAGCAATATAAAAATTACAGACGGTGACAGTGCTGCCAGCCTTTGAGATTTGTAAAAAACAATATGACGCAACATCCACATTCAAACAGCAAGCAACTGCTTCTTGTGCCAGATATCAAGTAAAGCAACTTCTTGAGTGGTAGGTAAGCAGAGGAAAGTAACATTTCCACTCACAATGTTTTACTTTTCAAAGTGAAATCCCCAAACCGTAGCCCTTTATATTAAGTCAATGGGATAAGAACAGCCGAGTTTCTATTTGCTTAGCCATTAAAAGGATTGGCAACGCTTTTGAATTCGCGCTGCCTTAGCGCGCCGATGTTTGCGTGTTTTTATAGGACCTACTTGATGGTAGAACTGTATAGATATACCTACTAACATTACATGTGTTGTTAGAAACAAAGAAGGAAGAAACAAAAACGTTTATTTATTAACTGTGCGAAATGTAGGGTGTTTATACCGGATCAACATTGTGCGTCAGTCTTGCTACAAATGTAATGGTATTAATGTTGTCAATCTACATATAAACAATTAAAATAATATATTAAGATATAGATTATAGTCTGGAATAACAATTCCAGACTATAATCTATCTCTGTGCTAAATTTCATCCAGATCCGTTCAGCCGATGGGGCGTGATTGAGTAACAAACATCCATCAATACATACATACATCCATCCATCCAAACTTTCGCATTTATAATATTTATTTGATATTTGATTTGATTCCGGAGTCCTCCAAGGACCTTTAACCAAAGGTCCTTGGTTCACGCACACGCGGCGGCGACGAGCAGACTGCGCGCAGCCAGACTTAGCGATTTGAGCGAGACCTAGGAGTTAGAATTACAAACTTAAAAACCTCCAACTCCTTTAGGTCTCGCTCAAATCGTCAGATTATTTGAAAGTACACTTTTCAGGATGTGATTAACTCACTCTACCATAATCTGACGCGCTCGAGTATTTTTGATGATCGATTTATTTATTTAATATTTTGATCTGCTCTCCTAGACAGACCCACCAATATACAGGCCTCATATATGGTGAAGGAACTCTACAGGTTCCAAAGAATCCCCCTTTATATTAATCTGCGACGCTGGAGTAAATTCAAAAATCCCCTCTTGGGCTCCCCTACTATTTAATACAACTCCCCTACCCCTAACAGGTCAGCCTGTTTACCATTACCATTTTAGTCTGTATCATCACTTACCATCAGGTGAAATCGCAGGGTTAACTTGTAGTGTAATAAAAAAACCCATCATGGGTGATATGGTGATTGCAATGGTTACACTGTAGCAATCACTTTTACATATTAAGGCCTCAGATTTCCTCATTCATTTACGAGTATGTAAATTTCGATAATAGATATAGCTAAATCTTGTAATGCGAGTGTAAATATATCACAAAGGTACATTGTGTTAATCCACAAAATTCAGCTTCACAGACATTTGAGTAAAGCAATTAATCATTCTCATATTATGAATTCCGTATGTTCTAAACTCTGCGTGATGTGTATGGTGTACAATCGCGGTCTTAAAATGTTTACCACCTTAAGGTTCATAATTGAGTATTTGACAAGACAAATCATCAACTTTTTTCAAACGTCAAAACGCGAGCTTAGTATGGGATGTATGTGTCACCGTAAGATTGTAATATAACGTTTTTTATCTCGATAGATTTTAAACTGTCGACAGATTGTGAACCGTAAAATACTGCTTACAATTTAACGCATTATTTTTCGGTAAACTGTAATCTATTAGGCATATTAACCCGATAGAACCTAAGTGACGGGCACTACCTGAATATATTCATGTCAAACCCTAACCTAACCTATAGTTCGCGCGCGAGTTGAATACAGAGTAAATGTAAGTGTCACCATACATTTACTCTGCATTCAACTCGCGCGCGACAAGAAAACGTAAATACAATAAATATTTCATAAATTAATACTCAGAACATTCAACGGTTCACAATCTTTCAACAAAATCAAAAACAGTTTACAATCTCACGGGATAGAAACCTTTAAATTATAATCTAACGGATTTTACAATATTACGGTGACATAATATTATGCAATACGTGTGTGACGTCTTCAAAATTCGACGCGCATTTTTACTTCAATCGATTGTTTAAAATGGTTTTTGAACACAAAACTTACAGGGACGTGGATTTTACGACTTTTGCAGGGAGATCCTATAGAGGATCTCCCAAAAGTATTGAATAGTCAATAATCACTAAAATTAATTTATTTGAATAGTTGCCAGTTGAATAGTATCTACTGTGTGCATGCACTTGGGACATGTGGGACATTGTGGATCTATGTCTGAAGGTCGATGTATGGATGGTGGATTCAGCATGTATCCGTCACTGGTGGCTAATAGATGATAGCTGATGTAGAAAGCCATTTTTAATGAATTACATTTTGACAAATGCAATGATGCGTAATAGTTTGTGTGATTTTTTTAAAAATTATTAGGTTAATATGAGTTTTATTATTAAAAAGTCATTAAAATCTCTTTGTTAAACGATTATGCGAACGCGAAATGCGAACGATGCTTGAAAACATGTAATAGGTATAATAGGTTAAATACCTTGATATATTAATTTAAAAACTGATAATCAATTTTAGACCGCGACTGTATGGTGTACGAATTGTTTCAAGGTAGGCTTCTAATGGAATTTGATAAATTACAAACTTTATGCCGAGTTATGTTGGCGTGAAGTATGTGAGAATGGAATATACCAGTACGTTTAGTCTAAGTTTTTACATTGCGAATTCGATTCATCGTATTAAGCGTTCGATTACATTAGCGTCAAAGTGAAAAAGGACCCAAAAGATTTAAAGTCACAAATTCAGTACAACCGATTTATTTTCATAAAGTATCGTTTTGAGCGCTGGTTGTGAAATTGAGCTCTAAGTCAATGTAGTTAAGGTTCATTTTACTTTGACACTAATGTGATCGAAGGCTCACTAAGCTCATATATTGTTATGCTTTGTATAAATCTGTGGAAGAATTTGTTAAAAAACACGATATTAAATTCCAACCAACAAAAATTAATAACTCAACCCGCGAAAACGCCGACAAAGAGACCGTTTGATGTGTTCAGAACTAGCTGATGCCCACGACTTCGTCCGCATGGAATAATTTTTTTAAATTCCCTCGGGATTTCCTCAATTTTCCGGGATAAAAAGTCACTCTCCTGGTCCTCGACCCATGCAAAAATCACGTCGATTTGTTGCTCTGTTGCGGTGTGATTGAAGGACAAACCAACAAAAAAAACACACTTTTGCTATTATAATATTCATAGATAGATAGATAAATAATTTATTTATTTGCCCACGAAAAAACAATTTACAACATTTACTTACATACTTACAAATAAATCTATTTTTACAATTCGTGAACAAATAAGGCTCCTCGCTCAGCACAAAGCCGCAGCAAGCTGCAGCGCTGGTTTTCAGAGTATCCATAGACGTGTTTACGACAGTTTTTATAGCTATATAAATTAAGTAAAATGGCCTAGTAACAACAATTCATTACTAATTGCAATTTAACTGATATCATAATAATTTTATCACCTACAGATCGCGCGTAGAATATCAGTATGATTAAAATATTTTCACGTCAATGACATGAGTATACTAACCACTAAAAATCCAGGGCGCCTAGTAATTACTACACTTCAATGAAGCCGAGCAATCTGCTAGAAAGGTACGTTCAATATTCACACAATGACGTCACTTTTGAAATTAAATTTTTTGGCCTCACAGAGACCAGTCTTAAGTGAGGAGCTGGTGGATGCTTTTTTTATGGAGTTTGTGCCTGACCCTCTTACAGTGTTAATAATACGAAAGTTGTGATTACCAATCTCTCTCTCTATCTCTGCGTCGTATTTCTCATTACTGAGGGTCGTGACCCCTTTCCATTAATCACATATTGGCAGAAGTTTTCTTGGGATAATAATGCGGTGGGTTGCCACGTCCTTCCGCCGCTACAGATCTACTGATTTATAAATTGTTGTGATTGGCTGAAATTGTGGTAGGTATTTCAATCTCAAAAACAAAATCTCACATATTAAAAAAAAGCATAGCGGAATAGCATTACCTTAATGTTGGGTAATTGTAATGATGTTAACTTTTTATGTGGACATGTAACTTATTTAAGAAGGGACGTTGCAATGACACGCCGGGCTATAGAAAGTATTTTTATTGTCGCTTTTGAAAAAAATTCAAAATGACTGGTTATTTTTTTGGGAATTACTTTAAAAAATAATTCTTTCTTGATACAAGCACTAATTAAATCAAAGGGTATTAGAAAATGAAATGGAATTCAGGTTTATCATTTTATAAAAGTCGTAGGGTTTGGTGACGGAAGCAAAGCTTCCAGCTAAACTTAATCATTATTAAGTCCCCATCCCAAGCATTCAGAAGCTTTGGTTAGTCAATAATGAAAACGTGTGAGGGTTTTTTACAAAGCTATGTAGAATTTGTATGATAAAATTGGTCACCAGCTCTCAGACTACAAAGCCCAGTCTGTATTAATATCCGGGCCAGAACAATATCGCACCGCTTTTCGAAACAAAACCGGGCTCATGCAAATGTGTATGGAAGGTTCGCGCTGTAAAATTGTGGAGTTACGAATTTAAAAAAAAAGTTTGTCCAGTTTTAGGGTTCTGTACACAAACGGTGCCAACGGGACCTTGTTACTAATCCTCCGCTATCCATGGGTCTGTCCAACTGTCTGTCAGCGGACTATATCTCATGAACCGTAATAAGTACACAGTTAAAATTTTCACAGAGTATGTATTTATATTGTCGCTATAAAAAAAGGGCCCCAAATATACAAGGAACGTGTTAATTGCGCAACTCTCTTGTTTCTTCTACGAAACTATTTAAAAAGCATCATCATCATCAAGCAATAGACGTCCACGGTTGGACATAGGTCTCCTGAAAGGAATTCCACACTCCGCGTTCTTGCTCCGACTCGACTGATGTCATCCACCCACCGAGTCGAGTCGAGCATTTTCCAGCGAAAAAAAGGGGGGTCATTTTGAACAAAGAAAAACCTATACAGCCATTCTGTTTGGTATTTTTGAAAGAGCCACTCGGACCACTTCGAATCATTGGATTGGACTTCATTTCAAAAGCACATAATGTTAAATCTTGGGCGATGGTACGGAATCGTTCGTGTGCTAGTCCGACTTCCACTTCGCCAGTTTTTTCATATGCGAGGTTTAATTTGTCTCGCATTGTGCGTATCTTATAATTAGCACCCTACACTCTAGACACCCTAGATTATTCTTAGCTGACATATTATTCCGAAGCTAGCTTTTAACCCGACTATGCAGCAATGCAAAAAGGAAAGGTCGTGATTTTCGCAGTAAGTAGGTATTTATGTATTTATATATCCACTACAGCCTATTTAACATCCCACTGCTGGGCACAGGCCTCCACTCTCATAGGAGAGAGGGAATTGGAGCTTAGATCTACCACGCTGCTCCAATGTGGGTTGGCGGCTTAAACGACTACTCCGAGGCACGGGGGTGAAACACCGTCAACTTCCTTACCCTGGGCTAGTATACTGAGAATTTCTAGTGAGATAAACCCAATACTTAATTATAGCACGACCCGGGACTCGAACCTGGGACCTCATCGGCCGTAGTCGAACATGCTAACCACCTAACGAATTTTTTATAGGACCACCTCGGGAGCTTCCTCTAACCACTGAAAAATATTTTTTCTGATCGGTTTACATACCACGGAGATATGCGGTAACATACCTACATTTTAAAAAAAATACGCGCCGAATTGAGAAACTCCTCCTTTTTTGGAAGTCGGTTAAAAACCATTTGAATTTGAATTTAAGTGTTGGTAGTATGGCCCCAAGTCTGCGACGAACGCCAAAACAAGCCAGGCTGATCAAAAAGTGTTCGCCCCGAGGTGAAATAACATACCTTCATTAGGGGTCGATGTTAGGGAGTTATGTTTACCCAAAATATATAACATATTAATATGATGTTTAGACAAAACAACCTTTATGATAATGCGAGGTACATTTTTGTAATAATATCTGCCATATTATTGTCACAGCGTAAGCACTAAGCAAGTTCATACAGTGGATCGACGCCCGTCGCCCATACAATGACCGATACGGCTACCGACAGTTTTAGCACTTAGAAGTATGCAGGTGCTCACAAATGGGTGAGAAAGATAGGAAACTGCATACAAATTGGAAATTAGAGTGACATAACTTTGAATTTAAAATTTTGCTAGTTTTCTCCGTCACGATTCTGTCACCCCGCAGCGTTGTTCGGTCGAAACTCGAAACGTCTCCTTCGAACGACTGGTAGGAAAGAACGTATCGTTAAATTGTGTTATTGTCATACTACATAGGTACATCATAATATTTCTATGTATAAAGAATTACAATAGATGTATTGGGGTTCTTTTGTAAAAATCAAAGAATTCCTATATAGTTTCTGAAGTAACTAGAAGTTTAATTCGCACTTATAGCCCGCGATATTCACCACACTACAGAAATCTTCCAAATTATTCTCATAAGTACGTTTCACTCCGATACCGCAGCATCTTCAGGAGATGTTGGCTCGACAATGCACGATTGCCTCTGAAGGTTCTTTTGAAGCCAGTTAAAAAAAGGCGAATTTTTTTACGCTATTACTAAAAAAGAATAAAATAATCCGTGCCGTCGATATCATCGTTTGTTTCATCCGATTTTTGTTTACACCAACACGCGTCCATGGCAAAGGAAAACATGGGGAGAAATTGAATTACTCCCCACGGAAAGGTTTTACGTTCGCGTGTGCCTGATCGGATTCAATGTTATTGAAAGTTTAAACTGTACGAAATGAACAGTCCTTTTTTATATAATTACTAGATGATGCCCACGACTTCGTCCGCGTGGATTATGACTTTATGATTCCCGCGGGAACTTTAATTTTCCGGGATAAAAAGTAGTCTATGTCATTCTCCACGTCCCGTCCTCAACCATACCCATGCAAAAAATCACGTCGATTCGTCGATCTGTTGCGGCGTGATTGAAGGACAAACAAACACACTTTCGCATTTATAATATTACTAGCTGATGCCCACGACTTCGTCCACGTGGAATAAGTTCTTTTGGATTTCCGCGGGAACTCCTCAATTTTCCGGGATAAAAAGTAGCCCATGTCACTCTCCAGGTCCTCAACTAGACCCATGCCAAAAATCACGTCGATCCGTTGCTCCGTTGCAGCGTGATTGAAGGACAGGCCAACAAACAAACTGACTTTCGCATTTATAATATTAGTATGAAGTGAGAAAGTAAGTATGATATGATAAGTATGAAGCATGATGGTTATGATTTGTGATATGATGATCGACCCGGTTACAGGCAGGCGGGGATTTAGCCCGGCTGAGTTTGTTGTAGGCTCTTCTCAGACCAGGGTGCATTTAGAACCCTCGCTGCTTTAGTTTATGATACTGTGGTTAGTTATCACCATCACGTCTTATACTATGTAAACGTGACGTTCATAAGGTGTACTGTGTAGGTACCAATCCATACTATCCATATAATATTATAAATGCGAAAGTGTTTCTGTCTGTCTGTCTGTCTGCTACGCTTTCCCGGCCCATCGTTTCAACCGATTTTGCTGAAATTTGGTACAGGGGTAGATGGTATCCCGGGGAAGTACATAGGCTACTTTTTATCCCGGAAAATTATAGAGTTCCCGCGGGAATTAAAAAAACTGGCTCTTCACCCGCTTTTGATGAAATTTGGTATAGGGAAAGATGGTATTCCGGGGAAGGACAGCTCTTAAATTTTCCGGGATACGAAGTAGCCTATATCCTTCCCCGGGATACAACCTACCCCTGTACCAAATTTCATCAAAATCGGTTAAACGGATGAGCCGTGAAAGCGTAGCAGACAGACAGACATACTTTCGCATTTATAATACTAAAGTATGGATTTAATCCACCCGTGATCGAAACAGTATATTTAACGCAACTCCACTCGTAACTGGTAAACAAGAAGCCGTCTATCATACTCGGCCACTATCTGTAGTTATCATCTGAATTGATGAGAGTTAGGAGTTTGGCGCGCTGTAAACAAATGCTGGGCCATTAGCCGTAACGATGTAATTTTCTGTTAGCTATCCGCTATGTTGTGTGATCTAAGTTAGAAGATTATAGATCAGCAAATTAATCAACGAACAAGAAGCTTAATTAGCTATATCTATGAAGTACGAATGAAACGTACGTTGAGAGTAATTTGGAAGATTAGTACAACACACTAATCTTCCAAATTACTCTCAACGTACGTTTCACCCCGACACCGGAGCATCCCCAGGAGATGATGACTCGACAATGCACGATTGTACGATTTTAAGACTATACAGGCTAGGTGTGCTGGCTTTGCATATCGCAAGCTGCGCGTTGTACCACATAGATTTGTCAGTTTTGGCGGATTATAGCGGATTAACCATCTTGTTCCTTGATCATCATGGACTTCCGCAAAATAATGCCTGCTTCTATCCAATACCGGCGAATTTTAATTTAGTATTAGAATTTTAATTTAGTATTTTAATTAAGCAGAAAAGCTGTAAGCGCGCAAACTGAATGCATTCGGGCCTTGAATTTTTTTTATCCACTATAAGTTAACCCTTGACTACGATCTCACCTTGATGGTAAGTGATGATGCAGTCTAGATGGTAGCGGCCAACCTGTTAGGGGCATGTTAGATACATTAAACCCATACCCCTATTCGGTTTCTACACGGCTTCGTACCGGAACGCTAAATCACTTGGCGGCACGTCTTTGCCGGTAAGGTGGTAACTAGCCACGGCCAAAGCCTCCCACCAGGCCAGACCAGGGAAAATTCAGAAATTATAAATTCCTAAATTGACCCTGCCGGGGATCGAAACCGGGACCTCCGCACATTAAGACAACAGCACCCAACACTACGCCACGGAGGTCGTCAAACTACTTATGATATATAATTTATGAATTTAATTAATAAATTAATAAGGGAGGAATTAACTTGAGATGCACGCAGTGGCGCGGCACATAGGTATTATTTGTATGAGTTGGTGCCTACGGGGCCGCGTCGCGCAGTACTTCTCCGTGCCACGACGCATAAGTGGCCCCAGCTCCATACAACCATACAAATAATGAATAATAGTTGCCATTACGTGCCGCGCCGCGCCTCTGTAATGGGACTAGACCTTGAAATATCCTAGACATAGATCGAACCATTTTTATTGAGAAACAGTATCTAGTTCTCAGAGTAGACTATCAATTTGTTCTCGTAAAGTACGTATTGTCGAAGAAATAGTGCATTGCAGAAAAGAAGACTGGTTTACTAATCACATACACGGTAGTTGAACTCCCCTCGTGCCTATTTCGAGAGGCCTAAGAGATCTATAAATCCATGTTGCGTTTTTGTTCGAGTATTTGTCGTTATTTACAATTTTTTGCTGTCATCCTGACCTTAATGACTGGACAACACTAAGCAGAGAGAAAGCACCGATCTTCACAATTATTCTTACTTCAGATAGTCCTATACCTATAAGTCACGTACAAATAGCTAAGATGGAAGCGAGCATTGATGGCAGATGGTATTAATACATAATTGATTCACTTTTTGATTCACACTAAATTGATACAAGCGAAACACTATTCTTGACATATTTTTCTTAAAAATCGCTTGAGCTTATATTCTGAGCCATACAGTGAAAAGGAATACTCCAGCCATTTGGATGAGTGCGGATATTGTTAACCTTCAAGCATTTAAATCTGTTTCAAGGAAATTACTGTGAAAGAGAAAAAAAAGAGGCAAAGAAAACATGGACCTATTTGTAATGTTCTGATTGGCATTTCTATTTCATGGTTATTTTAAAAACGGCACAATGCTTTTTTAATTAAAAACATTTTATTTTACATCCTGTGTAAAACAATAGGTGTTTAGTTAATTTAGCTGATGCCCGCGGGACCTCCGGGATAAAAAATAGCCTATGTGTTATTTCAGACTATAATCTATCTCTGTGACAAATTTCATCCAGATCCGTTCAGCAGTTCTGGCGTGATTGAGTAACTAACATCCGTCCATCTAAACTTTCGCATTTATAATATTATTAGTATAGAGTATAAATGAGATATTTCTGTATGAAATTACACGCTTACCATCCACATTTTTAAGGATCCTTAATGAAGTATTCTTTATTGTACACCACAGACATTACACAAAAATCAGAAACAATAAAACAAAAAAATATTATTATTATTATTATGGCCAAATAGGTTCGGCCATCTGCAAGCGGCCAAGGAACACTGCATTGCTGCAACCCCAAACTCATTGATTTAAGGTCACAAATTCATTACATCCTATTTTAATTTCGAAACGTTTCTAAAGGCGTTTAACGGCTATGCAATACACGAAATAGCTCTAACGCCAATGTAATTGAACGCTCGAAAACGATATATTGAATTTGAAATGTTAAAACTGGGGCTAAGGGTAAAACTACTGTGGACTTTATTAGGTTGAAATATACTCGTACTATACTTAAAATAAAACGTATGAAATATACTTTTCAATTTATTTTATTAAAGTTTTGAGTCTGCATTAACTTATTTATCTCGTAAGTCGCTGTACAGACTATCAAATTTTTCAATAGAACTGAAATATTTGTACAACAATAAATAATTATTGCTAATTTAAAACAAATTCATCACCGTTTTATTTCATTGATACAGTAAAATAACATAAGCTTGTAGTTGAATACAATGACGTCAGATTTTTTAAAATATTTGGAGATTGATAATATAAATTTCAACTAAAGTTATATTCGACCATTGTATCATGTTATATATTTTTAAGTATGGAGTTTGAATGAAGGAGTGGATGACTTTCATTACTTAAAAATAATATATGAAATCTAAGCTAATAAGAAACGACATTCAGAAAATAAAATAAAATTGGAAGGCCTAATTTGACAAATACTAACAAATAACATAACTAAGCAATTCAAATCTAAGCAGAATAATAATGTGGATCTTTGAGTTACTTCGTTTGCTTGGAAAGTCAATTACATACATTAGTTTTTCTCATAAGCAAATATAAAAGAAAGAATTGTCGTCTAACTCTACAAAGGAAAATATATTTATCAATCAACGAGTCTATAATATAATTTACTTTCTCAAACAAAAATCTGAATTTAAAATGCAGACAAATTAAATACATAATGTTCTTTCCCAAAGTCAAGTAAAAAATAATACAAGCTGCGTTTTGTAAATGATATTTTAGTTACGTAAAATAAGTCCACTCATAAAATAATTGAACATTAATCAACTATTGATGTTACTTACTGCAAAAATGCTAACAATAGTGCTAATGACAACTAAATGGATTTGAACTATTCTATTAACTCGAAGATTTAATCAGTCAATGATTAGTCATTGTTAGTTGAACAAGGATTAATGTATCATTACAACCTGTTACACCGTTAGCTAAAATTATTTACATATTTACAAAAACTATTGGTCCATCTATGTTAAGAAACAAAATTAAACTAAAACATCAGAGATAATAATAATTATAATGGTTTCATAATAATAAAATTATGAATTAAAATATAAACGAAAAAACTGTAGTATTTCTAAAAACAATTGAAATATTTTTATACGATTTCTCAGAGAACTTTCTCAATCTACTGTTTTCAATTTTGATAATTGCTTATTTTTAATTAAAATTAACAATCAGAATAAAAATAAGCAACTATTATATCTTTTTTACTCGTAAATTGGAAATAATTTTGGTGTTTTTTCTTGAAATTTGGGAATATTCATAATACAATTTTTTTCTTCAATTTCTTTTTATGTTATTTGTTCACTTGTAAAAATAAGGTATTCCTAGCATGGATTATTTCTAATTAAATAAAATTTAAATCCTTTAGATCATTAGATTATAATTGCATCTCAAAATGTTATCACACAATAATTATAATCACGTGATTTTTAGTGTCATAATAATTATATAATTATTAGGATGGATATGCGGCTGTGCCTCATTGTCGTATATGTACATAAATTTATCTTACACCCTATTCAATATGCACCTATATACAAAGATTTACATGGAATACTTTAATAACGTCCGATACATCTTCAAACATTGTCAATCATTTAAAATCTATTTCTTCAAGTTTTTACGGATATGGTATTAATGTTATTTGAAAACGATTGTTTTTATTATCGCTGAAAAATTCACCGAGTCTTTGTAATGTTTCACTATTAACGCCGTCTTCATCACATTCACTATTGAATTCACCGAGTCTTTGTAATGTTTCACTATTAACGCCTTCCTTCATCACATTCACTAGTAAATTCACCGAGTCTTTGTAATGTTTCACTATTAACGCCTTCGTTCATCACATTCACTATTAAATTCACCGAGTCTTTGTAATGTTTCACTATTAACGCCTTCCTATTAGCGCGTTGAAAGTCAAATATAATCTGTAACGCACTCGAGAAGGTCCGGCGGGAGTCACACGATCTCGTCGTGGTGGACCACGTCACTGCAACTGCCGGCTCGCTGCAGTCAGGCACGCTGGCGTCACACTCGCAATTCCTCCATAGTTATATTAGACTTCGCGTTCAACTGCGTGTTCTTCTTCGTTAGTGTACTCGTGTTTATCATTTGCATCTGATGAGCGGACAGCAACGGCTGATTCTCTTGCAGCTGGCCACTTGCTAGTGTATTTATGTTACTTTTTCCTATTTTAGGTGGCGGAGGCGCTCGCGGCAATGTGGCCATACCCGCTACATTATTACCAGGTAGATCAGCAAACTCTGGAGGAGGTAGTTGATGGTGCGAATGCGTATGATGATGGCTCAGAATTGTAGCCGGATCGTTTTTTAAACTGGTTTGAAAGGATAGCGCTCCTTCTAGATCACCACAAATGTTGTTCGGCATCTGACCGTTTTCTACTCTTTTTTTTAAATGCGAGCCATTCGCGTGGCCATCTTGGCCGTTCATTCTTGTTTTATCTCTCTGGTAGTATACACCGGCGAATATGAGTACGTTTAATATGAGCAAAGAGCAACCTATAGCTATCGTTACACTAAGAGCAGTCGAGTACGCTGCGAAACCATCTTCTGGAGGTGCTGTAGTAGAACCGTCGGATTTGTGAACATCTGATGCCGCGACTGTACTTGGAGTCACAGAGTTAACTCCAATTATATTAAAATTTAAAGGGGATGTAACATTAAGAACTGTTAACAGAGGAACTTTGGTGGCTAAGCCAGTGTCTGTTAGCACCATTTCTGTAGTCTTCTTGAACGGTGGTGTAAAGCTTTTTATTGTTGGCTGTAGAGACGTGTCCTCATTTTCTAGCTGGTGATGCGATTGTGGAACATCTTCTCCGCCCGGTCGGTGAAGGTCTGGTACTAAATTTAACCAAAATGATAGTCTGCGAACAAGGAAATAAAATTATTTAAAAACCGGTCAAGTGCGAGTCAGACTCACTTATCGTTGAAAGGGTTTCGTACCACCACATAGTATAAATTCTATTAGTAAAAAACAAATATGTTATAATAACATGTAATCAGATGAGAAATAACTGGCTTACATGTGGCGTTAAACTGGTAGCGCCTGCAAATAATTCGACAACCTATGAGTACGGAACCCTAATTAACGATTTTCGGACTTTTTCCTATACGTACTTGTGCTGTACCACCTTGCGTCTTGCCAAATTTCATGATTCTAGATCAACGGGAAGTACCTAGGTAGGTTTTAATTCATTGGCGAGTGTCAAAATATGCCAAAATATATACGGCATTTAACGACCGTATCTTTTAATTGCGTTGACTTAGAAACTTGATTTTTTTACAGCTCTAAGAGAACGTAGACCTATTAATTTGATATTAATTTCAACTTGAAACCTCCACGTGTTCCCGAGAAAAAGGTGGGTGACAGACAGACAGACGGACAATGAAGTGATCCTTTATGGGTACTGATATACGTAATAATTAAATCAATAATTAACCAGTGTTTTCTTCTAAAAGTAGTTTTATAATCTATATTGTATCACTTGTCAAGTTTTCTAATAAAGCAATCAGTATCCGAGTCTCGTAGTTTTAATACATAACACTGGCGACGAGGTACCACGTCTAATTTCATACTTAATTGTTACATTATTTGCTACTCGGTAAAGTGGAAAGTAGAAACTCAAAATTGGGATTCCTCTTGAGGTACGGAACCCTAAAACATTTTAAAAAATATGTTGTAGTCAACTAACCTGTGAGCTCGATAATGATTCTTCAGTTTGGACTTGATATCAATGTTCAAGTACTTTTTGTGGACAGCTTCGTACGCGGTCCATTCGATGTTCTTCATTCTGACTCGCTCCTGCCTCCCCGCTCTGATTGGATCACTTTCTTGAGCTTCATTAGGATTTCTGTTACACGAAATATTATGGTGTTTAAAAATTTATAGCCTTTTAATGAATAGGGAATAATTATGTTATATCATACTAATAATGACGAGCGTACCAGTATCGTCCTAGCAGCCACGACCACTCTGTCAAGAGTGCACGACTGAGCAGAAGAAGACTAATATTCTAAATGCGAGTGTGTTTGTTTGTTGGTTTTTTCTTCAGTCACGCTGCAACGCGCGACCTGATTTTTTGCAAGGGCATAGATGAGGTCCTGGAGAGTGACATAGGCTACTTTTTATCTCGGAAAATTGAGGAGTTCCCGTGCGAATTAAAAAAAACGTTATTCCACTCGGACGAAGTCGCGGGCATCAGCTTATATTTACTAGCAAATTGTAAAAAAAGTTACCTTGTATTTCTAATGTCTAAAAATGAGAAAACATCGATAATTCTCTGAAGCATATAAAATATGTATTTTCAAATAAAAATGGAACAAATATCTGCTGATATCTTGCCAACAATAAGTGCAAAATGGCGACCTAATATCTCTCAATAGCATAAAATGAATTCGCAACAAAAAGTACTCTATAAAATGCACAGTAATAACTAATAGATTTGCATTTTGTCCAGGAAAAGTAGTTTTGACTAGCTGATGCTCGCGATTTTGTCCGCATGAAATAAGTTTTTTGAAATCCCAGGGAAACTCCTTAATTTTCCGGAATAAAACGTAGCCTATGTCACTCTCCAGGTCTTCAACTATACTCATGCATAATATCACGTCGATCTGTTGCTCTGTTGCAGCGTGACTGAAGGACAAACAAATACATTTTCGCATTTATAATATTAGTATGAGTAGCTGATATACGCGAACTCGTCCGCGTGGAATAAGCTTTTTTTACTTCCTACGGGAATTCCTTAATTTTCCGAGATAAAAAGTAACCTATGTCACTTTCCAGGTCCTCGACTATATCCATGCAAAATATCTCAACGATCCGTTGCTCTGTTGCGGCGTGATTTAAAGACAAACAAACACACTTTCGCATTTATAATATTAGTATAATATTGTAACAAGGGGTGTTTTTGGGTGAAACTCGCTTACCCAGTCTTGGCAAAGTTCCCCCAATACAACATAACTGATTCCGACAGCGCCAGTTCAGATTTCGTGTAGTTGCGCGGAAAGTGTGCCAACCCTCCGACCAGGGGTGCGCCGAAAATGTACGGCAGCTCCTCGCCGTGGATGCAGCCCTGCCTCTGTTGAACAAATAAACAAATTAATGAATCCTGGAGCAACGTAATTAAATTTTTACCACATACCAGCACCTACATAATATCTATTAAATATTTAAAGGATAATGTGACTGACTGATTGACTGATCTGTCAACGCACAGATAGATAGATAGATAGATATATACATATATAAATAGCAATAAATATTTTATTGCACACATGAAAGATTACAAAGTAAACTCAACCAACTGGACGAAGCGGGCTGAAATTTGGCATGCAGATAACTATTATGACATAGAGTAAGAAATGATTTTTCGAAATTCGAAAATAATAAAAATTGAGTAAAATAGGCGTTTGTAGTTCACGGGGACGAAGTCGGAGGCAAAAGCTTGTTAAGAATAATATCGCACGCAATTATTATTTTCTGCTTCGAAATTAAATAATTATAGATGGTGAAGAAGAATTCAGTCACGAAAATAATTTTATTTAAAAAATCATTAGATATTGAGATAATTGTGGCACTAACTACTATAAACATTTCAATAAACCGAAAAAATGACAACTTTAAGATTTAGAAGTACTACAATTTTTATTGGAACTCATCAAAGGTTGACAGAGGCAGAGATGAACAAAAAAATAATCTCTGACATAGGTACCTGAATGAAATTACTGGAAATCCATAAAGCAATAAATTATTTAAAAGCGTAGTTTGTAAAGTGCTGTATTCCTAGAATTTATTCCTTAACAGTATTTAGAGTCCAATCAACGAGTATTTTGTGTTCAAAGGTAGGTTTCAGTAAATTAACTTTTGTTTAAAATTAATTACTTGTAACAAAAACATTCTGAGAGAAATAAAACTGTATAAAATGAGTTTTAGTTCCATAATTGATCTGAGGCTCCACCAGCCTTGAAATTTTACTTTCGGCTCTCGGTGATTATTTGATTTTATTTACTATTATCGTAGTAACGAAAATTTTACGCTATTATGCCACAGTTATGTTAAACTAATGCAGATTTCGAAAGACAACATAAAAATTTGAGAAGACATTTTCAATTTACACAATGTTCAAATATAAACTGGGACAATTCTAGAAATGATTTCTTTTTAAACTTTGAACATTTCTCGATCACAAATGTTGCTTTCATATCTTTTGAAATTCAGTGCTACATTGAAAGTTATAGAATAACTTTGGAGGTTACACAAAGGTTATTTAAACAACATTCGAGATTTATGTTCTATATTGAAATGTATTTGACTTTGATGAAGCGCTGGTGCAATAATTTTAATGCTAAAATTTTGTGAATCATCGACATATTTCATGACTCGTATACTACTTTTAAGAAAATACTCACTGATCATGTATCAGCGAATTTCACTTTAAAGTAATATTTTGTTTGTTATTATTACTATTATTCTTTCTTTTTTTGTATTTTGTTTCCCACTAAATTATTATTATGAATTAAATATGTAAGTAAGTTTGTTAGTTTTTATACAGCAACTAGCTGTTGTTCGCGACTTCGTCCGCGTCGAATAAGTTTTTTTTGGATTCCCGGGAGAACTCCTTAATTTTCCGGGATAAAAAGTACCCTATGTCACTCTCCACGTCCTCAACTATACCCACGCCATAAATCACGTCGATCCGTTGCTCCGTTGCAGCGTGATTGAAGGTGCATTTATAATATTGTATGATTACCAAAATATAATATTAGTTTAATATAACCTTTCAATGTTATGTGCAATTGTAATCGATTTACGTATGAGAAATAGTAAAAATGTGAACTTTCTTGTGTTTGTCATATATGTAAATTGTTAGAGTACTAAATTAATTAATAATAATAATAATAACAATTTTTTTACGGAGTTAACAAAATTCTTTAATTTTTGCAGTGAATTAATTGTTTAATGAATTTGACGACATTTTTGGACAGTTTACACACACTTATTGCATAGAGATGCAATCTCGTGGTCTAGGTTGGGTCTGGGTATAATATAAGTAAAGTAATATTAGTCAAATATTTTGAGGTTACCTTTTGAAGAATTAGTGATTCGGAAGAGGTCGTAGGTATCGGAATGTGGTGGGTAATGATAATGACGGTGATCATGATAACATGGGTTTAAAATGGATTCATACGGAAATGAGACTACATATTTGGAGAAGATAATATAACAATAACAGTAAATCCTTAATACTACACGAAAATGAAATATGTTCGTTGCAAAATATTTGAACATTATTACAATAACCTTTGAAATAACGTTAAATAAACATAAGAACCCAGTTCCTAAGTTGATGTTTACATTCCATAAGTAACATTTTCTTCTTTCATTTTCACTTTCTCATTCCCTTGCCAGGAAATTCTTTCCTGAGTTAATACTAACATTCTTTAGGTAAAATTTTCTTTTCTCTTTTCATTTTCACTTTGTCATTACCTTGCAATGCAATTTTCCAAACTTTTTTAAAATTTAATTTTTTTGTAGATTTTTTTTCTTTAATTATCATTATATCTTGAAAGATTGTTATACTATGTACTATATATAAATGTCTTGCTTTTAAAAAGAGCATTTGCTGAATTTCCTGCCGGCTCTTGTCAGTATAATCTGCTTTCGCGGTAGAGTCAAAATATGGCGTAAAATAAGAGACACTTCTATGTCCTACATGTAATAAATAAATTGAGTACATATTGAGTATTGTTTAAAATTACTATTGTATAGATAAACAAAAAAAAATGCACTGTTTTTTAATGATTACTAGACTTAACGAATACCTCTATTGTTTTCTGGCTCTGAGAGGAACATTGAACTATAGACATCGACATAAATATTAATTAATTTTGCACTAGAATAATGAATTACTCTGAAACAAAAAATATTATCAACGAGACTAATATTACTGAACGTAATATTTTATTCACTTTGATATTCAAATATCAATAAACTCATATGCAAAACAATAAACTTATCTAAATAGTAGGTACGAACGAAAGGTTCTGAATATAAGAGTAAATGATAAACACATTTAAAGCGAGCTGGAATTCTGCGGGGCTCAATATTGAACTTTTGGGAATACGTTCCTATTTTCACAGGAGGTATTAAATCATGAGGTAACATTTTCATTTCATACACCATTCAAACAAAAGTCGGGACGATTTCGCTGTAAAGATTATGCTTTCTTTAGAAAAATGTAAAGAAGAAGTTATTAAGGATGGATATATCCAGCTTGTAATTTAAAAAAAGTCATACGTTTGTTATCAATCAAAAGTGTGCTATTTTGTTGATATTCTAACTACTTAGTACAATATAATTGGAATGTTCTAAAAAAAAGCCTAAAATCCTTTTATTTATGTATTTTTGAAATCCTACTCCGCCAATCCGATCTTGGCCAGAATGCTAATAATTAATGAATTACCTTACCTGAAGCCTTAAATCATTAATTATTATATTGGGAAGAGAACCGTGCTCAGTATCTATTAGTACCTATAAGTGATGATGCAGTCTAAGATGGTAGTGGGCTAACCTGTTAGGAGCAAGGCAGTTATATTAAACCCATACCCCTATAAGTGATAACAAATGCTGTAAACATATCACCGGTCGTATCATCAGGTGAGATCGCAGTCAAGGGCTAACTTATAGTGGATAAAAAAAAGCTCACTACAACTGTTGGTCGTGGGTAACAACCGGTTATATAAATTTATATTTATAATGAATATCACTCACGATAGTTTAAATGTTAGAATAAATGCTAAACATTTTTATTTCAGACCTAAACTTTTGAACTTCATAAATCAAATTATGCCATTTATCAAATCATTGAAGAATTTAACTTTGAGTATGACTAGGGTTGCCAACTTTTTTTGACAAAAAAAATGTATAAAATGGTTTGGATAGGAAAAAATAAAGTATTTGGAAGAAAAAACAGTATTTTTCAAATTTTAAGTTTTTATTGCTTTTAAAACGTATTTTTGTGTGTGCTAACATTTTTTTGTTATCTTTAAATGTTTCAAAGCTTTTTTGCCAATCAAAATTTAAATAAATAAACAATTCGTTTTTTACACGTAGAACATTAAAAAGAACTCTCGGGCGTGAAAGTTTCCTTAGGTAGTATTCATTCACCGTTTGAAGCAAGTGATATTTAATTCAAATTCAAATTCAAAATGATTTTTATTCAAATAAACTTTTACAAGTACTTTTGAATCGTCAAGTGAATCTACCACTGTAATGTAATTTCTTAAAACGCACATAACTTCGAAAAGTTCGATGTGAGTGGCCGGGGATCGACCCCGCTACCCGTACAATAGATCGGGTGTCTTAACCACTAAGTTATCACCGCTTTGTATAAAACAAGCTGATGCCCGCGACTTCGTTCGCGTGAACTGAGGTTTTTTGGTACCTGCGGGAACTCTTCGATTTTCCACAATTCTCAAAAAAAATGTACTATAGTGTTAGCGAATACATCGGAGATAGCGAAATTCCTCTGACTATGTGATGTGTAATCTGTATATGTAAGGCATGTTTTGTTGTCTTTTTCCCAATAAGTTAGTGCTGATTGGTAGATCCTTATAACTAGTGGTTCGCCCCGAACTAAGACCTCGCGGCGCCATCTATTGACATAAATGTGAAGTTCTGTTAGAAATACTGAAGCTCATTAAAAATTAAATAATTCCGTTTCCTTACAATATTTATCTAATTTTAGTATTTGTTGTTCAAGTACAGGATATAATTGAAATAATTGATCAAGTTTCAGGCTCATTCTTTCAGAAAAAGAGTTCTGAGGTCATCTTTGGACGTTAGAAAATCACCACTTTGAAAGCCCCCCATTTCGTCAATTTTGGGGGAAAAATTAAAAAAAAAATATTTTTAGACTATTCCTAATTATCTTTAAAATGATATACCGCAACCCCATATAACTTTATAAAAAATATTTTACTTCGCATTCGCTCTCTTTAACAAACTCCTTAAATAAATCGCTTCCTTTGAAGCTTGGCTAAGACCTATGTATTCTGCCTCGGTAGAAGACAGAGCAACACACCTTTGCTTGCGACTCTCCCACGTTATTAAACTATCGCCTAACATAAACATTAGACCCGTAAAGGATTTCCTATCATATGACCCACCCCAATCCGCATCCACGTAGCCAATAAGATTTAATCTACCTGACTTTCGGAAAGTAAGCACAAAATCAGACGTCCCTTTTAAATATCTTAGCACACGTTTAGCACACTTAAAATGAATTTCATCGTAACACGAATTAAACTGTGATAGAACGCTAACGGCATGCGCGATATCTGGCCTACTATTTTGGGCTAAATAGTTCAGACATCCTACCAGATTCTGATATGGCAACCTACAACCGGCATCAGAAGCCTTTTCCAGTCTAAGACCAGCTTCCATGGGGGTAATGACTGGTTTACAATCCGTCATTTCAAATTCCTGCAACACGTTAATAACATACTGTTCCTGATCAAGGTAAATGGTGTTTTCATCCCTCCTAAGTCTCATGCCTAAAACATGTCTAGCTCTACCTAGATCCTTGACCTTGAACTTTTTTAATAACCCTGTCTTCAACTTTTCCTTTTCATTTTTGTGTAAAGAACTACAAAAAATGAAAATATCATCAACATAAATAACTACAACTATCCTATCTTTATCCCCTAACAACTTTTGGTACAAGCAGGGCTCTATCTTCGATTGCTTGAAACCTAAGCTAAGCATCTCTCGGTCAAGTTCATGAAACCAAGCATTCGACGCTTGCTTTAGACCATATAACGACCTATTTAACTTACAGACCTTTGTCTCCTGACCCTTGGCGACAGCACCTACAGGTTGCATCATATAAATATTTTCCTTTAGTTTACCATAGAGGAAAGCAGTCGTTACGTCCCACTGATCTATGTCCCAATCATATTCTACAGCTAATGAGAATAAAAGTCGCAAAGTCGAGCTCCTAACCACCGGAGAATAAGTTTCGTTATAGTCTACACCACGTACCTGAGTAAATCCCTTCGCTACCAGCCTAGCTTTATACTTTGAGACCTTACCATCGCTATCTCGCTTAATCTTAAAGACCCATTTGCATTGTATCGGCTTCTTGTCACGTGGTAAGTCGACTAGCGTCCACGTCTGGTTCTCCTTCAACGATTGCAGCTCATCGTCCATGGCCTTCTGCCATAGCTCACGATCAGGCCTAGCTAGCGCCTGCTCCACAGTCGTTGGATCGCCGTTAATTGCCGCGAGAGCGTTGATGCACGTACTTGAATAGTCGACCGGCTTTCGTGCACGCAGGTTGTATCTTGGCTCGATACTCGTCTCAGCACTCGGCTCAGTACTCATTTCTAAATTCGTAGCATATTCGGTACTTTCTGTATTTGCATCCTGAAAATCATCATCACTGTTCGAGTGAACATCAGGAGCTACATCCAATATCGCAGATTCAGTTCGTTCCTCCTCTATGGACAAAGGAACAACTGCGTTCTTCGTCACATTCGTACCATCACCAGGAAACACGTTTTCCAAGAACTTAACATCTCTAGCAATAGTTATCTTGCCAGTCTGTAGATTCATCAGTCGGTAACCTTTCGTGAGCTCACAGTAGCCAACAAAAATCAAACCTTCAGTCTTCATGTCAAGCTTTTGCCTTTTCTGCTTCGGTTTCAATGCAAACGCCAAACATCCGAAAACTTTTAAATGACTCAAGTTTACTTTCTTACCAGACCAAAGTTCTTCAGGTACTTTATTCGTGACCGCCTTTGTAGGGCTTCGATTCTTTAAATATACCACGGTATGTACTGCCTCAGCCCAAAACTTCTTGCTTAGATTCGCCTCACAAAGCAACGTCCTTGCTTTTTCAATGATCGATCTGTTCGCCCTCTCAGCTACGCCATTTTGCTCGGGTGTAAACGGAACCGTCCTTTGGTGCTTTATACCAGCTGACTTGAACAATCTGTCGAAGGCATGGTTACAAAATTCAGTACCATTGTCAGATCTGAGGCATTTTATCAACTTACCAGTCTCTTTTTCTACTTCCGCCTTATACTCACGAAATGTGTCGAAAGTCTGACTCTTATTTCTTAAGAAATAAACGTGCGTCTTGCGCGTGTAATCGTCGATAAACAGCAACATGTATACAGAACCAACAAACGATGGCTCTTCCATTGGACCGCAGATATCCGTGTGTACTAACTCAAGAATCTGTTCTGATCGTGTGCCTTTATTTTTGAACGGGCTTTTACATGTCTTACCTTTTATGCATGGAATGCATGGCTCAATGCTTTGTTTACTGTCGAATTTTATACCAGTTCCCAAATTTCTCAATATCAGCATGTTATTTTGTCCTAAATGCGCCAATCTTCTATGCCATAAGTTTGACAGAGGTTCATTTGACAATGTAGCGTTGACATAGTTTACGTTTTCATTCAACTTGAAAATTCCGTCAACTTCATTGCACGTCGCAACTATTTGTTTGGTTTTATTCCTGATAGTGCAACCTCCTTTGTCAAAATTAACCGCGAAATCATTCTTAACAAGATCGCTCACTGATATCAAGTTCAAAGATAAACGAGGAACATGTAGAACATTTTTCAATGTGAAATCTGTACTTTCGCTAACTTGTGGCATAGCATTTCCTCTACCTTCAACTGGTATTTCATCTCCATTGGCCACTTTAATTGTCAAGTTCCCCTTAACTTTCTGATAGTTACATAACTTTTCTGCATCGTAAGTCATATGGGTCGAGCATCCACTATCTACATACCAATCGCTTTTGACCTTGGTATCCGTCGTACTCATGCACACACCAACGATACCGGCATTCAGCTTCTTACACTCAGCTGCCTTGTGTCCTTCTTTGTGGCATTTGAAGCACTTGCGCACTGGTTTACGAGCATTGTTTTTGGGTGCCTTTTCCTGTTTAGAGGCAAGGGCTTGCTCTCCAGCTCCAGCTCCAGCTGTTTCAGCTTGTCTATTAGCCTCCTGCAGCAGTTTAGTTTTAATCTGCTCTAAGCTAATATCCTTTCCACTATTATCCACTGCCATTATCATCGGGTTGTAGTCTGATGTTAATCCGGCAAGTAAAATAGAAATGATCCAGTCGTCTGAGACTTTCGCGTCTATTGCAGCCAATTGTTGTGTTATGGATAGTACCTTTGAGATATATTTCTCCATACTCGGAAAGTTTTCCAACTTACATGACCATAATTGACGCTGCAGTGATATACGTCTACCCCAGCCTTTATCTTCGTATGCACCACACAGCTTGTGCCATACCTCATGCGCGGTCTTCGAATTGTAGACATTCGAAAAACATGAAGGCTCCAACAGTAGACACATGGTAGTACGCGCCTGTCGATCAGCATCTTTGAGTTCTGCAGTGACTTCCTTGGCTTCTACAGCCACCCACCAGTTTTTACATTCCAGGTAGTTTTGGACTTGGAACTTCCAAACCTCGAAGCCATCTGCACCCCCAAGCTTCCTTATTCCAAAAATGGAACCTGACGAACTCTGGTCATCCGTCATCATCGAAAGTGCGTATTTCCCAATTTTACAATTTACGATATCAGCAATTATCTGGGCTCTGGGCCCGTAACCTGATGGAAAGAGCCTAGCAGAGTGCCCGCAGTGCCTATGCCTGATATCTTAATTGATTAGTATAAACACCGTTTTTCACCAGACATTTTTATTATATATATTTTTGAATCATGACAATCAAAAACACCACAAGTCACTATGTGACAGATTACGAATAACAGCCAGTAAGAAGTATCAACCTCCAACACCCCCTGAAATAAAGATTTTTATTATTTTTTAAGCCATATACGGCGGGAGGCCATTGGTTTACATATTATATTTAAAGTTGAAGTAATTGCGTTCAGTAATTCAGAAGTTATAATGCTCTGACAGACGGACGGACGGACGGACGGACGGACGGACAAGTGCCAATTCACCCAAGAAGATTCAGAGACCTTCGCTTCGCTCGGTCAATAACATTATCCATAATTATTGAGTAATATTATTTAAATTGACATTAAGTACAGTAATTTTTGTTAATAACTTTGTAAAATTAGCTTATAATTTTAAATTGGACCAATAAGTAATTTTTTATTTTATTTTATTTTATACCAGACACATATTGACTTTAAATTTTATATTGTAACTAGCTGATGCCCGCGACTTCGTACGCGTGGATCGAGGTTTTTTGGTTCCCGCGGGAACTCTTTAATTTACCGGGATAAAAAGTAGCCTATGTGTTATTCCAGACTGTAATCTATCTCTGTGCCAAATTTCATCCAGATCCGTTCAGCTGTTGGGGCGTGATTGAGTAACAAACATCCATCCATACATCCAAACTTTCGCATTTATAATATTTTTATTATTATATTATATTGTAATAAAGTCAATCTAGATAATTTTAAATTGAATGTTACATAATTTTGCACACTGTCTCTGACAGTAGATTGTGTACGGGAAGTTTCTACCTTGTAAAGAACTGTTATCACCCACAATTTCGCAAAATAAATGATTTATGATTATGATTCCGGGATTAAAGTTTGGAATAACACATAGGCGTGTTATTCCAAACTTTAGTCTATCTCTGTGCTAAATTTCATCCAGATCCGTTGAGCCGTACGGCCGTTATTGAGTAACAAACATCCATCCAAACTTTCGCATTTATAATATTTATATTCGATTTGAATAAACTAGGTCAGAATAATAATAATCCAGACACCAGTAAATACCGCGAAATAGGAAAATCCACGGATGAAAACGCCATTTCGCCTTAATCAGAATTCTCTATCTAAAGAGGAAATCAGCTCGGCGTTAGAAATTTATGTTTTGTGACTAATAGCGCGATCGATTTGTGAGAGCCGCGTTGGGAAAACAACATTTTAGTACTAAAATATTGCCACCAGGCCATTTGTCAAGCGGTGAGACCGGGTATGCCGGGAAATATCTTGATTCAAAGTAACGGTTTGAACTTCGAACCCAACTGGAAAACGTTGCTTGAATTTAAATCACTCCTTTACACGGCTTTAGTAAAAGTATTTCGTGAGTCATCTTGATTTTGAACAGGAATTGGGACGGCGGTTTCCCCATATAATCGTATTTATCTGTTTTCTCCCTGGATAATTACAATGGAGAAAATAATTTTGAGCCATACAATCCATTATATATGTGTCCATGCCATGTCTCTATGTTTTGCTTTTTTTTCAATCCATACTAATATTATAAATGCGAAAGTCAGTTTGTTTGTTGGTTTGTTGGTTTGTTGGTTTGTTGGTTTGTTGGTTTGTTGGTTTGTCCTTCAATCACGCTTCAACGGCGCAACGGATCAACGTGATTTTTTGCATGGGTATATTTGAGGACCTGGAGAGTGACATAGGCTACTTTTTATCCCGGAAAAACAAACAGTTCCTGTGGAATAGGATGCTCTTTTTCTCGCATTTTTCTTCAATTAGGCGGCAACGGCACACCGGATAGAAGTGATTTTTTACATGGGTATAATTGAAGAACTGGAGAGTGACATAGGCTACTTTTTATCCCGGAAAAACAAACAGTTCCTGTGGAATAGGATGCTCTTTTTCTCGCATTTTTCTTCAATTAGGCGGCAACGGCACACCGGATAGAAGTGATTTTTTACATGGGTATAATTGAGGAACTGGAGTGACATAGGCTACTTTTTATCCCGGAAAAACTAACAGCTCCTGTGGGATAGAATGCTCTTATTCTCGCATTTGTTCATCAATTAGGCGGCAACGGCACACCGGATCGACGTGATTTTTTACATGGGTATAATTGAGGAACTCGAGAGTGAAACTGGCTACTTTTTATCCCGGAAAAACTAACAGCTCCTGTGGGATAGTATGCTCTTTTTCTCGCATTTTTTCTTCAATTAGGCGGCGACGGCACACCGGATCGACGTGATTTTTTACATGGGTATAATTGAGGAACTGGAGACTGACATCCATACTTCCATACTTCCATACTAATATTATAAATGCGAAAGTCAGTTTGTTTGTTGGTTTGTTGGTTTGTTGGTTTGTTGGTTTGTTGGTTTGTTGGTTTGTCCTTCAATCACGCTTCAACGGCGCAACGGATCGACGTGATTTTTTGCATGGGTATATTTGAGGACCTGGAGAGTGACATAGGCTACTTTTTATCCCGGAAAAACAAACTGTTCCTGTGGAATAGGATGCTCTTTTTCTCGCATTTTTCTTCAATTAGGCGGCAACGGCACACCGGATAGAAGTGATTTTTTACATGGGTATAATTGAAGAACTGGAGAGTGACATAGGCTACTTTTTATCCCGGAAAAACAAACAGTTCCTGTGGAATAGGATGCTCTTTTTCTCGCATTTTTCTTCAATTAGGCGGCAACGGCACACCGGATAGAAGTGATTTTTTACATGGGTATAATTGAGGAACTGGAGTGACATAGGCTACTTTTTATCCCGGAAAAACTAACAGCTCCTGTGGGATAGTATGCTCTTATTCTCGCATTTTTTCATCAATTAGGCGGCAACGGCACACCGGATCGACGTGATTTTTTACATGGGTATAATTGAGGAACTCGAGAGTGAAACTGGCTACTTTTTATCTCGGAAAAACTAACAGCTCCTGTGGGATAGTATGCTCTTTTTCTCGCATTTTTTCTTCAATTAGGCGGCGACGGCACACCGGATCGACGTGATTTTTTACATGGGTATAATTGAGGAACTGGAGACTGACATCCATACTATACTAATATTATACCATACTAATATTATAAATGCGAAAGTCAGTTTGTTTGTTGGTTTGTTGGTTTGTTGGTTTGTTGGTTTGTTGGTTTGTTGGTTTGTCCTTCAATCACGCTTCAACGGCGCAACGGATCGACGTGATTTTTTGCATGGGTATATTTGAGGACCTGGAGAGTGACATAGGCTACTTTTTATCCCGGAAAAACAAACAGTTCCTGTGGAATAGGATGCTCTTTTTCTCGCATTTTTCTTCAATTAGGCGGCAACGGCACACCGGATAGAAGTGATTTTTTACATGGGTATAATTGAAGAACTGGAGAGTGACATAGGCTACTTTTTATCCCGGAAAAACGAACAGTTCCTGTGGAATAGGATGCTCTTTTTCTCGCATTTTTCTTCAATTAGGCGGCAACGGCACACCGGATAGAAGTGATTATTTACATGGGTATAATTGAGGAACTGGAGAGTGACATAGGCTACTTTTTACCCCGGAAAAACTAACAGCTCCTGTGGGATAGTATGCTCTTATTCTCGCATTTGTTCATCAATTAGGCGGCAACGGCACACCGGATCGACGTGATTTTTTACATGGGTATAATTGAGGAACTCGAGAGTGAAACTGGCTACTTTTTATCCCGGAAAAACTAACAGCTCCTGTGGGATAGTATGCTCTTTTTCTCGCATTTTTTCTTCAATTAGGCGGCGACGGCACACCGGATCGACATGATTTTTTACATGAGAATAATTGAGGAACTGGAGAGTGACATAGGCTGCTTTTTATCCCGGAAAAATAACAGCTCCTGTGCGATAGTATTCTCTTTTTCTCGCATTTGTTCTTCAATTAGGCGGCAACGGCACACCGGATCGACATGATTTTTTACATGGGTATAATTGAGGAACTGGAGACTGACATCCATACTTCCATATCCATACTAATATTATAAATGCGAAAGTCAGTTTGTTTGTTGGTTTGTTGGTTTGTCCTTCAATCACGCTTCAACGGCGCAACGGATCGACGTGATTTTTTGCATGGGTATATTTGAGGACCTGGAGAGTGACATAGGCTACTTTTTATCCCGGAAAAACGAACAGTTCCTATGGAATAGGATGTTTTTTTTTTCGCATTTTTCTTCAATTAGGCGGCAACGGCACACCGGATCGACGTGATTATTGACATGGATATAATTGAGAAACTAGAGAGTGGCATAGGCTACTTTTAATCTCGGAAAAATAAACACTTCCTGTGGGATAGGATACTCTTTTTCTGGCATTTTTCTTCAATTAGGCGGCAACGGCACACCGGATCGACGTGATTATTTATATGGGTATAATTAAGGAACTGGAGAGTGACATCGGCTACTTTTTATCCCGGAAAAACTAACAGCTCCTGTGGGATAGTATGCCCTTTTTCTCGCATCTGTTCTACAGTTAGGCGGCAACGGCTCACCGGATCGATGTGATTTTTTACATGGGTATACTTGAGGAACTGGAGGGTAACATAGGCTACTTTTTATCCCGGAAAAACTAACAGCTCCTGTGGGATAGAATGCTCTTTTTCTCGCATTTCTTCTTCAATTAGGCGGCAACGGCGCAACGAATCGACGTCATTTTTTACATGGGTATATATGAAGACGCATAGGTTACATGCTGCTGCAACTATGCGACATCGTTTGTATAATCAGGAATCTGTATAACGTGTAACCTATAGCATTGTGTTTTCTTTCGTAGATATCGTGAATATTTTTTTTCATTTTTCGTGCATGAAAAACCTTGCTCTTGCCTTTCGATGAAATACGTCGATACTAAACGTCTCAGTATTCTTCTCCATGGCATCCTCTTGCATGCTTAATTTAAATACAGTTTTCTAACAAAAACTCATTTATTGTTCCCTTGAGCCACGCGAGCGAAGCCGCGGGTAATAGCTAGTAAATTAATAATTTCAAAAACAAGGTACCTTCAAAAATAGCAAAAATTGCTAAGTTTTTGCGCCATCATTTCGCGACATCGTGCAAACAAATTTGTCAAACATAATCAGAAAAGAAAAACATACCGACATAGCCTGGGACTTCTTAAGTTATTCATTAAAATCGGTTTAGTTTTGGAGGAGGAAACAGAACAAGACGAGAGTAAGAATCGGTCCTTGGACCGATTATACCTAGGAAACCTGGCAGCTTGCTGCAGTTGTCCCTATCGGGTTTTATGGGATGGGATTGGGATGTAATATAATTGTTCAATACCTATTCTAAACACGAGAATATTAGATTGACTTTGGCAAGAAAAACAAAAGAAAGTACGCGTCAATACTGAGTTAAAACAAACTTACGAACTTAAAGTAGTCATCAAAATAAAGTATCTACATAGCAAAGTTTACACAAATTATACAGTTTAGAAAGAAAACATTATTGTTTATGGTCCGGATAAACCGTAGTTATTTGTCAAAATCTGTATATGACATTAACTAGCTAATGCCCGCGACTTCACCCGCGCGAATTGAGGTTTTTCGGTTCTTTAATTTTCCGGGATAAAAGTAGCCTATGTGTTATCTATCTCTGTGCCAAATTTCATCCAGATCCGTTTAGCCGTTGGGGCGTGAGTAACAAACATCCATCCAGACATCCACACATCCATCCATCCCATATAACTAGATGATGCCCGAGACTTAGCCCTCATTGATAAGGTTTTTTTGCTCGCAAGAACTCTTTAATTTTCCGGGACAAAAAGGAGTTTTTATCCTTCCACGGGATACGACCTTATAAATGCGAATCAACCGTCTGTCTGAATGCTTCGCTTTCACGGCTTTCCAACAGATTTTGACCAGCAAGAATCACAAAAACATAATCCACGCGGACGAAGTCGCGGGTATCATCTGGTATAGTAATATAAAGTACGTTATATACCTAAATGTAAATTGCAAATGATATGAGATGTAGGTACTCATACTAAAGCTTGTCTTTGATGAGGATAACTTTACGAACTTTAATGAAATGGAAACTTTGAAACTAGAACTGAGCGCTATCAAGCGTTCAACTAAATACATGTTACAAACATTATTTCACAGAATACTTGTAATACAAATACATTTCTTAAATGAAAATATTATATCTCCAATATATCTAAATAATATTAGTAGAAAGATCCGTTCGAAAGGTCATTGATATTTTCCTATTTGATAAACTTTCAAAAGGTCAGCATGATGAATAATTGAAAATAGATTTAAACTTTGTCATTAATATGAAAAGATAAATTGTTCATTTAACAAGTGTCCTAAATGTGTCTAGTTTTAAGTTTTTTTATAATGTAACAATTTTTGGTTGTCCAAATAAATAAATATAATATAAATATGAATAAAAATATACATCATTTTGTTTATTATTTTCTTTGATTGACGTTACTTAGGCCTTATTTATTGCAATTAAATTAACATGCGGGCACCAACTTTTTTAAAGATCGTCTACTTTGATAGATTAAATTAGCTTTTGCCTGCGGTTACGCTCACTTTATGTTCGATTTTCGTACTTGAAATTTGAAAGCCCTATTTTAGGGGTTGAATATCCAAAAATCCTTTCTTAGTGGATTTAGTTTGGTCTAGTGGTTTGAGCAGTACGTTGATAGATCAGTCAGTCAGTCACCTTTTTGTATATTTAGATTTGGGAGAAATGCAACATAAAATAGATGCAGAGCAAAACACACAAATCGAATATCACCGAATCACGAATATCACGGTTCAGTCACCGGTTTGTAAGAAATGAATTCTACATTCCATTCTTTATTAGCCACTAAGTACCTACATAAATGATACGAACATTTAGTGCGGCGTATTATTATATTCCACAGGCTTTTAATTTTATTCCCCTGTACTTGACAGTATACGTCGTTGAAACTTAAGAGTTTATTAAGTCCCCAATTTACAAAGACGGGCCCTGTCAAATAAATAAGGTGGTGAATTTTACTAACGCCATCTAGTCTGAAAAGCGGGACAGCGCTATGGCGGGGACAAGGCCAGGCTTATACAGGTGTGGAGCGCGCTCGACAAGTTGGACGCTCAACTTTTTTCGAAAAAGTCGAGCGTAGGTAGTATCTTCATTTTTTTTATTATCAAAAATAATAATTTTACTGTCTTACTGAAAAGGGCCCAGTATGAAATACCTATTCGTATAAACCACGAACGAAGCGGTTGATCATGTAACTCCGGTGGCGAAAGGAACTTTTAATGTACTTTTAGCGGTTACTTGATGGTGGCACGGGCACTAACTACGTGTTCGTTAATAGATTTTTAACTACCATTGATTTACTGAAAGACTATATGCTTTGTACCGCTACCATAGATAAATATCACTTCTTTGTCGGGAATTTTTGATAGTTAACATAGATATTCCTTTAAAATCCGACGAAAGTATAGTGTTGTTTTCGCACTAGATACATTTAAATACCTTATTCCATCAAAATAAAAATAAAATAAAAAGCCCATACCTTTTAACTAGATTACAATCGCTTGAAACGTTGGTGATAATAAATTACAATGTGAGTAAAAAAAGTGACAGATAACAATTAATAATATGTAAGTAATTTTACGAGATATGGTTCCGTTCTCGGGTGAAGGCCTCCCCCGACCTCTTCTACTATCTATTCCTAATTTCACCTAATTTATCTAGATATTAACAAGAAAATACTTTTATATCTATAGATTTCTACCTGGGAGCATTCAAGAATAAATTAACCTTGAATGGGAGAGCATGTTACCTCCTTGGCGCAGTGTTGAATGCTGTTGTCTTAACGTGGGAGGTCCCAGTTTCGATTTCAGAATTTATAATTTCTGAATTTTCACTGGTCTGGTCTGGTGGGAGGCTAGTTAAAGAAGTTCCGCCAAGCGATTTGGCGTTCCGGTACGATGCCGTGTAGAAACCATCTAGGGGTGTGGGTTTAATATAACGGCCATATCCCTAACAGGTTAGCCGGCTACCATCTTAGACTGCATCATCATCAGTTGAGATTGCAGCCAAGGGCTTGCTTGTAGAGGCGTAAAAAAAGTTAGATCGGGAGGTAATCATAAGATATATAGATATAGTTACCAAAATAAATATTAGATATTATAGGCAAATAAAAATGGATGGCTCAAAATAGAGCAGCGCGCAATAAATTCCAAAAGTAAGAAGTTATCATTTACTATTCTGGCAACCTTTGACGAAAGTTTTATCACTCGAGTTGTATTATGAATAGACAACAAAGAAATTTAGCAGATTATGCTCCTTGGCAAGCTCGACAAGAGAATAATGTTAACGGGCCAAGTTCCGTCACAAATTTTCCAAAAGGCATCTTAGATATGCTACGTTAAGCTTCCATCGTGGACGGTATTGAATTTGGCACGGCCTCGTTTCCCTATGGGAACCTTGTCGTATTTAATGAGAGTTTTAAAAAGTTGTACGTAACAATGACGTCTGTTGGAAATTTTGTTTCTTTTGGGCGACAGTTGTTTTTTTTTCACTTTAGGAACGGTGTTATTTAATACTTTGAAGGGATGTTTGACGAAGGTATCGTTAGGAGAGGAAAATTACAATGATTGGCAGTTGTTAATTTTGGAGATGGACAGCTCTTGTTTTTCAAAAGAAGAAAAAATACAAAATGTTTAAAGATCTATAGTTAATGGTACAATATATCGCTTTATATTTAAAGATTTGGTGAAGGGGTATGGGTTTAATATAACTGCCATGCCCCTAACAGGTTAGCCCGCTACCATCTTAGACTGCATCATCACTTACCAACAGGTGAGATCGCAGTCAAGGGCTAGCTTGTAGTGGATTAAAAAAAAAAAAAAAACAGTTTCGCATATTTTTATAAATGATTTATTTATTTATTATAATATAATATATTATTAAGTAAATAGAAAAATACATTTAATGCCCCATAAAAGCAATATACTGGAATAATAACAAGTCTCATCTTTTAATTTAGCAAATATACCAGATAGAAAAAAATATATCTTGTAGCTAATCTTGTAGCTAAAGTGTTAGTTAAATAAGTTTTTCAGCATATTTACTAATAACTATATAATCTACATAATGGATTAAATAATAATAATTTAAAACACTTTAATAACTAATGTATGTACTAATCTATGTGTACCATTAAGCTAAAAAAAGTGTTTAAACTGAATATGTATACCATTTTCAGTGAATAAAGGCTTATTTATTTATAGCTAACCTGAGGGTAGTCGCCGTATTTGGTCTGGTAGTCAAACACATAGAGATAGGAGTTTCTTCTCAGCGCGGAGTGTGTGTCTGCCGTCAGTACAGTTGGTGCTACCACTTGCGCGTCACTTAGTGCTTCTAGTGTTTCGTCCCTGTAAAAAATTATCTAATAAATTCCAAAATAAGCTAGGACTCACGCGGTAAAATATTATGATTATCCCAGCTTCAACGTAAGTATCTATAGTATCATAAAAAAGCTTTAGATAACTTCTGTTAACTCACTTAAAATCTTATAGATAAAGCCTAAATTACAATATAAATTACATTTTTTAAAGATAAACAAGGCAGCTCTTTCTACCACATTAATGATTTGCTGTGGCCCCGCCGGGGTTCCAATATTGCCATTCAAACTATATAATACTAGCTGACCCGGCGAACTTCGTACCGCCTTAGTATGCAAAATTAAATGTATATTTTTCAATATTTCTGAGAGATTTTTTAAATATTCTTTTCCGTAAGAACCTTGTCCTAATAATAACAAATACAACAAAAAAAGAATTAGTGAAATCGGTCCAGCCATTCACGCGTGATGCCGTGACCAAGGAAAACGGGTTTCATTTTTATATATTTTTTTTTTTTTTTTTTTAAATATATAGGCTAGCGCTTGGCTGCAATCAGACTTGCATGCAAGTGGTGATGCAGCCTAAGATGGAGCGCGCTTGCCTAGAAGATGCCTATTCACTCTTGATTTGAAGGTACCTATATTAAAACGGGAGGGGAAAACGGAAGCCGGAAGGGCATTCCATATCCTAGCGGTTCGAATTAGAAACGAGGAAGCAAATCGCTTCGTACGAGCCCGCGGAATTTCGATATATAGATAATATCTATTGAGATTGCATTGTAATTACATAGAAGAATAATTGTGTAATTTCCATGTTTGCAAAGCGAAACTACTATACAAGTATTTCGCAATACCTAATTATTATGTTAAAGTACTTCATATAACCCTATGTTTAAAAAAACATACGCGCCGAATATTAACCTCCTTCTTTTTTGGAAGTCGGTTAAAATGTAACATATTATTTCCCTTCCTCTGTATGAAAACTTGAATGGGCGTAAGTTAGTCTGTAAGTATCACTATAATGATGTTAAACTTTTGTAAGATTTTAACAAAATGTTTGTGTATCGTTATTTGTGAATAAAGAAGTTACAAAATCAAAATCAAGAATAATTGTAAAATTGGAATGCAAAATAAATGTATATGAATATGAAATAGCCCTTTAAATTATTCTATAGGCAATTTGAATGCTTGAATCGAACTCGTAGACAATGCCTGATTATGATTAAAGATGAGTGAAGAATGTATTTCGAGTGATATTTAAACAAACGAAAGATAATGACATTTTATACAAATATAAAAAGTAAATGTAAAGGTTTGTCAGCTTTAGTTGCCAAGTAAAATAGGCTCAAATATTTAAAGGGCAAGCTTACAGAGAATGTAACAATAAAAAATTAGTTGCCTAAACTTATTTCAAATACCTTACAATAATAATTGTGTTCCAACTTAAACAATATCTTACAAACTTTTAGTTAAACGAAAATGTCTATGACAGCAACGTCGTTTGCCTATTAAAACTTCGATAGTTTCTAAACAAAATATTTCTATCCTTAATGGATAAAGTAGATAGCTGCCGAAGGAATCTTTGTTTAAAACTTTCCTTTTTTTATAGACTGCAATCAAACTTGCTGGAAGTAGTGATGTAGCCTAAAGCGGAGCACGTTTGTCTAGAAGATTCCTATTCTCTCTAGATTTGAAGATACAATATTCCTGCTTATAAAACTAAATTTACCTAATATTGATAGGATGTTGGACAGGTCTCTCCCAGTCTGTATACTCGTTGATAATTGTAGCAAGGATCTCTGATAAGTGATAGCTGTACGTGTTCCGCACAAATGACTTGAGGATCTTCGATCTTCTGTCTGCTTCTATCCCGTATTGAACATCGTCTCCACTAAAAGCGAAGTATGCTTCCGCTTTTGTTACTCCTAGCATTAGATCGTATCTGTTTGGAAGAATGTTCTGGATTAGTTACTAGAAATAGATAAAAATCACGCATATATTATTATCTATACTAATATTATAAATTCGTAAGTTTGAACGAAAGTATGGATGGATGTTTATTACGGCTTTTTACGGGTTTATACGGCAATTACGGCTGAACAGCTGAACGGAGCGGGATGAAATTTGGCACAGAGATAAATTATAGTCTGGAATAACACAGTGTACTTTTTATCCCAGAAAATTAAAGAGTTCCCGCGGTAACCGCAAAACCTTAATCCACGCGGACGAAAAAGATTTTATAGCTTTCCATTTCCATTCTTTGTTATTTCGACAGGACAAAATAGTTTTAGGTTTCTCATATATTTCAATAGTTCTAGTTTTGTAGTTTCTCATGATCCTATCAAAATCCTTTTGTTGTATATTTTTGCCAAGCATAGATAGATGAATTGATAAAATCATTGAATCGAAAATATATAATATCTGACAGGCCCATTACAATCTTCATCTAAACAAAAGCCTTTCTTAGTATTATAAAGTAAAGCCTAAGAGGGAAGCAGCGTAGGAAAGGAAAGAACAGCAGCTTCTAGTATCAAAGGCCAAAATCCTCTCTGTGCCATTGAGCCAGTGTAGTAAGCCAGGGTACCTATAAAATCTACGAAAACTTTCCCAATGAAGTATCTACCTACTGCATCGTAAAAATGAACATCCTATAATGTAATAGCTGTTCTTGATCTTTGCGCAAAAGATTGCATTAATATTTTATTATATGCAAGAATGATGTTTATTCAATGTATCCCATATGGAACATATTGTGTTTCCTGTTTCATCAGAGGTATTTACCCAACAAATATTGTTGCGAAGAAACCTACGCTGTTAGTTCACTGTTAATATTGTTGTTCAAAGTTCAAACCAAACTAGTTCTAGACAGTAAGCTGCTTTAATTTTACAACTATATTTTATAACTATAAGACTATAAGTAAGTTTGACGACGTCCCTGGCGCAGTGTTGAGCGCTGTTGTCTTAATATGCGAAGGCCCTGGGTTCAATCCGCGGCAAGGTTAATTTGAGAATTAAGGCGAGTCACCTCCAAGATTTTAGGAGGTGAGGTGTGGGGTGCCGCCCGCGCGTCTCGCGGTACATTTCTCGTAGAGACTGGCGGGGAAGCGGGCAGCGCGGTATATTCTGAAACCGCTTGGCAACGTTCAAGTTCTGGGATTCATTTGAATTAAATAGATATAGGACTTCAGTTTGAAATAAATTTTAGCAGGTTCTCATTAATACTTCAAGAGGAATTTATCCATATAAAAATGATGAGCAAAGTCGAAAATTTTATTAATAAAAAATTCGTTTTAAACTTTTAATTTAGCCTGTTTCAAGATTTTTTTTGATCGAGTAAAGTACATCCTATCGTGTAACAAATTAGCACATTCTTTAGACAATATCTTTAAGTGTATCGGATATTTTTTATAAGATCGTTATTTAATAGTAAATACCGAAAAAATTTGATCTAGCAAACCAGTTTTCACCGCTGAGCTGAGGTGACTCGCCTTAACAATTTCTGAATTCTCCCTGGTCTAGCCTGGTGGGAGGCTTCGACTGTGGCTAGTTACCACCCTTCCAGCAGAGACGTGCCAAAGCGATTTAGCGTTCCGGCACGATGTCGTGAAGAAACCAATTAGGGGTATGGATTAAATAACTGCCATGCCCCTAACAGGTTAGCCGGCTATCATCTTATATTGCATTATCACCATCAGGTGAAATCGCAGTTAAGGGCTAACTTGTAGTGGAAAATAAATTGTGTGTGTCGATTCCGACGCACGACTGGAGTTTACTCTTTACGAAATAGTGTAAAACTAGCTGATTACCGTGACTTCGTCCGCGTGGAATGAGCTTTTCGTAAGAAACGTTTTCGTTCGACCGTTTTTTCTCCGTCTTACATTGCAAATCCGACATAAATAATATTGCGGCTATAAATTAAGATGTAAGCTATCCTATCTTTCAAGTTGGATCAAACTGCACACGGTGTGCAAATTTAATTTAAAATCGGTTAAGTAGTTTAGGAGTCCATCGCGGACATACAACGTGACACGTGATTTATATATATTAAGATATATAGATTAGTAAATGAGGGTAAACGCATTTTTTATATTACTGAAAGCATGCTTGATACATTTAAGTATTTATATTCATTATATGCTTCAAAATACATTACATAGTCATGGAAACATAATGTCAATAACGTAACAGATTTTGATTTTACTCCCCATACATTTTTATACTCCGGGTTTTTATGCAAATCGATTGTAATGGAGGTAAACTCCAAAAAACTTACTTGGTGAGCTGCGCAATGGCACTTTTCCGCATGAGTACAGCGTTGATGATGTTCACAGCAGTAGCGCCCTTGCCCAGTGGAGCACGTGCCACTTGCCACTCGTAGCCTGGCTCCGGGTTCATGAGCATGTCTCCAGTATCTAGGCAATAAGATCAAATATGGTATGAATTCTCATGACCCTCGTAGCTTTAGTTTTAAGATACCGTAACTGATTATCACCATCATATTTTATAAGTAACTGGATGTCTATAAGTGTACAGTGTACCTAATAAATAGAATAAATATATTTTGACTTTGACTTTGATCACTGGCAATATCGGAGGAAAATGAGTGACTATATGAAACAAATGGTTGACTCTTCTTCTTCTATGCCTTACAAAACGAATCCAATAGAAAAAAAGCACAACATCGCTACACAATATGTATCGAGACTAGATAATATCCGCGAATCCATTCAGGTGGATTTAGCTCGTTAAAAAATCCTGTTTATTTTTCTTTATTTTTCCCGATAAAAGTGTGAAGAACCCGGGTTGCAACCTAACTTTGTACCCATCATCTGTATATAAATTGCTCTGTACCGATTTTTTTCAAAACGGATGAACAGAGGGAACGTTAAAACGTTACACTTTCATTTATAAAGTGGATAAAGTTTTTTTTATCCCCATGACAGGAACTCTTTAGATTTCATGGATAAAAAATATGTCACTCAGTGGCGTGCAGTTCATAGAGGCCTAAAAGCACAGCTTACCTAAATGGAAATACTTCTATGCTCATTTTTCATCAAAACAGCTAGTAAATAGGTATTGTGACTAGCTAATGCCTACCCTAGCTACAAAACCTGTGCAAGCCACAGTTGTCACTCCCCAGGTCATCAACTATACCTACGCAAAAAATCACGTCGATCCGTTGTTCTGTTGCGGCGTGATTGAAGGACAAACCAATAATCCAATAACACACTTTCGCATTTATAATATTAGTATGGAATTGAAAATTGTGCTCATTTAAGTTTTCACGGAAAAAATACAGAATAATAGAAAATGATAACTACGTCATAAAAGTTTGCTTTTAGAAAATAAATTTTATTCTTAGATCATAAATCAGTTAAGTGTTTCCGAGAATCTAATAAAACATGTAGGTATACTGAAAATCACGAATAGAATGTCTTAGTAAAAAAGAGGATTCATATTATATTATCAAGAAAATAATTGCCTTCGAAAGTAAAAAAGACAACCTAAGTAGTGAATCAAAAGAATTCCATCCCGAGATTAGGTAAAACAACGATGACAAAAGAGGAGGAGATGAAAAAACTTCTCAGAAAACGTTTTAATAAATATTTCCGGGTAACCTGTTATGAAATTCAGTGATCGTGCAGGGATGTACCAAAAATTATATTATAAATTAAACAAAGACTTCAATCTAGTGATATTTTTAGGAATAGTAATTTTAGGATATTGACGGAATGGACTAGGCTAAGTTTAAGAGGAACTAAATTAACTCAAATTCAATTCTTTTAAAATCAAATAATGTTTCACAGGTCTGGTGGGTTTGAATCGTCGATTGAATCAACAACTTGATCGGAATGCCATTCCTACTGAGAAGAACCAGCAAGAAAGTAGATAGTTGGTCTAATTTGCCTATCGTACAGATTGCATATTTTTTTGTAATTATAAATGTGCTATCTTACAAATATTAAATGACTGTCAATATATTTCGAGGCTATTGTAAGAATACATATTTCTATAAATTTCTTTCGATATTCTGAATTATACTATGGCAATTGAGATGACTGTCCCAAAATCCCTACTAATAATGATTAATGAAATATGTAATACCAATGTTGTTAGCAATATTACAACCTCACAGGTCACAGTAATCAAAGTTTGGTGTGAGGTCTTAAATTAAAAAAATAACTAACGGATTCTTTGTTTAATTTATGGAAACAACTATATATCCGGATATACCTCAACGTTATGATAATATGGAGTTTCCAATGTAGGAAAGCAAAGTAACTGTGTCCCTCAAACAATTTTGGAAACAATTGTGCTCCAATTTGTTTAATGTAGCTCATCCTCCGACATCCTCCGACAGACACCGAAATACATCACATAAAACTTTCGAGGGCGTAATTGTCTTTGACGTTATAAAAGAAGCTGGCAAGTAAGGGTCCTAGCAGACATGCCACAACCATTATAATCCGTACTAATAAAACTACCAAAACAATTTTTTTTCTACAATCTTATACGCGTATATTAACTTTGCATACTGTAACGGGAGCTATGGGACATAATTCTGTCTCATTTTGATTATTGGAATATAGGTACTGACACAGTACGCTCTATAGATCTTAGCCTTAGAATTTTGGGGTTACGACAACTTGGTACCAGATAGGTGCAGCAAAAGCATTGACATAAGGTCGTTACCTGGCATTGCAATATATGCCACTGTGGTGTGGTATAAATGAGAAATGATTTATTTATTTTATGTAGGACAACTTGCGACACATAAACGTCAATACTCTACCACTTTACCTACCAACCTCTACCACTCTAATCTTTTCGAAAAAAAGAAAAAGGTTACAATAAGTAACAATACAACACATTACGTTACAAGTATTAAACTGACTTGTGGGTCACTGGATGCGAGCCCAGTTGCTTCCATGCAACTTTGTCATTCAAAAAATCATCGATAGTGTAATAACCTCAACTTAACAAATGCTGTTTAACACAGTCTTTAAATTTATGTAATGGTAAAGAGTTTATCTTTGAAAATTATGTTAAAAAACAAAAACGTACACTCGACTCCACAAAGGATTTCTGCACCTTGCCCACACGATATGTGGTGTGGTGTGGTAGTGGTGTGGACGATCTGAATGGTCTCTAAGAGAAGCGAGGCCGTGGGTGTACGAGTAAAATCAAAGGGATTCCACGCAGAGATAGTGAGCAATATTGAAGGCACGGGGGAATGGGATGAGAAAACTTTACGGGATAATTTAATAACGGCGCTCGGACGGAAGGTTTGTCAAACAGGAAATTTCGAGGTCACAATTGAAGAGTTGATGGAAGTGAAAAGTTTCAAAAAGAAAATAATAATGTAAGTTTCAGTTACAGGCGGGTCTGTGGGCCATAATATTATAGGTTCCGAGGAATCGGGGTCTGAAGAAGCGAGGGCTGTACGCCACCCCCGATCGTCGCTCCATATCCAGCTCGCTTCCAGCACTAGTTTCGAACTTGACGCGTGTAATTTTGCGATAGCAGTATTGTTTTGTACTTTAAACAACTCTATGTCATTACTTTAACTCCGAGGAGTCCTATACTCCTCGGAGCTCGTTCGTGGATAATATGTCAAATACGAAGCAAAAATGCAAAAATATTTCACTAATTAAAATTACAACATGTTGATGGCTACAATCTGACCTTGGTGAAAAAGTCCAAGGTAGAGAGAGTTTCCCAAGAAGATGCCTCTTCATTCCTGATTTGAAGGTATCTTATATTAAAAAGAAAACGTAAGCCAGTGCATTCCATATTCTAGCGGATTCAAATTAGAAACGAGAATCATTGTCAATCTGTACAAAATAATACCTATAGAATAATATCCATACTAATATTATAAATGCGAAAGTGTTTCTGTCTGTCTGTCTGTCTGTCTGTCTGTCTGTCTGCTACGCTTTCCCGGCCCATCTTTTCAACCGATTTTGCTGAAATTTGGTACAGGGGTAGATGGTATCCCGGGGAAGGACATAGGCTACTTTTTATCCCGGAAAATTAAAAAGTTCCCGCGGGAATCAAAAATCTTAATCCACGCGGACGAAGTCGCGGGAATCATCTAGTCTTAAATAATTGTTATTCAGTATAGGCCAACTGATGAAATGGATTCAGAGCACTCTATTCTGTTACACTAAATTAGCATTTTATTTTTATTTATTTTTCACGAGTCATTATAGGTATTTTGCAGAGACTTTAACCTATCCATATAAACATTAATTCTTAATTTATATTGTAGTTATTTCACTAAGTACACTGCCTTCAAATAACACTAGTTTCCTATTACAAAGTTGTATCAGCTAAGCTCTCGCATTCAGTTAAAGCCTGTCCAATACCAAATAATTCCTCGGCATTTACAACAAACTTGGTGTAAGGAAACTCAACAGTATCTTGTATATCGCAGTATTCTCGTCACGCTCCGTCTATTCGTGCAAGTTGAGAATTTGCTTCAACTAGTTTCACTGTTTGTCCTCTAGCCACGACTTGCTTACTGGGGGGTTACTACCGTCTCTTAAAGCAGTATTATTTCAAAATGGCAGCTGTATGTCACGTACCTTGACGTCCCTAAAATAAGGATTATAATTCTAAAACACGAACGACAACAATACTTAAACATTACGGCTATAAGCGATGGTAGTTTGGCCACTGGACATTCACACTCCCAAACAGTTGTACTCCCTTATATTGTCAAATGTTTGCCGCTTGAATTTAGCATGAATGGAGGATTGTTGGGTAACTGCCTGTTTTGTAAAGGTGTATTCACTAACATTTGCATTAGTTATATGTAGGGAAAACTCTACAATCTGCACTTACTACATACAATAGAACAACCTGACTAATTTATTAACGTAGGAGCTAGCAACTTGACATTTTGCGTGTAGGTTTCCACTATAACGTAAATCTTAACCACCCAAGATTATGTGAGTATTTTCAGGTCATTAAAAATAAAAGTAAGTCAGTAAAACAGCGTTAAAATAAAATGTTTTTATTACCTTGTTGGTTTATTGCTAATTGATATTAAGAGTTTCGTAATAATTTCCAAACAATAAATTGACCCGTTGTACTAGGTGATGCCATGTAAAGCGACGCGTTACGACGCCATAGAAAATACAGACGCGACAGTATCAAACAGTAGTGACCCTTCACGTAGCCTACGTTGTCGCGTAGATAAGTGTAATAATTTTCTATGGAGTCCTATCGCGTCGCATAGCATCGCGTCGCTTACCTAAGACAACAGATTATAGAGGCTGTTAGAGAAGTTCATTGTACTTACCAATGACAACTCCATCGACACTAGGACCGAATGCGTAAGAAAAGTCCGGTGCTTGGACCGGTGCTGAGAGAATGGCTTCTAACGGACGCTCTCTTAAGCAGCGGAGCAACGCTGGAGGAGTGAGGTCTGTTGACAAAGAAACGCAATAATTTGCTTGTGATCATTATTAACTATTGGGACAAAATATCTGTTATTTCTTAAAATAAAAAAATAAATCGTCATCTCAACCGATAGATGTACACAGTTGGATGAAGGTCGCCTGCATGGATCTCAATAGAACATGGTCTGGTGCCACTTGCTCCCAGCTATTCGTTTGAGATAGTCCTTCGACCTTGTTAGCGAGGGGTCCGATATTGCGCTTTCCGGTGTGAGGGTGCCATTCAAGCGCCCTTGGAACCCCACCACATGTATTATGGATTCTTCGTAATATGCGTCCCGCCCACTGCCACTTAAGCATAGCTGTCCATAACCCGCAACCCGAATGCCCAGCATGGTGATTATAGAGTAAAGTAATCCCAGTGCGCTCCACCTTAGGAGTTGCAAGCAGGTCTGAGTGCAGCCATGCGCTAGCTTATATATTTTTTTTAAAATTGACAGTCATAGGGACTGCCGATATTTTTTTTATTAAAATATAAACCTTAACACTAAAGCATTAAAGTTTAATTTCGAACGTAGTATATTTATAGTTCGCGAGCATGTCGGTCACGCGAGCATGTTGGTCACGGTCACGCGAATCTACATTTTTACCCTCATACCAAAAAAATGCTCAACGCGCCTCATGAAGTTTTACACTTCAATATAAATTACCAAAACGTGTTCGACGCGCCTAAAGAAGTTTTCACTTCAAAAACGTGTGGATAAATTTCATGAGTCTAGTTAAGTCTTGTATCTAGTAGTCTTAACTTTACCCCTCATCCATTACAAATGCAATGCGACTTACCAGGAGAGCAGTTAGCGTGTGTGGCCACCAACTCCGCGTATTTGTTCGGGTCGGCCACCAACGACCAGGGGCTCAAACCTGACCCCGACATCAGGATGGCTCTGTGGAAGAGCAGACCTGTAACAATATAGATTATGTTGGTACATGAAAATACGAAAATGAAAAGATTTATTTCACGTAGGACAACTTGTGCCACAAGTCGCAAGAATCTACCACCGGTTCGGAAAACTGAAAAAAGCAGGCAAGAAACTCTGCAGTTGTTCTTTTCATAAACAGAAATAATAAACTTAGTTAATAATTTAATGCTAAAAAAACCGGCCAAGTGCGAGTTGGACTCGCGCACCGAGGGTTCCGTATAAACCTGTAGGTATATATGTTAAATTATGGTAGTTTTATCGCTAAATAAAATCCATCCATTTCACAGCTATATGGGACAGTAAACCTGAGTATTTTATATGAATTAATGAAAAACTTGAGTATTTCAGCTGGACACCTCCATGCGTTCCTGAGAAGAAGGGTCTTGACTGACAGACAGACGAACAACAAAGTGATCCTATCTTGTTGAAATCCTGTTAAATTATTGAATAGAACATTGGCTGATCAATTTCTGTGAAAAAAAATATAATAAAGGAAGATATTTTGAATAATAATAAGTTTATGAAAGAAATTTTGTATAAGTACACACACAAAAAGGACAAAAAAAGAATATTCACAGAAGCACTACCTAGTCTCGGATATCTAAACCATCTTCGAGTTTCATGAATAATTATGGTGGAAAAATTTAATAAAATCTCGCTCTTTTTCTTTGGGCTTTATTTTTTATCAGACGATATCTTTTCGGAGCTAAATTTAATCAGCCGGTTCGTCCTTTATAAGGACTATAGAGTGAGCAATTCATTTGAAGAACACTGATACACAAAACCCTATACAGAGTCTCACTTAAAAGAGTGATAGAAATGGAAGTATTTATACCTTATTCCTATTACTTTTTCTCTCGGCTTTTTCCGAGTTAGAGAAAGGAGAGAAGGAAGTAAGGTACTTTAACTTTCGGCTGCATGACCACTTGCCAGCAATTTTGGTTGGAGCCAAGCGCTAGTCTAGTTGTTATAAAAAGTTATTGCTATGGCTCCACTCAACGCACCTACTCAGTACTGCCGTCCTAACGATAATCACGGTAAGTTACATTTTTGTCGAATTTGAGTTATGTACATATTTGGAATGTAGAGATTGAGAACTATATATCTGTATATCCTAAGTTTTAAATAGTTTATTATAGTTTAGATGATGCCCTTGTCCTTCCTATCTCTGTACCAAATTTCAGCAAAATAGGTTGAGTAGTTGTAGCGCAGTAGCGTTATAGCAGACAGACAGACATACACACTTTCGAATTTATAATATTACTAGCTGATGTCCGCGACTTCGTCCGCGTGGAATAAGTTTTTTTTGGATTCCCGCGGGAACTCCTCAATTTTCCGGGATAAAAAGTAGCCTATGTCACTCTCCTGGTCCTCAACTATACCCATGCCAAAAATCACGTCGATCCGTTGCTGCGTTGCAGCGTGATTGAAGGACAAACCAGCAAACCTATAAACCAACAAACCAACAAATAAACTGACTTTCGCATTTATAATATTAAAGTATAGTAACTATGGATCCTAAGATATGCTTAAGTATATTCACAATAAGTCACGTTTTGTTAGGTGTGCGCCGGGAGGAACGTAAGAGAATTTGTAAAGTATCCTTCCCTTCATATCGATTTTTGAACTAATATAGTAACTTGCGTCCCTCCAATCCAGCCTTGTCAACATTATAAAGGCAAGCTCTGTGCAAAATTTCAGCTTTCTATATCAAGTAATCTTAATAGATATAAGTATAATAGTAGATATTATAATCCTTTTTTTTCCTTTTCTATGACTGCTTTCGAGCATACCCACAACACGCCTTTTCATACCTTCCAATGGTCAACTGGGAGATAAGGCTCTCGAGCTTTAAGTCCGTCATTGTACATAGCAGCTATTTCTGGTTGCACAATAAAGTGTAAAAAAAGTATTTGAGTTGGTCATTGATACTTCAATCAGTGAGGGAGCTAGTTCTGGGTGTGCAGTAAAGTGTAAAAAAAGTATGTGAGTTGGTCATTGATAAGTCAATCAGTGACGGAGCTAGTTCTGGGTGTGCAATAAAGTGTAAAAAAAGTATTTGAGTTTGACAAAACTAGAAGTTTAATGCGCTAAAATCCGCCACAGAATCTGTTTCGCATTATAGCGAATTAAACTTCTAGTTTTTTCATTGTCATGGACTTCCGCAAAGTGACGCCTACTTCTATCCAATAGTACCTATTTGAGATGATCATTGATACGTCAATCAGTGAGGAAGCTAGTTCTGGGTGTACAATAAAGTGTAAAAAAGTATTTTGGGATGGACGTTGATGATTAGTCAGAGAGTGAGTGACTATGGACTTATTTCTTTATGTATAATAATTTTATGCAGAAAGATACAGTCCATGCAAGTAATTAATAGACCAATATCAATCGGACACATAAGCTTCAAAATGTATTTTCGTATAATAATAAATATTATTATCAAACTGATTTATGCAACAGCTGTGAATGGTTACAATTTCCTGTTGAATTTCGTTCATTAATGGTTGCATGAATGCAGCTTCGGAAATCATACCCAAATCGATCATTTCAACTATCTCAAAGAGCTTTATAATCATACGTTCCTCACAGAAATTCACTGACATTATTAAATTTTACTTCCATTAAATCTGTAGGTACTTAGTCAATAATATTATAAATGCAAAATAAGTAATAATTATGTCTATCTGTCTGTTCTCATTTTTTACAATCATGCATTGTCGAGTTAACATCTCCTGAAGATGCTCCGGTGTCGGAGTGAAACGTACGTTGAGAATAGTTTGGAAGATTTGTATGGTGTGGTGAATATCGCGGGCTTTAAGTGCGGGATACACACTGTACCACATAGATTTACCTATTGTCGCGGATTATATCAAATTAAACTTCTAATTCCTTCATTATTATGGACTTCCGCAAAGTAAAGCCTGCTTTTATCCAATATTTACTCAATTTTGTAAAAATTTTGGCAATGAGAATAATATCATCATACTTTTATAGAACTATCGCCATTGGATAAACAAGATTTAAGTTCAAAAATGCCACACAATAAAACCAATAATAATTATAAATCATACAGAAATTTTGAGGTTTTATTAAAATAAACGATTTTTCGGTACAATTGTTTTAACAAAAACCGCACATCTCATATTTTAGCCAGATGTAGTGGTTTCATAAATCAACATAATAAATGTGTTTTGTTTTACGTGAAATTAAATTTATGGTCTATGATTAATTTAATTATGGACTTCAGGGAATAGTTACGTAGCTCACACGAGTATTCCACATCTGAATAAAGTTGTAAGTGTATTTTCAGTCGAGCCACAATATTATAATGTGGCCATGCAGTGGTCGTAAATCCCGGAAAAAAAGAAATAAAATTGATTCGAACGAGATTTGAAAATAAAAGCTTGATACTCGCAGACGCTGCCCCGCGTTTTTTAAAATTTATTTACTGTAAATGATTATTAGGTCTACTAATAATCATTTACAGTAATACATTAACAGAAAAACTTAATCTAACAAAGTTACAAGCTAAGTGTAGTAATTAAAAGTAAACTAAAAAGGACATGGACTAAAAACAAATGGAACAACTGTTAAAAGAATAGATCAGAAACAACACATTATAGAAGTGTTACCAAAGTTAGATATAAAATTAACTGAAAATTTGATGATTGTAGGTATGCTCTGTCCAATCATTTATGTTCTAACGTGTTACGGATTCGATATTTGATAACAATCGAATTTCTTTATGAAGAAGTTTTAATCGATTTGTCACATCGATATTTATCTTTCTTCTCAGCTCAAATGCTTTTAATTGTTTTATAAACATACCCAAGCGTTTAAATGACATATTAAAAGCGTATAAAGTATAATAAAGTATGTATAACAATACAATACAATAAATGTACGGTCGACGGCAAAAGTCCATACATAGCTCTAAGGCTAAAACCGCGTGCAAGTAATGCTGTGTCTCAATCACGTGCTCACACACACAGATAAACAAACTGTCAATAATATTATCAACCTTAAATCAACTACATAAGGTTCAACCGATTTCAGTTCAATACTACCTGCCTATTACCATAAACTGTAAACAATATCAACCTTTTGACATTAGTATTAGGTTCAAAACATTTCTATTCAATAACCTATTATTCTATTGTGATTGTTTATTTCATCCCAGTGTTCATGTTCCATGAAATAAAAATATCACTCATCAAATAAAGACAGTAAACAATATACTCCTTTTTTCAGGCAGTCGTATAAAAACAGCTTACACGGGGTTGAGTAGATTTGAACCTGCAACAGTTGCGTTGCGCAATCCGAGCAGTTCCACGCCTCGCCATTGAACTCACTTACTTGGGGTGTGAAATTATCGATATTACTCAGCTATTACAATACCTATAAGCTGAACGACTTATATTATACAACGACTGCAAGTGTGTGGGTGTCCGACCGCATGCAAAGCACGTTGTTTGCTAATAATTCAATATGGACTTTGGACGTCAACTGTACATGAATCCGTCAGGTCATATAAACCATACATCGCCAAAGATATATGGTGCTTAAAAGACTATCAAGAAAGCTAGTGTTGAAGCTCCGTGACTATTTTGGAAAGACGTACTTGTAGTTACTAGATGAGTATACGAGTTACGAAATATCGGATAAAACAGCACGTCGCTTCACTATATGAAAAAACGATAATATCCTTCTATTGTATTGCATTTTTTGTCGATTGTTACCTGTCAATAATTATGACACTTCAAAGGTATGCCAAAAGTAAAATAAATCGTTGGACAAATATAGTCATTAAAAGTTATTTATTATAGTAAAATTAAAGTAAAAATAGATAATAATATTATCTGTATTGATCTAGATAATATTTGTATAGTTACAAATCGAGTTCTCAGATCCTACAGGCGCTTTATTGGAAATGTTGGAATATTACTTTCTACAGACTTGTTTGTTGTTCGCAAGTTAGGGTTTGGCAATAATTCATTTCAAAGATAATGAGGTTTCTGAGAAGCCAAAAACCTTCGCCTCCCTTCACCGGCAGACCTTAAGCGGGGTTCCCACTAGCGGGAGGTTCTGTTTAACTACTATTAGAAACTCTATAGAAACAATTGGGAATTTGAGAACTAGTAATTTTTTTTGTGTTTTTTTAATTTACTCGTATAGACTAGCCTTGCATTAAGACTTGCTGGCAAGTGGTAATGCAGCCTAAGGTAGAGCGCGCTTGCCTATTCACTCTTATAATTTGAATGTATTTTATTCACCTAGGTATATTAAAAGAGGAGGGGAAAACGGAAACCGGTTGGGCATTCCATATATCCTAGCGATAGGATAGATATAAATAATTAAATAGAGCACCTGGCAAAGGAAGTTATATCCACTGTTAATTTTAGACAACCGTTTTAAATTATTGACTAAAGTAAATTAGTAAGTTAACGAATATAATGAATATGCAAGTATGATGAATACATACTACGGACAGGACAGGGAAACAGAATTTAGCCAAAAACACATTTAGCTAGAACTTACTGCGACAAAAATTAGTTTTGTCCTAAATGGTACAGGTATATATAATGTCCTCTCGACCGAATTTCGGCCACGGCGGCCAATCTTCACATAGATTAGCAACCATGGCCCGCACAAGTATGTGCGCAAAAACAGGTGCACTCTCTATTTCTTACTCTAATAGCCGGATGGAACGGAAAATTTGAACTTTCCTGCACAATAAGCTCGTAATTGACAAATAAAATACAGTTTGTTTGCGTGTTTCAGTCTGTATACTTCTTAAAGTTCTTCATTCAGTGGCATCAAAAAAGCGCGAGAATTTCTCCTTCTTGAACTGACCCTTAGACGTTACTGTATGTTTCTGATAAGAAGACGTCTATTAAAAAAACCGGTCAAGTGCGAATCAGACTCGCGCACAAGGGGTTCCGTACCACCCCACATTGTAATTTTTTTAGTAAATAACAAGAAAGATGTTTTAACAACACGTAATCAGCTGTGAAAGTAACTTACGTATGAAAAACAATTCGACACCCTAATTGAATATGGATTTGAACCCAAATTAACGATTTTCGGATGTTTTTCTTATACTTGTGCGGTATGAGACCTTGTTTCTTGCCAAATTTCCTATAGGTTTTGATTTATTGGCGAGTGTCCTAAATATGCAAAATATGCGGCATAAACGGCCATATCTTTTGATTGCGTTGATTAACAAGCTTGATTTTTTTACAGCCCCAAAGGACCGTAGACTAAGTATTTGATATTAATTTCAACTTCATTGTTCCACGCGTTCCCGAGAAAAAGGGCGTAAACAGACAGACGGACAACGAACACTTCGTTAACCCTTTAAGGGTTCCTTTTTTCCTTTTTAGGAATGGAACCCTAAAAAGCTAGTACGTATACGAGTAAGTAGGTAATTCCCCACAAATGTTAATTCTCATCCAATTGCTGAACCATACCTAACTCAATTAAGCGCAACCCCAGCGAACCCTTATCGTTATATGAAATCTACATTTATGAATAAATTATTATTTAATAAACCACTCTCCGTAATTAAACTAAATTAGTAAACGAAAATTAAAACGTGTAAACTTTGTTAACTATGTCCATGGAGTAAACAAACCACACGTATTAATATAAGTTTACAGAACCTCCGTGGCGCAGTGTGTAGCGCTGTTGTCTTAACGTGCGGAGGTCCCGGGTTCGATTCCCGGCGGGTCAATTTGGGAATTGATAATTTCTGAATTTTCCCTGGTCTGGCCTCGTGGGAGGCTTCAGCCGTGGCTAGTTACCACCCTACCGGCAAAGACGTGCCGCCAAGCGAAAAATAATCAAAACCAATCAAAACGTGTTTTCTTTGGAAATCAAAGATTCTTTGGAGATTACCTAAATATAAGCAAAATTTCTTCATTAAGGCAGTAGGTACTAGGTATGCTCAGTGCTCAAGATAAAGAATAAGAAAAATGTTTTTTTGTACAAAAAAACTGAAAAAGCCTTCCTCGGGTGGAGTATTTCTTTTATATCTGAGAGTCTTAAGTATTCATAACAGCTAATCTAGGTCTAAAGAGCGAACTGAGTTCCGTAGATGCTTTCAAACAAATATACTTTTACCTACAGAGAGGGAATGACCACATTTTACCAGTCGTATTTTATTTTTTACTAGATAATTTTTGCGACTTCGTCCGCGTGGATTGAAGTTTTTTTAGTTCCCAGGGGAACTTTTTAATTTTCCGGGATAAAAGTAGCCTACATGTTATTCCAGACTATAATCTCAGTGCAAAATTTCATCCTGATCCATTCAGCTGTTCAGACGTGATTGAACAACAAACATCCATCCATCCATCCAAACTTTCGCATTTATAATATTAGTATATATAGATAGACAGAAAACAATTTCAAAGGAGTAATATTGTATGCTTCCATGACAGAGCCGAATACGTTATTATCAAATTGACTTTCACCGTCTACTGCACAATATACATATTGGTACAAACAAACAAACCTATGTAAACTGACATCCCGATATTAGCTTACTCGAGATGTTTATGTTTGTATACGGCACAATTTCTCCCAAACTCTCATCCCTTTGTTTGGTATATCGTGGAGTTATGATACCCCTATCTAATAATGTGTTGATACAAAGTTAATGGTAGGGTAGGTAGTTAGCTGGTAAGGTTTTATGTAATGGGCTATAAAACTATGAAATATATCCAATGGAAAATGTTTAATATTATCAGCGTAAGCAACCTTTATTATGTTAAATGCAAATCCATACAGACCAAAGCTTCAGTTAGTTCGAATAAAATAATTTGATTTAACTGGAGTGCATACATTAATCACAATTATTACCAGCTATCCAGTTATTATTCACCATTATTTAATATTATTCACCACTTTCCATCTTCTGTGTTTCCTCATGATTTTAATATATGCGGCTCTTCAAAAGGCGGATGAACAAATATCTCAAAAGCCAGCAACGTATTGGCGGTTTCTCTGGTGCTGCAAATGTTCATGGGTGGCGGTAATCACTTAACATCAGGTGACCCGCCTGTTCGTTTTCTCGCTATATGTATAAAAAAAGAAAAAAAAATGACGCACCGTGACGTACCCGAGGACTTAAAGGACGAGACGCTATCTCGGCTTTTTAAGCAAATAAGTATAAATTTATATAAATGAGTAATCTAAAAATTTTTATTAGAATGTGCAAATAAAGCCCTTCAATTTGATGTCCCACTTTATTACACACACAGGTTAGCCACACAGTTAGTTAATTTCTAAGTTTTCCATGGTCTGGACTAGTGGGAGGCTTCGGCCGTGGCTAGTTACCACCCTACCGACAAAGACGTGTCGCCAAGCGATCTAGCGTTCCGGTGCGATGCCGTGTAGAAACCGAACAGGAGTATGGGTTTGATATAACTGCCATACCCCTAACAGGTTAGCCCGCTACCATCTTAGACTGCATCATCACTTACCATCAGGTGAGATCGCAGTCAAGGGCTAACTTGTAGGGGATTAAAAAAAAATCTAGCATCCCAATTTGAAATTTTAACCCCATTTGCAAATGATAATTTTCGTTAGATTTTATTCATAATTATATTACGTACGCGGACGTGGACGTAGTCGCGAACATCGGCTAGTAAAATAATACATCACGGGCGAACCAGAGAAGACTTTCGCAACAAACAGAGAAAAGTATTGTAGCAATTCACGGCTACGTTTTCTTATAAAGGCCTCAATATGTGGTACAGTGTACACATAGATTTACCTACTGTGGCGGATTATAGCGAATTAATTTTTTAGTTCCTTCATTGTCATGGACTTCCGCAAAGTAATGCCTGCTTCTATCCAATATTTAGAAGGCCTCAGCTAGCGCCTCTGCCTTTTAAAAACACTTGGGAAATCCTCGGCTTTGCCTCGTATATTATTACTCAGCCGTGAATTGCTTTAATTCCGGCCTGGGCAGTAATGTACTATTATTTAACGGTAAATAAATGTAACTTACCTTCTGGCACTGCGAGTGAAGTGAGCAGGAAGTGCACGCACGCTGCCCCAGTCCCGTGCCCCATCAGCGTCACATTGGTGGGGTCCCCGCCGAACACTGCGACGTTCTCCTTGATCCAGTGCAGCGCCGCTATCTGGTCCATAAGTCCGTAGTTGGCTGGAGACCGGGGGAAGTCGTCTGAACGGGGGTTGAGGAAACCTGGGAACAAAAACAGTTTTGTGAGACAGATTTTTTTTCTCTAAGGAGTTTTCTTCCTTTAACTTATCTAAAAGTGAGGGTCGAGGTACTTGTGACAACGCATATCAGTCGATTGGTTGTCGCAAGTCGGTAATTGGATGAGTGACCGAATCTGGTATTCCCGATTTGGCCTTTTCGTTTCCTCCGTGCCTCGTAGAGCACGTCAAGCCGTCGGTCACTCCTGGTTAATTATCACTAACATCTGATAATAATCGTAAGAAACCTAAGAGTTGAAAAAGTTCTCTTAGCCGAGTCGTATGCGAAAGGACCTGGGAACCGACTGCATTACTATCTCAAGAAAACCCCTACCATTAGGAGATTAACGGAAAGGGGTCACGACTCTCTGCAATGAGGAATACGACGCAGAGACAGAGAGAGCTTATAAACTGGTGATCTTTGAAGCGGCGATTAGTCTAGTGGCTAGGACACCCGACCTCACACCTCCTACTTAACGAAGTTAAGGAACCTGTATGCCCGAGAGTTATTCATAAAATGTTCTCGACGATGTGTGAAGTCTGCACTTTTCCTTAGATCTATTATAATGTTACAATTATATTATTTTTTTAAATTATAATATATAGCGAGTAAACAAGCAGGCGGGTCACCTGATGATAAGTGATTACCGTCGCACATGAACATTTGCAGCACCAGAGGAACCGCCAATGCGTTGCTGTCTTTTGAGAAATTTGTTTATCCGCCCTTTGAAGAGCCCCATATAAATAATTAATCATTAGGGAACACAGAAGATGGAAGCTAGTTCCACAATTTGCAAATGTATTGTAAAAGCGGGAAAAGCGGTAAAAGCGGGATATTACATGACTGTTTGCTTGTTTCGACTGCACAATAATATATTATTATCATTGAGTTTTGAGAGACTAAGAGTATTATTCTAATTAGTTGTAGAGTGGCTTTTACTTCACAGAGCGGCAATTTATAATACCTACTTTCTCTGTGGTAAGTTGTAAATCAAATTTATTTCAGTTTCGAATTCATTTATGTGCCATTCTCCAAATATTAATTATTACGAAAGGCTAGATTAAAAAAATGGCAATGTTTTTTGCGAAGTTTATTCGACGTGTATGTTTCAAAAGAGCAATGTCAAATTTACTAAGATCGATGAGTGCTCCTCTTTTACAGAATTTTCAAAATTATGTTTCAAAACCTAAATCATTTTCGTAGTTTAACTATTCGATCACCATACCTAAGCTTTTATGGTTATACTCGTATTTTCTGAAGTGCTATGTCCAATTTACTAAGATCGATGTGGAATAAGGACGTCAATTTTCAGAACCTCTAACAATATTTTGGTAAAAAATGAAAAATGCCGAATTACTAATTTCACCATAAGATTTTAGGGAATTATTTATTTGCCCTCCTACATCACAACAGTAAAGGTCTAGCCCCATTATTGCAGATGCACGAAGCGGCGCGGCACGTAGTGGCAAATATTCTTTATATGAGTTATGTTAGTTTTTATGAGTTTGTATGGGGCTGGGCCCACTGCCCCTTAAATATAAACACATACGAATAATATTTGCAGCTGCGTGCTACGCCGCTCCGTGCAACTCAAATGGGGCTAGAGCCCTATTGCATGGAGCGGCGCCTGTCGCGTCGTGCACCTGTAGAGGTAGGTCTACCACTTAACAGGTGCACGACGCGAAGCGGCACGTTGAGGGAGATACATGGAACGGTAGGTCTTTTTTTTTTTTTTTATCCACTACAAGCTAGCCCTTGACTGCGATCACACCTGATGGTAAGTGATGATGCAGTCTAAGATGGTAGCGGGCTAACCTGATAGGGGCATGGCAGTTATATCAAACCCACACCCCTTCGGTTTCTACACGGCATCGTATCGGAACGCTAAATCGCTTGGCGGCATGTCTTTGCCGGTAGGGTGGTAACTAGCCACGGCCGAAGCCTCCCACCAGGCGTGTCTCCCACCAGTCTGTAGTGCGTGCCCGGGGATAGAAGATCAAACGTCTCAACCACTAGGATACCACTGCTTTAAGCGCTAGACCCACTTGAGTAGCACGAAGCAGCGCGGCACGTAGCGGCAAATATTCTTTGTATGAGTTTGTATGGAGCTGGGCCCACTTAAGCGTCGCGACATGGAGATGCATTGCGACATAATTGTAAGTACAAATAATACTTGCCGCTACGTGCCACCGCTATAGTGGGGCCAGACCTTAAGAATTTACCTCTCCTTAAACAAGTAAGTATAAATTATGCAACCGTTTATAAATTAGAAAGGAGTTAAGACCATAATAAACCTCTCCTGGCCTCCTGCCCGCAGTTGAGTTACGGAGTAAATTAGAGGTTCAGACCCTCTCATTAACAAAACGGCCCTCCGCCTCACTATTACAGTGGAGGTAAGTAGAATAATTAAATTGTATTCTGTAGATGAGCTCGCTAATTCTTTTTATGTATGTTAGCCTGTTATCAATTAATATCAATTACTAGCTTGATTAGAACTTTGAATACGTCAACAAAGTCATCACCAAATTTGCAAAAGTCCATGATCATCGGCTTCACCGTCACGTTAACGTTGAGTCAATCCAGTTGCTCGACGTTACGTTAGTGAGAAGAATAAAAAGGACTTTGAGTTCGTGCATAGATAGATAGATAATAAATTTATTTGCCCACGAAAAAACAGTTTACAATACTTACATACTTACAATTAAATCTATTTTTAAAATTCGTGAACAAATAAGGCTCCTCGCTCAGCACAAAGCCGCAGCAAGCTGCAGCGCTGGTTTTCAGGAGGCGCCTTATGGTGTCCATAGACGTATTTCCGACAGTAAAAACTATATAAATTAAGTAAAGAGGCCTATTAACAACAATTCATTACTACATTAATTGCAATTTATCTGATATCATATATATCATCTACATTGCTTAACTACTATAAACTATAACTAAAAAACTACTTACAGCTATGCTAAGAAAAACTTTACTGACAAATTATTATTACTCAAATTCTCGTTCTCTAAATAAATGTACCTACTTCCTTTCTACCTACCTACTTAATCTATCCTTACTAAGTACTACGCTAATCTACGCTACGCTAATCGCTAATCTATCCTTACTTAATACTAGAATATAAAAAATAAAATAAAGTCGTGTCGTTTGTCGCCACAGTATAGCGTGGAACGTATTGGAAAACAATGATTAAGATAAAAGTGATATTTTATGAATTGACCAAAAAATAGATAAATAAATAAATAAGATAACAATAAAAAAAAAAAAAGAAAAGTAATGTATATCAATAAAAATAAATAAAAATTTTATATCAATCAGGTGCTCAAATTCCCTTTTTGCTGCGTGAGTAAGTGAATTTTAAGTTTGGCTTTAAATAAACCAATTGTATGAATTGCACGAATTAGAGGTGGCAAATCGTTCCAACACTTGGTGGCGGCAAACTTAAAGCTTCCACGAAAGGCGGCTGTTTTGTGCAGTGGCAACGTATGCTTAACACGGAAAGCCCTTGAGTTTTTAGTGCGATTTGAATAACCATCTTCTGCCCACTTTAATTTTTTTCTAAGGTACTCAGGGACTCCGTGCTTCATTACTCCAAAGAGCATGGTAGCCAAGTGAAGTTTACGACGAAATTCCATTTTTAGCAAGTTGGCGTTGTTACTATACGGTGTCACGTGACTCCTTGGCGGAATGGCATAGTGCAAGTGTTGCCTAAAAGAACCATGAACAAAGTGTATATTTGCTATCAGAAAGACTAAGGTACGTCATTGGACAATTTCTTAGTACATAAGCTCAGGTTAAAGAAAAATTACTTAATAGTGAATAATAGTCTCGCTAGATTGCAATTATTTTGAGCAACCTACATTGACATAAAATTGTCAATTACTAGCTTGATTAGAACTTTGATGACGTCACAACTATGTATTTCATATTATGAGAACAAAATTCCATAGTTACTTGAAGCGCGTTTTTAAGTTTGGTAAGGAGTTGCTGATTTGAGTGAGTTGTCATCATCCCTATTATCCTACCCTGATCTGACATCTAGCGATCTTAGCTATGAAAATCAATCGCTTTATTTGGTGGTTTTGGCACACATCCTTAGGTTAGCAACGTAGCTCATCTCTGGCTGTTACTGGTATAACTGCCTCGTTGTTGTAGTGGTTAGCATGTTTGACTGCGGCCGACGAGGTACCGGGTTCGAGTCCCGGGTCGGGTCACAACAAGTATTGGGTTTTTCTGACAAGAAACTCAGTACTAGTCCGAAATTAGAAAGTTGGCGGTGTTTCACCCCCGTGCCTCGGAGAGCTCGTAAAGCCGTCGGTCCTGCGCTTGATCGCTATCCGGTCGTGTCGGATTTTCCGTCCCATCGGGCTATGAGAGTAAAGGAACAGAGAGTGCACCTGTGTTTGCGCACACACTTGTGCACTATAATATCTCCCGCGCAGATTGGCCGCCGCGACCGAAATGCGGTCGGGAGTGACATCATTATAGTAATTGAGTACTATTAATGTACATTTTAGCACTTATTGACCGTGAATTGGCACTTGTCCGTCCGTCCGTCCGTCCGTCCGTCTGTCAGAGCATTATAACTTCTGAATTACTGAACGTAATTACTTCAGCTTTAAATATAATATGTAAACCAATGGCCTCCCGCCGAATATGACTGAAAAAGTTATAAAAATCTTTATTTCAGGGGGGCTCTCATAGAAGCGAATGCGAAGTAAAATATTTTTTATAAAGTTACATAGGGTTGCGGTATATCATTTTAAAGATAATTAGGAAAAGAGTCCAAAAATATTTTTTTATTTAATTTTTCCTCCAAAATTCACGAAATGGGGGGCTTTCAAAGTGGAGATTTTCTAACGTCCAAAGTTGACCTCAGAACTCTAAATTTTCTGAAAGGCTGAGCCTGAAACTTGATCAATTATTTGAATTATATCCTGTACTTGATCAACAAATACTAAAATTAGATAAATATTGTAAGGAAACGGAATTATTTAATTTTTAATGAGCTTCAGTATTTTTAACAGAACTTTACATTTATATCTATAGATGGCGCCGCGAGGTCTCAGTTCGGGGCGAACCACTAGTATATATAGCTAACCTAAGCACTACACACACACAACGCTTCTAAAGTGAAATATTTGGCATAGTTCAAAGTCGCGCGAGCCTTAATATCAACATAGTTACGTGAAATTTCGATATAACTTTAGTCTCCGTGTCGTCAAAAGGATGCCGGGAGAAGAACTGAATTGTTTTAAAGCCGCGTTTCGCTATTATTACTAGAATACTCTTCCATTATAAATATACACTCAGAATAAAACTGTACTGGACATTGGACAATATGATCATCAATTTGTTACATAGTACTGTTATTACATCTCTGGTGGAAAGGCACCCTAAAACTGGTTTTATTTACCTAATCAATTCCATTTTACGTCTGCCCCCGACAGATGAGGCCTTTGTTTGTATAATTCAATATTTTAAGTGATTGCTCCAACTCATTGTTCATCTTCCAATTAAATTTAAGTAATATATTTTCCAAGCACTTATGGCGGTTTCAGAGGCCCAATTGTCTAAGCAAATTGTAATCATTTGACAGCTTGAAACGTGTTACTTGAACTGTTTAAGGAGTTCATGCAATTATTTTTGATGTACTGGCATCGTGAACTCCTTAAACAGGTCGAATTATACATAAGGACTGAAACAGTAACCGAAATAAGGAGTTTAAACACTGTTTTTTGAAACTGTTATAAAACAGAATTACTTATAACGGAAACAGAAACGATACTGTAACCCAATAAATCTGTGACCGTTTATTTTTGTTAATAAGTGTTTTTATCTGTAAGCCTAATAGGTACATGCCCTAACACGGTGTGACAACGCGTTCTTTTCTCTTCATTAGACTTTACACACACTCACACAACACACAATGGCCATGTTTTTCTTAAAACAATTGCAACCATCAGTGCTTTCACTTTAGGTTTAAATTTGACTACGCGTCAACAGTAAATTTGGCAACGTCGCTATTTCGGTTACACTTAACACTTTCATTTCTGTTACAAATTCGTTTCTGTTATAAAAATATAAGTGTTTCGGGTTGACAGAATTAAAAACAGATTCAAAAGGGTTACAGATTCGATTCTGTTACACTTTGATTCTGTAACACTTATAATATTTCTGTAACTTTTATGAATCTGTTTTTCAATCCCGGATTATGCATTTGACAAAATATTACGCTAAGAATTTCTTCACACAATCGGGGGGCAGATTAGTGTTTTTTCGAAGCGCAAAAGCTCGTTTTTGGTAGTACGTGCAACTCTTACGAGCTTCGACGTTGAGTTTATAAGCTCGTATACTACTGACTACTACTACCGACTTCTTCTCGAACCAGTAATGCATAATTTACTCGACGATTCCAAACACTTTTAATAAGTTTATTTGAATAAAAAAATATGAGTTTTGAGTTTGAGTTCGGAATAAGCGCGCAAGATGCTTATACGAGCTTATATTATGTGTGCAAAAAATAATTTGCAGTCAAAACCGCCCTTAATCGTTCACTGACATAGCGATATTTTTAGGATTCTGCAGTAACATACGAACGAAGTCGCGGGCATCGTCTAGTTAATGCCATACATTTAGCGCGCAAGCTAACTTTGATAAAGTATTTTAGGCCGCCCTGGATAATAAATACTCGACCGTTTTGATCCAATGAGATATGGATGGATCTATTTTAAGCGTGGGCTTAGCTTAGATTTCGCAGGCTATAATGGGATGCTATCCGTTTTCGACTTGAGGCTTTCGATCATGAATAAATAATATTATGACTAGGTTAGCCCGCTACCATCTCAGACTGCATCATCGCATACCACCAGGTGAGATCAAGAGCTAACATATTATGTAGGTAATGAAAAAAAATACTATCGTACAAGATTTAACACAATATACAAGAAACATTACAGGCGCTCAATAATCTGAATAATGTTTCTTGTATGGAAGCCCCACTTTTTTTTTAAAGTAATTTATTGTTATAGCGGCAATAGAAATACTTATATCAGTGAACGTTTCAACAGACAGACGACATCCCTGGCGCAGTGTTGACTGTTGAGCACTCCAACTTGTGGTGGCATAAAAAAAGCAGCCAAGTGTGAGTCGGACTCGCGCATCGAGGGTTCCGTACAAACCTGTGGGTATTTAAATAAAAGTTATGGTATTTTTATTGCTAAATGAAATCCATAACTTAAGTAAGTTTAAAATTATTAAAAATATTTTTATTATATGATGTAACTAAAAATGTATGCTTTTCGCAATTTTTGCTTTATCTGTGCTATAAGACGTTGCTTTGTAAAAATTTCAAGATTCTGAGTTCACGGGAAGTACCCTGTAGGTATTGATTCCCTTGCGTGTTTTGAAAATTTGCAGCATAAACGGCTGTATCTTTTGATTGCGTTGGCTTAGAAGTTTTATTTTTTCACAGCTCCAAGAGACAGTAGACCTCAGCATTTGATATGAATTTCAGCTTGATACTTCCATGCGTTCCTGAGAAAAAGGGTCTTGAAACACAGACGAACGGACAACAAAGTGATCTTATAAGGGTTCCGTTTTTCCTTTTGAGGTACGGAACCCTAAAAAGACGGACGGACGGAAGGACGCACGGACAGCGGAAGCATAGTAATAGGGTCCAGTTGGCATCTTTTGGGTACGGAACCCTAAAAATAAGGCCAAGCAAAAAGTAAGTATAGTAATAATATAATAAAGTAAGTAATACACAGATTTATACAGGCACAAAACGAAAATGAAATTCTTTTCTTTTAACATTCATCAATCTTATTACAAAACATCCAATGTTTTATGTCAAGGTGAATGAAATAATAACACGGTATTGCTTTTTGGGTGTTACCTATTGTTGTTCACACGCGGTTTTATGCTGATTTTATTATTTCAAGGTGGATGCCGAAATCAGAAAGAAAATAGTTGAACATTTTTGCACAAAAAATGTAAGTTGTTATCACCATTATCTGAATTGTGGCCAAAATCATACTAATATTATAAATGCGAAAGTGTGTTTGTTTGTCCTTCAATCACGTCGCAACGGAACAACGATTCGACGTAATTTTGCATGGGTATAGTTCAAGACCTGGAAAGTGTCATAGGCTAGTCTTAATCCCAGAAAATTAATATGCTCCCGTGGGAATAAAAAAACTTAAAGCACGCGGTTGAAGTCGCGGGCCAGCTGGTAATAATATAAGATGCCTGTGATATGTATGTGATGGTGATAATTAATTAAATAAAGTGAAGACTCAAACTAGTGTAGCGAAGTGTACTTTAAATTAAATCTTCAAATCTTTAAATCATTTCCTGTAGATGAAAAGCTGTTATGTCAAACAATATTGTAGAGTTAAAAAGCCGCGTGGAAAATTTCAACGGGCTCCAAAGCAACTAAGTATTTTATGTAAGGTTATAATTTATTCATTTAGTTTGAGCACGTAATGCGTAACTCCATTAAGTATGAACTCCTTCAACTCATCATGCAGGGAAAAGTGGGAGGCAGGAGGAGGCCCGGCCGCAGGACATCGTGTCTTCGTGGCATTGTGTGAAATCTTACGCTAGTGGTTCGCAAAGAGCATAAGATCTCTGTTAAGAGTAGCAGTCTCGAAAGTTAAAATCACGTGCGTCACTCGGACGTGGTTTCGACTTTCAACCCATGGTCTCGGGGGCGTACGGATTAGTCTAGTCCAACCCACCTCCCATTCGTCCCAACGTCATCCTGAGCCGAGGTCTGAGCCTCACAAGAGGGGCCCTCGAGAAGACGTTGCCCGCCGCGTTGTCTTCGACCCCTAGGGCTCATTTTTCAGCGACGCATAGCACCCCAATCCCCCGGTGACGCTATAGCGGCCAGTAGGGCCTATACGCAATATATTGAATCCGAAAAAAAAGGTTAAAATCGCCCTAATGGTTGCCAACCTTCCCAAGGAGACGGCACACTAAGAAGAAGAAGTCTAGTGCGCTAAGCTACAACGCCGATGTGCGAAGACACCCTTATATTGTAGCAACTAAGTACAATAATATTATGTACATTTTAGCACTTATATATATATATATAATATATAGCTAACCTAAGCACTACATACAACGCTTCTAAAGTGAAATATTTGGCATAGTTTAAAGTCGCGCGTGCCTTAATATCAACATAGTTGCGTTAAAGTTCGATATAACTTTAGTCTCCGTGTCGTCAAAAGGATGCCGGGAGAAGAACCGAATTGTTTTAAAGCCGCGTTTCGCTATTATTACTAGAATATTCTTCCATTATAAATTTACACTTAGAATAAAACTGTACTGGTCCAAACTTTCGCATCCATCCAAACTTTCGCATTAGTATAGATTATTTTCTTGGAAAATAATCAGAAGCTGTGTTACATAATAAGCCTAGGCACTATACGACTCTAGGTCACCCGCTGAGTTCAGACTTCTTCGAACCCTGTCTGCCGTGTGTGATAAATAAACTTACCCAAATACAACGGGATTCGGCAGGGCGATTGTCTAAAAATGACAGCTAAAATGTAACGATCAACTCTGATTGGTTAGCATTCTTCCACTAATGGCCAAAATTCATTGACGCAGCGAAACGAAAATTCCATAAATTCAGCCAATCAAGACAATTGAAACTTTTACACAATCGCCCTGCGGATCTCCAATCTGGATGTTGGTTCACACAACACTTGTAGGAGTAAATTAACGCAAAAACACAAGCCGGCCGGCACACATAAAAAGTTTTTAAGTATATTATGTAAGTTAATAAGTAATTAATAAGCTGTTGTTCGCAATATATGAATATTATTCTAATTTTTCAGTTCCACTTCTTGCACAATTACTTCTTGGAAGAAGAAAGAAATGATTTATTTTTATGAATATGTGAAATTATATCCAGTATATTATATCCAGTCAGGCAACCAGGCAACCAGGTTTCACAAATATTTCAAAATATTTAATAATAATAATAATAATAATAAATCTTTATTTGTTCCAAAATAAATAGTAGGTACAAAGTTTCTTAAATTACCCTAGACCCCCAAACTAGGATGGCCCGTATCTTGGGGGTCAGTCTCTTCCCAGTAATTGTGCAATATATAATAATAATATACTATAAACACGAACTGAATAATGGTAACTAACATAAATATATGAATTTACAAAATAGCAAACAAGTAATCCTAAGTGAATGTGTGTGTGTATGTGTGTGTGTGTGTGTGTGTGTGTGTGTGTGTGTGTGTGTGTGAGTGTGTGTGGATTTGATTTTTTGTAAGAACGTACACTCTAAGCGTATAAGCTTTTTATTAGTTTTTCAGTGGCTTCGTAATTAAGGTTATTCAACAGGTAAAAAAGTTTATTTCTAAGTCCATACCTATTAGAACGTACAATTTTGAGCTTATTGTTAATATTTTTATATAGAAATGGTCCCAGGTAATTAAATTGGCGCTGTGCAAATGCACTGTATGTTCGGGGAATATGTATGACATCTGGTCGACGTCGGGGAGTATTGTCTGTTGGAGGAATTTTTTGAGACCGGTGGTATCTTGTTGCACATCTTTCTATATACAGCTGCCGTACTGTAAGTAATTTAGCGTCTTGATATAGTGTCTCTGTGGGGAATCTACGAGGCCTACCTAGCATGACTTTTATGATTGCCCTTTGGGCTCTTTCCACTTCAATCATGTGCGAGGTGGCTGCTCCTCCCCACGCTGATATGCAGTAGATCAAAAGGGATTGGCATAGGGCTTTGTAAACCTGTGATATTAATTTTTTACTAGCAAAATCACGGAGGTTTCTAAACACCGGGATCAGCCTTCTGACTCTATTAGCAAGAGTTGTAATGTGGGGGTGCCAGTTTAGGTTTTCATCAATGACAATTCCCAAATACTTCATGGTTGACTCTTTATCAAGGACTTCGCAGGAACAGGCATTCGGTGGGGCTTCTGATGTGTTGCATGGGTACGTGTGCAGCTTAAGTGTAAAGTCAGAGGGTGGTTGGGTGGCTCGTGAGATACTGAAGCAAATATACTTAGTTTTTTGGGCATTTATAGTAAGTAGATTATTTTCTAGCGTTTTAGTGATCCTACTTAGTCCTTTTTCAGCTGTCCTGCGAGCCTCGTCCCACGTTTTCCCATGAAATACTATGGCAGTGTCATCGGCAAACGCGAACAGTTGGGCATCTTCTAAAGCCGTAAGACAAATTTCATTTGCATACACCAAGAAAAGTGTTGGTCCGAGCGTGCTTCCTTGGGGTATACCATGTGTGACATTTTGGGAATTGCTATTATGGTCTGAGACTTTAACTTTTTGGCTCCTGTCTTTGAGGTAGTCATTGAACCAGGCAAGCGGTGTTCCTCGTATTCCAAGACCTTCCATTTTTCGGATAAGAAGGGGTATGGACACTGTATCGAATGCCTTTTTGAGGTCAAGGAATACCCCTATGCATTTATTTCTCTGGTCCAAATGCTTAGTGATTGTACTGGATAAGGCGATTACAGCATCTTCCGTAGACATTTTCGCTCTGAATCCATATTGGTTGCTTGCAATCAGGTTATGGCGTTCAAGATAGCTTACAAGTCTGGAGTTAACCACCTTTTCCAATACCTTACTAAGGGCTCTTAAAAGCGAAATTGGCCTATAGTTTGAAACAGACAATTTATCTCCACTTTTGTAGATTGGAACAATAATTGCCTGTTTGAATAATGTAGGAAAGGTACCACTTGCCAGGCTGAGGTTGCAAAGATGGTCAATAGGGAAGCATAAGATTTCACGGAATCTTCTCAAAAGAGAATCTTCTAATATTAATAGTTAAATGAACACGAAACCATTTTAAGTAGACAAGGAAGAATGCTTGACAAATCACATACTTCAGTCAAAGTACCCGCTTTTTTACATTCTGGAGGGAAGGAAGAAAAAATACCAAGGACAAGGACAGCATGAAAAATAAATAAACCGTAGATAAAGATAATCGTAGACAACGGGCGGGTATACGGTGGGTAACTTTGAAACATTTTGTAGCCAAACTAAACAGGCAGGCAGATTCCAGTTAAAAGGCAACCGACTATTGGAACACCCCTGTGGCTACAGAAAATATTATTATAGAAAAACTTTACGTGAATATTGCCAATTTACCGCGGGCGATCAGCCCGCCCGGTGTTAGATTATTGCTAACGTAAATTTTGAAAACCACCTTTTGTACATTATTAATCCAGATGTTTACAATATTTTTTCAGGGTGACTCTATTTATCAAGCAAAAGCGGTCATAGCCTAGCGGTAACACTTTTAACTTTTCGGAGCATAAAATTAATAATATACTTATCACATGTTTTAACGGATATGGAAAAAACGTTGTAAGACGACCTACAGGCGTTGTTCTTTTCAATCTATATCTATACTAATATTATAAATGCGATAGTTTGGATGGATGGATAGATGGATGTTTGAAACTCAATCACGCCAGAACAGCTGAACGAATCTGGATGAAATTTGGTACAAAGATAGATAATAGTCTGGAATAACACAGGTTTAGCAATATATCTATTACTAGCTGATGTCCTTATTCCTGCGGAATCTTCAATTTTCCGGGATAAAAAAGCCTATGTGTTATTCCAGACTACAATCTATCTCTGTGCCAAATTTCATGTAGATCCGATCAGCCATAAACATCTATCCATTCATACCGCATCCATCCAAACTTTCGCATTTATACTATTAGCATAGATTATTATTATTATGCCATAATAATTGAGCTGATACGTGTAAGATCAAACATAATAGGTAAGTGATATTGATTTTCATATACTTACTTAATTCAGAGTACTGTTCCGATCTATTTGCGTATCTGCGAGTATATTCCATTACTTAGCGACTCGAGATATTCTATTAGGTAAATTCACAATATCACACAAGGACGATGGGGGGTGAATTTAATTCATTCCACGCAATGAGCTACTTTCGTTTACTCGGAAGTTAGCTGATATGAGGGTGACATCTCGTTGTACGAAACGAATCATTGTTAATCATTAATTCCAGTAGAAATTAAACAAAATGTTTTATTTTATTAACCGATTTCCAAAAAAGGAGGAGGTTCTCAATTCGGCGCGTATTTTTTTTTAATGTATGTCGTTGCATAATATCTCCGTGGTCTCTGAACCGATTTGAATTTTTTTTTTCAGTCGTTAGAGGAAGGTGGCTCAGTATTTTTCTTTTTTATTTTATTGAGTAATACATGTGTTTAAACCGATTTGATTTCCAAACCGGTGGTAGAGTCCCGATGTATTATAATCATCACATTTCATTTTAATTTTTTGAAATTGTTGATTGATTTTCCGAAGAAATAAATTGTAAGCTAGCGCAAAGAGATTTACGAAAAAACTTACCAAAGGCGTTATTTATATAAGAAAAATTTATATCGGGCTAGGTATAAAAGTATTGATAAAGTTTCAAAGGATTTCCAAGAGGAAATATTCAATTAATCGCCAGGAATAAAGACGAAATTCATCCGGAAATTGTTCCGGCAACTTTCGGAAAATTATAACGGGAGGCGCAGTAAATATTCATCGTTTTCAACAAAGCGCTTTCGCTATAGTCTATTATGATGAGAGCAAGTGAAATATTTTTGAAAGCATTTAAACTAACTTAATAATATCATCGTCTGCTTTCCGAACCGGTGGTAGATTCTTACGACTTATCATAAGTGGCACTAGTTGTCCTATCTGAAATAAATCATTTCATTTCATTTCAATGCGGTTTCCTATTAGAATAGAAAGGTTTGCGTCTTACTCCACCACTCTGGCCAAATGTGGATAGACAGACTCCCAGGCATTTCTAAGTTTCATCCCGAAATATCCCCTTTCAGTTAGCAAGGGATTTTTAATCAAAGTGTAGTATTATATAATATAGGTACTTATTCAAAACTAGTGCACTAACTAATAACACTAACACGATAAAGTACCTACTTACACTAATTAGTGCTAACACGAGTGCCCAAATAAAGGAGTGCGATGTTTTCAGGGTTCATGTGTGTATCATACTAATATTAGTATTGGCTGTCCATCTATCTATCTACTATACGCTATAACGGCCCATCTTTCCAACCGATTTGGATGAAATTTGGTACAATATAATATAATAGGTTGTATCACGTAAGATTTCCCACAGGATCTTCAAAATCCTAAATTCAAGCAGACAAAATCGTGGGATTAATTTAGTTAATTATAAATACTACTCGAGTTTCACAGCTTTTGTATACTAGGTATAGGAGAAAATTGTTCACCAGCTCTCACTGTTTATTAAAATAGGAAGCCAATTTGTAATTTGTAACTTAACACGTAAAATATAAACTGTTTCTGAGTTTCAAACGCAATCAATTGCTGATAATATTATTGCTTGGAATTTTGTAATTGTTTTCATAACTTTATATGAGTTTGGGATTGCGTTATCTAGCTAAACAAGTTTCTCTTATTATTTACTAAATGAGGCGTCTTAACCAACTTCAAAAAGGAGGCTCTGTATTCGACCTGTATGTATGTATGTCTCGGAAAACAATGGTTTTAATGATTTTTGTAAAAATCAAGTGAGATATTTGAAGTTATACTTCTTTTGGCGCGTTAGGGAAAAATTATCAGGTGTGCGCGCACACCGACACCCAAATTCGATATCCTGAAGTTAGTTCATAGTTGGTCAACTAGTGTATAGTCTTGCCGAAAAAGTTCTAAATTAAAATTAAATACATTTATTGTATGTTGGGTGAAAACTGATAACTATATTGAAGATATTTATTATTTGCTTTCAAAAAGTATAACTTCTTGCGTGCGTTCATAAGTACACAAACACTTTTTTTTATGCTAGCCATTGACTGCAAGTCATTTGACGTAACTCAGGGTATAGGGCAAATTTTGACGCCATGCCAGGCCGCGGATATTCCGTATCCACCATAATTCACAGCATTTGGAGTAATTACATATTGAGCGTATCGAGTTCCGTGGTATTCCGTCGAATCGAATTGACTCCCATTTGTTCCGTATTACGTCAATTATTAAACTCGCCGAGCCTAGTCGAATCGAATCGAAATAATTCGTCATCATCTATATAAACACTATGAAATTGCCGTGTCGAAATGTGCCGAGTCGAGCCTTAAAATGCATATAAACAAAACGAATGCAATTCCTTGTAAATGTCACCGTGAGATTGTAAAAACCGTTAGATTGTAATCAACCTAGCGATATTGTAAACTGTCGACAGATTGTGAACCGTTCAATATTCTGAGTGACAATTTTTGAAATATTCATTGTATTTACGATTTCATGCTTCTTTCTTGTACCTAGGTTAGATTAGGGTTGGACATAAATAATAAGGTAGTTTATCAGGTTAATATACCCAACCATATAACAATCTACCGAAAAATAATGCGTTAAATTGTAATCTGTCGACAGTACAATATCGCTAGTTAGATTACAATATAACGGTTTTTACAATCTTACGGTGACATAAACAAATCAAAAGAAATGCCACTCCTTCTGAACAAACCCGTATGAAGTTTAAAATGCAATAAAAACAAAACCATTGTTTCAATATATAATAATATAATAAATTATCTGAAATTTTGGCGGGTGCTGCATAAATAGTGGCAGCAAACGATGGCGAAACTAATTTAAGGCAGCGATGTTAGTTACGTATTAGTTTGTACAGCCCTAGTATTAAGGCGGCACCGCATTCCTAGAAAAAGTGAGCTAAAAATACAAGCATAAGCTGCTTATTAATAAAATAATAAACATTAGGTGAAATTCTTGACATTTTCTAAAGTGCACACGACCCGACACTTTAATGTAATTTTCTAGCAAGAAAATGCTCGAAATAGTTTTAATAACACGACATTTTACAAAGAAAATATTTTAAAGCTAAGCGTACACAATGACGTGCCGCATCGCGGTAGAAATTTGCAAAATGCGTACTTAATTATTAATTCTAATTCTAAATACTAAATTCTGGTTCCTACCTGGTTCAAAGGTTATCCATCGCCATTCAGCGTGGTAATGCTGCAAGTTTGATGGGTACCTTTGGCCCAGGGGCAACCAGGGGTGGTCTTTTTGATTAGGGTTTTATTTTTATTTTTGTTAGTAGGTATATAAGGATTTGATTTAAATTTTATTGTATAGTTTGTATAATATTTAGGTTTTAGATTAACTTTTAAATTACTTTCAATCAATGAAGATTTAGGTACTAGGTAGCAATGTCTTCTTATTATTAAAATACATCTTGCATTTCGTAATTCGTTAATTTTCAGTTTCGTTTGTAATTTTATATTTTTCATTATTTGTGAATTTTTTACTGTATCAGTGTAAAGCTAACTATACTTTTTTAACTACCTGATTGACCTACTTTTAACTTTTTGGCAGGATAAAATGCAGAGACAAAGACTGATAAAATAGTACGGGACTAAAAGGCGTTAAACTCTCTCTCTCTCTCTCTCCCTCTAATATAGATGAAAAGAAACACAGAGAGAGAGAGAGAGTGAGTAAGATAATTATTTTATATATTTTATTATTGAACAATTTGAATACTTACAAGCAGATCGTACAGTACTTACAGTAGCTCAGTTGGTTGAAGTTCGATCGTTTGGACTAGAATTTCGTAAGCAGGTTTGTAATTTCGTGAATTTTAGAAAGTAGGTAAATATGTTCTTACGCCACACTTATTTTTGATGCGGCCCGACCTGTTGCAGCCGGGCATAATGTGCACTTACCCTAAGTAGAACATCAACAAAAGTAAAACAGAATATCACCCTTTGAGACAATCATTTCGGTAACTTTTAAAAGACAACAAGTTGGGAAGTAACTTTGAAATACTTGCGGTTATTAGAGCGGAGTTCCTTTACCTTTTTACTTAGGAGAAAGAAAATTATTTTCCTCGGGTCCCTTTGTGGTTCTGCTGAGTAAGAAATGCTCGAGTATTTTTTACCAAGGATTCGTTATTGCATTTTATTTGACGTTTTTGCACCGACTACAAAAAGTTTGTGCAGTATTCATAGCCTAAGAGCTGATGCCCGCGACTTTGTCCACGTGGTATAAGTTTTTGATTCCCGCTGGTACTCCTTAATTTTCTGGGATAAAAGCCTATGTGTTATTCCAGACTAATAATCTATACCTATCTGTGGTAAACATCCAGATCCCTTCGGCTGTTCTGGCGTGATTTAGTAACAAACATCCATCCATCCAAACTATCGCATTTATAATATTAGTATAGATTATTAGTCGTCATAATAATACCTATATTATAAGTCGGTCATTAATGAAGGAACTTGAAATTTATTTCGCTATAATCCGCCACAGTAGGTAAATATATTATGTGGTACAATGTGTATCTTGCAATATTCACCACACCACATAAATATACCAAAATATTCTCAACGTACTATTGTGCGGCGCAAATTTGAGACGCGCTATATGGAATCGTTGATCGTTCCTATAAGCAGGCATCTATTATGTCTGCTTATAGGAACGATCAACCAAAAAGGTCCCACTTCACTAAAGATTCGATTTACCTACTGTGGCGGATTATAGCGAATTAATTTTTTAACCGACTTCCAAAAAAGGAGGAGGTTCTCAATTCGGCGTGTATGTTTTTTTTTCTTTTTTTCAATATGTCGGTGTATATCTCTGTGGTTTCTGAACCGATTTGAAAAAATTTCTTTTCAGTGGTTAGAGGAAGCTCCCGAGGTGGTCCCATAAAAAAATCTGACTCCAAATCTTCAATCCTGAATCCTCAATGCTGTAGGTGTGAAATCCTCAAAACGAGGGAGTTAGGAAATTTTGATGGTGAATTCATATACCTAGTAGGTATCAAGTCACGTATATACGATTCAATTCTGAGTCCCAACTCCTCAACCCTGATGCTGCAGGGTACAGAACTCCTTAAAAATAGCGATTTAGGATTTTTTTTGTGGTGAAGTCATATTATAGGTGTCAAGCAATGACTTCACACTTAAACTCTAGTCCCAACTCCTCAACTCTGATGCTGCAGGACTAAGTAGGAACACTAGACAGGAAGAATTCAGTACGCATTCTTAAGCTGTGGGAATTTAGAGTACATTAAAAAGTTAAAAATAAAAATTCTTTCCAAAAAACCGACTTCCAAAGCCACTGTAAAGTAAAAAATAATTTTGATTTCTACACACTATGTTGAAATCGGGCGAGTATACAAAGATAGGCAAAGTTGACGTGTCAGGTTTTACAGTGGCTTTGGAAGTCGGTTTTTTGGAAAGAATTTTTAAGTTTCTTCATTAACGCACGCTTCTATACAATAAGTCGGTAATTTACAATTTTTTCTATTCATCAAGAAATTTTAATATGAATTTACTATGATTTTTTTTGTCATTTTATAGAAAAGCGCGAAAAGCATTGTCTTCTCAGCCGGAGGAATACGCGTTGAAATAAGTTTGAATATTCGATATTCGTTATTCAAATATCCGATGAACATGTTTAAACGGTTGATGTACGCGTGAAAATATTAAAAGCACACGTTATTCCTTATTCATTCAAGTTTAATATTCCTGGAATGAATAGGAGCATGTTGGAATCCGTCTTAAAATTTCAATATCCGCCCATCAGAATTCCAAACACGGCCAAAACATTTGAACATCGTCAAAACACGTTCAAATCTTAATCACGATATCGCATGTTTCTTATCGATAAGTCCGACTGTTTGTTCTGAAGTGATTAGGAGTAATGAATTTTTCCTGTTACATGCTGTTTTTATTGTATTTTGGAATTCCAGTGATTGAAATAAAGATTGACGATTGTAAAGTACAATACAATCGTGCATTGTAGAGTCAACATCTCCTGAAGATACTCCGGTGTCAGAGCGAAATGTGCGTTGAGAATAATTCGCAAGATTTGCATGGTGTGGTGAATATCGCTAGATACACACTGTACCACATAGATTTACCTATTGTGGCGGATTATCCAATATATCCAATATATGAAATTATGTTCGAGAATATCTAGACCCGTTGTCCTAGGTAAACCATAAAAGCGACGCGACGCGATATGACACCATGGAATATGACAAACTTGTCTACGCGACAACGTAGGCCACGTGAAGGGTCAGCTACTGTTTGATACTGTCGCGTCGCGTCGTATCGAGTCGCGGTGTCGCGTTTGTCGCTCACGTAGAACAATGGGTCAAAGATATTCTCGAACTTATTTCAATCACTGGAATTCCAAACCACAATAAAAACAGCATGTAACAAGAAAATATCATTACATCATTCAAAACTTTTACAAAAACCTAATTAAATCTTACTTTAATATTATAAATGCGAAAGTTTGGATGTATGGATGTCGGTATGGATGTATGGATGTATGGATGGATGTTTGTTACTCAATCACGCCCCAACGGCTGAACGGATCTGGATGAAATTTGGCACAGAGATAGATTATAGTCTGGAATAACACATAGGCTACTTTTTATCCCGGAAAATTAAAGAGTTCCCGCGGGAACCACAAAACCTCGATCCACGCGTACGAAGTCGCGGGCGTCAGCTAGTATAACATAAAATAACACTACACTAACTGTGGGCTGCCAAATGCAAAACCAATTTCTTTCATGCAACTGTCATTAATAAATTCATTGAATCTTACTTATCTTACTTCTTACTAATATTATAAATGCGAAAGTTTGGATGTATGGATGTCGGTATGGATGTATGGATGTATGGATGGATGTTTATTACTCAATCACGCCCCAACGGCTGAACAGATCTGGATGATATTTGGCACAGAGAAAGATTATAGTCTGGAATAACACATAGGCTACTTTTTAACCCGGAAAATTAAAGAGTTCCCGCGGGAACCACAAAACCTCGATCCACGCGTACGAAGTCGCGGGCGTCAGCTAGTATAACATAAAATAACACTACACTAACTGTGGGCTGCCAAATGCAAAACCAATTTCTTTCATGCAACTGTCATTAATAAATTCATTGAATTAATTACGTTGTATGAAGAATTTAGCTGATACGTGCGGTTGAAATGAAATGAAAATATACTTTATTGTACACCAAATTAAACAAAACACATATTTAAAACAAAAACAATAATTAAGACAAACTGTACAATAGGTGTAAGCGATAATTTCCAGGCAACCTAGAAAAGGAAATAATAACAGAATATTTGAATGAGTAGTGTTATTCTAGGCTATAACTAATATATTAATATTTAAACTAATATATTCTAGGCTATAACTGTGCCAAACTTTATCCAGATCCAGCCGTTATGGCGTGATTGAGTAACAAACATCCATCCATACGTCCACACAAAACTTTCAAAATAATATTAGTATAGAATTATAGATGTATATAATGTAGAATTCAAAATCTAGGTGGTTGTATATAAAATAGACGCTTTTATGGCCACACAATATGCTCTGACCCTGACTTGTCACGTTTTATTACAACAATCAAGACGAGATGAATCTTATAGACGCAATGTTTATGGCAGACGGGCCATCAAATTTATTGGTCTTGTAACGGGCTCAATCTTCGTATAATGGCCAATAATATTTACTCGTATCCTCCCCATGGGCATATTCAAAACATTGGCTTGGTAATGGGTGTTTTGCTATGAATATAACCTATTATCCTGTCGATGTTTATGCGTTTTTCTCATTTATCACCAGAAATTGGTCTGCACAGTAATCCTCACTACTAAGGGCCTGACTCGCTTCCATTATTTATACATTTATCGATTTCCATAACTGCCTCGTTGGTCTAGTGGTTAGCATGTTCGACTATGGCTGACGAGGTCCCGGGTTCGAGTCCCGGGTCGGGCCATAAGTGTTGGATTTTTCTGACAAGAAATTACTAGCCCGGAGTTAGGAAGTAAGGAAGAAGTCACCCCCGTGCCTCAGAGAGCACGTTAAGCCGTTATTATCCCGGTCCCGGTCCCGGTTATTATCACTAACGTGATAATAGTCGATTAAGCCCGCCCACCCACATTGGAGCAACGTGGTGAGTCTAAGCTCTAATTCCCTCTCTCCTATGAGAGTGGAGACCTGTGCCTAGCAGTGGGGCATTAGTGGGCTGTAGTAGATGTGGATGGCGCAATACCGCAATGACCTTCTGGATAGCGCAAAAAAGTTCACATACCCAATATCCCCAGTCGATAGTTGATGGTCACAACTACCAGGCCCGCATGAGACGCCAAGACAGCGCCGTCGTAGGGGTTTCCGGAGCTCCACTCGTAGCTCTCTCCGTGCACGAATACCAGCACTGGATAGCGCGACACAGCGTCTCTTACGCCTGCTGGAGAAAGAGATTGATTTACATGGGCATTTAATACATGAAGCTTGGGAATGAGTAGCTCTAACAGCTCTTATTGTTCTAATATATAAAGAATACATAGAGTGAATAGAGTTAGTTATCTAGAATAGAGTTCATAGTGGGCTTCTACTGAGTCAGATCATCATCCCTATTCTCTAGCTCATGGCTATCAAAAAATTAAAGCCGCTCTCTGACATATTCAGGGGAGACGAATTGGGCAACTGTAAAGTCTTCCCTGGCATGTTTTTTATAATAATATATTTTTATCCATTGAAGGTTTGCTATTTAATAAAAAAAACATATTTTCATAGCAAACCTTCAATGGATATAAAATATTTGTAGTTCTATAGCTTTAATTTTTTGATAGCCACTGAGTTAGATTGTAGATTTTGTTGTATAATTAAAATCCTAAATGAAACAGGTATTAATGACGTTCTAGTAGATTATAGTATTATAGTAGACAAACTTATCTAACCCGGTGTCAGTGCGTCCAATTTTGGCCACTGGGTCAGATTTGTTTGTGGGACTATAAATTAATTTTAACTTTAACTTAATTTATATGTTTTATTAGTTATAACTGAAGTTACTTATGTCATGATTATGTCTTCTGCTTTGAATCTTATCACTCCTTCTTCATCATAAGGCCCAAAGCAGATTGCAGGCTATAGCAGCAATTAAAAGTAAAAAAAACCGCCGAAATGAGAGTCGGACTCGCGCACCGAGGGTTCCGTAAAAACTTGTAGGTACTCGTATATGTATAAGTAAAATTTATGGTATTTTTATTGCTAAATGAAATGCATAACATAGTAAGTTAATAGTAAGTCCAAAGTAAGTTTAAAATTATTAAAAATATTTTTATTACATGATGTAACTAAAAATTTATGCTTTTCGCAATTTTTCCTTTATCTGTGCTATAAGACGTTACTTCGTACCAAATTTCAAGATTCTGAGTTGACGGGAAGTACACTGTAGGTTTTGATTCCCTTGCGAGTGTCGAAAATTTGCAGCATAAACGGCTGTATCTTTAAAGATTGCGTTAGCTTAGAAGTTTGATTTTTTCACAGCTCCAAGGAACAGTAGACTTGAGTATTTGATATGAAATTCAGCTTGATACCTCCATGCATTCCTGAGAAGAAGCGTCTTGACAGACAGACGGACGGACAACAAAGTGATCCTATAAGATTCCGTTTTTTCCTTTTGAGGTACGGAACCCTAAAAATAATTAATTATTTGAGCTAAGCACTATATTTAGTGACTTTGTTTGCGCTACCATATTGCCGGACAGAGCTAGCTAAACATGCGTCAGTGGCTCGTGCACTGCGCCTGCTCAATGATTTGGTTAGTAAAAATCCCGGACTGGACGTTTTCTACATCCCACTGATCCAGCTCACGAAAATGTAAGTGTAAGTTTAATAAATTATAAGTAATATTGTATCCTGATAAGACGCATTGGTAAACTGTTAAGTCTTATCGGGTATGTCCTATCAATTTAAAAAAAAAAAAATTAGAAACAGAAAAAATCCATTAAGAGACGTGATAAATAAATCCTGGCTTAAAACAATATATTGTTACAAAAACAAGCTGCAAACTATTGTATTACAGCCTAGCGAAAAACAAGAAAGTTTTAATAACAGCATTTGTATTTCGGGTCGGCCCTCGTGGCCAATAAAACCGTGTTACGACGCCATGATAAGAAAATAATATTTTTCTTACTTGTCTTTCACAGTTTTGTAAGGATATTATAAAAGTTAATGTCACCACATTGTGCGCGAATCGCCGACCGCTAGGACCTGTGCATACTGAAGACATTTGGCCTACTTTTTATCCCGGAAAAAAAAAAAGACTTCCCGCGGGAAAACCTTAAACCTTAACCTTAAAAACCTTAATCCATCATATATCCGTATGAAATCGCGGGCTTCAGCTAGTAGATAAAATATTTCGGTTCTTCGGAGTGTCTTAAGACATGGACGCGACTTCAACACGCGACGCGCTCACAACTCGCGACGCGCACACAACACGCGACGCGTTTTATGTCTGTTTAAGCCTTAGCACTTACAGTTTCCTCAAAATATACTTAAGTTAATGCCCTGTCACTGCCCGCGAGCAGCCGTTTGGCTAGATTAAGTATTAAGCGCTGGGAGACATAAACGTAGATAAAGTATAAAAAGTGACCGCGCGAGCGATGGCCGCGATCCCGTTTTATTAAAGCCTCCATTTAACGTAATGGCGTCATACGCCCGCCATTTTCTTTTTATACTGTCGGACATTGGCTTAGTGATTTAAGTATAATATTGCCTACTTTTTGAAATTTGATCCTTTTGTTCTTTAGTGCAGAATATTCGCGCGTAATTTCATTCTTAATTTCGTCACTGCGAATTAATATTTTGCAAATTGACTGCCTCGTTGGTCTAGTGGTTAGCATGTTCTACTGCAGCTGACGAGGTCCCGAGTGCGAGTCTCGGGTCGAGCCATAACTAGTATTGGGTTTTCCTGACTAGACCAGCGTGAGGAAGTTGGCAGTGTTTCACCCCCGTGGCTCGGAGAGCACGTAAAGCCGTCGGTCCTGCGCCTCATTTATCTCCGGTCGTGTCGGGTTTTCCGTCGCTTCCCTTCCCTTCCGTACCCATGAGAGTAAAGGTACAGAGAATCCACGCTGTGTGCACTAAGTACAATATCTCCCGCGCAGATGGCTTATCTCTCTGGACATAGGCCGCCATGGCCGAAATTCGGTCGGGTCAATCACGCCAGAACGGCTGAATGAATGGATTTGCATGAAATTTGGCACAGAGATAGATTATAGTCTGGAATAGCACATAGGCTACTTTAAATCCCGCAAAATTAAGAAGTTCCCGCAGGCATCAAAAAACTCAATCCACGCGGACAAAGTCGCGGGCGTCAACTAGTACCTATATCATCAAAATGCGCGAAAATTGCGGTCAAAAAGTTACACAATACAGACAAAAGAAAAGACGCTCATATTTTCAAAATCGACAAAGTTCGATCACAAAGTCTGCCCCAAGCCCCTAAAGTAATACACAAGCACCAACAGTGCCAAGTAATATCGATATATTATTTTTACGATCTTTCGCAACCAATAATGGAGGCCAACGGTCACTTGATGCGTCTATAAGAGGCTTTTGGGGGCATACTACCATCGCGTTTTGCAGTATTATTTTAATATTGTTAACGGTCTTGTTGAAGTCCTTATTTTAGGTAGGTATTTCCGATATTTGTGAGGTGATGATGATACTAATTTAAAAAAAACTCAGCTGAATTTGTTGTAGGCTCTTCTCAGACCAGGGCGCGTTTGGAACCAACGCCAATTAATTATCACCATCACGTCTTATACTTTGTAAGCATGACGTTCAGAAGGTGTACTTTGTAGGTAAGTACCTATTTTGAATAAATTTGTTTTAGGTTTGAGTTTAGGGACGTCAAGGTATGTTACGTAAAACTGACATTTAAAAACAATACTGCTTTAAGTGATTGTAGTATACCCTATGTGTGATTTAGGCGCGCAAGGTCAACTGTCTTATAAAGATCCCATCTATATTGTCTGTTTCTATACGTAGTGCGTTGGTGTGATCTAATTAAGTATTTACTCTGAGTAAGTGTTTGTTTATTCCACTACTAGTTAGCCCTTGACTGCGATCTCACCTGATGGTAGCCATGACGCAGTTTAAGATGGTAGCGGGCTAACCTGTTAGGGGTATGACAGTTATATTAAACCCATATCCCTAATAATTATAACACGGCATCGTACAGAAACGCTACGATGTGTACTATAAGTATAATGCGTACTGGGGCCGAAGCCTCCTCCAGACTAGACAAGAGAAAATTCAGAAATTATAAATTCCCAAATTTGCCAGGAATCAATCAATCAATCAATCAATCGTTTATTTGCAAAAACATTGTACAATTAAAATGACAAACTAATTAAGGGACCAACATGTTTCGTCATCGCCGTGTTATCGAACACGGGTACTCCCACCATCAGACCACATCGCTCACCACTGCGCCAGGAAGGGTATGATAATAGGCTTAGGTGCTTATCTTATCTTTGTACCTATTTTTAACAGATTTCAAAAAGGATAGATAGATAGATAGATAGATAGATGAATACTTTACTCCACACGTGAAAGGCATACAAAGTGAAGTTTTTCTGTGTATTCGACCCGTACGTAGGTACGTATGTAATATATTATGTTTGTTCAATTTATTTAAAACATGTAGGACATACAGGTGTCTGTTTGTCTGTGTGTATGTTTGTTTTTTTAACGTATTTTTAATTTATTAAATACATTATTTATTTCAAGGTGTGATTTCTATGTGCTACCCTATAATACTAGAACAACCTTGTTCCCCCTTCACCGTTCTACCACATAACAGCAAGAAACCATCTGCGTTGGCATCTTTATGTGGTTGACGTACAGTCAGCTCGAACTAAACGGTTCTGCTCTACGTTTCTAATTGGAACCGCCAGGATGTGGAACGCAAGAGTAAATAGGCATCTTCTAGGCGAGCGCGCTTCAACCTAGACCTCATCATTGTTGTCGTCAATTGCAAGCATATCTTGAAATAATAAAAAATAAAACATACAAGTGTGCTACCTATGTCATTAAAATATTTAACTAAGTATAAGTAGGTACATCTGGTAAGTAAGACTGGATGTGCTGCGGCTTTACATACTGTAACCGTTAAAAAAAAGATTTTTATTTGTTAATTTCATGTTGTTGTTTACATACTGTATTTCTCTTGTTTTTTTCATTCATTCATTCACTAGCGGCGCAAGGTCGACTGTCTTATAAAGATAGAGAAGACAGGATATTGAGCATTTCCGTGTACCGTGATATTGACTGTGGTTTCTATACGACTAATTAAATATTTGGTGTGATTATGTTTGTTTGGATATTAGACAGAGCTAGGAATTCGTTTTCTTTCATATCAAACCACTAGCTGATTCCCGCGACTTCGTCCGCCTGGTATAAGTTTTTTAAATTCCCACGGGACCTCTTTCATTTTCCGGAATAAAGAGTAGCCTTTGTCACTATTAAATGAAAAGTGAATATGAATATGAATATGGGTATATATGGATAAAATTAAATTTCACGTAAATTACAGTAGGTATTCGAAACTCGGCATTATACTACTATGATTTTACTCCTGCTGAATAAAATGTCCGTTACACGTAAATTTCAGGATTAGAAACTTTTAGCGAAGAAATAAGGATCTCCAAAAGAAAAACACCTGTTTACCGATTAGCGTTAAAGCGGAGCGGCTATTCACTGAATTAATAGGTCCCTCGCCTCACGTAGGTATAAAGTATTTCTAAAGAAAAGAGCAAAAACTCTTTAAGCGAAAGAAAATACTAAGCTAAGCTGAGAGAAAGAAAACTGGTTAAGTGTGAGTTAGACTCGCAACGAAAGTTCCGTACCTTGCTAAGAAGGATACTTATAATTATTTATTTGCTAGCTGAACTTTCGCTTCGCTCGAGTCTTTATGAAATTCGGTGTAACAGTTCCAAAAGTAAAGTCTTATATCATTATAACGAATAAACAAGTATTTATTAAAATAATAATAATGAACACGACCGCCCTGCCAAATACAATTTAAAAAAAAATTATAGCCAATGTCATTCGTAAGGATTCTAACGAAACCCCAGACATCCTAATCTGTTCAGGCATTTAGAACTTATATTGGAATATATTATACAATGAACACTGAAAACATTACATCCTTTTTGGGCTGTGTTGTAAAAATACACAATAAACAAACTCACGACTCACATCCATACGTATACACTTAGGTATAGGTACAGGCAAACACCTACTATTTTACCAAAAAAAGAAAACTATGCTAGGAACCCTAAAACACAATATCAAAGCTCTCTAAAGCTGTTTTCCGCATCTACTTTTGGGTCAAGGTTGCCACTTCACTGGATTGATTTTCTACTAGTCTTTTTTGTTATTTTAGCAGACTTAGCTAAAAGATACAATTCTAAGACTCGCTTGTTATTTTCCAGAATTTCAATGGGATACGACACGAGACAACGGTTTTGAAGCTAGCTGTAGTTTTATAAATGGGAAAAAGCCGCAGTTTGGATTCCTGGGAGGAGAAATTTAATTATTTTATCTTTAACTCGCTTTTGCCTGCGGATTCGCTCACGCTAGGTTTGATTTTCATATTTTTAAAACTATATTTTAACCCCTTAGAGGTTGAATTTTCAAAAATGGTTTCGCGGATGCCTCCGTCATAATAGCTACCTGTATGCTAAATTTCAGCCCGATCTGTCCTGTGTGTTGATATTAGATCAGTCAGTCAGTCGACTGACTGTTTCCTTTTATATAATTAGATGACACTACCCAGGTCCTCGACTATACCCATGCAAAAAACCATGTCGATCCGTTGCGGCGTTATTGAAAGACAAACCAACACACTTTCGGATTTATATTCTTAGTATAATTTGTTTCTGCTCTGATGTTACTTAGTCATTGGACACATAACTATAACAATTCATAACTAGCGAATGCCCGCGACTTCGTCCGCGTGGTTTGAGGTTTTTTGGTTCCCGCGGGAACTCTTTAATTTTCCGGGATAAAAAGTAGCCTATGTGCTATTCCAGACTATAATCTATCTATGTGCCTAATTTCAGCCAAATCCGTTACGCCGTTGGGGCGTGATTGAGTAACAAACATCCATCTATCCATACAAACTTTCGCACTTATAATATAGATATTAGTATGAATTTTATCTGAAAATCGAGTTTGGCCAACGAACTTGTAATTAGGTATTTATCCGTCACGCTACACAGACCGGCCAGAGCTGGTTATTATACCGTAAAATGTAAACCGCAATCATGTATCACCGCTGGGGGCCAGTGTTCCGCTCTGTACACTTTGTATTGACTCGACTAGCTCCACAGCTCCGTGCTGACCTGTTTGGCGCGCGCTAGTATACCGAGTTTGATTAATGCTCGCCAAATAATCGCAGGTTTGATTTATTGGCTTGGAAAACTGAAATCCTCTGGCCCAATTTCATTTTCAAATTCAATACCTTTCATTGATTTTCTATTCTAATGCTTAATGGCCATATTTCAGTTGGCATACTGAAACTATTGTGGTAGGTACAGTATGTGCTACAGTGAATATCGCAAGATACATACCTACTGTACCACATAGATTTAGTTACTGTGGCGGATTAAAGCGAATTAAAGTTCTACTTCTTTCATTATTTACTACACAAACCGACAGAAGTGGTTATTATTAATATTCCACGATATAAATGATTTATTTATTTCACGTAGGACAGCTTGTGTCACTTATGATACGTAAAGACTCTACCACCAGTTCCGAAAGCTGATTCTACTGAGAAGAGCCGGCAAGCAACTCAGCATTATTGCTCTTTTCTTAGAAAAGAAAAAGGTTACAATAAATAAATAATACAACACATAGGTACATTACAAGTAGGTATTACACTGACTTCTGGGTCACTGGATGCGAGGCTGGTTGCTTCCATGCAACTTTGTCATTCAGAAAATTTCTGAACATAGTCAAGCGGTTTCATTTGAAAATTCTAACATAATGACGCGTTCATAATCCAATAAACAACCATGTTTCGTTTCGCTCACACTCAGTAATGCTAAATTTAATAAGATAAAAATGTGATCAGTTTTTATTTTAGTCCGGGATCCATTTAATATATATTCCAACATCCATGGTAAATAATATCTACAAGGCTCTCGATAAACAGGAAAAACAGATGTCCATCAAGAAAATAAGGCAAATCAAACAAATACACTACCAAGAAGTCACGAGGAAAAATAAACACTATTGTTATATTAATGAAATAAATCAATCCTTCATGCTCGTATTTATTTTCCTCTCACGTCCGGGGAGAGTTTTAGTTTTCCTTTAGTCCCAATCATCGAGTGTTTCGTGACTGTCAGAACTAATAAATAACGACAAATGAAAGTAACGAGAAAACAATGTTTGGGACGGAACTCGAAACTACACTGCGAGTAATAACTGGGTACATGTTTGAAATCATAAGTTTTTGATGAACATTGCTGTTATAATTATGTACCTATACCTATAATAAGTGTGTCGATTCGACACATGGTGGACTAAGGTATCTTTCTCTCTTGTCATCCCATTAACGGCTCACTATACTGAGCTCGGGTCTCCTCTCGGAGTGAGAAGGGTTTGGCCATAGTGCACCACGCTGGCCAAGTGCGGATTGGCAGACTTCGTGGTCAAGCGTAAGCCTGTAATGAATAAAAAAAAAACCTTCGAGAACATTATGAAGAAATTTCGAGCATGCAGGTTTCCCCACGATGTTTTCCTTCACCGTTTGAAGCAAGTGATATGTAATTTCTTAAAAAGCAAACTTCGGAAATTTGGAGGTAGGTACGTGCCCGGGGATTGAACCCTCGACCCCGAACAGGAAGTCCGATGTCATAACCGCTAGACTGTCACCGCTTCGCAACACAGGGTTCTCATAAAAAGTCAAACTCAAGAAGCGATGAAAAGAACTATAAGTAATATGCTGGGAGTTTCTTTACGTGTTTAAATCAAAAATGAGGAGATCCGTCGTGAACAACGTACTCGTAAGCTCGACGTAAGTATTACGAAGCCGTATCGACGTACCAGTTCAAAACCCGGGTCAGGTCATAATTGAGTATTGGGTTTCTCTGACAATAAATTCTCAGTACTAGCCCGGAGTTAGGAAATTGGCGGTATTTCACCCTCGTGCCTCGAAGACGTCTCAGCACGTTAAGTCGTCGGTTTTGCGCGTGATCTCTCTCCGGTCGTGTCGCATTTTTCGTCCCACCGAGCTATGAGAGTAAAGGAAACATAGAGTGCACTCTGTGTTTTCGCACAATCTTGTGCACTATTTAATATCTCCCGCGCAGAAGGCTAATCTCTCTGGAGATTGGCCACCGTGGCCGAAATTCGGTCGGAAAGACATTATTATTATTAGAAGAATATAATAATCTACTTCAAAACAGAAACAGCCTTTTAAATTGGAAAATAAGATTCCGTTTCATTTATATTATCGTGTTTCTTTATCGGATCACGTAAAAGAACGGTGAAGAAACGTATCAAATTTCTCAATTCCGTATCATTCCATTCAAATGCAAAGCATAAAAGAAAGCGAGAACTTTGTAGGGCGGTATCTGGTCGAAGCTGGCTAGACTTAGGGCTGCTTCACACTGTAAAGAGTCTAGTAAGACATTTAGGCCCACTTGGCACAAGTACTCTTAAATTGAATAAGTACAATTTTTCAATGCAAAATGTCACTTTGGCAAACGAAATATGCTCTTGCCAAAAAGTGACAGCATTGCATACTTTTACCATAGTCCCACAAACTTATAGGACATAGTTACAGCGTTGCTAGTAAGTATAAATATTAAAAATAAAATAAAAACAAAAACTATCGACTGTAAAGAAGTTGAAATCTCTCTCTGCAAGCGGTCCTTAATATGTACTATACTGCACATATTACTGACAAGCTGATGCCCGCGACTTCGTCTGCGTGGATTGAAGTTTTTTGGTTTCCGCAGGAACTCTTTAATTTTCCGAGATAAAAAGTAACCTATGCCGAATTTCATCTAGATTCGTTCTTCCGTGATGGAGTAACAAACATCCATACATCCATGTATCCATCCAAACTTTCGCATTTATAATATTAGTAAGATGTAAGATATATTTGATGATTTGATATTTGATTGATTTGATTATTTGATAAGTATAGATACTTATTAAAAAATACGAAAGGGTGTCTAGTGTCTACCCGATACGCTTTGTATGTACAACACGTTCTTACATTGTGAACCAACCCTTACGGTCTTATCGTGGCCATGATGAATCGACGGTAAGGGATGAATCAGGCTCGCGTAGAAATCGCGCTTTAAAAGAAACGGATCGGCTGCCATCCATTCCACTAAACTTGAGAACTTTTTAAGCACACTTCTTAAGAACTTTCAGAAAATTAGTCCAATAAATTTTATATTAAGCTGGAAAAGGTTCTGAAAATTAATCAATGCTAACTTTTTGAAAAGAAGCATATTAATTATGATTAAAAGCTGGGAATTTAAAATTGACTTTATTAAAATACATAATAGTTAGACACTTATTCAAGCTTTAATTATGGGCTGATTTCGCCATCTCAGAGTAACTTATCGACAAATAAATTTGAAATTTTGACAGAATTCCTATACCTACTGCCCCAGCCGCATGCGGGCAGACCGTCACTATTGTCACCAGAGGAGAGCGTAGCACCCACCTAATACTGAATCAGCCTTCCTAGCGATAGTTACCAAAAGTACAGCGATCTCCTATAATATAGAGATCGGATAAGAGATAATTTATTTAAGCATAACAAGTGTAAAAGTGGATAAAAAACGCTTCATTCAAATTATTATTATAATAAGGGTACCGTTTGATCTCAGAACCAGGAACAAAATAAAACTATCATTATATTTATCTTTAAAATCCAGACTACCTAAAGAAGAATGGAGAGAAGTTACCCAGGAATAAAATTACAAGACAGGGTGAAGAATGTGGACATTCGTAAGAAAACTAAAGAGACGCCTTAACTTTCTAGCTACAAAGGAAATGGTCAGGTCACCTGGCTAGGATACATCGATGATAGATGGACCATAAAGCTACGCCCACACTGCGAAAAACATTCGCGCGAATTTTATCTCGCGGTTTATATCTCGGATTTCACCTACTCCGCACTGCGAATGCGGTGAGCGTCATACAACTCCATACAGCACAAAATATTCGCTTGAATGGAATTCTTACCGCACCGCGCGAAATTTGTATCAAACCACATTTTTTTCCGCCCGAATTATAATCTGATTTAGTAATCTGAATCGGTGTGTGTCTGTCTGCTACTCTTTCACGGCCCACCTGTTAAACATATTTTGATAAAATTTGGTATAGGAGTAGGTCACATCCCGGGGAAGGATATATGCTATTAAAAAATTTCTGCGGGAATCAAAAACCTTAATGTACGCGGATGAAGTCGCGGGCCTCATCTAGTTTGCTACATTTCGATAGTTGATAATAATAAAATTATTATACGATCGCAGTCAAGGGTTAACTTGTAGTGGAATAAAAAACAACGGTCATAGTAATTAATCATAACGAACAAATAGGTTGACCTGAAACTACTAAAGCCAATTAAAACAATAAAAACAGCACTAGAAGTAATAAATTGCAACAGAATACAACCAAATAAATTACTATAGCAAATACAAGCAAACTAACGATTGGCTGAAAACCATTGGGGGCAAAATGTAAACAAGGATGGCATACCACTATCATAGTTTAGCAATCATACAGTCGGGTAAATATTTTTTCCACTGCAGCCTTTCACTGCGATCTCACCGGGGTACTAAGATGGTACCGGGCCAACTTGTTAGGAGTATGGCTGTTATAATAAAACCATACACCTAAATGCTCTTATAACATGGCATCGTACCGGAAATAATTAAGAAAATAAAAATTCCCAAATTGACCACGCTGGGGATGAAACCCGGAACCTCCCAATTATTCTTATAAATTAGCACTCACCACTGCTCCAGAAAGGTCGTCAAAATATAACAATACGTAGGATTAGTAAGATAGGAAAGTCTATGAAACACATTACATTTCGCGACTACGTCATGAGCAAGGGGCATACCTACTACTATCGCTTAAAGCAGTATTATTTTAATATTATTGACGCTCTTGTTTCAGAATTTTAATCCTCATTTAGGGACATCAAGACCTTCGCCATTTTAAATTGTAATTATCAAATCATACTGCTTTAAGCGATGGCAGTACGGCACCAGGCCTGCGGCTTCAACGCACGCTTCAAAGAACACTCATTCATTTGTTTCTATACTAATATTATAAGTGCGAAAGTATGGATGGATGGATGGATGTTTGTTACTCAATCACGCCAGAACGGCTGAATGGATCTGCATCAAATTTAGCACAGAGATAGATTATCACCTGGATTAGCAAATAGGCTACTTTTTATCCCGGGAAATTAAGTTCCCGCGGGAACCATCCTCAATCCACGCGGACAAAGTCGCGGGCACCAGCAAATTTTTCTAGTAAAAACATCACTCATACAAACGTGATTGATTACAGCCAAAGTATATAAATAAAAAACAAAAAGCGATATATATAAAAGTTCAATTTCAGAGCTCAATACCCCACACATTTATCCTAGCAGTTTGTATAACTCACACCGTTACTTTTATTTCAAATGCATCTGCTATCATCAATCATAGATTTTCAATCAAACCGCATGAGCTGTGAGTGGAACATATTTTGGCTTTGTGTTTACAGTTTTCGATTACGGCAACTCAAAGAGGAAATAAATTGAGTTATACAGAATTGGCCACACTGATTATCCCGGACAACTAAAGAGTTCCCGCACGCAAACCAAAAAACCTCAATTCACGCGGACGAAGTCGCGGGCAACAGCTAGTTGAATATATTTTGTACTTATAAAATATGTTTGTTACTCCTTGACAACACAACGACCGAACCGATTTGGCTGAAATTAGGAATAGAGATAGATTCTAACCTGAATTAATGCATAATATGATTCAATTTATCCGCGGGAATCAAAAAACCTTATTATGATTTATGCGGGCGAAGTCGCGGGCATCAAGGACTCCTGAATTATTAAAAAAGAAAGGAATGATCATACATTTTCATTATTTTAACTTGTAACTTGTTTGTGAAAATCTCTCGTTTAGATTTATGTTAAAACGTGACTAATGTCTGTTTACGTTGACTTCCCCTAACGAAGCATTACATCATGAGGGAGCTTAACTTTTTACTCCAAGTTAAAAGGGAATTTTTACAAAGAAAATAACGAATTCGTTTTTTCAGAAAGATTTGGGAAGATCTCAGAGTGAAAACTGAGGTCTTTCCAACCTGAACCTGTCATATATAACTAAACTTAATATAATCCATACTAATCCATAATAATATTATAAATGCGAAAGTGTGTCTGTCTGTCTGTCTGCTATGCTTTCACGGCCCATCTGTTCAACCAATTTTGATGAAAAACCGGCACAGGAAAAGATTGTATCCCATGGAAGGGCATAGGCTACTTTTTATCCCGGAAAATTAACGAGTTCCCGCGGGAATCAAAAAACTTAATCCACGTGGATGAAATCGCGGGCATTATCTAGTGTTCTCATAAAAATCCATACAATCCAAACTTATTTTAAAAATTTAACTAGATGATACCCGTGACTTCATGCGCGTGGATTAAATTTTTGATTCCCGGAGAACTCTTTAAACCTTTGTCCTTCTCCGGGATGTAACCTACCTCCATAATAAATTCTATAATAACATGACGTAACATAAGAGATACCTTTGTGTAATAAATAAATAGAGTATTGGGTATTGAGTATATTATGGAAATCAAATTCCATTCCACTAACAACATGTTCTCCATTTCAAATTCGTGAGAACGTCGAATATATTTCGAATCTTCTCGACTATATTCAAATTCGTATGATAACGAAAAATAATAGACTTTTGTATTTGAATGGAGGCTTAGAATCGGCGAGACCCGGGAATGCTCGGGATCTTATCGCAGCCATAGGTCTAAGGGAAGGGGCGAATGAATTTATACGCGAAAGCTTTCAGAACATAATGGGGGTTGATTCATTTTTCTTGAATTTATGAAGGTCTTCAATGCCGTTCCATTATAGAGAAACTTGCTTTTAACCGCGACTTCGTCCGCGTGGACTACACAAGCTTTAAACCCCTATTTTATCCCATAAGGAGTTGAATTTTCAAAAATCCTTTCTAAGCGGATGTGTACGTCTTAATAGCTGTCTACATGTCAAATTGCAGTTCGATTCATCCAGTGGTTTGAGCTGTGCGTTGATAGATCGGTCAGTCAGTCAGTCACCTTTCCTCGTTGCCTCGTTGGTCTTGCAGTTGGCATGTTCGACTGTGGATGGTGAAATCCTAGTTTTGATTTTCGGCTTATTCTATTTATCCGAAAGTCATAACAAATTGTCTGTAAATTTTAAGAATATAAAAGACTTCCCTAGCACGGACCATTAGCTGTTCAACCGATTTTGACGAAATTAGGTACAGAGCTAGGTGGCATCTCGCAGAATGATGTGGAATACTTTTCATCCCGGATAATCAAATTCAAATTTCTACAGGATAAAAAAATATTCACGTGGAAGAAGTCGCGCCGGGCATCATGTTGTACCTACTTAAAAATATAATCCATACTTCCATACTACTATTATATAAATGCGTAAATGTCTGTCTGTCGGTCTGCTACGCCAAAATGGCCTATTTTTCAACCAATTTTTATGGTTAAAGAGTTAGGCTGCATCTCGGGGAAGGACATAAGTTTATTTTCTATGTCCCACGAGATTAAAAATAAAACTTAATCCGTATGTCCGTATGTTTTCTTTGGTGTCGTATCACGTCGCGTCGCATCTGTCGCTTACCTAGGAAACGGGTAAACTTGGGCTCTCTTGATAGAATAACTATTTCATAACTATTTAATAACTTTTAACATTTCAATGAAAGCCGGATGTATGAGGTAAATAAATACGAACGGATGTGTTTTCTCACAATCCGCGAACTTCTAATTAGATGTCGTGACTCGTAACAAACGAAGAAGACGTACAATATAACTGTCGTGACAAATTCATTATTCCTTTGACGTACCTATATTTTGGGCTTTATTGTGTTTTGCAGGATAACAGCTATGCAATGAAATGGTTTATTTCACGTAGGATTTGTGCCACTTATGAAATGTAGCGACTCTACCTCTGGTTTGGAAAGAAGATTCTACTGAGAAGAATGGGCATGAAACCCAGCAGTTGCTCTTTTTCAAACGAAAAAAGAATGTTAAAATATGTAGCTAATACATAATGTTAGCATTTTTACTGTTTGTCATTATATCTCATGAAACAGGAAGTATAATATCTATCAATTTGACTCGTTTCATGTCATTCAATTTTATGTGCGAATACGGACGCCATATTGAAAATAGTTAGCATATATACCACAGAGTAATTTCTATATAAGGGTATAAATACGAGTGTACGATGGTAATTCAGTCTCCTGCCGGCTGACTCAGCGATTATTGAATACTTTTGTGTTTAGATCGCAATTTGATTTAGAGCTTAACGATAGCAATTGTGGCCGGATCAAATGAACATTATTGTCTTTTAGTTTAGCCAAATTTAATTTAATTATATTAAATCTCTCGTGGAACCTCAACACGTTTAACCATTTACTCGTGCAAGTTTCAAATGAGAGGACAAATATATATAATATTCAAAGTGTTTTATCAATACCTACTTCTGGATTCTCCCTTACAATAAAATACATACGTAATGTAACAAGAATTACACTGACTTGTGGGTTGCCGAATGCGAAGCCAATTTCTTACATGCGACTTTGTTATTAAGAAATTCATCAATAGCCTTGGCTAAAAATGCTGTATTACACAGTCTTTAAATTTATGACATGGAAAATGTAATGAAAAAAATCTTAGATTTAAGTCTTTACCTTAACCTTAGTTTAAATTTTCCCTCATGTTACTCTATTCCTTGTACCAACCCCAAACAATATCAGCAAAACCTGCATTGTAACACGCAGTAAACAAAAGCCAACAAAAACCGGCCAAAATACAAAAAAAAAACCTTTTTCGTGGCATTTGTAATATCGACGTGGAAAGCTGAGCGAATATTTTTGGTCCTCTTTGTTACCTTTATGACTGCTCAAACCATAACTTAGCAACGATACAGTTCCGAACCTACCGTAGTGATTGGTTACAATTTTCTCGATTAAAATATTTCTCAACATGCTTTTAGTTTTATTCGGAAACTAGCTGATACCAGCGACTTAGTCCGCATGTTTTAGGATTTTTTAGCCCCGCGGGAAATCTTTAATTTTTGGGAAAAAGTAGCCTAGATTATCACACTCTAGGTCCTCGGTAGCTATACCCATGCAAAAAATCACGATCCGTTGCTGTGTTGCGGCGTGATTGAAGAACAAACCAACTAACGCATTCGCATTTATAATATTAGTATGAAGTATGATGGTGATATTTATAATAAAATACCTGGTAAACTAATGCATGAATTTATCCTTCAAAATCAAAATTAATTCTCACGCTCTTTGTATTGTTTGGGCCCTTGGCAAACATGACGTGTGACGTATATTTTAGACTTGGAAGTAATGTGTCGTAATTTCCACACTGTTTAGTTACTAAACCGTGGTTCGAAACCTAGAACTGTTAGTAGAGTTCGATGTGCATGTGCCTTTGATATTCGTTACAGTGATTGAAGTTCGGAACCCGAGGAATCCGGATCAAAAGATAATCTTTATCCGAGACCTGACACAATGGACCTTTTCTATGTCTAATTCGGCTTTACGTCATGTTTCACGCCGATTGACGTTTCCTCTCTAAATCTAAAAATATGTATCTTCATGATTGGTACCTCTTTTCAGCAAACCCAAAAAAAATTGGTAAAACTCAGCATGATGATAACTCGTATCGTAAAGTACGTCCATAACTCATCTCAATACCTTAACATAAATCTAAAGATAGTAAAATATTATGAAGTATTGGTTACCTTGAGCAGGCGCGTAGATATTCAAATACAGGCAATCCTCCGACTGATTGGTCAGAAAAGGCAATATCCTCTTCAAATACTCCAACCTCCCCCTCGAAATCCGTTTCAAAACTGCCGTCTCATTCCTTATATCGGGCAAAACTTGGGGGCATACCGGACTGAACTCCTCAGCTACTTTGACCCCTGACCACTGTGCCCCAGATACGGGAGGCATGAACCTTAATGACCCCACTGGAGGTGACGCGTAGGGTATACCGCGAAACACTTCTACCGGTTCAAGAAATCTCGATTCAGGCGTGACTATGAATCCTCTAATATCACCGTACTTAGTCCTAACTACTCTTGAGCTTATTAATGGTATATTCTTCTCTTCCATTGTGTCTTCTCCTCTTACAGTTTTGGAAGTCAGTGCGGGAAGCGTTATGAAGTGGAGAATGATCAGTATTAACATTTTTTGGCTTCCGGCGCCAGCGTTTGAGGTATGTGGTATAGAGTTTACTCGATGCTATAAGTCGACCATTTTGTTTTGTTGGCTGCCTCCGTCGGACCATTTACCGGGTTATCTGTAACAAAATGGTAATCTTAATGTCTTGTCGTTGATTTAATAGGATTGGAACTGGGTTGGGTTTATTTTTCTTGAGAAAAAAGGTACGTAACGAGGTTGTTGATACGTCGTGATTACATAACCACGACATTTAAAGATAGTCTTTAGGAAGTCGGAGCTATACTGCTTGTATTTTAAAGGAGTAATATGGAAGACATTGTTTGGAATTTATAGAAAGCGTAACAGACAGACAGACGCACTTTAATAATATTGAGTAAGCATGGATAAAGATAGTTAGATAGACAAATACTTAATGCACACATGAAAAAATACAAAGAGTACAGATAGCTAAAAACTACGTATTATTGCTTACAGAGCAATCTCCAACAGGCAACCTTTGGTGAGAGGACTGAACAACGTGTTTAGGGAACTATGGCACAATACACGAATAATAGTTTGTAAAATATAGAATTACGACTTTAATAATTTCCTATTTTTAGAAAACTTAAGTACCTTATTGAGTTTGTTTCAATGAGAAATTAATTTCTTAAATTATTTAAGATTCCCTAAATGAATCCAACCAAAAACTTCTAAATGTTGCTCTAAAAAGATATCTCCATTTGGCTTTCAAAAAATCTACGTAAATGGGTACGAAGGTAAAAGTGTAATTAGGTATTTAGACTTCAAAATTTTAAGCTTAAAATCTACAACTTTTCATACTTACGAGTATGACCTGAAACCGTTGCACGAAAATAAAAAGGTTGACCCCCAAAAAGAGGTATTCAAAATACTTTGGCTTTAGATTATTCATCTCTTTTGCATTTCTAAAACGTTTCAACCGTTACGTTTTGACCTATTTTCGTGACAAAATGCTTTGAAAACCCGTTCCATGTATGTTACCTGAAGAGCTGGTGGGAAATTTTCAGGAGATATTTTATACATTACAGTTGGAAGTTGGTATAAAATATTTATTTCATTTCTTATGTTTGTATTTATCATTTATCATGTTTTTAAATAGTTTTCCTATTATTTATAAAGTGCAATCCGATATTAAATATCACTTGCTTTAAAGGTGAAGGAAAACATAGTGAGCAGCCTGAATGTTGTGAGTTTTTCGTAATGTTCTCAGAGGTGTGTGAAGTCTGGGAATCCGGACTTGGCCAGCGAGATGGACTTGGAGTCTATTCTGATAAGAGACTCCTTATAGTTTTGAGCCGGTACTGAGTTGAAGTGATGGTGGATGATGATCAACCCGATGTCTGTTATTATTTTTTACAAAGATGAACAGATATCACTTCACAGCGATATAAAGCCGCATATTATGTATTGTGAAAAAATATATATCTACTTCGAATTGGCTTGCGGTTCTAGAATGCCGAAAGCAGGTAGAGCAGCAGCTTGCCATAGGTAGGTAAATATTATTCATTAAATCGTTCCATTATATTCTAAATATTATTTTGTTTCATACAACAATCGTATTTTTTGAAGCAGGTAACTCTTAAGTTAAGTTAATCACTGGCCAGCAAGTTATTAAAAAAAACCGAGTTGAAACCCACCGAAGTCCACAAAAACTTTTGTTCAAACTGACATAATATTACGAATATAGTACTAGTATAATAGTACTTTAATACAATTGCATACTACGAAGGGCAGCCGGTCGGTTATGTTTGAACCTTTACAAAGCACGCTGTAAAAACTTTCCACCAGCTCTTAAGCCAACCATGAAGGGTTTGTTTTCGGGTTACGACCCCAAAATGTAAACGTGGAATTTGAAATTACATAAAACTGTCAAGAAGAGATCGAGGCGAGTAATGCGAATGGTTTGAGGCACGTTGTTTGATGTTTTTGGATGTTTTATTTAACCTTTAAACAGCTGTTTGAACTTTGAATCGTAAACAGAAACATTTTAGGTTGTAACTTTTTTTGGAAAAAGAGCTCTTTTGTGTTACTAAATTAAAATTAAATGATATGACCATCGGTTTTTTGAAATACGAGTATGTTTTAGTTAAAAAAAAATTAACTTTACTTTCAAATCAAATCTAGATGTGATGAAATGTGAAAACCTAACTACTACATACATTCTAATATTATGACGGATTAGGTTACATCCTGAGAAAAGACATATTACATAAGCTATAGTAAGTAATTTTATCACATTAAAAAAAATCTTATTACCATGTAGTTCTTTGAATTTGAATTTATCTCATCAAATTAGTTTCACGGGATTTATCAAATCTATGCGGACGTCTCTATGTTATATTTTATACACTGCAGTGTGTTTTGTTTTTCTTTTGATGACAAGGGTAACACGATACATATTTGGAGCTGAATTTTATTTTAGAGGCAAAATATAAAGCTCAAACAATTTCCCAGGGTAGGAGATTATGCATTATCCGGGTCACGCCGGGGCCATGTATTATTCACGCTCGGTTGCGCTTGCCTCTTGCTACGGTACTGTATGCATTGTTTGTCATCGGTAACCTAACACTGAGGAAGGCAGCTAAGCGGTTTTGGATCAACGGAGAGGTGAATTTTAAAAGCTGTTGCAGTGTTTGAACAAAACTTGTCGACTGAAAGCTTGTGATTTTTAAAGGAAGGAAATGATAATATCATAGAAAAACTTTTTGAGGGTTCCGTAGCTAAACAAAGAACTCCTATAATATTTTAGATGATGCCCGTGACTTCGTCCGCGTAGATAGTTTTTGTCCACGGCCACGGGAACTCCTTCCTTTTCTGAGATTAAAGCAGCCTATAACCTTTCTTGAAATACAACTCAAACTCATATTTTTTATTCAAACAACCTTAATACAAGTGCTTTTGAATCGTCCAGTGAATCTACCAAACTATCTCTACACCAAATTTCATCAAAATAGGTTGAAAATATGGGCCGTGAAAGCGTAGCAGACAGTAACTTTTAAAAAAATCACAATTCAAAAGATACTTTCTTATTCAAATAGACATTAAAAGTGCCTATGAATAGTCCAATGAATCTACCACTGGTTCGGAATGCCGTTAGTTTGCATTTATAACTGCTGAGTTTCTTACCGGCACTTCTCAGCAGACACCTGTATGTCCTACATGTTATAAATAAATTAAGCTACTAGATATTACTTAGTATGAAATGGAGTAAAAACTGAGAAATTGAGATCCTAGGCAATTCGTCGCAATATGCTAAATACCATTACGCCATATAACTCGTCGTTCCTGACGCAGTAAGTTATTTAAAGCGCGAATTTAATCGAATTCAGGGGAAGTCGGTCAACTGTGACGTCACGCCGGCTACCGGCGCATATATATACCGCTACCACGTCATACTAGAAATATGACGTCACAGTTATAATATGTCTGGAGAGGAATCTGAAACTATGTCAATCCCATTATTATAAATGCAAAAGTGTGTTTGTTTGTTGTTTTGTTCTTCAATCACGCCGCAGTTGAGTATAGTTAACACGCATGGGATAGTTTTACATCTAATTAAGGACCTGGGAGGTTACTTCCATCGCTATTAAAATGACAGATTTATCACACGTACCTTGACGTCCTAAAAATAAGGATAATTCCGAAACACGAACGTTAACAATATTATAATAATAGTACACCTATGAGACTGGCAAAAATATTAGAAAAAGCTTAGTATTTACCTGCAAGGTATTTACATTTCACAGGTTTTACAGATCTATTATTGTTTTACACAACTTTACACAACTTTGTTCATTTTTTTCAAGGTTGCACTGTTGCAACTCGGTTTTTTTTTAATATTTTTTCCGCCGTTTTTTTTTCCGTGAGGAAATCCTCATGGATACCATGATCCTGGGGAGGCACGGAGGTTATGTCGCGCCGCCTGCCCTCTTGTGAAGGGCTTCCGGGCGATAGACTTGGGGGTTATTTCGCTCGATAGGATCCAAATGGGCCTAGTTTAACACAGTTTGATATTTAATAGTAATATTACACTGGGTTAAGCTAGGACTTTATGGAAAATCACACTGGGGGGTTACTGCCATCGCTTAAAGCAGTATTATTTCAAAATGACAGTTTTATGTCGCGTACCTTATTGATCCTAAAATAAGGGTTATTATTCTAAAACAATACGGGTTTGAAGCGAAGGTAGTATGCTACCTTAAACGCATGAACAAGATTTATAATACAAAATTGGCGTATTCTCTTGTCTTATTTGTTTCCCCCGATTCGAGTCCCCGATCAATATGCTATCTCCGACTTTATGTCCCACATTCGGATACAAGAGTCCTTTGTCACGACGTTTTACGACAAGATATGTTTATCTCAGCTAAATTTATTGCGCCAATAAGACTGTATGGGCTAGTATTCTTGCTTAGTATCTTTGTTAGGGGTATCACGGAATTTAATGGGGTTATGTGTGACAATATATGTGTTGTTTCCTTCTTTTATTGTCAACAGCAGTCTATCATAATGTATTTTCTCACTAAACAAATTAACACTTCATTGCGATTTTACCCGGTGATTATGCAGTCTAAGACGGTGCGGGCTAACTTGTTTCGGCTGTTAGCCAAAACACAATCGGTTCCTACACAAACGCTAAATTGCTAGGCACAACGTCTTTGCCGCTAGGACACAACTAGCCACGGCCGAAGTCTCCCACCAGACACAGAGACAAATCAGAAAATATAATTTCTTAAATTCACCCTGCGGGAGATTCAACCCGGGACCTCCAACTTTTAAAATTGGTAGTTTCTTACGACTTATCACAAGTGGCACAAGCTCGAGCGACTCGCTCACCACTATACCAGGGACACTAATAGGCTCACACTGATTTCGTGATTTTTTGACCCCTCTCGGGTCATTTGTGAGACCCCCCCCTACCTAAGTGTGACGTCACATATTATCTTGCAATTTTACATCTAGAAATTATTAAATTAAAACAGCACTTCCGAAATTAGTTCGAGCGACGTCGCGAAACTTAGGACCTCTCCCACCCCTTGTCACACAATGTCACACTTCGGCGACCCCCTCTCCCTACGCGTGACGTACTTTATGGATGATCCCTTATGATGATGATAACAAAGAAAGTTTATCCAATAAGAAAGTCAAATACTCCGAATACTCTATGCGCCCTTGGATCGAATCCTGGACCTTCTAATTTTTATTCACTAGGCTTTCACCAAGTTTAGTATTGTGATAGTGCCTTTTATGTATTCACGGATAAGCATTATGAACTAGGTTACGCTAGAAATCCGTAGAGTTAAAACAGCCGCATGTATTCGCATGATAGCAACAGCTTGCAATAATGCGTTCCTATTGACCCCGTTCGTTGCAGGATTGCATTTGAAATATTTTCAATTAGCGTTGCGAAGCTGAATGGAATTTTGACGACCTATTTAGTACTGATATACGATTATTTGCTTTGCTAAAGACGCTTTAGCTTCGCTGTACAACCTTTTACAACAGACTGGTTCCCAAAATATAAATGACTTTATGCCGTTTGATCACGATATTTGTAGTGTTTAGTCTCTCAAGAGGGCATACTACCATTGCCTATCTGTATTCTATATTGTGTGTTTCTATCCTTTATTTTTGGGACGTCAAGGTACGCGACGTAAAACTGTCATTTTGAAGTACAGTACCCGGCAATAAATATTGCACATCGACCTTTGGAAAGAGACAATCGCACACAATGTGCGACAGAGATAACGCTATACGAAGCCGAAATAACCGATTGTCTCTTTCCAAAGGTCGATGTGCAATATTTATTGCTGGGTACTGTAATACTTTTTTTTTTTAATCCACTACAAGCTAGCCCTTGACTACGATCTCACCTGATGGTAAGTGATGATACAGTCTAAGATAGTAGCGGGCTAACCTGTAAGGGGCATGGCAGTTATATTAAACCCATGCCCCTTCGGTTTCTACACGGCATCGTACCGGAACGCTAAATCTCTTGGCGGCACGTCTTTGCCGGTAGGGTGGTAACTAGCCACGGCCGAAGCCTCCCACCAGGCAAATTTATAAGCGATTGTTGTAAAAACCAAGAAAAGAAGAAGAAGAACCTCCTTGTATAGTGGAATAAAAAAAGTGTCTATTAATAAATCTAGTGAATAAAAACCACAATTAGAACCCTGAGCGTAAGCAAAATTAATTTTCGCTTCCTGCCTACGCTCCAAAATTTATTTGCGTGACTACTTAAAAAAGGTTTTGATACAATTTTCTCAAATATTTGATTAAATTCATGACAGAGTTATTCTTAACATGATTTCTGATGGCCTCCGTGGCGTAGTGTGTAGCGCTGTTACTTAATACTTTATTAACATCTATGTCAAAATATTGCATGTACCATATTCTGGCAAAAAATAAATGATTATGATTATGATTATGATTATGTTGCTTTAACGTGCGGAGGTCCTGGGTTCGATCCCCGGCAGGGTCAATTTGGGAATTTATAATTTCTGAATTTTCCCTGGTCTGGCCTGGTGGGAGGCTTCGGCCATGGCTAGTTACCACCCTACCGGCAAAGACGTGCCGCCAAGCGATTTAGCGTTCCGGTACGATGCTGTGTAGAAACCGAAGGGGCATGGGTTTAATATAACTGCCATGCCCCTTACAGGTTAGCCCGCTACCATCTTAGACTGTATCATCACTTACCATCAGGTGAGATCGTAGTCAAGGGCTAGCTTGTAGTGGATTAGTAGCTTGTAGCGATTTAGCGTTCCGGTACGATGCCGTGCAGAAACCGAAGAGGTGTGGGTTTAATAATATAACTGCCATGTCCCTAACAGGTTAGCCCGCTATCATCTAAGACTGCATCAGGTGAGATCGGGTTCAAGACTAACTTGTAGTGGATAAAAAAAAAAAAGATTAATTAAAACTGTAATTGCCTACTACCCTAAATATGTTTCTTCCCCCCCCCCCCAACTTTTCTCAATTATATAAAATTAAACGCACTGTTTTTTCAACCCTGTCCCCACTACTAAAGGTTGACTGGAAGAGAATACCTCTAGGTATTAAGTTCGCCTTTGTGCATTTTACGTGCATAAAAGAATTTAAAACAAATCAAACAAACAAATCACAAGACTACCTCGTTGATCTAGTGGTTGGCATGTTCGACAGTCGACTGCGGCCCACGGGGTCCCGGGTTCGAATCCTGGGTCGGGCCATACTTGGGTATTGGGTTTTTCAGACTTAAAATTCTCAGTAGGTACTAGTCCGGAGTTAGGAAGTTGGCGGTGTTTCACCCCCGTGCCTCGGAGAGAACGTTAAGCCGTCGGTCCCGGTTATTGTCACTAACATGATAATAGTCGTTAAAGCCCGCCAACCCGCATTAGAGCAGCGTGGTGGGTCTAAGCTCTAATTCACTCTTCCCTATAAGAGAAGAGGCCTGTGCCCAGCAGTGGGACGTTAATGGGCTGTTTGTGGTGGAAACAAACAAAACTGGTGGAAAATACACAGTTATACGTATTTGCTCGCGCAGTAATGCAAACGGGCTTTATTATAAGAAAACGTCATTAAAATAGGAAAAACGCCGCGTTTCCATATTAATATCGCGTTATTAATTTCAAATCCATCCCGAAAGCCCATTAAATTTTCATCGTCCAGTGGTAGGGCAGGAATGCATACATTATTAATGAGCTATACGAGCAGAAATCGTAAAAACATTTCGGCTCTGGCCTCGGGTTTAATAATAAATTTTGCGGAATCCGTTTTTGCAGAGGCTAGAGATATTAAGGGCTTTTTTTGGAGGAAATTGGAAATTAACTGTGTTATTTATTATAGGTCGATACTATCCAAAATAATAATATAAATTTACTTTCAATCCAAATATTATTATTGTACTTTAGTGGTAAGTACATGGAAGGGTCGACAATAATTGTTCAAAGTTTAAACTCAATCTTATTGAAAGGTGCGATAAATTATAAGCAATGAACATACAAATTGAAAAATTTCAAAGTTCAAAGTCTTTTATTGCATTAATTGACTGCCATCGACTTTGAAGAACAAAACAAAAAACTGTATTCACTTTTATAACACAATAAATTTATGAATTCACGTTAAATATACGTATAAATCACTTTTGGTATCAGTTAATTGGAAAATTATGCTTTCTTATTGTCAAACAGCGCAAATGACTTCACTATGTCAGATGAGAATGTTCCTTTGTGCTATGTTCTACTTTAAGTTTTTAGTTTGGTATTTTTCACTTAGCACTGAGTTTCTACGAGAGATAACATTTAATGATGAAAAACACAATTTATTGAAATAATTTATGTACTTTGGAGACACGAAACTGAAGTTATTGATTTTTAAAATAGATTTTTGTCGAGACACTATCTTCACCGTGTAACGCCACCTGGCGGCGTTATCGTTCAACGTATAATCGGATGAAAGATGCGAGAAATTATAGGCAACGAAAAGAAAATTATAACATCAAGTGCTAATAATTTGCTATATAGCCATTGTTCTTATATTTTGCTAATCACTTATCACAGCAAAGCCTCCCTTTGAGCCTGCCAAAGAAGCGAAAGCCTAAATATTAATCTTAATTAACTTACCTAACTCTACTGTCTTGAGAAAACTCCGAGAGAAAGAATAATTAAATAGCTTTATTAATTATTTTCTTTGTAAGCAACTGCTTTTATCTGGGTTGATTAATTTCTTCTTATTATTCTGTTACTTTTTTTTAAAACCGTTAAAAAATCTTCATCAGAGATTTTGACGACCTGTGGGGACGCTCCACTCATTCACTCATTCACACACGCTACACACTTATAATATATTATATACTTACCTAATATTTAATATATACGTAATAATATTTATAAAACACATACATACATACAGATATACAAATTAATTACATTTACCTATTTCTATGCCGCGCGCCGCGCGCCCTCATCGGTACATGCGTCCGCCTGTCAATACCTATTGTGAAGTCGGCCCGTGTGACGTCACGATCACGCCATGCGCGCGCGCCTAACGGCTATATAGATTTAATTACTCAGTGGCTACCTAACCGCTGTCGCGACGAGAGGTCCGCGCTCGCCTTGTGGTCGAACGCTAGGCGCGTACCTACTTATTACAAGATCGTAAAAGTCTTTCTCATCACTGTTAGCTCATAGTCTTTAATTTTAATTGTGTTTCCTTCCTGTCTGTACATACTTATCTCTAATATAATAGTGGTAGTCCTAACAAGCGTTTTATTGGCCACGCCGACACCGCGACTACTACAGACCTCCCTGGCGCAGTGTTGAGCGCTTTTGTCTTAACGTGCGGAAGTCCCGGGTTCGATTCCCGGTAGGTCGATTTGGGAATTTATAATTTATGAATTTTCCCTGGTCTGGCTTGGTGGGAGGCTTCAGCCGTGGCTAGTTACCGGCAAAGATGAGCCAACAAGCGATTGTAGCGTTTCGGTACGATGCTGTGTATAGAATATCAATTAGGGTATAGGGGTATATAGAATATCAGTATGGGTTTAATACAACTGCCATGCCCCTAGCACTCCTAGCAGGTTATAGTCATAGTCATGGTCATTTATTCATAAATACACATTATACGTCAATTGCAATAATTAAAATTCATTTTCTTAATAACATTGTAAGAACAATAATAATTTTCTTAAAATTATAAGATAAATTAAATAAATCTGAGGTGCACAATTTAGTCTTGGATCTTCCCAAGTAGAAATTCCTTATAACTATAGAAAGACTCCTCGACAAGCCAGCTTTTCATTTTCCTTTTAAAAATATTAATGTTTTGCACATTTTTTATGTTGTGGGGGATCCGATTATAAACCTCGGGACCCATTCCAACCACTGTACGCGAGGCTTTCTAAAGCCTGTGGTATTCTGCCACTAGGTGATTAGGATGCCGTAGGTTAAAAAGCTGTTTACTTCCCCTATTCGCAAACTCATTTTTATGTTCCGCCACAGCCCGCTATCATCTTAGAATGCATCACCACTTACCATCACGTGAGATCGCAGTCAAGGGTTAACTTGAAGTAAATTAAAAAAAACTTCTAGTGAATTGCACCAGATTGACTTAGCGGATTGAAAAAAAAAATTTTTTTATTCGCGTGCGAATAGTCGCTGATAACTATGGCGAGGATGATTTTGAAAGGAATGAACAGCGATGTAATAATTTTAGTAAAACTAGCTGATCTAACGCGGCTTCGGTTGCCGTGCTTCCTTTGTACTTTATAATCTACATTTAAGTTAATAAACCTGTTTGTGGATCTGTGTCAGTCAGTCAGTCAGTTTATACTTTTAAAAGTGACATCAGTCAGTGAGTTTGGCTTTGTATTGTCGAACACTTAAATTAGGATTATTATACAAACTAAGTATTTGTCACTTAACATCGTCTTTAGTCTTTACTCAACAAATAAAAACCGTGCAGAGAAAATTAAAATAAAGTTAAGTATTAACGCTATTAAACCAAACGTAAGTCAATATCCATTTATCCGTATTCATCTAGTAATAACGGCATCGATTCCGTATCGAATACGGTTTGGTTAACGATGTATTCGTTAATCGATTCTCCGGTAATGACTCGATACTGAGTCATTGGAGTCGGTGTCCAATCGCGTGCGAATGAGCGGTGACAAACATTGCGAGGTTCTGAACAAAATATACAGCAATGTAATCTCTTATTTGAGTTGTATATAGCTTAACTGCCCCGACTTCATCGCTGAGCTTTATTAGAGCAAATCAGTCAGTTAATTTCTTCTCTACACACAGAACAATATTTTCGGACGATATGTCCGCGTGAAGGTACTTCATGGATTGCATTGGAGTTTCTCATAGTCTCCATTCAACGTGAGATTCTATGTATTTTAGGAAATATCCTTCAAGGCAAAAGTCAATAGACATCTTCTAGGCAAGCGTGCTCCAACATCATAATATTTTTAATATTATTTTCCTTATATGGCCTCCCGACCGATTACGGCCACGGCAGTCAGTCTCCAGGGAGATTAACCATCTGCGCGGGAGATATCATCAAGTTTTGAATGAAATATTAAATCGTTGTTACATTATATGAAAATGTAGCTGAATTTAACATTTCATTTATTTTGGATTTCAACGCAGATGAAAACTGGAACCGTTGGAAAACGGTAGGCAAGGATTAAATTAAAAAACCGACGGTGGAATTTGAAATAGGTGCGCGCATAATATTATGAGCTCTTAAGAATTTCATGTCCCACGATATTAAATATTATATTCATGTTATAACATTTTCACGTATCCGGGATCGAGCAGTGGGTTTTATACTCTTATATATTCCGTGTTTTACTTATACTCGCCAAAATGCTAACATTAAATACGAGGGTATTTCTAGTTCCCGCCTTTATCGGTGTGGAGGAATTAATAATTATACACTAACTAACTTTTGACCCTGGTTTCGGTCACGCTGACTTCGATTTTATGCCTATTCAAGATTCAAGATTCAAGTCATTTATTAAATATAGGTACACTGTAGGTACACATTTTCGTCTAAAAATTACATACTAAAAAAGCATGATGGTGATAATGGTTAACGGTATATTAAAACTAAAGCTACGAGGGTTCCAAACGCGCCCTGGTCTGAGAAGAGCCCACAACAAACTCAGCCGGGTTTTGTTTTTTTTTATTATCACCATCTCACAAATATTCTTACTAACTATCAGAGACATTAGAGCAAATTATTGCCAGGCTTCCTTGTCGTTTAAGTAGTCCTTTACATGGTAATAAGATTTTTCAATGAGTTTACGTTTTACATTAACTTTGAACTTATTCAGAGACATCTTCAACATGTCTTCTGGGAGCTTATTGTATTTTACACTCTTAGGTGAAAAAAAAAAGTTATAAAATATCTATCATTCAATAAACTTGTATTTAAAAATTTCATAGTGCATAGTTTAGTGTTTCATAGTTTCTTGTACAACGCTACACACGACACGACCGGAGAGAGATCAGGCGCATGCCCGACGGCTTTACGTGCTCTCCGAGGCACGGGGGTGAAACACCGCCAACTTACTAACTCCAGCTAGTTAAGTACTGAGAATTTCTTGTTAGAAAAACCCAATACTTAACTATGGCCCGACCCGGGACTTGAACCTCGGGCATCACATCGATCTTGACATCGGGCCATGAGAGTAAAGGAATAGAGAGTGCCCCTGTGTATGCGCACACACTTGTGCATTATTATAATATCCCCCGCGCAGATGGCTAATCTCTCTAGAGATTGGCCGCCGTGGCCGAAATTCGGTCGAGACGACAACTGGCACTTGGCCTATATTTTTCACATTTAATACCGTTTAACACCAACCTTTGGCCCAGAGGCAACCAGGGGTGGTCTTTTTGATTAGGGTTTTATTTTTATTTTTGTTAGTAAGTATATAAGGATTTTAGATTAACGTTTAGTCTATAACTTTTTATTATATCTTGTAATTTTGTTTTAAATGAATTATTTACTCAAAACAAAACTATATCTGGAATTGTATAAAAGTTTCAAGGGAAAGGTCGAAATAATCCATTATTAATGTGACACGAGCAGAAAATCGTAAAACATTTCAATGTCCCTCTGACTCAATAATTTATTTTGTGGAATCTTTTTCTGCGAAAGGAAGTTTATTCAGGGAATCGGATTGGGGCAAGAAAAAATACTATACAAATTTCTTAATAAACTAAAATATTCTATTACTAGCTACAGGATTTCCGCGACTTCGTCCGCGTGGATTAAGGTTTTTTGATTCCAACGGGAAACTTTCCGTCATCCTTTCATCAAGATCGGTTGAAAAGATGGGCCGTGAAAGTGTAGCAGACAGACACACTTTCGCATTGGAATGTATGGATTTCATTAATTACGACCTAAGGAAGTCCTAAAATGCTTGGTCTTTCAACTTAGGTTTAAACTCCCTATGCATATAATACGTAACATCACGAAACAAAACAAAGAAAAAGCATAAAAGAGATACCTGCACCGTAGATATTAAAATTTAACAAACAAACTTTCCGTATATTTCAAAAAAAGAAAGGAAAAAAATGAGAATTGAAATGAAAATGCAAACTTAGTTTCTGCATCGCATGAGTTATGGATCTGGGTCATTGCGGGTTGCTGATACAATGTAATGACTTCGCTAGAATAGGAATAGTAAAATATTGTTGCATTTTGATGCAAAAGCGCCATTTTTCGCATCGTATTGATAGTATAATATACTGAACGACGCGTGACTTCCGCGTGGATCGAGGTTTTTTGGTGCCCGCGGACACTCTTTAATTTTCGGGATAAAAAATAGCCTATGACGTGTTATTCCAGACTATGATCTATCTATGTATTAAATATCATCCCGATCCATTCAGCGGTTCTGGCGTGATTGAAGAATGAACAAACATCCATTCATCCATCCATCTGAACTTTCGCATGTATAGATTTTTTTAAATTTTTATTGGAGGAACCGGAGGAAAAACGAATTAACTACACGACGAGCGACCGTGACAGCGCCATGACGGGGACTTAAGACAGACAAAGACAGGCTTATGACAGTGAGGTGCATGCCCGTCAAGTTGGTCAGAGCCAGTTTTTACTATTAAATGGGCCTATCTAGTGTACGAGATATTATATCGATGAGTAAATATAACACTTGGTGAGTGAAGTGATTATACAATTTGTGAACTTTTTTCTGGGGTCAACTAAGAAACAGTTGAAAAAAGTTTCAACCTAATAGCTATTTTATATCCACCGTGCATAGTTGGCCCCCACCCAGTTGCTTTTAAATTAAAATGGCGACTTATTGTCCATTCCAACAGAAACTGCTCGGGGCTTCCAGGAAATTGCGACCACTGCTCATACAGTCGGCCACGAAACCTTCAAAATTTCGTCAACATTATGAACCTTATACATAAATACGTAAGCACTATTGCACTAAAGCGTTTTATGGGTGCACTGTATTTTACTATGAGATGGACTAATTTAAAGCGAAAAGTTATTTTTTTTATTAGTTTTGCACTGTTTTGGGTCTTTGTTAGTCTTAATTTTGACTATCCCCTCCCTCAAACTCTTTTTACCCTCGACGAAACGGAGACGGTATATGTGTTTGCCCTAAGAGGTTGTGTGTTTGTTTGTTTGTTTGTTTGTGCACTTTTTTGTTACCGTTTTCCTGGAAAACTACTGGACCGATTAATATGCGGTTTTTTGCATTAGCTATGTATAGATTGTGAGAAGGTTCTTAGATATATTTTAGGACCATAGACAACCAAGCTGAGATGTAGTCTATGATTTTAATTTTTCAATATGTTACCATTTATCTCAAAAAGTACTGGGCCGATTGAGATGCGGTTTTTTGCATTATATAATATGGATAACTTGTGAGAAGGTTCTTAGATATATTTAAGGACCATAGACAACCAACCTGAGCTGTAGTCTATGATTTTAATTTTTTCAATATGTTACCATTTTTCTCAAAAAGTACTGGGCCGATTGAAATGTGGTTTTTTGCATTAGATATGGATAGCTTGTGAGAAGATTTTTAGATATATTTTAGGACCATAGACAATAAAGCGGAGCTGTAGTCTATGATTTTAATTTTTCAGTATATTACCATTTTTCTCAAAAAGTACTGGGCTGATTGAGATGCGGTTTTTTGCATTAGATATGTATAGCTTGTGAGAAGGTTTTTAGATATATTTTAGGACCATAGACAACCAAGCTGAGCTGTAGTCTATGATTTTAATTTTTCAATATGTTACCATTTTTCTCAAAAAGTACTGGGCCGATTGAGATGCGGTTTCTTGCCTCAGATATGTATAGCTTGTGAGAAGGTTCTTGGATATATTTTAGGACCATAGACAACCAAGCTGAGCTAGTGATTTGGTAAGTGGTAGGAACTCCTTAAGATCTCATCGTAAACCCGTCGTGTTTAGACTCTTTTGGTTTGTCTTGACTAGCATTTTGTACCTAGATGCTGCTTAGGGTCTCATGATGGAGCCAGGAGGTGGTCATAGGAACTCCTTAAGTTCTTATCGTAAACCCGTCGTGTTTGGACTCTTTTCATTTGTCTTGACTAGCACTTTGTACCTAAATGCTGCCCAGGGTCTCATGATGGAGCCAGGAGGTGGTCACGGGAACTCCTTAAGTTCTCATCGTAAACCCGTTGTATTTGAACTCTTTTGATTTGTCTTGACGAGCGCTTTGTACCTAGATGCTGCCCAGGGTCTCACGATGGAGCCAGGAGGTGGTCATGGGAACTCCTTAAGTTCTCATCGTAACCCGTCGTATTTGGACTCTTTTGATTTGTCTAGACTAGCACTTTGTACGAAGATGCTGCCCAGGGTCTCATGATGGAGCCAGGAGGTGGTCATAGGAACTCCTTAAGTTCTTATCGTAAACCCGTCGTGTTTGGACTCTTTTGATTTGTCTTGACTAGTACTTTGTACCTAGATGCTGCTCAGGGTCTTATGATGGAGCCAGGAGGTGGTTATGGGAACTCCTTAAGTGATCACATTTTTTAAACAATTTTTATCAGAATATTAAAATTTAACACTATTTGACACCTCTGCTCATTACTAAGCCCAAGTTTTATCTCGGAATGAGAAGGGTTTGGCCATAGTCCACCACGCTGGTCAAAAGAACTACTGAGCCGGCAAATATGCAGTTTTGTATTTTAGATATTATTTTATATATACTTTTGATAAGTTCTAATTGTTGTTTCAATGGAGCTCTGTAGTTCGTCGTGGGTTTTTTAAAATTTTTAATTTTATTACTTGTTGTATCATGTTCTGACTCAAAATGATAGTCGATTGATCAAAACTACTATAGCTTAACTATTTCCGCGACTTCATCCGCGTGGATTAAGGTTTTCCTGTGGGAACTTCTTATTATTCCGGGATAAAAATGCAATGCAACCTATCTCTGTATCGAATTTCGTCACACTTTGTTGAAATAATTTATGAAATGATTTATTTATTTAATGTAGGACAACTTGTGACACTTATGATACGTCAAGACTCTACCACCAGTTCGGTTGAAAAGATATACCATGAAAGCGTAGCAGACAGACATACACACACACTATCGTAAAATTATAATAGTAAATAGTAAAATTATAGTAGTAAAGACGTGCCGCCAAGCGATTTAGCGTACCGGTACGATGCCGTGTAGAAACCCGCTACCATCTTAGACTGCATCATCACTTACATCAGGTGAGATCGTAGTCAAGGGCTAGCTTGTAGTGGATAAAAAAAAAAAAAATAGGCATTTAGGTACTAGATATGAGTACAGTTTAGCAATAAAATAAAATTGTTATCGTAATAAATATAAGCTTAAAAAAAAGAACTTTAAAGAATGAACAAACTTTATTTCAACGTTTTCTCAACCTGACAATAATCTATTTCTGTAAAGAGCTCTCGCACTCAAGTAAGTCTCGTGAAGTTTTTCAGCATTACCACTAATAAACAGCTAAGCTATGCCATTAGCCGCAGTGGGCCACAGAAAAACGTCTAAAATGTTTTATTCGTGCCAATTATGGAACGCCGCGGGGGTTTTTCCACATTTTCCCGCCCAAATAGAAAGTATCGTGAGCTGGTATTTTTACGTGAAGTAATGTGACAATAATTTCTTTGATGGCGTAAAAATGTAATATTTATACGTCTTGTGAAAACTTCTGTTTTGTCTTTAATCTTTTTGTGAGACAATGAGGGTTTAATATCAGGGATTTTCAGTCGTTATCGATTTTCGAAATAACGAGTTGTAGCAATTAATAGCTTGGCGGTACGTCTTTGTCGGTAGGGTGGTTGCCTACCTAGCCACGGCTGAAGCCTCCCACCAGACCAGACCAGTAAAAAAATCAGAAATTGTAAATTCCCAAATTGACCCTGCCGGAAATCGAGTCCGGGACCTCCCACTATAAGACCACAGCGCTCATCACTGTGCCAGGGATGTTGATTTGAGGTAAACTTTTGACGACCTCCCTGAAATTTCTCTGGTCTGGCCTGGTGTGAGGCTTCAGCCGTGGCTAGTTACCACCCTACCTGCAAAAGAGGTACCACCAAGCGATTAAGCGTTCCGGTACAATGCCGGTAGAAGCCGATTAGGGGTATGGGTTTTAATAAAACTGCCGTACCCCTAACAGGACCGCCCGCTACCATCTTCGCAGTCAAGGGCTAACTTATAGTGTTTTTATTAATTATAGTCAAGCGCTTTCTGGAAGTAGTGCTAATGATGCAGCCTAAGGTGAAGCGCGCTTGGTTTGAAGACTAAAAAATTTTTTTTTAAATAAAAATTGTTTATTTTCACAGTAACATTATTTTTACACATAAAAGGTTGGCGCCTTCTTTTAAGAGTTACCCCTGTGGCAGAAGACTCCTTTTCACTCTTGATTTGAAGATACTTACCAATATTTTAAGGAAAAAAAACAAGCCCTCTCGCGTATTATTCGTGATTGGTATTGAGCTTATTATTCATAGTTCGTCTCCAGCAGAGGTTTTATTGCCGAAACACTTTTACGGCTTTGCGCCTTGCGTCCATCGCGCGCTGTTTTTATTATTTTATTACTGAATATTTTATACGAAACGTTATACGAATTGTATTGGTTTTGGTATTCGTTGATACAGTTTTGTTTGCTTGCGATTTCGTATGGGCATTCGATTTCCATATATTTTGCTACTGGGACTATAAATATGAAATTTATGAAGGACGGTAAATTAGGTTGTTATTTTTAGGGATTGTTAATAAGAAACCAAGATAAGAGCAGCTGGGGAACCAAATGGATTCGGCCTTGAAGTTAAATTTTACAGGACGGCGAAAAAACTAATATTACGGTGTGGAGGAGAACATCTTCGGTAATATATTTCTTTTTATGATCTTTCCGATCCGGTGGTAGAGTCTTGAGTCTTGACTTATCATAAGTGACACCAGTTGTCCTACGTGAAATGTTTGATGTTCGCAAAAAGCGGCCACTGAAAATCAGCGTTGGGGCATCTGGTACCTCAGATTTGCGCCATTATATAGTGGTTTCGTATCTGAGAGGCCCGGAGTCCCAACACAAGCTGAGTGGCTTACCTGTTTGTTGCACTGCTGTACAATACAGTTGATTTTGTATGTGTCTAGTTTCTGTGCAGTGCCTCAAAAAAAGATTTTTCTTTCTTTCTTGAAATAAGTAAATAAATCGTTAATCATCTAAAGGACGCAACGGGATCAATTTACCCTGGTATAATAGTAATCCGTTTATGTACCTACACCAGCGCCTTAAAACAAACTTTAGTCCGTCAGGCAATTTGTTTTACTTGTCATGTTTTTTTTGCTTCATTTAAAATAAAAAATGGTCGATTTTATTTTAGTTACCTACCTATGTCTAAAACTCTAAACCTTTTTAAGCACAAATTTTTACCATTCTCTGTAAGGGTTATGTTCTCTTTAGTATTACACTCCGAGTAAATTAAGAACGTTTCACTTTATGGGTTCTTAAATAGCACAGCTATTACAGGTCAAAGTATGTTCGTTAAAATAACACTCAGCGAGTTACCGTTTAACACTGGGGTAGCAGATAATATCATGTTAACAGGTGGGAAAAACATTAAGGGCAAATACACACTGCAGACTTTTTCTTTGTCACTTATTTGAGTACATGCATTTAATGCAAAAGGTACCTACATAATTATGGAACACAAATCATTTTTTAACAATATATTATAGTTGATGTGATACAAATAATTTCTTCAAATGTTAAGCTACCAATGCTACCATTTTAGACTGCATCATCACTTACCATCAGGTGAGATCGTAGTCAAGGGCTAGCTTGTAGTGGATAAAAAAAAAGCAAATTCTATGGCAAATCTAAATATCCTATAGATAACAACACTAATGCACTAGTAAGAAAAGTTAGCAGGGAGAGACGCTAACAGAACTCTGTATAAAATTTCATAAAAATCATAATACTTTCACATTTACAATCATACTAGATGATGACAGTTCCCATGCTCGCGCCGCCGTATTGGAAAAATAGCGCCAAAAAACAGTTTTTTGACTATAACTCCTTTCGGACTAATTTCGCGATGAAAATAGTTATGTATAAAATAAAACTAAAGAAAATTTACTACAATTTATGTAGTAACCTTTTTTTGTAAATTCAATAGTTTCATCGTACGAGAGCCGCAAACCAAACCCTAAATTCACCATCCACAGTTCAAATAAATTTGTATTGTGGGTGTTTTACAAGTTCTTTAAACTAAATTAGATTGACTTGGCTAAATCTAGTCTACTTTAATGTTCCGAGTAAAAAGTAGCATATATGTCTTTCCCCGGGATACAACCTATCCCGTTACCAAATTTCATCAAAATCAGTTGAACAATTCAAACAGACAGACAGACACACTTTCGCATTTAAAATATTAGAATGTATTTAGATTTTGCCAAGTAAAGTGTCTTCATTGTGATCATAAACATTTAACCTTAGTATATGGAGCAAACATAAAGTGTAATAAATACAAACTTTACTTCCGTGCAACTCAAATAAAACACAGCACTCGGTCGTAAAATCAAAGTTTACGTATAAACAGGTATTTAAAGAGCTTTCGTTAGTGCAATGCTGCGGGTCATACGAGCGCTTCGGCGAGCAAATTGCAAACTTTAAATGCGCTTTTAAGATTAAGTTTGGCTATATTATCAACTAACTAGCTTTTGCCAGCGCCTTCACTCAAGTTCTATATTCGATTTAGTACTTAAATTTTTACCGTCCTAGGTGTTGAACTTTCAAAATTCATTTTTAACGGATGCCTAAGTCATGACAGAGTAGGCCTTTCAACCCGAGCCATCAAAAATTTCAAAATTCAAATGGTTTTATTCATATAAACTTTTACAAGTACTTTTGAATCGTCGAGTGAATCTACCACTGGTTCGGAATGCCATTCCCACCAAGAAGAACCAGCAAGAAACTCGCGGTTGCTCTTTTGAAGAAAAAAAATTTACAATTTTATTAATTTGTAGAATACATAAGTAACAGCTGTCCTTAGCATTGCGGGAGCGAGTCAAATCCATGCTCCTTTGTCAATTACTTACGTAATCTTCAACAGTATAATATGCTTTTTTCAGGAGCATACTTTTAATAGACTTCTTAAACTTGTGTAAAGACAAGTTTAAGATAGTTTGTGGAATGGTCCAATCCAATGGTTTGTGCGGTGCGTTGATAGATCCGGCAGGCACTTTTTCCTTTTATGTATTTACTAGCGAATGCCCGTGACTTCGTCTGCGTGGTTTGCAGCATCTTACTGCATCCATCCAAACTTTCGCATTTATAATATTTATTATTTGTTTGATTTTGGTGTGCATTAATAATAATTATTAAATTAATATGTATGTGTATTGTAAGTCACTTCGCTGAATACAGTATGAGCCAGCAATTTCCTGGCAGACGTAGCGCAGTGTTACGTTATGCAATTTACACTGTACGACATATCGGTACTACTTAAAAAACTGTTTGTGCTTCATCATATCTTTATGATCAGATTTCACGAGGCAGGTTTCATATAAACACGTCCACATTTAAAAAGTTAGGGTGAGCTGCTTTAATACTAATAAAACATATAATAATATATACAATTTCTTAAAAAATCTTTTAAATGAGCTGCTTTGAGTTCTAAGAGAAGAAAATTTTAGAGAGGTTTTCTTTCCTTATGTCTAGAAGTATTGAGAAAGTCTAGATACCTACCACGAACAAAATTGCTATTTAATGATTGAACTTTAAAATTGCTTCACGATTTGTATAATAAAGATTTATTGTCCCTTTTTAATTTTCCCATCCTACCGTCATTGGTGTGCAAAGAAGAGATTTTAAACCATAATGAAAATAATGTTTTATTTCATACAGAACAGCTTGTAATGATTCTTATATTATGTCGAGACTATATCACCGGTTTAGAAAGGAATGCTGTCTATCCTATGATGACAGATTTTATCTAACAAGTCTTAAAGTGTGGCTATTTGAAGATAAATTTCAACAGGAATGTGAGAAATCAAATATAATAAATAATGTTTATGTTAAAGTCATTAATTTATCGGGATCACATTTTTTATTTTACAAAGAACGTAAGTGTTGGAAGAAATCAAAGCAAATCAAGGACAAGCGTTATGTATCGTATCGTGAGGTAATCTATCGTGTCTTTACCGTGAATAGGAAAACCGCACCCCATTGAAAGCAACTGACAAATGACGTCTACGACGAGTGCTTTATTGCATACACACGGCACGGCATTTGCATTGCAGTTATTATCTGTGCGTATAATGCCATTGTTGGGCTTTCTTCCTGCTGTGTTGGATTCATATTAAAGTAAGGATAAGTTATTACATAAACGCGCGATTTTGAAATTTTCATACAGATTATTGTAGATTCTTGTTGAATGTTTCAGTTATAAGTATGTATTATGTACTTACCTATTTGCCTCTTTACCTCGCACGTGAGAGACACACACACACACACACACACACACAAGCGCGCACATACACACACACACAAACTCACACACACGCACGCGCTGACTTTAACATCTTGTTAGTTTATAAACTTTAAAATAGCAATGTGGAAGAGACTGACCCTCAAGTCACGGGTATATCCTAATTTGGGGGTAGGGTAGGGGTAGGAATTTGTAGTTTTTTCTGTGAACAAATAAAGATTGTATTTATTATTTTTATTTATAAGCAATCGTTGTAAATAATCGTCGTATAGATTTTACTAGGAAGACAATAAGTGGCTTTACATCAGAACTTTTGAGGACCTCCTTGGCACAGCTGTGAGCGCTATATTAGAGTGGGTCCCGGGTTCGATTCCCGGCAGGCTCATTAATTTATTGCTTAAAATATTATAACTTCTTTCTTTTTTGAGAAAAGAACAACTGCTGAGTTTCTTGCCGGCTCTTCTCAGTAGAATCATCTCTCCGAACCGGTGGTAGAGTTTTGACGCATCATAAGTGACACAAGTGGTCCTATGTGAAATAAATAAATCATTTAGAATTGCCGTATGCCTAGAACAGGTTAGCTCGAAACCATCTTAGACTGTATCATCGCTTACCATTAGTTGAGATAGCAATCAAGAGTTGGACTGAAAAAAAAATTGTAATGGTATCGCTGTCTGTAACACCCAACATACATTTGAAACTTTGTACAGTTATGTTTGCACTTGCGTGTAGTTTTCTGACATAATCTTCACCTAAATGGCATAAATACAAATCAAAATCAATTTATTTATGAAATAGGTATGAAAAGGTAAGTTGGTACATTTTTTTAAGAAAACTATTTCATGCGTTAGGCGTAAAAAGTAGGTGTGAATCAACATAACATCACAAACTTAGTGTCATTTTTTAACCTACAATTACACAATTATTATACTTTGAACTTTTAAGCTCAAAAACAGGCCTTGGTTCTATGAAAGTCAAAATCGCCTAGTTCAGCTAATCAGTTCGGTTTAACTGGCATCTGGTTTCGCCGAAACACAATATTCCTGAACGCCATAATTAGCCACGCACCGCTCGTACCGAATTAACTGCCGTACGGTACGGTGTACCAGTTTGCCGTACCGAGTTAACAGCTAATTCCTAGTTGAATTGCAAATGACTGATGACGTGAATTGCAGAGAGCGGTTTTAAAGAATTAAAATAATCATAGAAGCTACATCTCTTTTGATATACGGAAATACCCGTTTATCTACAATTCCAATTCATAAGGGATCACCTACAGGTCACAATTATTAACCGACTAGCTGATGCCCGCGACTTCGTCCGCGTGGTTTAAGTTTTTTTAAAATCCCGCGGGATGTTTTCAATTTTCCGGGATAAAAAGAAGCCTATGTCCTTCCCCGGGATACAACCTATTTCTGTACCAAACATCAAAATGCTAGCCTATGTCTTTCCCCGGAATGTAACCTATCTCTATACCAAATTTCATCAAAATCAGTTGAAAAAACGGGCCATTAAAGCGTAACAGACAGACAGTCACACTTTCGCATTTATATAATATTAAATATGGATTATATTTTAATATCTCTTATTTATTCATTGCAATACTGTGAGTATAACTTGAATAAATTATTATAGTTAAATAAATCTGTTCACAGTATAATCACACAAGCGTGGAGTTTCATCAAAGCAATGCAAACGACATAATCACGGCTGAGCCGAGCTTGAGGCGTGATTATAGCGGGCTTACGGTACACGTTATTGTGTTTGGAGTAAGCTGCTATTATCGGTGTTATAGGAATATTATATTTTCATTTCACTTACTTGTTTATTTATTGCAAGTCTGTAATTATAAAATAGATAAATTATTATTAAAATATAAATCTATTCACAGTACTTATAATCACACAAGCGTAGAGTTTCATCAAAGCAATGCAAACGACATAATCACGGCTGAGCCTAGCTTGAGGCGTGATTATAGCAGGCTTACGGGCTATTGTGTTTGGAGTAAGCAGCTGCTATTGGCGTTAAAGGAATATTATATTTTCATTAGGTACACTTATTTATTGATTGCAATACTGTAAGTAGAAATTAGATACATTATTATTAATAAATAAATAAATCTGTTCACAGTACAATCAAACAAGCGTGGAGTTTCATCAAAGCAATGCAAACGACATAATCACGGCTGATCCGAGCTTGAGGCGTGATTATAGCGGTAAGCCCGCTATAATCAAGCCTCAAGGGTTATTGTGTTTGGAGTAAGCTGATGTTATCGGTGTTATAGGCATTAGGAATATTATATTCTTACTCTGGATAACTTAGTAGTTTATGAGGAATGAGCAACATCCAGATAAACTCTAGTGAGTTTCAGGGCGTGAAGCTACAATAGTAATAAGTATGTAAAAAAAAAACTAGCCAATGCCCGCGTAATCGTCCGCGTAGTCTATTTTTTTTAATTCCTGCGGGATCAAACCAACAAAAAACACCCTTCGCATAAATATAATAATATTATGGGGCCTAGTCATACTAATCCGAAGCATGACCACGACCGCGCAAATTAAAATTAGCCCATTTCTTTCTCCGGAATGCAAACTACCTTAAACCTACCTACGTACAAACTTCATCAATATCAGTTTAACAGTCAAAGCTCAATTAAACGGGGAGTACACGGATTAGGATAGAACTTTTGACTTTAGAGATGGAAAAGGGGTCGTTAGGAGGCAAACATACTAAGTCCCCGACTATAGATAGCATACCTTAGAGTCGAATACTTTTAGTAGGTTTACCTCCTAACAACTTCAACTAATCCCTCAAGTAAAAAAATTTGCTTCCCGCCATGAAATGATTTGAAAAGAAATGATTTATTTATTTCACGTAGGACAACTTGTGTGGCTCTACTACCGGTTCGGAAAGCTGATTCTACTGAGAATAAACTCGGCAGTTCCTCTTAACGTTCCGTTACGTAACAAGCATGTGCTCTATAATTGTTTATTGAATAGCCTGGTACGACGTAAAAAGGAAACTTATAGACAATCAGACGGACAGAAAATTAGACTCACACGTTTTCGGAATTATAATATTAATAATATGGGTTCTATAATATTATCAAAAAATATTTATTCTGCAAACGGATTATGAATCAGCTGCAATAAAAAAATCTCCGAAGTATCTATCTATCCTCAATCAGTGCTGAAGATTGTTATTAACGAGCACTCGTGAAATATCATCTCTCGTTTCTCCCATTCTGTGCAGTTAGTATGAGATTTTTCATCCCATAAACGTTGAGAGAATTCGAACGTTCTCAATAACTTCAGAGTAAAATGAACTTAAAAGTTCTTGATATAAAGACTAGAATTCGGTATAGGTCATTCGGAACGCGTCTCACTAAATTTGTCCAACAGACTCTTTTTTTATCAACATACTTATTTTACAATACATACATCATTTATGTAGTTTAGAACACATTGAAAAGCCACAGAGGTTCTACTTAAATTATGATACATCAAACCTGTATGTGTTTTTAAAGATTCAGCCAAATATAGTCTCCGACTGAACAATCTTTCCGAGATAAGATGCATATATCACTCTCCAGTTGAGGACCTCAACTATGAGATTTAATGAGAAACTAACAAACACACTTTCGCATTTTATATTAGATAATTTATTTTATGACATGTTTGAAGTGAAAACTTCTTTAGCCGTGTTGAGCACTTTTGATAGGGGATAAACTTGTGGATTCGCGGCGTCTTCGACATTCATGCCGCCGACATGCTTGCGTTGTTACGAAGACACTTGATCTTAAATATAATTAATAAACTACATTCGTAATTAAACTTTAATGCCTGTTAAGGTTTTTTTTACTTAATAAAAAAATATTTGTTTTCACTTATATTTAAGATTTTTTATATTAGAGGACCGATTACCATCGATTTTAATTCATAAAGTTTCCGCATAGGATTAACTGTTCTTATGGATACACTTGAGCTTTTAAACAGGGCAGTAAAACTTTAACTCCAAAGTCTTTCGAAAATAGAATTCTATCAACAATAGTGAGACGTAAAATCCTATACTAACCCTCCTGGTTACCGCTGGGAGATAGATGAGGGTCATTACCTAGTTACACGCTGACTACGGGCCGATATTAAAAAAGGTATCAGCCCTTATGGATGCCAAGTCTAGCGCTTGTAGAATGGGTCAAGTAATAGATTTTATTAAGGTCATTCTTGACATAAAACGGCTAAGTACCATGAATTTTGCAATAGTCCAGTCATCTGGTGCTCAAAAAGGGGGCTACCTGAATATATTTAAACTGTAGAAGGTAAATTTAGGTTTTGGTTTGCGCCTCTCGTACGCTGAAACTGTAGATTTTACAAAAAAAAGGTTGCTACATAAATTGTAGAAAATTTTCTCTAGTTTTAACATAAATATTTTCATCGTAAAATGAGTCGGAAAGGAGTAATTGTAAAACAACTGTTTTTGGGCGCCATTTTTCCAATAGGTATGGCGGCGCGAACGGCAAAGATACGAGATGGCAAAGTAAAAATTCGACAAGAGTAAGTACGTCGAAATTTATGAAATCACCAACATTCAAAACTCCCGGAAAACTTTCAAGGTAAAATTACAAATGACTGGTCTACAAACGTACGTTAATCAATGATTAGCAGTAGGAAAAGTTAGAGGTGGCGTTGGGAATCGAACTCTGAATCCCAAGTGGGATGCAACTAGGTTCTAAGGAACTCTATCCACAAGGTTATCGTTATATTTTTTGTCATATAACAAGAACTTAAGCATTCAACTTCCATCTTACATCATGGTGGTAAGTAATGGTGCCGTCTAAGATAGTAGCGGGCTAACTAGTTACGGGTATGTCAGTTATATTAAACCCACACCTCGGTTTACACGCGACATTGTACCGGAACGCATTGTCTGAGGGAACGTTTTTGCTGGTAGAGTGGTAAGTCCACCGAAATCTCAAGAAAGACAAAATATGTGTTTTATTTATGTTTGAAGTATCGTTTTCCGCTCGATGCTAAGTTGATTCTATGGATGAACAATTGAGGTATCATACAATGAGGGACGATTGGTCTAGATGAGACAACACTTAATCAGTCGATTTACCTAAATCGGTAACTGGATGGATGACCGAATTTGTAAATGTTTTTTTGTTTATGTAAATGGCATTATTGTTTCAACCATGCCTCGAAGAAAACTTAGCCGTCAGTCCCGGTTATTATCATTAACATCTGATAATAATCGTTAGAAACCTAAGAGTTGAAATATTAGTCGAGTCGTATGCGGATGGACCTGGGAACTAACCGCATTATAATACCAAGAAACCCCCTATTCTTATCTGATGAATGGAATGTGATCACAACCCTCAGCAATTAGGAATATGACGCAGAGGGAGAGAGATCATGTAATGAGAAAACTATCTTGACAGTTTGATAGAGACCTTCATCTTAACACTCTTGTGGCACGTATTCGAACTGCCGCTAAGGGTTTACGGGCGCAGTAGAACACACTGACGTAACATATTTGCTCACTAGTCATGACTATGATACACTATGTTTGCTCACGGTTCAAATGTTTGCTCACGATACACAATTACGTAAGACCGCCGCAATGGCCTACCAATACCGACGCTTGATTAAAAACAATCATCGTAATTGAAATTGAATCTGTCCGGGTCAGTGCGCGTTGCAATGTCGTCATTATTTGCGACTACGGTCACTATGAAATATTAATTTTTGATTGAATCAGAATATTAATCAGTTTTTAATTAATTCATGCGTCACTACACCTTATTAATATTTTTATGAGACTACTTGTTTTATTTTAACCCACGACCAACGACCTCAATTTACATAGACGGGCCCTGTCAAACAAAGAATGTGGACTTATTTTACTAAGGCCATCTAGTCTGACAAGCGGGACAGCGCTATGGCGGGAACAAGGACAGGCTTATACAGGTGAGGGGCTACTATTGACTATAAATATATATATTATATATCGATGCCCACCGCGACGAAACAGAGACGGTAAGTATAATAATATTATACTTACCGTCTCCGTTCCGTATATAAAGGCATATTATGCCTTTGCCCTCAGAGGTTGTGCGTTTGTTTGTGCACTTTTCAAGAAAACTACTAGACCGATTATTATGCGGTTTTTGCATTAGATACGCATAACTTCTGAGAAGGTTCTTACATAGGTATATGTTTTTGCACCATAGTGCACCAAGCTCTGCTACATCGTGGTTTTTATTTTTCAACTAGCTAATGCCCGTGACTTCGTCCGCGTGGATTGGGGTATTTCGGTTCCCGCGGGAACTCTTTAATTTTCCGGGATGAAAAGTAGTCTATATGCTATTCCAGATTAATTAAAAACGGATTAATAATCTATCTCTGTGCCAAATTTCAGCCAGATCCGTTCAGCCGTTGGGGCGTGATTGAGTAACAAACATCCATACATACATCCATCCAAACTTTCGCATTTATAATATTTATTTATATAATATTTTTTCAATATGTTACCATTTTTGGAATAAGTACTAGGCCGATTCAGTTGCGGTTATTTGCTTTAGATATGAATAGCTTGTGAGAAGGTTTTCATATATATTTTAAGGTCAAAGTCCACCACGCTGCGCTGCAATTGTAATTTTTATTTTTTACTGTGTTAGCATTTTTCTGAAAAACAACTGTGCTGATTTAGATGAGGTTTTTTGTTTTAGATATGTTTAGCTTCTTAGAAAGTTCGTAAATATGTTTTATTCATGCTCCGTTCGAACTTAGATCTCATACATATTACACAGAGCGACGAGCAATATTCAGCGTGAAACTGCAAAAATATAAAAGGTTCAATACCTGCATTGTTAAGAACCCAGACCTCCATCTTCCAATATAGACCGAATAGACCGAGGTACATATTATACTTAGAACTCGGTGAGGTGAGTTCTAAGTATAATATGTACCTCGGTCTCAGCTCTTATTCACATCACACACAATTCAATGCCCTGAGTCCTTTTCACCTTCAGGAATATTTTATATCCCAGTCTGTGGTCTCCATTTGTAATGTATTTTTTGTAAAATTGGTTACAATAGAGCTACTGAAATGTAACTTAAATGCTGCTCAATTCTGTGGAAATGGATTATATTATTATTATATTTATTTATTTGGACAACCAAAAATTGTTACATTATAAAAAAACTTAAAACTAGACACATTTAGGACACTTGTTAAATGAACAATTTATCAAAGGTGCCACATCATTCACTAAAAAAATAAATAAAAACTAAAAGGTTATGCACGAAAAATTTACATTACAAAAAAAACCTAGACTTACACACTTATTATGTCATAGAAGCAGGCGTTACTGTGCGGAAGTCCATGATAAAATGAAAAAAGTAGAACGTTAATTCGCTATAATCCGCCAAAGTAAGTAAATATATGTGGTATAGTACGTATCTTGCGATATTCACCACACCACTCATATTCCAAATTAATCTCAACGCAGGTCCGTTTCACTCCGACACCGGAGCATCTTCAGGAGTTGTTGACTCTACTACGATTGTAAAGTCAACTTTATAGGATTACCTTCTAGCTGATGCCGGCGTATAGTAGCCTATGTGTTATTCCAGACTATAATCTACCTCTGTGCCAATGCGAAGTTTCAGCCAGATCCGTTCAACTATTGGGATGTGATTCATTCGTCTATCAAAAATTTTGCATTTCAAATATTAGTAAGATAGCGAATTAAAGTTCTACTACTTCTTTCGTCATGAAATGCATTATGGCAAAGTAAGATGAAACTTATTTAAGTAAGCCTCGAGTAAGCCTAGTTGATTTTTAAAATTGTCGATTTCTGTGCTGTGAAGGTGTTTGTCTTGCTGGTTCTATTGCGTAAGAATGGCATTCATAGATAGATAGATGATTTATTTGTTCACGAAAACAATTCACAATTTGTGCTTACAGAAGTAAGTGAATTATTGATTACTTTGGCTATTACAATCATTCGTGAACAAATAAGGCTTCTCACTCAGCACAAAGCCGCAGCAAGCTGCAGCGCTGGTTTTCAGGAGGAGCTTTAAAGTGTTCATAGACGTGTTTCCGACCTTATCACTAAAACAAATTATACTACTATAGGTACAATTTAACTATAAATAAGAGTACTTGAACTATACTATTAAGCTAAGCATTCCAAACTAGTGGTAGATTCACTTGACGATTCAAAAGCACTTGTTAAGTTTAATTACAAAGCATTCCAATTTGAATTTGTATGAATTAATTCGAATTAATTATTCTTCCCGTTGCCTAGAATATTTTAGGCTCAATTCATTCTTGGAATAATAATTTAAATTTTTTTTAAACTAGTTTTATTAATCTGACAATAACTCAACTCAACTCAAACTCAAATCCTTTTTATTCAAGTAGACTTTGACAAGTGCTTTTGAATCGTCGAGTGAATATACCACTACCAATATGATTCTATGGCCTTCATTCTTTGAGAGGACTTCATTCATTGTGTCGCTTAAAATTATATAGCCGTTACCTTCTGAAATATTTTGTGTTTCAGATATCAGGTCTTCAGGTTACCATCAGGTAACCAGATAACAGGTACCATCATCAGGTGTATAAATTGCTGCGGGTTGGAATTTGTGTTCAAATATAATATCTATTTTTCTTACACAATAAACTGATTTTTTAATCGTATATCCTAAAAGCCTCAATTAATTTTGGTCTGAATGTAAATTTATTGAAATTCCACCAAAACAGACGTCGACCTATTTGCCTCAAAGAATATTTTAGAGTACCATCACCTGCACAAATTCCCAAGGATTATTTTGAAGTGAGGGCTGCCAAGACAAATTATTTTCAAGCTAATTTCGTATCTATTATAAATTTGGCTGTAGGTACTAACAATAATTAAAAAAAAAATTTAGGGTTCGGTACTAAAATAAGGAATTCTTAGTTTCCGTCTTGGGGCCATACTGCCAAAGCTTAAAGCAATACCTAAGCAATATTACTCGAAATGACAGTCTGATGTCACGTACATTGGACGTTCTTTCAAAATAAGGATTATAATTCTAAAACACGAAATATGATAACAATATGGCATTAACAGTATGCATTGGCAGTATAGCTCCTGTTAGTCTGATGCCCGTTTGCACTAAACTTAGGAATCGCCTAATTTCCTGCCCAACTTGTTTAGGCTTATCCTAGCGAAAAAAAAGCTTGCACTAACCTTAGGCCATTCCTAAATCCACTTACGAGATGCCTAACTTTATGAGCCCGATTAGTAAGCGCCCAAGCGTAGGCGATACTTAAGTTGTATTTTTTGTAGTCTGTGGACCATTTTGTTGTCATTAATTATTGGTCTCACGGTTGATATGTACTCTGTGGTTGATAGGTATCACAACCACAGAGTACCTACATTGTTATTATGATTGTTATTTAGGTAGAACACTACACTGATCACAAGCAAAATGGCACAAGATTTATTAGATTTCCTCGAAATCTTAGAAGAAGTAGATTTTCATAATGATCGACACTCGAGGACTCGCTTAATAAGATCGCGGCCAAACTGGTTCCAAAATTTTTATGAAATGGACTTTTTCAAAAGATATAGGATGTGCAAAAAATGGATGGATGTGTAAAATTGGCAGTTCTTTTTCGTTTATTTATTTGTCTTTCCATTTTAATTGCTGATTTATAAAATCCCCTAAAATATATAACCTTCAACTCCACGTAATGTCACCTGTGCAATATATAAACCAATAAAATAAAATACACCCATAGACATAGGATTTTTTAATACACCAATGTTTTAGCTTTTGTCTCTATTCAACTCATGCCTGAGGTTATGACAAGATAAGGTCAAATAATATTCTAGGGTTTACATTAGGTACTTTGCAAGATATTATATTTAAAAAAAAAAACATAAACAATCATCATGGAACTAATAAGTACTTGTACGTAGTACTTATTAGTTCCATGACAATCATTCATTCCATTCGTTCCTAGAGATGCTTAACTAGGCAATGCTTATGTTACGACACAGCAAGGACAAGACTGTCAGTGCAAACAAATTTTTTTGCTAGGCCGTTCGTAAGCCTAGGTGTAGCTTAACTAGGACAAGCCTAACTTGAGTTTAGTGCAAACGGGCATGAGTGTCACAGTCATTTTATGAATACCACGTTCTACAACGTGGTACAAGTGTCAATATACATATTATCTCTCTATGTAGTCGTATTCCTCATTACTGAGGGTCGTAACTCCTTTCCATTAATAATGGTAGGAGTTTTCTCGGCATAATAGTGTGGAGGATTCCCACGTCCTTCCGCATACGACCCAACTAAAAGTATTTAAATTCTTAGGATGAATTCTTAGATATTCGTGATAATAACCGGGGCCAATGGCTTAACGTGCTCTCCGAGGCACGGAGGAAACTAAAAGGCCTTTGAACCTCCACATTCGGTCACCCATCCAGTTACCGACTTGGGTCAACTTTGCTTAACATTCGCAATCGACTAATATATGCGTTGTCACAACTAGGCCACTCGTCCCTCATTATACATACATAAGCATTTGCATACATAAGCATATTTAAATTTCTTTCCTCACTAACACGAAAACCATAACCGAAAATAAGTTTACCTTCTTGAGTGATACATCGTTGAATAGAGTATGTCCTACGACAAAATTTGGAAACAAAAACTTTCTCTTACGATATAATGACTGCGGAACCTTATTAGTAATTTGATACTCACTTTTACAAGCACAATTGTGATCCGTGTGATATTCCATAAAATGTCGCGTCGGTTGATAATTTACATAAAAATCGTAAAATAATTACGGAAGAATAATTAGGGCCCTTAACTTAATTTGTGTCAAAAGGCCAATTGACGGATGGATTTGGATGGGCAGATTTTTATTTTTTTTAATCTATTTGTGTGCATAATCTATTTTGCCTAGATGATGCCAGTGACTGCGGCTGCATGGATTTAGGTTTTGGAAAGTCCCGTGGGAACTCTTTTGTTTACCGGGATAAAAAGTAGCCTTTATCACTCTTCAGATCCTCAACTATACCCATGCAAAAAATCACGTTGATTCGTAGCTCAGTTGCGGCGTGATTGAAGGAGAAACGAGCATTTACCACGCCAAAACATGAGCTGAAGTCATAATATCAAACTTCATACTTAATAATAAAGATGCGTAGAAAGTGTGTCTATTTTTTGGTTTGTCCAAACGTACCGGCGTGATTATTTGCAGAGACATATAGTTGAAGACCTGGTTATTGACATTTGACATATGCTTATTCCAGAAAAGCTTAAATGCCTGCTGCTGCGCTGGAGCCGGAAAAAAAACATGATAAGTATATTTAAACATATACAATTGAGTCTTCTGGATGTGAACATAGCATGCACAAAAGAGCAGAAACATTGGTAAATATTACCAAAATACAAAACAAAGAATACCTCACTACAACTTTTACTTTTAGAACTAGTACATACAATATTGATAAAATATATTATGTGAGGCAAGCTTCCTTACATCACAGAAGATTTTAAGTTATTACAATTTATTAATTATTGTAGTAACAATAATAAATACATAGGTAATATAATGTTTTTTATTCAAATAAACATTTAAAATGCTTTTGAATTGTCGAGTGAATCTATAGTAAAATAAGCATAATGTATAATTTCTGTTTTTTGCCAAGTTCAATCTCTTGTGCAATTTGTAAAATAATCTATTTGCAAATGTATTTTTGCAAATAGATTATTTTACAAATTGCACAAGAGATTGAACTTTATAAATTATTATTTATAATCTAATGCTAGGTTGATCTAATAGACTAAACAACACTTGAGCCGGCAAATTCGAGGGTAAACCGCTAAATTGGTGTTAGAAATCTCGTCACGCGCCCACAGAGTAATAAAACGAGAGTGCCCGACCAAAAAGGTTTTGTACCTACGTAAAATAAGAATACCGTAATTTGATATAAACTAGCTGACATGCCCTGATTTTGTCCAATTTATATATATGTAAATAAATAAGCCTTTATTTACTGAACTATGTATACAGACACGAACTCCGTGGCGTAGTGTTGAGCGCTGTTGTCTAAACGTGCGGAGGTTACGGGTTCGATCCCCGGCAAGGTACATTTGGGAATTTATAATTTCTGAATTTTCCCTGGTCTGGCCTGGTGGGAGGCTTTGGCCGGGGCTAGTTACCATCCTAGCGGCAAAGACGTGCCGCGAAGCGATTTATCGTTCCGGTACGTTGCCGTGTAGTAACCGAATGGGGGAAAAGGGGTATGGGTTTAATATAACTGCCATGCCCCCAACAGGTTAGCCCGCTACCATCTTAGACTGCATCATCACTTACCATCAGGTGAGATCGCAGTCAAGGCCTTACTTGTAGTGGATATTAAAAAACAGACACCAAAAAGAAGTATACAAATTAGGTAGGTACTAGTCAAATCAAATCAAATTTATTTATTTGTGCATACAGTTAGGTACATAGAGGTTAGTATATCAGGGATATCATGTATTCTACCACATTGGTGTGGTGTCGATACTATAAATTAACTTAATTACACATTTAGAGCACTAGTACGAATATTAATTATTTATACCTTTTAGTTATTATGGTCCGGGTGATAGAGACTACGTTTTACATGACTAAATCGATAGGACGGATGTAACATCCAAAAAAGCGGCGGTTTTCTATAAAGCAGTCACAGTCTTTCAATACTTACTGCTTGCTTACATTCTTGCACAACCCCCGTCACAAACAGAGGGGTGTTGTAACTTTGTCGTGTGAATCTTTGGCATCCTAGTTACCAAATGGATGAAAGACTGTATCAATACTGGATGCATCTTTTCATAATATGCCTATACTTAACATAATTATTGAGCTGATGCCCGCGACTTCGTCCGCGTGTATTGAGGTTTTTTGGTTCCCGCGGGAACTCTTTAATTTTCCGAGTTAAAAAGTAGCCTATTGTTATATAAGGATAAAATCTATCTCTGTGCCAAATTTCATCCAGATTAGTTCAGCCGTTCTGGCGTGATTGTGTAGCAAACATCCATCCATCCATCCAAACTTTCGCATTTATAATATTAGTATAGATATTATTTTTGAAATTAATTAAGTTTAGATTAAGTTTCTTTCATTCCCGCGTGAACTCCTCAATTTCCTTGGATAAAAAGCAGCCTATGTCCTTCCCCGGCATACAACCCATCTCTGTACCAAATTTCGTTTTAAAAGGTGGGCCGTTATAGCGTAGCAGACATACAGACAGACAGGCATACTTTCGCATTTATAATATACGTATGGATTAGCTTTTAACAAAATTAAAACCCGCAACATCGTCCGCGTGGATATTAATAAGTGGCTGAATACTGGATCCAGTATTCTTGCCACCATTCGACGCGGGCATTTTTTTAGCTACTTCTAGTAAGCTCTTGACAGCGATTTCACCTGATGGTAAGTGATGATGCAGTCTAAGATGGTAGCGGGCTAACCTGTTAGGGGCATGGTAGTTATATTAAACCCATTCCCCTATTCGGTTTCTACATGGCATCGTACCGGAACGCTTAATCGCTTGGCAGGCCGTCTTTGCCGGTAGCGTGGTAACTATAGCCACGGCCGTAGCCTCTCACCAGGAGATGATTTGTATTGTAGATGATTAGGTAAGGTAAGCTTTTGCGAGATGAAAAGTATGCTCTCTCTTGAATTGTGTTATATTCCGGTAACATCGTCTCAGGCGTTGAGCCGTGCAAAGGCAATAGACAGACAGAGTAATATTAGTTGAGGTTAGTACGTATAGAAACTACGTTGTAAAGATGGCTGAGGTCTACAGCTATTGAATTAGGTAGTTTTCATCGGTTGGCAGCATTGCTGAAAACGTGTTACCAATGTGAAAACTTATTAGAGAGTTTAAACGTACCTACGTGCAAATGGGTATCAGAATGTCTATATCTTTTCGTATTAAAATATTATTTTGGTCTAACAATATCTTGAGAAATGGTGTTAGAACTCTGTAGGTATACGGTAATAATAATTGAGGATCTTAATTGAGCAATGGGGAGCGCTGTGTCTTACAGTGAGAGGCCAAGATCATATAGAAAGGAAGAAAGAAAAATCTTCATTTGAGGCTCTTAAGCACAGAAATAAACTTATACCTGCAACAAACAGGTAAGTCACTCAGCTTGTGTATGGACTCCGTTCCTCTCAGACACTAAACCACTGTAATGGCGCACATCTGAGGTACCAGGTGCCCCAACGCTGATTTTCAGTTGCCGCCTTTTTGCGAACGTCACTGGCATAGAAGTATTTAATGTTCTGTATTTATAAGTATCGTGGCTTTTTTAATAAGGCCTAAACTATATAATTTTCCTGATTCCGTTGGGGCAGGAGTGGCAATCGAATCTCTACCGAACTATTTTTTTAAATTCTGCTACTTGAAGTCACACTTCATATCAGATTCAATATGTGACTACGTTACAGCCGTGGGGGTACCTACTCTTGTCATATCATAACATCCGTCATCTTGTGTTACCGCTGTGAGAGGCTAAACTTAACTGCCAATTGCTTAACTTAATTTTAAGGCTAACCCAACCGTTTTTGTTACCATGTGACCTACTCAAGGAACCATCTGAGGAATCCGTTGATCCTCCCAAAAGAGTACTTGGTAAATACTAATAAAGTAATTAAGCACTCAAGTTTGTTCGTTAAGGATTTGGACTTTGTGACGGGTGGTACGTGCTTAAACGTAGCAATTACGAGTTCTTGCGACGTACCCTTTTACGCCTCGTAATCGGTGCCTATTTGGCACTGGCTCTAATGTGAGGCGTGCGAGGCTAATTAAATCCTTAAGGTGGAAACTTACCAACAACACAGTCTCTAGTCGATTTCGAAGAATTTTTATTTATTTTTATTCTATTTGTAAAAAATATGTCTAGGGCTGCTGGAAGAAATCTCTTCTAGAGATAGGTTGTCCTTGTACATGTCCTTTAAATTTTTATGTTTAGTTTTTAAGTTTGGTACTAAATATATAAATATGTCTTACTAGCTGATGCCCGCGACTTCTTCCACATGGATTAAGTTTTTTTGATTTTTACTTTTTAATTTTCCGGACTTAAATAGTGCCTATGTGTTATTCCAGACTACAGTCTATCACTGTGCCAAATTTCATCTAGACATCAAAAAAACATCCATCCAAACAACCATCCATCCAAACTGAAGCTTGATTGAGTAAAAAACATCCATCCAAACTAAAGCTTATCATCCCTCGAATATAAATTTCTTCGAAATTTCCTTGAAAGTAAGATGAAATACTAGTACCTAACTCGATTCGATCGCGTTAAAGTGAACAACGATTTGTATGGAAATCTCCAACTAGGCTCGCTGATGTCTGGGGACATACTACCAAAGCTTAAGGCCGTATTATTTTAATATTGTTGACGTTTGTGTTTAAGAATTATAATCCTTATATTGTAGGGCCGTCAAGGAGCAAAGCAAGTGATATAAAGCTCTCATTTCAAAATAACACTGCGTGAAGCGATGGTAGTATTCCCCTGCTCTGTAACAAATTGTTACCATAATTTTTTCTTGACAGTTAATCAACTTTTAATCTGCAATCTTAGGGCGAAAACAGATAACAGTTTGAGACCTTTGATACTGTTTCAAAAAGCTTGCTAGTATTTCCATAACAAGGGGCCATACTGCAAACGCTTAAAGCACTACTTAAACAATATTACTTTAAATGGTAGTTGGTACCTTGAGGTTCCTAAAATAAGGATAATAATTGTAAAACATGAAAGTCATCAATAACGAAGTAATATTATGGATATAAGTGTTGGTAACATTGCCCCTGCACAACGAAAGCTAGAAATCACTAATTCCCAAATTGCCGCAGCCAGCATCGAATTCATGGACCTGCCACTTTTTAAACCACAACTCCAGGGAGTTTGATAAAGGCAAAGTCAAAGTCAAAGTCAAAATATTATGCTCAACTTTTTATTAAATAGGTACTAAATATATACATGAAAAATTAAAATCTAAATTAAATCTAAAGTAAAAAAAAAAAAAAAAAAAGGAAACTAAAAACTAAACATTAAAAATATCATCTATTCCACTGCAATAAGGCAATGTGCCCAGAATGCTGGCTGCGTTACCTCGCTGAATAGCCATACTTATATGTTGTATTTGGCAGAAGCTAGAATTGCTTTCAATGTGGCATGTCCTAGTAAGGAACCAGTATCTTTGTTCTCTCAAAGACAATGGGACGACGCACTGTGTTCGGATGTTTTGCAGGAGCTTTTAAATTCTTCAACTACTGCAAGCGACCGTGCTCGCCTTCTTGCGGTGTCTACGAGGGAATCAAGTTACTGGCTTCAAGCTCTCCCCTCTAAGCATTTAGGCACTCTGTTGGACCACCTCACTCTGACGATTGCGGTTGGTCTTAGACTTGGCGCCAAGATACAACAGCCACATCTATGCCACTGTGGTGGGACAGTGGACGCGTATGGTCATCACGGGCTTTCTTGCATTAAAAGTGCCGGTCGTCTATCGCGTCATGCTTCCCTGAACGACATCATCCGTAGGTCTCTTGCCACCGCTAAAGTGCCTGCAGTATTAGAGCCAAATGGCTTGGCACGCAGTGATGGTAAGAGACCTGACGGGATGACTCTGGTTCCGTGGAAGCTAGGAAGGTCGCTTGTTTGGGATGCCACATGCGTGGATACGCTGGCGTTGTCCCACTTACAGGCGACCTCCATGGCGGCGGGGGCGGCGGCCTCTAATGCAGAAAGAGCCAAGAGGCGCAAATATGAAATTATAGAAAATAATTTTATTTTTGTGCCTTTTGGTGTTGAAACCATGGGGTCGTGGGGCGAAGATGCTAGATCCTTTTTTAAGGATCTATCTTCTCGTCTCACGGAGTCCACAGGTGACCGGAGGGCTGGCAGTTATCTCGGCCAACATATAAATATTATGCTTACTCAAAATTGGTAAGTACCTACACAGGACACTTTATAAACGTCAAGTATACAAAGTATAAGACGAGAAGGTATTAATGGATCTTAACACTAAGGCTACGAGGGTTCCAAACGCGCCCTGGTATGAGGAGAGCCCACAACAAACTCAGCCGGGTAAACAAACGTTGATAATTTTCTAAAAATGATGCCTTTAATACCTTTTCTAAACAAGACCATTTTATTCTTCAAAAAGAAAGCAAAAATACTTTAAGACTTTCACTAACATTTTCATGAAAAGTATTAAGAACATTTTGTTCACTTTAGTTAAGTCACGGCCGATATCTTTCCTCATGAAATATTTAGGGACTCAAAGGACTTACAAAGTGTATTATACGAAGCCTAATAAGTTAGGGTAAAACCTACTAAAAGGAAAAGCGGTTTTCTGAAGGTATTGAAATAGGCTAAGTATGAATAAGTTTATGTGACGAAAACTGATGTGGTATAGTATAACTTCAATATTTGTAAGACTATTTCTGTGACTGTTCATTATAATCCATATCCATACTTCCACACTAATAGTTTAAACTAGATGATTCCCGCGACTTTCGTTTTTTCGATTCCCGCAGGAATAGCCTTCCCCGGAATATAACCTATCTTTTACCAAATTTCATCAAAGTCGGTTGAATAGGTGGGCCGTGAAAGCGTAGCAGACAGACAGACTGACCAGACTTACTTTCGCATTTATAATATTAGTATGGATGCGAAAGTGTCTGTCTGTCTATCTGTCTGTCTGTCTGATTTTTAACGGCTCATATCTTCAACCGATTTTGATGAAATTTGGTAAAGAGTTAGGTAACATCTCGAGAAAGGACATAGGCTTTTTTATCTCTGAAAGTTAAGGAGTTCTCCCGGGAATTAAAAGACTTAATCCACGCGGACCCAGTCCCAGACCCAAATATTAATGAAAGCCATGTACGCCATGGCAGTTTCGCATAATTTTTTTTATTGCACAATTTAATATAGTGTTAGCAACCAGTCGTTAACTCTATTTCCTCACTCCCATAATGTCCTCCCGACCAATTTTACCGGCCACGGCGACCTATATCCAGAGAGAGAGACGAAGTCGTGGCCATTAGCTTAGTCAGGAATATAACCAATCAATATCGAAAGATTTTTATGTAGTTTCATCTACCTACAAACAATGCACAAAGTTAACCCTTTCGTAGTCGAACAAAAAATGTCTAATCGAGACAACTTCTCATTCTTTCTTGAAACAACATTTTAGGTGCACTTTTATTCCCCTTGTTGGTACAAAAATGATACATTTATTCCCGTCCCTTTGTCAACAACAAAGCCCTTTGTTGTATTGTTGGTGGTGTTGAAATGGTTTGCTTTCAGGTTATTGCTTAGAGGTTTATTGAGCTCGCAACAATACGGGTGAATGAGGTGGATTGATTTTGTTCGTTGATTGATATTTGACTTATTAATTAACTAACTCATGCCCGCGACTTCGGGTTAGATTAAGGTTTTTTTTTGGATCCCGCGGCAACTCTTTAATTTTGCGGGATAAAAAGTAGCATATGAAAGAAGAATGAAAACACATTTACTTACTAGTTCTGTCACTCATTTCCTTACCTCAAGAGTATGCTACCTATGTGTTATTAAAGACTTCAATCTATTTCTGTGCCAAATTTTATCCAGATCCGTTCAGCCGTTCTGATACATCTATCCATCCAAACTTTCTCATCTAAATTATAAGTACAGCTGAATTCAGGTTTATAAAGAAACCTTTGGGAACTCATTGATTTTCTGGGATAAAAACTAGCTGTAGGGCGAATGTGTAAAACCTAAATCAATCATTGTTACAGTATCAACGTACCGGCAAAGCCGTGCCGCCAAGCGATTTAGCGTTCCGGTACGATGCCGTGTAGAAACCGAAGGGGTATGGGTTTAATATAAGTGCCATGACCCTAACAGGTTAGCCCGCTACCATCTTAGACTGCGTCATCACTTACCATCAGGTGAGATCGCAGTCAAGGGCTAGCTTGTAGTGGATTAAAAAAAAAATTGTTGTGATTGGCTGAATTTATGGTATTCTTACTGCGTCAATGGATTTTGTCCAATAGTGGAAGAGTGTTATCCAATCAGATTTGATTGCGATCGTTATACTGTAGCTGTCACTTTTAAGCCGGTCGCCCTGCCGGATGAAAATATCGGTCTCTACACTTACCAAATTTCGTAAAAACGGTTAATACAAAAAGCGATCCTTTCTACCGATATTGATGAATTTTGGTTAGGTTGCATCCTGGTGAAGGACATAAATTACTTTTTATCCCGGAAAATTAAACAGTTCCCACGGCAATAAATTAAACTTAAGACGCTGTGAGCTCACGAGATGAAAAACACAGGCGCGCGGGGGTGAAATCGAGCAAGCGCATGTCGCAAAAAATGCATGAAATAATTTGTAAAAAAATTTATATTTACTTTTCAATACAAATGAATCTAAAAATATATTTGATTTAGAAATACGAATTTTATCTTATATTTCTAGAGCTAATTATTGGTTTCAATAAGGAGAAAAATTGCTTTAAAAGGTAAATTAAGAGGTATGTTTAAAATAAATTTCAATGCAGAGATTTTTTTTAAATTGTGTTTTGAGATGCGTCAATGGCTGCTCAAAGGTCTTGAAAACAGCACATTATTTTTACAAGCATACATTATGTTACCGTTTGATGGATACACTGCTTTTAAAAAACCCCTTTTACGCTACACAGGGCCTTAATTAACGCAGACGAAGTCGCGAGCATTATCTAGTCTAGCAATAAGTTAACATCTTAGTGAGTACTTATCCACTAACGACTAAATTCTATGACATAACGGACTCAAATCTATAAGCTACAGACTATAACTCCTGTGATTACTTAGTTTCAGCTATCTACGGAGACGATTAGTGCTATCTAGTATCTAGCATAATAGGTTCGTGCTAGCTACTTCAACGTCATATGTAATATCTCCACTATTAGAAGTGTAAACCCACGCGATCGTTCCACGGAAAGCTACAAGCGCAATAGCCGATTATGCTGGTCAAATTGATCAAGTGATCAAATTAGAATATAAGGACTGATATATGCTAAAATATAGCTAATTAGAAATAAGAGTCTAAGTTAAATGAAGCATAATAACATTGATAACAAGTCACAAAAGTACAACCGATTTTAATTTGGAAAAGTATCGTTTGGAACGCTTGCTATGAATGCATACACGAAATTGAGCTCATTTTACTTTGACGCTAATGTCTTCGAATCAAGCAATTTTAAACTTAGAATAAGAGTACTGGTGATTGGGGACAACTTACCATCTCCCATTGTGGTCCACCAACTGTTATTGATGAGCTGAATCGTGGAAGAACTCCCGACACTTGCTTTTAACAGGTTCACAGGACGCTGCCTTGACTCTACAATTTTATAACTCTGTTACGTGTACTTTTTAGCAATACGTGTACTTTTTAGTAATTGTTCCCTTTTAGAAGCAGAAACTAAAATAGACATAGTAGTATAGACATTTTTTTATTTTGTAATGTTTGTATTATGGGTCTGAAATTAATGAATAAATAAAATAGACACTGATCCCTGCTTGCCTCGTAGTTACAATCGTGGTGAAAAGCTGTTCTATTCATATTTCGTATTCAATTTCAATTGATATAGAGACAGCAAAATGTAGGCGCAGTGTAGGGCAAACATTTCTAACTCATGATTGCTTTTCCTGGCGGGTTGATCAACCTCATTAGTACTTAATGATAAGGAGTAATAACTGCGTTTAGGTAGATAACGTTGGCAATATGAGGTTTACGAGCCGTTCTTAATTAGTTTCGTAGTCTAAGGTTATAATAATGTTGTTAGAATATTGTTATACGACGGTTACACAGCTAATGCGTTTGCGTTTAAACTGCCTCGTTGGTCTAGTGGTTAGCATGTTCAGCTGCGACTGAAGTAGTCCCGGATTCGAATCCCGCGTCAGGCCATACTTAAGTATTGGGTTTTTCTGAAAATAAATTCTCAGTAGTAACTTGGAGTTAGGAAGTTAGCGGTGTTTCACCCCCATACCTCAGAGAGCACGTAAAGCCTCGGTCTACACCTGATTTCTCTCCCGTCGTGTCGGATTTTTCATTCCACCAGGCAATTAGATTGAATGATTATACCCATGGGGTTTAATACAATTGCCATACTAGCTATAACATCTAACAGGTTAGCCCGCTACCACCTTAGACTGCATCATCACTTACCATCAGGTGAGATCGCAGTCAAGGGCGAACTTGTTAAAATAAAAATTAGCAAGAAATTAACAGCAAAAGCTTTCTATCTCACTGAACGCCCATTACTTTTTGCTGCACTCAGATTACTCCAAAGTTCTCCAGATACGAGTAATTAAGGCAACTTCTTCTAAGCGTCTTTATAAACTTTTTACTCCGCAAGCAATACAGTTAGTTCAGTTATCTAGCCTAGAATTTTTGATACAACCCACGGGAGTCTCATTGCAGCGAACAATTATATGGAAATGAGGCTCGTGGAACTTCTCCAGCACATTTCGACTCCACAGAAAAGTTTTAAAGTCAAATAGCCTTCTTACACATTGCTTGGGACTGGCATTCTCCTTTGGCTTTGTCTGCCCAGTCTTTATTATTAGTTTTCGCTGAGTTCGCCAGCGTTTGTTTCCTTCGTATATTTTTCTTGGTTTGCACTTTTTACGTAGGTGTTTTTATTGTTTAAATTAGCTTATTTTACTAAGTACTTACCGTTGGATTCAAGATTGTTTTAGTTCAACAGCTTACCTATTCTTTACAAACTTTCTCTTAGCCTTAAGTAGGCTTCCGAACAAACTACTCGTACAAAAGGCGTTTAATCTACGAAGTTTAGAAAGACCCTTTCGTACGCATTGCATTTAAACCTACAACCCAGAGATATACGTATATTTAAACTATTATAAGATTGTATATTATACAATCCTTTTATCTTATCACTCCTCAACCGCTACGCCTAATCCTTAGGCAAAAGCCAATATCTTTCCCTGGGGTGCAACCTATCTCTGAACCAAAATGATTCAAAATAGTTTGAACAGGTGGGCCGTTAAAACGTAGCAGACAGACAGACAAGCACACTCTCGCATTTATAGTCATACTAATATTTTATAAATGCGAAAGTATATTTATTGTTGTCCTTCAATCACGCTGCAACGGCAACGGATCGACGTGATTTAGCTTGGGATTTTTGACTCGGGCATAGTTGAGGACCTGGAGAGTGACATAGGCTACGTTTGAACCCGGAAAATTAAGTTCCCGCGGGCATAAAAGAAAACTTAAACCAAGCGGACAAAGTAACGGGAATCAATTTTACGGGAAGTTTTTAGAAATTCCCACGGACTTCCTAAAAACCCTTCTTTCCAAAAGGCAAAGACGCGGACGTAAGCAACTAGTTTCATATACCAGCAATCTTGCCATACTACTATCTGCAACTAACATAACTTTTAAGGTGTCGAGTAACAATATCTTGTCTGCAGAATTGCTCATTTTTTACTCTCACACACCCTAAACAAAATCATGAATTCGTATCACGACTCAAGAGCGGTATCTTACGAAATAAGGAAGCGTTTTCCTTTGTCAAGCAAAAACCTTAGATACACAGCCTTACTCAGGCGAAAATGTAACGAAGGCTGTTTATAACTCTATCTTTTCCGAGATCACTCGAAATCTCTACCTACCTGCACGAGTACTTGAGTTTTTCCACGATTTTTTCCACTTAATAAACGTCTGGGTGAGACGGGGAGAAATTCATATGTTAAGTTTGTGGACCGACGACGTTGGAATTTTAAAGGACCAGCCTTTTTTATTTATCGGTTGAATGAGATTGTGCTAGTTCGATGTAGTTACTGAGTTGAATGCAAATTATGGCAAAATTATATCCTATATTTCAAAATTAGGTATTTGACTACTAGTAAAACGTCAAAACGCGCGCTCAGTAAAAGATTTTGTATGAAATACTGGTTTGTGATATATTCAAAAGTCAACAGACTTTTAAAATGGTAACGTAATCAAACATAAAACTAACAGGAGACGTGGATGTTACTTACCTACCTAATCCTACCTACCAATTCTCTATTTAAACATCATTAAAAAAAATACATCAACAACATCCCAAGTGGGCCCAGCTCCATACAACCTTATACATAGAAGGAGCTAGACCTATCAGCCACTTCCTTCGATGCGCGCAATACCTAATTCAGGTTTGAAAATGCTCTTTCTTTCGGTTCTTCGGTGCACAAACGTAGAATAGTGACTTATAATTCCATTAAAGACACATTATATGCCAACTAGTCATATAAATAGCCTGATAACGACCTGTGTTTGGTCGTGCAGTGACCAGAAAAAGGTTCTATTATCAAGTAACAGGTTGTTAGGGGAACGCTTGTTTCCAATTTTCTTTTTTTTTTCCACTAACAATACGGTGTCGAATTTCTTTTTATCTTCTCACGACAAGCCTATGAACTGCCCAGCATTATATTTTCTTGTGTGATAAGGATTATAGTGTTTCGAGGAATTTTACTGATTTTTTAACTCAGTGCATTAAATGAATGAATGAAATAATCTTTATTGTACAAAATAAACACGCGAAATACATTTAAACAACAAAAATAAAAAGTATCGGTTCAATTATAGAATATAATAGAATAGAAGAATCTTGAAATGAAGAAAGCCATCTTGAGGAAACCTGCATGCACGAAATCCTTTCATAATATTCTAAAAGGTGTGTCTGCTTATCCCCAGTTGACCGGCGTGGTGGACTATGGCCATATCCTTTTTATTTTAAGAGGAGACTCATATTCTGTAGTGTATGATACGATACAGGGCGATTTTCAATAATATCTGGATAGACCGCGGCTACCATATAGTATACTGAAGAATTCTGGTGTACCTATTATAGTTACAGGGTCATACTGCCCACGCTTAAAGCCATACTGTTTCATTATTCTTGACTTTCGTGTTTTAGAATTATAATCCTTATTTTAGGAACGTCAAGGTACGTGACATCAAACTGTGATTTTGAGTAATATTGCTTAAGTATTGCTTTAAGCGTTGGTAGCCCCAGAGGTCACTCGTAATACAATACGCCTTTACAACATAACTAGGTACTTATAAATTGTGTCACGAAGTGTGTAGAATTTCTGTTTGTGTGTAATAAAGTGTTTTTACTTACTTACTTACATGCCCAATGCCGGCTACATATTATGGATAAGTAAATACAGACAACGGGACAGGGTATAGGTTTAGTATGTCTACTATACACCTACCAGGTTAGCCCACTACCATCTTAGACTGCACCATCTTCTATCACTTATACACTAGGTGAGATCACAGTCAAGGACTAACTGGTAGTAGTTAGTACAATTTTAAGTCTATTATTTTAAACTACAAGTTAAAATAAATGAAATGAAATGATTTATTTTACGTAGGACAACTTGTCTTTCATGATTCTACCAATCTGTAATCCAAGTCCAACTAATCAAAAATCATGTTGAAAAACTTCAATAAAATCCCTAGTAACATTCAATAATATATTTTACAAACTGAGTTGCCTGGTATAAATAATTGGTACAAAAAGCGTTTTGCGTGAACGAACATGATCAAAAATTGACACCCATTACATATAACACTTATGTGTACAAAGAGGTGGAGCCCTTTGTGTAGTTCGTTTCCCATTAGATTTTCGCCGTCAACACCGTACCCGGGACAAAATACTATTAACCCGGTTTGTGAGCGTATCCAGGGTAAGGGGGACACTTAGAATCGCTAATGGAGGCGCGCGGATGTATCGCTTTTAACGCAAACACCGACAATTTATTGCTGGGAAACATCGCGTGAAGTGACGTGTTAGGTTTTGAAAGCAGCGCTCAACACTAAGTTTCATAGGAAATACCTGGAAAATAACCTCCCAGGCGCAATAGTTAGCGACTTGGTCTTATAAGTTGGAGATTCCCGGCAAGTGCAATTTTGAAATTCATACTAAGTAAATCCATACTGTAATTATTATAAATGCGAAAGTGTATTTGTCTGTCTGCTACGCTTAAACGGCTCATCATTAATTAAGGGGGAATAGAAGTTGCGGGCATCATCTAGTCTAGTAATTTATAATTTGTCTCCAATATGATCTGGTGGTAACCGTGGCTAGTTTTAACTTACCACCCTGACTAGACGCGCTAATGTCGTGTAGAGAAACGAATTAGGGGTGTGGGTAAATAATGACTGACATACCCCTACCAGATGAATACTAATATAGTAAATGCGAAAGTATGTCTGTTTGTCTGTCTGCTACGCTTTGACGGCCCAAATTTTCAACCGATTTTCACAAAATTTGGTACAGAGATAGGATTCCCGGGGATCCGATATAGGCTTTTTATCCCTGAAAATCGAAGAGTTCTCGAGGGAATCAAAACCCTTAATCCACGCGGACGAAGTCGCGGGCATCTTCTTTCTATATAATATTGTAACATAGCATTTCAAAACAAAAATCGAGTGAAAAGTTACAAAAAATCCTAAAATCCCAGGAATTAATAAAGAAAGTCGCCATAGTACCAAATTATCTATACTACACACTTCGAATGAAATTTTACTAATATTATAAATGTGAAAGTTTAGATGGATGTATGGATGGATGTATAGATGTATGGATGGATGTATAGATGTGAGGATTTTTGTTAATCAATCACGCGCCAACGGCTGAACGGATCTGGCTGAAATTTGGCACAGAGATAGATTATTTTTTATCCCGGAAAATTCAAGAGTTCTCACGGGAACCAAAAATCCTCAAATCACGCAGACGAAGTCGCGGGCATTCGCTAGTTATTATAAATGTGAAATTGTTTGTTTGTTGGTTTGTGTTCAATTCAATCACGTCGCAACAGAGCAACGGATCGACGTGAGTTTTGGCATGGGTAATTAATTAGCTGACTTTTTATCCCAGAAATTTTAAGATTTCCCGCAGGTATTAAAATGATCTCAGTTCACGCAGACGAAGTGGCCGGCATCATATTATAGTATGTTTAAAATTTGTTGGTGGCTATATCTCATAGTCCTTTTTCACAAACTATTTCGACTAAATACAGCTTTGACTGTCAGTTTAATCTGGTTAATTTACAGCAGATACGACGTTGAGTGTTCTGTAAAAGGAAGGTGACATTAACGCCATTAATAGAAGCTGTCAGGCCTATAGCTTTTATGCAAACTTCGCGATACATTTGCTCCGGAAAAGGGTGTGCACTTATGGGTAGAGCTGTTTTACGCCTTTATAGCACTATTAGCCGTATAAAGGAACTTTATAACACTATTGTCTGTATAAAATGATATTATTTCACCGTAAAGAAAAGAGCAAAGCTTACTGCCCACTGTGTGAATGGTTATGCCATGGTCGTTACTTTAATGCAGGCTATACACGTTACGGCAAGTGCACGTCGTACGTAGGTACTTTATTAATTTAATGTGCTAAGCTAAGCATGCTATTTATTATATATAGGAGAATCGGTTCAATTTTTGATTTGATTTCGTAAATGTCTGAAAAGGGTTCTTTTCAGACATCTGATTTTACTTTATTTTGGTCTATGCCCGCAACTTCGTCAACGTGGTTTAAGTTTTTTTTAATTCCCGAGGAACTCCTTAATTTTCCGGGATTACAAGTAGCCTTACAAGTATGTCACTCTTCAGGTCTCAACTATACCCATGCCAAAATTCACGTCAATTCGCTGCTCCGTTGCGGCGTGATTGAAGGACAAACCAACGAACAAACACACTTTTATAATATTAGTATGATTCATTTATTTTTCGAAACAATTGGTTAAGCTGGTGGGACCTAAAACACCTACAGACAAACACAGTTTCGCTTCCATACTAAGAAAAATGCGAAAGTGTGTCTGTCAATCTGTCTGCTCCGCTATCACGGCTCATCTGTTCCATCGATTTTGATGAAATTTGGTACAGGGATAGGTGGTATCCCGAGGAAGTGATATTTCGGGATAATTGTTATCCCGGAATATCAAAGAGTTCCTGCGGGAATCAAAAAACTTCTACAAAAAATCCACGCGGATTTAGTGTATTAAATGATGCCCGCGAATTAAATTAAAATTCACTTTGTCTATGCATTTTCAAAGCTCATACATATAAAACCAAATTGTAAAAATCTTTACAAAATGAAAGACATGCCCATCTTGGCCTACCCGACTAGAAAGTCCTATTTCAGATAGTAGCATTGTCGAAATATAGTCGTAAGCACATGATCCATATAGGCTGCATAGAAAGGCATCTTTTATGCTAAAAGAAACTGGAGCAGCCTCCTGTGCTACTTAGTATGGCTAAAAATGCAAGAAAACACCCGTTTTCTTCTTGTTCGGGCACATTTTTCATAGCAATATTTCGATATTAAAATATGTTTCATTATTTTTTTTTATCCACTACAAGCTAGTCCTTGACTGCGATCTCACCTGATGGTAAGTGATGATGCAGTCTAAGATGGTAGCGGGCTGACCTGTTAGGGGCAAGGCAGTTATATTAAACCCACACCCGTTCGGTTTCTACACGGCATCGTACCGGAACGCTAAATCGCTTGGCGGCACGTCTTTGCCGGTGGGGTGGTAACTAGCCACGGCCGAAGCCTCCCACCCGGCCAGACCAGGGAAAGTTCAGAACTTATAAATTCCTAAATTGACCCTGCCGGGGATCGAACCCGGGACCTCCGCACGTTAAGGCAACCGCGCTACACACTGCGCCACGGAGGTCGTCGAATATTCCACTACTTGATGATGCCCGCGACTTCATCCGCGTGGATTGAGGTGTTTTTGGTTTCCGAGGGAGTTATTTGATTTTTGGAGATCAAAATATGTAGCTTATGTTAACTTAGGTTATAAGCTGATGATGAAGATCGAAATGGTATTGCATTAGCATGTTGAGTAGGAGTATAAATAAATCCATACTATAAATGCGAAAGTGTGTCTGTCCGTTTGTCTGTCTGTCTGCTTTGCTTTCACGGCCGATGTTCAACCGATTTTGATGAAATATGGTATAGGAATATGTTGTATCCCGGGGAAGGACATAAGCTACTGTTTACCGGAAAATTAAAGAGTTCCCGCGGGAGCCAAAAAAGTTTAATCCACACGGACCAAGCCGCGGGCACCAGCTAGTTACTTCATCCCTTACACAATGACAATTAAGATGCAATTATTTTAACTCTATCTGGCATGTCGAAGTCACGTGCAATCAAGTTGCCAGCTTTGTACGTCAAAGTAACATTATTAACAAGTTTGCCAGCGCAACTCTCCAACAACCATAACAATGTTAGCTTTATTATGTACTCGTATATTGTGTATGGACATTATTTGTGTTTCATCGTGTTTGATTACGATGTTATACATGGAAATTGCTATTTTCAATCAGTGACGTTAACCTCTAAACCTCCCTGGCACAGTGGTGAGCGCTGTGGTCTTATAATGAGAGGTCCGGGTTCGTTTCCCGGCAGGGTCAATTTGGTAATTTATAATTTCTAATTTATTTTCTGATGTGGTGTAGGGGGAGGCTTTGGCCGTGGCTAGTTACCGGCAAAGACGTGAGGCCAAGCGATTTAGCGTTAATAGGTTCCTGTAAGATGCCGTGTGGATTAGGTACCTAGACGTGGTGGTCGGAGACCTTATTCACATTTAATTTTTATTAAAATCGATTTCCTCAATTTGCCAAATGTGAAATGATTGTAAATACCATCCACGTTATTGCCAGTATTTTTATAATATACTAGGTAACTGCGGATCTTTTTTTGTCAATTTTATTATACTTGTTATATTTTTTTTATTCCTACTGATTACCTTGCTTGCCACATGTACGAAAAAGTCCAAAAATATTTCTCTTCTATGTTTATCCTCTATGCTACTTAAATTATTAACTGTTATTTCCTTATCTATTTTCATTTCTGCTTCGTATCTTTCTTTTCCAAAAACAGATCACACCAGCAAAATGAACAGTACAGACTCCTTAACTCCTGGCTCGCAGATGCACGATGGGTTTAATATTACTGCCATGTCCATAAAAGGTTAGCCCGCTACCATCTTAGACTGCATCATTACTTACCATCTGGTGAGATCGCAGTCAAGGGCTAACCTGTAGAGAGTGGATGAGAAAAACACTATCTGAACTGATTTAGTAAATTTTTGTGATGCTGTCACCCTGGTAGGGTCAATTGAACCCGAGACCTCCACAAGTTAAGAAAACAGCGCTCAACACTGCGTCAGGGAGGTCATGAAAAGTGTTGCGCAAGTCAGCCTAATTGAGGTAAAAATAAAATTCTGAAATCAAACTTTAGTATCTATTTTCGAGAGCCCTAAAAATATTTTAACTGGCGAGTTCCCGACCTAGTTTTGAAGAATTTCAAGCATCTACCGAGAGACCAAAATATTGAAGTGAGCTTAATTAAATTAATACAATTTGTGTATAAGTAATCTTGGCTGAAAAAGCTTGGCATATTTGAAAAACAAAAGTAGAGAATTGTGAGTAAGTTTTCAAGTTGAATTACTTGCCACTGAAGTAACCCGTCAGTGGAAATGTGAGTAGTTGATGTCCGCGACGGATTCCCGGGGGAACTCCTTAATTTTCGTAGACAAAAAGTATAAGTGAAGCCTATGCCCTTCCCCGGAATGTACCCTACCTGAATACCAAATTTCATCCACATCGATTGAAAAGATGGGTTAAAACTAGGGTTGTAACGGAACATCGCCTCCACCTCTGTAAGTGCGGAACTTTCGCAAGAAATCGTACCTCCGCTTCCGCTGTTTTTTTGCGGAGTTGTAACGGAGGTTTATTTACGTTGAGGCAAAGCCCTTTCACCTCCGCATCCGCCTCTGCTTCCGCTAAGAACGCCTCCGTTTCTCTCTCTCTCTACAGTCGTTCCTTCATTGCTGAAGATCGATGGTCCTGGGGATTTTGTAGCCTTGTGCGGATTAAATTTTTCCAACGGATTCTATCGGAGGCCAGTCTTGCAATGGTGTGAAATTTGCACTTGGAGTCCCTCAGCTGGTCTGACCATCTGGTTGGTGAGCGGCCTCTCGATCTTTTGCCCTCGGTGTTACCCGTCACTATAAGCTTTTCTAAGCTGTCGTTTCCACGTCGCATGATGTGACCGAAGTAAGAGAGCAGGCGTTGGTAACACATGGAGGAAAGTCGCGTTTTTACCCCTAGCTGTGACAGGATAGACGCGTTTGTGCCTCCGTTACAACCCTAGTTAAAACGTAGCAGATAGACAAACAGACAGACTTTCGCATTTGTAATTTCTGTCAATCATTTAGTCACAGTACTACTTTAGGTAGTAACGAAGCGTTACATAAGTATTTTTTATTTATACTTAGTTTATTTAATTATTTATAATTTAAAACTATGTTTTATTTACTGTTTACCTGGGTATCGATATTAATAAGCGCTGTACACCAATACCGGACATCATCGATTTCGTATCGTCTTGTGTAGCTTCCACGGTTTGCCCGCAGATGTGGGTGGGTAAAATAAGTACTACAGTAGTGTTATTATCTCGCTGCAGACTCGGAAAAAATAAACGTGTTTTTATTTCTATCACCCATTTAAAAAGATACCAATAAAACAACTATCGATATCACTCATCGACTGCAGTAATGCACAGGGGCCGTGCCATAGGGCCCGTGAGTGGGAAAGAGAGCGAAACACTCGAATAATTTATGGCCGAGTCTGCAGCGAGATAATAACACTACTATAACTCGATTCTATTCAAACTTTCGTAAAAACTAATAGGATAGACAAGGAAACCGTGGGAATTTTTTGGGGCCTTTTACCCTTAGATTTATTTCATTTAGTAATGAAATCAATCTATGGGTAAAAGTTTCGTGCGAGCAGGACACGACCTGTATTTTGATACTTTTTTTAATGTAGGTATACTAATATTATAAATGCGAAAGTTTGGATGTATAGATGTATGGATGGATGTTGGGCTACTTTTGATCCCGGCAAATTAAGGAGTTCCCGCGGGAACCAAAAAACCTTAATCCACGCGGACGTAGTCGCGGGCATCAACTAGTTAAGTAATAAATGTTCGCATTCATATACAAAAAAGGGTGCAATTATTTTGTTACACTGGATAGCATGATTTTTAACTATCAGTTATTTTATTTTTTAAACAGTCCTAGGTAACAATACATGCAATAGCCAATCATTTGTATTCAAACAAGGTAACAAGTTTTTGTGAGCTTAGTAAAATTCAGGTTCGAACGTTAATCAATTTGGCTGGTGTTAAACTGACGTGACTATTCTGTTGAAATGGCCAAGCCAATGTACCCGATTCTACCGAGACAATTGATCAAGTGATCAATTCGAAAACATTTTTAGAGTGTACGTTTCAAGAAATTAAATATTAGCTTTAATTGGCGAAAGAAAACACATTGAGGAAATGTTCACGCCCAAGACTTCTTCTTAAAAACATTATTAAGAACTCATAGGCGGCCAATTTGCACTTGGTCAGCCAAGGATAGGCAAAGTTGGCGCAATCTTAAAGAGTAGGCCTCTTTAAGATTGCGATTGTGCAACAGTGGTTGCATATTGGCTGATGATGATGATGTCATCGACCAATTAGCGCCTACTAAAAGTACAGAGCCCCATAATAACGTCTACATTGTACATCAAAACCTTTAAAGTAAGTTTTTGATAAAAAACTTACAGTAGCTTCTCTACTAGATTATAGGCAGGCGGGTTGACCTGACATATTGATACTTAAAGTGTGAAATGTATGTGATGGACAAACTCCCAACGGAGTGTCGACCAAATGGATTCCGCAGTGGATGGTTTTCCATTATTTACGTGACCCCTAATACAGACTTTGTGCATAAAACATTATTGATCCGTGTAGTGTTTGTGATTGGGAATTCATTCTGAGAACTGCGGTCGTCAAAATGGTATTGCTTAGTTTTGTTTCGTGGTAATATGGCTGTGTTCCACACCATAATATGTTTGAGGAAATATCGAAGGATGTGTTTGAAGCTCAGAGATAGAATCACGTTTGACGACTTTTCTGGTGCTGTGGTAAACACACCTACACTATCCTTAATAATGGAAAGTTGCAATCTATAGAATTTAGTACCTTGCTAAATTGCTAATGCAGAAGTAGGTACTTAGTGTTACAACAAATTAAAAAAAAAACTCATTTTCAGAGCGAAAACATGAAAAATGATTGCCGAAACAATTGCTTTACACTCTTCACTATTATTGATATGTATTTTTAAATCTCCTCAGGTTTCAGTCAGATTTTTTAACACAACTCTGCCTAATCTTTCTTATGTGTGATTAAGTTATGCGTGTTGTATATGTGTTGGTCAGTCAAGATTTATTAATTTATTTAATAACAATTTTTTGAGAATTGCTGATGCCCCCGACTTTGTCCGCATGGTTTAAGTGTTTTTGATTCCCGGGGGAACTCCTTATTTTTCCGGTATAAAAAGTAGCCTATGTCACTCTCCAGGTCCTCAACTATACCCATGTCAAAAATCACGTCAATCCGTTGCCCCGTTGCGGCGTGATTGAAGGACAAACCAACAAACCAATAAACAATTAACAAACACACTTTCGCATTTATAATTTTATTAAGTATGATAGTATGAAGTATGGGACACCTAATATGCAAAAAATGACTAGGGCTTTCAAAATTATTACCTTGTTAACAGTTATTAACGAGGTCTTTATAACAGTATATGTACATATAACAGTATTAAGTATTATTTTTTACTAAATAACTGTTAATTAATAGTTAATTATCTTCGCTACAAACCCTAAGCCTCTGTAGACGTTGTAATAAGAAAACGCCTGGGTCTTCATTACGCAAAATTCGAGGTAAACACTCCTGAGCCTTATAAAAGCGAGGGAAGCCTTCTGCTAAAGTGCTCCTAGACCCTTTTCTAATGACAGGATTGTAATAATGCTTGTACTTACTTAAATGTCCTTAAAAAAATAGTTAATTATCCTAACTTAATTACCAATGTCTAGATAGATAGATTATTTATTGCCAAACAAAACATACAACTAAAATATAAACAAAATACAGAAAACAACGGGTGCGCAAGGTAAGTATTACTAAGTGATCTCCTCCAGACAACAATCTTAAGGAACTTTAAAAAGAAGTGGGATAGTGTAACAATACTTATGGACTATCATGCAATATTAGTATAATATACTAGATGATTCCCGCGACTTTATCCGCGTGGATTAAGATTTTTTGAGTCCCGCGGGAACTTTTAAATTTTCTGGGGTAAATAGCCTATGTGCTTCGCCGGGATACAATCTACCCTCGTACCAAATTTCATCAAAATCGGTTGAGCAAATAGGCCGTGAAAGCGTAGCAAACAGACGTAGAGTGTATGCGCAGATTACAATATGTAAATACCTCAGCGGGACGGTTTCAGTTGACTGTACCTTCGCAAACCTATACACTCACGGCCAACTTCCGAGACGTCATACAGTTTGAATCGGACTGTAACTAGCCTCGGGCAAAGCCTTCAACCTTGGAAGCATTGGGAACACCGTACAAACTTTTGAGAACGTTATGAAGTACTCTTGGGTATGCATTTTAAGTATGCTCGAGACCGTTACATCAAGTGATATTTAATTGCTTAAAACAGGCATAGCTCAGTATAAAATTAGAATTGCCTAGAACCTACCAAAGAATCGAACTCCCGACCACCCGAACAGGAGGCTGACATGTAAACCACTAATCTAACGCATCCTCGTACCTACTTACATGTTATGAAGTTATAGGTACCACTCGTCAACCCCGCAGGGATTCCACCCCCTTTCACATTCGATTCGCGCGAGCGAACTTATTTCCGGAAAACATGCTTAAGTTTTTATAGGTAGTTGTGTATTTGGAAGTTTGATGTTATTGCAAACTAACCATTTGAGATTTAGATTCTCTATCTTACTAATATTATAAAAAAAGTTTGGATGTTTCTAAGTTTGTATGTTTGGATTTTTATTATTCCTTCACGTCACAACGATTAGATTTATTAAGCTAGGAATGGATATAGCTTATACCTACAACTAACACAGACTACATTTACCTAATTCCAGAAAATTAAAGAGTTCCCGCGTGTACAAAAACCTGGAAGAAGTTGCGGGAATCGTCTGATTAATAATAATAATTGTATCCTTCAAGGGATACATCATACAACCTATCACTATTATAAATTATTATAATAAGTAATAATAAATTGCTTATTGCTCCAAAGAAACAAGTTACGATTAATCAAAATACAAAATTAAATCAAAATCGGTTGATAAGATGGGCCATGAAAGCGTAGCAGACAAACAGACAGACGGACAGATAGACACACTTTCGCATTTATAATATTTGCATGGATAGTATGAATTATGATTTTCTTCAACGAAATAAGTAGAATGAATACACTAAAATTCTACATCAATGGTTTACTTACTCAATTATTTTGGCGTTCGTATCGAGCACTTGAAAAGCACAATGCCAGATGTTCTCTTTCCACTCTAAACCTAAACCATGTTATACAGATTTCCTTTGAGATAAATAGGGCTTCTTAATTCAAAGGTTCTTTAGGGCTCCATTCAAGTCTTAATTAATAAAGTAACATCGAATGAACGGGATTATAATATTATAAAGTACAAATGCAAATATTAGTTTGTTACGCTTTTACGGGCTCTTTACTATCGATTTTGATGAAATTCTACTTTTTAAAGCAGAAAGAAAGTAGAAAGTAAAAAAAAACCTTAAATAATTCGGACGTAGGGGCGGACATCAGCTTGTATAGATTACAGAGCATTTTGAAGACCCATGTGTTTTAGGCGTGTTGCCTTAACGTGGGACTTGGCAGGTCCCCAGTTCGAATTTATAATTTCTGTATTGTCTCTGGTCTGGCCTGGTGGGAGGCTTCGGCCGTGGCTAGTTACCACTCTAACGTTTAACTTTAGCGTTTCAGTACAATGCCACGTAGAAACCGATTGGGTTTAATATACTCAACCATACCCCTAATAGGTTAGCCCGCTACCACCTGCATCATGACTTACCATCAGGTGAGATTGCACTCTGCAAGGGCTAACTTGTAGTGACATAAAAAAAGTGTGTTTGTGTGCAATTCACACACGGCAGAAGTGAAACTTCAGGAAAGTAGCCTACGAGAGAATGAGATAAATATAACTTGCATTCTATCCATTCTCTCGCAGGCTAAATCCAATTTATGAATATGTTTGTCTCTTTTTGGAGTCGCTTTTTCGTTACATTGTTTCGTTTCGTTGAATTTTCAAATCACGGTGATTCTAAAGAAGTTTCACTTCAAAAGGAAAGCGAAAAAGGTTTCACTTGGCCTCGTGGACTTGTACCTTTATTCAAGACTCTCTTTTAAGCACCCTTTCGGCTTCGTGCTTTACAAAAACTTTACTTTGTACATGTCCTTTAAATTTTTATGTTTAGTTTTTAAGTTTGGTACTAAATATATAAATAAAATAAATAAAAACAGTGTAGGGGATGGAATTAGAAAGGACTGCGAGGGGACGGTGTGATTTGATTTCTCACTTATTTAGTTAATTTTCGAACTTTACCGGGTGTCTGAAGTAAAAACTAATATTTACTTATTTACTGAATAATCGCTGACATGACATACTGTAGTTAAAGCTTTTATTATGATATAGCCACATATTACTATAGTAAATAGAGCTTGCTGTTTTTCCTAAACTTAAACAAAGCAACGGCAACAACTATAAACGATTCATGTTCATTAATTGTTGGTAGGTAGGTACTTAGTCTTATTTGTTTTGAGGTGAAATAATAATTGCGAAAGCTTGTATTTTACTTTTCACATACCTAACCCTTAATCTGATTTCAGTGTTCTGATTCTGTCCAATAATAATTACTCTTAACACGATAATATGAACTTTTACGTAATTAACTTACCTACCTACCTACGGGTTAAGACTTAAAATTAAAAAAACAAATGTCACACATGACGTCGCGTTTATATATATTTATATCTACACGAATATAGGGACACACATCAACTCACCATTACGAAACGGGGTTCTCTTCCAAAAGACTGGCACACACAAAACACGAATACTCCATTGCACTGCACACACTTGAACACAGTCACATCACTCACTGTATTCGATTTGTTTGATGTATTCGAAATTCGAATGTTACCGTCGGGATGACCCGGGCGCGGTCGGAATACAACACGTCAGTCCACCCCGCTGGTGCCGTTTGAGGGATGGCCCCTTCTGCGCATGTCTTGCCGCGCAACCTCGCACTTTAGAACAATTAAAATCAGTGGACGGAGCATTAAATAATATTCAACGAACAAGGCGATCTGTGAATTAATCCATACTAATAATTTAAATGCGAACGCTCAGAATACAGAACAACAGTTTTTTCTGTATTCTGAGTGCGAAAGTGCGTTTGTCTGTCTGTCTGGTACGCTTTAACGGACCATCTTTTCAACCGATTTTGATGAATAATTTTGGTATGGAGGTAGATTAGATCATATTATAACATTGCATTAGTTTTGGTATACCGGGGAAGGATATAGGATTCATTAATTTATCCCAGAACATTAAGGAGTTCCCGAATCAAAAACCTTAATCCACGTGAATGAAGTCGCGGGCATCATCTAGTTACTTAATTATAAATTTTATAAGAATAGATACAGGTGCTTACGTAGTACAATATTATAAGGCCTATAGGTGTCTTCTTCACTTCTTTAGTCTGATAAAACAGGAGGTGCTGAAACAACACCATTTACTTACGCATCACGTGCTAACTTTTAAGTACAAACTGAAAATTAAGTTCCTTTCAGTATTGACGGTTTATATAATTTTGTTGGGTCTTTAGAAGCTATAAGGAATTTGGTCCTTAGAAGCCGTACACAATTTAAATATCGTTTAAAGACATCAGGTGCCCTTTTATAGTAAATTTACGGCTACAGAGTAATCACCTTTGCAATCACCTTTGATTAGCAAACACTATGTTGTTATTGACATATTTGACATTTCGCAGAATGTATCGGCACATATACATACAGTTCGTGCGAGATTTGAATGCAGACTCTGCATTGAACTCGCGCGCGAACTATAGGTATTCTTTGTACAAACTAAAAAAAAACTTGACTCTATTTTTATTACAAAGTTTTGTAATAAAAATAGAGTCAAGTTTTGTCAACTTATAGACCGTCACCGTTTAATCGACGTGTCCACTATTGCCTTACTATTGCACATAATAATATACTGTAGCTAAAAAATATTTTATTCATAATATTACCTAGGTATATACCTATAATTACAGATATTATAATTTATTTATTTTTATAAAGTTTTGCATGCCTTTTTAAAAAAACATTGTCTGCGTTTATCTTATTTTAAAATAACATTTCTGCTAACAAATGAATCGATTTGTGATACGGATACTATTTTACATGAAATAAATATCTAAGGCTCCGTCTACAGAATTCATTGGTCTCTGACTTCGGCGAGATGCACGAGCGTGGCCGATGATCGCCGAACGGTGACGAACGGCAGGGCTCGTTAACGGTTCGACCGAACGTCGTGTGATAATAAATCGGCGCTAATTCTGTTATTGTTAACAGTTATTATAAGATCATTCTTGAGACGAATGCTTCATCCGATTCATTAACGCCGTGAATTATTGGGGATTATTCGTCAAAATATGTATTAGGTAAATGCTAAATGCCCATGATTTTATCCGCTTCTAAAATAAAAGCTCTTTTTAAATCCCGTGTTTGATTTCGGAGTCAAAAATACTCTGCTCCCATCAAAGCTGGTTAAATGTGTGGGCAGTGAAAATATAGCAAACTGACAGACAACTGTCGCTCATCACACGCAGATACACTTTACTGGGGCCATTCTGCCAACGCTTAAAGCAATACTTATGTAATATTACTCTAAATGACAGTTTGCCTTGACGTTCTTAAAATAAGGATCATAATTCTGAAACACGACAGTCTACAATAATGAAACGCTATGGCTTTGAGCGCTGGCAGTATGGCCCCTGCTTCATTTCACAGGTAAGGTAAATTACCAAATGTGGGAGGTTCCGGGTTCGAAACCTGAAAGGGTCAATTTGGTTATTTCTAATTTCTAAATTTTCTCTAGTCTGGTTTGGTTCGGCCTTGGCTATAGTTACCACCTTACCGGGAAATACGAACCGCCAAGCGATTTAGCGTTCCGGTACTATGCCATGTAGAAACCAATAGGGGTATGGGTGTAACCAATATAATTTAACCTGCCGTACCCCTCAGTGCATCTCGCCCCCCTCAGTGCTTAAAGTGGGCCTACCTTCATACAAATTTATACAAATAATATTGGCCGATACGTGCCACGCCGCGCCGTGCATCTGTAGTATGGCCAGTAGTACAAACTCAGACAGATTTTTACGAAAAGAAATATATACCTATGACCGGCACAGTTTTTAGCAACTACGGAACCCCTATCCGTGTTCTGGCACGCACTTGATCAGTTTTTAGAAGTTTATAAATAAATCTCCATCTCGGTTGCTGGTACACAGTCGTAAACCAGAAAGAAGTACTGAAATCGGGCAAAATAAAAACTTTCTCTATTCATACGCGAAGGTTAACATGCAAACGCTGTATTTTTTCTCACAAGGGGTCTTGCGTCTCAATAAATAAGTTCTCGACCTTTGATCTACACTATAAGCATTCTATAGCGGAAAGCCGTTGATTATACGCAAACGTTTCGGATATGTTCGGCCAAGTTCGGCCATAATCGTGTCACTACAAACGAAGCCCAATTTTTACGACCACGGTTTCGTACCCCTGCAATAATATGCTCACACAAAACTTAACCTTATATACTTAAGGTTAAGGTTGAAATTTGAATGGATAGGAGTGTTGGAGTTTCTAGTTGTGTGTTTGCAAAGAATCGGCTCGTGATAGCCTTTTCGGCATTTTTTCCGGCCATCTTTCTTTGAGCAAAGAAATAAACATGTGTGTACATTTACTATTTACTCCGATATTATTTGGTTGCCGCTTTTGAAGATTGGGAAAACATAAATTATTATCTAATCTATATTATCATTATTATTTAATGGATCTACACAGCATCTTATTGAAACGCTAAATAGCTTGGTGGTAAGTGTATGCAGATAGAGGAATATGAAATGGCACTGCCGGGTATTGAACCCGGGACCTTCCACTTGTCCATATCGCTCACCACTGCGCCTGCAGGTGATGAATCTTGAAACCTGAGTATTTTCTTCAGAAATCTGAAGAAGTCATCTCATTCAAAGAAATGTCATCACTACATTGAGTGTCGCTCCGCAAAGTATGAGAAGGGTTTGCCCATAGTCCACCACGCTGGCCAAGTGTGGATTGACTTAATCCACACACCTTTGAGAACGTCGTTATGAAAAACAGGGCTTCAGGGCTCAGGCATGTAGGTTTATCCACAATGATAACATTTTTTTATACTCGGGCCTTACATAATTCTAATGATAGATTCTATAATCATGATAATAATTATTATGATTGCTATTTGGTATTATAGTGGTAGATAGATTGTATAGGTAATTTATTATGTACTCATGAATTGCATTTTGATTGATAATTTGCATACAATTTATGATTGTGGCTCGATACTATGACTCTATTTTAGGAACTTATTAAGTAACTAAATACTTTTTATACAAATAGGCTACTATGGCCTGTGTCCTTCCCCGGGATACAATTTACCCTGTACCAAATTTCATCAAAATCGGTTGAGCAGATGGGCCATGAAAGAGTAGCAGACAGACAGACAGACAACCTTTCGCATTTATAATATTAGTACGGATTAGCTGATGCCCGCGACATCGTCCGCTTGGATAGAGGTTTTTCAGTTTCCGCGGGAACTCTTTAATTTTCCGGGATAAAAAGCAAATGTGTTATTCCAGACTATAATCCATCTCTGTGATCAACAACTGTTTCAACCAGATTCGTTCAGCCGTTCTGGCGTGATTGAGTAACGAACATCCATCCATCCATCCAGAATTTCACATTTATAATATTAGTATAGATAAGCTACAATCAGCAAATAAATGATTATGATTATGATTAAGAATAGAAAGTCGGGTGCTAGTATCATTACCTGAGTGTAAAATTAATTTTCTTTTAATTTAACCCGCTGTCGGGCAAAAGTTTGCGAGGATGAAAAACTTCTTAGTCCGTTAGACAAAGATAATTAATTATTAGCTCAGAGACAAGGCATTTATTTTGAGAAGTAGGCTTAGATAATTACTGTTTTAAGTATAGAAATAAATTTTGTTGAACCCACACTATAATTACCTATAAATAATGCAAAAGTGGTTTTATTAGCTGGTTTTTATCTATAAATTGTAATTACGAGCGATCTTCTAATAAGCAAACACAGCAGCTCCCCTAGCCAAGTTAAATACATTTCGTGTCTTTTCTCTTTCTTCTATAAATATTCGATAACGCTTTACCGGAGAAAATAAAAGTAAATAGTTTATATACGAGTACTTAGGTTTAATCACAGACATAATCGCTTAGAAAGAGAATAGACACGAAACGTATGTAACTTGGCTATAGGGGGCCGGATTTTGAAGTGAAACTTCTTTAGAATCGTTGTGATTTGAAAATTCGATGAAACTGACGTTGTCGCCACAAAAATCCTATGTCTATGGTCGCCACAGTACAAGTGGCGCCACCGGAAAAGCGGCGGAATTATAACAAGCGTTCCATTTTTTTATATTGTTCTGTTTGATTGTTTAAATGTAGCAGTCGAAAATCTGATTTGTTAGTTGTTTTCATGTTTTATTTTAATCCACCTCTGGTTTATAAACCGAAAACGAAACGAAAAAGCCACACCAAGAATAGACAAACATGAAATTCATAACAGGATTTAGCCTGCGAGAGAATGACATAGAATACAAGTTAGATACATTTAACTAATTATCTCGTAGGCTACTTTTCTCCAGTTTCAATTCTGCCGTGTGTTAATTGCACACACACTTTTTTTAATCTACTACATGTCAACCTCTGACTACGACAACGCCTGGATGGAAGCTGGTGATGCAGTTTAAGATAGTAGCAGGCTAACCTGGCTATAACCTAGCCTGAAAATCAGCGCTGCAGTAACCCTACTCATTGTACTCCAGCATCATTCTGCAGCATTTGTTTTTTTTTTAATTTATTTGTTGTCAATTATATTTTGTTGGATTTAATCGTAAGTATGTAAAAATTTATTTCAAAATTTGTGTTATTGTAAGTTTAGTTAGTAATTTTTATTTATAACTAGCTGATGCCATCGACTTCGTCGGCGCGTCGTAACTAACTATTTTTTCCATATTTTCTCACCGTTTAAACCTTACGGACTTCGACAAACATTTCAAAACCAAAATCAGCTAAATCGGCCCAGCCGTTTTCAAGTTTTAGCGAGACAAACGAACAGCAATTGATTTTTAAATATATATTTCGCATTTTTGTGTAAGTTTTTCTGTATGATCAGTGAGAATCTAAATAAACACTTATTTATATTAATATCATTTTATTTTTTCTTTTGTCTCATCCCCCTGCTAAATCATAAAATCCCATAAACATCAAATAAACTTGAGGGCCGCTAAGGCTCCCACAGGGCAGGTCGCGCGTCCCATCCTGGTGAAATATGGGCTTTTTCTATGGCCGTTTACAAAAACATGGGTATTTTGTACACGGAGACGTAACTAGGTCACAGAGGTTTAGTAACGGGTATCTTAGAATACAATAAAAACAAGAAACATTTGACGATCTTCCTTGCGCAGCGGTGGGTAGGTGTGATTGTCCTGGATTCGATCCCCGGCAGGGTCAACTTAGGCATTTATAATTTCTGCATTTTCTCTGGTCTGGTCTGATTGGAGGTCTGTGGTTAGTAACCGCCCCATCGGCAAATACATACCGCCAAGCGAATAAGCGAAAAACTGAGTTTTAATATCGTTGCAATATTTATATGTTGGAGTGGCCTACAACTTTAAGCCGTACGTCTATATTTGTTTAAGACAGCTCTTGCTCTTAGCTCAAAAAACCTAAACAAAATTTGCCGATACGTGCCGCACCGCTCCATGCAACATACTAAAGAAATAAAAAAAATTTTAAACCACGCGGACGAAGTCGCGGGCATCAGCTAGTCTCAAGTAGGGCTAGACTTTTATAGTACTTCAAGAGCCTATCCTATATTTGCCGCATACGTAGAGGATTCAAGAATCTTAAGTACTGGAGCCTTTACATACAAAGACTGTAAAACTCCCTTTATTTGCCTCGCTAATGTTAGGCAGTATCCATTAAATGCACCACCTTAATTGTTATACTTACACAATCATAATTTCTTCGAATTAAACACCTCTGAGACGGTCCCTGAACACAAAAGGCGATTAATTGCTTGAGACCTCCAGAGAGCGCTCGAGTACTAAATACTGGACGCGCTGGGTGGAATTATTGTAATTCAGATTTAAAGCTCGCAGGCGGGCTATGTTTATTGCTGTAAATATTGCTGACAACATCTTGGTTAATATTAGCAGAGTAAGTTGTATATGGGCGGAACATGGAATGAGAAAGAGATGAGAGAGGCGTGTATTGTATTTCCTGCCCATTAATCACACTAATAGTATAAAGGCGAAAGTTTGTACTATGTGTGTATGTTTGTGACGTTTTCACGCAAAATCTACGGGATAAATTTGGCTGAAATTTGGAATGGAAATAGATTATACCCTGGATTAATAGAACTTTTTATCCCGGAAATTAAAGCGTTCCCGCAGGAACCACAAAACCTCCATTCACGCAGACGAAGTCGCGGGCAACGTCTAGTTTACAATATGGCGTATGGTTGCTGTCCCTTAAAGAGCTATTTTAAATGGAGTCTAGCTGGATATAGTAGTTTGTGATATAAGGGCGGTAAATAGGTTTTTACATACGAGTTGACTAATGTCAGCCCGATGACGCCAGTCGAGGGCTGACCATCGTCAAGAGTATGTAGAAACCTTAACGCCCGTGTATCACACGATATTTTTCAATACATTTGTGAGAAACCTTGAAAATAAAAGTCGAGTAGGAAGGTACTAGGTACTCACTAGAAAATGGCTTTTTACGCCCATACTTAGTCGAGATTTTTGGCGGCTATAACAAGCGCGATTTTTTTCTCACAGCTAAAATACCTAATTGTTGATTTAATTTTATGATCCCACATTACAACCACTTAAATTATTTAATAATTTATAAGAAATACTCAATGAAACTTTTAAAAATAGCGCGCACAAATTAAAGATTTGTATGAATTGTATCTACGGCGCGTAATTGTAATTGCTTTTTTTTTAAATTGGCTTCATAGCTCTAGGTTCTAGTTCTTAACTCAGTAACAGCCTGAACTATTCAGTCTTTACTTTTTTGATTTATAAAACCTAAAACAATTTTATTTAATCATATTAAATACAATTTTTTATTTTATGAATTAATTTCATCAATTCACATCTAAATGTCATTATTTTTTAGGTTTTCTACATAACTAAAAAGTCAATTATGATTGTTCTTACAATTCTTGCAAGAAATTTTTTTATTTGGAAGTAACGTGGACTTACAAAAATTAAAAAAAAACTACATGAGGGCGGTAAATATTTACTGCACGAGGGCAGTAAATTTAACTTACAAGCCCTGTTTACTGCCTCTGTAAGTGCATTTTTCGAGCAAGTGTATTGAAAAAATAATTAAAAGATACACATCGAATAAAATAATAAACTACTCGTATAATGTAGCAAAGCTGATTTCTGTATTTCTGTAGAGGAACACTTTTTGAGTGATAAAATCATAGAATCACGGACTAATTTTTGTGAAGCTTTAAGCTTGCTGATTTCCATACTAATATTACAAATGTGAAAGTGTGTCTGTCCATCTGCCTGTCTGTCTGTCTGCTACGCTTTCACGGACCATCTTTTTAACTGATTTGGATTAAATACGGTATAGTGGTAGGTTACATTCCGGGGAAGGACATAGGCTACTTTTTATCCCGGAAAATTTAAAAACCTCAACCCACGCGGATGAAATCGCGGGCATCATCTAGTTATTAATAAAAGCGGGTAAACCTTCGACAGTTGCAAATGTTCCACTACAAATAATTCCTAACAATCTAGTCCGTTTAGGTTAAAATGAACGGCCGAGGGAGCAAGGCGTTTAAAGAATTAATCCTTCCAACTGAAACTTACTGCGATATTTTGTGCACAGTGCTCTTGAGGATTTAAATCCAAGAGCTTTATTATTCACATTCTTTATCCATCTAGAACTCTAGAATTTTTAAATAGGGCATTTTCATTAATTTATTTTCAAGGGATAATATCCAGGGGGAATCCCTAGATCCTCAACTATACCCATGCAAAAATCATGTCCATACGGAGCTCCTTTGAGGCATTATTGAAGGACAAACCAACAAACAAACACACAACCATCCCAACAGATATTATAAATGCGAAATTCTCTCTGTCTATCTGTCTGCTATACGTTTTCTTGCACCAGCTGTTATCTTGAACGAATTTTAGTATAGTTTATCATAGTACTAGATGATGCCCGCGACTTCGTCCGCGTGTATTAAGATTTTTCGATTCCCCCGGGAACTCTTTCATTTTCCGGGATAAAAAGCCTTTGTCCTTCCCTGGGATCCACCCTATCTCTGTACCAAATTTCATCAAAATCGGTTGAACAGATGGGCCGTGAAAGAGTGGCAGACAGACAGACTTTCGCATTTATAGCATTAGTATGGATTCCGGGCAACGACATAATATACTATGTTTAATCGCGTAAAATCAATAGTTCCCGCAGGAATTAAAACCTTAACCCACACGGATGAAGTCACGGGTATCATCTAGCTTACAATATTATGTATACCTAGTACGTGCGCGAGTTTAATACCTGAGATGACACATAAATAAGCTCTGCATTCAACTCGCGCGCGTACTGTATATAATATTGTAAGCTAGATGATACCCGTGACTTCATCTGTGTGGGTTAAGGTTTTAACTCCTGCGGGAAGTATTGATTTCTTGAAAAACTAAACAGCCAAAAGCAAGAAACGTGTTTATTCTACGCCTTCAAGGAAGTTCCGTGAACACAAAACCTAAGCACATTAGTTCCCGCCACCAGCGCAGTGGCTACTTGCTAAATCTTCGCGTCGACTCATTTAGTAGTTTTTTCCTGGACATATGTGACAATGACGGATGACATTCGACCCGGCCAAGCTTTGTACGAGCTTTTTATTGACTAACGTATATTGTATGTTTATTAAAGTGAAACTTCTTTAGAATCGTTTTGATTTGAGAATTCAACAAAACGAAAAAGCGACACCAAAAAGTCATACATTTTATATAGGATTTAACCTGCGTGCGAATGAGATAGAATACAAGTTATATTTATCTCATTCTCTCGTAGGCTATTTTTCTGAAGTTTCACTTCTGCCGTGTGTGAATTGCACACACACATACTTTTTTTTTAATAGCTAGGCTAGCACTTGACTGCAATTAGACCAGCTTGCAAGTGGTGATGCAGCTTAAAGTAGAGCGCGCTTGCCTAGAAGATGCCTATTCACTCTTGATTTGAAGGTAACTATAATAAAAGAAGACGAGAAAACGGAAGCCAGAAGGGCATTCCAGGTTTTTTCCCAAATAGCGCGAAAATGCCAAATACTGAACCAAAGTGAATTCAAGAAACTTCAAGAAAATATTCGAAATTTTGTAAAATGTAAATCAAATCATTGTTGTCAAAACCAAATGTACCTATTTTTCATGATAGGTAGACTAGAAATCGTAATAGAGTAGTGAATTCGCTCAGTCTCTACAAGACTGGAAAGTGTTCAGAGGATATATAAAAATACAGACATACTTAGTTTAAACCAAATAATGTGCATTTATTTACAACAAGAACTGACTACAAAATCTAGTAACATTTTGTAGCTAAGTAGCTACTTATATATTCACGAGGTAAAGGATAGGAAAACAGAAGTGTAAGAATACGTAAGCTCCTTTATTCAAGCCGCAAGGATACAAGCTACTGAAAAACTTCCCGCTGAGTCATTTGGTAGTTTTTCCTGAACGGCCCTGACAATGACGGATGGCGTCCGACCGCGAAACGCAGCGCGAAAGCTTTTTATCACAGCCCTTATACACGTTCGCCCAATCCACTTGGCAAATACCGATTACCGAATAACACAACTAAACAAGTTAGTTTGTTGCCTACATATTCGCTTGTGTGTAATATAAACGATATGATATAAATGCATTAAAATAGAATTACTAAAATTCTACATCAATGTATACACGAGATAATCTTGACGCTAAGATTGCAGCATAGCCGATAACGTAGAGCAAAAGTTGTCCAAAATTGTTTTCTGTTTATAGGACCCCACGCAATATTGAAGGCCATCTGCAATACCTATTAAATACCGGTCTTTGACATGGCGAGCCATTTAAGAACACTCCAGGTGCTACGGGTCGCAGGACATGATGGATGATGCTGATCTGTATGTAGCCAAAACTGCTAATTTATTTACTGATGCTAGAGCTAGTCCTGGAATGTCTCATTATGAAAACCCATGATAAAGTCTAATGACTTGAGATCTTGCTTGACAGCGGACCTATAGCTGTCCTAAATGATTTCCGCAAGTTTTTAAGCCCCATGCCCTAACCAGTTTCTACTCGGCATCGGATTGGAATGCTTAATTTCCTGACCACTTGTTCTTGCTAAAAAGATAGTAAATTGGCAGGCTAGAGGTCAGAGAATTTAGAAAATATGAGCTAAATCCAATTGAAATCAGAACCGCCAACTTTTAACTCACAAACTTACTGAGCTTGTCAAAAAATGGTGTGTACAACAGAAGCCGAAAGCAAATTTATAAAGCGTGAACACATATTGCCGGTTATCGTCAAACGTATTGGGCCAATGTGAGCTGGAGACTTTGAACACCATATGTGTATGTGGTAGGGAAAGTTTTTGCGTGTTGCATTTGGTATAGAAGTTTGACCAACTTCGAACATGGTAACACGTTGCACGTACGATAGTATATTGGCCAAGCTCTCAGTTATCGTTTTTGTAAGAATTTAGTATCCCAAATTCGAACAATTTTGCTATGGATTTATAGTCCAACCATTTATTTTAATTTTGACATTAGCACGCCTACGAAGTTTCATAATTATTGACAGGCAACCATCGACAAAAAAATGCAATAATATTTATATACCTATACGCATATCGTATTTTATTAACATTAGTGTAGCGACGTGCCCTTTTATTCGATATTTCCTTCTATTTCTTCCTATACTCATCTAGTATAATTACAAGTACGACTTTCATTTTCAAAAAAGTCACGTATAGCTTTCTTGATTGGCGATGGATGGTTTCTATGACCTGACCGATTCATGTTAATTTACTGTACTGTTGTATATAAATGATTTATTTTATTACGTACATTAATATACTCAGTTATTTAAATGCTTGGGTAGGTATATTTATAGAACAATAAAAATGTTGAGCAAAGATAAATACCAATGTGTAAAATCGACTAAAACTTCATGAAGAAAGTCGATTGTTATTAAAAATCGAATCATTAACGCGTTCGAACATCATTGAATCGAGCTGTCAAAAATAAAATAAATGGTTGGACAAATATAGGTCCCTTTTCATGTAACCACTCAGTATTAAACTATTAACCATTTTTTTTCGCGTCATGACGAATCGTTTAATAGCTTGAAGACATTGTTTTGCTATAGCAGGGTATTAAATAAGCTACCGCCAAATCCACTCACCTACACAAACTATTCTTATTTTATTTTATTAATAAATGGCAGCTCTGGATTCAAGTCCCATTTTAGTCAAATGCCCAAACCATAAGGACAGTTTACAAATTACGTAGAAATCCTTCTCCTGGAAAGGCAATCTAATTTGGGACCTTAATCTATACTATAACATTATACAATATGAGAAAGTTTGGATGGATGGAGGGATGTTTTTACTCACGTCAGAAATTTTGCATGGAGATAGATTACAGTCTGGATTAATACATAAGCTACTACTTATCCCAGAAAATTAAAACAAAATCCCATTCCACGCGGACGAATTCTCGGGCATCAGCTAGATTGGAAAGACATGATTGTCTTTCTTAATTTGTGTCATTTCAGAACCTTGGAGCCTCAACTTCTATCGTTACTTCGAATAATGTGTTCCATCCATTGCCACTTTAGCTTTTCAATCCACAGTTATGTTCATTACTTAACTATCTTATAATACATGAACCTATGAATAAAACATACTTCATGATCACAGTTACGGCGTCTAAGCTGTTAATATTCAATGAGATACAATTTATATTGTTTCCAACTCTTCTAATTTTCGCAACAGCGAAATTGTTATGCGGAGAGGCACTTGTTACGTCAAGCAAATTGTGCAAATTCAAACGCGGATCGGAATCCGTATAACGAACCGTTTCGAGGGCTATTTCATATTATTTTTGCCTTTGAAGCCTTTTATTTTGTTCCTTTCGGCAGCAATTCGGCGTTCGGAACGCTGAACAAGTTTTGAGTGGTAATTTTGGAAGTGATTTTATGTTCGTTATTCAAATAATTGAGGGACGAGTGGCCTAGTTGCGACAACGCATATCGATTGAATGTACTTACTCAAGTCGGTAATTGGATGGGTGACCGAATTTGGAAGTCCGAATTTGACCTTTTAGTATTTGGTGCCTCGGAGGTCCCGTCGGTCCCGGTTATTATCACTGACATCTGATAATAATCGTCAGTACCTACTTAACCTAACAGTTGAAATAGTACCTACTCTTAGTCGAGTCATACTGCGGAAGGACCTGGGAACCCACTGCATTATTATCCCAAGAAAACTCCTGCTATTATGGGATTAATGGAATGGAATTAGTACCCTCAGCAATGAGAAATACGACGCAAAGAGAGAGAGATGTTTAAATAAATGTCAAGTTTTGTCGTTGGGAATAATCCTTAGTTCTTAGTCCTCATAAATTTGGTTCTGCATTAGTCAAATACAAATTTTATCATTCATGATGAATGACTATACAATATATATCCTAATTCTATTATATAATTATAGACATAATATTATAACCACTTACTACTACTTTACCTAAATACCGGAATCTATATATTATATATATATATAAAATATTTTTTAAGTAAAGTAAGTATCCATAGTTAATATTAGAAATGCGAAAGTGTGTCTGTCTATATGCAACGCTTGAGCGGTCCATTTTTTTACCGATTTTTATAAAATTAGGTATTTTTATAAAGGTAGGTTACATTCCATGAGGGAAGGACAAAGATTACTTATTATTAATTATTTAACGTGGTAAATTATAGAGTTCACCTCAGATTTAAAAAAAAAAATTAATCCACGCGGACGAAGTCGCGGGCATCATCTAGTGGGACACATACATACTTACGTAAACTACAAGTAAACCTTTTCTTTACGACCACCATTTTCTGAAATATTATTTCCTATGAAATCGAATAGAGGCATATTCAATAAAGTATGTGATTTTGGACACTTTCAATCTTGTAAACCGGGTAAGCGAGACATAAAGGTGAAATATGCCTGTTTATCGGTGCGCGAAAAAAAGAGTAGGTGCCGACGACGGTACCTATTTTCCCTTCGAAATTTTACAGTTGTTTGCCTCTAGTGACACACTATTATGACAGCGTAAGTATTATATTCATACAGTGGGTGGTCGCCCATAAATGATAAACTACATAACTATAGGTTCATCAAATCAAGAGTGAATAGGCATCTTCTAGGCAAGCGCGATCCACCTTAGGCTGCATCACCACTTGCAAGCAAGTCTGCCTCTAACGGGTTAGCCCGCTCCCATTTTACCATCATCACTTACCATCAGGTGAGATCGCAGTCAAAGGCTAACTTTTTTTCATCCACTACAAGTTAGACACGTACTGCGATCTCACCTGATGGTAAGTGATGAATGATGATGCAGTCTAAGATGGTAGCGGGCTAACCTGTTAGGGGCATGGCAGTTATACCTATTAAACCCATACCTACCTTAATTCGGTTGTAGAGGATAAAAAATAAATTGATTAGTGGTGATAGAATATAATATTACTAGAAGATGCTCGCGACTTCGTCTGCGTGGATTCAGGTTTCGATTCCCACACGAAGTCGCATCATAACTATTGGTTCTTTTTTACCATTTTGTTACGGAACCCTAAAAAGACATGGGGGGAGGTGGTGCCTTCATAAGCAGCTAATTATAGCACGGCGGCCTATTTTGCGTTGACACGCACGACGCATGGTGTGCGTCACACTGATGCAATAACTCATGTTACAATTAGGTGTTCATAATTATTCTCATTTGAAGTTGGCTGCCCTGAAGTGGTGATGTAAATGAAGACGTACTTTTTTGGTATTTTATTAAATACCAAAAAAGTACGTCACCGGGAATTTGTCCGCGCGGATTGAAATTATTCGGTTCCCGCGGGAACTCTTTTTCCGGAATAAAAAGCCTATGTGTTCCAGACTATATTCTATCTCTGTGCCAAATTTCACCCAGATCCGTTCAGCCGTTGGGGCGTGATTGAGTAACAAACATCCATCCATCCAAACTTTCGCATTTATAAATTATATTTATATTTATTGTACTTGAGGTAAAGGTACTGATAACCTTGCCTCGCTATCTCTCACTGCAAATTGGCAGCGATGATTAAACGCGATATCTTATAGTCGAGTAGGATATCGCCTTGTATCAGTTTATACTTGAGCTTTTGATGCCATTTAGTATAACTTACTATCTACTCTAAACAAGAGGCTGATAAGAAAGCTCAGAAGACACTCGAGTAATAGAGAGGGAAGGAACGGACATTTGTGTTGTTTTAGTTACTAGCAGCAGAAATAAGTTTTTTAAATTCCCACGGGAACTCCGTAATTTTTCGGGATAATATATAGCCTATTACACTCAAAAATAATGTGGCTTTCTATTGGTACCAGAATTTTCAAAATCGGTTCAGTAGATCCAGAGATGATTACCCCCTACAACGTCACAAACTCATAAACTTTACCTCTTTATAATATTAGTATAGATGCCTTAATACTATTCTGAATCCAACCTTAAAAAATTAAGTATATTATGAATAAAATTATTCTCTTATCTCGGTTATCTCAAAAGACCTTAGGTCGTAACGATTTGGTGATTGATAACCCATAATAATATTATAAATGCGAAAGTGTCTGTCTGTCATCTTTTCAACCGATTTTGAAAAATAATTAATTTGTACAAAAAATACGAATTATTATGGTTTTATTCCGAAAAACTAAGGAGAAGGGATTAAATAATACCTACTTAATAAACGCGGACGAAGTCACCGGCATCGTCTAGTAAAAATATAATTCGTTTGGTTTTACGTAGGTAGCTTCAGTCCACATGATATCACCTCATTATCATACAGGGAAGTTAAACATAACATAATATTAAATTATAATTTGATTTTAATACAGTCGCTAAATAAAGGATTAAGTTTGAACCCACTACAATACATAATTTAAGTATGGCTTATTATAACCTTAACAGGCAACGAATTAAAGGTCAAGCCCCACTACAGAGGCGCGGCGCGGCGCGGCAAGTATTCTTTGCTTGAGGTTCTATGAAGCTGGGCCCACTTAAGCGACGCGGCCCTGTACAGCCTCACACGAATAATGAGGCCAATTCTGTATTACATAATATCTAAACTAAACTAAAATGACAGTTTTAAATCTAGTTCTGTCCCTTACCACAGGGAGTATTATGAAAGGGTTAGCAATATTTTAATGCTGTCAGTTTAGTTTAGATATTGTGTAGACCAGAATCAGCCCCAATATTTGCCGTTGCGTGCCGCGCCACCTCAAGTGCATCTCAAGTGGGGCTAGATCTTTAGGAAGCAAGAATGAGGACAAACAATGTGATGCGCGCTGAAGAGTGCTTATTGTGATGCTAATATGGGCGGCCATTTTGCAACGTCACGTGTGCCCCGTCTCGTCTTCATCCTAGTATATTCCTGCTATTTTTAATCCCCGCAAACCAGAACTTTTTTAATTTGCCGGCTTTTTTTATCAACTACCAGCAGATGCCCGCGACTTCGTCCGCGTGAAATAAGTTTTTTAATTCCCACGGGAGCTCACTAATTTTCGGGTTAATATATAGCCTATGACACTCACAAATAATGTGGCTTTCTATTGGTAACAGAATTTTCAAAATCGGTTCAGTAGATCCAGAGATCCCCCTGCAACGTCACAAACTCACAAATTTTACCTCTTTACAATATCAGTATAGATATAGTATATTATAGTATAGACAAGTTAGCCCTTGACTGTGATCTCATTTGATGGTAACCTATGACACTCACAAATAATGTGGCTTTCTATTGGTAACAGAATTTTCAAAATCGGTTCAGTAGATCCAGAGATCCCCCTGCAACGACACAAACTCACAAATTTTACCTCTTTACAATATCAGTATAGATATAGTATATTATAGTATAGACAAGTTAGCCCTTGACTGTGATCTCATTTGATGGTAAGTCTAAGATGATAGCGGGCTAGCCTGTTATGGACATGGCAGTTATATTTAACCCATACCGCTAATCGGTTTATCAACGGCATTGTACCGGAACGCTAAATCGCTCGGCGGCACGACTTTGCTGGTAGGGTGGTAAGGTTAATTAGCCACAGTCAAAGCCTCCTACCCAAACTAGAGAATGTTCAGAAATTATAAATTACCAAATTGGCCCTGCCGGTGAACCCGGGACCTCCGCACATTAAGACAACAGCGCTCAACACTGCGCCAGGGAGTTCGTCATTTCATGTCAGGTCAGAGTATATTTTACGGACAGAGATATATTTAAGTTATATCGAATGCAAATTACAAAGATTTCAACAGCAATAAAAACTGATGATTTCACGGAAGCTAATTTACTGAACAGCTTTCGGGAAGTTTTGATTTGTTTAGGGGGGCCGTTGTTTTGATACCAAGGTAGGTACAAATTATACTGAGCAAGGCTTGCCCCCGGCTTTGTTTTCACAATAATTATTCAAATTGATTGTACAGGCAGCCAGTCGCGATTTCGCCCACCTTTGAAAGAGTTATGGAGAACTTTCCTGACTATGGTTTCCTTCATCGTTAAAGCATGTGATGAAATGAAATGATATTAATTATGATTTATTTATTTATGGGTCACTGGATGCGAAGCTGGTTGCTTCCGTGGTTGCTTCCATGCAACTATGTCACTGAGAAAATCATCAATAGTAAAACTTTTTTTTAACTCTTTATTGCACATACAATGCACAAAGCCTAGAGGCATTAATTTCGCCTTCCAGTTAACGTTTGGTATTTAGTGGGGACAGGGTTGAAAAAACAGTGCGTAAAATAAGCATAAAGAGAAAAGCTGTGGAAAGAAGTAACATAGTTATTCAGGTAGATAGGTAGGCACAGTCTTAAATTGTATGCATAATGGCAATTCCAGAAACTCTTTTGATACCATGTCATAAAATGGTACACTCGAACCCACAACGGATTTCTGCACTTTGCGCACACGATATGACGCTGTCACTAGCCTATGGTGGTTCCTATAATATGGTATTATAGTACATCGATTATATCACTTATTTGCTCACTAGCTGATGCCCGCGACTTTGTCCGCGTGGAATAAGTTTTTTCAATTCTCTCGGGTTATCTCAATTTTTTACCGGGATAAAAAGTAGCCTATATATGACACTTTCCAGGTTCTTAACTATACCCATGCCAAAAATCACGTCGATCCGTTGCTCCGTAACCGACAAACAAACACACTTACGCTTTTAAAATATTAATATGATTTCAATGATGTGTGAATGATATTAATTTGTTGCATAATCAACAGAGTCTCAACGAGGCCACACGACCCTATGGAAAAATCTTCAAAGAATAAAGGACATACAATATGTGAAACAGTTCCATATTCGTGTGGAGACGGAGTTGTAAATGGGTTATTATATTTTGCAAGCCCTCGACCCAATTTCTGTGCGACGAAGCTAAATTTCATGCGCCGCTTGCGTTATGATTTACTTTGTAAATACTGTACTTGTAGATACTAGCTTTGGCCCGCAACTTCGCTCACGTCAGGTTCGATATTCATACAAATGTCAAAGCCCTATTTCACCGCCTTAGGGGTTGAATTTTCAAAAATCTTTTTTTAGAGGATGCCTACATCATAATAACAATCTGATTGCCAAATTTCAGCTATTTAGATAGATCCTGTCAGTCAGTCATCTTTTCTTTATAAATAACTAGCTAATGCCTGCAACTTCGTCCGCATCGATTGAGGTTCTTCGGTTCCTACGGGAATTCTTGTAAAATTTTCCGGGATAAAAAGTAGCCTATGTGTTACTCCAGACTATAATCTATCTCTGTGCCCGTTCAGTCGTTCTGGCTTGATTGATTTGCAAACATCCATCTATCCAAACTTTCGCATTTATAATATTACTAGCTGGTGGTGCCCGCGACTCCGTCCGCGTGGATTAAGGTTTTTTGGTTCCCGCGGGAACTCCTTAATTTTCCGGGATAAAAAGTAGCCTATGTGCTATTCCAAACTAAAATCTATCTCTGTGCCAAATTTCACCCAGATCCGTTCAGCCATATGGGGCGTGATTCAGTAACAAACATCCATCCATGCATCCATACCTCCAAACTTTCGCATTTATAATATTAGTATAGATTATAGTACAGATTGTTTAGGTTACGGTAAGTACGGTTAATAGCGACGGAAAGGGAGGTACGGTTTTCTTGAGATATTGTGTTAAGCGAATAATGGCAGGGATCATAATCCCCAGTAATTAGAAGTACGACACAAATATAGACAGTATATTTTTGTAGTTCCTCTACTTAATAAGTGTCGATTGAAGTTAAGCCTCCATCAATCGAGCTTACACAAATCCTTCTTCAACTATTGGAATACTGCAAAGCCTCTACTTAAACCTGCATTTGTCACCGTGTCACAAGTCACTGCTTGACCGCAGCTTAGCAAGCATACAGTAAGCACTAAATCGGACATTTATTAAATCGCAGGCAATTTATACTTTTGAAAAGTGCATGCAATGTATGTATACAAACTTAGATGCTTACTAACTTCTCTGCAATCAATCAATTTTACTGGCTGTAAATTGTAAATAAAATTGTAAATTTCAGGTGTGTTGTAGAATGTGGACGAACCAACGCATCTGAAAAAAAAAACTACTTATATTAAAACTGTGTAAGTTTGGATTACTCCTTCACGCCGCAACGATTGAACCTATTTGGTTGTTTGGAATGGAGATAGCTTATACGTAGACACAAGGATATGCGCTATAACATCGTGGCATCTAAGCGTAAGAAGGAATTCTTAAAGACAGTGAGATAAAGTGACAGGGCATCTCGAAATTTTATGAAATTAGATGAGCACTACGTAGCCTGTTTGTTATGCATAGCTTTGTTTTAAGTCACCAGTGCAACATCAAATTACTAATTACTAAAGTTTGAACTGTATGATTGCTACACTGTGGTCCGTCGCCTCGCGTGTCGATTACTCATTGCCTAATCTCCCATTTCTGAAATAATGACCTTAATTAAGGTGAAAAGAAAAAGGAAGGTAAAAAATTACCATTTTTCTTAATGAAGGGTAACCGCAAACTGCAGGCTTAGAGCGGATTCACAAAATTTGTCTGGCGGACAAAAAGTTCTCGTAATTTACTTAAGTATATGGAGCGCGTATACTGGGCGACAGGACAGGACGAAACGTCTTTCCTCTCTGACGTGGACTTACGTATGAACACTTTGTCAAGTCCATGTTATAGTGTGTTTTCTACCTATTTCTTATACCACTTGGTACAATGCTCAACTATAATATTGTATTTCTAATAATTTTGTGTAGCAGGTAAAATTCAAACGTTAAATACAGCGTCAGTATGAGGGACGAGTGGTCTAGTCACACAACGCATATCAGTCGATTCTGAATGTTAAGCAACGTTGACCCAAGTCGGTAAACGGGTGACCAAATTTGGCCGCCTCATTTCCGCCGTACACTCGAAGAGAGCCGTCGGAATCCCGGTTATTATCACTAACATCTGATAATAATCGTTACAAAAACCTAAGAGATTAAATACTCTTATTCGAGTGGTATGCGGAAGGACGTGGGAACCCACCGCATTATTATCTCAAGAAAACTCCTACCATTATTTAATTAATGGAATGGGGTCACGACCCTCAGTCATTACTGATTATGTTAGTAATACGACGCAGAGAGAGTAAGTATGTATTCATACAGTGGGTCGACGCCCGATACAAATGACAGACCCGTCTATACCGTGAAAGTTGTAGCACCTATAGGTATCACCTAACTCAGTTTTTTTTCTTCTTAAAAAGTGTCACCGGAATGTCACCAGTCATAACTTGCCCCTAATCTCTTACTTCTAAATTAAAGACGAAAATTAAAGAAAGAAAAAGTCGATTATGGTTTTCATAGGGTAGTCCGAGAGGTAGTGAAATAATCCCATTGAGTGCTTCACACGTACATAAATCACTTATTGATCTGCCCCGGTTCCAATTGGGTACAATATCTGATAATCAGTGTGTCATTAATTAAACATTAAATCCTAAATATCTAAACTTAAAGCAGCTCTGAATGGCATTTAGTTTATCTTACTAATATTATAAATGCGAAAGTTTGGATGGATGTATGGATGTTTGTTACTCAATCACGCCCCAACGGCTGAACGGATCTGGCTGAAATTTGGCACAGAGATAGATTAATATAGTCCGGAATAGCACATAGGCTATTTCTTATTTTTTTAAATGAATAAATCAAACCGGTAACCTTTTCAGTGACGTCCAAGATTTCTAGGATTGAGATTACTAGGACTATTATTGAAGTAGGAAACCGCAATTTTTTTTAAAGTACTCTATAACAAAGGATTTTTATCTATGGCCTTTTTTTAAAAAAAAAAAACTTTGAGTTTACTAGGAATCGGACCTAAGAACCGTCGGTGAGGTCCGAGTGTTCTAATGAGATCATTCCAAGCACTTTAAAAGCCATGTGGGCTTTATTACCTCTTGAAATTCTACCACCAGCTTAGCGTTCAATTTGCGGGAGGGCTACTAACATCGCTTAAAGCAGTATTATTTCAAAATGGCGGTCTTATGTCACGCACCTTGAGGTCCTTTAAATAAGGATTATAATTCTCAAACACGAACGTCAATAATATTAAAACAATACGGCTTTAAGTGATGGCAGTATGCCCCCAGGCCTGCTCATTTTCCTCGGTAATAAAACTTCTGGCGGAGACGCGGATCCGCCTATCTCTCATTATATTATAAAATCTACTTAGGACTCGCGCACAGCGAGCTCATATATTATGCAAGTATATCCTAACCGAGGATTAGCGGGCGTGTAGGATAGACTAGGTCAGTCGTTCCCAAACTTGGTCTAGTATCATACTAATATTATAAATGCGAAAATTTTCAGTTGGTTTGTCCTTCAATCATGCCGCAACATAGCAACAGATCGACGAGATTATTTGCATGGGTATAGTTGAGGACCTGCAGAGTGACATAGGCTACCATTTATCGTCAGGCGGGGCGGACATAGGCTCCGTAGATTCGAAGCTTGGTCTTCGGTGATAGCCTTGAGGTGAGGACCTGGTACAGCATCGATGTGGCCGCCTTTGCATGGTTCACGGCGTGGTCCATCATGGGAACCATGTTCAGGTTACAATCGATGCGGCACCCCAAAGATTGCCACTCAATGTCCTGGCCTCGAAGTTGGAGCTGACACAGCGGCTCCCGCACGCCGAACAGAATGACGGCCGTCTTCCCCACATTGATGGCCATTCTCTATTTGTCTAGCCATTCCGGTAGCAGGTCCAGCAGACGTTGCATTCGGTTTGTGGCGACAAATTGGTGGTAGGAAGACGTGAAATACGCACTGACGTTGACAGCACGTCTTCCTCCCCCTCGCGCAGGTGTTCGGCAAGGGTAGGGATATCGTTTGTGAATGTGGCGTACAGACATGGTGACACATGGTCCTTGCGGTACTTCGGCACGTATTAGCCGCGGCTGGGAATCTGCGCTTTCCACAGAGACATAGAAGGACCTCCCTTCCAGGTATGATGCTACCAGCCGCACAATCGCGGGTGGCAAGTTGGCGGAGATGAGTTTCGCCAGGAGGCCGGCGATGATCAAGATGGCGCATATGTTGCAAAAAAATAAGTTCACATTCTTTGTTGGACAATTCTTTGTTTGACGGACCCCGTCTATGTAAATTGAGGTCGTTGGATCTAACAAAATTCACGAGCTATTCATATAATCGGCTAAGTCTATCCAGAATCTTTTTTATACACAACAATGCTCGGAAGACTAATGAAGTTTGGGAAACGCTGGCCTAGTTAATTTCTTATAACCTCCGCTTTACGTTATAAAACTGAGTTTTATTAGCCGGTTAGTTAAACTTGGTACCTGGCACTTAACAAATTTTGGAATTAGTTTTTGGACAAATTTAACAAAACCACACGCTGTGTTACTGCTAAAAGTCTGTCGTAGACCGCGTAGAGCTCAAAGGATTTGTGGTAAAACCTCTGTGAAGTTAATTTAAAAAAAAATTACACAAAGTATGTTTTAGACTATATTACACTGGTAGAAACCACCACTAAATTACTGTTAGGTATTTCAAAGTGACGTTATTTTATGTAACTTTACTCCTACTTGCTCGGTAATTCCTTAATTATTTAAAAAAAACTAAGTTCTTTGACTTTTTTTGACCGCCAATACCTATTTGAATAAAAAATCAAATCATTGCCGGTACTAAAAAAATTCTACATCAATGATTGCCATACAACACAATACAAGCTTTTTAGCGTGAGTTAAGGAGAGTCAACGCCATCTATCAGCAATGTAGAAAGTCATCAATCATACTTCATACTAATAATATTATAAATGCGAAAGTGTGTTTATTAATTGTTTGTTGGTTTGTCCTTCCATCACGCCGTAACAGAGCAACGGATCGACGTGATTTTTGGCGTGAAAAAGGCTACTTTTTATCCCGGAAAATTAAGGAGTTCCTGCGGGAATCAAAAATACGTAAACCACGTGGACGAAGTCGCGGGCATCAGCTAGTTTTTAATAAAGAACTTTGAACTGAACTGAACTGAAAAAGTTATAGTATTTACTTACCTAAAATGTTTCATGGTTTAATTCAATTGAAACTCCAAACTAATTGAGATTGTCCGCTATTTTGTACCGCTGTTACTCGCGAACTACCATCACTCACTCGTATTGTTATATCGTGATAAAATAACACGAAATAACACAAAATAACACGGTTTATCGTATGAAAATGATGAATACTCGCCGGGGACGGGTCGCGACGGAATCACGCACCAGATTTGTGTTAGGTCTAAATCAGACTACCGATTTGGAAGTAAATTAAAAACATTTATTCAAACCATTGTGCCACCAACACCGGAGTGATATTTAAGGTATTAAGTAAACCTTAAAGTAGATATCACCCCGGCGCCTCCAGTACTTGAGCATTAAACTCATGGTCAAGTCAGTCACTTATGACTATTTGCATAATATTATGTAGGTATTATATTGAATCAAATTTATTTATTTATTTTTATTAAATGCGATAGACAGGCAAATTTTATAGATAAATTTTCCCCCATCCATCAAGTGAATAAAGGGTTTAATGGTTTACGGATTAAGATACTTACTAGATAATATAATGCCATTAAAGTCAATGGCCACGGCCGAAGACGTAGAATTGAAGAACTTCCCAAATTGACCCTGCCGGGGATCGAACCTGGGACCTCCATACGTTAAGAAAACAGCGGTCAACACTGCGCTACGGATATCGTCAAATAGCACATAATATATAGCCTACTAATATTATAAATGTGAAAGTTTGGATTGATGGACATTTAGGATGGGTTACTTTTTATCCCGGAATATTGAAGGGTTCTCGCGGGAAACAAAAACCTCAATCCACACGGACGAAGTCGCGGGCATCAGCTAGTTTAAAACTAAACCTACGGGATCGTTTTGTTTATTAGTCAGTAATCTGCGCTTGGCATAAGCAATTTATTTGATTTTACACAAATGCCCTGGGGGGTTACTACCATCGCGTAAAGCAGTATTATTTCTTAGTGACAGTTTTATGTCACCTACCTTGATTTCCTTAAAAAAAGGATTATAATTCTTATACACGAACTTCAATAATATTTAAACAATACGGATTTATGCGATGGTAGTATACCCCCTGAGCTATGGAGGGTAGAGTCAAGCGGTACGTAGCTCGTTGGTTTGAAAAATGAAAAATATTTATCCCACAAAAGGTTTCAGAGCTTGTTTAGAAGAGTTTTTACGAAAGAGTTTTGTCATGTTGAATTTAAAATAGGTATGAATTTTGATATTATTGAACAAAATAATATATTTGACTGCGACTTGACTTGGGGTTTTATAGTATGCAAAAAAAAAGTAAATTGTACATGTCGATTTCCTGATTACATCTATACTACATTCATCTATTCTACATCTGGCGTCTGGCCCACTAAGGCGCTCCACCTGTGGGACAGAGTCCAATTGTCCAATTTTACCATAGACTTTGCCCCACTTTTTCATCAATATTTTTCAATATTTAACTTACCACTTTGACTTCGTCCGCGTGGATTGAGGTTTTTTGGTTCCCGCAGGAACTCTTTAATTTTCCGGGATAAAAGTAGCCTATGAACCTACTATTCCAGGCTATAATCTATCTCTGTGCCAAATTTCATCCAGATCGGTTCACCCGTTCTCGCGTGATTGATTGACAAACCTCCATCCATCCATCCATACTTTCGCATTTATAACATTAGTATAGTACAGATACCCATGCGAAATAACAGCTTTCTAGAACAGCCTCTGAGCTAAGCCGCGGAAGGATAATAGCTATTTATGCAACTGTATTGTAATGAGGGTCATTTGTATTCGAGTGCTGTTTTTTGATACGAGGCTTGCCGAGTATCAAAATAGGATAGTACGAGAATTAAAATGACTAATTACGTACAGTTGCATACAAGATTTTATCTACGACAAGGACGTCTTTATAATTTTTTACTTTGTAAAATAATAAAAAAGTCAAATCAATTGACTGGTTGGGAAAGTGCCAGAACCCAGAGCTGCTAAGCTATAGGTATCCTATTTATGAAGATAACCATATCGATACAGCTACGACTCATAACGATACAGCTCCCATACAACGAACTGAATGAGAAGCAAACACGAAAGAGGGTTCAATTCGATATAGTTGTCAAATTCGAAATTGGAACTTTTCGATGCTGGAGTAGATAAATGAACATAGCGAAACTATAAGGGTTCTTTGTTGACTATGGAATCCTAAAAACTGTTTTCCCTACACTATAATCATTCATTCTCTATCCCCGAAGTTTAGAGTACCCCACTATCTTTGCGCGAGGGTTCCTGAAGAGAATTAACCTGTAATTTGTCTACGTCGCCGTCGCAAGTAGATGTTCTTTATGCTTGACAGTTTTTTTTTCACTAAAGTGGCTAGAGTGAAGCACTTTGAGTTAATAATACGCTGTCGTGGATCCAACGTATTTTTGCGATGATATTAGAAGCTAATTTAGAGCGTTGAATTGAAATAAATATTAAGTAATCAAGCCTATCGGGGCGGATACTACCATCGGTCAAAGCCGTATTGTTTTTGTGTTTTAGAACTATTATAATCTTTATTTTAGGGACGTCAAGATACGTGACATAAAACTGTCATCCATACTGTCTGTCTGTCTGTCTGACCGGCTTTACCAGTCCGTCTTTTCTATAACAATTTTGATGAAAGGTACATAGGCAGCTCGCACAGCTGGGAAGGACATAAGTATTCACATTTTATCCTGGAAAATTGAATAGTTCCCGCGAGAATCAAAAAATGTCTTAGACTGCATCATCACTTACCATCAGGTGAGATCGCAGTCAAGGGCTAGCTTGTAGTGGATAAAAAAAAACTCAATCTACGCGGACGAAGTCGCGGGCATCAGTTAGTACTATACACTCCACGTGGTTTCAGTTTCTTTGATTCCCGCGGGAACTTCTTCATTTTCTGGGACAAATAGGAGCCTATGTCTTTCTCTTCTCAACTATACCCATGCCAAAAATCACGTCGATCTTGTTGCTCCGTTGCGGCGTGATTGGACAAACCAACAAACAAACACACTTTCGCATTTATAATATTAGTGTAAAGTTTGATTTAAAAAATGGAATTCAGGATAAAATCATATATTTTAACGGACACATCGTCAGGATCGTGCCCATGATACATTTGTCATTCCACCCCCACAAAGGTAACTAGGTCTGAAATAACTACTCCTATACAATAAATTTGTGTCGCGCAAAAATAGCGTTTGGACACGCAGCAAATAAATTAACGACACAAAGAAAAACCTGATTAAAAATTATTATAGTTATGAGTGAGGGGGAATCGTTAAATTGTCACGTAATTAAAATACAGTTTTTAGAATAGGAACGCGATTAAAATAGTAGATTGTAGAACAAGTGAATAAAACTAGCCTTTTTTCTGGCCATTTTAGCGTGCCGGGGATTAAACCTCGGACCCACCGACTAGGAGGCTCAAGTTTTAACCACTAGCACAAAAACGATATGCTAGTTTTATTTCAATTTTATTGTCATACTATGAAGTTATATTTCTATTCTATTCAAGAAGGTCCGAAAGTCGTTCGTGGGAATGAGCATTCTATTTTATAACAAAATTCCACCACTTATCTTAAACTTGCCTTTACACAAGTTTAAGAAATGCTCCTGAAAAAAGCTTATTATACTGTTGAAGATTACGTAAATGACAAAGGAGCATGGATTTGACTCGCTCCAGCAATGCTAAGGACAGCTGTTACTTATGTATTCTACAAATTAATGGAATTGTAAATTTTTTTTTCAAAAGAGCAACCGCCGAGTTTCTTGCTGGTTCTTCTTGGTAGGAATGGCATTCCGAACCAGTGGTAGATTCACTTGACGAATTTTCGAAACGATTCAAAAATTCTACTTGTAAAAGTTTATTATGAATACAAATAATTTGAATTTGAATGCGTTGCAGAAAAATCTCCTGCCGTGCCGTGTCGCCTATGGGCGCAGGCGTTTAGATGTGCTGCCAAGTGACTTAGCGTTCCAGTACGGAAAGCCGCGTAGAAACCAACTAGGGGTATGGGTTTAATATAATAACTGCCCTTGACCTAACGGGTTAGCTTGCTAAACCATTTTAGACTACGTCATCAATCATCTTACCACCAGATCAGATTGCAGTCAAAGGCTTGGAGTGGAAGAAAAAATCCATACAAATATTATAAATGCGAAAGTATGTCCGTGTGTCTGGCTTTCTGCTACGCTTTCACGGCCCATTGTTTTCAACTGATTGAGCGTCATTTGGTACAAAAGTAGATTACACCCTGAGGAAACAGGCTAAATACTTAGGCTAGGCTTTTTATCCCAGAAAATTAAAGAGTTCCTGCAGGAATCTAAAAATCTGAATCCACGTGGAATAAGTCGCGGGCATCGTCTAGTAATATTATAATATTCTATCATTTATAGTGCGAAATACTCTATCGAAACTAGGCCACGCCGCTATCTTTTGACTGGAAATAAGATCAAGATATTAAATTTCAATCTGGCTAGCAAGATGCGCGCAGGTTCGCGAGTGGATTAAGCGAAGGCGGCTGGCGCTCATAGGTACAAGCTAGAGTTTCCGATACAGTGGAGCTAAGCTTGTACCTGTTCCTAACACATTGATAAATCCATTCTATAGCGGAGTTTCGTATATACGAGTATTATTAACTCTATGGGGGTCCTCATGCCACAGCTGTTGCCTTAACGTGCGGAGGTCCTGGGTTCGATCCCCGGCAGGGTCAATTCGGGAATTTATATTTTCTGAATTTTCCTTGGTCTGGCCTGGTGGGAGGCTTCGGCCGCGGCTAGTTACCACCCTACCGGCAAAGACGTGCCGCCAAGCGATTTAGCGTTCCGGTACGATGCTGTGTAGAAACCGAAGGGGTATGGGTTGAATATAACTGCCATGCCCCTAACAGGTTAGCCCGCTACCATCTTAGACTGCATCATCACTTAACCCAAGTAACACAAAACTGCATTAAAAGATGTCACATGAGGTCCACATCGGTAATTTAAGCGTTTAGGAAGACTTATTAGAGTCCACCGTTACTCTAAAAGCTTAATTTTACACTTTCTGCTGTACATTGACTTTATTAAGGCACCACGAAGGCACCGCTGTAATGTTGCGAGCGTTACTATCAGGTCCGCAGGTCATGTTATTCAGCTCTTAGCTATTTTTAGTACTTTCAGCTACATTAAAGTACTTTATGGACTCTAAACTAAGCTATTTTCTGAATAAAAGGTCACATGTGTATCCTTCAAATGTTTGCATTTTAACAGACCATATGTGAGTTATTATAATGTTATCAGTTATTCTGTGAATTCAATTATCGCTTAATGCTGCATATAGTTGAACTTTCACAGTTTTAATCAGCTGTAATACGCACTCCAAGAATTGCACTTATCTAGCCCACATGTTCACTTTGGGTGAACGTATATGGTGTTAAATTACAGCAAACTGGTATAAAACTAATCACTTGTACCTCTTTGTCCCTACTTGGGCTGAATAATTGTACTGCCGTAGGCATTTAATCAGCTAATGCAGATATATAATGATCATGAATACTTGTACTTAAATATCATACGTCATTTATAGTGTTATATAATCACAGACCAGTTAACCAGAGGTTATAATAAATAAGGTCTAATATAGGTATTGTTGTTTTAGAAAATGTGGAACAAAAGAAAAAGAACTGGTGGAATACGCCGAAAAATTAATAAAGAATACCTAAGAATTTTGAAAGGGAAAGAACCAACCGCAAGTTTAGTGAGCCATGAAAGAGTGCAAATTTTAGCAGAGGAGGGTTCCGTATCTGGATGCAGTAATGCTAATTTAGGACAAGAATGTGAAGATATTAGGTCTTACGATCCTGAAAGTTCAGACGCAAGTGACACTGACGGTGAATATGATTTAACAAAAAAAATAAAATTTCGTGAAAATATAAGAAAGTGGGCTATTGAAAAAAATATTGCACACACAGCTCTGAAAGACCTTTCAGAAATAATTAATGAATTTATTCCCAATGCACTACCTAATGACCCCAGAACTATTCTAAAAACTCCCAGAGAAATATCCTTAAAAAAAATCGAAGGAGGCGAATACTGGCATAATGGAATATTAATTCCTTTGAAAAAAATATTACTTTGTTGGAAAGAGGCTCCAGATACAATCTCTTTAAATATAAACTTTGACGGACATAATAATTGCTAATATTTTTTTACAGGAACGCATAGTATGTATAGCTTATAACGTCTTTGAGATGTGATTTCTATTGAAAGGGCCAATGAAGATCGCCAGTTTTTATTCTGTTTACATAGGTACTGCGCATACTTTAATACTGTACAAGAATCAGCTTTTCTAGTTATCGTTCATTTTTGGTAACAATAAACCGTCTTTGAGCGGCCATTTCTAACGAAAGCTGCCCATCAGCATGCGGGCAGACTGGCAGATTTCCCACCAGTGGAGAGCCTAGGACCCACCAAATACGAAATCAGCCTTTCTAGCGATGGTTACCAAAAGTGCAGCTATCTCTTAGTCTATAACAGAGTGATCACCTATAAACTTTCGCTAGAGTATTTGATTATGTTATGAATAATGATGAATGAAATGTACCTATCTATTATCCTTACGATTTCATATTAGGCACATTAAAATTATACCTAACCTAAAAACTAGGTTTTAAAATAAGTACCGACCTATTAGCTCATGTCCAAACGTTCCACCACGGACCCCTAAAAGTTAATCCTTGACAGATTATATACAGCTGTTCATTGGGAGGGCATTTGGGTAGGTATATGTTACCAACTATCAAGCTCTACATCAATCTATGGCTGACTTGTTAGACACAAGAATCACTCGTATCAGCTTTTTGCTGATTAATATACCCCTCGCATCTGAATATAGCTCTTAAAGCATTTATTTGGCATTATTACGGTTCACATTGCTTGTCCACCATTTTCCATGTTCTAAACTACAATATTTATGATATTTACTATTTCCTTTTATTTTGTCTACGAAAATATCTACTGGATTTGAAAAAGGTTTTTAATAATTTTTATGTAAAAAGCTTTTCGTCATATTCAATGTTCCATAATTAAGAAATTGCTGGCATTTTTAAAATATTACAATCCATTGTATAATAGGATTTCCTAGGAAACAGTTATATTTCGAGAGCGCGTGAAAATTTTGGTCTAAAAGTATATGATATTTGACAATAAACTTGCTTTCCCTATCAAATTTCAGGCACTAATAAAACAAATACAAGTTTTACTTACCGAAAATGAATTATTAACTTTAACTATGGACATATATGTCACATTGTATGATGGACGTGCGCATAAATAAACAATGCTGCAGAATATCGAGATAGTGTGATATATTAAAGAATATATGGAGTAATATTTATTCACAATTTCGCCGCTCGTGCTCTTTTAACTGCATAAAAGCGTAAAAAGGGTGCTGGTTTGTAGTTTGAGCTGCATAATAGGTAAAACATACTCTCTGTATCAGCCGATGTTCAGCTCTTGGGGCGACCGTTACCTTTGTAAATGCTTATTAAATGCTTATATAACGCAGTTGTAGGCAGTTAATCAGCTAGTTGCTGTATAATTTGTGCCCAAATCAGAGTTATATCTTCTGAGGATGCTATTATTCAGCTTTTATTCAGCTAATATATAGCAAGTTTTGCAGCTAAAGTTTCCAATATGGACTGTGATTCAGTTGATATGCAGCACTTTTGTGTTACTTGGGAATTACCATCAGGTGAGATCGTAGTCAAGGGCTAGCTTGTAGTGGATAAAAAAAAAAAAAAAAAAGGTGTCATAAAATCTTAGTCACATCGCAACTTAAATACAAACCTACAGAGAGACAGCGGTCTCGATGTTTATGGAAGAGCTTTACAATGTTCATCAACTCATCCACTAATAAGCAAAATTATTATATGGCCTTAGCATGTGCCAAACTAGAGGAACCTCGACCTTTTCTATGACCTCCGGCACGTGCGCGGCGCAGTGTTGAGCGCTGTTGTCTTAACGTGCAAAGGTCCCGGGTACGATTCCCGGCAAGGTTAATTTGGGAATTTATAATTTCTGAATTTTGCGTTCAGTTTATCAGCGATTTAGCGTTCCGGTACGATGCCATGTAGAAACCGAATAGGGGTATGGGTTTAATTAACTGCCATGCCCCTAACAGGTAAGCCCGCTACCATCTTAGACTGCATCATCACTTACCATCAGGTGAGATCGCAGTCAAGGGCTAACTTGTAGTGGATAAAAAAAAGAACCAAAGAAATATAAAATTAGAACCCAACTGATTTCCCATTAAAAATACTACTATAATTTATTATTATTAATATTATTTATTATTAATAAAAATATACACTTATAGTCGTTTTAATTTATTAAACAGGGCTAAACCCGAGTAAATTAAACTGTGCCCACTTGCACAAAGACAAACTGATTTAGTCAAATATTTTAAAGCTCTCACTTTTTGGCAAGAGTATTATGCATTTGCCACAAAGTGACAGCAATAAAAATGTAGCTAAATCGGTTTAATTAGTGTCCTTGTGAAAGTGGGACTCAGACGGTTAAAAGTTGATGCGGCCAATTTCTGCCCTTTGTGCCGTTTGTGTCGTTAGATAAAATCCCTTCCCCATGAAGCCACAGTGGCTTTTCGGAATTCCCTATCTAGACGTTTTAGTAGATCGACTGTATGATAAATATATTTTTTAGGCTATGGACATACTGACACGTATGGCGACGGTGAACGTACAAAGGTTTACGAGACCTTTTCACGTGATGCTATGTCCAATGAGACGACATAGTGACTGTTATAATATCATGATTCTTAAGGGAAAAAAGCTCTTAGTACTTTTGCAATAAGAGTGTATTCAAATTGCAGATGACAGGACTTAATATTCCATTTGTCATGACCATAAACAGCTAATGACGTGACAAATATTATTCTCATGTATTAAAATTAAACTTATTCTATCTATTAGTTACTTATTTAATTGCAATCGCGTACTGTTGATCCGATTGAATTAAAACTTTGTACAATAATTGTACAAAGATTTAATTCAATTCTTCTTCTGACGTGATTTATTGCATGGGTATAGTTTAAGAGAGTGACATAGGGTAGGTACTTTTATCCCGGAAAATTAAGGAATTTATGTAGGAATTAAAAAAAAACTTATTCAACGCAGACGAAGTCGCGAGCATCAGCTAATAGAGAACATAAAGAACGTTGAAATTCACCCGCGTCTTACACTCGGGTATGCATTTCGCCCGTAGCCGTGTCTGAACATGAAAGCCGAGACGTAGGTTGAATACAGCCGGGAACATGAAGAATGTCTTTCTTTGCACTTCTGCGGTGAGCCGTTAGAGGCTGAGAAATGAGCCGCCTGAGGCGAACTACGCTGCTTATTCATTGACGACATAGACTAAGTAACTGAGAATGAAACAGAGAGTCCATAGGAAGTAAATCTACCATACCTATTTACATCGCAGGTAAGGTACAATATTTACTGGCTGGATGTATGTGCTATTCCAGACTATAATCTATCTCTGTGAAAAATTTCAGCCAGATTCGTTCAGCTGTTGGGGCGTGATTGAGTAACAGGCACCCATACATCCATATACATCCATCCATCTAAACTTTCACATTTATAATATTATAAGTAAAGTAAGATAAGGTAAGATTTTCCTTATCTCATGTTAACAAAAGAAAAATCGTCTACATACTATGTTCTTATATTATCACACAATATTTCTTCACGCATATTGTTTTGGGACAAAGCGTGTGTCATAAAAACGATATTTATCTAACAAAAAAAGGTTGTATCCTTTAATATTATATATTGTTTTCGTAACATCTGGCTGCCAAGCTGACCTTCAACTTGTAAAGTCCGCGCAAAGTACAGACAAGTCGATCATCCGATAGTTGGTGCCACAGGGTATAGAATAGGTTCAGAAGTGTTTATAACAAAATTCCACAACCTATCTTAAACTTGCCTTTACACTAGTTTAAGAAGTCCATTAAAATTATGCTCCTGAAAAAGGCTTATTATACTGTTGAAGATTACGTAAATGACAAAGGAGCATGGATTTGACTCGCTCCAGCAATGCTAAGGACAGCTGTATTTTACAAATTAATGAAATTGTAAATTTTTTTTTTCAAAAGAGCAACCGCCGAGTTTCTTGCTGGTTCTTCTCGGTAGGAATGGCATTCCGAACCAGTGGTAGATTCTCTTGACGATTCAAAAGTACTTGTAAAAGTTTATTTGAATAAAAATCATTTTGAATTTTGAATTTTTGAAGTGACAAAGAACAGTGAGCCATATAGATGTGTAAGAAAACATCATTGCACGTTGGTTGATTACCTACTGATTAATTACCTAGGTACTTAAGAGCTATCATTATTATAAATATACATAACAAACCGGATACACTCACTCATATTACTATACTCACTTACTACTCGACTGAGCAGCGACCACGTCGCGAACAGGCTCATGAATAAGGTCTCCGAACGGGTTCGAAACTAGTCGGCCACTTTTCCGACATAACACATAAGTGTATCTGGTTTGTTATGTATAGTTATAATGAATATCTCTCACGTTAAAATAACTATCATTATTGACGGCCAAGCTCTCCGAGTTAGTTGTGTAATGTACCTAACCAACTCTAGGTCTATTTCTGGTGGGAGGCTGCGGCCGTGACTAGTTACCACCCAACCGGCAAAGACGTCCCACCAAACTGTTTAGCGTTCCGGTACAATGTTGTGTAGATACCGATTAGGGGTATGGGTTTATTATTATGACTGCCATGCCCCTAATAGGTTAGCCCGCTCCCATCTTAGGCTGCATCATCACTTACCATCAGGTGAGATTGTAGTCAAGGGTTGTAGTTGAATAAAAAAAAGGTTGTCGCAAAAAATATTTTTTTAAATACACTACAAGTAAGTTTCTTCACAGTTTCTTTAGGGTTCCGTACCTCAAAAGGAAAAAACGGAACCCTTATAGGATCACTTTGTTGTCCGTCCGTCTGTCTGTCAAGACCCCTTTTCTCAGGAACGCATGGAGGTATTAAGCTGAAATTCATATCAAATACTCGTACTACTCCTACTGTCCCTTGGAGCTGTGTGAAAAATCAAACTTCTAAGCCAACGCAATCATAATAGACAGCCCTTTATGCTGCAAATTTTTGACACTGGAGAGGGAATCAAAACCTACAGGGTACTTCCCGTGAACTCAGAATATTGAAATTTGTTACGAAGCAACGTCTTATAGCACAGATAAAGGAAAAATTGCGAAAAGCATAAATTTTAGCTACATCATTTAATAAATATATTTTTAATAATTTTAAACTTACTAATGTTATGGATTTCATTTAGCAATAAAAATACCATAACTTTTACTTATATACCTACAGGTTTGTACGGAACCCTCGGTGCGCGAGTCCGACTCGCACTTTGTCGGTTTTTTTTAACCAATTTTCACGCGAACGCAATCGCGGGCAAACGCTAGTTTAAATATAAGAGAATACTAAAACCACGAAATAATATTGGAATTCAACTAGCAGCGAGAACAAAAATTTGGTTAACGACCGTCGGGGAATGTTTAGTAAAATTCAACAGGTCTGTTGTAAAAAGCCCCTCAGGTGAAAAAGAGAGAATTGCGACAATGTACCCGCGTCCGGCGTGTGATGTCGCTCGGAAACGATCCGTTCTCACTCCTTTTTTCTCTTGTGAGTTTCCATTTCCTTTGGACTTTGAATGTTATCGCCATAAGCGTTAAATTTCTATGGTTTTCGATATTATGTACTTATAGTTTTTGATTATAATTTTTTTTTCCATTAATATGAGCATTATAGTTAATACAACCTATACTCACTAATATTACAATCTAGCCTTAAAATTAGACTAATGAGTAATTTCACTTTAACCTAAACTTATAAATTATCTTATATACTAAGAAGTAGTCCATCGACGCATCTTAGCTATGTTCTTGTGTTCTTTAGGGCAGCACTTATACTACATTTTCACTAAATTCACTTATCCGTGTTCACATAGAAATTGCTCGCACATATTTTATGAAGATGAAGAAAGTGCTTTGTAGCCGTCAACTTTCTCTGAAACTCCGTGTAAGACTCCTACAATGCTACATTTGGCCTGTAGTTTTATATGGTTGTGAGGCATGGACACTAGTGGAAGACCTACGTAAAAAGATCGAAGCTTTTGAAATGTGGACGTACCGCAGGATGCTCCGCATAAGCTGGACGGCTAAAGTGTCTAACATTGAGGTTCTTGCCCGCATGCAGAAGAAGACCGAGTTAGTTAAAACCATCAAGCAGCGTAAGATCTCCTACCTAGGCCATATTTTACGACACGATAGGTACCGCCTGCTGCAGACTATAATGATGGGTAAAATCGCTGGCAAAAGAGGGGTGGGAAGAAGGAAGAAGTCATGGCTACGTAACATAAGGGAGTGGACTGGTATAAAAACAGTTGCAGAACTATTCCGCCTAGCCATGGACAAGGAGAAATTTAGAAAACTGACTGTAATGGAGAGGCACATGAAGAGAGATTCACTTATCACTTAGAACTATTCACTATTGAGCTCATAGCTCATAAGGTTAAGCCCTTTTAAGTCTCCTCACTAACTGCGTAACGTCGAGCAGATAATTTAATAGCGATAATTTTTGCACATCTTCTTCTAAAAGTAAAAGGTGACTGATCTATCAACACACAGCTCAAACCAGGGGGGGAATCGGGCTGAAATTTGGCATGCACCATGCAGATGTTACTATGACGTAGACTTTTAGAAGGATTTTAGAAAATTCGAAGTCACGGGTTTTTTTTTATCCACTACAAGCTAGCCCTTGACTGCGATCTCACCTGATAAGTAAGCGGGCTAACCTGTTAGGGGCATGGCAGTTATATTAAACCCATACCCCTTCGGTTTCTACACGGCATCGTGCCGGAACGCTAAATCGCTTGGGGGCACGTCTTTGCCGGTAGGGTGGTGACTAGCAACGGCCGAAGCCTCCCACCAGGCAGAATAACTTTATTGGCGTCAGCTTTATAATCGATACCGAGCCAAATTATTTTTTGTTTTAATTTTTATGTGTCTGTCTGTTAAGGCATTACGGTGAAACTACTTAAACAGATTTGAATGTATCTTGATATACTAATAGCTAATTTAATGGGTCCATGTATTATGGGATATTTATTAAGACTATACTCAATAACTCCGTCAAATTTAAACCGAATTCAATGTTTCTTTTCGAGTAGATCTATGAATTAAAAACATTAAAAAAAAAACTTACAATACATTTCAGCAAACATAATAAACACACAAAAAATTCAAATCTTTATAACTAAAAAAAAATATTTTATATTGATGTTGCATAAATGAATAGTTTTATGGCCGATAACTTTACGATTTTTTTATATCTAAAGCCTAAACGTACGGAACAACGAAGCCTGAGATTGATAAAGTTTCCATTGTACGGCCTCATTGTAAGCGTATTTGATGTCAAGATCTTAGTTTATATTTTTCTCTACTCTACACTTTCACTGTTTCTAGGCTTCTTGACATGCCTGCACGACTTAGGCCTTACAATATGTTGAACTATACATACGATGCGAAATAAATGGGTTGGATTATTTTCTGGTAATTTAGTTGAACCCATAATTATATTATAACGCGCATAGAGAATCTATTCAATTTCAATTTTCGAAACTATTTCGGCCACGAAAGCGCGTGGCTTCAATCAATTTTCATGTTTCATGGATTTATATTTTACTAGATAATGCCCGTGAGTTCGTCCGCGTGGATTATGCTTTTTTGATTCCCTCGAGAACTCCTTAATTTTCCGGGATAAAAAGTAGCTTATGTCCATCCCCGGGATATAACCTATTCCAGTACCAAATTTCATTAAATCAGTTGAACAATTAAGCCGTGAAAGCGTAGTAGACAGACAGACACTTTCGCATTTATAATATTAGTATGGAAGCATGGATTTTGTTCCACTACAAGTTAGCCCTTGACTGTGATCTCACCTGTTGGTAATAAATGATCCTGTCCAAGATATTAGCAAGCTATCCGATTAGGGGTATGGCAGATATATATTAAACCCATACCCCTAAACGGCTACTATAAGGAATCGTATCGGAACGTTAAATCGCTTGGCGGCACGTGTTTTCTGGTAGGGTGGTAACTAGCCACGTCCAAAGCCCCCATCATGCCATACCAGAGAAAATTCAATGATTACAAATTCCCAAATTGACTCTTTACTGCTCTCACCACTGCGCTAAGGAGGTCGTCAAGTATGAATACGATATGTTACAGAATTGTAAGACAAAAACGCGGTCATTATGGCCCCACACGTCAGAAACAATATAACCCGCATGGCGAGCAAAGCCTTCTAGATAAGCACGCTCACTGAATGGAATTAACAACATACTGCCGTCACTGCCCTATCTAGCATATTGTTTATAAAATTTACTCAGTTTTGAAATATTACTCGTTACATATAGTTATTACTAGCCGATGCCCACGACTTCGTCCGCGTGGATTGAGGTTTTTCGGTTTCCGCGGGAACTTTTTAATTTTCCGGGATAAAAAGTAGTCCATATCCTTCCCCGGGTATAAAACTATCCCTATACCAAATTTCATCAAAATCGGTTGAACATATGACCCGTGAATGCGTAGCAGACAGACAGACACACTTTCCCGTTTATTAATGTAGGCACAAGATCAAGCAACACCTGTTCATGCACTATGACGCAAAAACTGGGTCTGGTCACTGAAATTTTGGAACTGGTCATTAAGGCTGTTTATTTTCACACCCTCACACCCCACCGCCCCAACTCATCTATATTTGTATACTAATATTATAAATGTGAAAGTGTGTCTGTCTGTCTGCTACGCTTTCAGGGCCCACCTATTCAACCGATTTTGATGAAATATGGTACAGGGATAGGTTATATCCCGGGGAAGTACATAGGCTACTTTTTATCCAGGAATAGACGAACTCCGTGGCGTAGTCTGGTGTAGCGCTGTTGCCTTAACGTGCGGAGGTCCTGGGTTCGAACCCCGGCAGGGTCAATTTGGGAATTTATAATTTCTGAATTTTCCCTGGTCTGACCTGGTGGGAGGCTTCGGCCGTGGCTAGTTACCACCCTACCGGCAAAGACGTGCCGCCAAGCGATTTAGCGTTCCGGTACGATGCCGTGTAGAAATCAAAGGGGTATGGGTTTAATATAACAGGTTAGCCCGCTACCATCTTAGACTGCATCATCACTTACCATCAGGTGAGATCGCAGTCAAGGGTTAGCTTGTAGTGATTTTAAAAAAAAAGTTCCTGCGGGAATCATCTAGTAATATTATAAATGCGCATTCACGGTCCAACTACTCAAACGATTTTGATGAAATTTGGTACAGAGATAGGTTACATATCGAGGAAGGTCGTACGCTACTTTTCATCCCACAAAATTAAAGAGTTCCCGTAGGAGAAAAAAAAATCATCCACGGGGATGAAGTAGGTAGGTATCTATACAATATATAAGACAAAGTATGAACTTCCTGTATAGGTATAAACTAGCTCACCATATGACAAATAATTGCTCACAGATTAAGCACGTTCCCCGTACTCGTTAACTACAGTTTAGTTTACTTACTATGTTAAATAAACAAAATCTATTACTTTTACCTTTTTTTCATGGATATTATTTCCAAATCCATACTCCATACTAATATTACAAACTAGATGATGCCCGCGACTTCGTCCGCGTGGATTAAGTTTTTTGAAATTCTTGTGAGAACTGTGTTTGCAGGATAAACAAAAGCTTACGTCCTCTCGGGATGTAAGTTGTAACCGACAGACAGACATACACTTTTGCATTTGTAATTTTAAAACGGATGCGATATTATGTATGACTACTTCGTTGGTCTAGTGGTGAGCATGGTCAACTGCGGTTCACGAGCTCCTGGGTTCGATTTCGGGAATTAAAATTGTTAGGTTTTTCTGTTACAAAACTCTCAGTACTAGCCCGGAGAAAGGAAATTGGTGGTGTTTCACTCCCGTGCTTCGGAGAGCACTTTAAGCCGGTCCCGGTTATTATCACTGACATGATAATAGGTTGTTAAAGCCCGCCAACTCGCATTGGGTGGTTCCAACTTTCCAAGCTCTAATTCCCTCTCTCCTATGAGAGTGAAGGCCTGTGCCCAGCAATGGGACGTTAAAGGGCTGTAGTGGTAGTATGCATGTCAGTTTGTTACGTTTTCAGGGCCCATCTGTTCAACCGGTTTTACACGTTTGTTAAAGAGTTTGCATCGCAATTCCCAGGGGAAGCCCAGACTTGCAATTTGTAGTAATGTTCTTACACAGACTTCTTTTTATTTGTCCCTATGGATGAAGTCGCGGGCATTATAGGAGTCCAAAATTCTCAGTACAATCATGTTTCCGAACCGGTCGGTGGTAGATTCTTACGATTTGTCGCAGTCAAGGGCTAGCTTGTAGCGGATAAAAAAAAATGGTACCTACAAGTTGTCCTACGTGAAATAAATGAATCATTTCGTTTCATTTCATTTCAATACTGTATCTTTGATTCTTGTGTATTGTTTTAATACTGGAATAGTATTAAATATAATAAAGGAAATATTTTGCAAAATTTATAGCCTTTATTTCGATACAAATGCAAAGGTGACCATGCTTTAAATTTAATTCCAAAAAGAACATTACAGACTATTTCATCCACAATTCATATTGAAATTTCAACAATATGCATTTATACTCGTTTATGTGTCATTGATAAATTTCATATAATATATATCCTGAATTCTTGCATACAATTTCACGGATTAATTATTATATTATTTTCATTGATTTACTCACGTGAGGGAATGGTATAGGCATTTTAAATGGGCCAAAAAGTAACACCTACAGAATGTTATCATGTAACATTCTGTAAGGTTCAATTATTTTATGAGATTTTTATTATTTTTTCCGAGGGTATTTTAAAATAAAGTTAGAGAAAGCGAGACGCTAATGTGGGTACACTCGGGAGATGGTTGGATTGAGTCGAGATGGTCGATAGCGGACATGTTGGTTAAATTAGTTTTCTAATAGTAAAGATTTGGAAAAAGAAAATAAAATGTGATAGAGTGAATTTCGGTAGTTATACATAAATAAATAATTAATCAGTATTTGACGTTTTATTGGAGAAGGCGTTTACATTTGTAAGTTCGATCCCAACACTTCTGAAATAATAATAAAAATCTCATAAAATAATTGAACCTTACACTCGTCCATCCTGATAACGTGTATGACCCCATACACGCCTCAGTTGAAAACCTTACAATTCTATAAGTTTTTCTTCACTAGGTAGTGTTTGTATAAGGTTGTATAGAGCTGGGCCCACTTAAGGGACGCGGCACGGAGATTCACTGCGCGATGCGGCCCCGTACAAATACATACAAATAATATTTACCGCTACGTGCCGCACCGCTCCGTGCTTTTGAAGTGGGGCTAGACCTTCAGCCAGTGGTATAAATCGCGTCCTGAAGTTGACCCAAAATGGCGATCGTTTGCGCAGGTATATTGTACTACAGGGCCGAGCGGAGCAGGTGCGGGGAGCCAGAGGCGGAGTGCGAAGGCGTGGAGCTATGGTAACGCGCGGCCCCTTGCGGCGCACCTCATAAGTCATACTGCACTTCGTTTGACACTCGAAATGTGGTTCTGCGCAGAGTTCAACTTACGCCGCGTCTTTTATAGATAAGTTGGCTACAAGCGATTAACTATACTACCGACATAAAATAATATTGCGGCTGTAAATTAAGATGTAAGCTATCCTATCTTTCAAGTTGGATCAAACTGCACACGGTGTGCAAATTTAATTTAAAATCGGTTAAGTAGGTAGTTTAGGAGTCCATCGCGGACAAACAACGTGACACGTGATTTATATATATTTAAGAAGATAGATTAGCTTATCTTCCTGCAATCAGTGGCGCCACCGGACGAACGTCTATAAAACGCACGCACCATACTGATTATCGCGTAACCATTCTTACGTCGTCCGTCGAGGTGTTAACATCGTTATTGTGTCAGTTGAAAATTGTGTTCCTTTTTGGTTATTTTATGTGTGATAATCTGTTAACATGTTTTAGTAGAATAAATTCTGGTTTGTTATTTGCTTTTATTTTTTTACTTTAATCCACTTCTGGTCCCTACAAGTAGGTACAATATTGTATTCCTAAAAGCCCAGAACTGGATATATCTATTGATTGAGACGAAGACAGGCAGCTGTGAGGAAAAAACAAACTGAAATGTGAAGCGATTCTCGCGTAAAGATCATAATGGCGTGCTACGGAACGGGTCGAAGGTTTTATTCTACTCGCAGCGGATTTATCGCTATAGCTTCCGGACGATATTCACGATCGAGCTCAGTACCTATCTCTAGATATTTATTGCTTTGTATCGTCTGCAACGAAGTCTAGAACATATTTTTATCTCGATTCTGACAAGCTATATGGACTCTGATAGCTTTGCTTATTAGTTTTAGTTATTAAACGTTCACCAGCTGATGCCCGCGACTTCGTCCACCTGGATTGAGGTGTTTCCACGGGAACTCTTTCATTTTCAGGATAAAAAGTAGCCTATGAGTAATTCCAGACTATAATCTATCTCTGTGCCATCCATCCATCCAAACTTTTGCATTTATAATATTAGTATAGATATATTGAGACTACCCTATTGGTTAGCAATGTTATCATCCATACTATCCAAGCTAATATTATATGCGAAAGTGTCTCTGTCTGTCTGCTACGCTTTCACGGCCAATTTAATCTACCGATTTTGATGAAATTTGGTATAGAGATTGGTAGCATGCCGGGAAGGCTACTTTCTATCCCGGAAAATTAAAGAATTCCCGTGGGAATTAAAAAGGACCGTAATTCACGCGGACGGATCCGCGGGCATCATCTCGTCTTTAAATAAAATAAAAATAAATAAATAAAAAGACCATTGCGCCCAGGGAGGTCGTCAAAACTTATGATTGATACACCGAATACCGATAAAACTTTGAACGTCTGCATTTAAAAGTTTATATTTTGAAAAATAATAAAGATTTATACGAAAACTCACTCAAGTTAAGCGTACTCCGAAGTGTTCGATTGACATTGAGTGATAGACATTGATAGAGTATGAAATTTGAATAATTTTTTGTATTTAGGAAGGGTTCACAACTTCACAGGCGTACATAGACTAGTACGGGATGAGTGGCCGAGTTGTGACAACGCATATCGGTCGATTGCGCTTGTTAAGCAACGTTGACCCAAGTCGGTAACTGGATGGGTGACCGAATAAGGAGGTTCAAATTTGGCCTTTTCGCTTCCTCCGTGCCGCGGAGAGCACGTTAAGCCGTCGGTCCCGGTTATTATCACTAACATCTGATAATAGTACAAAAACCTAAGAGCTTAATACCTACTCTTTGTCGAGTCGTATGCGAAAGGACGCGAGATTGTGTGATTCATGGAAAGGGGTCACAACCCTCAGTAATGAGGAATATACGCTATATAAAGACTCCCCGCTACAAAAATCCTATAATTTTTTTTACGCTTTTTGCAGCGGGAAAATTTCATAATCTCACAGGAAATCAAAAATTGTACGCGGACGAAGTCGCGGGCCACGTCTAGTATATAATAAAAACCTATGATTACAACCAGGGTCCAGCTTAAGAAAATCATTTCCAAATTCAAATTCACATTTCAATAAGAGCCCGAGCAGTAGGTATTTTATTTCAATATTAGAGAAACTTCCCCACTCCAACACGTACGGGTGCGACCAGTCTGCGAACATTTTAATTTCCGGCTCGAGATATTTAAACTCTGATAGATTTATCTTTTAAACTTCAACAATTTTTGTTACAACGATTGGCCCTACTGATGAAATAGTTAGGTCAAAGTGAAAGTTAGATTTACATCGACCTCAATTTACATGGACGGGCCCTGTTAAACAAAGAATGTGAACCTATTTTACTTACGCCACAAAGTTCCATATGAGTTTTGCAAAAACACGGGTAGAACCTGGTTTGCAGGTAAGTCACAGAAAATACCTGGAATAACGAGTCAAATAAAATAAAATATATAAACAACAAGACTTTAAAACAAGTGCTTTTGTGTCATCCATCAAGTAGAGAACGAAAACCTGGGATGAAATTTGAAACACACCTATGTAAAGTAAGGTACATGTCTGGGAATGAATATAGTACTTAGTAAATATCTAGTGCATGTGGAACCGGAGGCAGCACTAATGAAATCTCTAACATCCTTTGCACCAATACCTTGTACTGTCTTGTGATCTTGTTAACAGAGCCTTGCTACAGGTTACGGCCATGTGGTAATCTTGCTGTAATCCCACACGTTATCTTTAAAACCATAACAATAGAGTCCTAATTGCGATGGCATGTATTCTATTGCACATTGAATTGCGTGCTCATGTCATCGCATTGGAACAGATTAGGTAATTGTATCGACTGCGGGTTTAGTATTAGATTTCACATCTCATTAACGATGGTACGAATCGAGCATCAGAACGATTGAGCTATTTGTCCAGTCATGGTAGATTGCCAGTCATCCGAATTATGAGAGTAAGGGAATAAACTGTGCAGATTATTATCTTTCGCACTTCTTTCAGTAACCACGTTGACCGATATTTGTTAGGTAGAGTTACTAACTACTACATGTTAGCCATTGACTGCAATCTCACCTGATGGTAAGTGATGATGTAGTCTAAGATGGTAGCGGGCTAACCGTAAAGGGCATGGCAGTTATTTTAAAACCCATACCCCTAATCCGTTTCTATATGGAACGCTAAATCGCTTGGCGGCCACGTCTTTACCGGAAGGGTGGTAACTAGGTACTTACCAGGGCAGACCAGGGAATATTCAGAAATAAATTCCTGCTGGGAATCGAACCCGGAACCTCAGCGCTCAACACTGCGCTAGGGAGGTCGTCACTTAGAAATTTTCATCCTTCCTTGCTTCCTATTAAGTATGTAAATCTGGTATCAAGACGTAACATTGAATTGAGTGGTTCGTATGAACCGATCAATCGCCTCGGTTCACGGTACGTCGTAAACTATCAGGGGTTCGCGCGTCCATCACTTTATTATACGAGCGAACTTCTCTCCATAAACAGGAGTATCATATAAAAATTGATTTACGCCGTGAGCGAAGTTGTTTCAAAGTGAACTGACTTATTTTTGCTTACTTCCCTACTTTATTATTGAAGGGAATGGGACGTCTATTTGGCCATCAATTTTAGTTAGTAAAAATAAAATAGCTTTTTATTATTCCTTACATATTGTCATAAAGTTTACATTCTACATTGCATTTTACATTTTACATTTAAATTTACATTTCAGTTAGACGTATTAAAATGGTGATCGAGGGACGCGTAGCCTGTTGTGAGAAGGTCAAGCAACGTTGACCCAAGTCGGTGATGATAGCGTAGCCTGTTGTGAGAAGGTCGAGCAACGTTGACCCAAGTCGGTGATGATAGCGTAGCCTGTTGTGAGAAGGTCGAGCAACGTTGACCCAAGTCGGTGATGATAGCGTAGCCTGTTGTGAGAAGGTCGAGCAACGTTGACCCAAGTCGGTGATGATAGCGTAGCCTGTTGTGAGAAGGTCGAGCAACGTTGACCCAAGTCGGTGATGATAGCGTAGCCTGTTGTGAGAAGGTCGAGCAACGTTGACCCAAGTCCGTGATGATAGCGTAGCCTGTTGTGAGAAGGTCGAGCAACGTTGACCCAAGTCGGTGATGATAGCGTAGCCTGTTGTGAGAAGGTCGAGCAACGTTGACCCAAGTCGGTGATGATAGCGTAGCCTGTTGTGAGAAGGTCGAGCAACGTTGACCCAAGTCGGTGATGATAGCGTAGCCTGTTGTGAGAAGGTCGAGCAACGTTGACCCAAGTCGGTGATGATAGCGTAGCCTGTTGTGAGAAGGTCGAGCAACGTTGACCCAAGTCCGTGATGATAGCGTAGCCTGTTGTGAGAAGGTCGAGCAACGTTGACCCAAGTCGGTGATGATAGCGTAGCCTGTTGTGAGAAGGTCGAGCAACGTTGACCCAAGTCGGTGATGATAGCGTAGCCTGTTGTGAGAAGGTCGAGCAACGTTGACCCAAGTCGGTGATGATAGCGTAGCCTGTTGTGAGAAGGTCGAGCAACGTTGACCCAAGTCCGTGATGATAATCGGGACGGGATCTCCGAGGCACGGAGGCAACGAAAAGGCCAAATTCCTTCTTCAAAGGACTTGAGTCATCGTTGCTTAACAATCGCAATCGACTGATATATGCGTTGTCACAAATAGGCCACTCGGACCTTTAATAGGGATGATGACAACTCAATCAAATCAGCAACTCTACATCAAACTTAAAAACGCACTTCTAGCATGGAAGTTGTATGACGTCATATAATTTCAGCGCTCTTTTTTCCTTTAATCTATATTTTAAAATGGTTCCCAAACCTAAAACTGACCGAGGATGTGAATTTTACTTAATAATCAGTTACAATTAATTTATTTTTGACTAGCTGATGCCCGCGACTTCGTCCGCACGTCGTAACTAACTAATTTTTCCATATTTTCTCATCATTTAAACCTTCCCTGGACTACGACAAACATTTCAAAATCAAAATCAGCTAAATCGGCCCAGCTGTTCTCGAGTTTTAGCGAGACAAACGAACAGCAATTGATTTTTATATATTATATAGAAGATATAGGCATCATCAATTTCAATACCAACTAAGTACCTATTCCAATGCTATCCATTTGAATTGAACCTAGATATAATCATATACCTAACCCTGAAGAAACCTACAAGAATCCGAACCGAAAGCAATATTCTAGACACAAATTAGTTTCCGCGAGCTAGATTCGAAAAAGCATATAGCTATTCAGGTTCCCATTGAATCTTTGATTGCTATACAAGTTCTCTTTGCTTTGGAAAAATATTACTACGAACTTCCATTATACGTATCACGCAATAGGACGATAAAGAATCTAAGATATTTCTTTGGATTTGGGTGTCATTATTTTGAGCCAACAATGTAAGAGTTATTACGTGTGATGGGTAATTGATAGAAGTTTACCTATGGCCTAGACTACTATTATCTAAACTATCTCTGTGCCAAATTTCATCTAGATCCATTAAGCCGTTCCGGCGTGATTGAGTAACAAACTTCTCAACTTTCGCATCTATAATTAATAATATTAAATACTTATTTATACTAATATTAATATTACAAATGCAAAAGTTTGGATGGATGTTTGTTATACTCAATCACGCCCGAACGGCTGAATGGATCGTAATGAAATTTGACACAGTGATAAAGACTATAGTCTGGAATAACAAAATATTATAGGCTAAGTTGTATCCCGGAAAATTAAAGAATTCAGCGGGAACCAAAAAACCTCAATTCAAGCGGACGAAGTCACGGGCGTCAGCTAGTAGATAATGATTTTAACGTATGTACTAATGTATGTTTTGTCGGGAGCGGTCGGAGTGGCGTAAAATAAGACTAAAGATACTGGAAATAAGTTACATATGAACTTCAATGGGAACCTACGTACAAAATAGGATGTTTTTGAATATTGACTTATCAGTTTGAGATGAAGTTTAGGTATATTATGAAAGATATTAAAGAGTACGTACATCGTTAAGCTGTTATTGCGTATAAATTTTCGGAGAGCCCACCACGAGGCTGACGCAAATTGACCGATCCACCACACGCCGGATTGATATTCGCGAATCGTAACTCATTCCCATTGTTCTTTGACGAATTTGTTTTTTCGAGTACATTTCGAACTACCCGCATTAATCCGCGCAATAACGTTGCAGTAAATCACTTTTATTACCCCTTTTTACCAGTTCGGATGTGGTATTGCCGTCGATAGTATCTAGAATTTGCACTAAAATGGCTAAAACTTTCCATACAAATTCAAAAGTATGGGAAAACCGCGGCACTTTGTCCACTTTTATTGGAATTAGAACATTCATTTGAAAGTACATTAATCTTTATATACAAAAGAAAAAACTTAGTGAATGATATTAAATCAATGTCCAGATCAAACCGCTAGGTCTAGACACTAGAATTTGCATGTCAAATTAGTTGTCTTTATAAAGTTATAGGTATCATCATCATCATTTTTAGATAAAAAGCCAATAAAGCCAGCCATTTCTTTATAGTATCGCTTATCGTAACATCCCGAACATAGTTTCCGAATTAGATTTTTTTTTATCCACTACAAGTAAGCCCTTGATTTCTATCTCACCTGATGGTAAGTGATGATGGATTCCAAGATGGCAGCGGGCTAACCTGTTAGGGGCATGTCAGTAAAAGTAAAATATCTCTAAAAAAGGTGCTGTTGTGTATAGAAAAAATATCTGGAATGTACCTGTCGTCCAGATAGATAGCTTTCTAGACGACAGATACATTCCAGGTATTTTTTCATGGAGACAAGCAAATTATTTTTTATCGCCATCCTCGCATAAACGTAAAAGTTTTTAGAGGATGGCTCTGTAATACTATTTTGTATGTTTATCTTGAATAAAAAAAACCCGAAAAATCAAAGAGTTCCAAAGGTATTTCTAACAGTAGGTACATAATAGATATACAAGAGAATTATTTTTTACTGAATATTTGGGGGATGCCCCGTCGCTCACGTCCGCAGGAACTACCTTCTACCTCCCTGCACGTGTCCCCTGCGTGGTGCTAAACGAGCGACGAATTTGCAGGTGAAAAAATTTAAGCGTTCTTTTTATAAAAACGCTTATATTATGTACTTAACACCATACGATTAAATAAATACTGAAATTTCAATTGAGTTTTATATAGCCAAAAGATCTAAAATTCACATCTGTTGTTAGTTTTAAGTTTGATAATAATTTTAAACTATCGATAAAAGAAAAAAGTGTTTTGAAATTTGATGACATCACAACTATGTACCTATCTCATACAAACTACGATACTAGAGGCGGGTTTTTAAGTTTTAAAAAGAGTTGCTGAAACACACTATTACATAAGTAATAGCATTATTTCATTCATTCATGTCGTAGATTAACAAAGTGGGACATTCTAACCCTACTTAAGCTAATAATAATTTAAATCCACCCTTTGCTAGGTCAATGGGCACAGATAGTAAGCCTTCGGTAGCAAAACGTATTGAATCAATCATGAGGCCGCTCGTGAAATCCGGTTCCCGCCGGCTTCAATATTTCATTACCACCCTACTTAGCTGCGCAACTTTTATAATGGGCTTGGAGCGACGCCAGATCCTGTCGCGGTCACACTCCCGCTGCATTTTGTTGTTAACCGACTTCAAAAAGGAGGAGGTTCATAATTCAACTGTATGTTTTTTTATAATATGTATGTTACGCGATCATTCCGACAATTATGAGTCAATTTCGACGATTCTTTTTTCGTTTGGTAGATCATACTTCAGAGGTAATTTCATATTAATATTGAAATTGATTTAGCGCTTTTTGAGAAAATCAACAAAAAACAAAATATATACCCACATAATGTTTTTACTTTTTACTGTATGTTGTTAGGTACTTTTTATTTTATTTTTTTGTATTTATGTCAAACTATACATAGTTTTTACTGGTCAACTTAGCCTTTATTAAAAACCTTATTACGAGTATTATTATTCAAGATGATTGCAGGACAAACACACTTTCGCATTCATATTTCAAAGTAGGAATTTCCACTGAGTTATATTACCGAGAATGCAGCCTTGACAGCCCGCATTGGAGCAGCGTGGTGGGTCTAAGCTCTAATACACTCTCTCCTATGAGAGTGGAGGCCTGTGCCCAGCAGTGGAACGTTAATGGGCTGTAGTGGTGGTGGTGGTGCTTGACATATCAAAATTTCACGCCAGTGCGGACGCGCTATCTCAGTGTGGTGAAACCCTAAACAATAAAAGAATGCAGTACCTACTTTTCCCGATTGAATTTTTAAGCTCCAGTATGGCTAACAGAGATAAGTTCGAAGTTGGCCCAATAATATTATTTGTGAGATTTATTTCTAGACAACCAGTTATTGAAATAGAATTAATTTTTCGTCCATGCTAATAGTATAATTATGAGAGAGTGTCTGTTTATCTGTCTGCTACGCTACACGGACCACCTTTTCAACCGATTTTACCTATGTCCTTCCCGGTGATGCAGCCTATCTCTGTACCAAATTTCATCAAAATCGGTTGAAAAGATGGGCCGCTAAGTCGTAGAAGACAGGCAGACGGACGGACAGACAGACAGACAGACACACTTTCGCATTTATAATACTAGTGGTTCGCCCCGAACTGAGACCTCGCGGCGCCATCTATTGACATTAATGTGAAGTTCTGTTAAAAATACTGAAGATCATTAAAAATAATTTCGTTTCCTTACAATATTTATCTAATTTTAGTATGTGATGTTCAAGTACAGGATATAATTCATCAAGTTCAGGCTCAGCCTTTCAGAAAATTTAGAGTCCTGAGGTCAACTTTGGACGTTAGAAAATCTCCACTTTGAAAGTCCCCATTTCGTCAATTTTAGGGGAAAAATTAAAAAAAAAATATTTTGGACTCTATTTCTAATTATCTTTAAAATGATATACCGCAACCCTATGTAACGCCATAAAAAATATTTTACTTCGCATTCGCTTGTATAAGAGCCCCCCTGAGATTTTTATAACTTTTTAGACCATATTCGGCTGGAAGCCATTGGTTTACATATTATATTTAAAGCTGAAGTAATTGGGTTCAGTAATTCAGAAGAAGTTATAATGCTCTGACAGACGGATGGTCGAACGGATAAGTGCAAATTCACTCAAGTAGACTCTGAGACCTTCAGTTCGCTCGATCAATTAGTATGGATAGAATAGATTTCATCTCATCCAGAAACCATGTGACGTCACAATGAATGATGGGGCGGCCGATAAAACGATAATAAATTCGTTTTAACCCCGCACGTGCAAAGACAATTAATGGATTGACACGTTTAATTTTCATTTAATGTGGATTCGACCGAGTGTGAACCGTCAAATTGAGTTCATACGCACTTATAAGCCGGATTTTATCTTTTTTAATGCGAAATAAATACTTAAGTTTTTTAATCTGATGCCCGCGACTTCGTACGCGTGGTTTAAAGTTTTTTGGTTCGGGAACTATGATGATGTTATTAGGTTAAGTTTATGATAAGTACTGATAAGTTCTCATTAAGTGAATTTTTTTGTTAATTTCTTTTGAGAATAAAATTCTTTAACCAGGACTCTTTGACTCTCCGGGATAAAAAGTAACCTATGTATTATTCCAGACTATAATCTATCTCTATGCCAAATTTGAGCATGTTCCGTTTAGCCGTTCTGGTGTGATTGAGTAACAAACATCCATCCATCCATCCAAACTTTCGCATTTATAGTATTAGTAAGTATAGATAAATAATTATGGAAATTGATAATATAGTGTTTGGTTTGAACTGTGAGTGTTTGACTTCGAATCACTTACCATCAGGTGAGATCGTAGTCAAGGGCAAGCTTGTAGTGGATAAAAAAAAAAAGACTCACCCAACATCTACAGTGAATGCACTACTATGCAGTATGCATCCATTAACCCACGGAATAGATAATGCATTTACCTCACACCCAAAAACTATACTATATGTAAATTATCTTTGGGTGTTCTGAAAATTAATAAATCGACACCCCTACTAATATTATTATAAATGCGGAAGTGTCTGTCTGTCTGTCTGCTACGCTTCCACGGCTTATCTGTTTAACCGATTTTGATGAAATTCGGTACAGGGATAGGTTGTATCCCTGGAAAGGACATAAGCTACTTTTTATCGCGGAAAATCAAAGAGTTCCCACGGAAATGAAAAATACTTAATTCACGCGGACGAAGTCGCGGGCATCATCTAGTAATAAATAGAGCTGAACTCTAAAGAGGGCTTTTTATGTCCAAAGTTTCATCAATGATCCCATCCATACTAATATTATAAATGGGAACGTGTGTCTGTCTGCTACGCTTTAACGGCCCATTTCTTTAACCGATTTTAATATTGTTTGGTATAGAGGTAGTTTAAGGATTGGGAATTAAAACTTGATCCATGCGAAGTCGTGGGCATCAACTAGTATTATACATAATATATACACAATTTTTATATTTCCCTTTCTGCGAATAACGTTTTGATTTGAAGTTTCAGAAACAGAAACAGACAGTTGACAGAAAATCTTTTGTAAACCGAGATGCCAATTCAATACTCAAGGGTGTTCGGAATTGATTACAATAGATAAAAGCGCTTAAAGCGATAAATACTGACAGGTACGAATTGAAACCGCAAACATCGTCCAGGAAGCGATAGCGATAAATTCGCTGCAAGGGAATAAAACCTTCGCTTCGTGCAGGAAACCATTATGATGTATGCGCGGGAAATGCTCTATATTGGTGAAAAAGACAACCCTACTGGCGCATTGGTGTGAAATGTAGTCTTAAAACTAGAGTTATTCAAAAGTGATTTATCAATAGCACGTTAGAGACTATAATTAGCACGGTAATAAATACGCTATGCTAAAGCATTTTAAAGAAAAGAAAGCGCGAAAGGACATTAATAGGTAGGTATAAGTCCTCACGCGAGCTCCGAGGAATCCTATGGATTGTTAAAGTAATGACCTAGAGTTGTTTAAAGTGCAAGAAAAACTGCTATCACAAAATTACACGCGTCAAGCTCGAAACTAGTGCTGGGAGCGAGCTGGATATGGAAGGATGATCGGGGGTGGCGTACAGCCCTCGCTTCTTCAGACCCCGATTCCTCGGAGCTCGTGCGCGGACTATATATAAGTTGGTCGACTATTACTCCTTAGCTTGAAAAGTCTGCTTAGCTGTGATAGTTTTCCTTTTAATTTCGTTATAATTACTAATGCCATGATTTTTATCACATATCCCCAAACAACCGTTAAGCTGGCAGGGGGTGGGGGAACATGACTCTAACTAAAATAGCACTTCAAACCTTAATATTTCGTGAACGGATCCGTGAATTGAAAAATGGTTTCCCACACTCGCAATATTTTTGAACGACCAATACAATGACATGGGATAGACGAGAAAAAAAGACTCTGTTAAAGAACATTCCTTTTGTAAGTTAAGTAGGTAAGTAGGTTGTCCTATGTCTGTTTTTCAAACTGTCGGTGTATGTATTTATATCTATCTGACATCTTTTCTTACAATTTTTTTCTTGATATCTGACTCATTATTGTTAACGCGTCAAGGTTCTCGACGCACTGAAGGTAACCCTTACCCTAAGTTTTAATTCGATTAATCGTTTATGTATTCGATGACATTCGCATCAAAGTAAAATTAACCGATTTTAATATAGAAACGTATCGTATAAGTAAACGTATATGAATGCATATATGAAATTGAGCTCCAAATGATGATTGTAAGTAGCATTTTACTTTTATGTTTGTATGTATATACTTTATTGTTCACCACACAAATAAAAAAAATAAAACTGATACAAACAAGGAAACTTAAAAAGTTGGAACAATAAGGCGGTCTTATCGCTAAGTAGCGATCTCTTCCAGACAACCTTAACGCTAGGGAGAAAATGAAGAATGCTAATGTCATCGAATTCTTATACGATCAATCGAATTAAAACTTAGGGTAAGGTTACATTATAGGTAATTGGATGCCGCCTACACTTTCAGTAGGTACACGTACCTATAAGATTTCCTAACTCGCTTACAATTACACGAAAATCCTTTTGCGAGACGCTTCTATCATTTATACAAGCTTATTAACTTAAGGTTGTCTGGGACTTTATTATTACTTTTGGTGCTAAAACTCTTTTTATTTTTATTTCACTAAGAAATAAGACCATGACTGTGATTTCACCTGTATGGCAAGTGATGATGCAGTCTAAGATGATAACGGGCTAACCTGGTAGGGATTTGGCAGTTATATTAAACCTGTATGCTCCTAATCTACTAATGCTTAGGACGATTTATTAAGGCGAGTCACCTCAGCTCAGCGGTGAAAACTGGTTTGCTAGATCAAATTTTTTCGGTATTTACTATTAAATAACGGTCTTACAAAAAATATCCGATACACTTAAAGATATTGTCTAAAGAATGTGCTAATTTGTTACACGATAGGATGTACTTTACTCGATCAAAAAAAATCTTGAAACAGGCTAAATTAAAAGTTTAAAACGAATTTTTTATTAATAAAATTTTCGACTTTGCTCATCATTTTTATATGGATAAATTCCTCTTGAAGTATTAATGAGAACCTGCTAAAATTTATTTCAAACTGAAGTCCTATATCTATTTAATTCAAATTAGTCCCAGAACTTGAACGTTGCCAAGCGGTTTCAGAATATACCGCGCTGCCCGCTTCCCCGCCAGTCTCTACGAGAAATGTACCGCGAGACGCGCGGGCGGCACCCCACACCTCACCTCCTAAAATCTTGCAGGTGACTCGCCTTAATGCAGGCCTTAAAATCTTAAGTCACGCGAACAAAGTCGCTTTAATCTATAGCTTAAAGTTATCAGCCGATTTTTTATTACATTATTTTTACAACGACGAAAATATTATTATTATTTTTAATTAAAAACCACCTTGATCAGCTTTGCATTAGCGTATTAAAATTACCGTGTGTCCAAATTAAATCATACCCGGTGTCATGTAAGCAAACAAAAAAGAAAGAAAACGTCAAAATTTAATCCAATGCTTTACAGAACAAGGTTCTTTTTTCATCGGACGACGTGAATAGTAATGGAATCGATGGTTTTATGAGATGTGGGCAACTGCGGAAGGGAATAAATGAGATTTCATTTTGCTTTTTTTTTGCAGTCCAGCCGTCCAACCGTCACCGTAGAAGGCGTAATTAAACCACAGGAAGAGGGGAGATAGATTTATCAAGGTTTCACATGGTTTAATAAAGAGTTCAACAGTCTTTTTACTCATTTCAAACGTACCGAAAATAATAATATTACAGAAAATATTGTTGTTATTATTAATAATATTTTCTGTATTATTATTAACAAGTGTGTGTGAGTTAAACAAATTCACACACGCGGCAGAAGTGAAACTACAAAAAAGTAGCCTACGAGAGAATGAGACAAATATAAATAAATAAATAAATAAAACTTTATTTCGAGCGACAATGACTCATATTTTGTTAGTTAAATAAACATATTTCCTATGTTAGTACCTAACCTAAAAACTAAACCTAATAAGTTTAATAACTAAAACTAAACCTAAATACGAGTCATCGCTGTGCCATTCCGTTAGAAATAGCACAGCAATGACCCACATATTATATGCAGTCCAATCTGCTGGCAATTAACTTCAGAATGCTGTTGGTACTGCCCCGCACTCTGCGCACCTGGGCTCCGCATCTTATAACTTGTGTTCTATCTCATTCTCTCGCAGGCTTAATCCTATTATGAATAAAATGTTTGTCTCTGTTTAGTGTCGCTTTTTTGTTTCATCGAATTTTCAAATCACAACGATTCTAAAGAAGTTTCATTTCAAAACTTATGCTTAAGGCGGGTCGCATCAACAAAAATTTTGACGCAAGTAGACTTATGCTTGAATTATAGCGCTAACGTACTTTAGGCAAGGAAAGCATTTATCATTCTTTTACCATAAGCGCCCCTAAACTCAAACTCAAATGCTGTTTATTCAAATGAACTTTTTTAAGTGTTTTTGAATATCAAAATAACAGACGTTAATTACGTTCTAGTGTGTTAAATTTTAAAAGAAAGAAAGTTAGCCAATAATTTAAATCAAAATTTGAACTTTAGTTCCAAGAACGACCTCGTTGGTTTAGTGATTAGCGTGTTCGACTGCGGCTGACGAGGTCCCTGGTTCGAATCGCGGGTCGGGCTATAATTAAGTATTTGGTTTTTCTGACAAGAAATTCTCAGTAAGTACTAGACCAGAGTTTGCGGTGTTTCACCCCTGTGCCTCAGAGAGCACGTAAAGCCGTCGGTCCGGCGACTAATATCTTGCCGGTCGTGTCGGATTTTCCGTCCGGGCTATGAGAGTAAAGGAACTGAGAGTGCACCTGTGTTTGCGCACACACTTGTGCACTATAAAATCTCCCGCGTAGATGGCTAACTTCTAAATACGGTCAGGACATAATTTATTTATTACTAGCATTAGGCCGCGACTTCTTCCACGTGAATTGAAGTTCTTTTTTGTTGAATAATGATAGTCCACAGCTGTAAGGACACACACACCGCCACTGTCTTGGGCCGCCTGGTTCTAGTGTCCCATAAATTGGGAACATAAATTGGGGTCCCACGTTGCTGGAATGCTGGCCATGCACCAAGCTCCGCAATCATCATGCGCAAATCCGAAAGCTTGTTAAAATATTTTAATACTTGATAGTATTTAAATGCCTCTGAGTGCTCTGGGAATCACTTGCAAATCGTATAATATTAATGAACGTTGACCTATTTTTCAATAAAATAATTGGATTGGTGAAAACTATCTCGTGCTACAGAGCATTTTTAAACATAATCATGTTTCATCGGTCCCATTAAAAATTAAGACCAAAAACCTAGAACTTTCTGATACCCAATTGTCTAAGCAAATTGTAAATTTGACAGCTTAAAATGTATAACTTGTACTGTTTAAGGAGTTCATAAATGCTTTCTGACGTGCAGGCATCTATGAACTCCTTAAACAGGGCGAATTATACTTTTGACAGACGATTACGATAACAATTTCCTTGCAAAATCGGGGGGATAAACTATATGGATCATGCATCATAAAAAATTTAACCTAACCAAGTGGAGAAAAAGAAACGAAGACCTCAAACCTCAACTAATAAATAATTATTCTTCAGTAATAATAATTGCTTAAAAGTTGGCGTCAAACAACATTTTTTTCTTGTCTCGCGTAGTTAGTGCGAGTAGCTTGATATTTTATTTTATTTTTATGCAAGGGTACACAAAACAGGTTGTTACTAAAACATCGTCAACATACAAAATAATTCAAAACTGGATCCAAGCAGCAACCCTAAAGTATGTGTACACAGCTTTATATAGAAAATACAATATATTATATTAAAATCACATTGTTAAGTATAGTCAACATTAATATTACATAAAATTAGAGTGCAGTTTTAGAATATAAAATAAAAAAATGAGTTACGTAGACCTTTTGTACTGTATTTTCGCTCATAACGCACTCATAAAAAGATAGTCTTATTTGCTCCAATATAGGTACTTAAAAAGATACAATCCACCTGTACCTTGTACCTATTTGTGCGTTTTTTATTTTTTTTTATTTATTGTATTTAGGTATACCAACAGCGAGTACACAAAGCTTAAATTAAAAATAGTACATAGGGTCTATAACCGTGTGGCACGCCACTTATAGGTATACACAGCTATAGAAAAATAAGACAAATATAAAAAATATAAACAACCGATCACAAGTATCTACTTAACTACTTACGTGATAAAAAGAATATAAAACCAAAAGAACAATGAACCTACTATTACTACTCTGATAAATAAATTAATCTACCAATTTAGAAAAATACGCGTGCGTTTGTACCTAACCCACCACTACAGCCTATTGACGTCCCACTGCTGGGCACAGGCCTGCACTCTCATGTGAGAGAGGGAGTTAGAGCTAAGACCCACCACGCTGCTCCAATGCGGGTTGGCGGGCTTTAACGACTATTATCACGTTAGTGTTTATAACCGGGACCGACGGCTTAACATGCTCTCCGAGGCACGGGGGTGAAACACCACCAACTTCCTAACTCCGGGCTTGTACTATTACCTATTCTGTTAGTACTGAGAATTTCTAGCCAGAAAAATCTAATACTTAATTACGGCCCGACCCGGCACTCGAACCCGGAACCTCGTCGGCCGCAGTCGAATATACGATAATAATTATAAATTATTTAACAGTTCCAACATAGTATCACAAATGTATTTTTAATGAAATGTGTTAGAAAACTTACTATTCTGTACCCAAATATCTTAAAAATACATGTGCATTTTTCGCAATAAGTTGTGATTTTCTTGTGGTAAGTTACAGAAGTGCTTTATTGAATCAGTTGTGTCCCACAGGAAATCTATGTTGGACGCTTGTGCACCACAATTTTGTATGGGTAACTTAGTTTGCTAAAATATTGACAAAGCGCCGCCGCGCTTCTAAATAAAGTTTTATAGATCAAGTATTTCTACACTGCAGTAACTACAGTGTAGCGAACTTGAAATAAAGTTATATCATACTAATATAATAACTTTGAAAGTGTGTTAGTTTGTTGGTTTGTCCTTCAATCACGTCCCAACAGAGCAATTGATCGACGTGTTTTTTTACATGAGTATAGCTAAGGACCCGGAGAGTGGCACATGCTTTTCATCCCGAAAATTAATGATTTAACGCGGGCATCAGCTAGTTATATTTAGTTTAAAAAGATTTGACGACCTCCCTGGCGCAGTATTGAGTGTGGGCTTTTAAGTGGGAGGTCCCGGGTTCGATCCCCAGCTGGGTCAGTTTGGAAATTTATAATTACAGAATTGTTCTTATCTGGTCTGGTGAGTGACTTTGGTCGTGGCTAGTTACCACTCTACAGGCAAAGATGTGAAGCCATGCGATTTAGCGTTCCCGTACAATGACGAGCAGATACAGTTAAGGTGTATGGGTTTAATTTAACTGCTATCAGGTTAGCCCTATACCATCTTAGACTGCATCATAACTCACCACCAGGTCAGATTACAGTCACGGGTTAACTTGTAGTGGAATAAAAAATGACTGTATCACACCTAAATGATTGTAAGTAATAATTCCTTTGGACCACAATACTACATTCTTCTTCTTTCTGAAATATTGGAACAATAGGGGGAGACTTTTACTGATTCGATCACACGTTAAAGTTATCTACGATGTGTATGAAACCGTCAAGCACTTGATGAGAGAAAGAAAAACCGTTTATTTCCATACATTTGCCACACATAAAGCATACCTACTTATAAAAAGGTAGATAATAGATAGAAAGGTAGATCGCTAGCGCTTGAGTAATTCCATACAAATGGCCATTAACTTCAACGCGATCAAATTGGTAAAATATTTCACTAGGCCTGCAGAAACCAAATAACTAAATCGGGATCAAACTAACTCGGCCCAATTTCAATCCGTGCGTAAATTATTGTTCAGCTCGGGGGTCTGATAGAGACCTAAGTACTCCGCCTCGGGCCATCGCCCCACCCTAAATAACATCCGTACCGCTTGCCAGTTACCTAAACCTATAGCTCCAGGCAATCATGTTTACAACCTTAATTTATTGCCTTCTAGATAGATGGGACTTCACACACCTTTAAAAACATGTTCGAATGTTGGTTTATTGGTTTGTTGGTTAGTTGGTTTGTCCTTCAATCACGCCGCAACGGATCTACGTGATATTTGGTATGGGTATAGTTGAGGACCTGGAGAGAGACATAGGCTACTTTTTATCCCGAAAAATTGAGGAGTTCCCGCGGGAATCAAAAAAAACTTAAACCACGCGAACGAAGTCGCGGGCATGAGCAACACACTTTCGCATTTACAATATTAGTATGACTAGCTGATGCCCGCGACTTCGTCCGCGTGGATTGGAGTCTTTTCGCTATCGCGGGAACTCTTAAATTTTTTTTTAATTCCACTTCAAGATTTTTTCCGGGATTCCGAGACTATATTCTTTCTCTGTGCGAAATTACACCCAGATCCGTTCAACTGCTTTGGCGTGATTAAGTTACAAACATCCATCCATCAATCCATCCAAACTTTCGCATTTATCTAGTGCTTGGAAATTTCATAGAAATTCTAGTTAACTAAGATCGAATAGATAAAAAATCTCACACTAGGCCTACACATCCATCTGTTATAGAGTTCAAGCGACTGAAAATTCTGAGTACAAAATTATGACTGCAAGTGTGAAGAATTTTTGTGTATTGCTCTAAGCATACATGCTCTATGTATGCATGTGCACGTAAAAACATCAGTAGGGTGTTTTAAATAAGATGACCTCTATAGTTTTCATTACATAAGTTTAAGAAATCCATTAAATGTATGCTCCTGAAAAAAGCTTATACTGTTGAAGATCATTTAACGATAAAAAGCATGGACTTGACTCGCTCCAGCAATGTTTAGGACTGCGGTTACTTAGGTAAATACACATTGATATATAGGTACAGTAGAATCTCGATTATCCGAACATCGATTATCCGAACATCCGATTATCAGGACTCATTCTTCACGGCTCTAATTACCGACTTAGAAGTGATTTGACGTAATGATTTGTCTAAATGACGTATGTACAACCCTCAATTATTTGTCTAAATGACGTATCTAAAACCCTTTCTAAAGTTATTATAATTTAATTATTGTTTGATTTGACTTTAAAATCGATTATTCGGATTTTCGATTATACGGAATACCCCTGGTTTTATTTGATTCAGATAGCCGGGATTCTACTGTAATTGTAAATTATTTTTTCAAAAGAGCAACCACCGAGTTTCTTGCTGGTTCTTCTCGGTAGGGAAATCATTCCGAACCAGTGGAAGATTCACTCGACTATACAAAAGCCCTTGTTAAAAGTCTAATTGAAAAAAAAATGATTTGATTAAGCGATCGCGTGATACGAACTTGTAATGTCTGTTTTTTTTTTTTTTTTTTAAATCGTCGCGTGACACAACGCTGTTACGAGTGAGTGCCTCCATTCCAACCCTTTGATTTGAAGCAGTGTAAAATAACACATGTGGAAATAATTACAGAACAAACTCCCTCTGTAATTATTTGTCAACCACTGTTTATATTTTAGCTTACTTCACAAAAGCAGGATATTAATTAGGTTGGGGTGGTGGGCCAGGTAACCTCCAAGAGTGCTTGGGCGCTGCTAGTCCCTTTGGATACGTCCGGAGGGAAGGGCAGCGCTTGGGCCGGTGCACCCCGGTAAACATGGTTAATAATTTCGCTATATGGGATATTGTTAGCCATGCCTAATAACCTGGCGGGGGGGAGGGGGAGGTTCTCCGCGTGTCCCTCTGATCAGCTGAGGGCACAGTGGAGGAACCCAGGGGGGCGGGGGGGCGAATACGCCCATCGCGAGGAAGAAAACCTCGTTAAAAAATAACCGAAGGGGGCGGGAACGCCTGGAAGTGGCCGGATGCGGCCCTGCGAGGAAGAAAACCTCGTTAAAAAATAACCGAAGGGGGCGGGAACGCCCGGAAGTGGCCGAATGCGGCCCTGCGAGGAAGAAAACCTCGTTAAAAAATAACCGAAGAGAGCGGGAACGCTCAGTGTCCCTCTGTTTTTTCGAGGGGCACGGGAAGGGTGTAAAGGACCCTCTGGAGGGGAGGTGTCCTGAGGCGAGCTCGGGGTGCACTTACCCTGCCTCCGAGCGGGCTGTGTGGGAACTAGTCCTGCGCAGCCCTCGCTAGGAATCGTAATCCCGTAGGAGTGATAGGTGTGGTCATGTTTCGCGACCTGACACTGGGACCGATGGCCTTGGCTTAACCGCCCGGGCCGCGAGGAATAAACCTCTATAAAAAATTATCCTAATCTTAAGCTCTGATGTGCGGCGAGGGGATGAATGACTGAGGGATTTTGCCCGCAAGGGCTTCAGTCATTAGCACACCACCAGCCAGGGTACCTGTGGCCCCTCTGGTTGGTCACAAATTTACACTTGCCCGGGTAATTACGGCTCTGCCCGGGTCGATTCTTATTTCCGTTATACTCGTGGGATTTCATATGGATTCTTTAAAAAACAAACCCAAAATGAGTGAGGAGGAGCACATGTCGGACACAGACTCGAGTGTCATGAGCGTGGGGAGCGCGAAAAGCGCTGAGAGAAAAAGGCCACTCAGCGATGAGGAGGAAGTGGTCGTGGTTCCAAGAGTGGGCTCCGCCAAACGCGGACGTGGCAGGCCTCCAACGACGGGAAAATATGTCGGTTTGGCGAAGGCCCAGAAGGAACTGAAGGCCGCCCAACGTGCGGCAGAACGGGCGGAGAAAGAGGCTGCCGAGGAAAAGGAGGTGGCCGATTTAACAGCTGGCATCCGTTCTGGCCGGGAGTGCCGGCTGTCGGAGACCTCTTCCGTGGTCTCGGAGGACGCGGAGGCGGAGGGCTTGACTGCAACGGAGCTGAACAGCAGAGTTCAGTTTGCAGTCAGTGCCATAAAAAGGGTGGCGAAAGCCTCGAAGGGCCTTAAGGGCACGTGCCAAAAGGCACTTAAAGAGGCGGCTGCTGCCATTGAGGAGGCTGCGGAGGTGATGCTCAGGCGCACCTCTACAGAAGAAGTAAAGCGGCTGCGGGAGGTGAATGCTCGCCTTACCAGCGAAATGGCGGAGCTCCGCCATGAGCAGGGAAAGTTGCGGGCAGATATAAACAAAATCCGGCAGGAAAAGAGGGAGGGGGCGGCTGATCCCTCAAAAAAGGACGACACAGAGCAGTTCAGCCTGCTCCTGAAGGAATTGTCAAGCTTGTCTGCCCGCTTCTCAGTGATCGAGGGGCGGGTTTTGCGCCCACCATTGGCCGCAGACAGAAGGGCGGGAGGGCCTGTGGGGCCTTCATTTGCAGACGTGGCTGGAAAGCCGAGCACGTCGGCCCCGCAAAAAAATAAGAAGGCGCCTGCTAGGGAAGAGGCCCCTAGCCAGTCAGGCCATAAGGCAACAGAGGATGCCACCTCTAGGAAAGGGAAGGGAAAGGGCAAGGGGAAGGCCTCCGGCGCCCAGGCCGCACCAGCGCCTGAAACGCAACAGCAGAGCCCCTCAGACGCCCCACCCAGAGAGGAGTGGCATACCGCAGGGGCAAGAAAGGAGGCCAGAAAAGCCAAGGCGAAGGCCAACAAGGCGGCGAAAGAGGCGGCCCAAAAAGCTGCCAAGCAGCAGACTCGACTCCGCGCTCCTCGGTCGGCGGCTGTGGTAATCACGCTGCTACCCGAAGCTGTGCAGAAGGGCCTCACGTACGGCACAGTCCTCGCCAAGGCTAAGGCTGAGATAAACCTCGGGGAACTCGGCATTGCGGGTGTGCGGTGCAAAACAACCGTCACTGGTGCCCGCATGCTCGAGGTTGCAGGTGCGGACAGCGACCCGCAGGCTGACGCTCTCGCTGAAAAGCTAAGGGCGTCTTTGGAACCTGTGGGAGTTAAGGTGTCCAGACCCATCAAGAGCGCTGAGCTGCGCATAGTGGGTCTGGACGACTCGGTAACCGCGGAGGAGTTGGAGGCCGCTGTCGCGAGCGTTGGAGGATGCTCTCCGGCCCAAGTTAAGTCTGGGCAACTTACGTCGGGCTTCACCGGGCTACGGACAGCGGTCGTCAGCTGTCCAGTTGTGGCGGCTAAGAAGCTCGCAGAGGGTGGCCGGCTTATGGTAGGCTGGGTTTCGGCGCAAGTCAGGATCCTGCAGCCCAGGTCCTTGAGGTGCTACCGATGCCTAGTGGAGGGGCACGTCGGTGCCCAGTGTACTGCGGGGGTAGACCGCAGTAACCTATGTTACCGCTGCGGTCAGCCGGGGCACAAGGCTGGCTCATGTGAGGCCATGCCGCATTGCGTCCTGTGCGCGGCGGCGGACAAACCAGCGAATCACCGGGTGGGCGCCCAGGCCTGTGCTGCGCCCAAACTAAAAGGCAAGGGCAGGCCTGCACCATCCCAGGCTCAGGAGGGCGAGAGAATTGACACCTAATAATGGGTACACCACCTCTTCGTCTCCTCCAAGCGAATATCAATCACTGCGCCAGAGCTCAGGATTTGCTCCTCCAGAGCATGGCGCAGTGGTCGATCAACGTCGCGGCGGTCGCCGAACCGTATTTTGTCCCCCAGAGGGACGATTGGGTGGAAGATTTGTCGGGCACGGTGGCCCTTATTTTGCGGGCCGCTATAGAGTCCCCGTTACTCGAAAACGTCGTTCGGGGACGGGGATTTGTTGCAGCCAAGATAGGTGGAATAGTGGTGGCAGGAGTTTACTCCTCACCCAACGGCACTCTTGCTGATTTTGAGGGGTTACTTGGAGATCTGGGCGTCTTCGTCAGTCGAAGCCGTCCTAACCCAGTGCTTGTCCTTGGGGACTTCAATGCCAAATCTGTGGCTTGGGGTTGCCCGATGACAAATGGTCGGGGAGCAGTTCTGGAGGAGTGGGCTGTCGAGCAGGGCCTGGTTCTCCTCAACCGAGGTTCTGTCCACACGTGTGTGCGTCAGCTGGGTGGGTCAATAGTGGACATCTCGTTCGCTGGCCCCGCTGTAGCAAGCCGTGTGCGAGGATGGCGCGTCATGGAGGAGGTGGAGACGTTATCGGATCATCGATACATACGATTCGATGTCTCCCCTTCGGCCTCGGATGCTCTGGTCAGCGCCGTCCCAGGAGGGGGTGGCCCGCGCTGGGCGCTAAAGCGCTTAAATAAGGAAGTGCTCTTGGAAGCTGCCATCGTACAGGCCTGGGTCCCCGCGCCGATCAGGCCTGTCAGCGTTGACGAGGAGGCGGAATGGCTCCAGAGGGCGATGACGCAGATCTGCGATGCGGCGATGCCGCGTATCCATCACGTTCCTGCCAGGCGTCAGGTGTACTGGTGGTCGCAAGAAATTGCGCACTTGCGGGCTGCATGCGTACAGGCGAGGCGCCGATACGCCAGGCACCGCAGGAGGCGTCGTCGTACCCAGCTTGGGCCGGCTATAGAGGCGGAGCTATACGAAGCGTATAAAGCGGCGAAGCGAGCCCTTCAGTCAGCAATTAAATCGGCGAAGATCAGGGCTCGTGAGGAGCTGCTGGGGACGCTGGATGCAAATCCATGGGGTCGCCCTTACTTAATGGTAAGGGGTAAGCTCCGGCCCGCAGCGCCGCCGCTGACCCAGAGTCTAGATCCGCAGCTCCTGGAGGATGTGGTGTGCTCCCTCTTTCCATCCAGAGCGGAGCACAACCCGCCGACGATGGCTCCGCCGACTATCGGGGAAGATGACGACGTGCCGGAGGTCACCCCGGCGGAACTGAGAGCGGTGGTGCGACGGCTTCGGGCCAAAAACACCGCCCCAGGACCGGATGGCATACCTGGCCGAGCTCTGGCTCTGGCCTCGAAGGCTCTCGAGCCCCGACTACTGGGGCTCTTTAGCGCATGTTTGGAGCGGGGCCAGTTTCCACTGAGGTGGAAGATTGGAAAGCTGGTCCTGCTTAGGAAGGAGGGTCGTCCAACGGACTCTCCGTCCGCCTACCGGCCGATCGTGCTGCTGGACGAGATGGCGAAGCTCTTTGAGAGAGTGGTGTCGGACCGTCTCGTCCAGCACTTGGAGGGCGTGGGGCCGGACTTGGCGGACAACCAGTTCGGCTTTCGCCGAGGGCGCTCCACGGTGGATGCGATCATGCGCGTGAGGGCCCTGGCGGAGGAGGCAGTCTCTCGGGGTGAAGTGGTGTTGGCGGTGTCTCTCGATATCGCCAACGCGTTCAACACCTTGCCCTGGAGTTGCATCAGGGAGGCACTCGTGTACCATCGGGTGCCAAACTACCTCCGTCTCGTAGTCGGGTCTTATCTAGCGAACAGGGCGGTTGTTTACCCGGGTCGGAACAGATGGGGTCGGCGAGAGTGTTCGTGCGGTGTTCCGCAGGGGTCCGTCTTGGGACCGCTCCTGTGGAACATCGGTTACGACTGGGTGTTGCGTGGCTCGCTGCTCCACGGCGTCGGCGTTACGTGTTACGCCGACGACACTCTGGTGACGGCGCGGGACAAGACGCACCGGCAGGCGACTTTGTTGGCGACCGCTGGAGTCGCGCAAGTGGTTGGGAGGATCCGACGTTTGGGTCTCGAGGTGGCCCTCAACAAGTCGGGGGCGATGTTCTTACATGGCCCTCGGCGCGCGCCGCCTTCGGGATCCCACATCATCGTAGGAGGTGTTCGCATCGGCGTCGAGTCGACGATGAAGTACCTGGGACTCGTCCTCGACAGCCGGTGGGACTTTGGCCCGCATTTCAGGCGCCTGCTCCCAAAATTGATGGGAACTGCGGGAGCGCTTGCTCGACTGCTGCCCAACCTTGGTGGCCCAGAAGCCTCTTGTCGGAGGCTCTACACGGGGATCGTGCGATCAATGGCCCTTTATGGGGCTCCTGTTTGGGCGAATAGCCTGACGGCCCGCAACGTCGCGATTCTGCGGAGACCGCAGAGAGCGATGGCCGTCAGGTTAATAAGGGGATATCGCACGATCTCCTTCGAGGCGGCGAGTCTCCTAGCTGGATCTCCGCCGTGGGATCTTGAGGCGAAAACTCTCGCCTCCCTGTACCAGTGGACAGTGGAGGTGCGAGAACGGGGTGGCAGGCCGATGCCGTGCGTTTACGCGCGGCGTCGCTCCCGGCTCCGTCGGATCCTACTGGCGGAATGGAGGGAGCGACTGGATAACCCCAGCGCAGGGCACGCCACGATAGCGGCGGTAAGGCCCGTCGTGGAGGATTGGCTGGGGCGCAAGCATGGCGCCCTATCCTTCCGGTTGACGCAGATACTTACCGGACACGGTTGCTTCGGTAAGTATCTGCATCGAATAGGTCGGGAGCAATCGCCCGGTTGCCACCATTGCGAGGACAGGCCTGAAGACACGGCGCAGCATACATTGGCGGACTGTCCAGCATGGGCAGAGCAGCGCCGCGCACTTGATGCGGCAGTCGGTGGCCTCTCGCTCTCGAACATCGTGCACGCGATGGTTCGGAGCGAGACTGCGTGGAATGCCGTTTCCTCCTTTTGCGAGGAAGTGATGTCCGCAAAGGAGGAGGCGGAGCGCGAGAGGGAAAGTTTGGCGGAGGATCCCTCGCGCAGGAGACGCACCGGGCGTCGGAGGGCGCATGGTGACCTCCGGCCGCCGTGAGTTGCCGGCCTGCGGGTGACGGACGTAGGGGGCGTTCGTCTCCCGGTCTAAAACAGGCCAGGAGGTGGCGCGCCGTGTTCCGGGCGCGCCTCCGAGACGGAATTAGCGACCAGCGCTAAGGTGACGGGACTCGCCTAGACGAGTCGTGACTTGCGGGTGCGCGGAAGAATACTTACCTAAGTGTAGCCCGCGCAACCGCGACGGTCCGTCGAGGAACAACACAGGTTTTAGTGGGTGCAAGCCCCACATAACCTCTCCGTTTCCCCTGACGGAGAGGTATGCGTCAGGCATTTCCTGTGTATAAAAAAAAAAAAAAAAAAAAAAAAAAGGATATTAATTAGGTGGATTAGACATATTGCTCACTAGCTGATGCCCGTGACTCCGTCCGCGTGGATTGAGGCTTTTGGTTCTCGCGGAAACTCTTTAATTTTCCGAGACAAAAATTGTCCAAACTAGTTACTGTGCTATTAGTATTAAATCTATCTGTGCAAAATTTCATCCAGATCGTATCAAACATCCATCCATCCATTCAAACTTTCGCATTTATAATATTATTATAGAATAAATAAGACTTTTCATATTACCTATACCTAGCCTCACTATTCCTACCTAGACTTTCTAGTCTATACTGGGCTGGGGATACGATCTAAATCTTCGTCTCTTTCGTTCGTTCGTCAAAATTAGTTCAAGAGACGGGCCGTAAAATGTATGTCTTTTTATCCTTCTACATAGTCAAATAAGATAGGTAGATTCTTCATGTCAAGACCGACCAACAGGTGACAGAGACGTGACAGAGAAAACTGGCACAATTTTCAATACAAAATTCTTTAACTCTAATGATATATTAGCATTCAGTTCCCCACCCCTTTATCTCTAAATATAGAGAGATGTCTTACCTCTAGGTGCTACTACTGCCACGGTATCCAAGTCTGTCACTTATATGGGCAACGACCCACTGTATGAATATGTACTTACTTATACTGTGATATTATTACAAATGTTTCGATTTTTCTTCACGATGTTCTGTTTTTCGTCTCAAGAACCCAGATCCTTAATTATTTAGTACATACTTCCAACTCAAGAAGCAAGGGTAGACAGTTTGAAGTGTATTAAGCTGCCTTATCCCGATCCGTTGGGGTGTTAAACAGGGTTGGACGTTTGAGATAGATTGATGAGCTGTCCGATTCAGACTCAAGATGAATTCACGACAGAGTTTTGTTTTGAGACTTGCCATTGTTGGACTGAGATATGAAAGATTCGATCTTTAGTCCATTCAATTCATTACTAGATGATGCTCGCGACTTCGCCCGCGTTAATATAGTTTTTTAATTGAACTGCTATAATTCCGGAATAAAAAGCTTATGCCTTTACAGTTATTTAACCCACCTCCATACCAAATTTCATCAAAATCGGTTGAAAAAATGGACTGTTAAAGCATAGCTGGCAGACACACATTATACGAGCAGACACACTTTCGCATTAAAAATATTAGAATGGATTATTAATTCAAATATTTACAAGATACTATATAATATGTATAGTCTAGTTTTCAATATCTCAAGCGAAAAGAAATTTGGATTTGATTTTAAAATAAAAGCAAATGAATTTAATCTGTTTTGGTGTCAGGATCGATCAAATCGAATAATGGACATTTTTATGTGATACTGCTGGCTGTTGGTTCTGTGGGAGCGAAGAATAACAATATGAGCAACAGTGGCTTGAATCTTTTAACATTCTCTTTGAGTGAAAAATGTCTAAAGTGTTTTTTAAACCCTTTATTACACACAAACAAAACAAATAACAGAACAGAAGTAACACGAATCATGACAAAATTTACAACTTGTTACAGTGTAAAGGCAGCCTTACCACTACGAGTGATCTCTTCCTGGTGACTAACACGTGTGTACCAACAGACGTTTAAATTTCTAAAAGAAAAAAATTAACAAGTAGATAATATAATAAACTTACTTAACAGTACATGAGGGATGAGTGGCCTAGTTGTGACATCGCATATCAGTCGATTGCGAAGGTTAAGCAACGTTGACCCAAGTCGGTAACTGGATGGATGACCGAATTTGGAGGTTCAAATTTGGCCTTTTCGTTTCCTCCGTGCCTCGGAAAGCACGTTATGCCGTCGGTCCCGGTTATTATCACTAAAATCTGGTAATAATCGTTACTAAAACCTAAGAGTTTAAAATGCTCTTAGTTGAGTCGTATGCGAAAGGACGTGGGAACCCACCGCATTGATTATCCCAAGAAAACTCCTACCATTATTTGATTAATGGAAAGAGGTCACGACCCTCAGTAATGAGGAATACGATGCAGAGAGAGAACAGTACATACTATAATTACATACTATTTTCATTTTTAATTAAATGACAATCAAATAAATATTATAAATGCGAAAGTTTGGATGGATGGATGTATGGATGGATGTATGGATGTTTGTTACTCAATCACGCGCCAACGGCTAAACGGATCTGGCTAAAATTTGGCACAGAGATAGATTATAGTCTGGAATAGAACATAGGCTACTTTTTATCCCGGAAAATTAAAGAGTTCCCGCGGGAACCAAAAACCTCAAACCACGCAGACGAAGTCGCGGGCATTCGCTAGTATTAATATAAAAATAAAACAAACATAATAGATACCTACTCAAATAATAAATAATCGGTAAGTATCATAAATTTACTTACCCGCGTATTATAGCAGGGGAGCCCATGATTTTCATATGTAATAATATAATTTATTTATCCGTCTGTTCGTCACTTTTGTGTTCGCGTATCGTTCAGCCGAAAATTCGAGGCGAAAACTATACAGTTTTTGTTCGTAGTTACGTGACTGTTTCTGACATATCAGTAATCGAGGTGCCAATTGCCAAAAAGCTGGCATGCATAGCGCATTGCAATTTATGCAAGTGAATAAAAAAATTGACATGCAATATTATAATATAACAATCTTATCTTACTAATATTATAAATGCGAAAGTTTGAATGGATGTATGGATGGATGTTTGTTACTCAATCACGCCCGAACGGCTGAACGGATCCAGATGAAATTTGGCATAGAGATAGATTATAGTCTGGAATAGCACATAGGCTATACTTTTTATCCCGGAAAATTAAAGAGTTCCCGCAGGAACAAAAAACCTCAATCCACGCGGATGATGTCGCGGGCATAAGCTAGTTGATAATTTATATTTCTCTATTTATTCTTTTTGTTCAAGATTTTGTTGTTAGATCAAGGCTATATTTTGTGATCAAAAAGTGAACCAGATAAAATAACACGGAGTTGGTTACATAACTTCTCAGCCAAAGTTGATTAAATTTTTCGTGAAAACATTCCGAACGTGAGGTGAGATTCATCACGAGAAAATGACGCAAAATTCAAGCGATGTCGGAAAAATTGGTGTTCACATTTTATTTTGCCTTACGTATAGTATGAAGCTTTTTGGATATCTTATTTTATTGACGTGCGTTTTAAAGATTAATACTTATACCCACCACTACAGCACATTAACGTCCCACTGCTGGTGGGTACAGGCCTCCACTGTCATAGAAAGAGGGAATTAGAGCCACCAAGCTGCTCTAATGAGGGTTGGCGGGCTTTAACGATTATTATCATGTTAGTGATAATAACCGGCTGGGCTGACTCCCAACTCCGGGCTAGCACTGAGAATTTCTTAACAGAAAAACCCTAACAATTTTTATGCCCGACCGGGAATTGAATCCTCGTGACCCGCAGTCGGCTATGCTAACCGTTAGACCACCACCAGACGGGGCTTTTGTTAATCATGCCCTGCCAATACATCGTCGGCTTTCGAAATTCATGATAATAAAAATATATAATAACAAGATGATGCCCGCGACTTCGTCCGCGTGAATTAAGGTTTTTGATTCCTCCCAGGGTTACAACTGTCCCTGTACCAAATTTCATGAAATTCGGTTGAACAGATGGGCCGTGAACGCGTAGCAGATAGACACACTTTCGCATTTATAATATTAGTAGGGAAGTATGGATTATTGAACAGTTTATAAGGTTTCTAAGGTGAACTGCCAAACTAATAGCTACATAACTGTACACTACTGGACTCAATTCAATTACTAATCTGCCTAAAACCAACGACATGGTCAAGCAATTGAAATGTACGATAGCCTAAACATCGCAGTCGTAGCAATCAGAACTATAATACCTAAACGTTAAGATTTAAATTCGATTGACGATTAGTTTAAACATTTGTGACATGTATTGTTATCTGCAGCAAAGCCTTGCTGACATGACATAACAACGACTAGCAACAGGGATGTTCATTGTTCGTGGTAAGTAGAACTTTATGGGGGTGGAAACATACTTATAAATATAACACGCGATGTGACCACCACGCTTGTATGACGTGAGTCAAATCACACTTTTCAGCGGTGTTTCTCACAATGAGCTTGAATTATCTATATGTTATTTAAAAAATCACACTTTTCAATCAGTTATAAAACAAGATGATGACAGCGAATTCGTCCGCGTGGATTAAGTTTTTTTTAAATTCTGGGATCTCCTCGGTATATAAAGAAGGATTTGTCCTCTCCCAGGATCAGATAGACACGTTTTCTCATTTATAATATTAGTATGGAATATTTTACGACGACCGACAACCTCCTGGCGCATTGATGAGCACTGTAGTCTTTCAACTGTATGATCCCGGGTTAATTTAGTACTTTATGACTTCTAATCAACATCAACGAACATCGTGCGTTTCGATGCGCAGAATACAATATTAGTTATCAGCGACACGGTTCTGTTGACTTGTACCTGCGCGAATCTACACTCGCGGCTAACTTCAGAGACGTTGCAGAGACGTCATAAAGTTTCAATCTGACTACGCCTACCCCTAAAAATTTTGCCCCCTGCCATCTTAGACTATACAATATCTTTACTTACGACCAGGTGAGGTCGCTGTCAAGGGTTAATATTATGTACTGGAATTTTTATAAAAATCTAAAAAAAGCCATAAGCAATTATCTATAATTCCGCAACAATAAACCGGTTTGCTTACTACTATCGCTTAGAACAGTATTGTTTTAAAATTTACGTTTAACATAGCGTACCTTGACATCCCAAAAATAAGGATTATAATTCTGAAACAAGAGCGTCAACAATATTAATGCAATACTGCTGGTAATCCCCTTGAAGTAAAATTAGGGTAGAGCAGCGAAAACAATAAGTATCGGTGTATTGGGGAATAAAACTCCGTCGAATCCGGCTGCTGCGCGAATTGCGATACCCGCAAAGCATTTATAATGCACGCGTCTACGGGGGAATCTAGCCGCATTAGTGGGTCCACGTACACGAGCGGAGCGGAACTTACTTAATAATTTGATAAGGACAGGAAGAAGAAGAATTAACTTTTCGGGCCATGTTCCTTAAGATCATAGATGGCGACCCACATTTTTCCCTTTGGAAATAAATATATAGCAACTCACAGTCACAAAATACTAGCAATTGCCGCCAGAAGACAGGCTATTACTGTATAGTCAAGCGTCATAGGCAAAAAGTCAATTATTTTCTTATTAATGATGAATTTACTCTGATTTTTCCACATTTTTCTATTTGCTCTTATTTTGTATAATGAAGTTAGAGGATTACAAAGACATTACATGCAACAGTAAAATTACTGCAGCATCAACGAGTTAAACCATAGATTGCTACATTTTTAAGCGAGTTTATTGTTTTACTAGCTGATGCCCGCGACTTCGTACGCGTGGATCGAAGTTTTGTGGTTCCCGCGGGAACTCTTTAATTGTCCGGGATAAAAAGTAGCCTATGTGCTATTCCAGACTATAATCTATCTCTGTGCCAAATTTCATCCAGATCCGTTCAGCTGTTGGGGCGTGATTGAGTAACAAGCATCCATCCATACATCCAAACTTTCGCATTTATAATATTAGTAAGATGCTTTTAAAGGTAGGCAGGTATATATTACATTATGTGTTACTTCCTTTTTTAATTTGGAAAAAATAAATGAGATAGCTGTTGATAATGGTATTTTTCACTAAAAGTGGTATGTATAAATGCTTCTTGCTTCTCCTATACAATGTGATCTTATATTTAATGCTCGTAATACGGAAAACTGTGCGAAAGCAATTTTCCATCGACAAGTTAGCTCATATTTAGATGTTACAAGAAAATTGTACAATTTTTTGTCTATGAATACTCCTATATTTCGTGTTAAAAGTTCAGCTTCGGGAAATACAATATCTATCAAAATTGTTTACTGTTGTTTTATGTTTTTGTTTATTTTTATCCAGTAATATTTCTTTAGACAGTTGTTCTCCTAAAAAAGCACTCGTTTAGCAGCTATTCAATGCAAATATGGTAATGATATTATGGTAATGCTTTATATGTCCGTGTTTTTTGAAAAATCCTTTCAAGATTACTGACAAGCAAATACTAATTAAAATACTACCAGGTTACTATAACCCTTTTTGTATTCTGTCACCTTCGAACTTTAATCTCCACTTCTTAGAGAGCACGTAAAATCGCACCAGTCTTGTCGTCCTTCTCATATGACTTCACTATGAGAGTAAGGGAATAGAGAGTACACCAATGTTCGCATGGACATCCTTGCACTATAACGTGACATTAGCAGATTCGGGATAATAATATTTTAATTAGCATCAGCTGAGATCGCAGCAAATTACTGAGCTATCCATTCTCATATTATTATAAATGCGAAAGTTTGTCTGTCAGTCTGCTACACTTTATGGGTCCATCTATTCAATCGATTTTGATGAAATTTGGTATGGAGATAGGTTGTATCCCGGGGAAGGGGATACTTACTGGAAAACTAAGGAGTTCTCGCGGGAATCAAAAATCGCTTTTTCAACGCAGACAAAGTCCCGGGCATTAGCTAGTATTATTTTAAATACGAAGTGTGTCATTACGTGTGTCTGCCACGCTTTCGCTAATGAGGAAGTATACTTTTTATTCCGGAAAATCTTTCATTCCACACGTTTTTCAAAAATCCTAAATCCAAGCGGACAATGTCACGGTAATCATGTAATAGTCTAATGAAAAATAAAATAAAGCGGATAACAAAGCATCTTATGCACCTATAAAAACAAAATTTAACCGACCTAAACTTCTTCCGTGTAGACGCTAAGCTTATTGCTTTCTTGGCAAGACTTCCGTCCATAGTGCCAATTCACCCTTCTTTTATATTTCACATCAATTTCCTTTACCGAACCATTCCTCCTTAGTTCTTATGTTTAGAGGCATATAGTCCATTTTATGTGTGAAAAATACCAAGAGCTTGTTAACCGTATTTGCTGTGTGTATTGATACAGCTAATGTTTACACTGACATTGGTGTGTTGTTCGTTTGGCTGGGTTATAGGTTGCTCGAATTTACGACGAGTCGATACTTTAGCGATAGCTCTACGATTAAGAAAATAAAACTACAAATTTAAACAGGTACTTTTCGTTGCGAGCTACAACTGTGTACATCAGATTTAAAGCATGAATAATTATTTCTGAAATTCTGGCACCTGCATTTTTCTAATAAGTATATTTCCATTTATGTATTCTTGCTATTTTAATTACCGGGGTGCATTATCCATACAAATATTATATAAATGCGAAAGTTTGTCTGTCTGTCTGGTATGCTTTTCCCGCCCATATTTTCAATATTATCCCGAAAAATTAATAAAGAGTTCCCGCGAGAATCAAAAAATCTTAATCATCAGTTTTACCTATAATAATAATATATTGATCTCTATTAATTATTTAAAATCTATCTGCATTATCACATACCTTCTACATCTTGTTTTATATTAAAACTTCAAATGAGTGTGTATTTCCCACATAAATCTCGTGGGAACCCGATGAGTTTCTGAGATAAAGTGTTCTAGGTCTATCCACGTGATGTAGGTATCACCATGATATGGATATCTATAAACCCTTTTAAAGATACCCATAATATTATGGTGGGGTATGAAAAATAACCAGTCTGCCACCTTTGGGATTCCGCCATATTGGATTTAGAATGAATTCACTTAAGAGGCCGGCGAACGGCACTCGCAATTTCTATTCAACCCGCAAATATAAATTTTCCGGTATATTGCTATCTCTATTTGGCTGATGACACATGATCGCGTGCAAGTGCGATAGCAATATGAGCGTACAGAATTTGTTATACATTTTGTTTCGTAAATACCAAAAATTATGAATGAAAACTTGTTGTGTTTTTAACTTCGTGTTTTTATTCTGTAACTTGACAATATAGGCTATGTTCCTGATCAATTAGTAAGTACGTAAGATATCGTTGGTTTTAATATGAAACAAACATGCAAAACGCAATGCGCTTATATTTAATTTTGGGAAAGTATTTTGAAAAAAGAATTATCAAGGGACCTAAATAAGTACAAGTTCAATCTTAATAATCGCTTATTATGGTGGAAATATACTCGAATTACATATTTTGGTATTACGTTTGTATGGACAATTCATCCTTCCGCTGGCGCCTTAACTAGCCACGCATTGTCATCCAAAATAAATGTAAACATACAAAGTTTCAGCTCCAGCGATTGAGGATAACTTATATTTGTACTTAAATAAAAAAAATATATAAACCGGCTAATTAAAATAGATAGACCTTGAAAAGATGACAAATACTAATAATAATAATAATAACCTGGCAACCCTGAATGTCAGCAGACGTCATATTTTTTCTCCGTTACATTTTCATCGAAATAAATATCAGAAAAATCAATTTCAACAGAATTTCCGTTTTAATTCAATAAATTCACTACAATAGAAACTATTTACAAGAACAAACCATGAAGAAAATCAAAATTACCCGAAATGTGCCCAAAATATAACTGACACACGCTGTCACTAAATGCCTGATTAATTGATGAAATGTAAACGAAATTCGACGAAATAATGTAGAATGCTGACACGATCCAGAGTACGGAACGCACAACAATCACCTGCGGACCCGCCACTCAGCCCCGCCTGGCAACCACCCGCGATTACGCCCAATGCTGCAGTTGCGTCGAGCTCAAGTGACGAGTTTTTCTCCCCGCCGACGTCGCCACCACCAGTACGTCGTCGTGGGAGAGGCCGGCCGCCGACTTGCTTGGGATCCCGAGGCCCACCGGCTTCTGATAGGATCCTCGCTCCCGGTGGTAGTGTGCCGCGCATGAGATGGACAACATCCATTAATGAAAATGTCATGCGCGCATATTTAGGGGCTACGGAGGATGGAACCAACATGACCGCGTACCGTGCTAGGTTGCATGCTTTGTTTCAGGTCCTTGAACCAGCTCTCAATGTGTCGGCTCAACGACTGTCGGACCAGGCTCTCATTGGGTAGCTGGGTCAAGGGCCAGATCCAGAAGGCTGTACTCCTGGACACGGCTCGCATCGTCTGCAGGAGGTTCCTCGCGCGCGAACTATATTTAAAAGCGTAATACCACTCACTGACTTATCGCGATATCTCAGGAACTATAAGATATATACGAACTTGGAATTTAAAAGGTAGGTTCCTTCTAAGGCTTAGTCATCAGCTAAGAAACGGTTTTGAGACAGTTCACCCCTAAGGGGATGAAAGGGGGGCTGGAAATATGTATGAAAGTCCTATGTTTTTGAAGGCATTTGAAAATTGGCATTTAGGTTACGTTAAAAACCTGCATAAGCTTTAAGTATAACTAGGTATAATTTCATAGATCATCAGAAATTGTACGCGGACGAAGTCGCGGGCGACCATGAGCATCTATTATATGAACAAAAACGTTACGAAACTTTTCAAAACCCAATATCTAGCTTATGTTGAACCGCACAGAAATGTATTGTCTTTAAAATTCAATTGAATAACAATTTGGCACCAAGTTAAAAAGATAGCTGGTATCGGAGTTCGATATTTTGTGTAAGAAAGTAATACAATATTATATACCTACCTATTTGAAATGCATGGATTTGACTCGCTCCAGCAACGCTAAGTAGGTACAGCGGTTACTTAAGTATGTACTTAATAATGAAATTGTAAATTATTTTTTTCAAAAGAGTAACCATCGAGTTTTTTGCTGGTTCTTCTCGATAGGAATGGCATTCCGAAATAGTGGTAGATTCACTCGACTATTCAAAAGCACTTGTCTTGTCACTTGTTGTTGTCTATAAAAAGTTTTGTACTTCCTTTTATGATTTCAAAGAATTCCAGAGTGACGTCACACGAGTATTGACGTTCAAGCCGATTTTTCAAAGAAGTTATAGGTGTTGAAACTGGATAATTATTAAATAACATCGGATGGATGGTCGTAAACTGCCAAGTCAAAGGACCTTAGTGTCCCTTAGTGTCCTCCCGACGGGATTTCGGCTACGGTGGTATATCTCTAGAGAGATTAGCCATCTGCGCGTAGATATTACAGTGTACAAGTGTGTGCGCGTACACAAGTGCACTCTCTGTTCCTTTACTCTCATAGCCCGATGGGAAGAAAATCCAACACGACCGGAGAGAGATCAGGTGCAGGACCAACGGCGTCACGTGCTCTCCGAAGCAAAGAGGTGAAACACCACCAACTTTCTTACACCGAGCAATTACTGAGAATTTCTTATCAGAAAAACTCTTGTTATGGTCCGACCCGGGACTCGAACCTGGGACCTCGTCAGTCGCAGTCGTACATGTTAATCACTAGACCAACGAGGCAGTTAGTGCTGGTGACTTATAATAAGTACATGTCGAACTCTATCTACAAAGACATTGGAAAAAAGGAGTATTGACCAACGTTAACACAATTTAAATAATATAAAGTTTTCAATTAAATCGTTGACCCTCACGCAGCTAATTAGCTGAACCTTTTCTAATTACCAAATAAATTCAATCAATAAACAGTAATGTTAAATAAATAATCTGATTTTCTGGATCTCTTATGTATCTAAATCCTTTGATCAAATTTAAATACACCAGCAAATAAGCAAAATAAAACAAACTCAATACTTTCTTCCATTGAAAAATCTCGAACGGGAATTTATCGGGTAAAATTTTCCTCGTTCACTCTCTGTGGCCGTATTCAAAAAGACTTAATCTCTCATTCACGATATCATCTGTCCTCGAAAACCTTTGTGGGGAGAGGAATGTTGGACTTGTGGATTTCAAATGTAATCCTTATTCAACTCCAATTAACAAATTTTTCCGTTTCCTGTTTTTCATTTTGAATGGTTCGAATCTTCTTTTCTATTTACTAAAGATTTTTGGCATGGGTATAGGTGAGGACCTACAGCCTGATTCTGTAACTCAGTGGCTATCAAAGAGTGAAAGGCACTGACATATATTCTTTATCCATTGAAGGTTTGCTATGAAATAAAAATTAAGTTTTCATAGCAAACCTTCAATGGATAAAGAATATATGTCAGTGCCTTTCACTCTTTGATAGCCACTGAGTTACAGAATCAGGCTGCTGGAGGGTGACATAGGCTACTTTTTATCCCGAAAAATTAAGGAATTCCTGTGGGAATGAAAAAAACTTATTCCACGCAGACGCAGTCGAGGGCATCAGCTTGTACCCCATAATATTTACACTGTCATATTGACAGTTAAAAAAAAAATACGCGCCGAATTGAGAACCTCCTCATTTTCTGGAAGTTGGTTATCCGAAAAATTAAGGAATTCCTGTGGGAATCAATAAAACTTATTCCACGCAGACGAAGTCGAGGGCATCAGCTAGTACCACATATTTACACCGTCATATTGACAGTTAAAATACCGTAAAATATCATCTCTAAATGAAAAATATATCAATATATTATACTCACACTGATTTTACAGAAAATCTAACCGATTATACGTGTTTAGTATTTATCAAAATGTCATTCTCTTCAACTTTAGAAGGCCTGTTTCACAATCGCCAAGTAAACCTTATCTGACGAATAAATTTGATGTTTTGACATATTGTATAGGAATCCTGTCATCTTTTCAAATTTATTTGTCAATTAAGGTTTACGATTTTGAAACTGGCCCTTTTTTTTAACCACTGTACAATTTAGCTGCGATCTCACCGTATGATAAGTGATAAAGCCCATACCCCTATTCGGTTTCTACACGGCATCGTGCCGGAACGCTAAATCGCTTGGTGGCACGGCACGTCTTTGCCCGTAGGGTGGTAACTAGCCACGGCCGAAGCCTCCCACCAGGCCAGACCAGGGAAAATTCATAAACTATTATAAATTCCCAAATTGATCCTGCCGGGTATCGAACCCGGAACCCGCAAGTTAAGACAACAGCGCTACACACTGGCCACTACACCACGGAGGTCGTCAAAATGTTTACAAACCACATCTTTTAAATAAGGTAATAGCAGCAAAGCATGTTTGCTCTAAAACGTAGACTTATTATATTTACTTCTTTGCTCTAAAAAGCACACTAATAAGCCAGTATACAAATAAGTACTTTCACTGCTTGCATCGAAAATGAAAGAATAATTTGTTATAAAATTACCTCAAAGGATATTCCGTTATCAAAGACTTTCCTTTATAAACATTTTCTCGTGTCGTCTTTCATTTCAGCGAGGTTTTCAAGATTATATTATAACCTTTTTTTATCCACTACAAGTTAGCCATTGACTTCGATCTCACCTGTTGGTAAGTGATGATGCAGTCTAAGATTGTAGCGAGCTAACCTGTTAGGGGGATGGCAGATATATTAAACCCATACCCCTGTTCGGTTTCTACCGGAACGCTAAATCGCTTGGTGACACGTCTTTGCCGGTAGGGTGGTAACTAGCAACAGCCGAAGCCTCCCACCAGATCAGACCACATAAAATTGAGAAATTGCATTCTGCATTTTATATTGAATGGTGAATATCACCAAGCGATTTAGCGGCTATGGGTTTATTATAACTGCCATACCACTTACAGGTTAACCCGCTACCATCTTAGACTGCATCATCACTTACTATCAGGCGAGATCGCAGTCAAGGGCTAACCCGTAGTGGATTAAAAAAACTGCTACTTCATAATTATTAACATGATTATACATACTTCAGTATAACAACCTGAATAACCATTTCTGTACCTAGATAGGCTTTCCATTTATCTAGGCCTAATGGTATTCATAAACCAAAAGACAAGAAACTGAAAGCTCTGATCGCTAAAATATTGCCGCACAATTAATTTAGTGTGCCATTAAAAAAATTCACACACGGCAGAAGTGATATAACTTGTAATCTATCTCATTCCCTCGCAGGCTAAATCCTATTAAGAATATGTTTGTCTCTTTTTAGTGTCGCTTTTTCGTTTCATCGAATTTTCAAATCTTCCTTTAAAATTTTAATCATTCCTTTATTATTAAAATCATCAATGATAAAAATATAAATACATCGAAGCAGACATATTCATAGTCTAATAAACAGAATAATTTAATTAATATCAATAATTGAACCCTCATTACAGGCGAATGACTTGTTAATGTAAACATTCATAGTTAAAATCACAAAATTGAATATTCCCATGTTATTGAAAATACCGAAATACGACAATTATGGTCCGCAAATTTACGCGACAATAATATTGAGTTTAAATGTTTATTAAAATTGCTGAATTTTTTATTTTCTCGGAGTGAGGAATGAGGAATGAGGAATGGCGAGTGAAATATTGTTGATTAATTCATGTAGGCGATTAATAAAAACTGTAATGATATTTCAGCTCTGTACAGTTGGTTTATTAAAGAGTTGATCTATATGTATAAAATTCAAAGTCCTAACTGACTGGCTGACTGACTGACTGACTTGTATACCAACGCACAGCCTAAACCGCTGGTCCTAGAGACATGAAATTTAGACGCTGTGTTCAAAGATTGGAGGGTGTTTATGTAAAGAGTAGGTATCCACTAAAAAGGGTTTTTCGAAATCCCACCCGCAAAGGGGTGAAATAGGAGTTGAAAGTTTGTATAAAAGTCCATCGTTTTTCAAGTTATAGCCATGAAATTTGGGATTTGGACTTTTTAAAATTATAAAATACGTAATTCACAGTTTTTGAAAATTCTATCCCAAAGGACGTTAAATAGAGCGTTTGTCCTTACATCATGCCGCAGCAGCGCAACGGATTGACGTGATTTTTTGCATGGGTTCTTTTCTTTTTATCCCAGAACATTAAGGAGTGCCTGTGGGAATTAAAAACCTTATGCCACGCGGCCAAAGTCGCGCGCGTCCACTAGTCATTGATAAATTGTTATTTATTTCACGACAAGTGACGACGAGTGGCCTACAAGTGGACTCAAATCGGTAACTCGATGGGTGACCGAATTTTCGTAGTCCTAATTTGGCCTTTTCGTTTCCTCCGTGCCTCGGAGAGCACGTCAGTCCCGGTTATTATCACTAACACCTGATAATAATCGTTACAAAAACCTAAGAGTTTAAAACTCTTAGTCGAGTCGTATGCGGAAGGACGTGGGAACCCACCGCATTATTTTCCCAAGAAAACTCCTACCATTACGTGATTAAAGGAAAGGGGTTACGACCCTCAGTGATGAGTCAGTGATGAGGAATACGATGCAGAGAGTGGGATTGATTTCACGGTGTAGGTACAAGTACATGATGTAAAGTATAAGATTAATTCTATGAATAACCGTTCATTGAGTACATTTACAACAACTCTAGAAAAACATTTTAAATTTCATCCTCACCACCTGGATGTCTGGTCTTCTTCCACCTCCCGTTATTCCAGGTCATTTCTGCCACGTACCTGGAAATTATGGAACCAGCTTCCATCTTCTGTGTTCCATAATGATTATAATATGGGGCTCTTCGAAGGGCGGATAAACAAATTTCTCAAAAGCCAGCAACGCATTGGCGGCTCCTCTGGTGCTGCAAATGTTCATGGGCGGCGGTAATCACTTACCATCAGGTGACCCACCTGCTCGTTTGCTTGCTATATATATTTTTAAAAAATGAATTATTTAAATTATCTTACAAAAAATCCAAAGCTGTACAGTAAAATATTCAATCTAGATATTTTCTACTCACCTCAAAGGAATATTTACTCAAAAGCTTATCGATGGCAGAATAAATATTTTTTCATACAGTCACAAAGAATCGGAAGTATATCTTACTTGGGCTATAAAATGAAATTACATGTACGAACTCTTTGTTGTTAATATTTCAAACGAAAGATTTTTAAATGAAAGATTTTAAAATGTTGATAAAATCTATACTTCCATGGTAATGTTATCAAGGCGAAAGTGTGTCTGTCTGTCTGTTGATATGCTACGCCTTCCCGACCCATTTTTCACTCTCCAGGTCCTCATGCAAAAAATCATGTCGATCCGTTGCTTTGTTGCAGCGTGATTGAAGGACAGACCAACAAACAGACACACTTTAAATTCAAATTCAAATTCAAAGTCATTTATTGCATTAATACATTGCCTCTTCGGGCGTGCAACACAGTCTAAAAATGTTTAAAATTATTACTTTCGCATTTATACTATTACTCGTAGTATGAACAATACAATATCGAATGCACAAATCAAAATTGTAAGCCTAACGAGGTCGTGTTACAACACAAATACAAAAAAAGAAATCCTTTCCCTTGAAAAAATATTGATATTCACCCTTTGTCGACATTTGTTTGTCAAAAAATGGCCGACCTATTTCCATCATTTCAACGGCATATTTCACGTTGTCACACATTTGTAACGTACACAGAACCAATCTTTGGGAAAATAGAAGGTATTCGGTTTGCCAAATGTCGTAGGTAGGTACCTAGATTAGCAACCTTTTTCAACAATTTAAAATGATTGGATAAAAGCAGCTGTCACTTTGCGGAAGTCCATGATAATGAAGAAACTAGAAGTTTAATTCACTATAATCCGAGACAATAGGTAAATGTATGTGGTACAGTGTGTTTTTTTTTTTATTTTTTTTTATTTTTCCACTACAAGCTAGCCCTTGACAGCGATCTCACCTGATGGTAAGTGATGATGCAGTCTAAGTTGGTAGCGGGCTAACCTGTTAGGGGCATGGCAGTTATATTAACCCATACCCCTATTCGGTTTCTACACGGCATCATACCGGAACGCTAAATCGCATTGTGGCACGTCTTTGCCGGTAGGGTGGTAACTAGCCACGGCCGAAGCCTACCACCAGGCCAGACCAGGGAAAAATCAGAAATAAATTCCCAAATTGACCCTGCCGGGGATCGAACCCGGTACCTCCGCACGTTAAGACAACAGCGCTACACATTGCGCCACGGAGGTCGTCAAGTGTATCCCGCACTTATAGTCCACGATATTCACCACACCACGCAGGAAATCTTCCAAACTACTCTCAACGTACGTTTCACTCCCATACCGGAGCATCTTCAGGAGATGTTTAGAGGAAAATCATGGTGCTCTTATCGCAGGAGCATTTAACATTTTTAGGGTTCCGTACCTCAAGAGGAAAATAGGAACCCTTATAGGATCACTTATTTGTCCGTCTGTCTGTCTGTCTGTCTGTCAAGCACTTTTTTCTCTGGATCGCGTGGAGGTATCAAGTTCAAATAAAATATCAACGCAAGTCAACGCAATCAAAATATATAATACGGCCGCTTATGCTGCATATTTTGACACTCGCCAATAAATCAAAATCTATAAGGTACTTCCCGTTGACTTCATGAAATTTGGCACGAAGCAAGGTTTCACAGGTGTAACTATCTGCTTACCGCGTCCTTAAGACCCCAACAAACTCATACAATCTTATCTTACTTCTTACTTCTTATCTTACTTCTTACTAACCTTACTTCTTACTTATATAATATCTTACTAATATTATAAATGCGAAAGTTTGGATGTATGGATGTCGGAATGGATGTATGGATGGATGTTTGTTACTCAATCACGCCCCAACGGCTGAACGGATCTGGATGAAATTTGGCACAGAGATAGATTATAGTCTGGAATAACACATAGGCTACTTTTTATCCCGGAAAATTAAAGAGTTCCCGCGGGAACCACAAAACCTCGATCCACGCGTACGAAGTCGCGGGCATCAGCTAGTGAATAATAATTGCAGCTACGTGTCGCACCTCTCCGTGCATTTCTAGCTAAACTAGACCTTAGATATTTTTCCATTATTCAGACAAAAAAGTATGCTATCTGAAATGATGACTTTAGTAGTAGTACTACTAGTTTTACTCGTAAACTTCACTCGTATATTCGAATATTGCATTTTGTTTGCAAGGAACGTATATCGGACGTAATTTTATCATTCCGAGGCATATTTCACGCCGACACGCATTTGTAAGATTCACGCGACTGCTATCGGATCGCCGGTCTAACATGGCGGGTCTGATACGGGCGTCAAAGAATATTAAAGAAGATATTTTTAATACCTATAAATTCCTATTTGGACTTGAGAGTCAATATTTAGATAGATTAGCCTTGCAGGAAATATAATAGAGATGATGACAACTCAATCAAATCAGCAACTCTTTATCAAACTTAAATGTGAGGAACCATTATTTCTTCTTAAACGAAATGAGCTTTATACTAGGGTTTTTTTATAGTAGGGTAATGAAGAATTTGTTCTTTAGGACATTTGATTCACTTTTTTTTATCCCTTAAGCTAGCCCTTGACTGCGATATCACCTGATGGTAAATGATGATGCAGTCTAAGATGGTAGCGGGCTAACCTGTTAGGGGCATGGCAGTTATATTAAACCCATACCCCTTCGGTTTCTACACGGCATCGTACCGGAACGCTAAATCGCTTGGCGGCACGTCTTTGCCGGTAGGGTGGTAACTAGCCACGGCCGAAGCCTCCCACCAGACCAGACCAGGGAAAATTCAGAAATTTTAAATTCCCAAATTGACCCTGCCGGGGATCGAACCCAGGACCTCCGCACGTTAAGGCAACAGCGCTACACACTGCGCCACGGAGGTCGTCAAAAATTCACTTTTTCATTGTAGAAAATAATAGGATTGGATTCTGAAATTGGGTATTTGAAAACTATTGAAATGAATTATTTTTTACCGATTATTAAATAGAGGATCACCCAAAAGTCGTAAAATACACACTTCCTATTAGCTTTATGTTGAATAGCTATTTTAAACTGTCAATTAAAGTAAAAAATGCGTCGAACATCAAAGTTCGACGCATTTCACTGCTCAATATTTCATACAAAACCCCATACTAAGCACGCGTTGATTTGACTAGTTGTCAAATACCCAATAGGCATGATGACTGATTTTGAAAAATGGTCAGATTATGTTCGGAAGTATCTACTATTTCGAAAAAATATCTTATTTCAGCAGAAAAATAAGGTTTGGTAGGTAAAATTGGCATTTGAAATTTAAATTTTAAAATTCACGCCAAAACGCTCACGAGTGTCATGGCGTCGTTTGTGACGTCACTATTGTTTTTATCAATGTACTCTGTACAGTGTGCAGTAAACAATAGTGTGATTGTCAAAGCTCGAAATAAACAATTGTGACGTCATTCGTTTCTTGGAGTTTAATCTTCATTATGGCGGATTGCTGTATATTATAGTTTTATTTTATCAAAATAAATAACAATCTCACTCGAAATAGAAAAATAAATAGGTTTTTTTTTAATCCATGAAACCTATTTCAGTAGATAAATTCATAATTTCATTGATTCTTGGTTACTGTCATCATGCCTATTAAAATTCACGTCCTGTTCATTATTTAAATTGATACTTCCAGCTGACCGGGCTGACACAGTTTATAATAAATCCTTTCAGAAATCGGAAATTGAATAATTTACGTTCAGAAATAAGCATATCGCATCGCACCACTAATTGTTTTACAGTCTTTTTGTAACTGAAGTATATATAAAAAGCTTTTCTTTGTTCTTTCTGCATATTTTTTAATCTATGATATCAATGTGGCCCACATGTTCTATCGGAAAAGATAGTCAGAAACCCTTGGCAAAGGCTAAGAGCATTCAAACGTTTCATTCGTACATATTTTATCCTTTGATCTTTGGCGCGTAAAATAAAACACAATTCAAACCAAACCAGAGCATGTGTTTTCTAGAACAAAAAACTTTTGCTGTAACCTTTTACAGACTTTTTTTTTAGATTCGTAGGATTCTGAAGTGAGTTTATACTTTATTCTATTCATTGAAAATGCATATCAATACTACCTAATACATATATTATAAATGCGAAAGTTTAAGTCTGTCAGTCTGCTACGCTTCTACGGCCCAGCTTTCCAACCAATTTTGATGACATTTGAATAACAGAGATAGGTTGCCCTTGGGGAACAACATAGGCTACTTTTATCCCGGCAAATTAAAGAGTTACCTCGGAAATAAAAAACCTAATCCACGCGGACGACGCGACGTCGCGGTCATTGTCTAGTTAAAATATAATTATTGATATTGATATACATTTTCAAATTAACATTATTAGGTGCACTTGCACTTACTATTTAGTTAGTATTAATAGACAGTATTATACCTTAATAGTTATGCCGTACTAGGTAAATTTATAAGATCTATTCAAGTACATTCCGGTGCATATACTAGCGATTATGGTCCTAATGAGGCGGTAAATTCACGGTAATTGCACCAGAATATTCCAAGCATGCTAAACGGTGTCGAGTGGCAATTAAATGGTGCTATAGTGGTGGAAATACGAATATTTTATGATAATTTTAATATATTTTACTACTTTCTAAGGCAGTTATTCACACATAATAATAATGTTTAGTAAAGTTTAAAAAATAGTGACCTTCCACTTTTGCTGAAGAGCGGAAATACTGAAGTCATAGGTACTGCCAGCGCTTAAAGCGCTATACTCAAAATGACAGCTTGATGTCACGTTCCTTGACGTTTCTAAACTAAGGATTATAATTCTGAAACACGAAAGTTAACAATATGGCTTTATGCGTTGGTTTTTTTTTTTTTTTTTTTATCCACTACAAGCTAGCCCTTGACTACGATCTCACCTGATGGTAAGTGATGATGCAGTGCTGAGTGCCACAGCCGAATGCCATATTCCAATTGGGACAGTACCTCATCCCTCAACCCTCACACCTTGCACGTTTGCTCTGTCTAGACGCACATATCTGCGAGTCGAAGATATTAATCGCTTCACACTGTGCTATAAGATAATATAGCACATCTATCTAAGAAGATACTTAAACATGAGGCGCAAGTATGAAAATTCAGAAAATAATTTAATTTTTGTGCCTTTTGGTGTTGAAACCCTGGGGTCGTAGGGCGAAGAAGCTAGAGATTATTTTTAAAGAAAAAGAAGACCCTTTTTTAAGGATCTATTTTCTTGTCTCACAGAGTCCACAGGTGACCGGAGGGCAGGCAGTTACATCGGTAAACATATTATTATAGGTTTCGCTATTTAGCGGGGTAACGCAGGGTAATTCAGCGTTCTGGGCATTGAAACATCGAAGATGATATCTGTGTGGTAATCCACACAGATATCATCTTCGATGTTTCAATTTAGATTTCAATGTATTTCATAGTTTCAATTTTATGCGTTAATATGAACACTCTAAACTAAAACTCTATCATTTCCTATAGATATAATGAACTTAATAGTTCTGTAAGATTTAACTTAATTAACTTAACTCCCTCGAAGGGAGAGAAAAAGTTAAACGAAAAGTTAAACTAGAATCATCTTCCGGCGATCGTAGTCTTTTGAGTTTAATCACATCGATATTTCATCCGAGCATGATATAAAGGAGAGAACTATAATTAAAACTCAAATATTAACTCGACGCTCTGATGAAGTTGGTTACGGCGGTGGCAGTTCGCGGTTTACTCATTTCAAATTAAACTCGCAACCGCCAAATCCCGTACTGGAATTGTACGCATATTTGGAAACGGATATGCCAATTGTGTAGGCAAAAACTTTTAAAAAAAACTCCATAATTTCCTGAGATAAAAATTTTCCTTTGTACTTTTCCGGTATTTAATCTATATACAATATATCTATTTCCATATTCAATAAATATAAATGTACCAAATTTTATCAATATTGGTTGAAAATTTGACCTGTTAAAGCGTAACAGATATACAAAAAAGACAGACACAATTTCACAATTTATTAGTATGGAGTATGGAGTTAATGTAATTCAATTTAATTTGCTCTCAGGGAATTATTTACCAAATGAATACTATAAAACATACGAATTACTGCCCAGATGAGACAAAAAATAATGGATTACGACGTGATCTTAGATTGAACCGCCTCACAAAACTTTTCGGCAAACTAGTAATTACCTACATAAATAATATTGCTATTAATAAAACGTAGGCGTTGCATTACACTAAAGATTAAAATAAATAGCAATGTTTCATTTAAAATATAAAATAAAATACACACTACACACACAATTTAATGGCCTGAAATTCAGACTAACTCAGAATATTCTTTCCACTTACCCCTACGTATAATTTCGCTTGTCCAGTGCATAATGAATATAAAGAAAACTGCAAAACTCACACAAAAGATGCATAATTCGCGTAAACCCTGGGACCTGCATAATGCCGCCGTGTTAGCTTGGAATTTTGGAAACGAAATCTGCATTCAGAACAGAGTATAGCCGCAATTTTATCTTTTGAATACACTGACATAATTTTAGTTGGGAATAATTCTGTTTCAGCTGATATATGCAATTGAAAATGTATGCTTTGGGCTTAAAAAGCTTTCAAGACTTAGGCAAGGAAATTTTTGTTTTCTCGCCCCCTCGGTGTCATTGGAAGTATGATACTTCCTGAAACTCTCTGTACCTTGTAAACTACTAGGCACAGAGAGTTTCAGGAAGTAAGTATGTTAAATCCTTGTAAAGGATATCAGCTGCTCTGCCCCACAATAAAATGCCGTACGACATAACACAGTGAAAGGTTTTTGGTTGCATTTGTCAGTAAAGATTTTTCTCAAAAAAAACCGGCCAAGTGCGTATCGGGCCATACGCAGTGGTGGGTTCCGTGGGTGCTCGTCACAATATGCGGCCATTTTATGCGTTGGTCGACTACCTATTACTCGTTAACTTGTCAAGTCTTCTTAGCTGTGACAGTTTTCCTTTAACTTCAAATATTTTTAATATTAATTTTATAATCCACGTGGATGAAATTACGAGTTTCATCTAGTATTCTATATTTTTGCCGGAAAGCTTCGGCCGTGGTTAGTTACCACCCTACCGGCAACGACGTGCTGCCAAGCGATTTAGTACCGTACAACGTACTATTACCTATTCTATGGTTCCAGTACGATGCCGTATAGAAACCGAATAGGGCTATGGGTTTAAAACTACCATGTCCCTAACAGGTTAGCCCGCTACCATCTTAAACTGCATCGTCACTTATCATCAAGTCAGATCGTAATCAAGGGCTAGCTTGAAGTGGATTAAAAAAATAAGTTATCTATTCAGATGAACTCTATGTGTAAAAAAATTAATTGTTACTATGCATACAGTTAAACGTGGCTAAACCGTCCGGTTATAAATTAAGCGTATCGCTTTTTCGTGCGGGCATTACTTGAGTCGAGTGAAATTAGCCGAACTATACTTTTTGCTGTAACATGTTGCGCCATAAATTTTGGTAACATCACCCTGATACGGTTTATATTTTACGCCCCATATCCCATACATTTCAAGGATACTCTAACTGAAAAATAATCCATACTGATTTACTCCCTTTAACTATTTACTTACTTACTAGTTTTAAAAAGTGTTTTGTAAAAAGTGTTTCTGCAAATCTATTGAACCAATTCAGGTGAAAATTATTGGAAAATAGATAAGCAGCATCCATGGAAAGGACATAGAGTTTTTCCCACATGATAAAAAAAATTTAAATCCACCTCGGGCCTCACCTAATGAAATAATAATATAAATAGCAATTTTTATATGTTAAATGAAACATATAACATTAGGAAATATTATTTAAAACTAGCTGATGCATGCGACTTCGTCGACGTGAATTGTATTTTTTATTCATGTGGAAACTCCCATATTATCTGGGATAAAAAGTTACAGTATAATATTATTATTTAAATGGCAGATTTCACTAAAATCGCTTGAAAAGATGGGCCGTGAAAGCGTAACAGACACACGGATACGGACGGACGGTGTGACAGACAGACAGACAGATGGATACACTTTCACATTTACCTATAATATTAAGTATCGATTGCGATTACTTTAAATCATATTTCCTAAGTTAGTATATGTGATACTAACCTTCCAACATGCTCTTGCAGAAAGGACGGGAAAAAGTTCGTAAGCACATCTAAAGTTACCTCTTGCCTCGTCAAAAATCAAGTATGCTTCACAAAAAAGAGCATTTTCCTCGTAAAAACCGCAAGCTCAAGACGAGTTCAATGAAACCTATTGGCTGTTTACGTCGAGATTGTATTGAGGTGTTGGAGTTGTGATGGATCTATAAACTTGTGCGTGTCGAGGAATGTTGTTTCGGAACCGCTCAAGTGTCTGTAGTACCTATTTGTGAAAACGACCAAACTTTATTTGTAATACGAGCTATAAAGTATTCTGTGGTACTACTTACGTTGACGTCCTCTCTGGCGCAGTGTTGAGCGCTGTTGGCTTAACGTGCGCAGGCTTGGGTTTGATCCCACCACCCTACCGGCAAAGACGTGCCGCCAAGCGATTTTGCGTTCCGGTACGATGCAGTGTAGAAACGTGTCCATGGGTTTAATATTACGGCTCACACCCAACAGGTTAGCCCGCTTCCATCTTACACTGCATCATTTCACCATCAGGTGAGATCGCAAGGCTAACTTGAAGTGGATAAAAAACTTGAATGCCTCGTTGGTCTAGTGGTTAGCTTGTTCGACTGCGGTGGACAAGGTCCTGGGTTCGAGTCGCGGGTCGGACCATATCAAGTATTCTTAGGGTTTTTCTCAAAAGAAATTCTCAGTACTAGTACAGAATAGGTAATAGTAGTACTAGCCCGGAGTTAGGAGGTTGGCGGTAATTTACCCCCGTGCCTCGACGGAGAGCACGTTAAGCCGTCCGATCGGTGCCTGATCTCCCTCCGGTTGTGTAGGATTTTCCGTCCCATCGGGCTTTGAGTGTAAAGGAAAGGAGAGTGCACCTGTGTTTGCGCACCTGTGCTCTATAATATCTCCCGCGCAATGAAGGAACTAGAACTTAATTAAAGTTCTAGTTCGCTATAATACGCGACAATAGGTAAATCTATATGGTCCAGGATGTATCCCGCACCTATAGCCCGCGATATTCACCACACCACAAAAATGCTTCAAAATTACTCTCAGTCTCAACGTACGTTTCACTCCGACACCGTAGCATCTTCAGGAGATGTTGACTTGGCAATGATCAATTGTGCATTGTCGAGTCCTTCATTAACATGGACTTCTGCTTCTATTCAATATTTCCCGCGCAGATGGCTAATCTCTCTGGAGATAGGCCGCGCTGGCCGAAATGCGGTCGGGAGGACATGATGATTATAAAACTTTATCCTTCAAAACAGGTTAGAGATTTACAATGCACTTCACTTGTTAAATCCACAAACATTCCGAGTAATTTTACTCTCCAAATCCAAAGTATACAGTTTTTTAGTCTCGACATAAATTTAGATTATCGAGCGCGCCTCACTGAGGGAGGTACTTCACTCACAAAAACCTCTAAAATCTCGAGACAGACTGATTGGAGTGGATAGGCCTGGCACGTCGTCGGCTGGTTTATTTAGTGTGCTTTACGTGATAGATCCAAAAGGCTAAAAGAGGTTCTTCTGTATGTACAGCTATTTTCACTTCCAATTTGTCGCTGTAGATTTAAATTTATGCTTATCTAATTTTTAACATAATTTGGTCTGGGTACAAACACTGCCTTCTTAAATTTTCTCAAACATTCATGCAGCGAAAAATAATGTTTTTCCAATCCAATCCATATTTTTTCTCGACTTTGGCTTGTCAAGCTCTTACGAATGTCATTAAGATTAAACAGTATCAAAATAATAATTTGGGTCCTAATAATATACAAAATGTCATAAAAACATTTAAATAAATTGTTTTAGTAGTAGAAAATTAAAGTTTTGATATTTTTGTGGTAGGTAAATATTTTGAAATACGAAGTAACATGTGCAATGTGAACTCGCCATCCTCGCATAAACGTTAAAGTTTTTAGAAGATGGCTAGTATAAATATAATATAATATTTGTAATATTATCTTATACGTTTATCTTGAACAATAACAAAAAACATAATAATTATCATAAGTATTTGCAATAAACTGGCTCAAATTATAACAATTTTAATTTGCACCCTTAAATTTACATAAATTTATAGCTGATTCCGTAATATGTCATCAGTATTTGTTGTATCTTGCGTCATAAACAGGCTTAACTCATAAAAAGTCTTTGAAATTCAAAAATATTTTTTCAATAAAAGGACTTAATTTAAGACTAGGTATGTTATATTTTAATGTCAAAATACATATTTAAATTTAATATAATAATACCAATCCATACATAGAAGATCAATATATAAATCTGCAAAAAATGAATCATTTTCAATGAAACACGGGAGAGATATATTTAAATATTCAATACTATAGCTTTTTGTAATCTTTTTTGGTCATTTCCCACAAATTGCAATTTTTGAGCTAGGTCACTTTCATTTTGGTGGTGCGTTATGACCAAGCATCAACTAAGAAATAATTTTTGAAATCTACAGGGGTAAAATAGAGTATTGAAATTCGAACCTAACGTTAGCGAAGCTGCGGGCAAAAGCTAGTTAAGGAGGTATACTCGTACTTAGGTACATATTTAGTTTACCAAGTTACACATTTCGATCGGGTAATGTGCAAACGTTGTACTATACCTAGTAACAATGTTCGAGTATATGCAATATTCATTACCTTCCGAACACTCCGATAAAGTGAAATGCATAGTGTTAAGTATTCAGCAGTAAAACTTGTCCCCTGGAGGCAATTAGCCTAAAATGTCTCAAGACGGCAGTGGCGTGAATTCGCTGCTGGTGTAGGTAGCTACTTCACTGTGGCACTCGATTGGGTAAGGCTGCCAACAGACGCCAATACAAAATGTCGTGCATGTTAGACAGGAGCAGGCGTTACGCGATAGAAAGATAAATTTGTAGGTATATAAATATTTCGACTCGCAGCCTTGTGCGAGCTGAATTGCTCTTTATTACGACGTTATCAGAGTCGCTGTTTACTAAAACGTCTTCGCGGAGTAAAGCTTCTGTACCTGTACTAATTGTGCTTTTGCTTTGAATTTTGTACTCAAAATTCTGCTAGCTTGGGGAAATCCCCCCCCGTCTTGCCCCTCTCACTCCGCGACGTTGCTCTATCATCTTGCAGCTACGTCTAGACGATAGTTTCACCGCACCAGCTTCGGAAGTGCTCGAAATTAAATTTATTGGTCGTCCAAAACTTGTGACCATAATTATAGTCTCACAAACTTATCAGATCAGGTGACAGCGTCGCTAATAACTATTTAAAAATAAAATAAAAGCAAAAACTAAACAGGCATAAAAATTATTTCCAATTTTGACCACCGGGTGGGACTATAATGCCTCTGTAAGCTGCACACCATTGAGCTCTAGTCCACTCGTCGCGCTCTGTGTACACTGGTCCAATATTATGACGTCTAATTAGTATTTCAGAGCATTATATCGTCTAGTGTCTGCACTCGCTCTAATGTGTACAGTGTAGTGTACTCGTATAATTAGGTGCAAGTAGTCTCGTACGTTTGGAGACGAGTGGCTCCTTCGTGCTGGGAATTTTACGTCTCACGGATTGTCTGCTTCCACCTCACAAATTATTTGCTGTGTGCAACGTGCTTTTACACTTTGTCTCCTTGACTTAATATACCTATCTCAGAATGTAGACAATATAAATTCGTTCTATTATGCCACGAAAACTTATAAATTTTTCCAACGTGACGGCTATGTGCAATTTAAATTGCGTTAATGTTGTAGGAAAATCATTTGGAAACCTGCTTGCCCGAGAGATCTTCTTAATGTTCTAATAACTGATTGGCTGAAATTTAGAATTGAGATAGCTTATAAAAAAAATATACTTTAATCACAGAATTTATTTCCATTTATTTTAATTAAAACTAATAAATAAGCTGAGTTTGTTGTGGGCTCTTCTCAGACCAGGGCGCGTTTGGAACCCTCGTAGCTTTAGTTTTAAGATACCGTTACTGATTATCACCATTATATTTTATAGATAACTAGACGTCAATAAATGTAGTGTACCTACCTATATTGAATAAACATTATTTGACTATTGACTATTGATAATAATAAATTAAAATCTAAATTAAAAAAACGATCGTTAATGGGCATGGTGCCCAAAATTATAAACAAGTATTATAAAAAGAAACTTAGAAATTACAGGTGGAATTAAATAACCTTACCGGACGAAGCAACAGGCATGACCCAAAAGTATACCTGGGTCAGGTATCAGTCGATTGCGATTGGTAAGCAACGATGACCCAAGCCGGTAACTAGTTGGATCACCAAATTTGGGAGTTCGAATTTGGCCTTTTCGTGCCGTCGGTTCCGGTTATTATTACTAACATCTGATAAAAATAGTTAGTTGAAATATTACTCTTCGTCGAGTCTAGAAGAAGAACCTAGGAACCCACCGCATTATTATTCCAAGAAAACCCCTGTCATTATGTGACTAATAGAAAGGGGTCACGGCCCTCAGCAATGAAGAATACGATGTAGAGAGAGAGAGAGAGAATAAAAACATATATCTTGGGAGGAAACAAAACAAGCGCAGGTTCGAGATCCATCACGCTCTAAGCACTCGGAATAATCCCTCCGCCACGCCGCGAAGAGCCAATACACTCCATTCAGGCCGTCTCGAGCTTTTAGAGATTTTTCGAGCAAAGTACCCCTCTTTGTGGCGCGAGCTCGCCAAACCTGATTTTAGTGTGATTTCCGACTGTCTCTACGTGTTGCGGAAACTGTGATAGAAGATTGAAGACCTCCATGACATCTGATCGTTTTCGTCTTTTAAGTAAAATAACTTGGGTTCGATTCTTGAATGGTAAAATTTGGGAATTTTGACGACCTTTTCGACTCCTTCTTTTGGACATATCTCAGGATCGAATTGGTAGCCAAAAACTTTTTTTTTTAATTCCACTTCAAGATGGGCCTACGCCTTATACAGATTATGGTAGTTATTTGAACCCTGGTACCTCAAAATACATACACGGAATGCTAAGTCACTTCAGTCAGTCACGGCACGTCTTTAACGTAACTGGTAACTAGCCGCGGCTGGAACCTCTCACCAGACCAGACTGGAGTTAATTCTGAAATTATAAATTCTCAAATTGACCCTGCCGGGGTTGAAGCCGGGACCTCTAAATTGTAAGACCCAAAACTCACCACAGCGCCAGGAAAGACGTCAAGAGTCATAAGCTACCTACTTGCTGATGCCCGTCGTCCGAGTGGATTAAGTTTTCTTGGTTCCCGCGGGAACTCCTTAATTTTCCGGGATAAAAAGTAGCCTATGTGTTATTCCAGACTATAATCTATCCCTGTGCCTGTGTGTGTGTTAATAAAATTTTATTCAAATCCGTTTAGCCGTTCTTGCGTGATTGAGTAACAATCATTCATCCAAGCAAAATTTCGCATATTTATGATATTAGTTTTAGATTTTAAAACGTTCATATGAAATTCTGAGTACATAGAGCAAGAAAGTGGGCGACAAGGAATAAGAGCATTCATATTTTTACGATAAATTCCTGTATAACGTTTTTGACTGCAGCAAATCTCTGGGCACTGAGTTGAATTAATGTGGCGCTACCTTAAAAGTTCCTTTGCACATTGACCCACGTTCACAATGCTCCAATTACACGTTCAACTCAAACCCATGTTTTGTGAATATTTCTTCAATTCGATTCAATTTGAAATATGTGCCGGCAAAGACGTGCCGCCAAGCGATTTAGCGTTCCGGTACGATGCCGTCTAGAAACCGAAGGGGTATAGGTTTAATATAACTGCCATTCCCCTAACAGGTTAGCCCGCTACCATCTAAGATTGCATCATCACTTACCATCAGGTGAGATCGCAGTCAAGGGCTAGCTTGTAGCGGATTAAAATTAAAAATTAAAAAAATAATTTTACAAAAGGTGGAATTTAACAGAACTTGGTAAGTATCTTGAAAAATATTTATTTAAAAGTCGCAAAATTTCTCGAAGTATATGTAAAATATAGAATCGAAAAGTTAGTCTTTTTAACAGAATCCTAGAAATTACTTTGAGTAATGTACAGAAAATAATGTTAGAAAGTTAATTAGCTAATGTAGCTCTACTTCAACTTTCTTTCCTTCAATTTTCGTTCCTTTGTCCTTTGACCCACGTTAATAATGATCCATTTCCTTTTTAAATTACAATGAACAGTAATAAAGTAAATAGGATACGTCGTCGTTGTGTCAACCAATTTAGACGTCCACTGCTGGACGAAGATCTGCTGCATGGATCTCCACAGAACACGGTGTTATGCCGCTTGCTTCCAGGCTACACGCTTGAGATCGTCTGTATATCTAGTGGGGGGTCGTCCAACGCTGCTCTTTCCAGTGCAAGGCTGCCTTTAAAGCCCCTTGAGACCCAAATGCCTATAGCGATTTGATTAAATCGATGTAAATGCCATAATATCAATAGTTTTACAAAAGTGAACAAACCTTTTCAGTCGAACATTAAAGCTCTTGGAAACGCTTTACTTTGTGATTCTCAGAGTGGTACTCAGACGTAGGTAATGGAATTATTCGGCTGACTGAAAGGCGTACAATACGTACTCGTAGGTATTATTTTATCAACCATGTCGATGAATTTCTCCGAAGTAAATCACTGAAGCGGGGATAGCCTAGATGTGGTTAAGACATCGGTATTTTATAATGTCGATATTCTACAGGATCTATGTATTTCGGAGAATGTGCCCACGAACTTTATGATCTTATTCATCTTTCTACTACCGCACCTAAAGGCACCGTAAAGGTCTAGATGCTTACGTGATCAAAATTCCACGAACACGTACAAAGTTATATGCTAACTGCGAACTGCTAAGTTATGGAGTGTTCTTCCACGACTTCTGTTTTTCTCTCCACTTATAACAAAGGTACCTTAAAATAAAGAGTAAATAGGCATTTTCTGGTCAAGCAGGTCTGAATCAAATTCAGTCTGTCAGTCAGTCTGAATTGCAGTCAAAATATTTGTTTGATGTAGTAGAATAGAATAGTGGTCATATTAAACGCGCCCTTGCTTGCCTCGCAATAAGAAAAACGGAAAGAATCCGGTAATCCTAGCTGGACGCTGAATTCATTACACTTCGCCAAGTGAAAGTACCATTCTGTAAACTGCAAATTCATTTGTAAAGAAATGAAACTATAACATTATTGTTTACGGTTATAATAATGTTATATTTTCATTTTATAAAACTAAACTATAACATTATTGTATACGGTTACAATAATGTTATAGTTTCATTTTTCATTCCGAACCAGCGATAGAATCACTCGATGATTCAAAAGCACTTTTAAAGTACATGTTAAATAAAAACGTTTAATAAAACATATGAATTGGAATTTGAACTTATTAAGCAAATTCAATATAAATATTTTATCATGTAGCACAATTTGTGCCAATTATGATATGTCAGGACTCTACCACCGATTCGGAAATTAGATTCTACCGAGACGAACCGGCAAAAAAAACCCCAGTTCCACTTTTCTTTAAATTTTGATTTATCTAAGTTCTTACGCTGAATTGTTTATTTAATATACTTTTGCCCGCGGCTTCGCTCACGTTATGTTAATTTATTTAGTTGATAAAATTTTCAAAAATCCTTATTAAGCGGATGCCTAGGTAACAATAGCTACCTGTGTGCCAAATTTCAGCCCTATCCATCCTTGCTTTGAGCTGTGCGTTGATAGATCAGTCAGCCAGTCACCTTTTCCTTTTATAAATTTAGATTTAGATTATATTAAAAATAACAAAAATCCATCAGTTTTCAATCAAATAACGCTCAAGAGTCAAAACTGTATATAGCTATGTCGTGCCAAAAACCAATAAAGGTAAACGTTACCGTACAAACGTGGCCCGTGAAGAAACGCGTAGCTCTTACCGTTCGATCACTGGTCGGCGTGACCGCGTCACGGGCAGTTGGCTCTGAGTAACTGCTTGCGGATATACTAGCAATTTGTTTACACAGCTATATATTCTGTGGATAGCCCTATATAAAAAAGCGTGTGTGTGCAATTCACACAAAAAGAGAAACTTCAGATACAACCACCTACCTATGCCTACGAGAGAATAAGTTAGATATAACCTGTATTATAAATTATCACCGGAATATATATCTTACAGTCATAATTATTATAATTACTATGCTATTAGTGCAATAAATAAAATAACAGTAGACATAATATTATTATCTTAAAAACCTTGAAGTCAACAGGGTCCTGTTGACATTGGCGAGAATATCTACTAGAAACTCCATTTTGTAACATCAGTATTGGACTTTCGTCTTCAAATGATACTATTGAACTGAAATGGGCTAGCACTAAAGGGTTTTGGGGCAAAGTTGCCACATTATTACAGGAGGGTGAACCGAAGTGTGATAGCAGATATAAATGCCCCACGAAATGTGTGTCGGAATTCCTGACACGTAGCCGAGCTGGTTCTTAGATATATGCGGACGCTATCGAGCGAGGTTCATCTTTTGAATTTCGAGGCTTTTTTTAATTCACTGTAAGATAAGTGATGATGCAGTCTGAGATGGTAGCGACCTAACCTGTTAAGAGCACGGAACCTATTGAAAATGAAAAAAAATTTAAATGAAATATTTCACGAAGGACAACTTGTGCCACATAAGATAAGTCGCAAGAATCTACCACCGGTTCGGAAATCTGTCTACTGAGAAACTCAGCAGTTGCTGTTTTCATAAACCCATACCTATCTCGTTTATATTCCTACAAAGCATCGTACCAAAACGCTAAATCGCTTGGTTGTAGGTAGGTCTTTGCCAGTAGAGTAGTAACTTGCCTCGGCAGAAGCCCCCACCAGGCCAAATCAGAGAAAAATATTATTAATTACCGAATCGACCCTGCTGGAGATCGAACACGGGACCACTTATAACACTACAGCGCTTACCACTGAGCCAGGGAGGTTGTCACACAATTCCTGCCACGTAGCTGAGCCATCTTTAGATGTATGCGGGTGCTATCGAGCGAGCTTCAGCGCTCTGAATATCGAGCAGGTGGTATTGTTGAAGGAATTATATATGCCGACCCAGCCACCTCGTGTTGTGAAGGTTTGAATAGGACATCATAACCTTAGATCAAGTATCCATATCTAATAGTTACCTATTACTTAATAGCTGATGCCCGCGACTTCGGCCGCGTGTATTCAGGTTCACGTTTTGTGGTTCCCGCGAGGACTCTTCAATTTTCCGGGATAAAAAGTAGTCTATTTGTTATTACAGACGATATTAATATTGTATCTTTCCGTTCAGCCGTTCTGGCGTGATTGAGTAAGAAACATTCATCCCATACAATATCCATCCATCCATGCATCCAAACATTCGCATTTATAATATTAGTATATAGATTACTTACTTACTTTTTAAATATTATTTAAAAAAAAAATTGCGAAAGTGAGTCAGTCTGTCTGTCTATCTGCTACGCTTTAACGGGCAATGGTTTCAACCGATTTTGATACAAATTGATGCAGAAGTAGGTTCATCCCGAGTTAGGAGTAGGACAATATGTTATTCCGAAAAATGAAAGAGTTTCCGATGGAATGATAAAACATCGAGGATGAAGTAGCGGGCATCAACCAGTCTTTGAATAAATACTCTTAATAAATCTCCATGTTACTAACTGTAGTAAGTTTTTCAAGAAGTTAGAAAGTTTCAGAATAACAGACTGAAAGATAAAAACTAGTAAAGTAAGAAACCTAAAACGTTTTAAATATTTGTTAAACCAGACGCAACCCGCGATTTCGACCACTTTCATTAAGTTTTTTTAACCGACTTCCAAAAAAGGAGGAGGTTCTCAATTCGGCTGCTATTGTCAAGTGCGCTCACCAAGGTTTAGGAGTTTTCATAGCAACCAAAATCAAATCTAAATCGAGATAATATAATTTGAGGTACTTTTAAATAAGATTATCTTTTTTTCGAAACACTATTTCATGCCGCTAGGCGTACAAAATTGGACTTATAATAACTATAGGTGTTATTAACTTAATATTATCATCACAAACTTATTAATTTATTTATTTTTACCTCAAAATAAACAATTATTAAACAACACGGCCACTATACACAGTTACATACATTTTATACGGTTTTTCCCCCAAACTCGTATTCCAATTTAGTTTCACACGGACACTTTAATGAAAATTATATTTTCAGACGGCGTTCTGGGCGACGCGAAATTTCACATGGAGAGAAATAAAGAACAAAGAAAAATGCAGTCAAGTTCGGGCGCGATGGAGATAAAAACTTTATTAAGTCTCGTAATGGCTTGTCGCTCCCCCGACGAGGTGGACTTTGGACGGACGTTTCATTTACTACTTATAATAAAACTGTGTGAAGGACAATTCTACGATGCTACAGTAGGGTTAGTATAAGATAAAGATAATATAAGATATGACCAACGTTGATAAAATTCGAGTGTCGCAACACTAGAGCTCTCGTAAGTGCTGCTCTGATGACGTCACTGGTATTATACTTCGATGTGTTTTATGCAACCAACTTATTCTGCGTCCATCCGATCCATGTTTCATCCATCCATACCTACTTATATTATAAATTAAATGCGAAAGTGTGTCTGTCTGCCTGCCACGCTTTCACGGCCCATTTTTTCAACCAATTTTGATGAAATTTGGTATGGGTTAAAACAAACAAACACACTTTCGTATTTATAATAATATTTTGGGTAAGGTAAATACGATAATCACACTAATATTATAAAGACGAAAATTTGTTACTCATTCAGCAAAACCTACTGGACGGATTTGACTGAAATTTAGAATGGAGATAGATTAACACAAAATATATTTTTTATCCAATAAAATTAAAGTTTCCGTGAAGATCCAAAAACCTTAATCCATGCGGACGTAGTCGCGGGCATCAGCTAGTAATATTATAAAGACTTTATTCTGAAACACTTTATTTTAGTAGTAAATTCTTCAGTTTCATTTAACAAATACAGTTAAAAAAACTGTAACATTTAAAGTAAAATCAACTGCGTGCAGAGTTCAGTTAAAAAGAAGTAAGATCGGAAACATAAAACTAAAATGTAAACAAAGACAAAGAAACTTTTAAGAGAGCTGAAGAAAACAAGCGCTCTTGAGTGACTGCGGGTTTTAGTATTTTATTTGCAAGCCAGTGTCATACTAGCGACATGTCGCAAGATAAATAGTCGCTCTATCTCATTAGGTGCTTAGTAAACATGAATGATAACCTGCAAGAAGCCCTCAGATGATATGAAGCAGATAATGTCTTTTTCACGCTTTTATCACAACGAAATACTTGGATGTGAAAGCCAGGGAGAAAAATTAAAGTGCCCCATTGAAATGCAAAATTATAAAGCATTATTTATTTTAAATTCTGGGATCATCTATTCATCTTGGGTGTAAAAGTTTTACTACTTAGTATAGACGTGATTTTGAGCTCTCGGGCATGGAAACTTCATACTGCCAAACTGGTCCTCATTAAGAATCGTTTAACAGTAGCATCGTTTAGTTTTGACGAACGGATGTGCTGCTACCGTTGCAATTTTTGCATGTCTAGCCTTTTAACGTGTGAGTTTGCTGCCTGATCTTCCGCCAAAGTAAACGAACAAAGTCCATAACAAGTCGTAGTAGTAGTAGTAACCAATCGTTCCAATACCATTCAGTGAGTACAAAACTTGGTTAAAACAACAAACAGTAGGTACACACGCCGAAATATGGGCAAACACCACCAATTGTAGACAAACAAAAGAGGCTATACCCAGCCCAAACCAACGCCTAACTAAGAAACTACTGAATCTAAACAGAGCTAAACTCAGGACGGCCGTAGGCATGATAACAGGACATTGTCCACTTAACAAACACTTTTATGTTCTAGGCATAACCGACAGCCCTCTATGCAGAGCCTGCATGGAGAGCGAGGAGACACCGAGACACGTACTACTAGAGTGTAGTGCTGTATCCACTCAACGAGAAGCCTACATTGGCTCCCCAGCAACACTCCCGGAAGTCCTCGCCGACCTGGGCGGCCTGCTTGGATTCTGGAGTGAGCTCGGCTGGCTGGAATGATCCGGCGGGGAGTCGCACCAGAGGTCTCACGCACAACGGGCAACCCTGCCTAAGTGCGGAAAAGCCCAGGGAAAGAAGAAGAAGAAGAAGAAGTCGTAGTAATAAGTATGTATACCGAACAGTGACCGGACTAAAAGTTTTTTTATTTTTTTATTGCGAGATAGGCTTGCGCTTGACGACAATCATGCTTAGTGCAAAGCAATGATGAGGTCTAGGTTGGAACGCGCTTGCCTAGAAGATGCCTATTCACTCTTGCCTTGAAGGTACTTAAGTTATAAGTGGCAGGAAACACGTGCGCTGGGAGGGTATTCCACACTCTAGCATTTTCTTCTAGTTTCCAAAGAAAATGTCGCTAGTCTGTTATAAGACGAAAGCAAACACTCCTTGATTCTCCGTAGAAGCATTTTATTAGCAAGTTTCCGAGGCGTCCGATGCGCCAACGAAATTACGAGATCTAGTGCTTTAAAATACTGCTCTTACATTCTGTTACTGTTAGAAGGAAGAAACTCCCTTTTGGTCGTCACTCGGTTTCTGTGTAAAGATAATTATTTTTGTTCGTTAGTTCTTCTAATATCAACTTCAGAAGTAAGAGGATGAGAACTTGCATTCTCTGCACTAACAAATGCGAAATCTAATTGTCTGTCTGTGAGGTACTGAATTTGTGACTTTAATTCATTAATTCAATGCTGTTAAGGTTCCTTTTATTTTGACGCCAATGTGATCATTCGATCAATCGAACAAAAACTTAGTAAGCACACTGATAATAATCGTTACCAACCTTAAAGTTAAAAAACTCTTTATCGAATCGTATGGGGACGGACCTGGGAACCCACCGCATTATTATCCCAAGAAAACTCCTACCATATGTGATTAATGGAAAGGGGTCATGACCCTCAGTAATGAGGAATATGGTGCAGAGGATAATTGTCTATTATCCACGGCCAATGAGTTTATATGATTTTGCCAATATGGGGGATAAAGATTGGTCCTTCTTGATTAGATCCTTAGGACATTTACAGGCCGATTTGTCCACGTGGACAAATTCGCGATCATTACGTAGTCTCTTCTTTTTTTGGTTTATACTAAGGTTATAATACAAAATTCAACTTCACATTAATATAATAACCAATTTTGCCTTCGGTCCATTAGTATATCAATTTACGAGGCCGGTCGGCTCACAATTTGCTCGCAACTCGAGCGAGAAGCATACATAACGCGTGGAGGGAACATGTCCAATGCGACTCTTAGCAGTAGGCTTCTACCACCACGTCTCATGGAACTACAGGTCAATCATGCGATTATTTTATACTTAAAAGACCTCGGAATTGTTTTCCAATCCAATCAATTTCATCGGTTTGGTGGCCAATCTCAATAAGCCATCTATATATTGTATAGGCGATAATGTAGTGCAAAAAGTGTGTACCAAAACAGGTGTACTCTAAAGGTGTATTCCTTTACTCTTGTAGTTAGTTCGATGAGATGGCAATCCAACATAACCGGAGAGACATAGAGTGCAAGCTAAAATTATACATTGAAACTGGCTTATTCATTGTATCGAACGTCTTAAGTATGTGGCGGTCTTCGCAGTCCGCACATAATTCTATACATGGCATTACTAGTACGATGCCCACGAACACGAAGAGCCCAACTGACGATAATGAAGAATTCTCAGGATTACGATATAATATATACGACAACGACGAGAGGTCGGACCAGTGGTCCCCGAGCACAACACTCGCTCGGAGGATGATCATCCTTTGTTACGGTCGAGCCTTATCACCTGCTCCCGTACAAGTAGGTATATGCATTTTGGTTGACGTTTTACTTAGCAGTTGCCGCCACGCGTTCTATTCGATTCGGCCTCAATCATTACACCCCTTTTGTTCCAGTTGCCAACAAATCATTGTGCAAACCGAATTAGCTTCTAATATGCATTAGTGAGTTTTAGATTAATAGCCAAATTTAACCCGATATCTAATTGCTCAATAACCCCTACGAATTTTTAGTTAACCTTGTACTTTTTCCTGTCACAATAGAGAGAAAAATTATAAAATCCAAATTTTTTATGGAATAAACACCAAAACGATGCGCACGTTTTGAAAAGGTAAGTCGTACTTGTAATTACTTGATGAGTATGCGGGTTACGAAATATTGGATAAAAGCTTCACTATTGTAAGGAATCTTGTTTTTTTTTTGTCGATGGTTGCCTATGGTGGATGGTTGTCAATAATTATGACACCTCATAGGCGTACTTATGTCAAAAGTTAAAGAAATGGTTGGACAAAGTATAACTTGCAAGGCCCAAGAAATACTGTCGCACTCAATAAGTAAGGAGCAAAGGAGCAAAAACTGGAGCATGCAGCGTCGAGCGCTTTATTTAGGCTTTCCATTAAATGGAATGAAATTCTTCAAGACGGCTTCGCAGCGCTGCTCCTTCGCTTGAGCTATATAAGCTGTGAAACATTAAGCGCTTAAAGCTTTGCAGGAGGCATCGTTGTAATATACTTAGGAATAATATACGCATTATGCGTTACTTAGCTATACATAATATACCTACATGTTACATTTTATAACATTGTTCCAAAAGAGTTTCTGGATTTGCCATTACATAAATTTTAAGACTGTGTTAAATATTTTTATTAAAATCAAGGTTATTTTATTGATGATTTTCTAAATGACAAAGTTGCATGGAACCGGCTTCTCATCCAGCAGCCCATCAAGTCAGTGTAAATACTTGTTACGTAACGTAAAGAAGATTCTTCTTCGTTTGATTTTAGCTTTGATTTATGCCAAGATAGCACAATGTTTGATTTAAATCAATTGAGTTAAATTAAATTAAAACCGAAAGGAAAAACCGACTGACTAACTCATCTGCATTCAAACCACTGCGTGTTGCATAAAAATTTTCACTTTTACATAGATTTGCAGCATTTATTTTCAAGCAAAGCCGGGCGAACCAGCTAGTATACCTACAACTACAAAGCTGTAGCTACAGAGCTGTAGCTGTCAGTACTCAAACTCAAATCTTTTTGAAGTGAAACTTCTTTAGAATCTTTGTAATTTGAAAATTCGATGAAACGAAAAAGCGACACCAAAAATAGACAAACATATTCATAATAGGATTTAGCCTGCGAGAGAATGAGATAGAATACATGTTATATATATCTCATTCTCTCGTAGGCTATTTTTCTGAAGTTTCACTTCTGCCGTGTGTGAATTGCACACACACATTTTTTTATTCAAGTACGCTTTGACAAGTGCTTTTGAATCATTAAGTGAACCTACCACTGGTTCAGAATGCCATTCCTATCGAAAAGAACCAGCAAGAAACTCAGTGGTTTCTCTTTTGAAAAAAATAATTTACAATTACATCAATATGTCGATACTTGAGTAACCGCTACGAAGTAAGTAGCATTTCTGGAGCGAGTCAAATCCATGCTCTTTTATCATTAACATAATCTTCACCAAATAAGATTGAAACTGTAGGTAATTTTTTAAAAATCCTAAAAAGCAGGAATACTGCCGTATTACCAACGCCATCACTCACCATCAGGTGAGATTGCAGTCAAGGGCTAGCTTGTAGCAAATTAAGAGAGCAAATTAAGGCGCAGGTCAAGACGCGAGGAAAAGTTGCTAAGCAACAATTAAAATTTTACGCATTCCAACGACAGCTTACGCCCATAGCAACCCCTGCGAGCTCTGTTGTCTTTGGCCCGTCTCAGGTTTATTATTTTTCTTAGACCAATGTTCGTAACTTTTTAAGGATTTTTCGTCTTTTGTGGATCTTATAAAATGAGTTTGATTGTTTGATTACTTAGTAGTAGGTACTTTGTCTTTCGTTATTACGGTTTACCTACTCGTTGACCGAGCGAAGTGAAGGTCTCCGAGTCTACTTGAGTGAATTGGCACTTGTCCGTCCGTCCGTCCGTCCGTCTGTCAGAGCATTATAACTTCTGAATTACTGAACGTAATTACTTCAGCTTTGAATATAATATGTACGAGTAAACCAATGGCCTCCCACCGAATATGGCTTAAAAAGTTATAAAAATGTTTATTTCAGGGGGGCTCTCGTATAAGCGAATGCGAAGTAAAATGTTTTTTATAAAGTTACATAGGGTTGCGGTATATCATTTTAAAGATAATTAGGAATGGAGTAAAAAATATATTTTTTTTAATTTTTTTCAAGACTGAGCCTGAAACTTGATCAATAATTTGAATTATATCCTGTACTTGAACAACAAATACCAAAATTAGATAAATATTGTAAGGAAATTGAATTATTTAATTTTTAATGAGCTTGAGTATTTTTAACAGAACTTCACAATGTTGTCAATAGATGGCGCCGCGAGGTCTCAGTTCGGGGCGAACCACTAGTATCCTAATCATAATTAAGTATTGGGTTTTTTTATATGATAACACTTACATTAAACACAACGCATGACAGTACGCAATAACTCCATTTGTTATTTACGAGGCATACACTGTTATTAATTAGTTTACATACATTAATGCTGAATAATACATACAAATTACCGCGAAGATTAATATTAATGTAATAAGTGGCCTAGTTACTATCAAAATAGCAAACAATCTATAAACTGATCCGATATATTTTGATGTTTGCATGCCCGATTGATTTCACATACAGGGCAAAGATTATGAAATTGCTACAGATGCGGCAGAAATTATGTAATTTCCTACGAGTTACATTGCCTACCATTAAACCTATAATAAAAATGAATTAAGATTTGCTTCTTATTCGATAAAATACATCAGATACGTACTTATAGTATCTACAAATTCAATCACTCAACGTTAACTACGAACTTTGTTCAACGTTGCAGCAATGATTTGATAGCTTTTTAACGTATTACTCGAAATGTTTATTCGTAGTTCAAATAAATGCTTTTTGACGTGCATCTATTATTGAAATGAAAATGAAAATTATCCGTTTGACAACGATTACAATTATTTCTTTCACAATCAGGAGGCAGGTCCGCCTGGATTAAGCTTTTTGAAAATATTGTGCGAACTCTTTGATTTTATAGGAAAAAAAAACAGAAACACTTTGACGTTTTATAATATACTAGCGAATGCCCGCGACTTCGTCTGCGTGGTTTGAGGTTTTTGGTTCCCGCAGGAACTTTTTAATTTTCCGGGATAAAAAGCCTATGTGCTATTCCAGATTATAATCTATCTCTGTGCCAAATTTCAGCCAAATCCGTTCGGCCGTTGTAGCGTGATTGAGTAACAAACATCCATACCATCCATCCAAACTTCCGCATTTATTTAAGTAAGATTAGTATTAGTAAGGAATATGAATGATGGGAACTACAGAAATATTTATATTAGTGCCACACCTCCCATCTTAGACTGCATAATTACTTACCATCAGGTGAGATCGCAGTCAAGGGCTAACTTGTAGTGGAAAAAAATAATATCAAAAAGACCTGAAATCATACAAAAACAGTAGATATATATATTATATATATCCGTTTAGGATCCCAGCATCACAGCGATCTCCCGCGCTAACAAGTTGCAAATATTTGCGTTTGCCTTCGTTACGATACGCACTGATCTGTTGTTAAAACAAAATGGAAATTGGATATTTTGTTGGCTATGTCATATTAGCATACATATAGATACATACTTTTGTTGTTCTATAATTTTTTATGTAAATCATTGATTTTCCGGGATAAAAATAATTGCCTATACGTCCCCGGGGATGTAAGCTATCTCATGTAGCCAACTACCATAGCTTAAAACCGTATTACTTTAACATTGTTTATGTTCTTGATTTATAATTAACAATCCCTATTTTAGGGATGTCAGAGTATGTGAAATTAAACTGACATTTAATAATAATACTGCTTTAAGTGATGGTAGTAACCCTCCTGAATATTTTGCGCTTTGTGCTTTTATCTTTATTTATTATTATTTATTATCGATCCAAATATCATATCATTCAAATAAAAAATATTATAAATGCGAAAGTTTGGATGTATGGATGGATGTTTGTTACTCAATCACGCCCGAACAGCAGAATGGATCTAGATGAAATTTGGCACAGAGATATATTTTAGTCTGGAATAACACACTACTTTTTATCCCGTAAAACTAAGGAGGGAACCAAAAAACCTCAACGCGGACAAAGTCGTGAGCATCAGCTAGTAAATTCTAAAGTGACGATATTACCCTGGGTGACCTCGATAATACCAGGAAGTAACTTTCAATTTCTTTTATTTATTTCAGTCAAAATTTATTGTCCACATTATACTTTATACTTTTAACAATATACTCTTATCAACTAGTTATATATTATTAGGTAAATATTATTTTACCTAAAATTGTAAGTACTAACTACTTACAATTTTAGGTAAAATAATATTTAGATTGGTCGTGAAAGCGTATCAGACAGACACTTTGATATGACCCCCAACCATAATATCCTCAGAATATACGATTCAGTTACAAGTAAGTACTACATAATAAATATCATTAGGGCAGGTATAATTCTATTTTATAGCCTCCCCGCATGTGGGTCATATCCCGACATTACAGTTTGACGCACCGCGCCCCCGGGAAATCTATCCCGGTGCACGAAAATTGAATTCTAAAGCAACTGTTATCATTATCTGCCCATCTTTCATGGTTATTTAAGATGTGCTTGAATATCTACGAGGTACCACAAACTACACTCAAGCTCATATTTTTTTATTAAAATAAACTTATTAATAGTTCTTTCGAATCGCGGAGTGAATCTATCACTGATTCGGAATGCCATTCTTACCGAGAAGAACAAGAAAGAATTTTGATGGTTGCTCTTTTTAATTCATTTACAATTACATGAATGTGTGGATACAAAGTAACCGCAGTCCTAAACTTTGCTGGAGCGAATCAAATCCATGCCCTTTTATAATTTACATCATCTACAACAGTATAATAAGCTTTTGTCAAGAGCATACTTTTAATGGATTTCTTAAACTTGTGTTAAGGTAAGTTTAAAATTAGTTACAAAGATACACAGAATACATAATAGTATAGGCAGGTATTAGTACTTACGATACTTACGCCCGTGGCTAAGAACAAGCTCCCAAGTATCGATCAATCAATGTCTCTTAAGCACTGAAAACCTTATGCTTTAGGAAAACTTTATGCTTAAAGAACCTGTTTTTAGCTGATGTTGGTTTTTTTTACTCCTCTATAAGTTAAGTTAGCCTTTGACTGTGATCTCACCTGATAGCGGCTGTAACCTGTTAGGGGTATGGCATATGGTAGTTACATTAAATCCATAACCATTATCTGTTTCTACACGGCATCATACCGAAACACCAAATCGTCTTTGTCGGTAGGGTGGTAACAAGCTTTGACGACCTCCGTGGCGCAGTGTGTAGCGCTGTTGCCTTAATGTGCGGAGGTCCCGGGTTCGATCCCCGGCAGGGTCAATTTGGGAATTAAATTTAGAAAGAAAATTAAGAAATTATGAATTCCCAAACTGACTCTACTGGTAATCAAACTCGGAAGCTTCCGATTATAAGACGACAAGGCTCACCACTGCGCCGAGGAGGACGTCATCGTTGAGCTAACTTGTAGTGGATAAAAATACATAGTAGTAGTAGTAGTAGTAGTAATAGAAATATAGAAATAGAAAACTTTATTATTGGAATCATCAAAATATATAGAACAATGTATTCCTGACCCCTAAACTAGGCAGGCCCGTATCTTAGGGGCCAGTGCCTTCCCAAACATTGATAAAAAATATCATAGGCTTAATCTCTTTTAGTATTTAGTGCACTGTAACAAATTAACATTTTTCAAAAATGTGTTGCGATTTCCATTACGAGTATATCTAACATGTTTTTTTTTTTAACAATACGACAAATAGTTATTAATGTGAAGTTACATACTTAAATGAGCTTAAATCCTATTTGGGTGGGTGTGTGTGTGTGTGGCGTGTGCGTGTGAACTAGATCTGTATTTACAATTCTTTCTGTATCTTCTAATTAGGAATTTATTTAGACAGATTTTTTATAGATTTTGGTCTTTCTGTTAATGCATCTATGTAAAAATGGGCCTAGGTAATTAAATTGTCGTCTAGCAAATTTTGTCTTGGTGAAAGTAGGGTAATAGGGTTTTTATATGTATTACGTCTATCATTACTTTCCTGTAATATGGGACACAAATTATAACAGCATGCAATATAAATAGTTGGCGTATGGTCAGAAGTTGCGAATCCTTATATTATAGCTGTTCAGTTGAATGGTTGTAGTCAAAAAATTTGATACTATTAAGTAAAATTATCATGAGGTAATGTTGAGTTTCTGATACGAACAGCCAGGGTGTGGAACACCCTCCCAGCGCAGCCTCCTTACCTGCCACATATAACTTAACTACCTTCAAGGCAGAGTGAATAGGCATCTTCTAGGCAAGCGCGTTCCAACCTAGACCTCATCATTGCTTTGCAACAAGCATGATTATCGTCAAGCGCAAGCCTATCTCGCAATAAAAATTAATGAGGGAAGTCTGTGGCAAAGTTGTCAATTATATATTCCGATTTTATGGGGGCAAACGCTTCAAAAATAATAACCGATTAAACAGCATACAAAAGATAATGGAAGCGTCACGGATCCGTATATAAAATGTAAATTTATGGAAAGTCACGTAGTCTTTAATACAACGCCCTATCGCGGCAAAGGTGGTTGATCAAACTAATAAGATACCGGGAGAAAATTAAACGAGCAACCTTTTCTTGCCTCGTTCTTTTTGTCTGAAGAGAAACCTTGGAAATGGGAGAGTATCTTTCTAAATCTTTTGGTTTAAATTTAACGATCTTTAAAATTAGATGGTTCTCGATTTGACCTGGAAGAATTTTTTCGAGAAGTTTTTAAATTGCTATTTAAATTAAGGAATTATTTCGTCAAGGTTGTCGATTCAATTTGGAGTTATCAATGCTAGTGAAAACATTATTCTGTGTACATTCTCTCTGCGTCGTATTCCTCATTACTGAGGGTCGTGGCTCCATTCCATTAATCAAATAACGGTAAGAGTTTTCTTGGGATATTAATGCGGTGGGTTCCCGAGTCCTCCCGCATACGACTCAACTAAGAGTAAAACTCTTAGGTTTTTGTAATTATATTATCAGATGTTAGTGATAATAACCGGGATTGTTGCAACTATTGTTGTTGGGATAACCGGGCGCAGTGTTGAGCGCTGTTGTCGTAACGCAGGAGGTCTCGGGTTCGATTCCCGGCAGGGTCAATTAGGGGTTTTATAATTTCAGAATTTTCTCTGGTCTGGTCTGGTGGGAGGCTTCGGCCGTGGCTAGTTACCACCCTACCGGCAAAGACGTACCGCCAAGCGATTAATCGTTCCGGTATGATGCCGTGTAGAAACCTAATAGCGGTATGTCTTTAATATAACTGCCATACTTATCACAGGTTAGCCCGCTACCATCTCTGGCTGCATCATCACTTACCTTCAGGTGAGATCGCAGTCAAGGGCTTACTTGTAGTGCTTAAAAAAATGAAAAAGGGATCCCGATGGCTTAATGTGCTCTCCGAGCCACGGAGGAAACGAAACGGCCAAATTTGAACCTCCAAATTCGGTTACCCATCCTTGGGACTTGCTTAACATTCTCAATAGACTGATATGCGTTGTCACAACTAAGCCACTCGTCCCTCTTATATACTGTGCATTGTTGAGTCAATAATACCTCCTGGCTCCGGTATCAAAGTGAAACGTAGTACGTAGAGAGTGCTTGGAATATTAGTGTAGTATGGTCCGCAGCCCAATTCTCTGCCTCGGTGGTTATCAAAAAATTAAAGCCACTGTCTTTTATTATATTTTCTATCCATTGAAAGTTTGCTAAGAAATAAATATAATTTTTTATAGCAAACATATTTTAACTGCTTCGTTGGTCTAGCGGTTAGCATAGTCGTCGGCAGCAGATCACGAGGTCCTGAGTTCGAGTCCCGGTCGGGCAAAAATATTGGTATTGGGTTTTTCAATTCAGAAATTCTCAGTGCCAGCCCGGAGTTGGAAGTTGGCGGTGTTCCACCCCCGTGCCTCGGAGAGCACGTTAAGCTGTCGGTCCCGGTTATTATCAGTAACATGATAATAGCCGTTAAAGCCCGCCAACCCGCAGTGGAGCAGCGTGACCCACCGGGTCTAAGCTCTAATTCCCTCTCTCATATGAGAGTGGAAGCCTGTGCCCAGGAATGGGACGTTAATAGGCTGTAAGTAGTGGTATACATATTTTATAAATGGATAAAATATCAGTGGCTTTCATTTTTGATAGCCACTGAGTTAGAGAATAGGGTTGCTAGTGGCGGTGCGTATTGCACTAACTATTACCTGTTCTGTGGTATTGCTTGGTTTTCCTTGGTTTTAGAAGCGGGTGAGCTGGTGGTGTATATTACTGCCGCACGCAGTACTTTTATCTGTTTTAGCAGATTAAAGCGTAGTTTTTCGTCCCTTGGCCATCATGGACTTCCGCAAAGTAACGCTTGATTCTATTCAATACTAGGTAATGCTTGCGAGTTGTGACGTCCTTCGCGGAGATTAAGGTTTTTTGGATCCAGCGGGAACTCCTTCATTTTTTCGAGATGAAATGTAGCCTTTGTTAAAATTCAGGTTATAAACTATCTCCAGTTTAACTTAAAATCATCAAAACTTTTAGATTTACTATATTAGTAGGATTTAGTAGGCACGTATATTGAAGTCAACTTTGTTTTTTTCATGCTATTTTATTTATTTTATACCAAATATATAGGTAATTTACTCGTAATAAATAATAATATATTTTTCTTTTTCTTTCTATAAAAGCAATAGGTACCTTTCGAGACATTCTATAAAAGCAGTCCCTTTCGAAATGAAATATCCAAAAATCCCGTAATAGACACCCAAACGGCTGTACATGTTAATAAAGCTAGGTACAATTTAATTAAAGTTATAAAGTAGTACCGCGTGCGACAGCCTGTAATGAAATTTTACGCGACACCTTGCCCTAAGCTAACGAGGAATGGGCTGGGGAATGAGGTCTCCATGTTACCTGCCAGAAATTACAATTTGTGCATGATGACATGAAATGTACCTGATAGCCAGCGCTGATAAACATTGTGATAGTTTTTTGAAGTGAAAAATTATTTATGTGCGTTGAGCACGTTTTGGTAATTTATATTGAAAGGTAAAACTTCTTTAGGCGCGTTGAGCACTTTTTGGTAGCGGGTAAAAATGAAGATTCGCGTGACCGTGACCAATGTATCTATTTTAAGCAATCATACGCAATGAATGTTATTCCGAACCAGTGGTAGATTCACTCAATGATTCAAAACTAGTTGTAAAAGACTATTTGAATAAAAAATATTATAAATGCGAAAGTGTTTTGGTTTACTGGTTTTCCCTTAATCACGCTGCAACAGAGCAACGGATCGACGGGATATCTTGAATGCTCATAGTTGAGGACCTGGAGAATGCCATAGGTTTTTTATTATTTTTTTTTAACTTAGGAGTTCCTGCAGGAATTAAAAAAACTTATACCATGTGAACGACCTACGTACATAATATCTACCTACTTATAACAAATGTTACCTATAGGTACGTGGCCTATGTTACGTTCCGGCAATTTCTGCCATTCTTATGGCATCACGCTTTGTGTATGTTCAAGGCTGTATTATTTTACTATCAACAATATTGAACTTTATTAATTCCGAGTTCATAACAAAATAATCTCCAGCAAGCAAAAAGCGATCCAAAATAGCGCGCTATGGAATATTAAAATTTAATTCCGGCCTACCTTCGGGTTGTCCGTAAATAATTTCGAGAACAGCCGGGGTATAATGGATCATGTGTGTAAAACTTAAGCTTTTATTTGGTATAGCAATATAGACTAAAATTGTAAAGCAGATCAAATATAGGAGTCTGCATAAATTACGCCGACGGTCCGACCTACCCCCTAATTCGTATAATTAATCCACTTCTAAGTAATTCCTTGCGGTGTAGAAGCACTTAGGATAACTTATGGTATGTACTGTTGAATCTAATATTGAGAGACTTAGGAACAATAATCTTGGTGTTCGTACTAACACTTAGTGAGATTTCATTATGAATATTATGGGGAACGTATTTGTTTGCGGCTTTGTAATAGTGGAAAATAGACAACTTTTCCACTGTTTTCATGTTGCTGCCACAGAGCAGTGCAGTGTTAGCAGTTCTAGATGTTGAACACTGGTGTCTTGACGTGGTAGGTACCGGCAGGGTCAATTTGGGAATTTATAATTTGTGTATTTTCTCTGGTCTGGTCTGGTGGTAGGCTTCAGTCGTGGCTAGTTACCACCCAAAGACGTACCACCAAGCGATTTAGCGTTCCGGTACAATGCCGTGTAGAAACCGACTGGGGGTAGGTATGGGTTTAATATAACTGCTATACCCTTAGCAGGTTCGCCGCTACCATCTTAGACTGCATCGTCACTTCCCATCAAGTGAGATCGCAGTCAAGGGCTAACTTGTAGTGGAATAAAAAAAATTGAAGTCTGAAGGACGAGTAGCCTGGTTGTGACAACGCATATTATCAGTCGATTGAGGCCCACTTGCACAAGGCCGTTAAACGTGTTTTAGTAAAATTTTCTTACTTATCCTTTTCATATGAACCCCGGAATAAACTTAACAAAACGGGACTAAATCAGTTTAGGCAGTGTTGTGCAAGTCGACCCGAGATTGTAAATAAATTCTAAAAGTTCGTGATATAAGAAAGCCATCGCATAATACTAAAGAAGCAAGTAACAAGAAACAACATACGTTTGAGAAATTTTAAAATTTTTCTTCGCTACATATTGCCCGCAAACTCTTGAGATTTCTTAAACTAACCAATGATATACAGAGAAGTCTGCTTAAAATAGAGAGGTAAAATTTAAGATTTATCTGTTAAGTTTACAATATCAATGATGATAATAATTGTTAATTTATGTTATTGATTGGTATTGAAAAAAAAACGCAAACATGAAGGTCTGAATAATTTTTTCATGTTCCCTTGACTGGGATCATGTAGAAATGAATTTAAAATGATGGATTTTAATAACCATAGCGAGTTTTCTTTAAGAATTTTGAGCAAGATTACTAAAAAAAAGGTCAAAAAATTTTTGAACAAAAAGAAATCCGATTGCACGGAATCCGAAAAGTATGGTCAAAATTAAATTCTTAAGAATGTTTCAGACGTGAACATGTTATGTTAAAGGCTTTTTGATTCACTTTTTTTAATTTATCGGGACAAAATGTGTGTCAAATAAGGTTTTATGTTATACCCAATACAAAAGCCAAATCGGCGTCCGTCCGTCATTGTGGTTCACACCACGGAGTAACAAACAAACATACATACATCCAAGATTTCACATTATTATGTTAAATTTGAATTTTATGTCAATGTTGTTTTTGAAGTGAAACTTCTTTAGAATCATTTAAATTTGAAAATTCAACGAAACGAAGAAGCAAACATATAGGATTTAGCCTGCGAGAGAATGAGATAGAATACAAGTTATATTTATATCTCATTCTGTCGCAGGCTACTTTTCTGAAGTTTCACTTCTGCCGTGTGTGAATTGCACACACACACACACACTTTTTTTGTTTAAGTATATTAAAAATAACTGCATATCTTTGTACTTTATATCAACGGTGTCGCAATATAAAACTTTTCTCGTGTCGTAAATGGCAGATATTGGCCAATCCGAAAATATGAGATATCTGCAATATGTCTCGTATATTACTTCTTCCTGTATCAAATATTAGCAAAGAAAGGAAAGAAATATAACCATTATTGTTAATGTTAGCAAGATGCCAGAGGCAATAAGCACTGATCAATGTTTGATATAACATCCACCCACATTATATTATTTACGACTAAAAATGCTCCCCATCAAGTAGGGAATATACATCGACATCCTTAACACAGTGTCGTCGGCAACGAGGTCCCCGATTTCTGACGTCATTCGGCTGTGGCTCCTTATCACATTTTCGGGAGTACATATTTGTTTTTTATCCACACAAGCTAGCCTTTGACTGCGATCTCACTTGATGGTAAGTGATGATGCAGTCTAAGATGGTATAGCGGGCTAACCTGCTAGGGGCATGGCAGTTATAATTAAACCCACACCCCTTCGGTTTCTACACGGCATCGTACCGGAACGCTAAATCGCTTGGCGGCACGTCTTTGCCGGTAGGGTGGTAACTAGCCACGGCCGAAGCCTCCCACCAGGCCAGACCAGGGAAAATTCAGAAATTATAAATTCCTAAATTGACGTATGTATTAACCTGCCCCCCGATTGTGTATGGAAATATTAATCGTAATCGTTTGTCAAACGGCTAATTCAGCCCGTTTAAGGAGTTCACAGATGCCTGCACGTCAAAAAGCATGTATGAACTCCTTAAACAGTTCGAGTAATACGTTTTAAGCTGACAATTGATTACGATTTGCTTAAACAATTGGACCTCAGATCCGACCAACCCATGATCCCACGTCATCCTTTTTTTTTTTTTTTTTTTTTTTTTATCTTTATAACTGCATATCTTTGTACTTTATATCAACGGTGTCGCAATATAAAACTTTTCTCGTGTCGTAAATGGCAGATATTGGCCAATCCGAAAATATGAGATATCTGCAATATGTCTCGTATATTACTTCTTCCTGTATCAAATATTAGCAAAGAAAGGAAAGAAATATAACCATTATTGTTAATGTTAGCAAGATGCCAGAGGCAATAAGCACTGATCAATGTTTGATATAACATCCACCCACATTATATTATTTACGACTAAAAATGCTCCCCATCAAGTAGGGAATATACATCGACATCCTTAACACAGTGTCGTCGGCAACGAGGTCCCCGATTTCTGACGTCATTCGGCTGTGGCTCCTTATCACATTTTCGGGAGTACATATTTGTTTTTTATCCACACAAGCTAGCCTTTGACTGCGATCTCACTTGATGGTAAGTGATGATGCAGTCTAAGATGGTATAGCGGGCTAACCTGCTAGGGGCATGGCAGTTATAATTAAACCCACACCCCTTCGGTTTCTACACGGCATCGTACCGGAACGCTAAATCGCTTGGCGGCACGTCTTTGCCGGTAGGGTGGTAACTAGCCACGGCCGAAGCCTCCCACCAGGCCAGACCAGGGAAAATTCAGAAATTATAAATTCCTAAATTGACGTATGTATTAACCTGCCCCCCGATTGTGTATGGAAATATTAATCGTAATCGTTTGTCAAACGGCTAATTCAGCCCGTTTAAGGAGTTCACAGATGCCTGCACGTCAAAAAGCATGTATGAACTCCTTAAACAGTTCGAGTAATACGTTTTAAGCTGACAATTGATTACGATTTGCTTAAACAATTGGACCTCAGATCCGACCAACCCATGATCCCACGTCATCCTTTTTTTTTTTTTTTTTTTTTTTTTTTTTCTTGGGGGGAGGAAAAAATCCCTCCGGACTTCTGCCTGTCGGCAGGGCATGTCCGACTTGCACGGACTAAAACAACCTCCCCCCACGTCCAGGTCCGCACGGAACCACATAGTATTACTTCGTGCCTGACCATCTGGTTCTTACTCTTGCTTCTGTTTTTCCTCTCTTTTCTTCTCTTCTCTTCGCATCATTGTTGCCCTGAGCATTTGTCCAACACCAACGTCATCCTGAGCGACCTGAAATTCACAGGAGACGCCCTCGGTAAGACGTTTCCTCCGAACTTCTTCGACCTCTTGGGCTTATTTCCCTCTCGGCAGAGCTTCTACGCTCACATAGCCAGGCAGTGACACTAATAGCTGCTATTAGTTACGGACTAAAACCTTCTGCATTCTCTGGCCGCCGTTCCCGGTACTGCGATGTGCATAACGTCAGGAAGGGGGCTGTCTATCTTCTCAGACTTAGTTTTCTTTTTGTCAGGCCCATTCGTTTTTTACTCTTTACCCCATTGATGTAGAATTTTAGTATCCTTACCCCATCTTACCCTATCTTTACCCCATAATTGTTTGCAACATTGAAGCACCTTTTTCCCAAGCCGAGGGTGCTAAAATGTTGCAAGCAATTTAAGTTTAGTCTGTAAGATTGACCTTGGAAGCCATTTACACTCCCAAGTTTAGAACTTAGGTTAGGTTAGACAAGTTTTAACGACTTATTATCATTATTATTGTTTTTGACAGTGGGGAGGACCTATACACCACCCCACCACTCTCTGACCCGGGAGCTTATACACTCCCGGATATAGTTGTTAACTACTAAAATCCACGGCACACTCACACAGAAAATTGTTACTCTCAATTTTGACATTATAAACTCTTATTTAACTTATATTTAAAATTAGATTAGATCTTGCTTACTGTCGAGGGTGCTTTAATTATTTATTATTTGTAAATCAATCAAACATCGGCATAATTATCAAGAAACACTGTTGCTCTGCTGGAGGCTGTAGCATAGATCCACTGTGTTACGACTATTGAATTAGAATAGGTGTATTCACTTGGATAGAGGTTGGCAGCTCTGGTATAGCGGCTGTGTTATGTTTGGATATAGAACCCCGAAAAGGGCTTTGAGGCGATCGCAATCTCCGGATAACATGTCGGAGCCCCCCATGTCACCGACAAAAGAAATTTCTGATCTCTCAAAAACCCCAAGCGATGCGACTTACGTGCTTCCCGAAGTAGCTCCTGAAAACCCTCCGAAGACAAAACCGAAGGCAGTGCCCCCCCAAAAACCTGTCGCTCCCTCTAAAGATAGGACGCAGCCCTCACAAGAAGTTTCGGTAGCGGCTCGTAGGGCCTCATATGAGCTGACGAGATCCCCACCGCTGAAGCCTAAATATGGTAGCAGACCAGCTGAGGCGAAAGCCTGCCTGATAAGGGCTAAGACCTTGCTAGGCGAGTCACGCAACTTAAAAGCGGATATTAAATCTGGAGTCACGCAAGCGGTGGAAAGGCTCTACAGGCTAGTCATTGAAGCGGCAGGGACAAAGGAGCAACCCATAAGCAATCCCCCGCAGAACACGCAGGCAAGTGATGAACGGACCGTGGATGGCGAAGCGAGTGAGATACCGCAGATGGAGCTGATGAAAGAGCTCATTCAAAACATCAAAGAGCATAATGACGCTCTTATAGAGTGTAAGAAACATACCATCGCTCTATCAGCGGACATAAAACAGATTCCGAGACCCCTCGAAAGCGGACAGGGTCTATCGTATGCCGAGGTCGCGAAGCTGTCCAAATCCATCGCTGACCTAAGGAATGACCTCAGCAGCCAAGCCATGCCCCAGCCTACCTACGCGGAGTCAGCAAGCCGGCCAAAGCGGGATAACGCAGCGCCTCTGCACTCTATTATAGTCACATCAGACGACAAAGAGGACTCGAGTCAAGAGCTCATAGGGAAGATCAGGGACGCTGTAGATGCAAAAAATAGCGGCATTCGCGTGGATAGGCTGCGAAAGGCAAGAGACCAGAAGGTCATCATAGGGTGCCATAGCAAAGAGGAACTGACGAGGATCAGCGAAGCCGTAAGGTCCAGCAACCTCCAAGTAAAAGAGGCGCAAAATAGAGATCCTTTGATCGTTGTGAGAGACATTCTGGCCATTCATACGGACGAGGAAGTCGTAAAAGCACTTATGAAGCAAAACAGCCATTTGCTAGCAAATATTGAGGAACGGGAAATGAGAGCCGCCGTCCGCTATAGGCGTAAAGCAAGAAACTCGCACACCGCCCACATTGTGATGGAGGTGTCCCCTGCGATATGGCAGCGCCTCACCACGGCGGGTCAAATTCATATCGACCTACAGCGATTGCACGTCGAGGACCAATCGCCGTTGGTGCAGTGTTCGTTGTGTCTGGGGTACGGACACAGCCGGCGCCTCTGTAAGGACACCATTGAGAAGTGTAGTTACTGCGGAGGCCCACATAGGTGGGTGGAGTGTGAAGACCGACTCTCTGGCAATGTTCCGACGTGCTGCAACTGCAGTCGGGCTAAACTCGCTGCAACAAATCATAATGCCTTCAACCATGAGTGCCCCATTAGGAGAAAGTGGGATTCCTTAGCACGCGCTACCACGGCGTACTGCTAAGGGCGTCCCGGGAAACCCAAAGGCAACTAAACGGACGACCTCGCAGACCGAAAAACTATATGGCGTACTTCAGGCCAACCTACAGCGGAAAGAACTAGCCACAAACGAGCTGATGCTGGAGGCAGATAAAAGAAGGGCGGCTTTTGCGATGCTCCAGGAGCCATATGTGGGCAGGTCCAAATGCATGAAGAGCTACGGAGGAGCTAGGATCTTCCAAAGTACAAACCAAGGGGATGGAACTGTAAAGGCGGCTATTGCCATTTACGATCCAGACATAGAAGCTAGACAGTTCCCAAAACTCACCACGAATAACATCGTTGTGGTGAACCTCCGTACCTGTGCCTGGGAGGTCACCGTGATCTCGTACTACTTCGAGCCAGACCAGCCTATAGAGCCATACCTGGAGCAGTTAAAGCAAATAGAAAAGAAGCTGCGACCTAAGCTACTTCTCATAGGTGGAGACACAAACGCCAAAAACACCTGGTGGGGAGGGGACGTCGTGAATTGGAGGGGCGAAGAAATGGCTGGAACCATACACGAAATGGGTCTACAGGTGCTCAACGAAGGAGATATCCCCACGTTTGACACCGTCAGGGGTGGTACACGCTACTCCAGCTACATTGATGTCACGGCCTGCACAATGGATATGATCGGCCTGGTTGAGGACTGGAAAGTGGATGAGATGCTTACAAGTTCAGATCACAACACAGTAACTTTTAACATCAGGCTGACTAAAGCCAAAGGCATGAGCATCCAGAGGACTACACGAGTTTATGGTACCAAAAAGGCCAATTGGTCCCAGTTTCATGAGAAACTGGGCCAACTGAAAGAGGAAGGAGCCATAAACAAAGAAAAAGTAGAGCATGTAAACAACATAAGGGATTTGGACTCCTTGACGGAGGGGTATACAACAATCGTCAAGAAGACATGTGAAGATACCCTTCCGAAAAAGAAGCCAAAACAAAAGCTTACCTTGCCGTGGATGTCCGAAGAACTATATGCCCTGAAGAAAGAGGTCCTCACCAGGAAGAGACGTATCCGTTGTGCGGCGCCGGTCCGGAGAGCGAAAGTAGTCGATGAGTACCTGAAAATCAAAGAAAAATATGAGATGGAGGCAAAAACAGCACAGATTGACAGCTGGAAGGAGTTTTGTGGAAAGCAAGACAGGGAGGGCGTTTGGGAGGGAATCTATAGAGTGATGAAGGGGACCACCAAGAGACCAGAGGATCTGCCGATGGAAAAGGATGGGAGGACATTTGACCTACGGGACTCAGCAAGGGTGCTAATGGAGGCCTTCTACCCGGATGACGCGACAGAGGGCGATACCCTCTACCACACTAAAATAAGAGAGGAAGCTGACCGTATAAACGGGCGGACTCGTGATGAGCATCGGGATCCCCCGTTTACGATGGAGGAGCTCCAAACTGTTGTGGAGAGCTTTAACCCGAAAAAAGCACCGGGTGCGGATGGTCTTACGGCCGACATCTGCGGCCATGCTGTTTCCCGTGATCCAGAGTTTTTCCTAACACTGGTTAACAAATGCCTGGAGCTGGAGCACTTCCCTACCATCTGGAAGGAAGCGACAGTCGTGGTCCTTCGTAAGCCAGGGAAGGACGACTACACGAACCCGAAGGCCTACAGACCAATAGGACTGTTGCCAGTGATGGGAAAAATTCTGGAAAAACTGATAGTGGGTAGGCTGAAATGGCATATTCTCCCGAGGATTAGTACTCGCCAATACGGATTCATGCCCCAGAAAAGCACTGAGGACTCCCTCTATGATCTGGTGAACCATATAAGCCAAAAACTTGACGCCAAAAAGATAGTGGTCTTTGTTTCACTGGACATAGAGGGTGCTTTTGACAATGCGTGGTGGCCAGCCATTAGAGTCCGTTTGGCTGAGGAAAAGTGCCCTGTAAACATTCGGAGAATCCTTGACAGCTACCTACGAGACAGAAAGGTCACTGTCCGGTATGGTGGTGAAGAGTGTACAAAGAGTACAACGAAAGGATGCGTGCAGGGGTCTATAGGTGGTCCCATTTTGTGGAACCTGCTCCTGGACCCCCTGCTCAAAGGCCTTGAGCACAGAGGCGACTACTGTCAGGCGTTTGCGGATGACGTCCTCCTCGTCTTCGACGGGGACAAGGCGCTCGACATAGAAAGAAAGGCCAATGCCGCCCTAGCCTTCGTTCGGGAGTGGGGCGTTAAGAACAAGCTAAACTTTGGCCCGTTAAAGACCAAAGCTATGACCATCACACGGAAGCTGAAATATGACGTCCCAAGACTGAGCATGGGAGGGGTCGGCATTGGCATGTCTGAAGAAATCAAAATTCTGGGGCTCTATATTGACCATAAGCTCACTTTTAAAAATCACGTAGCGCAGGTGTGCAAGAAAGCCGTAAACATTTATAAGCAGCTTTCTAGAGCAGCCAGAATCAGTTGGGGCCTTCATCCAGAGGTCATCCGCAGTATATACACTGCGGTAGTGGAACCAACTATCATGTATGCCTCTAGCGCTTGGGCATCGGCGGCAGAAAAATTGGGGGTGCAGAAAATGCTCAACAACATCCAAAGAGGCTTCGCGCAGAAACTTACCAGAGCATACAAAACCGTCTCACTAAACTCTGCCTTGGTGCTGTCCGGATTGCTCCCACTGGACCTCCGTATAAAAGAGGCAGCTGCGCTCTATGAGGCCAGGAGGGGGGAGCCCCGAGCAGACCTGGGTGACAGGGAAGTGGAGCGGGTCGTTGTGTATGCCAGAACTCCACATCCAGCGGAACATATGAGCCTGGAGTTCGTGAGCCTGATAGACGAACAACAAGTTGAAAGCCACAATACGCAAGCAATACGTATATACACGGAAGGCAGTAAAATTGACGGCAAAGTCGGAGCTGCGCTGTCCTGGTGGAACAGTGAAGCTGAGATAAAAGCCGTCAAATTGAAACTGTCTCCGTATTGCACAGTTTATCAGGCGGAACTCCTTGCCATATGTGAAGCCACTCGGATGATTAAAGACCGAAAAGAGATAAGTTTTGGCATATACAGCGACTCGAGATCCGCCCTGGAGACGGTTGTAAACAACGCATCATTGCACCACCTCGCCGTCGAATCGCGGGCCAACATCGCCGCTAGCAAACTCCAGAACAAGGAAATATCCCTGTTCTGGATAAAAGCGCACGCTGGACTGGACGGCAACGAGCGAGCCGATGCACTGGCGAAAGAGGCAGCATTAAAATTAAAAACAAAGCCAAATTACGATCGCTGCCCGGTTTCATTCGTCAAGCGGCAAATCCGTTTGGAATCGCTTGACGAATGGAACCGAAGGTACCAAACCGGGACCACTGCAGCGACCACGAAGATCTTTTTTCCGGACGCTGTTAATGCCTACAAAACGATCAGAACCACTAAACTCACAGGAGTGCTAACACAAGTTTTGACGGGGCACGGTGGATTCTCAGAATATTTGAACAGGTTTAAGTGTAAGGAGAGTCCATCGTGCCTTTGCGACCCCGACGCTAAAGAAGATATCCAGCATTTGCTCTTTTACTGCCCCATAAATTCCAAATTAAAATACGAAGCGGAAAACCGCCTCAATGCGAGAATCTGCGAAGGAAGTGTAGCAGCCCTCATTAGTAATAAAAAGAAAAGGGAAGAATTTATTAAATACTGTGTAAGAGTGGCAACAAAAACAATTCAAAGGAATAAGTAATTAAGGCAAGAAATAAATTAGTAAATAAAGGTGCAAGACATTAAGTAAGCAAAAAATTATAAGCAAACATAGCATAAAATAAAAAGAAACATACAGAGCACATATACTTCTCTGAGTATTCTTGTCAGAGGGACAAAAAACATTCAAAAAAAAAAAAAAAAAAAAAGCAATTTAAGTTTAGGTACTCGTATCATTAGGATCTAAGCTGTAATAAGAATGAATCTGACATTCTCCAGGGACCGATGACCCTCAAAGTGTTTAAAAAAATGGGCGACCGTATGTGATGGTGTGCTCTCCAAATGGTCTAGGTTTTACCAGTATAGACACACCTGATTTGAATAACCTGCAGAGTACCTACCACTATACCACTACTAAAAACATCAACTTTTAAGTGAACATAATGGCTGTGTTGTGTATGATTCATATTTTATACAATCTAATATTAGACAAAGCTACGGGAATGTCTCAAAACCAGAATTGTGTAACACGTAAATTATGCGTAATAAAGAGAACGAACGGTGGAGGTGAAAAGCTGAGAGCTAGTGAACAATTTACCATTCAAAAATATTTCAATGTATATAATATACTTAAACAAATAATAGTGCGGGGGCTTGTAAATAATATGCAATTTTAATGAATATGGATCAACTTTGACAACTCAATCAAATTAGCAACACTTAATCAAACTTAAAAACGCGCTATTAATATGGAAGTTTGTATGAAATACATAATGGTGGCGTTATTACATTTCAACGCACTTTTTTTCTTTAATCTGGAGTTTAAAATGGTTATCAAACTTAAAACTAAACGAGGATGTGAATGTAAGGCTTTTTGGGAGACCGTCTATTAATCAGTAAGAAATTATTTATAAAATTATTAAAAATCAGTAAGAAAGATTTTTATTGTTGATATAAGCATTATCCCTACTGTGTACACGCACATGCACACATTAAGGCTACGTTCACACTGCAACAATTCACCATTCTGTAACACTAGAAATCATATGGAAGTGGCACTACGAATAAAATTCACGCGAAATAAAAACCGCTGGTTTGATAAAATTTCGCACGGTGCGTTAAGAAATATATTCGCACGAATATTTTGTGCTGTACTGAGTTGCATGACGCTCACTGCATTTGCAGTGCAAAGTAGGTAAAATCCGTACGCGAAATATAATAATATATTAATTGCGAAAATAAAATTCGCGCAATAATTTTTCGCAGTGCGAACGTAGCCTACATCGCGAGTCTAGATGTGTTGAAGTATCAGTACAATAATATGTATACAACACCGAAATATTTAATTCACCAGCTCTCATACAATACTTTACAGCAACGTTGAAAGCCTTTATTTTATACAATGTCTTGAAACATTCACGTGCTAAGGATTCGCAATTTGATAACACCATTCAGCGATATGAAAGGGAATCACTCATCCTCCATTATTCAGATTTAAATTCATAATAATTATTCATTGTTCATTATTCAAGATTGTACCGGAAAGGAGCCTGTTGGTATCACCTCTGTTCATAATAAACAATGTTAGAATAAGTTATGATGATTATAATTGTCTTTATTATCTTAGTCTTTATTCTGAACCTTGAATATCTTGAGGATCATTCTAGTTCTATTTTTAAACGTGTTTTTGTTTGAAGTATTTTTTTAAATTGCTTTAAAAGGCGCAAGATGCGCGCTAGACTTCTAGACCACTTACCACAGAAGATTCGCTAAGTGTGCTATGCTAAGTTTCGGCGTTTTCTCTTAGGCCTAGTTGCGACAACGCATATCAGTCGATTGCGAATATTAAGCAACGCTAACCAGAGTCGGTAACTGGATGGGTGACCGAATTTGGATTTTCGTTTCCGCCGTACCTCGGAAAGCATGTTAATCCGTGGGTCCTGGTTATATTATCAATAATAATCGTTAGAAACCTAAGAGTTGAACTAGTACTTACTCTTAGTCGAATCGTATGAGGACCCATCGCATTATTGTCCCAAGAAAACCCCTGCCATTATGTGATTAATGTAAAGAGGTCACGACACTCAGTAATGAGGAATACGACGCAGAGAGACATAGAGAGGTTTTGTTCTGGATTTTCTCTGGTCTGGTCTGGTGGTAAGCTTCGGCGGTAGCTATAGTTACCACCCTACCGGCAAGACGTGTAGAAAGACAAAGATTAATGTTTTTCGTCTCGTAAAAAAGTTTTGTTCAGTCAAAATGTCGTATTTTGATAGTGGAAACAAATTCTCGATGATTCGAATAGCAATGGGGCATACTTACTGTAATTTCCTCGGGGAATCTGTCCATCTGATATTAATGCATCTGTGATATATTTACTGATCCTTTTTCAGCTTTGTACATATATTCTGTCTCAGTTGTGTATGAATACTAGACTATGCCCGCGACTTCGTCCGCGTGGATAGAGGTTTATTGGTTCCCGCGGGAACTCTTTGATTTTCCGGGATAAAAAGTATCCTATGCCTATGCGTTATGACTATATGTTATTCCAGACTACAATCTATCTCTGTGCTTAATTTTATCCAAATTTTCAGCCGTTCTGGTGTGATTGAATAATTATCCATTCATCCAAACTTTCGCATTTATAATATAAGTATAGATAATAGAATATTATAGCTAGTATATAACTAGCTTTTTCGTGCAGCTTTACTTATGTTAAGTTCGATTTTCATACAAATTCAACCCCCTATTTCCCCCTTTTGGGGTTGAATTTATGAAAATCTTTGATAACGATGCCTACGTTATAAAAGCTGTATGCCAAATTTCAGCCCGATCCATCCAGTGACTTGAGCTGTGCTTTGATGGATTAGTCAGTCAGTCAGTCACCTTTTCCTTTTAAATATTTAGACTAGAAGATGCCCGCGTCTTCGTCCGCGTGGATTAAGTTTTTCTTAATTTCCGCTTGTACTTGAAACAGTAGCTTATGTCCTTATCCAAGATGAAAACTATCGTTTTACAAAATTTCGTTTAAAACGGTTGAACAGATGGGCATTGACAGCGTAACAGACACACTTTAGATATTTTTTATCACGTACGATTTTTTCAGGTCAGCTCCCCGCGTTTTATCGTGCAGTAAGAGCTATGTTGTAAAAAAACGTTACCTGCTCTAAACCGTTTAGTAGCTCCCACGTTTTGTACGGGAATCATAACGTAGTCTATTATAAAGGTAAGAAACTTGAAACGTAGAGACGGATGAATAAGTATTAACCCCTTACTAATTGTTCTCGAATAATGTAGCTGTGTGAGTTCAAACATCGAACTAATAGTATAAATGCGAAAGTGTGAGTTTGTTGGTTTGTCTTTCAAACACAGACAATGGATTGATGTGATGCAAAAAGCACAGCATATTCGAGTTACCTGAAAAGTGACAAAGGCTACTTTCTGTCCCGGAAAATTATGGAGTTTCCGTGGAAATTTAAAACCTTTATACCTTATCGGTTTCTAAACGGCACCGTTACTGCTATACCCGTAACAGTTAAGCCCACTACCATCGGTTAAAAAGCATTGTAACCACCAGGAGTTACAGGAGGGTATTACGTTAAAATGATTGCTACAGTGTAACGACTACAATCACCTCTGATTTGATACACTTTTCCGCTATTGGCCAAAATACACTGTCGCAGCGAATGACTTTGATGGCATTTGGCATATTGAATTTGACGACCTCCGTGGCGCAGTGTTGTGCGGAGGTCCCGGGTTCAATCCCGCCAGGGTCAATTTAGGAATTTATAATTTCCCTGGTCTGCAATGGTGGGAGGCTTCGGCCGTGGCTAGTTACCACCCTACCGGCAAAGACGTGCCGCAAAGCGATTTAGCATTCCGGTACGATGCCGTGTAGAAACTGACTAGGGGTATGATTTAATATAACTGCTATAATAAATATTACATAAATATATATTTATATCATACAATACATAAATACCACTTGTAAAAAACCACCACCACTTTACGACCATCGTGAGTGGCACCTAATTCAGAGCAAAACTCGCATTAAAAAGGTCTCTGACATCATGTCAGAGGATAATTGAGTGCGAATATGTAAAAAAAAAATATAACTGCCATGCATCTGCCGCATCATCTCTTATCATCAGGTGAGATCGCAGTCAAGGGCTAACTTGTAGTGGATAAAAAATAATATTGAATACCACCAATACAGCCAATCACAACAATTATTGAGATGGTAAACAGGGACCATTCTGCCAACGCTTAAAGCCATATTGTTTCATTATTGTTGACTTTCAAGTTTTTGAACTATAATCCTTATTTAAGCAACGTCAAGGTACGTGACACCAAACTGTCAGTTTGAGTAATATTACTTATGTATTTTTTAAGCGTGGGCAGTATGGCCTCTGGTCTAACTGTGAGATTGAATTCAAGAGCTAACTTTCAGAGGAATTAAAAAAAAATTAGATACTAGAGAGTCTAGTTACAATAGTAGGGGTCCCGTAAAGTTTCTGTAAGGCTTGGTGCCCTCACACGGCTCAAGTTCTTATCTCTCGTTGAAGGTGAGCACGTGAGGCGAATCCCTATATTATAACCCACCGCTGTTGCCGCGACGGTTCATAGTGTACTAGATACTAGCCTCGGCCTTAAGTCATCTGTTAACCCTATTGGGTTACAAGATGACTTATTTCTATTGAAAGGAGTTTTTGTTACTCTCTCTCTATTCCTCATTACTGAGTGTTGTAACCCCTTTACATTAATCAAATAATCGTAGGAGTTTTCTTGGGATAATAATGCGGTGGATTCCTGCATCGATCCTCTTTATTTAACGATTAGCATCAGATATTAGTGATAATAACCGAGACCGACGGCTTAACCTGCTCTCCGAGGCAAGGAGGAAAAGGCCAAATTTGAATTTCCAAATTTGGTCACCCATCCAGTTACCGACTTGGTTCAACGTTGCTTAACAATCACGATCGACTGATAAGCGTTGTCACAGCTAGGCCATTCGTTCCTCTTCTTTACTATACTGATATTTTAAATATGAATAGATAAATGCAATTGATAAAGCTGCCTTATCAAAGAAGTTTGCTCGCTACCGTCAGAGTCCTATCACATAAAATCACACAATCACACAAAGTGGCTGAGTATTTCTGATAACAAAAGGAAAGGAGTTTTTATCGCACTCTCTCTTATCAACGCAATGCTGGCTCACTACAAAGCACGAGTCTCATCGCGGAATGAGAACGGTTTGGCCATAGTTCACCACATAACATTGGATTGAAGCAGGCGTTTCTTTGCGGAGGTTTATGATAACTCCAAGAAAGTTATCTTGTCGTGCATTGTCGAGTGAACATCTCCTGAGGATGCTCCGGTGTTGGAGTGAAACGTACGTTGAGAACAATTTGGAAGATTTGTGTACTCACTGTACCACATACTAGCAAGTTTATCTTTTTTGGCCATTGATGTAGAATTTTAGTTACTCATTCTATTTCAATGTTTTTATCGGATTATAGCGAATTAAGACGAAATGGCACGGCGGTTTCTCCATACAAATATATTCATCTGTTTTCTCCTTGGATAATTACAATAGTGAAAATATTCTTTCACCATTAAATCCATACATGTATTTGTGCCATGCCATGCTATATTTCCATTTTTCGATAAATTAATAATTTAAGAACATGGACCCTTCATAAATTGCAAAATATGGTCTAGTTTTCGCACCATCATCAGACATCCCGCAAATATTTTGACGAATATAATCAAAAAGAGAAAACATACCGAGATAGCCTGAGTCCTTCAAAATTATTCTTGGAAAAAAAATATCGGTTTAGCTTTGGAGAAGGAAACAGGAAAATACGAGAGTAAGAATTCGACTGGTTTTCATAGGTATAATCGGTCCAAGCTGCAGTTGTCCCTATCGGGTGTTATGGGACTTCATTCGAGGAGCAGGGCAACGGCAATATAAGTGTGAAATACTTATTCTCAATCCCGTTAATTCCTCTTAAGCTTCTTGTTCCTTGATAGTCTACCACGCCAGCCTAGCGGGTATCGACTTCGCACACCTTTTAGATTGGGGTGCATGTCAGTTTGTATGTAAAATCTAAAATTGTTAAACGGAATGATAGAGTTTTACCAAAGTTTGAAGTGTCGTCGCGTTATAGATATCAGTGTTTTTTCACGTTTAAACTTTTTAATAATTTTCCTCGTTGAAAAAATGTATAATTAAGCTTAAAGCATGAGTAATTAAGCGTCCGCAACACAAATAATCTCTTCTAATTAATTAATTATCAAAAAGATACCCACAGCGAAGAGGAACTGGGGGCTTACTACCACGGATTAAAGCTGTATTATTGAAGTGAAACTTCTTTAGAATCGTTGTGATTTGAAAATTCGATGAATCAAAAAGAGACAAACATATTCATAATAGGATTTAGCCTTCGAGAGAATAAGATAGAATACAAGTAACATTTTCTTGTAGGCTACTTTTCTGAAGTTTCACTTCTGCCGTATGTGAATTGCACACACACACTTTTTTTTTACTACTGCAGTTTTATATCATGTACCTTGACATCTCTAAAATAAGGATTATAATTCTGAAACAAGATCGTCAGAATTGGTAAAATAATACTGCTTCAAGTGATGGTAGTTATGCTTCAAGTCATGGTAAGTCAGTGGAATGAAAAAAAATCGCAATTTAATATAGATGGAAATGGATTTCGCTTCCGGCCACAAAATAATTAACATTCTAATTAGCTTCCCTTTTTGTTTTGGATTTGTTTACACCATTATTTATATTACAAATTGCTCGCTTGAATAAATAAAATGGATCTGAAGCTTGAACATAATTACAAATTTTAAGCCCACATTTTTCCTCTCCCTTTTTTAGAGTTACGTCACAAAATTGTGCAACGATTTTTTTCCCTATGATTGAGATCTCACCTTGTGGTAAGTGATGATGTAGTCTAAGACAGAAGTGGGCTTACTTGTTAGGTGTATAACAATAAAGTTATACACCTAACAAGTTAGCCACTTAAACGTATACCCCCTAATTGGGTTCTACACGGCTTCGTACAATTACGATAAACTGAATGGCGGCGTGTCTTTAACTAGCCACGGCCTAACCCAACATACCAGACAAAAAAAACAAGTTATAAACTCCCAAATTGACCATGCCGGGATTCTAGCCCGGATACTTAGCCCTTTTAATGACGCTCTGCTGTCTGTCTGCCTGTAAACCGTCCGTAAGAGTACAATAGTACATTGTTCACCGAGGGGAGAAAGTGACCGATTACTAACGAGAGTGTAGTTTGAGGCCCGAGGCTCAGCCAAAGGGCCGCAATACACGTGAGTTAGAAATCGTACTTTCTCACGAGAGATACATAGTGCTTTATACTATACCTGCGAGGAAAATAAGCGATAATACTTACTTTGAATCTTCACTATCACAACTAGACTACATTTTGAGGACATATTTTATAGATCGACATCAATATCGAAAATCGACATCGACATTGTTATCGACAAACAACATCGACAATCGACATTCACTATATTTGACTTATCTATCTCAAATATGGTGAAGCTACTTCTAATATTATATCCATAAGATAAGACATATCCAAATTCTCAACGTCCATACCATAAAATTTAAAAAAAAAACAGCGACACAAAGCTAACAATGAAACATAATATATATTATTATTATTGAAAAAATTAAAGAAATGGGTATAATGATGTCAAAGTATTCAGCTTAAAACCGCTTACTTACTCTCACAAAATAATTAATAACCTAGTCATTAGTTGACATTGTTGTAGAACATAGCATATCAGATTATACTGTGTATAAGCAACGAATACCTAGTCGAAAATGTGACCAAAACAAATGAACCAAGCCAAGCGATTTAGCGTTCCGGTACGATGCCGTGTAGAAACCGAAGGGGTATGGGTTTAATATAACTGCCATGCCCCTTACAGGTTAGCCCGCTACCATCTTAGACTGCATCATCACTTACCATCAGGTGAGATCGTAGTCAAGGGCTAGCTTGTAGTGGATAAAAAAAACAACATTTTTTAACCTAAGTATCAGTTCATACAACAAAATACTAATAATAATAAAAAGAACATAATAAAAATTCTAGCTAAGAAAAGTTGATCTTGATAATATTATGCACGGAACCCAGGGAAAGCGAAAACCGACTCCCATTATTCGTTCGTTTTACCTTCATTCTAAGCCTACATAATAATATATAGAGTAAAATTCCCTCTACGGTATTAGTATTGTCATCTAATTTTGATTGATACCTATACTTTTCAAAATGTGGAGTACACATTATTTTATATACTAGTAAAATGATGTAAGTACCTCATTGATGTAGAATTTTAGTACCTTAGATAATCAAATATATAAAATAAATATTATAATATTATAAAATATTATAAATGCGAAAGTTTAGATGGATGGATGTATGGATGGATGTTTGTTACTCAATCACGCCCGAATGGCTGAACGGATCTGGATGAAATTTGGCACAGAGATAGATTATAGTATGGAATAACACATAGGCTACTTTATAATCCGGAAAAATTTTAAGGAGTTTCCACGGGCACCAAACACCTCAATCCACGCGGACGTAGTCGCGGGCATCAGCTAGTTTCTTATTATATACAAATTGACGATTAATTTTTCATGACATTAATATATTTTTAAGACCCTTGTGTATTTTTAAATCATCTTTTATTTTAATCCTGTTTCAAAAGTATTATTTTGTTAACTTATTTTCATCTTGTAAGTTTTTATTGACATTTTTATTTATTTATTGACATTCTTAAACAATCCTAATTCGAAAACTAAATTTTAATTGAATTGTAATGCTGAAGGGTAATAAAATCACTGATCTTGGTCCTGATTTATCTCCGGTCATTCCGGATTGCCGTCCCATCGGATTATGGGGAGAGTGAGGAAATTGAAACAAAATGAAATGTAAAAAGCAATCATGTATGTACCTACTCATGATTTTTTAACTACCTATTCCAAAAATGCACGAATACGAACATATAACCACGCTTACTTGTAGAATTTAAACTTCAAAGTATATTTTAACCAAGTTACGTGTTTGGAACTCACGCATTCACGCAAATTTGGGAAAATTGGAAATTACAAAAGTAGCAACGTAGGTGCGTGGAATTTGCTGGAATTCTACCTATACCTCTATTTTGGCGTAGTCCGAAGAAATATAGCGTGGTAAGTTGGAAATAATATTATTTAGATGTCATAATAACACGCAATCAGCTGTGAATTAACTGTCTTAAATATGACGTTTAACTGGTAACGCCTGACAACGACACCTTAGAAGTAGTACAGAACCCTAATTAACGATTTTCATATTATATTTTTAAATGCTTGTGCTGTGAGACCTTGCTTCTTGCCAAAATTGTTGATTATATTACGTCAACTGGAACTACTTTAATAGATTTTGATTTACAGGCAAGTGTCAAAATATGCAAAAATATGCGGCATTTCGGCTTTATCTTTTGATTGCGTTGACTTAGAAGCTTGGTTTTTTTACAGCTCCTAGGAATTATTATAGATTAATATTTGATATTAATTTCAGCTTGATACTACCACGTGTTCCCGAGAAAAAAAGACGTTGACAGACAGGCAGACAGACAACGAAGTAATAAGGCTTCCTTTTTTCCTCTTGAAGTACGGAACGTTAAAAAGGGTTTAATCTAAATAATCAAAATATCACGATTCAAGAGTAAGATAGAGTAAAATGGACTTCAAAATTAATGTTGAAGTCGTCCCCCACTCCGTAAAGTGAAGAAGTGATCAAGTCATTTACGTAAGTATAGTATAGTACGTAGCAGACAGAGAGACAGCTACTCAGACAGACAGACACACTATCGCATTTATAATATTAGTATAGATATGGATTGGTTAGTTTTTATGATTTCTTTTATTTATTATCTTTAGTGGAATCCACTTAATAAGATTATGCTAAATCCACTTCTCAGGTGGCTCAGGTACCCTAGTTCTTAATTGTAACGGTATATCCTAGGCGCTCGCGTAATTGTTTAACATTTGTTTGAACGGAGTACCTATGAGCTTCAAAGAACCTGGTTGTAATCCGTAAGACGATATTTAATAATTTACCTTTTAAAAAGCTTAACTTGGAATAATTGAAGCCTTTGTGCCTCAAAAAGCGGCCTACTACTCAAGAGAAATAATTTGAAGAAACCTGCATGGGATAGATAGTATTTGTAAAGTTTTTTATTCCACTACAAGTACTTAGGCCCTAGACTGACCATCCCACCTTATGGTAAGTACTCACTGAGGGCTAAACTGAGGGGGTATGGCAGTTGCATTAAACCCATACCCCTTATCGGTTTCTACGATATGTACTGAAACGTTGAATGGCTTGAAGATGTGGGAAGTCCGCCAGCTGTCCGCTAAAAGCGGACCTCCGTGGCACAGTGTATAGCGCTGTTGCCTTAACGTGCGGAGGTCCCGGGTTCAATCCCCGGCAGGGTCGATTTGGGAATTTATAATTTCTGATTTCCCTGGTCTGGACTGGCTTCGGCCGTGGCTAGTTACCACCCTACCGGCAAAGACGTGCCGCCAAGCGATTTAGCGTTCCGGTACGATGCCGTGTAGAAACCGAAGGGGTATGGGTTTAATATAACTGCCATGCCCCTAACAGGTTAGCCCGCTACCATCTTAGACTACGGGGGTTGTTACGTTCCCTCAAATATGGTCGAGCGAAGCAATGGCTGGATCATGCGTCATGCTCGTGAACGGGTGCCACCGGCGGGAATGGGGCTACTTTCTGTCTGCCCGTCTTTGACATGAATTGAATAAACAAATTTAAGAAATCCATTAAAAGTATGCTCCTGAAAAAAGCTTATTATACTGTTGAAGATTATGTAAATGATAGAGGAGCATGGATTTGATCGCTCCAGCAATGCTGGGGACAGCGGTTACTTGTGTACACATTGATATAGTAATTGTAAATGAATTATTTAAAAAGAGCAACCACCGAGTTTCTTGCTGGTTCTTCTCGGTAGGAATGGCATTCCGAACCAGTGGTAGATTCACTTGACGATTCAAAAGTACTTGTAAAAGTTTATTTGAATAAAAAATATTTGATTTGATTTGATTTAGACTGCATCATCACTTACCATCAGGTGAGATCGCAGTCAAGGGCTAGCTTGTAGTGGATTAAAAAAAAAACAGCGAAAAACATTCAGTTGTAATAAACGTTATAAACTCTCAGTGCGTGTTTTCCTTTTGGCCTTATTAAAAAATATCACACTGAAATAGCTAAAGTTAGTGTTTTATTGGACACATTTTGTGCTTAAACATAATGGTGGTCTACGAGGGGAACTAAGCAGTACCTCGGTATAACGAAGATATTGCATCACGAAGAAAAAACAACAATCTTCTTGTTTTTTTTCACTTATTTAAGTGTCCTTCCTCCGTCCCTATTTCGTGTCCAATTTTCCAAAGAATTGTCCAATATTAGCATAGGTTGCATTTGTTTGTGTAGACTAAGTTTTTTTCAGTATATAAAGTGCAAATTAACGTAAAATAGCAATGAAATTCAAAAGCGTAACAAAATTTTGTAGGTACCCACATTTTGTGGGCTTTAATTTATTAAATTGCCAAATATTCGTAAGAATATGCTTAGTTCATTTTGTTAAAATAGTATTAAATTATCATGAACTAGCTGATGCCCGCGACTTCGTCCACGTGAAATATTTTTTTTCAATTCCCACGAGAACTCCTCAATTTTCCGGTTTATGTCACTCTGCAGGTCCTCGACTATACCCATGCCAAAAATTACGTCTATACGTTGCTCCGTTGTGGCGTGATTGAAGGACTAACCAACAAACTGACTTTCGCATTTAGAATATAAAATATGATAATCGTAACTAAGCATATTCTAGGTCCTAAGAAAATAGTTCACAGCTTTACATTGGCTTTTTTGTAAAATAAAGGTCAACACCCATTGACTTGTTTTGAGTCAGAGATCCTTAAGATTTTTAGTCGATATTTAAAAATGAAATAACAAATCTATTGCATAATAACGAAATTATTTAGATTAGGACTAAATCACAGAGTTGTCAATGCAGATTCAGCGGTTGTTATTTAGGCACGAATGTATGTTACAATACACGTCTGCATATTTCACAAGTAGACGTACGTATTTTAAAACCCACGTTCGCCGAAATTATACTAATTTACGATTAATTTTGGCAATCATGCATTTAGAACTTAAGATCCAAAATCATACAAATGTTTTAAATTTCTTGAAAAATTGCCTTTAATAACTATATGGTTTGCCCCAAACTAAGACCTCGCGGTCTCTGTTCTCTGACCTATCAATAGACGTACATACCATGCATTTTGTTGCGTATTTCCGTATACAATAAGAAAAAATAGAAGTGAAGTGTAAGTCTGAAAGTGAAAAACTCAACAAATTTAACATGGATACAAAGTAATCACAGTCAAAGTATATCGTAATCTACAAAATTTCTTGAGATATAATAATGACGTAATAATTATTTATAAATAGTAATAGACACTTCGGACAAAATTAAATGTCTGACAGTTGAAAAGTAGATACATTATCTAAATAAAGCAATAATATGTATATATAAATATGTAAATATGTTTAGTTTGAGATGGACTATCCATCTCAAACTAAACATAATACCTAAAAGAACTGAATCCTGAGTTTCTTACCGGCTCTTCTCAGTAGAACATCTTTCCGACCCGGTCGTTGAGTCTTGACTCATCATTAGTGCCATAAGTTGTCCTACGTGACATAAATCAATCAATTGCAATATATTTAATGATTAAACGAACTTACCTGTAAGTGAAGTTCTATCTTAATTATATGAGTCGCTTCATTCGAAGATATAAAGATACACACGTAGTTTCCCCACGTACCAGCAAATAATCGCACGTTGTTCAGAGGAGTTATAAAAAAAAGAACCCCCACTACCCGCGTCTGTCTCGCACGACAGAGCGGATTCGTTCGTCATTTAGTTTAGAGATATATACCTATACTTAAAGCTCTTGCGAAAATATGTTTCGGGATGGGTGGGTTGGGAACTTAATATTATATCTTCGAATGAAGCGACTCATATAATTATGATAGAACTTCACTTACAGGTAAGTTCGTTTAATCATTAATTATACTTCGTCGCTTCATTCTTCAGATATAAAGATACACACGTAGATGTTAAGAGATATTATATATTTTTGCAAGAGCTGTATCTACGCTGAATAGATACTAATTATTGTTATCAATAATTTTATTTATTCTTCTTATCTCTTATTTGAGTTGTAATGTTTTAAACAGTTTATGTTTAAGGTTGGAATCATGAGCTGATTTCCCCGAGATGCTTATTTACGTACATTTAAGATGACATTAAAATTTCTCTTAAGTATTTATTGTACTTAAGTTTCAATTTAAATAACTTTCAATTTACCAATAATACAATCTTGCGCTGTTTTGCTTTAGTTGCTAGTAAAAAGCATAAACGTATTATAGTTTCGATGCAATCGAATGGAACTAAATAGTTATTGATGTCCATAACTAGTAGCAAGATTTATAATCTAATACCAAGTATATTAGCCGGGGCAATACTTTATTTTATTTACACAATTAGCACAACAGACGTCCAATGGGACGTTTAAGTGCGAAATCCTGCCCAGTAGCAGAAGAAGGAACGTTTTGTTTTTTGGAAGCGTGGCGAGAAAAGAACAGGTTTATTCTGGTCCTGTTCTGAAGGTACTATCTCGAGTATTGCTTTAACTATATATTTGAGTAAAATTTTATATTAAAATACCGTTTTAAGATGTTTGTCGAACAATTATATCGTCAATAAGGTTATGGAATGTAATAAATTCCTACCCGCGTAAAAGTTACCCCGAAATTATAGGTGAAGAATGAATATTCGGTCGATATTGTGACAGACTACTAATATCGACTTTGAAGGGTTAATCGATTGGTTTGAACTTTTTAGCCCCACTGACGTTAGAAGCTTTAAAGTAAGTTATCTAAGAAGTCTAGACTTCTATACTATTTAACGATGCGTAACCTAGCTGTGCAGGTCATTGAATATTGAATTTGAATAAAAAAAACATTTGAAATGAGAAAAATAAACATCATTATAAGCTATTTAATTAATGAGAATCTTTGAACCGATGCATTAATTCCCTGATATTTTATGGAAAATGCACTGACACCACTGATCCTATGTGAAGTAAGTGTGATCCAGAGGTTACATTTGCGGCCGCTGCTCAATGCCGATTTTTGGTTTTCATTAATGTCTTTATTGGTAACTCTCATTCAGGGTCTGAATTGACTAAACAAGAATTTTAATTTTGCAAAGAACTCTATGCAAGTGTCGCGGGAGCATATTGTTTACGCGAGTAAATTGTACCATGTTTTCGATTACGATGTACGAGTACGTATTATTATAACGACAGTTTTATAACAGTTTTTCAAAGATTGTTTCCAATATGCGGATGATGGATATTTATGGATGGATCTTAAAAACTTTTTACCCAACACTTATTAAATATTTAGAAAAACAGAAACATAGTGGTCAAGGAAGCACTTATCTCTATACGAGATCTCTACCAGTTACCCATGGCACCCCGCTTGGATTCGCGTTTCGGGTAAGACAACCTACGCGTTTTACTGTGTCTGCAGAAACAATTTCCAACGAAATATTTTTAAAACAGAAAACAATAATACGATGGAGATTTTAACCTATTACGTAATATTATATAGTCTTCATCCGGTCGTTAAAATACTCGCCGTTAGATTATCATTTTGAACCGACTTCCAAAATGAAGAAGGTTCTTTATTAGTTTTTGGTTTTTCGAACTCTTTTATGGATAATCTTTAAATAATGACAAGCTAGCCCTTGACTGCGATCTCTCCTGATGGTAAGTGAAGATGCAGTCTAAGATGGTAGCGGGCTAACCTGTTAGGGGCATGGCAGTTATATTAAACCCATACCCCTTCGGTCAATCGTATTACATGTCAACGGGTGTATGATATATGTTTCCCGGGCACTAAAGAGTTGTAAAACTCGAGAGTACGTTGTTAGGGAAAAAACATAAAACTTGTGGGTAATTTTGCAATCTAACCACACAATTTAACAATAATATTAATTGTAATTAATAAGTTAAAATATTTGTGCACCACACTATGGTAGAATACATGATACCTTATTGTAAAACATCTATGTATACCTCCACTGTATTCAGAAATAAATAAATCTGAATCTGAATCTGAATTTCCTTCGTAAATGTTCTTTGCATACCTACCACGCTGAGGGTAGAATACTAGCAGTTTTTTTTTTTTTTTTTTAATTTGACGTTTCTGTATCATATTAGCAAACAAATTGATTTATTGCTGAAGTAGCTGATAAAAAAGATAAAGATATTTATTACCTCAGAATTGTCAGAACTTTCGTCACCACTCCGCAGGTGTATGTTTGATACCGAGAGGCTTTGCATTGAAAAAATTACATCTGAAAATTTTGAGCCCCAGATCTTGAGTCTGCATACACTGTATGAAACATTTGTTTCTTTTGTCCATAGTGACTGCGTGTGAGGCGCTGAAATCTGTAAAAGCTGAAAACTTAAATAGCGGTGTTACGCTGAATAGCGGTGCTTCAATATTACTATATTGCAATCTCAAAATAAAAATCTGAAATGTTTGAAATGAAAATCTTTTCATGTTTTAGTCGAGCAGATATTATGTAAGTAACGTTTGCAGAAATGACTAGAATCACCACAAGTGTTTCATTGAAAGTAAAAACACTGGTATAGAATTTTACTAGTCTTCTTTATGGTCGATTAGACATACCTACCTTTTTTGTAAGACGGTACTCCAAAGATTATATCATGGAATTTGTTCCGTAGGTTTACATTTTCAAATAAGGTTCTGTGATACCGATATTAGATTAATAATTGCATTTACTTGCTTGAAAGAAATTAAATACATAGATATTTTTAAGTATTCTGTTTATCTGTCGCCGTAAATAATAAACACTTTTATTGTGCTATGCCCATGCTAATAGATTTATCTTAAAAACATAACCTCATTAGTATTTAAAGGTTTTTTGGCCTTATCGGTGATAGTGTGTGAACTATGAAGACAAAGCAAAAAAAAAAAAATATGGTAGGCGATGCAAACACTAATAATAATTATGATACATTACATTACATGGTACTTGTGATTGAATAAATCATGTCCACTATTTTGAGCGGTAACACCTAGGTACCTACAAAAGATAATATTTAGCTTTGATTTCGAATTAAGTAAGTATCCATACAATCTTTGACCCAGTGAATCCTGAAGATTGTTAATAATTTACCGCAGTGGATAAATAAAGTAGAAGGTAACCTTCTTTATGGTAGGTGCATAGTATTTACCTGAGTTCCGATTACTTCTCAAGTATTGCTCGAAATCACTTTGTGTTAGGCGTACTAAGCTGGGCCTTGGTGACGTATCCGATCGTTGGTCCACTTTAACCCCCAACGCCTTCCCCCTGGTTCAGAGGACGGTGAACAGCTTGCTAAGTGCCAGCTATCTTGATTTAGTGGACAAATTCTTCATCGCCGGAATGCTAATTGGGCAGATGTCATCGCCCGGCTCGTCTAGCTGAAAGGTTTGATTTCCGTCATGCTACTTCGCGGGCGACCTCCCAGTGTACCATTGTCGTACTTTAACACGTCTTCGTGTAAGTACCTATTTTACTTAGGTTTATCATGCTGAAACGCTTAATCTTCGTGTTAACTTTGAGGCGACCCGCCGGAAAGTCCTTTAGTGCAATTAAACACTACATGGACGAGTGATCTCTTAAGTGCGTTCCATGCTGAAAACGTTTATATTCTTTTGTATTAAGTACCTCTCGAGTAACCTCCCAGAAATCCTTTAGTGCAATTTAACATTGCATGAAAGTATATATTTTCTGTAATGAGCGCGTATAGCTGATTCAATACTAACTTTTATTTTAAGTACCCTCCTTAGGAAATCATACATTTTATATGGTATTGTACTACAATTCCTCAGGCGCGTCGTATATTGAAAGGTTTATTGTCCATCATGTTGACTCTCGGGCAACCTCCAGGAAAAGACTTTAGTATAAATAAACACTGTATGAAAGTATACCTAATTGATTAGGCGCGCCATGCTAAAAGGTTTATTCTCCTTCGTGTTGACCCTCAGACAACCGCCAGGAAAACCTTTAGTGTAAACCAACACTCCAAGAAAGTAAGGCGCGTCATGCTGAAAGGTTTATTCTCCTTCGTGTTGACCCTCAGACAACCGCCAGGAAAACCTTTAGTGTTAACAAACACTGCATGGAAATATAATTGTTTAGGTGCGTCATGCTTAAAGGTTTATTCTCCTTCGTGTTGACCCTCAGACAACCGCCAGGAAAACCTTTAGTGTAAACAAACACTGCATGGAAATATAATTGTTTAGGCGCGTCATGCTGAAAGGTTTATTCTCCTTCGTGTTGACCCTCGGACAACCGCCAGGAAAACCTTTAGCGTAAACCAACACTGCATGAAAGTATAATTCATTAGGCGCGTCATGCTGAAAGGTTTATTCTCCTTCGTGTTGACCCTCAGACAACCGCCCGGAAAACCTTTAGTGTAAGCAAACACTGCATGAAAATATAATGGTTTAGGCGCGTCATGTTGAAAGGTTTATTCTCCTTCGTGTTGACTCTTGGCCAACCCCCAATAAAACCTTTAGTGTAAAATATAAACACTGCATCAAATAATGATTACTCAGACACGTGGTGCTGAAATAAATTGCTGAAAATGAAAGATTAAACACTTACTTGTAAAAAGCACTTTATAACACTATCTTAATTTTAATATTATTATATTTTTAAAGATAAAATTATCTTTGTTTGTAGAAAGTAGGAACGTGTGATCGTTGCTACGCACGAAAAAGGAAATGACGAACGAATCCGCTCTGTCGTGCGAGACAGACGCGGGTAGTGGGGGTTCTTTTTTTTATAACTCCTCTGAACAACGTGCGATTATTTGCTGGTACGTGGGGAAACTACGTGTGTATCTTTATATCTGAAGAATGAAGCGACGAAGTATAATCATTAAAAAAAGCTACATATTATTACAATGTCTTTGCGTGCCCGCTTGTTTTATTAGCCCGTATACGTATTCACTACTAGGCTTTCTAGTCACGTCCGTCCGTCGATATATAACCCGCTGTGATTGCAGGAGTACGTCAATAATAATGTATAGATTTGGGAATAAGAGATAGGAAAATTCGGAACACAATGTGGGCTTCGAGCCCGTATAGAATTGGAGCAATTTTAGAGCGAAATGTCAAACGCGTGGCCGGAATGTTTGTGGTTTACGGGTTAAACACACTAGGCGACAGACAGGACAAAACTTCAGTACAAAACTTCTTGGAGGAAAAAGATTTTTTCCAGTCTCGCCAGTCTGTGCAGCTTTATATAAAGTGCCGATATGGACATTTCACGTGGAAATATTGCATTTTTCGGTCCGTAGTGTGTTTTCGCCCTAACCGCACAGTCAGTTAATTAAAAGCAGACTAAGTGTAACGTTAATAAAAGCAGATGCTGACTGCGCGTTTTATTAACGTATAGCTCATGCTACTAGGTCTAGAAATTTCGAATTATTCACGATTTTTTAACTTAGAAAGAAACGTCAGCAAAGCAGAGTGGGATATCGCTTTTATAATATGGAAAATGTTTTCCTCCAACAAATTAGTTCGCGATATTTTGTCCTACTCTTTCCTTAGTGTGTTTTCGCTAAAACTGAGAAAAGATTAGCAGCAACAGCATTCCAGCGAGGCAGTGCGATACGCCGCCGTATCCAGCTAGTACCTAAATAAATGTACCACCCGCTTTTAAGGAAACTACACTTAATAAAAAGACGATAATGGTAATTTTATTGTCCCTTAACACTATACATTTAAGCGCCCATTATTCCGCTAAAATTCACAACGTATAGTTGTGAATACGCCGCCGTATCCAGCTAGTACCTAAATAAATGTACCACCCGCTTTTAAGGAAACTACACTTAATAAAAAGACGATAATGGTAATTTTATTGTCCCTTAACACTATACATTTAAGCGCCCATTATTCCGCTAAAATTCACAACTATACCACTTGCAAGCAAGTCTGATTGCAGCCCGCTTATCTTACTAATATTATAAATGCGAAAGTTTGGATGGATGTATGGATGTATGGATGGATGGATGGATGTATGGATGGATGTTTGTTACTCAATCACGCGCCAAAGGCTGAACGGATCTGGCTGAAATTTAGCACAGAGATATATTATAGTCTGGAATAGCACATAGGCTACTTTTTATCCCGGAAAATTAAGGAGTTCCCGCGGGAACCAAAAAAACCTCAATCCATCGCGGACGTAGTCGCGGGCATCAGCTAGTCCTATATATAGTTTTTTTAAATGACCAATAGAACGGAATCACACATTTTTGTTATCTATCATACTAGTAACTATTTCAGTTTAAGTTTGAAAAAGAAAGTCTCAGAAAGGAATACCTAGCAGAAATACCACCAAAGCTAACTAGCGGGTATCAACTAGTATCTAAAATATAAAACTACTAAGCATCTGATTTTAAGTAAATAGACGATAATGGTAATTTTATTGCTCCTTAACACCTAAGCGGCGGTAAATTCTGTTAAAATCCACAACAGAACTGGTGCACGGAGGTGATTTTATCTGGAATTAATTACGGTCCGTGTTTAGAGTAAACGCTATTAAGATAGCGGCATAACTCATGGAAGGTTCGCCGCACACGATCGACTCACAAAATATAATTTTAAATATGAAATTAATTCACTTGATTTGATTGATTCAGAAGCATTCGTTTATTCGAATAAGCAACATTTGAATTTAATAAATTATTTATTCTTTGTAGGTGCTGTCCTATTTCAAAACACAGCTTGAACTCACAGTTTTCCATGTCCGAGTTTTTTTTTAATTTATAGTCTAGCGCTTAGGTGCCCTTCAGTCAATCAGACTTTCTTGCAAGTACTGGTGCGCGCTTGCTTATAAGACGCCTATTCACTCTTGATTTGAAGGTACCCATATAAAAAGAGAAGGAAAAACAGAAGCCGGAAGGGTATTATATTCCATTCCATATTCTTTAGAACGTCCAACTGGTGTAGTATTTTTTTCCAAAAAGCAACTGCCAATTTCCTTGCTGTTTCTTCGCGGTTGGAACTAGTAATAAAACTCCGAACCAGTAATCAATTCACTTGAATATTTAAAACCACTAGTAAATTTTTTTTTAAAAATTGTTAGGTATTTTTACATTGTACATAGGTAATTATTTTGTAGTCTTCTTCTAAATATATAAAAGGAAAAGGTGACTGACTGATCTATCAACGCGCGGCTCAAACCACTGGACGGATCGGGCTGTTAGACATATAAATATAGCTTTTACGACGTAGGCATGCGCTAAGAGAGGATTTTTGTAAATGTATCCCTAAGGGTAAAATAGGGGTTTGAAATTTGTATGAAAATCGAACTAAACCTAAGCAAAGCTGCAGGCAAAAGCTAGTTCCAAATAAACTGTTTAGATTTTAGAATAGGGTGGTCTAAAGTGTGTTCACACTCTTTAATTCGCTCGTCCTCGGGAGCATTCCAAGCGTTTACTTTTAATTCCGTTTTCTTCGGTCGAGTAAACTGACTTACTTAAATAACGCAAATAAATCAACACGATTTTATTCTGTGATTTCGGTTAATATATTTTTGTAATTAAGTAAAGCAAAAAAGTAAAATATATTCTTTGCTTATTGTTGAAAGTTACGACACCTAAGTATACCGTAATCATCAGCCTGATGAAGGCTTCAGCTATGATTAGTTACCACCCTAACGGCAAAGACGTACCGCCAAGCGACTAGCGTTCTTACCGTTCATAGCGTTAGCGTTCTAATATCGCTTAGATTTACCTATTGTGTCGGATTATAGTGAATTAAACTTCCAGTCTTCTTTCATTATCATGGACTTCCGCAAAGTAACGCCTGCTTCTTACTACGCACTTAAGTAAGTGCAGAAACCGGGGGTAGGTAAGTCTTCTTTCTACTGGACAGGTTTCCGAAATTGGAACCTCCAGTTGGAGGTCTGTTGTGCGTGACCCCCCGTAAGTATGGGACATGAGTTTAATATTACTGCCATACCATGTTAGACTGCATCATCATTACCTTTCGTCCAGTTGAATTCGCAGTCAAATTATCCTAGATGAGCGACAAAAGCGACGCGACGCAACGCGACGCGATACATCTCCATAGACAATGAAAGACTTAGGTATCTTGTTGAATCGAGCAGCGTTTTTCGCGTTTGTCGCTCACATAGAATAATACCTTACTCTAATAACTCTACCAATAATGAAAGACTTGATTTTTTAGACTACCTAACCGTAATTACTTCCATGGAACGAGCTCTATATTTTTTTAATGAAACTTCAAAGTAATTGAAAAATAAGCACCAAATGGGTGTCCAATTTACTTCAGTAGAATAGAGGTAGGTATTTTTATACATTAAAATGTCATTTAAATAATGACTTTAATATCGTATAACCTATTAAAGAACCGCGTAACCATTGTTCGAGTTAATTATAGACGTACACTTATTTTCGGTTTAAACCTGAAACGGGCCTGTAATTTTGAAACAAATGTTGTTATAAATGCGCCTGTAATTTTCGCAGCGTTAGCGACCGCAGCGCTGTTTGTGTATGTTTATAAAGCAGTGTTAAGTGATAAGAGATAAGCAAGAACCAAGTAAGAAGCTTAATCCATACTAATATTACAAATGTAAAAGTTTGTCTATCTGTCTTTTTTTAGATTTAGCGATTAGCTGCAATCAGACTTGCTGGAAGTAGTGACACAGCCAGCGCTTGCCTAGAAGATGAATATTCACTTTTGATTTGAAAATACCAATATTATATGAGGATAAAAAAACGGAAACTGGAAGTGCGTTCCATATCCTAGCGGTTCGAATTTGAAACGAGGAAGCAAATCGCATCGTACGCGTCCGTGGGATTTCAACTAAGTATTTACGGATGCAGACCCTGAGTCGGTCTGTTTGTCTGTCTGCCTGCTACGCTTTCAAGACTTATTAGTAAAGAGTTCCGCGAGAATCTGTGAAACACGCGAACGAAGTCACAGGCATCATCTAGTTTGCTATATTCCGGCAAAACAGACAGGTCTATTATATGTTACGACGTGAAGCATGTTATATCCACCCACTCTTCCACTTCTAAACTAGCGGGGAAAGCAAGCAAAAAACCTCAATCCACGCGGACTAAGTTGCGGGCATCATCTTGTTTTCCATTATACAAAGTCACAAAATTCGCGACCAATTCTACAGACTAATAGATACTCGTACATAATCGCTATCGCTTATGACCAGTACCACCAACCAATACCACCTAATGCGTTGTTACCACTGACAAATGAACTAACCTTGTTTGCTTATTTGCAAATACCTGCCAAATATTGTGATAACTTTGCGATGTGTTGCGTTATAATCATTGAAATAAAATGATCTGTATTAAAATTCTACATCAATTATTATAATTGAATTTTTGATGACGCATTTTATAATCTACTAAACATAATTATGTAGGGTTAGCCCACTACCACCTTATGGTGCATCATCAATTACCACCAAGTGAGATCGCAGTCAAGGGATAGCTTGTAGTAAAATACAAAAAGGAATCATTCCTGAAATTTCTTTTCAGCAAAAGTATGGAAAAGTGTTCATGTACTGTGATGTAATAGATGCCTAGCATTAAATTACGTCAGTTATACTTCTTGTGACCTATTTATTACGAACAGTATATATTTCACTTTTCCATACTTTTGCTGAAAAGAAATCTCTATCAAATCAAATCTTTACTCTAAGAGTAAAACCTAATCTTTACTCTAGACTCCCCTTTTTTATCAAGCAAGTATTTGCAAACTCTTTTATTTTATGTAATCCTCAAGCACGGTAGGCAAGTCCTAAATAAACGGGAGACGAAATTATGCAAGCACCCAGGTAGTAATTAATTTATTCCATGTACATTATACTAAGACCGTCTAACTTGGCTGACGATATTTGTTCAAGGGACTTTATTTTTGGAGGATTTCGAAAGCTTTTTAGGTTTAAAGAGACTTATTTCAATAGCAAAAGTTCACTTACATGAAAAATTTAACTTACAATAATTTATGCTTAAACACATTATTGCAGTATATGACTTTATATAAAAATAACTTACATACTAATCAGTTCTGTTTGAAAGTGCTTGATGTTTTTTTTATTTAAGTTTTACAAAATATTTTTCAATAAATATTTCGTTCGGACAGAGGTTTTAGACACATCAGTGAATTTGACACGTTTTTAATAGCAAGTCATTATTTGTGTGTTAAATAGGTATGTATATTGTTTGTGTATCTATGAAAATTATGTAAAAAAAAATCCCTGCGTCGTATTACTGCTGTGAGTTGTGAAGCAAATTTGGCAAAATGGAGAATCGGCTTGGGACTAGAAGCAGTTACTTGGCCTAAAACTCGTTAAGCAAAAGTTGCATCTGTGGACCAAATGACCAGCGCATTTCTGAGGCTAGGCCCATTGCGAAATTTTAGCTTCAGGCATAATACATACATATTATAAATCAATGCGAAATTGCAAATGCGGGTTAGATTGAATTTCGAGGAAGGACATAGCTTCTTTATTTCCCAGGGGATTAAAATAAACAAATAAATGTTTCTTGACCAAAACAACAAATTAATTACATACCTATGTAGGTACTGTTCACACTGCACATACTTAAACTAAAAGTTAAAAAGTGCGGGCAATGGGCCACCTCCTCAGCCTGTGCCACAGCATAAAATATAGGTATGGCACCTACCTATCTAAAATACCGCAACGCTTTTTAGAAGGGACTCAAAGGCCGACACGATATCAAAGCTTCTTACCCAAAGGCTCAATATGAAATGTGGATTATCCTGTTTTAAAATTCGATTCTCTAGCGTTATCTTAAGACATATTTACTGAACTATAATAATATTATTTAGGAGGAAACTCTTTAATTTTTCGGGATAAAACTAGCCTATGTCACTCTCCAGGACCTCATATATACACATGCCAAAAATCATGTCGATCCGTTGCTCCGTTGCGGCGTGATTGATGGATAAACCAATAAAAAAAAACACTTTCGCATTTATAGTAGTAGTATGATATACAATATCGTCTGTGACGCCACCGACGTCACAGTTTGGGTACCACGAGGATTTAACTGGCAAAGTATTTTAACTGTTATAAAACTTGTCTCAAAACTTGAGAACAGTAACTGTGAGTGAACGTGCTGCGAGTCACGAACAAGCAGCTCTCGAACTCGGTTATAGTTTAATAGTTTAGGATCGCGTCTAACTGTACAGGTGCTCTCGCTACGGATTACACTGCCGCTGAACTACTTTAAATATTATTCGTATTATGTATTCCCGCTTCAAGTATGAGCTTAGTGCCTTAGACTTTATGCACTTTCTGATGGGCTATAAGTCAGATCCCCAATTGGGTAAGAATATCGCAATGAGTTAAGTTATTCTTAAACTTAAACTTTGAGGAGTTAATAGATGCCTGCCTGACAATATGCTACAATCTGTGGCTATACCTATTCATAATAAGGCAGGGCTTATTGGGCTGTTTCCGTTTTACTGCAGCAAATACCTGGAACAATCTCCCACCCCCACTCCGTGAATGGAATAAACTTACTAGCTAGATTATGTTTACAATAAAACTTGATAACAGTGACTGTGAGTAAACGTGCAGTGAATCACAAACAAGCAGCTCTTGAACACGGTCATAGTTTAATAGTTTAGCATTGCGTCTAACTGTACAGGTGCTCTCGCTACGGATTACACTGCAGCTCAACACCGTTAAATATTATTCATATTTTGTATTCCAGCTGCGACTTTAAGCTTAGGTTCTTCTTTATACTTTATGCAAGTTCTACGCTAAATCACATGGTTTCGTCACTTGAATAAAATCATATTTGAAACAGTTACTTTTGCTAGGATAAAACTACAATAAAGCGTCTCTCTCCCTCTAGTATAAGAGAGAGACAGAGTATGTAATAAATTTCAAGTAGATCTTAGTAGCTACAATATACACTCGAATGTCAAATTTGCATAGGTGAGAATACCCTACTTTTAGGTGCTACATTAATTGTCATGGTAGCTGGGTCTGCAATTTTTATGAGGGTCAACCCACTGTATGAATCCATACTAATATTATAAATGTAAAAGTGTGTCTGTTTGCTACGCTTTCACGACCCATCGGTTTAACTAATTATGATGAAATTTGTTACAGGTTTAGTTTGTATCCCGGGAAATGACACACACTATATATATATACTTATCCCAGAAAATTCAAGAGTTCCCGCGGGAATCAAAAGCTTAATCCACGCGGACGAAGTTGAGGGCATTATCTGGTATATTTTACTTGCTGTGGTATAACTATGCTAATATATCTATCAGACCTTTTGACATTCAAGTACCGATGGCCTTATGTCAATACGGCTTACAATATCCCGTGGGGTGACCGGGGCTTTGCCGTGTTTGGCCAAGTATTACGTCGCTAGACAAGTTTGCGGAGTTGCCCCACTCGGCCTTTGATGTGAACTTCTGATAGTGTCATGGATTAACGTTAGTTGAGAAGTTACGGCAAATCTATGAGACAATTATATTACGGCTGTAGAGAACAAAGCCGATACGATCAGCAAGATGAAGTGGCAATGTGCAGACCTTTTGACGATCTCTGTTGAGATTTAGGTAGGCACCTCCGAGCTGGACTGAGTACAAGGCAGTGGTTCTACTTCTTTCTTTATGGAGTCACAAATACCTGGTGCCCATTACATAAATTATATCCGATAATAAAGAGAAAGTGAAAGTGTGTATTTGAACTTTTGTTTCTTATAACTGCGTTAAAACGTTAAAAAATGACAATTTCACTTCACACAGTTTAATTTGGTGAAGATAAATTAATGAGTAATGACGTTTATTGTGTTGTATGGCAATTGAGGTTTATAATAAGTTGCCAAAAGATCTTATTGACCTGCCTTTGCACAAATTTAAAACTAAAATCATCGATTGGCTACTGGCCCACCAATTTTATTCTGTTAAAGATTATTTAAATCACTCATAAGGGTATTTTTTTATTTTATTTAGCCTTAACTTATGATTATTGAATTTGACTAAGTATAATTTATAATTTATGTGACATCATTCTACTATTTACCTACCTATTTTGACATAATAATTTTAAATGATAACATGTCTTTATATTCTGACTTAAATTCTAATGTTAGTTTCTATAATCATGATTGTTATTGATATAGATAGATTATAGTGGTAAATTGTATTACTTTCCGAATCTGTTAAGCACATATTATTAATAATTGTGATAATACATATTAATAATGATAATTTGCACACCATACTATGTTGGTAGATTGTGGCTCGACGCTATTATGTCTTTATTGTAAGAACTTCCTACCTACAATCAGCAAATAAATATTATGATTATGATTATGATTATGATTTGTTTTAACAATAATCTCTCCAGCGTAATTTTGAGGTATGGAGGGAGGCTTCAGCCGTGGCTAATCACCCTAACAGTAAAGATGTGCTCTCTAGCGATTAAGCCATCTGGTATGATGCCATGTGGAAAAAGATTAGGGATATGGGTTTAATATAACTGACGTTGCATCCCTAACATTATACAATCTTACCCCGTTACCATAGTGAGCCGGAAATGGATTTTAAATTAAATAAATTATATTTTTTCATATTTTATTTACTTATGCCAAAAAAATCAAGTTACAAAATTGATATTTTACATTTAGATTTTATTACAAATATTTTTACACTAGCCGTCCATTACCCGCGGCTTCGCTCGCGTGGCTCAAGGGAACAATAAATGAGTTTTTGTTAGAAAACTGTATTTAAATTAAGCATGCAAGAGGATGCCATGGAGAAGAATACTGAGACGTTTAGTATCGACGTATTTCATCGAAAGGCAAGAGCTAGGTTTTTCATGCACGAAAAATGAAAAAAAATATTCACGATATCTACGAAAGAAAACACAATGCTATAGGTTACACGTTATACAGATTCCTGATTATACAAACGATGTCGCATAGTTGCAACAGCATGTAACCTATGCGTCTTCATATATACCCATGTAAAAAATGACGTCGATTCGTTGCGCCGTTGCCGCCTAATTGAAGAAGAAATGCGAGAAAAAGAGCATTCTATCCCACAGGAGCTGTTAGTTTTTCCGGGATAAAAAGTAGCCTATGTTACCCTCCAGCTCCTCAAGTATACCCATGTAAAAAATCACATCGATCCGGTGAGCCGTTGCCGCCTAACTGTAGAACAGATGCGAGAAAAAGGGCATACTATCCCACAGGAGCTGTTAGTTTTTCCGGGATAAAAAGTAGCCGATGTCACTCTCCAGTTCCTTAATTATACCCATATAAATAATCACGTCGATCCGGTGTGCCGTTGCCGCCTAATTGAAGAAAAATGCCAGAAAAAGAGTATCCTATCCCACAGGAAGTGTTTATTTTTCCGAGATTAAAAGTAGCCTATGCCACTCTCCAGTTTCTCAATTATATCCATGTCAATAATCACGTCGATCCGGTGTGCCGTTGCCGCCTAATTGAAGAAAAATGCAAAAAAAAAAACATCCTATTCCATAGGAACTGTTCGTTTTTCCGGGATAAAAAGTAGCCTATGTCACTCTCCAGGTCCTCAAATATACCCATGCAAGAAATCACGTCGATCCGTTGCGCCGTTGAAGCGTGATTGAAGGACAAACCAACAAACCAACAAACCAACAAACCAACAAACCAACAAACCAACAAACCAACAAGCAAACTGACTTTCGCATTTATAATATTAGTATGGATGTCAGTCTCCAGTTCCTCAATTATACCCATGTAAAAAATCACGTCGATCCGGTGTGCCGTCGCCGCCTAATTGAAGAAAAAATGCGAGAAAAAGAGCATACTATCCCACAGGAGCTGTTAGTTTTTCCGGGATAAAAAGTAGCCAGTTTCACTCTCGAGTTCCTCAATTATACCCATGTAAAAAATCACGTCGATCCGGTGTGCCGTTGCCGCCTAATTGATGAACAAATGCGAGAATAAGAGCATACTATCCCACAGGAGCTGTTAGTTTTTCCGGGATAAAAAGTAGCCTATGTCACTCCAGTTCCTCAATTATACCCATGTAAAAAATCACTTCTATCCGGTGTGCCGTTGCCGCCTAATTGAAGAAAAATGCGAGAAAAAGAGCATCCTATTCCACAGGAACTGTTTGTTTTTCCGGGATAAAAAGTAGCCTATGTCACTCTCCAGGTCCTCAAATATACCCATGCAAAAAATCACGTCGATCCGTTGCGCCGTTGAAGCGTGATTGAAGGACAAACCAACAAACCAACAAACCAACAAACCAACAAACCAACAAACAAACTGACTTTCGCATTTATAATATTAGTATGGATATGGATTACAATTCTTGTAAAACTAAGTGTATAGTGTAAGTACTGATAAAATTTTCCAGTAGCTATTTTATATGAAGATTGAAGAGAGTGAGTGAGTGAAATAAACTTGCATTTAAACTTGTACTTTTAATTAATCTAACCACGGCTTTAAACTTCCAAAGCTCTAACACCCATAAAAGTTTTCCGAAGTTACGAAAGGCTTATGTCAATACTCAGCGTATCTTGAGTATAATCCTGGCTTAACCGTGTTCGGGTAACGAGAACTTTAGCAAATATGTCACTAGCAGACTTTACCCTTTTCAGCTATTGATTTTCATGTCGCAATTAATATCTATTTTTTTATAGTACCACCAGCACCACTACAGCCTATTAACGTCCCACTGCTGGGCACAGGCCTCCACTCTCATAGGAGAGAGGGAATTAGAGCTTAGACCCACCACGCTGCTCCAATGCGGGTTGGCGGGCTTTAACGACTATTATCATGTTAGTGATAATAACCGGGACCGACGGCTTAACGTGCTCTCCGAGGCACGGGGGTGAAACACGGCCAACTTCCAACTTCGGGCTGGCACTGAGAATTTCTGAATTGAAAAACCCAATACCAATTTTTTTGCCCGACCGGGAATCGAACCCAGGACCTCGTGATCCGCAGTCGACTATGCTAACCGCTAGACCAACGAGGTAGTTTTATAATACGTTTGCTCGTAAATTTGCTCTTATTTCATTGCTCGTATTTAATTATTTCATCGCTATTGAATTAATTAAAATAATTATAATGCAGATTTTTCCCGAACTTATGCTACTTACACTACTTACTGAGTTTTTTGTGGGCTCTTCTCAGACCAGGCCGAGTTTGGAACCCTTGTAGCTTCAGTTACGGTATCTTATAACTGGTAACTGGACGTCAATAAGTGTACAGTATACCTAAAATGAATAAATATACTTTGACTGACTTTAACTTTACATTATTTTGGGGTGAATGTTTTTAATTCCCAAACTACTAAAGCAATGAGGCAGGGCCATAGAATTAGCGTAATTTTACGATTGACATAGTCTAAAGACCTATGGATTTGCAACAATACTCAATACGTCAGGCACGCAAACAGTAACCGTTCCAGACTCTGTCAGCGACATAAAGACGGTATTGACGAGGGTTTGACACAAAGGGCCGCAGCTGACGGTGGCAGGTGAGGCTAACAACTTTACAATATAGACTTCTTGCGCGAGTAATCTTGAAATTCTTAGGTAATGGCGTGAATATTATATGCAACTATTCCTTTGCTTGTTTAATAATATTTTGACAAAAAATGTGTGAAAACACAAGTGAGTTCTCTGTTCTCTCATTCTCATAGTCCGGTAGTACGTTAATTAGAAACGCTCCCCAAAGCATGCCAATTTCCCTCCGTGACACTCCTTGGTCACTTCTGTGAATTTCTCGCCATAAAAACCTAAAAACTTTTTGGTTACGACAGAGAACCTTGCGAAGCGTCTAGATGATTCGCATTTTAGATGAAAAAGGTAGTCTAAGGTTTCTAAAAATCTAATGGTAAGATCAATAGTCTCCAAAGACCTATGGATTTGCAACAATACTCAATACGTCAGACACGCAAACAGTAACCGTTTCAGACTCTGTCAGCGACATAAAGACGGTATTGACGAGGGTTTGGCACAAAGGGCCGCAGCTGACGGTGGCAGGTGAGGCTAACAACTTTACAATATAGACTTCTTGCGCGAGTAATTTTGAAATTATTGGGTAATGGCGTGAATATTATATACTATACTTTGTAGGAGTCTCTCAATCAAATATTGTCAGAAATGCGCTAAAACATGTGTGTTCTCTATTCCTTCACTCTCATGATGGTATGGCAATAAGACACGAATCCTAATAAACTATGTGAACAATATCGAAAAATATTGAGGTGCACTAAATATTAGAAGCCAAAATCTCGCGAGCTATGTGCATAAATTACAGGTTCTATTCTAAACTGAAATTTTTATCTAAACCAGCCGATCCCGTGACGTCCGCGTGGTTCAAGTTTTTTTAATTTCCGTGAAAACTGCCTACTTTTCCGTGATGTAATAGCCTACGTCGCTCTCCAGGTCCTCAACCATATTCCTCACAAAAGTCACGTCGATCCGTTGCTTTATTACGGCGTATTTGAAAGACAAACCAACAAACACACTTTTGTAAATAAGATAATTTATAACTACTTGCTACCCATTTCCATCTTGCATTACATTGTCACTTATTTTTAATTTAATTAATTTTTTTTAAATTAATATTAATAAAATGTATTGATAAAAAGAGCTACTTTATATTTAGTGGCAATAATTTTAAAATGAAATTACTTATTAAATGTTAGCAAAATCAAGTTGTGCAAAACAGTATAAAAACTCTTAAGTACTTATTTACAAGCGTAAAAACATTTTCCCAAGTTAAAAAGACGAGGGGACGATTCATAAAAATCATTTCCATTTTATGAAAAGTTAAAGCCGGAATCTAATTTAGAATTTGCAAAGCTGTCGTCGTGGCTGAGTGAAAAAGTGGTTGAAATACGCACTTCCCGGCTTAATACTAAATCTCCGAGCTTGGACATCAAGTATTTTAATTATCATAAGCTTTTGACTTGATTCGGAATGCTTATCTTAGGCAACAGGCATATCTGGAAAAATAATGCGGCTGGAATTTGTACATTTGTCAAGCGCTTGATGAGAGATGACCACAAAAATAGATTTGGGTATTTGACAACAAGTCAAATGAGCAACTTTTTTTCAAACGTCAAAACGCGCGCTTAGTGTGGGTTGTTGTATGAAATAAACTGCACTGTGACGTCGTCAAAACTAGACGCAATTTTTTACTTCAATAGATAGTTTGAAATAGATTTCAAAGATAAAACTGTGTAAAAAGTGGATATTACGACTTTTGGGATAATAACTATTAATCACAAAAAAAAAAATTTGAATAGTTGTCAAATGTCCAATTGAGATGACCTTAGAACCTACCGGCTTTCATTAAAAGCATGCTTTCCTTTAAAGCGTGTCTCCTCCATTCCACGCGTCATTGGCGAGGCATTGTACCCATTTGGTACAAACGCAAGCCGTAAAACCAAGAATTGAATTTAATTTAATTGAGATGACAAACGGCGCTTTTGACTTATTTAGTAAGTACAAAGATAGGCTCCTTTTTATGCCGGAAAACCTTAGAGTTACCGAGGAATTTTCCAGAATCCTACATCAAAATGGATAAAGTCACGGGCATCATCCTGTTTTAGATACACAGGGTGATGTGATTAGTTTCAATTTTATATTTAGAAAAAAAACTGTTTTATCGAACAGACCTAGTGGGAGTTAATTTATGCATTCGATTGCGGCAACATTACGGAAACTACCTTTTATATGGAATTGATCGAGCGTCAGCTGTCACGTGCTTGACAATTCCATACAAATCGTAGTTAACGTTGTCCTGATCGAATGGGAAGAAAATCTGCCACTACTTAGTCAGACAGGACTGCCAACTTTTTTTACTAAGAAGCGGACATCCCAGATTGTTGTCAAAACAATAGCTTAACATTGCAGACATGAATTTTGACAAACAAGTTGATTGCTCACCAGAATCTATCAAAGCCCATTCGTAGAAAACAAATTATAGCAGCCATTAGCATTCGGAAACGTGAAATTAATCGGACGATTGTTTATCAAGGCCATACAGTAACACATTTCGCTGCGGAACCTGCCAGCGACATAAAGGGAGTGTTGACGAGGGTTAAAATTTGAACGCAACATATGAGGCGGACAGGGCACACCCAAACGGGTTAGAACTGCAGGCCGAGTGGGAGTTCTTTCACGTATTCTGTCGTTACGACGTTTACTACCATTTATATGATACTATGATGCCCGCAAATTCGTCCGTGTGTTTTTTTTTCAATCTTAATCAATAGGTAATCAATTAAATTCTTCTCCGGAATGTAGCCTACCTCTATACCGAATTTTATTTAAATCGGCTGAAAACTGGGCCGCTATAGCGTAGTAGACAGACAGACAAGCGGAAAGACAGACAGACAAACTTTCACATGTTTGATATAAGTACGGACAGTATGGAATGATCTCGCGCAAGCTGTCAAGCGCTTGACAATACAAATCCTAATTAAGGTTGTCGCGATCGAATGGGAAGAAAATCTCCCACTAGGCACTCTGTTACTGATACTGATAGGCTCATTCACTCTTTGGTAGGATTTCATATTGGACGTATGTTTATGATGGCTGGAGATGTTTCTTAATTTACTGATTTATTCCGACAATTTTTTTACAGTGCTACTAACTTTGAGGAAAAGACTTTTAAACCTGAAAAACTACGATTTATTTAAAGTATCGAGTACGAGTCTCCTCTAAAAATGAGAAAGGTTTTGGTCATAAGCCACCAGGCCACTGGCTAAGTGGATACGTGCAGGGCGGGCCAACCAAGCCATGTCGCGTATTTCCTTTTGCGTGTTCAATAGAAGGCAGTACTGCCTGGAATGCCCTCAAATAAACACGGATTTTTGTGCATGTTTCAAGGAACGTAATGCCTTCGAATCATACCTATTCTGTGTTCTAATAAACACGGAACTAAATAAATATCAGAGCGCATGCCCTGTGCAAACCCTTGCGCGATTGGAGGACGAGTGCCTTATATTAAACACGAGTTTGAAAAGAGAGTTAGCATATCATGGCAGTACTGCTTTCCCCCTTTGTCTTGCCTTACAGGTCCCCGTGTTTGATGGTGCCAAACAGAACTATGTTCCAAAAAGTAAACAAAAGTGACTAGAACAATGCACAACTTTATCTGATTCGTTCAATTCAAGCTAATATTCAATCGGTGTTCGTAATTGGCGAAACTAATAATAACGTGGCGGGTTATTTAGGAGTTGCCACGAAAATTTAACTGGGGATAGAAATGTAAGTCTTGGTTACACAAAGCGCGAATTTAGCGTTGCGCGTTGGAAACAGATGACTTACTAAGGTCCTTTTGTCCTCTTCTCAGACCAGAAAGCGTTTGGGACCCTCGTAGCCTTAGTTTTAAGATACCTTGACCACGATGTCAAGTCAAGAGGTTAAGCGGACAGTGAGTCCGCTTCCGATTTTCCATCTAACATAAAATTGTCCAAACTAGTCCGTCTCCCACATTCCCTTTACTGGCTGTAGTGAAAATATGCAAGTGTCCAGTACGTGATCTGTGGCCAGTCTTATGCCGTTCTGCGTTTCATCTGACCACGGCTTTAACGACCGTACGATAGAAATTTAATGATGTTATCATGCAAATGCATCGGCAATGAACAAAGCTGGGATGTCCGGGTTGGCGCAGCAATTATGAATTTCACATATTCCCATGGAAAGGTTATGAAATCTAGACAGAAATTGGGTAAAGTCTAATCTAATAACATCGTTTAAAATTATTTTCATATAACCTGCATTGAAAGTGCGAATTTCTTAGCTCTTTAATTATTTTATAATTTTAATTATTGAATTTATTTTAATTTGGCTCAACAGAGCCACCTGAAACTAGTCAACGTTAGACGAATACGTCATTCAGCGAGTAGAAAATCATCATTTTCTGCCCTAGGTCTGCGTTTAATGCCGCTTAATGACGTAGCAGCCCTTCTTCAAATCCTTTCAGAGTATCTTTTGTTTATTTCCAACCTTTATAATTATTGCCATTTTAACCATCAACTAAACTAACAGTTATCTTATTTGTAAAATTGAAAATTGAAATTGAAAAAATAATATGTGTGTGAGGCGGGATAAAACACGATATCAGAAATCATCTTGTTTCACCCTTAAGCACACTACTATTACACATATACTATTGTGTCTTTTAGAATGCAAGTTCTTTAATCTCTAGCCCTGCGTAAAACGCAGGGCTAGAGATATTGTATGTGACATAAAAGCTTTAGTCTCTGTCCCTCTAGTATAGATGGAGAGAGACAGAGTATACCTATTAGTATCAAATAATTTTAATTAGTATTGAAAATTTCGAAACATCTAGTATTGAAAAAATTGAGTAGTGATGCCTATAATTTAGTAACTCAATAAAAAATAAACTCTTAAAATAAAAGACTAAACCAGACCTAACTCAATTTTGATAGTGAATATTCCCAAAACGACCTAGTCCTAGGACCTCTCAATAGATTTTAGTACTGCCTATCTCACATCGTAGTAATAAAATCAACCTTAATTCCTAAACTTCGATTATTGCTCCGAAGCAATTCTCACTAACTTTGTTTCTTGCCAACTTGGGAAAGAAATTTTTGGAGTACACTCACACAAGCGGTCAAACTTTATTTATTTTCTTCTAAATGATCTCTGCCATGATCACATTTGAATCGCCGTGCGTAATTATAAATGCAAATGCAAATTTTTTTTGTCTCCCTGTCTGACAAAAGTCCTTAGTTACCCGCTGGTTGACTCATCAACACCCAGTGCAAATCCTTAAAAGTTAAATTTTGGCAGCGGTTTGTTTTTATAATAGTAGAGAAGATCGGATGTTTTGAATTTTCAATTGAAGCATAAGCGTTCTACATTTTATACCATCAAAATTGGTTGACAGAGTGTAGCAGGCATACGCATACACAGACACACTTTCGCATTTCTAATATTAACTGTATTGAAATTGAGAAGATAAGTGTATCTTTAAATATGAAATGTAATAAAAAAAGTGTGTGTGTACATTCACACACGGCAGAAGTGAAACTTCAGAAAAGTAGCCTAGATAAATATAACTTGTATTCTATCTCATTCTCTCGCAGGCTTATTTCTATATGTGTTTGTCTCTTTTTGGTGTCGCTTTTTCGTTTCATTGATTCATCACAACGATTTTATAGAAGTTTTACTTCAAAAAGAAGTCATATACTATAAAAAGTACGTAAAGATTCAAGATTCAAGTCACTTATTAAATATAGGTACACTGTAGGTAAAGGAAACGCTAGTGTGCGCACGATCACATTAAATTGCCCGATAACGTTTAGAATTGGCTGATAGGAGCCCAAAACAAGTTGAAACTTGCTTGAGTGTTTGCTTATCTGACAGCTGTCCTAATTTATCTGTTGACTTCTTTATTGCTTTGCCGTTCCGGGCTCGTTTCCGGTGTAATGGATTTTGGAAAAGTTTAAATCACTATTTCAAGGTTGGAAACTTTTGGATACTTGGGAATTTGGTATTTTTGTGAATATCGACTGCCTCGTAGGTCTAGTCACTAGCGGTAAGTACGTTCGACTGCGGCTGACGAGGTCCCGGGTTCGAGTCCCGGGTCTGATTGATTATTGAAAATTGGCCATCATCGCGTCATAATAATGTCTTATACTTCGCCAAACGGAAAAGTTGTGCTAAGTTGGCTATCCGGGTCCACTAACGTACGTTTCTAAGCCACGACTTGCTTCCTCTACCAACACTCCGCTTTCCCTCAACTTTGCCCATCATATTCATATTCATATTCATATTCATATTCTATTGTTCATGATGATCTAAAGAAGAAGAAGACGGTTTAAATTAAAATCAAGTGTTACTATGATGTAAAACAAGAATCGACCGAGTTAAACTTCCATTGCTCGATGTCGTATCTGCAATCCAGGGATCCTCAGTAAACAACTTCGCTTAATGAAGATTCGGCTTTGGGCTGTGTGGTACAAGTCATTAAATTATAGCGTTGTCATCTTGGGTATAATGTAAGAGACATGAAAAATAATACAGTATGTAATAGTTACTTTTTATATTTGCACAGTGTAGGAAAACTTATGAAAAACTTTGCAACTGATGCATAATTTACCTATGACCCGTTCCCTTCTGTATTATCTTTTAGCCTTTTTGTTTATTGTATGTGTTTTAAGTGTGTGCAATAAACAGTTTTATCTATCTTTCTAACTTTCAAATTCTTTATTTTAATTAATCAGTAAACAGTAAATTTCCTAAAACCACTGCCTAAAGTTTATATTTGCCTTATTTCGTCTACAAATCTCATCTGGAATAATAATTTGATGATGTAAGAAAAAAGAAAATAAATCGAAATATAGTTTTTATTTTAAATAATTAAACCTGTTAAACCTGTTAACCTGTTAACTGTTATCAAAGTTAAGTTATCCAAACAAACCGGTTTTAACCGGTTAATTAACCTTTAACGCAGTTCCATATTACCTACTATCTTTAAAGATAAATTAAAATAAAACTTCAAGTCCAATCTATACTAATATTATAAATGCGAAAGTTTGTATGGATGGATGGATGGACGGCCATCCATCCATCTGCCGTTCATCAGCCGTTCTAGATGAAATTCGGCATAGAGATTATAGTCTGGAATAGCACAGAGGCTACTTTTTATCCTGGAAAATTAAAGAGTTCCCGCGGGAATCGAAAAACCTCAATCCACGCGGACGGAGTCGCGGGCATCAGCTAGTCTTAATTATATTATCACAATTACCTTGTACTCTAAATAATTAAAAGACATCCCTACAAGGTTGTATAATTTCAACTATGTTAGCCCCGATAAAGTAATATTGTATGAAACCATGATTAGTTCTTATTTGTCATGCGAATTATTTTCAGTTGCGATCTTAGAAAAATGTTGGCCTGCTAAGATTTTTTTTTTTAATTTATGAGCTAGCGCTCCGCTGCAATCAGACTTGCTGGAAGTAGTGATGCAGCCTAAGGCCAAACGCGCTTGCCTAAATAAAATAAAATTGATGAATTTGATTTTAATTTAGTTAGATTATATTTTATTTCGAAAATGACTTTTGCCATACCTTTCGTTACTCATTTGTTTTTTTTTAATCCTTCAGCTTTTCCCTTACACCAGCAAAATTGTACCTTTATGTCGGGTAGCTATTTAATTTTATATGCGCACTGTTTACCCCTAATGAGGTAGGGCCCATTCCGCCTCCGTAAGTCCGTAGTGCGTAAAAATTTGGGAATCAGGTAACTGTACGTAGGACAGATCAGTGATTTTAATCCCGTTTTATGCCTTCGCGATATCAACTCCAAATGACTTTTAGTGAACAGAGAACTAAGAACGAAGAACTTAATGGAACCTCAAGGAAGCTCTTTAAGTGGTTGTGCGATAAGTCATTTTACTCTGTTTCAGACTACCTTTAATAACGTATCATGGAAGTTGTAATATTATATATTTGACTTTATAATTTTTTAACTTTATATCATTAAATAATTAATACAATTTATAATATACTTACCTACATACTTTCTAATATGTATGTGTGTTATAAATATTTGCATGCTGAAGTTTCAGTGAAATATGCAGGGCCTCTTTAATTTTAAAACTTTGTTAACAACACATATTTAGCAAATAAAATTCAAATGTGTTCTCGGTTCCCAAGGAGGCCTTTGTCCCTAGAAATACAACCATAAAAATAAATAATATTCCCCCTCGCTTTTTACCAAATAAAAACGAAATAAAGCACATCCAATTTAATTCGAATGCCTCCCTTTTAACTGGTGTCGATAAATTTTAAATGGCCATCAGCTTTCCGACTCATTAAGCGAGAGAAAATTTTGAAGTGAATTTTTCGTAATAGTTAATTAAAAAAAATTTATTCCGTCTTTCCTACTAAGGCTTGAATAGACAATCGCAAAAAAAGAGTTCTTTAGAATCATTGCCTATTGGCTGACAGACCCAACGCACACCAGCAGAGCCGTTGCAAAGCGTTTTTCTTAATTACTATTAAAACCAGGTCTTATTTTCTAATAGTGAGGATTGCACAATATTAGAGAAGTGATTGATATCAAAGACTACGTTTTCATCGTTGCTATGAATCACTTAATGTGTTACCACAGAATAGGTAATAGTACGTTGTGTTACAACGAATAGAAGCCGCGTTATCGTCTCGCATTTAGTGTGTCCAAGCCTTTAAACGGTGTTATTATTTCCCTTGGATCACTTTAATTTTCCCTGGAAACTTTTAAATTATTTCAATAATAATTTCAAGATTCACCGATGATGAAAAATGTAAACAATCTAACTTTTATAATTAAATTTGCTAAAGTAAAAATTGTCTTTGAAATTAGTTTTGTGAGGAGAATAGGACATGTCATAAATATGTATTAGGGTTTCCGAACCGGGGTTAACTATGTTAAGTTATAATGAGGTTTTAGGCCTGAAGTGGGCAGAACCGCCCAGTGGGTGTTTCAACCCTAGTAAATCGGTTACGCAATGTTAGTTTTAAGCAATTTTTACAGTCCCACAAACTTATATGACCCCGTGGCCAAAATTGGAACAATTTTTTTTGCCTGTTTAGTTTTTATTTTAATTTTATTTTTCATAAATACTAGCGACGCTGTCACCGTGTTAGATAAGTTTGTCGGAATATAATAGTGAAGGAAAACGTCGCGTGAAAATCTGTACTGAAAGTTCTCAGTACAGTAAGGATGATGACAACTCAATTAAATCAGTAACTTTATCTAACTTAAAAACGCCCTTCTAGTATGGAAGTTTGTATGAAATACGTAGTTGTGACGTCATCAAATTTCAACGCACTTTTACAGTTTAGTTTATAGGTTAAAAAAACGAGTGTGCTTTAAGACCACACAACTGAAGTAAAACTTCTTTAGCTCCATCTATAATATGTATGCATAATCGTATATATATGTTGGAACGCGCTTGCCTAGAACATGCCTATTCACTCTTTAATAGGCCTGCATTGTGTCTCAGATATATGAAACGTAAGTCTCTGTCTTTCTATCTTTACTAACTTATATCTCCCTCTCAACTTCCGTTCGCCTCGCCCAATCACACTTTTCATAACGCTCTCGTCACACATTCACCAGCTTACTGCCCAAGTCAATCGTGCGTAAAGAAGTTTTACTTTTAAAAAAAAATACGCACCGAATTGAGAACCTCCTCCTTTTTTGGAAGTCGGTTAAAAATGGTTAATAAACTAATCGGGTATGTGAATTTTAAGTCTTTTGGAAGACCCTGTATTTCATAATCAGTAAGTTTTTTTTTGTATTTATTTACCCAACTTAATGAATTACATAGGCATCACCCATGTTCTCATACGTGTGTGAAGTCTGCCAATCCGCAGATCCACCTTGTCTATAGTCCGTTAAACTTATCTGACCCGGTGTCAGCGTCACTATATAATGAAAAATAAAACAAAAACATTAAGTACAAAAAACTAAACATGCATAAAAATTAGATCCAATTTTGGCCACCGGGTCAGATAAGTTTGTGGGACTGTAGCGTGGTCGACTACATTGCCCTAAACTACTCTCTAGTAGCTGAGATGTTGATGACAGAATTGGAGATGTTCTAAGTAACTTTGAAGTAATGGTGAAAGCAAAGGGTTTGAATAATTTGGCCTACCCGCCCCCCATACGTCCCGCCATTTTTTGAAAAACCGCCACTGATAAAAGGGCTATTGATTTATACGACGTAGTTCGTCGCTGATGTAGGACCAGCCTTATGAGCCTTTATTTTTGTTATCAGCTTTTGCCTGTATACCTATTACCCCCTTAGAGGTTGACTTTTCAAAAACCCTTTCTTAGCGGATGCTTACGTCATAATAGCTCCTTGTATGCCAAATATCAGACCGATTCGTCAGCAGTGCGTTGATAGATCAGCCAGTCAGTCACCTTAACCTTTTTATATTTAGTTCACTGAAAAAATACTAAAATGTTATGGAAAGCAATGGAAGAAAATTACGAGTGCTAACATAGTAGCAAATTTTAATGCAACATTTTGAAATTGTACCAATTTATTTTGAAACAAACAGTGTCGTTTCAGCGCCCGCCGTCTGCGTAGCAGACAATTACGGGATTTAACGACCGTAAGAAAATTTCCGGACAGAAACATCTCATTTATACAAGTGAAAATAAATGGCAAGTAATCAAAGCACTTTGTATTGTAAACGAGATGGCTTACGTATTGTGAACAGGCATTTGAGTTTGAAGAACCAGACGTATATTTCATCAGATATAGTACTTTCGTTTATTTAGGCGAATAGCATACTGCCGCGTCCGCCGCGGGGCGCGTCGCAATCTGGTTGACCAAATACGATATTAGTCTGTAGGTATGCAAAATACGCGCTGTGCCCTCTCCGCTCGTTGAATCAGTACACACTATACACACCTCAGATTAATAAGTAGAAATAGACAGATAACTCTTTATTGCACACACATAAAACAAAGACAATGACAAGACAAAAACAAAAAGGTTAAAAGATAAAACAGAAGGGTGCAAAGGCTGTCTTATTGCTAAATCAATCTCTTCCAGACAACCTATAGAAGTAGATTGAGGATTGTCTATGTAGTTTGTATCTTTCTAGTTAATTTCCATAATAATGCTGCCTGTATTTAATTTTTATATTTAACTAGCTGATACCCGCGACTTTGCTGCGTGGAATAAGTTTCTTCAATTCCCACAAGAGTTCTATAATTTTCCGGGATATAAAGTAGCATATGTCACTTTCTAGATAATCGGCTGTACCCACAGATCACGGAAACAAGGAGATGTGCTAAGGGGGCGTGTTGCGTGCGAACTCATCAGGCACAAAATAGGCCTGATGGCCGTTTTTGTCTTTAGTCGCATGTCATTCAAAGATTGGTTCACTTCTCTCGGTTTTTAACAAAATGCCGCGTTGTTCAGTGGTTGTTTGTAAAAATTCAAGCTGCAAAGTGAATTACATGAAAGATGGCATCTCATTTCACACGTAAGTACAAATAAATTGTTGTAATTTTCCATTAAAATCAATAAAACATTATTTAGTGGTATCATAATGTAATAGAGTGACAAGTCTATATCTCATTATGAACAAAAACCATTGCTTGCTTAGTAGAAATCTATCAATGAATCGGCCAGTCTTACGACGCAATGGTTAAGTGTTCTTTACCGATTCTTTCACTAGCACGATAGATCAAATTTCGTAGTGCGGCCGCTGTCGGCGTGCGGTGAACTAGAGATGTGACGATGCAGGTACGAGTACAATGCAGTTGTCGATATTTTAGCGACCAAACGATGATCTGTGATACAATAATTAATAGTACCTTAATTATAACTTAGTAAACAATTATTTCTATTTTAACGTTTAAACTATCGTGAGTAAAATTCATTATAACTATATTTTTAGTCATAATTATTACTATTTTTTTTAATGTAAGTACTCGACTTACTTAGCTGACGAAACGTATAAAAAATATACTAGGTGAATTAATATAATGTCAATTTACGTAGATACTCATTACTCATTTATTGATATATTTAATGTCACTCTTTAATATTAATATTTAAGATATCCGAAGGATGCAGAAAGAAAAGAAAAGTGGATAAATACTTTTCATAATCGGTAGTCATTGTCAAAAACCCAAATATTAAGAAATTTAGCATCGATAGATCCATTTTAGTCAATCACTAATTGTATCATATTTGAATTTTGCACAGCACATCGACAACGTTTTACGTTTGTGTGAGTAAGATGCACGGTGATTGAAATTGAACCCTGTTTGGTAAACAATAAAGTGTATATTTGTTCGTGCCTCATGCACTGATCTATCGGTATGCGTGTTGTGAGTGAGACTTCTTGTCTATTGTATTTATTTAGTTGCTTGTATTGGTAGCAGGTAGTAGGGATAGGTAGGGATAAACTGGAGACAGCAGGTTTCAATACAATTTGATACATAGGCATATCTCCTTGTTTCCGTGATCTGTGGCTGTACCCTTGCAAAAATTCACGTCGATCCGTTGCTCTCTTTCGGCGTGATTGAAGGACAAACCAACAAGCAAACATACTTTTATATTTATAATATTAGTATGAGTATGATGTACAGTAATCGTCCAATTATAGTTTTATTATAAGTACAGATTTAATATTAAAGGCATATTATGTATGAAATACAGGATACACTTTGTTATAAGAGCAATAAAAAAGGTTGTGTACATATCTATTTTATAGGTCCGTAGATAATGTGCGGCGACAGACGAAAATAGTCCGGAGCCGATTTCGTCGCTACCATAAAAAAGCGATTAATTTGAATAAGTTCGAGGGTAACAAAAATATTACTGTTTCTCTTAATGGAGTGTTTTCACTGACGTGGAGACAACGACCTCAATTTACATAGACGGGCCCTGTCAAACAAAGAATGTGGACTTATTTTAGTAACGCCATCTAGTCTGAAAAGCGGGACAGCGCTATGGCGGGGACAAGGACAGGCATATATAGGTGAGGGGCAAGCCCTACAAGTCGGACGCCCAACTTTTTCTATGAAAGGGCCTTAACGGGTCCTGTCAAACAAAGAATGTAGACTTATTTTACTAACACCATCTAGTCTGAAAAGCGGGACAGCGCTACGGCGGGGACAAGGACAGGCTTATACAGGTGAGGGGCACGAATTGTAAAGTTGCAAATTTTCAATCACAGTAAGTTCTTACCACCACTGTAATGCATAATACTAATATTTTGTTAAAAAAATTTTTTCAGGGTTCGTTCTAGACATAAAATGCGAGAGCCGAAGAACTAATTTGGTTTGAATGATACATAATATTGAAATCTATTTTAAAATCATTATGAGGTTAGGCAAAATTATGAACACAATATTTTTTTAAGAAATACATAATAATATAAACAAACAAATACTCATTTAACTTACTTTTTCAAGTAAATAGAAGTGAGATGATTGTAATGATTATTAATTACTTTAACTTATCATGGGTAATGCAATAACAACCTGCTTTTGTCTATTCGACTCCCTTTGGAACGCCAATTGTCTCCCCTCCACTCGACTCATCTTCAGTGAGAGCGCACCCTAATGGGGCATTTGGAATTCTGTCGTTGTTTTATCGTTGGGCGATCGTTAATGGGATCTTAATATTTCGTTGGCACCTCGTTGGGTATACTCCTTATCATTTTTGCAAAGTCCTTTTTGAATATCAAATGTACCCTTAGCTCTCCGATACAGAAATTGTTCGTAAGGAGTGCTCTAATTTAAGTCCTGACAAAAATATCAGACAAAATTTTCTTTTTTTTAATTTTTTTGTCCAATGCGCTCCTTTAATATATTATTGTTTTTATTGACAAGGATTAAAATATCATACTAATATTATAAATGCGAAAGTGTGCTTGTTTGTTGGTTTGTCCTTCAATCACACTGCAACAGCGCTAAAATTGTTTTAAAAAAACATGATATTTCCCCTAAATTTTGTATCTTTTTTCTGGGTTATGTTACTATTTTCTCAGTCAATTTTTTTTGGTTTAAAATTGCAGTCTCATATTAATAGCATTGAAAAGCATGAGAAAGAAAATAGATTTTCATGGAATATATTTCAGGACTCGACCAGTGATAAGATCGAAGCCCGAAGAGTTTTTCTTCTCTAGATTCCCAATTAAATCAGTTTTAACTGTCATCAAATATGATGCTGCGCCTCGCGATTGCCGGTGTTAACTACGTCAAAAAATAAAGCGATAATTTGTCTTGTCTTGCCGGATTTGTTTCGCCAGCCTTATGCTCACTTCCCGGTATAGGTACACTCAAATAAATGGCCAAATGACGTCACGTGACTTACAACTCTATCCACCGAGTTTCTTTTCATGATCTCATTACAATTCCACTGACACACTCGATCCAACATCTGGTCTGACTTTTAAGTCTATTTATAGGCATCTTTTGTCTACCTAACCTAATTATGATCGCTAAGCGGTTGAAGTCTAGTTTTTTATTACACTACAAGTTAGCCCTTGACTGCGATCTCACCTGATGATAAGTGATGATTCAGTCTATTAAACGTATTCCCCTATCAGTTTCTAACTACAAGGCATCATACTGGAACGTTAAATCGCTTGGCGGTACGTCTTTGCCGATAGGGTGGTAACTAGCCACGGCCGAAGCTTCCTACCAGACCATGAGAGAAAATTCTGAAATTTTGAATTCCCAAATATACCCTGCCAGGATTCGAACCCGGTAAATCTCTCAATATGACCACCGCGCTCACCACCGCGCCAGGGAGGTTGTCAAATTGTCTATCAGGGCGGTCGTCTGTCAGGCTCACATAGGTTACTTTTTAAAGAGTCCCACGGGAATCAAAAACCTTTATCCACGGGGACGAAGTCGCGGGCATTGTCTAGTAATAAATAATTAATAACAATTAATGGCAACTTGACTTGCTCATAAATCGTTACTTACCCTACTTGCCTAGTTACTTACTTATCTTTACTTCCTTAACGGCTTCCGTTTTCTCCTCCTCTTCTAAGCAAGCGCGCTCCACCTTAGGTTGCATCACCACTTGCAAGCAGGTCTCATTGCAGCCAAGCGCCTAGCCTATATAATATATTTAAAAAAAATAGAACAATTTCTCAGTATCAACAGTCAACACCGCTAGTTATATCAGTGTATCGTAATATAATACATCAACACACGTCCAAAGCTCCGGATTCTCGGGAAGGGGCACTTGTAAACCAATAAGTAGAATATAACCAAGATACATCCGTTAACGAGTTATTTTACTATAGGTACGATGAGAGACTTTAATATATTCTGAAGATTTTCATAGAAGCCCCATTTTAGAATGCATTCGCAGAAGGCCTCTTAAATTGTTATTCAAGTTAAATTTAATCAGGCTAGCCTGTTAAACGCACGTTAGTATTAAACTCATGGTCATGTCTCTAATCGCTTACCTGCAACCAACTAGACTAAATAATTATCATAAATTCTCTGATTGATCCTGCCGGGAATCGAATCCAGGACCTCCCGCCATAAGAGCACAGTGTATACCTATAACAGGAATATGATGCATTGAGAAGACCTACCGGCATGTACCTACCGGGTGTAAGACCTACCAGGGTGGAATGTATGGTGACAGATACATTTACTCTGCATTCAACTCACGCGCGAACTGTAAGGGTCAGAAACCTTCAAACGCTTTCCTTTCTCAGTCTTACTAACCAATTTCATATTTTACTAATCAGCAATTAACACAAAATAGTAACCGAAACCAGGGGCCCTACTGCCAACGCATAAAGCCATATTATTTCATTATTGTTGACTTTCGTGTTTCAGAAATATAATCCTTATTTAGGAACGGTCAAGGTACGTGACATCAAACTGTCATTTTGAGTAATATTGCTTTAGTATTGCTCTAAGCGTTGCCAGTATGGCCCCAACGTCCCAAAATATAGCTGTGAAGGCACAGATTTCGCCAAACATGTTGTTTTGTTGACAGCTCGTCACGTCGAGCCGTCAGCCGCGTTCTGACGCTAGATTAATAGATGGGACATTTCGGGACAGGCCGCCTCTCCCTGCAGTGTACGGGTTAAAATTAACATCTAAATTAATTTCGTGTACGGTTAATTCTATTTGAAACTACCTAAAGCTTGGCATGTATTGTTTGGCGCGCCACCTATTGTACTTTCATGGCTAGAATTTGAGAAACATCGTGAAGGATAATACCAACTGTACAAAGTCCTGGTGGGAGGCTTCGGCTGTGGCTAGTTACCCCCTATCGGCTAGCGATTTAGCGTTCCGGTACGATGCCGTGTAGAAACCGAATAGAGGTATGGGTTTAATATAACTGCCATGCCCCTAACAGGTTAGCCCGTTACCATCTTAGACTGCATCATCACTTACCATCAAGTGACATCGCAATCAAGGTCTTACATGTAGTGGATAACAAAAAATTAAGTAGCTTGCGTGCTATTAATTATATTATTTATGATTCCGGAAAAGCAAAAATAGTTTCAATGTGCCTATTTAGTGTAGTTCGTTTTACCCCGAAAACCAAAAAGATTTCCTGTGGGGTTTTTAAAACATTTAACCCTATACGCGGCAAAGTTACGGTTATCGTCTACTAATGTTATAAGTCAAAAAGTATATCTGTGTGTCCATAATCTGGTGGTAATCGGGTAGGTCTGCACGTACCGAACGACTACGCAACTTCGCGTCGTCGTAAATTGTTTGCTTTACCGTACTGCAGAACAGAAATGGCTACTCAAGCACCACTTGCTCGTGCACTACGCTTGCTCAATAATCTGACGCAAAAACATTTAGATCTGGACATTTTTCACACCCCACCGCTCCAACTCATTAAACAAATAAAACCTTTTTTAGAGTTTTTAGAGTGGAAATAATTTAGCTGTTAATTTTTATGGTCATGTTAGTGTAATTTTAGGTAATTATGTAGCCAGGGGAGACGAATTGGGTAACTGTAAAGTCTTCCCTGGCATGTTTTTATAAATAAATAAATAAATAAATAAATAAATAAATAAATAATATGTAGGCATGTAATCTTTTTCATTAAACCGATTTTAACGACAAAGATAGTTGCATCCTTACGTACATTATTTATATACTTCTTATCCCAAAAAAACCAAGAGTACCCATGGATTTCTAAAAAATATGAATACACGCGGGCAATGTCGCAGGCATCACCTAATAAGTAACCTAACCTAACTAACTTCCTCAACAAAGTTCATTAAACTATTCCACAAGTGAAACGAACTAACTACAAAACTTATATAGCAATCAGAGCATCTAAAATAATTTTAAGCTTCAAGGGACGCTCAAAATGGCTCAAAATAAACTGTCACCGCGAGCAAAACGACGCTTAGACACAGCTGCTCCGTTCCAGAGATATCGATTGCAAAAAGGACAGACAAACTGACATGACGGAGCTGTGTGCTTAGCGTCAAGTTGCGGGCTTGCTTTTTGCCTGAAAATATCATGTTTTCGGTTAACGAAAAATTCTGAGTATTCGTGGAAAATTCATGAAAATAAGACTCAGAATGAGTGATAATTTTGTTTATATAACTCATATTTAATTCATCATAATTTATCTATGCATAATTATGTTATCAAATGCATTTTACATACACACGTAATATCAAATTGGATTACCTAATTTAGTCTCATTTTTTTAACAGAAAATGATAATTAAAAAAATATATACAAGTAATAGATGGTGACCGCGACTTCGTCTGCGTGAATTTTTTCATTCCCGCGGGATCTCTTTAATTTTCCGGCACAAAAAGTATCCCCTGTCCCAATTAAAAATTTATCAAAACAGATGGGCTGTGGAAGCGTAGCAGACAGGCAGACACAATTTCCATTTATAATATTAGCATGGATTCTTCAAAATTTTATCAATTTTAAATTAATTAACTTGAAAATTTTTACTTAGAACTATAAGTATTACAATGTACATTCTGGCCAAATTTTAAAATCCTTTATTTAGTTAACGTTTTACAATTATCTTATCTTGCGATGATTAGTGCAATTTGAAAGTGTAAAAGCTAAATTGTAAAAGTAACATTTTATTTTGTTGCTTTTACTTAGAAAGACTCTTTGGAAGTTACGTTTTTATTTGAAAAACACGAAAATTCAGACAATTTTTCGTAAAAGTAACAAACATTCGTAAAAAGTTAAAACATTTTTTGAATCAACGAACGCGTAATTGTAATAAAATGTGAGAATGACAGCGCCAAATGTTCCCAAAAGTTTTTACCGCTCGGGTAATACAATATGAATGCAGAAAAAATAATTGCGCTAAAAATTAAATTATGCTAAACACGGCCATGTTGGAATTGCCTCGACAAATGTAAATGGTTGCTGTGCCCAGGTGAAATATTATTCGCTACTGACAACAAAAAATGTACATGTTGTTTTAATTTTAACAGATTTTATGAAATCTCATATGCTCATCTTGTATGATTGTAATGATTTATTTTTATTTTATAAATTCCTACAAGGTAGCCTTTGAATGCGATCTCACCCGATGGTAAGTGATGATGCAGTCTAAGATGGTAGAGGGCTAACCTGTTAGTGATATAGCAGTTAGGTATATTCAAACCATTCAAGTCGGTTTCTACAGCGTATCGTACCGGAACACTAAATCGCTTAGCGGTACATCTTTGCCAGTAGGGTGGTAACTAGCCACGGCTGAAACCTCCCACCAGAAAACTAAAAACAGAATTAAACCCATAGCAATTTTTAACAACTGCTATTCAAACCTATTGAAATGATAATGATAGTAATATGACCTAGTAGAAATGTCATCAGCTTCCTTAGTCAAGAGGTGCGATTCGATCCCCGGGTATCTCAACTTTTCTCAGTATGTGCATTAAAAAAAAACACATCTTTTAACGGTGAACGAAAAACAACATGAGGAAATCAGGAAATTACCACATTATGTTCTCGAAGGTGTATGAAGTCTGCCAATCCGCACTTGGCCAGCGCGATGGACTATTGTCTAAGTAACTTTTTTTATTCTGAGAGGAAACGTGTTCTAGTGAGCCGGCCGTGGCGATGATTTAAATAAAGATGATTATATAAAATTAAAAGCTTGTAAGATAAATATTAATATTAATCAACTGACCCTAATAACAATTTTGATGAAAATAATAATTAACTCGCAAAATAAACAATTTCGTTAAATCGCTAACAGTATCATTATTTTTTATCGCCAATAAAGCCAAGTGATTATTTCCTCGCTTCCTACGGGTAACCGGGTGCCGTCCGGATGTTTACGGCACGTGGTGGTGCGGGGCCGAAAATACCCCGCGGTATAATGATGCGCCACGCCGTGCTAACCCGGTGGACGCACATGAGATTAGATTTAGAATATGTGTCTGAAGATAATGATCTTAAGTTGGCTTGTCAAAATTAAAACTTTACATATAACATAAACATAAAAATATTATTATAAATGCGAAAGAGTGCCTGTCCGATCTGTTAACCGATTTTCATCATTACGGACAGGTTATTATTCTAGTCAGGAATAACTAATTATAACGAATGTAGGTAGAAGAAGGAAAATATTTTTTTAAGTAGCTATGTATTTTTTAAATCTCTGGTTAATCAAAGGCAGGTAGGCCAGATACTTTTGGACCTTACCTAATATTTCCAGTTATAATAAGTACTTAACTATAATTTTCAAACATTTAATTAAAAATATCAATGTTAATTATATTTTAGAATAAAATTTTGCATCTGGTCTAATTTCAGGAGAAATTGTTAGGTATGATAAAACTCATAGCAACTCTGATGAAAACATTAATTAAAGAGAAAATCATTTAATTTTCTAGATATTAAAATTAAACTAACTCAAAATTCAAATATTTAATATTCAAATAAACGTTTACAAGTGCTTTTGAATCTTCGAGTGAATCTACCACTGGTTCGGAACACCATTCCTACCGAGAAGAACAAGCAAGAAACTCGGTGGTTTAAATGAATATCATATTAAATTAGGTTAATAATACAACAAAATAGCCATGTACATGGTACCTCAAAAACCACTGAGACCTTTAGATTGAGTAAATAAAACATTCTAACAACAATTATATCCGAACTAATCAGCAATGAAAGTGACGCTAAGAGGCAAGGGAACGTAGAAACTACAAATTAACCAAATCTGGCGTTGAAGCGTTACATTAAAATGGATCTATGTAAATTTGCGGTATGGAATGAACGAAGCTTGCTCGTTGTAAACATGATAATGGTTAGTCTCGCAAATCGCTCGACAGAGACGAGTTGGGAGTCATTTGTCACTAGTTTTTGTCTGCGGTTTCGTTGGTTATGATTTTGTTGCCTACTATTTGTGATTTACAAGACAACTATTATAGAATTATTTTAGGGTTAAAACAGGACTTTGACTACCTTTTTACTGTTTTGTAAGATAAACAGTGAATTTTAGAATAATTAAAACTGAGTGTTCGTTTTCTTAGAGCCCTTTGAGGTTTAGGTAAATGAAATGAAATGTTCCTTTCATGTAGCACAACTTGTTTTCTCTGTGACTCTATTTTAGGCTCTACCTAATTTAAGATTTAAAATTTTAATACAAAAATTAATTCGTTGTTTTTATAGCTTTGGAATTCATCATTCAAATCTCTCTATTTCGTTTAAATTTATCAAAAATATCAATAATTGTAGCAAACCAGTTTTTATTATGGGTGATTTTCTATCTTTAATAGTGTGTTACACTATTTTGGACTCTACCACTGGTAATATTACAGAAAAAGATTTTTATTAATTCATTGTTTTTATTGGTTTCACTTGGAAAGGTTCTCTCTATTTCGTTTAAATTTAATGTCCTGACCGAAAGTTATGATAGTTACAAACCTCACGTTGCATGCTACGTACACTTTCCTAAGTAATAGTCAAAATTAATTTGCGCTATCTAAGACGTCATTAACATTGGATGAACTAGGAAAGTATAAGTTTAGTAGTATATCCCAGAAATGTTTACCCCTCTGGCTCGCATTCCGTCTTATTTCGGTATTTGAGTCGAGCAGGGACAGTTTGGATCCGATCCAGTATTGCGCGCGCGCGCCGCTGTATTGATCGTGAAACGTGATTTTTAAATTTCAAAATAACGTCCGAAATACCGCAGAAAATTTCGCGCGTGAAAAAATGTCACATCGGAATTCGAGGGTTGAGTTCAATTGAAATCGTTTGCGTGAATTTTTCGCACTATTTTTAGTGCGTGACGATTTGTGATTGTGCTGAAAATCGATGTCACCATTGTTTTTTTGATTGGATCGTAGGTACATTTTCTGTACATGTGAATCAATTATGATGGAATGTTTTTTGGTACTTAATTGAAACAATATTAGGTCAAAATTTTCCGAGGATTCGTGATTGTTAAGTGTTGGTTATTGAAATAAACATTTAAATTTCATTGTGTCATATAAATGAATAGTCTAAAATATGAAGGGGATAATGAAGACGCAAATAAAACGGCAAATAAAAGACGTATGGTTCTAGAAACTGACTATGGTAAATACGGCAACGATTAATCTCAAAGAACCGAGTTCAAAAGTGACTCACTCGAACGGCAGTAAAACTAAAACACCAAACAAACTATAAAACCAAAGAGTAGTATATTTTAAGCAGTGCAATGAGAGCAAATCGGTGGACATAACGAAAATGGCCGCTGGGCACGCGACTCCGTTTATAAGTCACAGTTTGTTTATTTATATAGCTGTTTCGCTCTTATTACCGATGGCTAACCAAGGTGCGATGATGTACGATGATCCCCGTAGCTTTTCTAAAGATGAAAAGAGGTTGACAAGGGAATACGATTTGAGGCAGGGTGCTTTAAGAGGATTGATTGTGAAGCCAGGGAAGAAATACGATCTTCAGCCGGTGGAGATGTTTCTAGGGATTCCGTATGCAGCTCCGCCTGTTGGAAACTTACGATTTATGCCACCAGGTAATATATAAAAAATATAGGAACTAACTAACCAACTACTAATTACTGTAAGCTGATCAAGAATCGATTTTTGATTTTGCTCACATATTGTATAATATCTTCTTGGGGTGGTGCGGCAAAAACGTTTTTGATTGAACTAGAGAGAGCTCAGAGATCAGTTTTAAAGGTTATGCTAAAAAAGCCATATAGTACGGTAGTACCGTACTGTAGAGAGTTGTAGTACAACTCTCTACAAAGAAGCTAAAGTTTTAAATGTCCGTCAACTCTTTATTCTAAAAATGACCCTGATGAAACACTCTGAAATGCTTAACGCGCCTGACCGAACTGAATTGGTAAGAAAAAGAGTGTACAAAGCAATCATGCCTCGCACAAACACAGCATTTGCAAGACATTTCCCGCAATACTTAGACACATATATTTATAATAGGGTACTTAAATTTATCGATCTAAAGGAACTAACTTTGAAGATTGCTAAAGAAAAGTTAATATCTTGGCTTAACACACTCTCCTATGAAGACACTGAACTACTACTTAAGTCGTTAATTTAATGTATGTAATTTAATTTAATTTACAGTATGCTATATATTTATTTCACATTAATATCTATTTATCTATTTACTTATATATTATTATTGATATTATTTCTACCATTACTTTAACATGTATCATTTGTGTATTAATGAATTTTAATCTTTAAACTTCTATGTAAATATTGCTTTATTTTGATTTGATTCATTAGGTAGTTTACCTTTGCAACTCTCTGTATTATGTAATCAACCCCCGGCCGAGTATATCGCACTGTAATTTCCTATATCAGACCTCACGATACAGGTCTCCTAGTGAGAGGTCCACAGCTAAGCATAGGGGTACATGAGTTGAAACGGAAACAGCTAAACCAAAATTTTTATTAGTTTTAAGATTTTACTTGTTTGTTAATATGCACCTTGTTACCTTTTAAGAACATTTTTGGAAATAAAGAATTTGTATTTGTATTTGTAATGCTGTCATTTTTTTGCTAGAGAATATTATTGCAGTTGACAAAACATTACTAAATCATTTTAAGAGTCCTTGTGGGCCTAAAACTTGTTAATGTACTTTTTAAATGTAATAGGTACTGTGTGTTTTGTTAAAAAAATATAAAAAAGTATATTTATTTAATATTTAATATTTATTTAATATTTGATAATGCGTCACAGAAGCTATCCCTTCAAACAATAGTCTCCTAACTTATCCTAAGTATAACATTTACAAACTCAAGTTATATCCAAAGCACTATAAATGTGCTGTCTCTTTGTCAGTCAATCATAAATAGGCCTACGTTTATGTCAAATAAATAAATTAAATTGGATTTTAAAAATATAATATACAATGTTTTCTATTGTGTAATATACATTGGCTTGCTTAAATTATCTGCTTCAGCAATCATTTTATCGTTTTAAGATTCTCAATAGTGGCATCTGTATAGAAGACTAGCTGATGTCCGCGATTTCGTACGCGTGGATTGAGGTTTTTTGGTTCCCGTGAGAACTCTTTGATTTTCCTAGATAAAAAGTAGCCTTTGTGTTATTCCAGACTATGCCAATTCTGTGCCAAATTTCATCAAGATCCGTTCAGCCGTTCTGGCGTGATTGAGAAACAAACATGCATTCATCCATCCATCCAAACTTTCGCATTTATAATATTATAAAGTATATTAGTATACTATGCCAATAATTATCTTACTTAATATATTGTCTAAAATTATATAATATTTAGTTCTGGAACTGCATTTTTTAATGAGTTTCCCTTTCTGGTTTAATAAAATAATTTCTGTTGCATAATGTATTTTAAATGTTCACAGCAAAAGTTTTTAATTTACTTTTCTAAATTACTTTTGCTGCAGTTCCATTCTGTTACAGTAATCTAAGTCCCACTGTGCGGTAAAATAGAGTTCTGTCAAATTAATAGCTATCATTACTCTCCATAGTTTATACAATATTATGGAAAACTGTACTTACCACTGTTTTACAATTCAAATAGTTTTCTTCACAATATTATGAATCTGAACTTTTTTCTTTGTATTAAGTATAATAATATTTTTGAGTTTGAAGACAATAATTTTGAGTTAATTTATAGATACATGTGTCATGATTTTATAATTTTATATTCTGTGGTACGACATTCGCAATAAATACGAGTATAAGGCCTTGAATCCAGTGCCGTAAAATAAATTAATTAAAAAAAGAGGGGATTCTGAGGGCCAATGAGGGTGCTTCCCACAATTGAGCGCGAAGAACGAAAAGAAAAACAGATTATTAAAATATTGTAAAAGATAATTTAATTAGGTACTCTAAGAATTAGGTATTATCGTGAGGAATATAGTTTTAAAATTAACATTGATTTTGATTTATTATACTTGTAGTTTATTTTACTTTTAATCGATAGAGTTTTAGGTAAAAAATATCACTCCAAGCTTAGTCTATCCATTGAATGATACGGTAAAAGCAATTAATTGTTTATTTTCTAGAAACATTGCACAGCAGAAAAATAGCCCAACAAACAACACCTTGAAATAAATGGCGAGTAATACTTAAAAATTATGGTTCAAGTCTTATTTTTTTAAGCTGAAGAAACTCTTTCACTGAATAAAAAGAATGAGCCAGAAGCCATTTTCTTAATTAGGACTTAATTAATTAAGAATTATTTATTAAGAGTTATTTATTTTCTTAATTATTAATTAATTATTTTTGCAATTGTATCAACTGTAGGTATGTCTTTAGATAGTGCGTTAAAAAATTATACCCATTGCTTTTCAGCTTTTTAAATGAGTGGCCGTTTTCAGGGCTTTAGATAAAACCTATCTTTCTGTATTTCTCGTATTTCTAGGAAATTTATCTTTTGCCTTTTTCAAATGTAATTTCTTTTATTTCGACCGTAAATTGACGAATTTATTTAACAATGTTCTTTTAAATTTTGGTTAAAACTTTTGGTAACGCTCTCATTTTCACATTTATAAAAATAAACTATCGTTGAAATAAAACGAAGTTTTGTTCTCTTTAAAAATAGTTTGAAATTTTATGTTTTTAATAAAAAATTTAACCTTCAAAGGATTTGATTCGCTTTGTATATTTTAACAATGCTTTCAAAAGTGTAGTTACTCGTTAACCTGACTCAAAGGAATGAATTGCAACAAAATAAAATGTCACTTTTTACAGTAGCTTTTTATTGTTTTTAAACTTTCGTCACTTATTTTTTATAGCATGGCCTATAGTATAAATATGACAGTATACTTACTATCGCGACAATTTTTTATGACAGAATCTCTGCGAAGTATACAAAGTCAAAATGTCATAAGTTTTTTTTTTAAATCTTTATTTATTTTAAAGGGTTTTATACAATATGTATATTATGACATTCCTATTGTAGCTTAACCATTATTTTTAACTATTCTACTTAATTTATTTTACTACACATAAATTCTAATTATGTATCTATTCTATTTTTTATACTATTAATATAAAAGTTAGATAAGATTTTAGCTGAAACGGATTCCGGTTCAGATAAAATGCTATTTAACCACCCAATATTATATATTTTTTAATTCAATGCTGACAGAGCTTGTTCCCTCAGACTGTTATGTCATAAGTTATTCTTAGTTGTTAGCTTTGTGAAAGTCAGTTGCGGAATTTAAAAACTATAAACTAAAATACCTACGATGTTTCCATATAATGCGCCCGTATGTCCCAAATATGCTGCTGACTATGAATTTTCCCGATTTTTCCATTTTCTTTTTCGATTTTACCATAAACTTAACCCTTTACTATCACTTTAAGTTTAATTATCAGCATTCTGTTCATTGTCATACATTACTAGCTGATGCCCGCGACATGTCCGCGTAGATGATTTTTTTTAATTCCTGGGAAGCTCCTTAATTTGATTCAAATAAGTTGACCTCAAATAAACTCGAGAAGTGTGCGTTTTATCATTTTTATGGCAATTTTGAACTTGTTAAGAGACATTTCTATTATAGGACATAGGATCTCCAAAACTTCGCCACCTTTGGAGCTATCTTCAAACAACTTTGCTTAACATTATGCCTTGTCACCCCTAAATTGAGACTAAATATTTGAATGAACAAGAATTTAAATATTTTGTTAATAAACAGAAAGATTATAGAAAAATTAACTACCGCACTCGTGGCTAATCATTACTTAGTAATGGATTTTCTATTGACAAACGCAGAGTGTCGCAGTAAGAACATTAAATGTTTTTTTTTTTTTCAAAATTCCATTTATTGTATAAAATTATATTCCAATTCGAGAAATCGAATTTAACATTTATTGAAAAATAAATGTTGTCTTTGTAAGGAGTTCATACTTCATAGGTGCTTACGTATCGAAAAACATGTATGAACTCAGATCGAATTACCCGTTTAAAAAAATATACGTGTTAAACTGTCAAATGAGTATGAATTTTTTTCTACAAAATCGGGCCTTTGCCTTATAAGATCACAACGCTCACTGCGCCAGAGAGGTCGTTGAAACATCCCTGGGTATTTGACTACTAGTCAAATAAATAATTTTTACCATTGAAAATGTTTATCAGATGCAAATCATCTGAGACGCATTTTTGGCCATAGCTCCGAGGATTTTGGGAAGAGTAACAAGAGTTGAGGAATTTATCGAGACACGGGTGACCGTCTGAATTTTAAAAATCGGCTGGTAACTTTTGTTGGAATTTTGAAAAATGTAAAAATGTTACAAGCGATAAGCGATAAGGCCGCCATTTGTACCATAGCTTAGTTTTATTGTAATTTTTTATAAGTATGTGTTTCGTGGTGTACAATAAAGTATTTTTCATTCATTCATTCAATGTTGGGTTTTTTGGGGGGTGTTTGTTTACTAAACTGTAAATATTTCGGAAAAAAACAGTCCTAGGGCCATTTTTTAGGCTAGTTTAGGCTCAACATGGCGATTTTTTTTGAAAATCAGTTAATAATAATTGTGACCTGTAGGTGGTCCCTTTAGATTTGGAATTGTAGAAAAACGGGTATTTCAGTATATAAAAAGTGATGTAGCTTCTATGATTATTGACCGATCGTCATGGTAAACGTGTAAAAAGATGCGGATGCAGACGAAAAGTGCATTCGAGTTGGAATTTTGAAAATCGGTTAGTAAATTTTAAATGAAAAAGGTTGTAGGACTTGTAAGCACCTAATGTAGTTATAAAAATTTCTTATTATTCAACTTTTTAAAATAATAGTTTTTTCGTAAATTTTTGTATTCATTTTCAATGCTCCGATTCTTGCGGGGACTGCGAAATCTGTGAATTTTTCGTGACTGAGAGGATCTCCCAAAAGTCATAATACCAACGTCCCCTGTTAGTTTAATGTTGAATAACCATTTTAAACCATCGATTTAAGTGAAAAAGTTCGTCGAACATTGATGGCGCAACAATTCAGTATTTCATACAACATCACCAACGTAGAGACGTTTGAAAAAAGTTTCTGATTTGTCTTGTTGTCCAATACCCAATTGTAGTCCCACAAACTTATTTAGACCGTCGCTAGTATTTAGTATTATTAAAATAAAAATAAAAATAAAAAAAATAGGGATAAAAGTTAGGTCCAAGTTTAGCGACCGGGCCAGATAAGTCGGTGGGAGTTTATCTGGATCTTTTTCAACGTTAATGACTAACACGGTAATTATTTCCAGTCAGCGCCCCGCCCTGGTCCGGAGTCCGCATGGCGACGCATTTCGCGCCCGTCTGCCCCCAGTCTCTGCCCGTCATCAAGAAAGGGAACCCGCCATCTTTGGGCAGGCAGCACTACCTGAGCAGGCTCAAGCCTTTCCTCACCCAGGAGGCTGAGGACTGCTTGTATTTGAACATCTATGTACCTTATCGAGGTAAGATTCTAAATATTATTGAGAGGTTAGATAAGATAGAATAAGATATCTGCACTTTTACGCTCCTCTTCTAATGAAACCCGTTTTCCTTGGTCACGGCATCACGCGTGAATGGCTGGACCGATTTCGCTAATTCTTTTTTTGTTGTATTTGTTATTATTAGGAGAAGGTTCTTACGGAAAAAAATATTAAGAAAATAAAGTAGTGCATCATTGCTACGCTAAGGCGGTACGAAGTTCGCCGGGTCAGCTAGTTTAATATAATACCTAATAGGTACCTTCAAATCAAGAGTGAAAAGGCATCTTTTTTTATCCACTACAAGCTAGCCCTTGACTGCGATCTCACCTGATGGTAAGTGACGATGCAGTCTAAGATGGTAGCGGGCTAAACTGTAAGAGGTATGGCAGTTATATTTAATCCATACCTCTAAACGGATTCTAAACGCCATCATACCGGAACGCTAAATCGCTAAAACGCTAAGTTCTCACCGCTTTAACTCAAGGCCCGCAAGCGTACGGTAGTATCATTGTGCAAAACATCAGGGTATTCAAAGAGACCACCAGTACCATTTGACATCAAAAAGCAAGTGTTGTCAGACCGCAGAAGCGCTTCCGTCGTGTTTGGGACAGGCGCGATTTCAGAAGAGTTACTACCATCGCTTAAAGCAGTATTACTTCGAAATGATAGATTTATGTCGCGTAACTTGGCGTCCCTAAAATCTATACTTCTATATCTTACTAACATTATAAATGTGAAAGTTTGGATGGATGTATGGATGTTTGTTACTCAATCACGCGCCAACGGCTGAACGGATCTGGCTGAAATTTGGCACAGAGATAGATTATAGTCTGTAATAGCACATAGGCTTTTTATCCCAGAAAATTAAGGAGTTTCCACGGGAACCAAAAAACCTAAATCCACGCGGACCAAGTCGCGGGCATCAGCAAGTAATATTATAAATGCGAAAATTTGGATGGATGGATGTTTTTTACTCGATCATGTCAGAACGGCTGAACGGATTGTTTGGCTCCGAGATAGTTATTAGTCTGGAATTAACACATAGGCTATTTTTTATCCCGTGCTTCAATCCACGTGAACGAAGTAGCCGCTAAAACTATGGACGAATTAACTATGGGACGCGTGATAATATTGTGTCATAGTAATCAACTTTTTCATGCACTATAGTGTCAATAATTGGGCAGAAAAATGACACGGCACTCTCCCCTCGCGCCGGAAGAGTTAGTCGAACGTGATTTCATAAATTTTTCTTACGGTTCTTATCTCTTATTTATTTCATCCAAGGCATAACGTCAACAATATTAAAACAATACGGCTTTAAACGACGGTAGTATGCCCCCTGCCAAGAGCCGCCATGTTGCGCTGACCTGGTTCCGAATGGGACTGTCCTATCTGCCGACACGCGAGAAACCGGGTTAGAGTGGAACCGTTTTTGCGAATGATTGGAAAACAAATGGAACCACAGTTTCGAGGTTAATTTAGGTCAAATGTAAGTGTTGTATATCTTTAAAATATATATATATATATTTATGTCATTAGTATATTAGTATAGTATATAGTATTTGTGTGTTTTTATGTAAGTTTATGATAATATAATATCTTATCTCATATCTTGTTGTACCTATTCTTCCTCCACAACCTTTCTCACTGCCAAGGGTCACTGGTAGAGATCTCTTATAGAGATAAGTGCTTCCTTGTCCACTATGTATCTGTTTTTCTTCGTATTTTATAACTTTTTGGTACTAAATAAATTAAAAAAAAAAAAAAAAGTCATTACGATTTCGAGGCGGAGGAATCCTTCAGAACTCTCAAACGTTTTATAAAACTGTACTTATTTATCGAACCTATACATTAAAATATATCATGTCCACAAGGGACGAGTGGCTTAGTTGTGACATTGCGTAATATCAGTCCATTGCAATAATTGTTAGGCAACGTTGATCCAAGTCCCGGTTATTATCACTAACATCCACGGTCCACGTAATGCTGTCCTTTTTTGGCAACTACAACATGCATATTTGCCAAAAAACAACTACAATAAGCATTTGCCAAAAAGGGACAGCATTACAAAATTTTACTGAATCAGTTTAAATGTCCTTGTGCAATTAAATACTCTGCGGACGGACGTGGGAACCCACCGCATTAATATACCAAAACCTCCTACCATTATTTGATTAATGGAAATGGGTCACGACCCTTTGTAATGAGGAATACGACGTTGAGAGAAAGAGCGAGATGCCCGCGACTCCGTCCGCGTGGATTAAGAATTTTTGATTCCCGTGGGATTTTTTTAATTTTCTGGTTACCCTACCCCTAACTGGTAAGCCCATCACCATTTACCACCACGTTAGTGTGAAATTAAATAAAAAAGTAATACTTAATGTATTACCATAATGCAACACTAAAGTACCTACACTCGTGATTCAAATCGTAAACTTTTATACAACGATTCAGATGCACACTACCATTGCTTAAATCCGTATTGTTTTTAATATTGTTGACGTTCGTGTTTTACAAATATAATCCTTATATTAAGAACGTCAAGGTACGTGATATAAAACTGTCATTTAAAAATAATACTGCTTTTAGCGATGGTCGTAACCCTCCTGATTTTCTTTCACTGAATGCTGCATCTCCCTGCTGTTAACATGCATGCATGCAGCCAATGGCATGCGCAGATGTTTCTAAGCACTCTTGTGGTACTTTGATGTCGTATCGATGCTTTTTAAGTCGTTTTCTTTTATCTCAGCAATACTTTTATTATTATATTCAATTCTACCCTACATTCTGTTGTCTTTAAAAAATAAACCTAGCGACTCTATACTTACAGATATTTTATTTTCTTGACCAAAATGGTAAAGAGGGAAGCCCTATTGTAACTTCGTTCATCCGTCAGTCAGAATAATAATAAAATAGGTAGGTAGGTAATGCCCACGACTTCGTCCGCGTGGATTGAGGTATTATGGTTCCCACTGGAACTCATTAATCTTTTAGGATAAAAGTAGCCTATGTGTTATTCCTGACTATAATCTAACATCAAAAGGATCGAATTTATTATCAAACTAGCTGAAGCTCGCCACTTCGTCCGCGTGGATTGACGATTTTTAGTTCCCGCGGGATCTCTTCAATTTTCCGAGATAAAAAGTAGCCTGTGTGTTATTCCATACTATAATCTATCTCTGTGCCAAATTTCATCCATATCCGTTCAGCCGTTCTGGCGTGATTGAGAAACAAATATCCATCCATCCAAACTTTGCAGTAGCTACGAATGCTATCAGTTTAAGAGGCATTTATGCGAGGAGCCGAAAATTTTATGGTGGAGATGCATTGAAAATTCAAGTCCTCTTTCAAATCGTTAACTTTTGAGAATAAAAAATGTGATAAAAATACCTCCCCCTTCCCCATCGAGGCTTCTGTAGGGAAACAAAAATTTTTAGGAATCAGCAATTTTGTAGGACTCAACAATACTTTGAAATAACTAGAAAATTAATTAAAGAACTATTTCAAAGTCGCGCTAAAAAGGATCAAAAATGTATTGTCGTAGAAATCTTTGGTCTACAGTTGGAATTAAAAATTAAATGTAGACCTTTATAACGAGGTAAACAAAGGGCACTATCTCACTAGGCCACCAGCGGCGGCGCAACTAACCTGCTACCAATAAAATATATACAATATGTATAGTATACATAACTGGCCTGATATCCGATTTGTTGCGCAACCAATTTGGTGGCGGCGCGGCGGCCGGGGTCACCCGCTGGTGGCGGGTAGAGATATTTGGCGTCTCTCATGCAATCACCAGTTGCACTACTAAGGACGATAACATTCGCACATTTAGGTAGGTACACTGTTGTTTAAATTTCAAATTTAATTTATTCAAAAAATAATTGTTTTCAATTTTATCCAAAATTCGTACACTATACACTATGAATGTCATTAAAATATAAATAGAATTAATATCTTAAAACTAAAGCCACGAAGGTTCCAAACACGCCCTAGTCTGAGAAGAACCCTCAACAAACTCAGCCTCCGATTAATCGTGTGAAACTGAATTTCTCATTTGGTAGCTCAAGGCACTCAAGGCAACACAGTGACATGACGGGTGGCGCCGCCATGGTGTCCTAGTGAGATATCGGCCATATTGTCTAGATCTAGACTGGGATTTAAACTGGGCAGCCAGTTGAACGGGGTACAGTGCTTGAAACCGGCCACTCATTGTTCACCTTCTTCTTTGTTTGGCCACGGCTTTTGTTTAAGAGAAATTAAGCGAAAATTCCTTCCCGATTAAAGTTCTGCCTTATACCTACTTACAATATACATCTACTTACTCTAGGCTACTTTTTAGCTTTTCTCCATAACTTCGATTAGGTCTAAGTAGAGCTCGAGTTGAATGCAGAGTAAATGTATGTGTCATCATACATTTACTCTGTACGTTTAACTAAGATTACATAAGGCTACCGCAATTATAAGCTAAGCTAAGTAAAAATAGAAATAAAAGTAAAAATAGTCATATTATTATGTTTAATAATTGTGAAAATCATTACAACGGGTACAATAAAATAAAATAAAAATTACTTTCTCCCGCTTGCTCGACATTCATAACTTTAAAAATATTAATTACCTATTTATTAAAATCGATTTATAGGTAGTTACTAGTAATCTCTAGCGAGAACATCTAAGACTTATTTGTACCTATACTTACAGTTTTTTTTTATTCACTACAAGCTCGCCCTTGACTGCGATCTCACCTGATGGTAAGTGATGATGCAGTCTAAGATGGTAACGGGCTAACCTGTTAGTGGCATGGCAGTTATATTAAACGCATACCCCTTCGGTTTCTACACGGCATCGTACCGGAACGCTAAATCACTTGGCGGCACGTCTTTGCCGGTAGGGTGTTAACTAGCCACGGCCGAAGCCTCCCATCAAAACAAACAAATTACAACATAATATTTCGTCGAAATTACTGAACATTTGTATGGCCGTAATATGCGATAAGGCTGCCTTTGCATACTGTATAGTCCTATTCATCATAGTTATATTGCCTTCTGTAATTCCTTGTAGGTATGCATTAGAGGTTTAAATAAAATAAACATTGGGAATTGGAGAATTCGGCAAAGTGTAAAATCCTATTAATTCTTTAGAATTTAAATTAAAATCGACTTAATTTCTAGTAATGCTGATTCATTGATCGTGGAACAATAACTCTGTGGCGCCAGTGGTCTCGATTCGGGCTATAAATACACTTCCGTCCCTAGAGTGTCCAAATTCTTCGCTGATCCAATAATAGATACCTACCTACTTATTTAAACCAATCTAGTGTGGTTAACTGTCGGCATTCCACTAATTAGGTGACTATAAATAGTTTCCTTTTGTTGACTATATAATGATATAATATTACAGTAGATGATGCACGCGACTTCGTCCGCGTGGATTGATGTTTTTTGATGCCTCGGTTAAAATAAATGCAATCGGTTAAATAGATGGGCCATGAAAGCGTAGCAGACAGACAGACAGATAGACAGACTAACTTTCGCTTTTATAATATTAGTATGGATTATTTTGAGCCCATAACAATACTTAGTACCTACTAACCTACAAGTGCATAATGATGTAAATTACACTCGACTAGCAAATTGTAACACCAGGTAATCTTACGAGGTTTCTAACTTTCTACACGACATCGTACCGAAACGGTAAGGCGTTTGGCAGTAGGTACGTCTTAGCCGGTAAGGTAGTCATTAGTCACGGCCAAAGCCTCCAGACCCAGACCCAAACCCAGAACCAGGCCCAAACCACCTGACGAAATTCAGAAATTATGAATTCCCGAATAATTTACCCTGCCGGGAATCGAACCAGGTTTATTTGTTATTAAGGTACTTATATGGAGATATGCCAAGCGATTCAGCGATCCGGTACGACGCCGTGTAGAAACCGATTGGTGGTATGGGTTTAATCTGCCATACGGCATACCTACCCCCAACAGGCTACCCTGCTACCGTCATAGACTGTATCATCACTTACCATCAGGTGAGATTGCAGTCAAAAGCTAACTTGTAGTGGCGTAAAAAAAAAAAAAAAGATTACCTATGGAGATTGGAGATACGTTTTCACGGGGATTAAGTAGCATTATATAATATTCCTGAATGAAGACCGATTCCGATTGTGAATTACAATCGTGCCACTGTGTTCCTAAACAGGCAATCTTAAGTTTCCGAACGGTCCATTAGAGATAGAGACGGGGGAAAATAAATATTCACAAAGTTTGTAAACGATAATATTATTTTTAGGTACAAGTAGGTACCTAAAAATATACCTTTATATAAATAGCTTTTTTTATATAAATACCTTTTAGATATTAAGGATTTTCTTTTTATTATATTGTTATCAGGTACCAAGTTAAAGAATTAAAAAAAACTTTATAATTTATTGTGGCCATTTCTGTTTAGCACAATCTCTAAACTAAAATGACAAGTCTAATTCTAGTGCTGCCTCTTTCCACAGGGAGTATTACGAAAGGTTTAGCAATATAAATAGAGCTGACATATTTTTAGTTTAGTTTATAATTTAAGTGTTCAATAGAATTGGCTTTCACCACAGAATCTTATTATTATTAATTTATAGGATAGGAACCCCTGGTACTTAGACGTGTAAAAAATAGAACCAAATATACCATTATACTAAAAAGCTGAATAACCAATACTTATGTAGGTTCCTATTAGGTAGTAGGTACCTACATCAATGGTAGATAGGCTGAAATCATAGTTATTCTAGATTTTTATCTCGCTTGTTTATATGTTTTTTATTATAAATTAGGGCGCCATCTATGAACGCCATAGTGGAAACGCTTCATGAAATTCAGGACCGAACCCATTCGAGAGAGAACCTGAACTTGAGCTTTAAAACATTTGCGCTTGGTAGTTCCCCATAATTTTCAAAGATGGCGCTTTTCTATAATTAATAAATTATTGTTCATTAATTTTATTTTATGTCCACTTGAGGATTCGAAAATACTATATTCTGATTATCATAAATTTATACTGTAATTTAAAAATTACAATTATTAATTTAATCCAATTTTGCTATTTAATTATTTGTTGGGAAAAATAAACAGGAAGGTTGTTTCATAAACCTTTTCCTAGATGTCACTACACTTAATTATGCGAGCTCAAGCATTTTATAATGTGCTAAAACATTATTGAAATTAGTATATTACTTTATTATAGAGTTCGTTAATGGAGTTATTAAATTAACATTGATTAAATTAACTACCTACCGCATTAATTAATTAATTAAAAATCTTTTTAAATTAAACGCTTTCGAAATTAGTTAGAAAGTGTAAGTAGGTAAGTACTTCAAATGTTTTGAACTTTTCAGAGCACAAGTCCAAGAAGTTTCCAGTGTTGGTCTTCATCCATGGCGACTCTTTCGAATGGAGTTCAGGCAATCCATACGATGGCAGAATACTGTCTTCCTACGGGAACGTCATGGTGGTGACGGTGAACTTCAGGCTCGGTGTGCTGGGTAAGTTTGTTCTTTATTCAGATGAAAGTAACACTTTAGTTATTTGATGCCGTTTAACACAATCTATAAACCAAACTAAAATTACAGCACTAAATCATATTATAGAAATATAAATAAAACTGTCATTTTAGTTTAGAGATGGTTTACAACAGAATTGGCCTCAATATCACCTGGTAGCGTTTATTAGGTACTAGATGATGCCCGCGACTTCGTTCATTTATTAGTTAATTGAGTTCGCTTTAACTTAGTTTTTTTCCCCCGTGACGCAACGCAGCAGTATCAAACAGTAGCTGACCCAAATGACCCTTCGCGTGGCCTACGTTGTGTAAAAACGTCCGTTATTTTCTATGACGTCGTATCGCGTCGCGTTGCTCCTGTCACTTACCTAACACCACGGGTGAGTGGCAGAATCGACGCCACGAGACCTGACGCGATACGATGCCATAGAAAATAACAGACATACTTACGCGACAACGTAGGCCACGTGAAGGGTCAGCTACTGTTTGGTACTGTCGCGCCACGTCGTATCGCGTCGCGTTGCCGCTTTTGTCGCTCACGTCGGACAACGGGTAAGGTGGGGCCAGTCCTTATAAGGTTACCATTATAGACATCCTATAAAGCAATAATTTAATCCTTTATCTTTCAAGGTTTCATGAAACCCAGTCTCACAGAGCACGTGTACGGCAACAACGGTCTGCTGGATCAGTTGGCAGCACTGCAGTGGATCAAAGACAACATAGAGGACCTGAACGGCGATCCGCACTCCGTAACGCTGATGGGCCACGGCACTGGCGCTGCGTGCGTCAACTTTCTCATGCTGTCGCCTATTTCCAACGGTAAGAGAATTAAACTTCTATCTTCACCGAGCACGTCTATAGCAATAACGGTCTGCTGGACCAGTTGGCGGCACTGAAGTGGATCAAAGACGACATAGAGGACCTGAACGTAAAGGACAGAGAGTGCACCTGTGTTTGCGCACACAACAAGGGCACTATAAAATTTCTCCCATTTACGGGAAACGAATGATAATATTAGGGGTGTTAAAATATATTTTTCAATACACTTGCTCGAAACAATGCACTTACAGAGACAGTAAACAGGGCTTGTTAGTTTAATTTGCTGCACGCGTGCAGAAAGTATTTACTGCCCTTGTGCAGTAAATTTGCAGTTTTTTTATTTTTGTAAGTCCACGTTACTACTAAATAAAAAATGTCTTGCAAGTAGACTCTTAATGATATTGACGTTGTATGTAGAAAACTTAAAAAATAATGACATTTAGATGTGAATTGATAAAATTAATAAAAAAAATTGTATTTAATATAATTAAACTCCACCTGTCATTGGCAAAGTGCATTGTGCTGGTGTGGCACTAATAAAGGCCATAGAACAAAATAAGAAGAAGAAGAAGTAAATTGTTTTAAGTTTTATAAATCAAAAAATTAAGTAGTCAGGCTGGGAGTTAAGAACTAGAACCTAGAGCCATGAATCCAATAAAAAAAATGCAATTAAGTAGATACAACAACGCGCCGGAGTCTATACTATCTTTAATTTATGCGCGCTATTTTTAAAAGAGTCATTGAATTTTTCTTATAAATTATCAATAAATACGAGTGGTAGAAGTGATTGGAATCATAAAATTAAATCAACATTCAAGTTACTAATATAGCCGTATATTATCAGCTAGGAACACGTTCTCAAGTCTCTCAAGTCAAAATGTGCAGTTTCTTGTACTACTCAACCGCTGTCATTTATGTGGGCCTTGACCACTGAAAAGGTAAAAATAAGGTCTATTCAGTGGCCTTGACCCACTGTATCTGTAGTGGCTTAATGCATCGTTACAGCAAAAATCAGTAGGTACAATAGGTAGGAATCGCATTCAGAAACAAAGTGGATTCACTCGACGATTCAAAAGCACATTTAAAAGTTTCTCTCTACGTCGTAGGTATTCCTCATTACTAAGGGTCGTGACCACTTTCCATAAATGAAAATGGTAGGAGTTTTCTTGAGATAGTGATGCGGTGGGTTCCCACGTCTTTCCGCATAAAAGTTAAAGTTTATTTTAATATAAACCTAAGTTTGAATTTAATATAAATAATATGGTGGAGTGTTGAGTAGGAGTATAAAGATATAAGCATACTAACATGGAAGGTCTAAGCTTAATTAACCCCTTTATTTTATCACACGGTATCGTTATAGAATATAATAAGAATAGAATAGAGTTTATTTGTCTGAATATGTGTTACAATGATGGTTACAGTATGAAAAGTTGCAGCATATCCAATCAGGCAACCCTGACGTACAAATTTTTTGATTTTTTGGTAGTTAGATATTTAAATAACATAGAAGTACAAGTATGTTCTAGTATTAGAATAACACTTCGTAGGTCTGAATAATTTTCGTAATGACTTGAATAGTTAATTACAGATAACGTCAGTATCGGAAATCAGTCAACGTATCGGAAATCATAGTTGCTTGGCGGCACGGCTTTACCTAAGAACTGACTACTAGCAAAGTCTCCCACCAGAGCAGATAAAAAAACAATTTATCTATAACATGCAGGACATACACGTGTGATACAGTTGTCTCTTACGTTACGTCATGTTTTGACCCTATATTCATATTCTACTGAGAAGAGCAGGCAAGAAACTCAGAAAACTGAGTAGAAACTGAGTATAGAAATTTCAAAAGCGCTCCGGCCGGAAATTGAATCCGGCTTCTTCAATTAATAAGACAGCTTTCAACTTCGCGTCAGGGAGGTTGCCAAAAACTTCTGATTGATTACCGTTGTTTTTGGTAGTCCGATAGGCTGGCCTCAATTAACACTTGTAAGTTTTTACGTAAGTAATTGGATAAATTTAAATACTGTGTTAAACAGCATCTGTTAAGTCGAAGTTATTATACTATAGATGATTTTCTCGATGACAAAGTTGCATGGAAGCAACCGGCTTCGCATCCGGCAACCCACAAGTCAGTGTAATACTTGTTACGTAATTATTTACAAAGTAATAGTACATTACATCGCGAGACCGGGAAGTACGCGTTTTCTGGTCGAGTGTTAGTCAGACGGGCGAGCTACGCGAGGCCGGCTATATACGAGACCAGAAATGCTCTCCCGGTCGAGGTGTGTATAGTGCTTTTCTAAAAAATGAAACAAGTGACTTTTTTAATATATTATATTATGTAATCAAAAGAAAGTAAATAAAAAAGCAACCTACTAAAGAAATATTAAAAGTTAAATTAGTTATATTTATACTTTTAATTTTTTTTTGTGCTTTGAGTGCTGAACGCGTAATACGATTTGGAACTCTACAAATTTAAACTATTTAGGCCAAAGAACATTATAACAAGTTACAAGATATTCAGGAAGAAAGAATCCAAATTCAAATTTATGATATGTAATAAAAATACATACATTCTTTACTGGCCTAGGCCTGGAAGTTTAACTTTCGAACTCATTTACAGGGTATGAAATGTGCACATTTCATATCATTTTTTAGAAAAACATTTTTTTGTTATGATAAGAGCAATTGCTGAATTTCTTATCGGTTCTTCTCAGTAGAAGTTTTCCGAACCGGTGGTAGATTCTTACGACTTAACTTAAATGGCACAAGTTGTCCTACATGAAATAAATAATTTCATTTTCATTTAAGTAATTTACAAAACTGGCCAACAATACGCAAATCACAAGACGGTTTACATTTCGTAAGTTACTCACGGTGGCGACTTACGTGAAAAAAACTTACAAGTCTATTGACCTTTGGTTAATTTTTTAATTAGCTTCAATCTAAAACTTCTGTTATAGGCTTTGTTGGAAAGAAACCGGCTAACGATCGCTAACAATGTTTTGACTAATGGTGATTCGTTATCAAAAACAGAAAATTTCGTGAGGCGTCTGACCATTGAAACGAGAGTAATTAATCTAAGGGTGAGGCAGACGTGCGCTGTTTTTCTGAGACCGAATTTAATCAATTATAGTCTAGTGTAAGTTGGGTATCGGATTTTTAGATACTAGCAACACTCAGCTATACCAAACTCAAACCAAAAATTGAAAAACAATCTATTGACCAATTGTCTTTATATAACCACCATTTTGCAATCTCAGCATTCACAAGGCAGACTCTAAAGCTGCGATTTTTACTTGCGTGTAAAATTCTGTCTAAACTATACATATTGGTAACTTTTTTGGTGACCTTACTGGCGCAGTAGTGAGCGCTGTAGTTTTAATTTTCTCTAGTCAGGCCTGGTGAGAGTCTTTGGCATAGTTACCACCCTAACAGCGAATACGTCGTGTCACAACTGCCATACACTTAATAAGCTAGGCCCACCACCGTCTTAGATTACATCATCATTTACCACGGGCCCTACCATCTCTTCAAGCAGTAGACCGTATCTATAATAATTTTAAATGTGAAAGTTTGGATGTATGGATGGATGTTTGTTACTCAATCACGCCCCAACGGCTGAACGGATCTGGATGAAATTTAGCACAGAGATAGATAATAGTCTGGGATACCTAATATTACTGACTCTCTTGATTCAGAATTATAATCTTTACTTTAGGAACATAATATTATAAAAAGTAAATTTAAAAATATAAATTAAGCCCACAATTATCGAAGAAATAAATTTAAAAAATACACGCTCAAATTGTTTTTAATAATACAGTAATGTTATTTGTCGGATGTCTGTGCTAGCCCTAAGGGCGACTCACGTCCGTTAAATTCGGGGTTGTTCGTCATTGTTTACAAAGAATTACGAACTTTGTTTAATGAAGAGAAATAAGTTCATTATTTTTGTTCATAATTAAAATTATAATATGATTAAGTTGATGTTTGAACTTGATTTATTCACAAAAAAATCTGACTTATTTTATAACGATTATTTTGTACTAGCGAGCGTAGCGAAAAAATTCTAAGTCTATGGTACTAGCCATCATCTATCAATAGACGTTCATTGCTGGACAAATGTCTCTTGTAGGGACTTCCACACGCCGCGGTCTTGCGCCGCCTGGTGCCATGCTGCTAACGCTTAAAGCCATAATATTGTTTCATTATTGTTTACTTTCGTGTTTGAGAATTATAATTCTTATTTTAGGAACGTCAAGGTTGTCATGTCAATTGTCATTTTGGGTAATCCATACTTATATTATAAATGCGAAAGCGTGTCTGTCCGTCTGTCTGTCTGCTACGCTTTCACGGCCCATCTGTTCAACCGATTTTGATGAAATTTGGTTCAGGGGTAGATGGTATCCCGGGGAAGGACATAGGCTAGTTTTTATCCCGGAAAATTAAAGAGTTCCCGCGGGAATCAAAAAAACAGGCTTTTCACCCGATTTTGATGAAATTTGGTACAGGGGTAGATGTTTTCCCGGGGAAGGAGCCGCTGGATCCAGGGGCTATACTGCAAACGCATAAAGCAATACTTATGCAATACTAGATAATGCCCGCGACTTCGTTCACGTGGATTAAGATTTTTTAAATTCTGCGGGAACTCTTTAATTTTCCGGCATAAAAGCCTATGTCCTTCCCCGGGATACAACCTACCCCTGTACCAAATTTCATCAAAATCGGTTGAACAGATAGACGTAAAAGTATCTACTATCCCTTTAGATACATTTAGGTACAAGATCTATATTACCAAACACAGAACCGAATTACCAGCACCTAGTCTTAAACTATTACCATATGGCATTGAATCTAGTGTGTATACCTAACTGCTTCAAGCATAATATATTTTTACTTGTTTCAATTAGTCTAAGTTCAATCTGCAAAATGCACTGACACTGTTGGAGCAATGTATTGTCATCTGCTTAAGTAAATCAATTTATGGTGTTTTCAGGTTTATTCCATCGAGCGATCCTCATGTCCGGATCAGCGCTGTCCGATTCGGCGATGACTCGGGATCCTACGCAGTACACGCTGCAAGTCGCTCAGAGCCTCGGCTGTAACCCCAGCTCCAAGAATATGATGACCTGTTTGCAGAATAAACCGTAAACTATCTCTCTCTGCATCGTATTCCTCATTGCTGAGATTCACTTGACGATTCAAAAGTACTTGTAAAAGTTTATTTGAATAAAAATCATTTTGAATTTTGAATTCTGAGGATGGTGACCTCTTTCCGTAATCACACAATGGCAGGGGATTCTTTGGATAATATTAATCAAATCAATTGAGGTACACTGTAGGTACACGTGTGTATATTGACGTCAATTACTTACTTATAAAATACATGATGGTGATAATTTGTTGCGGTAGGTATCATAAAATTAAAACTGACTGTCTGAGAAGAGCCCACAAAAACTCAGTCGGGTTTTTATTTCATTATCACCATCTCACAAATCATCTTAACTAAGGAACTATCAGAGCCATTAGAGCAAATTATTGCCAAGCTTCTTTTTTATTTAAGTAATTATTACATAATAATGCGGTGGGTTCCCAGGTCCTTCCGCAAACGACTCGGCTAAGAGTAGGTAACATTTCAACTCTTAGGTTACAAACAATCATTACCTGAAGTTAGTGATAATGACCGGGACTGATGGCTTAACGTGCTCTCGGAGGTACGGAAGGAACGAAAAGGCCAAATTCAGACTTCCAAATTCGGTCACCCATCCAGTTACCGAGACTTGGGTCAACGTTGCTCAACAATCGAAACGCCATTATTAATAATAAAGTTTGAATATAATGTTTCAGGTTATCAGAAATCAAGAAAGTCCAGATCCTAGCGCGGCGGTTCGAGACTCCGCTCGGACCAGTGGTGGCGGGCTCCTTCATACCGAGCGAGCCGGCCAACACCATGGCATCGTTCCCGAATCTCCTGAGCAAGTACGATTTTTATTTCTCCACGTCTTTGACTTTTGTCGTATCTCTCTCGTCTAAGGCATGCGTTTTCACATTACTCATAATAACCAGTTTACCATTGATTGTAACAGTGTCAATTGGCGTGGTCACTGCTATGGTAGCAGTGCTAACGTTTAAAACAATACGTAAGCTATATTACTCAAAACACATTTTGATGTCACGTACCTTGACGTTCCTAAACAACAATAATGAAACAATATGGCTTTAAGCGTTGGCGGTATGGACCGGTGGTAATGATGATACAGTCTAAAATAGTAGTGGGATAACCGAAGAGCAACAGCAGTTAAATAAAATCCAAAATCCATCACTTGGTTTCCAATCGAATACTAATCACTTATAATTATAAATAATTGCTTTTGTATATATTAGTGTATCATAATAAATTTATTCGTTTATTTAGCCATTAGTGTTAAAGTTAAAGTTTAAAGTTTTCTTGTTTGTAACCTGTTACATTTATAATATATTTTTGTGGTTTATAATAAAGTATTCTACACACATACATAGATACGTTTGGCTTTTAGCTTTGCTGGTTGGATGACTATGTAGTAACAGTGGAAGCCTTATACCAAACAAGGACCAGACTTGATAATTTCCAAAAAAATATTTCAATGTGTGTGAATTTATGTTCATGCTATCAATGCAATAAATTACTTCAATTATTGACTGGATAAACGAGAAAGTCGAATTAAAACTAATTGAAATTGTAATTTAGCTTGAATGATGGATATTGAACATTGTACAGGTGATTGAGGGAGATAAAAACGAATGAATAGGCTTCATTCGAGCTCATTTGAATCGACCAAAGTTTGTCAATTTATTGTGATAAATTTTGGTATTATATTTTACTAGAGTAGCTTATAAAGGGGGGTTCTGGGCCACTTTAGGTATTGCTGTTTCAGTCTTTCATATGTGAAAGTGTATGTGTTAGAAAGAGAGAGAACGATGAAATTGGTCCGATATCAGTTTTTCTTATCAGTAAGTAGTGACGCATGTCGTAGCCGAGCGGCGCCGGCGTGTTGTTATCAGTTATGTGGTGAGTAGGAGGGGGCGCCGGCGCCGCTCGGCTACGACCTGCCCCCTTTATAAGCTACTTACTAGACCGTTGATTTCGTCTTGGGCCTTGATTAATATCAAGGCCCAAGCACTAATGTTTCCAGTCCCAAATAGCCTTAATATTTATTATTATGCAAGAATCTATTTGACTTAAAAATTGATTCAGGAATTTTGCTGCGGAAAGCTTTATCCGAGTAGATCCCTGAATGTATCACAAGAAATACAAATCTACGCTTACAATGAGCTGGGTACATCTTTAATTTTGAAAGTTACTTTTGCCATCCACCTAACACCGTGTCTTCATTCGAAATTAGAAAAAAACTAAACATTGCCTTGAATTAAATTAAAAAAAAATCTGACCCGGTGACAGCGTCGCTAGTATTTATGAAAAAAATATATATATCAGGCATAAAAATTAGTGCCAATTTTGGCCACCGGGTCAGATAAGTTTGACGGACTTGTGTAATATGAAATGAAATGCGGATATGCATTCCTTTGAATAAAATAGAAAAAAAAACATAAAAATCAACAAGCATGTTTAATAACATTCCAGGTATCAACTGCTAAGCGGTGTCACGGAGTTGGAAAGCTACCACGATTTTGGTGTGATCGAACTGGATCATGGCATACTGGAGAATCAGAGAGATGAGTTCATCACGAAATTCGTCAAAATCATCTTCGAAGGCGCTGAAGACCAAGCTCTGGATGAGATATTAAAACAGTATGTAATCGCATTGCAACCTTTTGTAGATCTAGACATCTGTTTTTCTTCCATTTAGTTGTATCCCCTGCTAAAGTCTATCACGAAATTATCTATATATAAAGAAAGGAAAAACAAAGGAAAAGGTTGGTGCCTGACAATGCACAGCTCAAGCCACTGGACGGATCGGGCTGAAATTTGTCATACAAATAGCTATTGGGCATAGGGGCGTAAAATAAGGCTTTGAAATTTGTAATAAAATCGAACCTCACGAGAAGCTGCGGGCAAAAGCCTAGGTTATTTAATATTGCAATTTTCCGGTAACTTAGATTTTCTTCAACGCGATCTAATAATCTTTTTGTGGGTCCATGTTTAAGCATTTTTGATGGTGGCGATTTTGTAATCATTTTATCCAGATATAAATAATTATTTATTTGTTACTGCCGCGCGTTGGGACGTATTAGTGACAAATAAAACCTTTATATTTCGTGTCATTTCTGATCTTGCCAACTTCCTTTACAAATCACAACTGGAAGACCCTCTTCAAACCAGCGCAGTCCTGATTGAAATTGCCGGCATCTTGTCAATAAAATCTATTATCCAAGTCCCGACTGACTACAAGTGACTAGTCTCGCATGAAACAAAAAAACGTTTCATTTCATTTCAATTTTTTAAGATTCAATTTGATAAGACCAAAAAAAAAGTGTGTGTGTGTACAATTATTCACACACAGCAGAAGTGAAACTTCAGAAAAGAAGCCTACGGTGACTAGTATTCTACTTTATTCTCTCGCAGGCTAAATTATATTATGAAAATGTTTGTAGCTTTTCGTTTTATCAACCAGAGGCGGATTAGAATAAAACATAAAAAAAACAAACAAATCAGACTTTCTACTGCTACATTTAAACAATCAAACAGAAAAAATGGAACGCTTTGTATACTTGTTCGTCCGGTGGCGCCACTTGTACCGTGGCGACAACATCCGTTTCATCTAATTTTCAAATCACAACTATTCTAAAGAAGTTTCACTTCAATACCTGTAATGTACAAAGCAAGCTTAATATTCTGTTAATAACGTATTGATTTCTGGTATCAGATATTCTCCATCAAAGCTGGATCCTCAACGTTGGAACGTGGAAACCAACCGCGATGTAGTGCTCAACCTCTTCAGCGATGCGCGGACTCTGGCACCGATGATCAACTTCGCCAACTATCAGTCTAAAGCAAACAGGCAGTCTTACTTCTATGTCTTTGCCCACAACTCCGTCAGCACAGATTATGCACCGGTAAGTATAAACAAAAGCGTTGGAAGCCTAGTGTTTTTTTTTATATTCCAGTACAAGTTAGCCCTTGACTGCGATCTCACCTGATGGTAAGTGACGATGCAGTCTAAGGTTGTAGTGAGCTAACCTGTATGGCAGTTTTATTTCACCAATACCCCTATCGGTTTCTACACGGCATCGTACCGGATCGCCTAATCGCTTGGTGGTACGTTTTTGCCGGTAACGTCTTTGGGCGGTAACTAGCCACGGCCGAAGCCTCCTACCAGGCTAGACCAAGGAAAATTCAGAAATTATAAATTCCCAAATTAGCCATGCTGGGGGTTGAACCCGGGTCCTCCGCACGCTAAGACAACAGTGCTCAACACTCCGCCAGGGAGATCCTCGTATGATATGATTTTGAAAAATTCGGAATTTGATTTGAATCAATACTATAACTATACATAACAATCGGATAAACTGACGTGTTATGTCGGAAACTGCCCGACTAGTTTCGAACCCGTTACAGGCTTATGAATAAGGGCCCCGGCCCTTATTCATAAGCCTGTTTACGCGACGCGGTCGCTGCGCGACTGCGGGCCGCATATCTTACATCTCTCTGCGAGGGGTGTTGAATCAATACTGTTAAATCAGCCATTATTAACTAGTGGTTCGCCCCGAACTAAGACCTCGCGGTATCCATATTATAGTTTTAAATATATTTTGTAATAAACTTTTAACATTAGCGCCATCTATTGACATCATTGTGAAGTTCTCTTAAAAATACTGAGGCTCATTAAAAATTAAATCATTTCGTTTCCATAGAATATTTATCTAATTTTAGTATTTGTTGTTCAAGTACAGGATATAATTGAAATAATTGATCAGGTTTCAGGCTCAGCCTTTCAGAAAATTGAGAGTTCTGAGGTCAACTTTGGACGTTAGAAAATCTCCACTTTGAAAGCCCCCCATTTCGTCAATATAAGGGGAAAAATTAAAAAAACAATATTTTTGGACTCTATTCCTAATTATCTTTAAAATGATATACCACAACCTTATGTAACGCTATAAAAAATATTTTACTTCGCATTCGATTCTATGAGAGCCCCCCTGAAATAAAGATTTTTAAGCCATATTCGGCGGGAGACCATCGGTTTACATATTAAATTTAAATTTCAAGTAATTACGTTCAGTAATTCAGAAGTTATAAGGCTCTGACAGACGGACGGACGGACGGACGAACGGACAAGTGCAAATTCACTCAAGTAGACTCAGGGACCTTCGCTTCTCTCGGTCAAATATTAGTTTAGCGTTTCTTACATGTGAAATTTTAATATAGGCAAAGCTATGCTGTTACTTATATTGAGATTTTAGGTGGTATTACGCTAAAACTAAAACCCTAACACTCTAAGTAACACTCCTATGAGGAATAATTCCTTCCATTCCTTATCGTAAAGTTTCCAACGAAGATGTTTAACACATTTAATACCCATATAACAGCTGAACAAGAGTGTGCACGGCGAAGAGATGCCCTATGTGCTGGGCATTCCTCTGGGAGGCGCCAACACACACTTCCATTCAGAATACACGCAGCAAGAGAAGCTGCTGAGCGAAGTCATCATGAGGCTTTGGACTAACTTCGTGAAAAATGGGTACGTACTCGAATGTGCTATGAAAGTTTAACTTTATTTTATTTTCTAAACAATAATATGAAATGTGCACATTTCATACCCTGTAAATGAGTTCGAAAGTTAAACTTCCCGGCCTGGGCCAGTAAAGAATGTATGTATTTTCATTAAATATCATAAGGTTGAATTTGGAACTCTACCGTATTACGCGTTCAGCACTCACAGAACAAAAAAAAAAAAATTAAAAGTATAAATATAACTAATTTAACTTTTAATATTTCTTAAGTAGGTTGCTTTTTTATTTACTTTCTTTTAATTACATAATATAATATATTTAAAAAAAAGTCACTTGTTTCATTTTCTAGAAAAGCACTATACACACCTCGACCGGGAGAGCATTTCTGGTCTCGTATATAGCCTAACACCTATATCCTAGCCTAGCCTATAACCTATAGTCTAACTAACACTCGACCAGAAAACGCGTAGGTACTTCCCGGTCTCGCGATGTAATGTACCTAAGCAATTTTTTCCACTACAGACTACAATCACACCTGATGGTATGTGATGATGCAGTCTAACATAGTAAGTGTAGCTGACCTGTTAGGGGTATTACGGCTGCTATTGTAAGCCGTTACACCCGGAAAGTTGCAATTACTCGAGGCCATTTCACTGATTTGGAAAAGAGGAATAATCCATACTGATATCATAAGAGCGAAAGTGTGTCTGTCAGTCTGCTACGCTTTCACGGCTCATCTATTTAACCGTTTGTGATGAAATTTGGTATATAGATAGGTTGTATCCCAGGGAAGAAGATAGGCTAAAATTAAAGATATAGTCCGATATCCCGTGAAAATCAAAAACCTTAATCCAGACGGAAGCATCATCTAGTCTCAAATATTTTTCAAAAGAAATTCAAATTTAATTGTGTTTATTTCATGTGCCGTGCCTTTCCTCGAAGCCACTTCTCTAGTTTTGGACCGAGGAATAATATTCTTCTTAGGTTATTTTTTGGCTTTTATATGTGCCAAATAATAATTAATATTCTTATATTCATTGCAAAAAAAGAAATATGAAACAAGACTCTGAAATATCAGTAGACAAAAGAATTAATAATCTTTATGCAGTTTTTGTCATTCTCATTTTTGTTTTCACTTTTCAGTTCTCCGAACACTCAAAGCGTGAATGAATACTACACTTTTGATAAAAAACATTGGAACCAGTACAACGTTGAGTGGCCTGAATACAACGTGGCTCATCAGCCATATTTGAGGATCGGTAATTTATTTATGTAACAAAGTTATTTATGCGACAACAGACGCGAAAAGATATCCTCCATTCGCAGTATTTTCCTAAAAATGCCCCATCCACCACCACCACCACAACAGCCCATTAACATCCCACTGCTGGGCACAGGCCTCCACTCTCATAGTAGAGAGTGGATTAGAGCTTAGACCCACCACGCTGCTCCAATGCAGGTTGGCGGGCACCCCATCATAATTATCACACTAATATGCGAAACTGTGTTTGTTTAATGGTTTGTCCTTCAATCACGCCGCAACGCAACTTCAACGGATCAACGTGATTTTTGTATGGGTATAGTTGAAGATCTGGAGAGTGATTTGGGCTATTATCTCGGAAAATTAAAAAGTTCCCGCGAAAATAAAAAAACTTAAATCACGCGACTTCATCCGCGTAGTTTTTTATGTTTATGTTACTCTCCAGGTCTTCACCTATACACATACCAAAAATCACATCAATCCATTGTTCCGTTGCGGCGTGATTGAAGGACAAACCAAACATACTTTCGCATTTATAATAAATCTTAGGGAGAAATGAGTCTTATTTATTTTTACTTGATTTTTTAAGACACTAAAATAGAAAATACGCGTGAAATATATTATTTCATGTGCAAATTTTTCAATATTTGTGTAAATATCATTTAATATTGGTTTCTCTAAAATTGTTTTATACGTAAAGAAACACAATATGAATCCCTAGTCTATACTCCATTTTAACATTAAAGTTGCTATATTGAATTTACTAAGCTATATTTTTTTTTAGATTTGCCACCTGCAATAAACAGCTTATACAGGTCTAACTATACCAAGTTCTGGATAGAAACTTTACCAAATAAGTTGAAGAGGTTCATGGTGGATCCATTGTTCGAGTTTACACCAAAGCCAACGACAATTAAACCTAAAACTGTCCATAGAACAATAGGTAAGACCCCAAACTAAGTCTCTAACAACAAATGTGCAGTATTACATATACGTAATACGTACCGAACAGGTATTATTTTCACTCTATTAAACAAATATATAAATTATTTTTTGCTACGGAAGTTACACCTAGAACATACAAACTAAGATTATTTGAAAGCAATTGGTAAACTTACATAATTTATATTTTTAAACATGAAATATAATATTATGTAACTAACTGGTTTTAACTTGCATCCCGACGAATATGCCCGGCCAGTTTCCCCCAAAAGACCCGTGGTTTGGATCTGGTGGTTTCGGGCAAACAAAACATGTAAGCTAAGACCGGTTACAATTATTATATTCAGAATGAACCTCACTCACTACAGTTTAAAGTTTAAACACAAATTTTCTTATTATTACGTATTAAAAATATGATACTTTTCACTGAACATATTACATCTTTTACAGCCATGTCAAACTATGGCTGTGTATAGGACCTGACCTGACCCATAGAAAGCTAATGAATTAAATCTCTTATTCTGTATTTTTCCAGATCGCAGCGATATGGCGCGAAGAACATACGTGCCTCAAGTATACAACCCTCCTAATTATAGCCCCGCTTCAGCTTATGGAAAATTACGTCCATACTCACCGCCTGATCCTAAACCAGATACTGATTCTATATATCGAGAAATACAGGCAATCAAAAAACCAACAAGACCCATACCTCCAAGTTTTGTGGAGAAAGTTGATAGGGAAACCTATACTACAGTCAAACCAGTGGCAAATAATATGCCTATCAAAACCTCTAGTGCTACTGTTACTCTTGTCGTTTCTCTTGGAGTATTATTTGTAGCTGTGAATATAAGTATATGTGCAGTGCTATACTACAAAAAAAGGAAATCACAAAACAGAGCAAGTACAATTGAAACTCCACACCAACCACGAGCTGAAATGGGAGAAGTTGATATGATAGGTCAAAAGAGTTCTAAAGATGATAAAAGCGCTCTGAAAACTTTCAAGAATGGTTGTAGTGTTATCAAATCCATGAGTATCAATAAAATACGTAGTAGCAATAGTAGTAAGAAAGTTAAAAAGAAAGAGGTATGCAAAACTCCTAAGTCTGATGATTCCGGTGGTTTTAGGGAAAGATTCCAATTGAGGAGACATTTATCAACGAGCACTTTAGATGCACACACTAAAGTGAGAGATTGGATTGCCAATGAAGTAATGCATCGATGTTCACCCAGTATACTGAGAAAATCGAATAGTGAGTTGAATGACAAGTCATACATAGGCACAAAACCTTTTACTAGGTCTGAAGAACTTCTGTCTGATTCGAGAAAAACAACAAAAGGAACAAGTAAAATTGATGATTCAATATGTACGCAGAATCTTCTAGCAAAAAAATATGGTGGAAAGAATAAGACTTCCGAGAAAACCACCTCAACGTCAGCTTTAGATTCTCATTCTTCACTAGTAAGTAACAAACAATCAACACTTGGAAAGCGTACTAACAAATCTAGTGACTCTTTAAAAAGTAAAGGTACAGATAGTATTAAATCTAAGAAAGTCTCGGTTGCAATTGATGCTACACCTTCAGCTCGAACTAATTCTGTTTTAAAACAAGAACCCATAGAACTTTCAAAGTCCTTGGATGAAAAAGAATCAAGACATTCCATAACTGAAAATAAATTGAAAAGATCAAAAACTGACGAGTTAATTAAGCCAACTGATAGTTCAACAAATAGACAAGTAGAAAGCAAAATTTACACAAACGAGGTTACTTTGTCATTGGGAAAAAATGCACCTCTAAAAATAACCCATAAACATTCCTCTTCTGATCCAGTAACAGACGTAAACTATGAGCTTTTACAAGAAAAATTAAGACGTGAAAATGAAATCGTGAATATTCCTCCTCCAGTCACATTTAGAAACGAAGTTAACGTAACTTCTCGCGATGATAAAGTAAAAATGCACCCTCTTACCGCAGAGGAGTCGCTTTTGACTATTAAAAGAAGAAACTTTCCTAAAGTTCTTCCAGATTTACCAAAAGCACAAAAACGGTTATCTCTTCAACCGACTTCCTTACAAAGTTTTCGGGGTTACAGTGGAGTAAGTAGTTTTGAAAACCAATGTGACAGACCAAAGGTACCACCGCAACCACCGCCACGTACTACAACTTTGGATCGACGGTTTGCATATAAAAATTCAAAACCTCTATCTTCTTTTGAGGTTTCAAACATACAAAAGATTTCTGAAGTAAGCTCTCTTAGCAGAAACTATGAGAATATAGACACATTAACACCTCATTTAGAAAATACAAAGATAAATAATAAATCTTTCGAATCTGTTACTACATGTGAAATATCCCATCCAATAGTAACAATGGGTCATAGAGAATACCCAAAAGTAATTATTGCTTCTAGCGATTCGCCAAACTCACCAAAACCGACCATAATAATAAAACCTTCACCGAGTCAAGGGGAAATATCAAGAAATGTACCTAGAGTAAGACTGCCTGACGACTTTCATTCCCATGTTTCTGGATCCGTTACTTCTTTTTCATCATTCTGTTCAGATGATGATATTGATGACGTAGTAGATGATACTTTTCTAGATGATTTAGCTGAAGACAAACTCATTCAAGAATTAGTTGGTGGAGTTGACTCTCCTACAAGCATGGATGTTTTAGACTCAAAAGGACCAGAAACCATATTTGAAAAGAAAGTAGAGATTGTACCTGTGAAGATAAACCCAGCACTAGTTGGATCAAAAAGTAATGACAATTATGTATGTGTCTCAGATTTGCTTTTACCTGATATAAGTGGTACGGAACCCACTGCACAAATTAAACCTAACTTTGGTTTGAACAAGCTAAAGAATAGAAGTGAAAGCATAAACAGGCCCCCAGAGAGGGCTGTTAAGGTTCAAACAAAACGAACAATGAAACCTGGGCTCCTTAATAGGGCTGCAAAGAGCAGTAGCAGCAGTAGTGTAGGTAGTGCTAAGTGTAAAAATGACACTAGTAAATTAGAACATTCAAACTCTGGTTCGTCAAATGACACTGAAACTAGTACTGGTACTGTTATTAATTTGAAATAAATAGACTGTTTTTGTGTACCAACTTAAGTTTTAAAACAACAAAATGTTCAATGAATCGCATTTAATATTTTTTTTAGACTAATTAGTTAGTCAAAGTAATGGCTTTTTAACTTGTAGGTATACTATTAGTTTTTATTAAGATTCGATCCTGCAAGCTTTAAAATTTAGTTTATTAAAAATAAAAATACTGAGCATAGTAAATAAGTCATAAGTAATTGTAAATTAAACTAAACATTCTTAATTATGCAATATGACCAATTCCGTATCGAAAATACTTGATTTAATACGAATGCATTTAGAAAATAAAAAATCTTTTACTCGCCTTTAATTTTGTTTGTTCTTCGGTTAATTTCGTAAGAGTCATTTTATTAGTATAATTATGAACAGTGAAAATACACTTTATCTTTCATTGCAAACGCCTACCATGTCTTATCACAAGAAAATGATGGAATTGATTTAGCCAAAGTTTTGTCGTGAGACGAGCATTTAGCAAATTTTGAGTAAAACCGTCTCACTTGACATCCATAATCTTTCGAATTCTTCGGAGCGATGCGACTTCGTGTCATCTTTAAACTTCACTCGGGGTGGCTTAAGTTACTAGATTTTAGGTGATTTTTAATGTTTTATGATTATTTTTGCGGATTTTGTGACGGTTAACAAACATTGCGTTTATTACTGATAGTTATTTTAAGTAGGACTTTCTTTATAAATGAATCAATTTTTTGGACACTAAGCAATAATGATTGAATGAGGATGATCGTTCTGGATGGATGACGAATCAATATCATATAGAAATCTAAAACTGGTGCCTTTTATTTATAGTAAGCAAATGAGCAGGCAAGTCACCTTATGTTTAGTGATTATCGCATGAATAATTGCAGCACCAGAGGAACCGCTAATGCGTTGCTTTTAAGGGATTCGTTTATCCGCAACTTGAATAGCCCTATATTGTAGGTTGAGGGAACGGAGTATGGGGAAACTTGTTCCACAATATTTGCAGGTACGGGGCTGAAAAGAATTGGAATGAGGAGCCGCGGTAGTTTCATTAATTTCTGCAAAAAAGAGATCCCCATTAATTTAAATATTTAATGGTTTGTCTACCTGGATGATAATTTTGTCAGATCAGAGGATTATAGCAATAGTAAGACTGACTAAAGCTATGCAAATGGCATATGCCAAAATTAGTATCCTAAATTAGACACTTCATAATTCTTATGAAATGTACCAGTTATTTAACTTCTCAAATAAAGCCATGTCCCGGTAAAAGTCTTCAGGAGTATGCCTCGTGACAACTTGTTCAGTGACGTAATCCTATTATTGTTGGTGGTCTAGAAAAGTTGAATGTTGAATAATTTTATTAGTTTGCAAATTTTTATTGTACAAAAAAAACTGCAAGCCAGTAACGTTCAACAATTTAGTTTGACAGCAGTAAGACATTGGTTGTTTTCACATCATAATTATTCATGCTTCATGCATGCATAATTTTACTTACAAAAGAGTCCTAAACAAGTGGATGCAGCATGAAACTATACATAATTTGATGTTCTATGTAATCTTAAAAGTAAAGCTAAAAGGTGTTTTGCTTGTTACTTCTTGTTTTTATAATTATGATGGGTTAATTCGTAGGACGTTATCTTAGCCCTGTATTTCTTTCTATGTAATAAAATCCAGGTTGAATTTGCACTATTTTTCGGAATGTCACGTACAATGGCGATAGAGAATTTGTGTATTCAAATGCAGCACAAAAATTTATTGTAATCGTGTCATATTTTCTACGAACAACAGCCAGAATGGCTCCCGTGTGGTTTGGAGGAATGGTCCTACTTTAAACGTTCGAAACGATTCCGATACGATATTAGTTAAATGCGTAAACATTGAATTTGTGATAGAAAGAATGACCAATTCTGTATAACACAATATCTAAACTAAACTAAAATGACAGCTTTAAGTCTAGTTCTGTCCCTTTCCGCACGGAGTATTATGCTTTCATAATACTCCGTGCGGTTAGCAATCTTTTTAATTCTCTCATTTTGGTTTTTTGGTTTAGTTTAGAGATTATGCACTACAAATTCAGCCCCAATATCTTTGTAGTGTAGATTTTAATCCTAGAACAATTTGGCTCCTCTTGGTTAACATAATATGGGCCAGTGGCAGTAGTATTGGCAGTAGCGGCAGTAGTGTATGTGTAGTGTACAAATACACTGTATATTTGTACATCACTATACACATAGCAAATGCCCTATGGTTCCATTTGCATTTGCATAAACATCACCGAATGCTGCTATAATTTATCGTTAGAGTCCCTATAGAGTATAATAATTATTATCTTATCTCTTATTATTAACCTTTACAACATTGAACTGCAATGATTAACCACCGTAATAATATAATAATTATTATTGTTCCATGGGAATAAAGACTAACTAACTCTAGTTTGAAATTGAAAACAAATACAGGTACTACCTTGTATTTTTAAATCGCATGATCTAAATAGGTTTCAGAAAAAGTTTTATATCCCCATTTTCTTAAAATTTATCTGTTTAAGATATTCAGCTAGGAGACCTCTGGCGCGGTTTTCCGAATAAACTTGCAATTTAAACACCCCGAAGAAGATATTTTCAACCGTTTACTTGCAAATTTTTACTTATTTATTTGTGTAAAAGAGTCATTAGAAGCTCTTTTGACGACCTCTTAGACGCAGTGGTGAAAATTATCGTGTGCATATCGGCATAATGTTGTCTATACTAATACTATAAATGCGAAAGTTTCGATGAATGATGGATGAATTGTTACTCAATCACGCCAGAACGGCTGAACGGATCTGGATGAAATTCAGAGATACATAGACACAGAGATAGATTATAGTATGGAATACATAGACATAGGCTACTTTTGATCCCGGAAAATTAAATAATTCCCGAGGAAACCAAAACACGCGGATGAAGTCGCGGGCATCGGTTAGTAAATTATATTCTGTGTCAAGGATTTGACTAGCACCATATTTAGAACGCATATTGCAACTGCAAGTATGTCATGCATTTTGCAATAAACTTAAAACCATTTTGATCCGTCGAAATGGAATCGCCGAAATTCAATGCAACACGCATTACAATATTGTAGCGCGACCGCAAAGCTGAAACGTCAGCTCTAATCCAAAATATCCTCGAATTCCATTTATTGCAGGCGACGGCGATCGCTGCCGTGACATATTTCAATTGAGAACAGCCCACGTTACTGTTTTCCCGATAGAATCTGGTTTTGGGCAGATTACGCAAAACAGGAGAAATATAGCTCGTGCATGCCCGCTGGTATTTTCCGGTAAAATCTGGTTTGAGGGAAATTTTATAGCTTGTACGTGTACGCATGGAAGACAATCAAGGACATGGACACGAGGATTGCAAAAATAAGTAAAATTTATTACGAAAAAGAAATAAGATACTTACTGAAATAAGATACTTACTTACTCTCTCAGGCAAGAAATGCACTTACCACATCTTCATGAATGACAAAAATTGTGGAAAGACAAGCCAGATCTTCTCAGCTTCGGCCGCGTGGAATTATGTTTTTAAATCCCATGGGAACTCTTTGATTTTACGGGATAAGTCTCCAGGATAAAACACATATTTGTACCAGATTTAGTCAAAATCGGTCGAACAGACGGGACGTGAAAGCGTAGCACCCAGACAGACAGATATATATACTACACACGTTTGTATTAAAATTCAAACGACTATAATCGTAGACTACTTTTAAAATCGTTTTTTGAAAATTCAATTGGATAAAATGATTAGGAGTTGATTTTCCTGGCATTGGCATGAAAAGTAGTCTATAGTTCTTCCCCGGGATGCGACATGATATCCCTGTACTCATCAAAACAGATTAAAGAGATGAGTAATTGTATGGAAAAACAGTCATATTTTTGCATTTACTTAAATGAATTTGTATTTTTTAATGTAAATCAGGGTACATGTGTGTATGTATGGATGTGAGTTTTTTCATTCCACCATGACATCAAATTTCATGAACAGATTTGGATGTTAATTCATTAAGGCAGGGCCGTCTTCTTTCTTTATTTTTAAAATTTGTTCACTTTTAGTCCTAGAAACCAGATATAAGCACCACATAAAGTACAGAAGGAAATATTTCCGCCTGTTTGTTCTAGCTTGACACAATCTAGGCGGTATCTTCACCGTTAATAGCCTACAATTTCCATTTATCACCAACAATGTACGTGGCGAGCAACAAAATTCAAAATGGCGCCGTTGGTATTTTCCGGTTTAATCTAGCCGCAGGTCACAGGTGGAAAATAGGAGGAATAACTACTGAATACTACATAGGAATTACTACTTCTTGCATATTGTCCGAAAGAGTCCTAGTGTCAAATAATTCAAAAAAGTTGGCGACACTAATGTGAGGTCTCGTATTTATACTTGGTAATTCAGAAAAAGCGTAAACATTAGCCATACCTACAGGTTTTGGGCTACTGTTATCAAAATATCTCCTCTTTTCAGAAAGCAAATAAATGAATTCTAGGTAACGCGATATAAATAATTAATGCTCTTAAAGTTACCTAAAACTGTCTGATGCCCGCAACTTCGTCTGCGTGGTTGATTTTTTTTTTAAATTTCCGCGGGAACTCCTTAATTTTCCGGGATAAAAACTAGCCTATGTCACTCTCCAGGTCTTCAACTATATCCATGCCAAAATTACGTCGATCTGTTGCTACGTTGCGGCGTCATTGAAGGACAAACCAACAAACAAACACACTATCGCATTTATAATATTAGTATGATATAACGAAACTAAAGCATGCCCGCAGCTTCGCTTACGTTAACTTCAATCTCATACAAATTCTTAACCTTACAAATTACATTACAAATTCTTCCGCTTTAGAGGTAGAATTTTCAAAAAATATTTCTTAGGGGATGTTTACAATACGATTAATTAATGATTACTTTAATGTTGAAGTTCGTCTAATTTAAATAGAGATGCAAAAATATTGAATCGAAAGCAGTAAGTACTAAAATATTTAAATATTTAACTCTGAGACTGTCAGTCACCTTTTTCCTTTTATATACTTATATCAAGTAAATACTAGGACTGGAGTTAACGTAGGTACCGAAATCATAATAATATTGTAAATGCGAAAGTGTGTGTGTCTGTCTTCTACGCTTTACAAATTTTTTAAACCGGTTTTGATACATTTTGGTATAGGGATGGGTTGTATCGGCCCACGGGGAAGGATTTTTATTCCGGAAAATTAAGGAGTTCTCTGGGAATAAAAAACTTAAACCATGCGCAGATGAAGTCGCGGGCATTAGCTAGTTCAAAATATTTCTGAATGTCTCTACTAAAGCAACTTAAAATCTTACCCACAAGCCTAATACAACCACCAAGCACAATATAAGTAACTAGCTTCTGCCCGCGGCTTCGCCCGCGTGGCCTACAAGAACCAAATGTAATTTTTTTCAGAAACAAACATCATAAGCGTTCTCACTCCCTCTCAATTGAATATACAAACTGACAATATCTCAAACAAAGCAATAAGCACGAAGTTCTAAGTTCTATAACTAAACTAATCTCTGGAATGAGAGTAGTACGGTTTTAACAGAACTCAAAGCGTGTGTGATGAGATCTAAATAATTTCCTAATTACAAAACAAACCAGAAGTGGATAATAATTAACATTGTTTACAACGAAATACTATCCGCACCTAACCTACCGCAGTATTTCTTTGTAAACAATATTTTTTGTTTTTCCTTCAGGTGCTAGAATCACCAGACTGCTCCGTGAGCTTACTCTGGAGCAGGCCACGTATAACTGACCGTGTGAAAAGCAGTTCTCCCTTAGGTCTACCCCTGCTAAATTAAGAGTTTGGCCTTGAGACTTATTGATGGTCATGGCAAAGCAGACTTTGAGGGGAAACTGCACTCTTTTGAACTCGAAGGGGTAGTTCGATGGTGTAAGAGGAATCCTCGGAATAAACACAGACTCCCCTTGGGAACAACCGGTCAGTATAGTTGCCTCGATCACATTTCGTTGCAATGTTTTCACTCGCAATCTGGTGCCATTGCATAATTTTGGTGGGTTTAAATTACGCAGCAACATAACTGGGGCACCAACTCTCAATTTTAATATGTGAGTTGGGAGACCAGGAGGCTTCAATGTGTTAAGAAATTCAACCGGGTAATGTATGGCTTCATCGTTGTTAATCACTGAGTCCACTGATTTATAATGATGTTCAACTCCTTCGAACGATTTCAAAATAATTTCATTGATAATTGCGGCTTGGTCGTTTTTTGGTGTTAGAATAGCACGCTTGCACAACCATTCTGCAGGTTTGTTGTTTACCATCAGAAGAAAAGCTAATCGACATTCCAGCTTTTACCAGCAAAAATGTCATAATACAAACTTTCAACCCCTATTTTACCCTTTGGGAGGTGAAATTTCGAGAAACCCTTTCTTAGTGCAAACCTACTCTTCACAAAAAACACACCCTCCAAATTTCATGTCTATAAGACCAGCGGTTTAGGCTGTGCGTTGATATATATTTATATATTTATTTATATATTTATATTTATTAGGACGACCAAGAAATTGATACATTGAAAAAATTACAAACTACATACTAATTACACAATTGTTAAATGTACAATCTATGACAGGTGTCACAACATGCGCCTTAAATGACTATGTAAAAAATAAAAAGCTTGCACTGGGATAAAATCAAAAAAGCGTAAAATAAAAACAAAAATTGTAAAAATTACAAAACTTCAAGAAAATTATAGCAAAATAAGAAATATAACACAAAATAAAAATAAGTAAAATTATTAAGAGAAAAAAAAAATTAACAATAAAATTACTTATTATACTGAATACATTTTATACTGAATACTTATTGTGGTATTAAGACGACCTTAACAATCTTAATATTTCTTTTTTGAACTTTGGCAGCGTGTCATGGAAGACATCTACCTCTTTGCTAATAGAATTATAGATTTTAGTTAGTCTAGATATGGTAGAAAATTGCTTTAAATTGGTTTTCGCTGTAGGTTGGTGTAAAAGGCCGGTTGCTTGTCTGGGAAATCTAATTGGTACTCTCAAATGAATTGTTTGAAGGAGTTGTGGGCAGTCGATTTTATTTCTAAGGATTTTATAAAGGAAGGTCATATCTAGGATCTTTCTGCGATTTACTAAACTTGTCATATTAAAATTTTCCAGTTTGTCGTTATAGGTGGGAAGTCGTTTTTTTAGTTTACACGAGTATGCAAGGTGCCTCAAAAACCTTTTTTGAACGCGTTCCATCCGCAACTGATGAGTAGAATAATTTGGCGACCATACAACGCTGCAGTATTCGAGAATACTTCTAACGTAAGTATTATAAATTTTAATTTTGGTACGAGGTTGAAAACCTTTACTATTACGAATTAAGAAACCTAACATTTTTGAAGCTTTGGTAACTACATTATTAATTTGTGGAATAAAAGTGAGTTTGCTATCAAAAAGTATACCTAGATCTCTCAATTCTTGCAATCTATCTATTGTTGTGCCGTTAATATGATATTGAGATTGAATGATATTTCGATTGCGGGTAAATACTATAAAATTACACTTTTTTGCATTTAAGGCCATGTTATTTATAGTACACCAGTTTGTTACAGCATCTAGATCATCTTGGAGAAATGTACAATCAGTATTACTTTTAATGGTTTTTGCTAGCTTGAGGTCATCTGCAAATAGGTAGGCGCTACTATGGCTAATACTAGTCAATATATCATTTATGAATAAATTAAAAAACCAGGGCCCAATATGTGAACCCTGGGGAACTCCAGAAGTTGCTGTGTAACTGTTAGAATTAAAACCCTTTATAACTACGTATTGAGTTCTGCCCTGTAGATATGACCTAAACCAATCTAGGATGGAACCACATATTCCGTAGAGTTCTAACTTTTTCAAAAGCACCTCATGGCATACTTTATCAAATGCTTTAGCAAAATCCATGTATACGGCGTCTATTTGGTTACCAGCGTCCACAGCATTGACGAGTTCATTATGGTAAGTGACCAAGTTGGTATTAGTGGAACGAGAGTTAATAAAGCCATGTTGTTCGTTAATAAAGATATGTTTAGTGTGATATTTTAAAACTGGATAAATTAAAGCTTCGAATATTTTGGCAAAAGTCGATAGAATCGAGATTGGTCTGTAATTACTTATGTCTTCAACTTTTCCACTTTTGTATATTGGTACTACTTTGGCGGTCTTCCAAACCGTGGGGAAGATTCCACTGGATAGGGATTTATTAAATATAAGGAATAATGGTAGGCTTAACGAAGATGAACACTTAGAAATAAAATATGGTGGTATACCATCAGGCCCCGGGCCTTTGCTAATATCAAGCCTTTTCAAATGTTTAAAAACTGTTTTTTGGGAAATATAAATATTAGGTAATGTGTTGGTGAAGGTGGTGTCATATGAATGAAAGTTGTTTGATGTGGAGCTAGTAAAGGTGGAAGAGAAAAATGAAGCAAATAAATTACATATGTCTGACCCTTCAGAAGCTTTAGTGTCATTTAAGGACATGACTTGAGGAAGTTGAGCTGTTTTTGAACGCTTGTTTTTAAGATACGCCCAGAAATATTTCGGATTATTGCTAATATTTAATTCAATTTTTTTAATGTAATAAGTCAGGACTTCATCCGCGTGGTTTAAGCTTTTTTCCCCACAGGCACTCCTTGATTTTCCGGTATAAAAAGTAGCCTTTATCACTCTTCAGGTCCTTAACTATACCCATGCAAAAAATCTCGTTGATCCGTTGCTGCGTGATTGAAGGACAAACTCTCTATTTAACGTCCTTGGGGATCAAATTTTCAAAAATGGTGAAAAATATACTTCTTCATATTTAACCGAATGCTAAAATACCAACTTCCATGGCTTTGACTTGAAAAATGAATGATTTTCATACCAACTTTCAACCCCTATTTTACCTCTTTGGGTGTGGAATTTTAAAAGCTGTGACACACGTACTTATTTTTTTTACCGATAGCCGAAATTCCAAGTTTCGTTGATATAAATTGAAAAAATCTTGAGAAATGGAGGACTTTCATGCAATTTTTCATCCCCTATTTCACGCCTTTGGGGGTCGAATTTTCAAATTGGTGGAACACGTACTTCTTCATATTTAACCAAAAGCCCAAATGTTAAGTTTCATGGCTATAACTTGAGAAATGAAGGACCCTTTGGGGGTGGAATTTTGAAAAACTGTTGGTCTGTTGGTCACATACGTACTTCTTTATTTTTTAACGAAAGCTAAAATACTTAGTTTTGTTGATATTACTTGAGAAATATCTTGAGAAATGATGGGCTTTTACACAAACTTTCATCCCCCAGTTCACCCCTTTGGGGGTCGAATTTTCAAAAATGGTGAAACACGTACCTCTTCATATCTAACTGAAAGCCCAAATGCTAAGTTTAATGACTATAACTTGAAAAATGAAGGTCTTTCATACAAACTTTCAACCCCTATTACACCCCTTCGGGGGTGGAATTTTGAAAGCTGTGACACAGATACTTCTTTTTCTTCGTTAATATGACTTGAAAAATATCTTGAGAAATGAAGGACTTTCATACAAAATTTCACCCCCTGTTTCACCCCTTTAGGGGTGGAATTTTGAAAAACTGTGAAACACATATTTCTTTATTTTAAACCGTTAGCTTAAATACCAAGTTTCATGGCTATAACTTGAGAAATGTAGGACTCTCATATTAACTTTCAACGCTTATTTTACCCCTTTGGGGGTGGAATTTTGAAAAACTGTTGGTCTGTTGGTCACATACGTACTTCTCTATTTTTTAACGAAAGCTAAAATACTCAGTTTTGTTGATATTACTTGAGAAATATCTTGAGAAATTATGGGCTTTTACACAAACTTTCATCCCCCAGTTCACCCCTTTGGGGGTCGAATTTTCAAAAATGGTGAAACACGTACCTCTTCATATCTAACTGAAAGCCCAAATGCTAAGTTTAATGACTATAACTTGAAAAATGAAGGTCTTTCATACTAACTTTCAACCCCTATTACACCCCTTCGGGGGTGGAATTTTAAAAGCTGTGACACAGATACTTCTTTTTCTTCGTTAATATGACTTGAAAAATATCTTAAGAAATGAAGGACTTTCATACAAACTTTCACCCCCTGTTTCACCCCTTTAGGGGTGGAATTTTTAAAAACTGTGAAACACGTATTTCTTTATTTTAAACCGTTAGCTTAAATACCAAGTTTCATGGATATAACTTGAAAGATGACGGACTTTCATACAAACTTTCACCCCCTATTTCACCCCCTTAAGGGTGCAATATTGAAAAATTGTAAATCACTTATTTCTGCATATCTAACTGAAAGCCCAAATGATAAGTTTCATGGCTATAACTTGAGAAATGAAGGACTTTCACACAAACTTTCAACCCCTATTTTACCCCTTTGGGGGTGAAATTTTGAAAAACTGTGACACACGTACTTCTTTATTTATTACCTAAAGCCAAAATACCAAGTTTCATGGATATAACTTGAGAAATGACGGAGTTTCATACAAACTTTCACCCCCTATTTCACCCCCTTAGGGGTGGAATTTTGAAAAATCCTTTCTTAGTGTGCGCGTACGTCATAAAAGTAACCTACTGTCAAAATTTCAAGTTTTTAGGCCCAGTGGTTTAGGCTGTGCGTTGATATATACCTAAGTCAGTCAGTCAGGACTTTGAATTTTATATATATTATAGATTTAGGAAAAACTATAAATCCTAGTAAAACTCGGTAAACAAACGTGATACAGGGTCGTACATGAAAAAGTACTAAATGCGAAACCTCCTAAATCCTTTTTACTTATCTGGAGTGAAGCCATTGACTAACACGTCAAGCAGAAGACATGACGCTATCATCCGATTCAAAATGTTGTTGAATGGTGAAATTTCAATCCATCACAATATTAATTAGATGGTGAAGAAAAAGAAAACGTCACAAGACGCAAGATGACTTTAACACGGAATAGAAAGTTTTTTGTATCAGCTGTGAATTGTTGAAGCATAAAAGAAAACAATATAAATTACTAGCTAATGCCCGCAACTCCGTCCACGTGGATTGAGGTTTTTTGGTTCTCGCGTGAACTCTTCAATTTTCCAAGATAAAAGTTGCTTGGTAGATGTTATCATAGACTATAATCAGTCCTTGTGCCGAATTTTATCCAGATCCGTTCAGCCATTCTGGTGTGATTGAGTAACAAACATCCATTCCATCCATTCAAACTTTCGCATTTATAATATTAGTATAGAAAACAAACACAAACAGAGTTCTCGAGGCGAAGAAACTTTCTTTATCTCAGTAGTTACTAGAACAGTAATACCACGCGTATAATTTCATGTGGTTACAAGAAAATTAAATACATAAAATATTCACATAGCTCCATGGCAATATTTTTTTGATCGATTGGTCTAGTACTTTGACAGAGAGAAAGACTTGTTAAAAAGTCTCTACTTTATGAAAAGGTATCTCTGCTTTTTGGGGTGAAGCGCATTAATTTTAGATGGTGTTTCTTTCACAGCTTCGGAGTCCAGGTTGGATTCATTTTTTTATACTATAAAAGCCTGAAATGGAATGCTTTTTTGTCGCGTTTCGAACCCATCGGTAAATGATGAATGAGTTCTGAAGGTCTAGCCCCACTTGAGCTGCACGGAGCGGCGCGGCACGTAATGGCAAGCTTTATTTGTATAAGTTTGTACGAGGCCGTGTCTTGCTGTGCATCTCCATGCCACGTCGCGTAGCCCGGCCCAGTTCCATACAAATTTATTTAGAGAATAGGTACTTGCCGCTACGTGCCGCGCTGCGACGCGCCGCGCCGCGGCTCTTAAGTGGGGCTAGACCTTAAAAGTCATTTATAAAAGTTTGAACTACTATCGGAAAATATTTTGCATTTCTGAGAATAGTAAATGCTATACTTAAAATCTGAATTATTTCGCAATAAAAATAAACTGGAGTATATTACCACTAAGCTATCGGAGCTTCGTCAATCGAGTTGGCGCTGCGTAGAACAAAAATTTCACTAATTGAATAAAGCTCTCTGAAGATTTTATTACGTAAGAGCCTTACAAATAACGGCGAGGGACAGAATTTTAATTTCCACAAAATATTTTATCGTAATTGTGATCTTAAAGAGTTTTTATACCATCCGATACGATAACTTCGTTAATATAGTTCATGCACAATAATAAAATTCATAAAAAACAAAAACATCATAAATTCTGTCCTGGCATACCTCATTAAATGTAGTCCTTACAGAGAGAATCATATTGTTTCAAGACATAGGTACAAATTTGGATAAAAAATGAACTCTCGTAAAACAATATTTAACCATTTTTAACCAAATTATTGTTGTTGGAACACTAAACTTATTGTTTTATGTGTGTTAAAATGTGTGTACTGTTTGACATCCTTATTCCTTTAACATCAATCGTATTAAAACCAATGACCATAAGACCAGCAAATAAGTTTTTAGAAAAGCACTCATGGCCCAGTTATAGTAACCGATACGTACGTATTTTTTAAAAGGTAAAAAAGATGCAGCCTGATTTGCAGCACGCTTGATTGGAAGTCTGTTGATTTAATTCAATTCAATTTCAATTTCAATTTCATTTATTTAAAACAGACAACATTTACGGTAGTAGTATTTAAATGTAGTTATGACTTATTAAGTGGAGAGGCAAACGGAAATCGGATTAGTATCGTGTCGGACGTTGTGAAGACAAGATTATATAATAATTTTCTAAGAAATTCAAGTGGTATTTGAGTGTTATCGTTACTTTGAAGTGTATTTACGAAAATACAACTAAAATTTTCATTATTGTTAAGTATTTTTAAAGAAACCATTTCGATCATGTCATTTCATTAAAATAGACAAAGAGATTTAAATAATTGTTATACCTACATAGCTCAAGACGAAGTTTTTATATTTTACTAGATGATGCCCGCGACTTCGTCCACGTGGATTTTTTTTTAATTCTCGCGGGAACCATTTAATTTTCCGGGACAAAAGTAGCCTATGTCCTTCTCCGGGATACAATCTATTCTTGTACCAAATTTCGTCAAAATCGATTGAACGGTTGGACCGTGAAAGCGTAGCAGACAGACAGACGGACATACTTTCGCATTCATAATATAAATAAGTATGGATTACTTCCTTTGGTACTTATGTCATAAATAAATGATAAAAGTGAATTTCTATTCACAACTATTTACCTACGGAATAAATAATGATGTCAAGATATCTCCAATAATAATACGGCGGATATCATGATGAACAAAATACTTGAAGTGGAAGAATAACAATGAACGGATATTATATCGAGCATTGTACTCAAAGGTTTCGTGAGGTAAACTTTAAAAATAGTGTATAACTAGCTGATGTAACTACTTGAAAAGTAGCCTAGATGTTATTCCACTATAGTCTATCTCTGTGTCAAATTTCATTCAGATCTGTTCAGCCGTTTTGGCGTGATTTAGTAAAAAAACATCCATCCATCCATCATCCATATAAGAAGAGGTTTATAAAAAAAAGAAAACTTTTTAATTAGGCGAAAAATCACTACGGACTAGAATAAGCTGGCAGCGGGCTAACCTGTTAGGGGTCGTCGTCTATTAGGGGTACGGCACGGCATCGTACCAAAACGATAAACCGGCGTACGTCTTTTCCGGTAGGGTAGTAGTAGCCACAGCCGAAGCCAAACCAGACGCAGATCAGAGAAAATTTAGAAATTATAAATTCCCAAAGTGACCCTGCCGGGAATCGAACCCCGGACTTCCCACGAGAAGACCACAGCGCTCACTACTGCACCAGGGACGTCGTCAATATATTTCCTTGACTTTACTGGAATAAATAAAGTCGTGCATATCTCTGCATGTCTGCTATTAAAAAAAATAAAAAATAAAGTTCAGACCCAGACAGGCTAAACGTTTATTCAGACATAAATTTCTTAGAGAAAAATGTCTCCAAGCTGTACATAAATTCAGGAATATTTTCAGAAAGCCAAATTGGTTTGCTATAAGTAAAAAATATGTAAATCACGTAAAATATTTCCATTACGGAATAATACCAAATTTGTGCCAAAAAGTACTTAAAGAGTGTTCTCGTTGCGAGTACGTAAAGTACATAAAGTGATAGAGTCGTATTCTCTCGTAAAGTTTCCTAATATCAAATCTTGTTACTCATGAAGTTTGATAACGACGCCAAGCCGTACAAAGTGGCACTTAGTTAACGTGATAGAATAGTTAAACTAATTCGTAACTACAACACCTAACCGCCGACAACACTTACGAGACGCGCTGCCTTTACCTGTAAAATTGAAACTCACAGACCATGAATTATACATGAGTGGGTGTGGTGCAAGATATAAACTGAAAGCGGTTAATTAACTCATAGAACCTCATGGTCTGATGATTTATAGAGAGAGTCGGGAAGTGGATGGATGAGGAAGGCTGAGGACAGGGTGTCGTGGCGCTCTTTGGGAAAGGCATAATAATGTTTTTTTTAATCCTCTACAAGCTAGCCCTTGACTACGATCTCACCAGATGGTAAGTGATGATGCAGTCTAAGATGGTAGCGGGCTAACCTGTTAGAGGCATGACAGTTATATTAAACCCATAACCCTTCGGTTTCTACACGGCATCGTACCGGAACGCTAAATCGCTTGGCGGCATGTCTTTGCCGGTAGGGTGGTAACTAGCCACGGCTGAAGGCCAGACCAGGGAAAATTCGAAAATTATAAATTCCCAAATTGACCCTGCCGGGGATCGAACCCGGGACCTCCGCACGTTAAGGCGGTGGCGCTACACACTGCGGTACGGAGGTCGTCAAAAAATGTGTACATGTGTAGGCTAAATTATTACGATGTTGATACTTATCATAATTTCAGCAGTTTTCATCGATCCAAGCATACGGTTTATGTAATAATGTGTTCTATTTTAGTTTATTTATTATTATTTATATCTATTTTAGGAAGAAATTTATTTATTTCAGGAAGATACTTATTTCACAAGTAAGTTCGTTGCTTTCTTACCACTTGCATGTGTTAAATCTAATTATATTAGACGAATACGAATTAAAAGTAAATAAATGTCACAATCATTTATTTAAACTTTGAGCATAACAAGGACCTCGTCAAAAATTCAGTAATAATTTTAGTTCTGAATAATATCATCTGAAGAGAGATGAAATAAAATCTATAAAACAGAAAGTTTACATCGTTCTAAAGAAAGCAATAGACCATTTTTTTACAATAATTCTCTGGCCGGTATGAAAGCCCAGTGTCAACCCCTTAAAAGTGTTCAATATTCGAGCTTAGGTTATAAGACTATTGATTTCAAAATTCTATTTTCTTCTAGGCAAGCGCGTTCCAACCTAGACTTCATTAATGTAGTTGAAAAAACATAGTAGCCAGTAGCTTATGAGTTGCACGACAGAAGACGGTGTAGGAGAAATTTGCATTTTATTACGGCTTAAGCCGTGTCACTCATATGCGAGGGGATGAAGATCTCAACGAGGATTGCACGGCTAGTTAGCGTGAGATAAGCGAGTTAAGAGTGTACCGCGTAATAGACACACGATTAAAATCTCTTTTCACATAATCCATACTTCCATACTAATATTATAAATGCGAAAGTGTGTCTGTCTGTCTGCTACGCTTTCACGGCAAAACTGTTCAACTGATGAAAGTATTATGAAGAATTCTCGGTAATGCAGGTTTCTTCATAATGCTTTCCTTCACCATTAAAGCAAGTGATATGTAGCTATGAAAATTTGGCAGTACGTGTCAGAGAATCGAACTGCCGAAAAAAACCTCGATCCAAGCGGGCGAGGTCGCGGGCATCAGCTAGTGAAACATATTAAAGAAAAAAAAACAGGAAAAGAAAGATTTTAGTGCAAAATTTCTGTGATTTATCGATGCAAAGCTCGCTTGTCCCCACACCGGGGTATCTATGAAGGCTGCGGCTATTTCCGAGCCAGCGTTGGAGCGGCGCCAACACGTCAGCTGTCGCGATGGGCTTAGATATAGACCCGTAGAAGCTTCTACGGAGAATTCCTTTTATAAGTTTAGGAAGCACTCGATAGCGCGCTGTATTGTACACCACTCTGGTATTGAAGGCAATCTGTGAAATACACAATAGTATATTATTTCACTTCATTACTGCTGTTGATTCAATAGCGTAACTGCAAATACACGCCTACCCAATCCTTGAAATACACAAAAGTATATTTCACTTCCTTTCTGCTTTTGGTTCAATAGTGTAATTGCAAGTACACGCCTAACCAATCCTTGAAATACACAAAAGAATATTTCACTTCCTTTCTGCTGTTGGTTCAAAAGTGTAATTGCAAGTAGGTACACGACTTACCAATCCTTGAAATACACAAAAGTATATTTCACTACCTTTGTGCTGTAGGTTCAATTGTGTAATTGCAAGTACATGCCTATCCAATCCTTGAAATACACAAAAGTATATTTTACTTCCTTTCCGCTTTTGGTAAAATTGTGTAATTGCAAGTACACGCCTAACAAATCCTTGAAATACACAACAGTATAATTCACTTCATTTCTGCTGTTGATTCAATTGTGTAACTGCAAATACACGCCACGGACATGACAGGATAAAACGTCAGCGTAAACAAGCGTGTCAAAGGTAATTTGACGTGAAGGTGAAAGTATTTGATTTATCTGATTTTTATGTTTTTTTTTGAAAAATGACAGCTATAGTGTAACGATCGCAATCACCTTATATTCCTACTTCATACTAATATTATAAATGCGAAAGTGTGTTCGTTTGTTGGTTTGTTGGTTTGTCCTTCAATCACGCCGTTATCCCGGAAAATAAAAGAGTTCCCGCGGGAATCAAAAAAACTTAAACCACGCGGACGAAGTCGCGGGCATCAGCTAGTAATATTATAATCTTGCCATCGGGCATCAGGTGAGATTGCAGTCAAGGACTAACTTGTAGTGGATAAAAAAAAACTTCTGATTAGTTCTTCTTCCACTATTTCTATTTCTATTTCAATTTCAATTCGTTTATTTGCTTCAGATCCTGTACAATAATTGTTGTTGGTGCTATTGGCCAAAATCCATTGACATTGCCAAAATATCATAAATTCAGCCAATCAAAACAATTGGGACTGTAACATTGATTGATGCAGGTTCACAATCGCCCTGCGGAACGTTTGACAAACCTAATGCTGATTTTTTTTAAACATCGGGGGTTAGATTTACTAAATTAATTGTATGATTGTAGTTGAGGCGCTGTGAGCTCACGAGATCAAAATACAGGCGCGCGGGGGTGAAACCGAGCAAGCGCATGTCACAAAAATGCAAGAAAATCATTTGTAAAAAAATATTTCCTGTTCAATACAAATTAATCCGACAATGTGTTTGATTTAGAAATGTAAATTTTATCTAATATAGAGCATATTATTAGTTTCAATAAGGAGAAAAATTGCTTTAAAAGGTAAATTAAAAGGTTTGTTTAAAACAAATTTCAATGCAGAGATTTTTTTAAATTGTGTTTTGAGATGCGACAATGGCTGCTTAAAGGTCTTGAAAACAGCAAATTATTTTTACAAGCATACATTATGTCACTGTTTGATGGATACACTGCTTTTAAAAAACCCCTTTTACGCTACACAGGGCCGGTCTCACCAAATTAAAAAACCTAAGTACAATAGACTTGGGTTTTATATTTTAAATATTAACAAATGATTTAACACGACTGGCGGTTGCAGTAATGTCATTTCACTCCCCTATCACTCCCATTTCACTCCCCTTCAATGGGGGGAGCTACCCCAGCCGATGGGATGGTTCCTATCCGTTTAATCACGCGGCTCAATTTCCCACGGGATGACAGTCGTGGCTGGATCACAGTGGATTAATTTCAAGAGACATTTTCTCTTTTATCCTTTTGGTATACGTACACACATATACTCCGTTCAATGATTTATTTTACTTAAGCACGCCTGTGAAGTTCCATAATTATTGAATGACCGCAGATAAAAACTGCAATACTTCATGGAAGCTGTTTTTACAGCTCTATCCCGATTGAACCGTTTTTTTTTGCGTTAGCAAAACACCTAATTAAGGTGTGCCAAATCGCATTCAAATACATTCAGTAGTTTTGGCGTGGTGATAGAGTAATAGACAGAAAGACAAACAAAAATTCCAAAATAAAATGTTTTGTGCTCTGTATCGATAATAAAGCTTTAAAAAATTTTTATTGTACAGAAATTGTCCAGTAATTACAGTTTTACTTTAAGTATAGATACGAAAATCTGTCTGTCTATAACGCTTTTAATGCCCATCTTTTCAACCAATTTTTACGGTTCACGAAATTCCGGTTCCAACGTAAATCATAGAAATCTTTAATACACGCGAACGAAATCGCGGGCATCATCTTGTTTGACATAAGTGGTATACAAAGGTACCTTTCTCAAGCGAAGCTGAGGCAGGTAACTAGTATAAATATAATGACAAAATTCTCTTAACTAACCAGTTCCAGCCATTAAAGAACGAAATCTTTTAAAGTTGTTTAAAAAAACAAAGTTCACGAAACCCGGACAGGATACGGCACAAAAAGGACCCTCCTTTCATACCTTACAGCTTCGTTTCATTCCTTGCAATAGTTGTGTTTTCTTGCTTTGTGAATTTCCAGGTTTGTGTTAGTATTTTCTTCGTTCCTTTGAAGCGATGCAAGGAATTTTTAATTTAAATTCGACTTCAAAATATTCTGTTTGCCCGCTTGATTAAATAAACTGCATTTTATTTACGTTTTATGTTAACTTAATGGCCATTTTGGCTAAAAGAAAATTTTACATTTTCCTTTTGTGAATTTATGTTTGCTTTGAAAAAGATTTCTATTTGTTATTCGTAATTATTCGCTTATTTTTAATTATTGGATTACAAGCTGTTGCCCGTGTAATTCCCGAGGGAACTCTTTAATTTCCCGGGATAAAAAGTAGGCTATGTCACTCTCCAGGTTCGCAAAAAATCTTGTCGATCCATCCCACTGTTGCAGCGTGATTGATAGACAAACAAAAACTCTTTCGCATTCATTACTTATTTAATAACGGGAAAACTGCTTTTATATGAAAAAAAAATGCTTCAAAACGATTTTGAGAAAATTAAATGGAGTATTGATAAGCTTCACACGTACGCGGATAAAGTCGCGGGCATCAGCTGGTAAAGTTGTACTTCTTTTAGCTTAGCATTTATCGATAGCCTAGTGGTATGATTTATGGCTCTTAGCCGTTTGTTTTTCCGGGTTTTGATCCCCGGGCACGCAACTCTACCTTTTCGGAGTTAATATGCATTTTAGCAATTAAATATTTCAATTCATACTAATAATATAAATGAGAAACGGTGTCTATCCGCTACGCTATGTTACCTTGTAAAAGTGTTGGTTTAAATAGATGCCTATAGTCATGGGACTTCACACTTGTTATTTTTTCCAGGGCTATCAGTGTCCAGGAACAATACATTCGTACTGTCTTACTCATTGATTTAGAAGAATCTTCAGAACCCCAAAAACCTAAGGAACCTAAGTCTTTAACATTAGGTACTGACAAAATACATAAATTAGATGGTTCACTGCGCAAACCTATCATCGATAAAAAACACTTTGCTACGCCCACACAGTATCCTGTTGGACCAATTTATTTTTCCAAGATGTTATTCGGAATACACCAACAAAATAATACAGGGTGACATTTTGGCAGCGGTCAGTGTGGCAAGACCAAAAAAACTTAAGATAGAAAAATTATATTTTGAAATAATAAAAGCATCACTTTCTTTTCTATGTAAACGGAAAGAGATGCCAGGCAAGGCAGGAAAGTACAAAAATCTATAATAACAGCGCCATCTGTGATGTTCTTGATGAACTACGACGAAACTTGTCTTACCTGCATACGATTTACAGCTCTAATGCAATTAGAAACCAAGGCATGCAGTTTAGAGAAGTGATTAATTCCGTAGACGCATTTTACTAAATTTAGGAATTGACATAAAAGAGTCAATTATTGCTTGCTATCTTGATATAATTTTATCTCCATAATTCCGCTTTATCGAGCCTGCTATTTATTAAAATAAAACGGAGTGGAGCGGAGGTGTGCCAATCAGGTCAATCAGATTCCTAACAGATGACTGACAGATCTTTTTTTTCATCCCCTACAAGCTAACCTGCGATCTTACCTGATGGTAAGTGACGATGCAGTCTAAGATGGTAGCGGGCTAAATTGTTAGGGGCATGGCAGTTATATTAAACCCATACCCCTATTCGGTTTCTACACGGCAACGTACCGGAACGCTAAATCGCTTGGCGACACGTCTTTGCCGGTAACTAACAGACGGACAGACCAAGGAAAGTTCAGAAATTTTAAATTCCCAATTTGACCCTGGCCTGCCGGGGACCAAATTGACTCTCTATAATACTCTCTATTTCGAATATAATACTCTCTCGATTTTGATGATAATTTGAACACTGAAAACAGATTTGGGCGAATTTTGTTACTATGAAAGTATATAATATATGTACTTTAATTTTAAGTCTAAATTTAAAAATTACCTACTACCTAAAAATGTTTCTCTTTATATTATACGCACTGTCTTTCAATCCTGTCTCCACTACCAACGGTTAACTGGAAGAGAATAACTCTAGATATTAAGTTCGGCTTTGTGTATTGTATTCTATGTGTAATAAAGACTTTAAAACAAAATTAAAGTATCTCAGAGCTTCAATACTTTATCTTCACTGACCTCTGTGAAAAATTCACCCTGTATATACGACCCCTCGGCCCAAACTCTCGTGTATTGGGTTACATTCTCATATTCTCGGGCCACGTACGAGTGGCATGTTTGTATCGAAAATATTTTCGCGCATAATCCAATCACAAAGTTATTGGTACTGCGAAAATGTTATAAAATTGAGAAGGCCTTCTCCGAGTATACGCGATGTATAGAACGCGGGGTGGTATTGGATTTGTCTTAATAATATTTGTCTGTGCTTTTATGCTATCTATATATATATAATATAAGTACCTATTCTTAACACACAAATTCGACACGATAAATTGGAGTGGCCCATCTACACACTTCAAAGTTACTCTGTGATTCTTTTGATATTTTTTTATCCACATAGCCCTTGACTGCGATCTCACCTGATAGTAAGTGATAGTAGCGGGCTGACCTGTAATGTAACTTGGCTAGGCGGGCTGTTTAAATATGAAGTAAAATCATACAACAGTACTCAAAATATCCCAACAAAAGGTGCTGCCAGCACGACATCAAAGGAAATGCCGGGACAAGGTGAACTTACGTACGTGTCGCCGTAATCCGGAAACACTTGAACACTTCTGAGGCAGCTTAGACTTAGTGACTGAGGTTACGTCTTACGCTAAGTAAGTTTCAGCTCAACGTTTGATAGTTTCTTGTGCTACTATGTAGTGTTCGATTTGAGGGAACATGGCAGAATTGGGCTTGGGAATTAGCAGAACTGAATTGGGCTTCAGTAGAATTATTTTCAAATTTTACATAAATAGTTTTTAAAATAAATTAGGAAGTATGTTAAACATTTAACTGATATTTAGATAGTAAAGATTTTTTAAATAAATTAGAATTAATTGCTCGTTGATTAAGGTATATTTAATAAGGTACGATAGGACTGTCATAGTATACATAATTATATTGTATTTAAAAAGTTCTGTATTAAAACAAGTTCAAGTTCAAAAATCTAGTGTTCACTAAGAATTAAATTCATTCATTCATTTCATTTCATTCACTCATTTATTTATTTGCACAGATTGACGATTTATAGGTGTTATATAATTCACTTGCTCATCGCTTGCATTTTTTTATAAGAATAGCGTTGCGTCCAATTCCATTTAGATACCAATTTACACTGCCGTTTTCCCAGTGTTGCGCAGAATAGACGTTACAACTCACAACCGCGCAACACATGCGTCTTTTTAACCCCTGTAGGATGATTGCGTAAACTGCATCAATCATTGTCACAATCTCAAATTATTGTTTTGATTGGCTGAATTTATGGTATATTTTCGCTGCGTCAATGGATTTTGGCCAATAGCGGAAGAATGTTAACCAATCAGAATTGATTGCGCTCGTTACACTGTAGCTGTCATATAGAGCCAATCGCCCCATTTAAGCTGCGTTAGCTTCAAGTAGGTATGACGTCATGTAAAATCGCTTAAGCATCACGTTATAACGTCAAGTTAAAATTGAACGTGTTGCGATTGCGACGTAATTAAAATAACACATTAATAAAAATATGTATGTTGCATTAAAAATTAACACGTTTCACCCAAGCGATCAGCGAAGCATAGAACATAACATAGTAGCAGATAGGTACATCATACAACATAATATCACTCAAACAGCGGCGCGCGAGCTCGCCTATTTTATTTTACGAGCAATTTTTACTTTTATGTCGCCCTCTCAACTAAATTAAATTACTAGAGAGGCGCGCGTCGCCTCGTAATGGGCCCAAGCTTGTTTCCTTGTTATTGGTACCTGTGTGAAATTAAATGGCGTTTCAAAGGTTGAACGTAAAGGTAAACTCGCCATTATGAAGGCTATTCTGAAATTGTGGTAGGCATATCTCTGTTCAACAAAATACCACTGGAATCTAGAGAATGTCGCTTCAAATATTTAACCCTTTAACTTTAAGTAAAATCCCAACTAAATGCATACTTGCTATGATATATATTATATATATAAATATATATATAAACTAGATGATGCCCGCGACTTCGTACGCGTGGATTCAGTTTTTTTGATACCCGCGGGAACTCCTTAATTTTCCGGCATAAAAAGATGGACCGTGACATTCTTCGCATAGAAAATATTACTATGAAAGCATGGGTGCGAAAGTGTGTCTATTTGTCTGCTACGCTTTCACGGCCCATCTTTTCACCAGATTTTGATGAAATTTGGTAAAGAGGTTGTATCATAGGCAACATAGGCTACTTTTATCCCGAAAAATTAAAGAGTTCCCGCGGGAATCACGAAACCCGGACGAAGTCGCGGGCATCATCTTGTCCTAACTAAATAAACATACAAGTTGACTGACGAACCAAGCGATGATAGCCTAGTGGTTAATACGTCCGGCTTCTTATTCGGGTGGTCGGGGCTTCGATCCCCGTGCACGTACCTCTAACTTTTCGGAGTTATGACATCACTTGTTTTAGCGGTGAAAGAAAACTTCGTGAGGAAACTTGCATGCCCAAAAATTCTTTATAATGTTCCAAGAGGTGTGTGAAACTGCCAATCCGCACTAGGCCAGCGCAGTGGACTATGGCCAAAACATACATGATAAATGATTTATTTATTTCACGTAGGACAACTTGTGCCATCTCAGGAAATATCAAGACCTAACAGTTCGGAAAGCAGATTCTACTGAGAAGAACCGGCAAGAAACTCAGCTGCTGTTATTCTTTTTCTCCTTCTCATTCTGAGAAGAGACTTGAAGTGATGATGATGATAGTTAAATTAAGCATTGAGTTGGGTATATGCTCGAAGTGTTTTGCTAACAAAGTTCATCTGGCAGTCGGGTCTAATAAAACAATTTACAATTTCAAAAATGTCACGAATTTTTCGAGCGTCATTTCGGAAAATAGAAAAACAATTTTCGGCGACACCTACGTTCAATTTTTTCCGGCCTCACGCAACAATAAACAAAAGAAACCGCTCGAGTTTGTTTTCCGCGTCGTTTGAAAAAATAGCTCGAAATATTTTACTCCCGTTTAAACCTGCCTCTAAATTTTGACTGAGCGAAATGGGGCGTTACTCCCATAGCAGTATTATTTTAAAATGTCAGTTTTATGTCACGTTAAAGCAGTATTATTTCAAACTAGATGATACCCGCATTCGTCCACGTGGATAAAGTTTTTTTTTTTTCACCAACTCCGCGGTAAGTTTAACCGAGGATTAAAATTGATGTCTTGAGTTTTTGACAGATGTTATGTAGTAATTCTGTCAACTTTTCAAATTAATCCTAGGTTCCTAGGTTAGACGTTATTCAGAGTTGGTGAAATCGACACTTAGACGTATATCCATATTCCATACTTTTATTTATTTATTTCACATATTTCACATAGGACAACTTGCGTCACTTATGATATGTCAAGACTCTACCATCGGTTCGGAAAACTGATTCTACTGAGAAGAACCGGCCTGAAAAAGAAAAAGAAAGAGGTTACAATATTTTAATTAAAAAAAATTGTAATGCCTGCTTCAGGCCTAGTAAAATTAGCAATTCATTTGTTGGAAACAGCACAGAGTACGTAATATATACTCGTGTGGAAACAGTGTCCGCTTCTACAATAAGCTCCCAGAAGACATGCTGATGATGTCACGGAATAAGTTCAAAGTTAATGTAAAACGTAAACTCATTGAAAAATCTTACTACCATGTAAAGGACGACAAGCAAGCTTGGCAATAATTTGCTCTAATGGCTCTGATAGTTCCTTAGTTAAGATGTTTGTTGTGAAATGGTGATAATAAAAAAATAAAAAAACCTGGCTGAGTTTGTTGTGGGCACTTCTCAGACCAGGGCGCGTTTGGAACCCTCGTAGCTTTATTTTTAAGATACCATAACCGATTTTATCACCATCATGTTTCATGTTTTTTAACCTCTCGCCTGTAAATATTTTTTAACGTCAATAGGTGTACCTACAGTGTATCTATATTGAATAAATGATATTGAATTGAATTGATTTGAATAAGCAATACAATACATACGTAACGTTACAAGTATTACACTGACTTGTGGGTCACTGGATGCGAGGCCGGTTGCTTCCATGCAACTTTGTCGTTAATAAAATTAGTAAAGTTTATTAAGCTCGACTTAACAAATGCTGTTTGACACACTCTTTAAATTTATGGAATGGCAAATCTAGAAACTCTTTTGGAACCATGTTATAAAAACGTACACTCGACCCCACAAAGGATTTCTGCACCTTACGCACATTACCATACCAATATTATAAATGCGAAAGTGTGTCTGTCCGTCTGTGTCTGTGTCTGTCTGTCTATATGTCCATCTGCTACGCTTTCACGGCCCATCTGTTCAACCGATTTTGATGAAATTTGGTACAGGGATAGGTTGTATCCAGGGGCAGGACATAGGCTTACTTTTTATCCCGGAAAATTAAAGAGTTCCCGCGGGAATCAAAAAATCTTAATCCACGCGGGCGAAGTCGCGGGCATCACTCTATCTACTATATAAATAACGGCAGCTTATCAATTTATTATTATATATGTATTTTTTTGGTCTAATGGATGAATAAAATAATGTTTTTTCAACTTTAGCATTAATAATACTATTAGTATCACACAATCAATCAATCAATTTATTTATTTGTGAATAGAGTCATTCTTCATTTGAGGTGGAATCAATATAAAAGTCCAAAGTGTGATGTACAAATAAATATCTTGTTTTATAATAGCTATTCTAATATTTTGCCTCATTTTTTTCCCACGTGTGAAATTAGTCTCTTATGTACTTATTAAAATAAATCCCGAAATGCTTAGTAAGCTTATTATAACACAAATCATGCTCGTGTAACCAAGAGATTCAAGATTAATGTTATATTCCTGCGCTGAGAGTTAACACCGTTCAATATTTGAACATGTACGAGAATTCCTCTTTATCCCCCGAGGGAATAAAGCGAGCCATTATATTACTACCTATTGTGTAACATTGTTGATATTGCGAACATCTCAGGTAGTTAGAAAGCAATTAATCCTGATTTTCGTTCATATAAAAGAAAGAATAAAGAATTACCTTTTCACTACCAATCCATACTAATATTATAAATTAAAGTATCGTCTGTCTATCTGTATGTCTGTCTTCATCTCATCGTCATCTTTTCAACCGATTTTGATGAAATACGGTATAGGAGTGGGTTGCATCCCGGAAAAAGACATAGGCTTTTTATCCCAGAAAATTGAGGAGTACTCGCGGAAATTAAGTAAAAACGCAGTCAGTCAGTCACCTTTTCCTCTTTATATTTAAATCGAGTAAATAGCTATCTAGTCCGTGATAATTATTTCAGGAGCATACTTTTAATGGATTTCTTAAACTTGTTTTACACAAGTTTAAAATACCCCACCTAATAATACCCACTCTGTTAAATAGGGTAAGTATCCTCAATTTCAAGTGCTTTGTAGCAATGGCCCATAGGTCTAATTTCTCTAAAATTACAATTCATGTAAGTGATTAATAACATAAAAGGTGAAACAAAGGCCCATACCAAGATTTGAAATGTATTCGCATTACCTACTAAATATTAATGTTGCTGAAGTGACTTGCGATAGTCCCACGGCTCCGCTTGTGTTTAAGCACCTTCGCTACCTGAACCTCAGAATGAACTATCATTAAAAGCAGAATAATAAGTAATTACCTTACGTAAGTTTTACGCGTCAGGGAAAACATGCGCTCCCTCCGGAGCGCATGTTTTCCCTGAATTACCCATGCAAACGCGCATGCGTGCGCCTGGTGCCTGGCTTCGGCCGTGGCTAGTTACCACCCTACCGGCAAAGACGTGCCGCCAAGCGATTTAGCGTTCCGGTACGATGCCGTGTAGAAACCGAAGGGGTGTGGGTTTAATATAACTGCCATGCCCCTAACAGGTTAGCCCGCTACCATCTTAGACTGCATCATCACTTACCATCAGGTGTGATCGCAGTCAAGGGCTAGCTTGTAGTGCATGACAAAAAAAAAAAACGTAATACCAAAATAATTTGTAATTCAAGAAAATTTCCACCATATTATGCTATTATTAAGATTAAACTTGTATTTATCTAGGTCCCAGGATAATTATGTTTTCAAAATACTTTTCCAAAATTTAATGTATAAACGAATTGCGATTTGCAGTTTTTACGACATAAATCACAATATGTTTTCTCCTTATTTGTTTCATATTAAAACCAACGATATCTCACGTACTAATTGATCAGGAACTTAGCCTATATCAAGTAACAGAATAACAACTCGAAGTTAAAAACACAACAAGTTTTCATTCATCGTTTTTTGTATTTACGGAACAAGACTAAATTTATAACAAATTCTAAATGCTCATATTGTTATTGCGCTTGCACGCGATCATGTGTCATCAGCCAAATAGAGATAGCAATATACCGGCAAATTTATATTTACGGTTGGAATAGAAGTTGCGAGCGGCGATCACCAGCGTCTTACGGGTTTTCCACATACTTATGCGTTGTAAGAAATTAAATAATATGACTTGTTTTAATCGACCAAGGAAAGGATCGCGGAGAAACCTGCATGCCCGAATATTCTCTTTATAATGTTCTCGAACACATACTATTAAATAAGTTATTTACTTAACTTAGTTTTTACTTAATTAGTAGTAATTGCCTCGTTGATCTAGGCAATTGATTGTTTGTCTGGTGGGAGGCTTTGGCCGTGGCTAGTTACCACCCTACCGGAAAAGACGTGCCGCCAAGCGATTTAACGTTCCGGTACGATGCCGTTTAGAAAACGAAGGGGTATGGGTTTAATATAACTGCCATGCCCCTAACAGGTTAGCCCGCTACCATCTTAGACTGCATCATCACTTACGATCAGGTGAGATCGCAGTCAAGGGCTAGCTCGCCGTGGCCGAAATTCGGATATTATTTTTATTTTATTAATAATAAATAACAACGTCTTCCCTACCGAATTTCGCCCACAGTGGCCTTAAATAATACATAAATAATACAACTAAAAACCAGTGTAGCTGCGAAAAGTTAGAATTTGTGGAAAAATATAAATATTTGGGGTTACATATAATATTGTAACGAGCGAGGAGCGGGGAGCGTGAGAGAGGGGTAGCAGTGAGTAGTAAAGGTGGGGAGAGGAGAGGAGAGGAGAGGTGGCTGGTAGAAAGTGGCTTTGTTCCTTTATATAGTAACATTACTCTATGGTAATGGCCATACATCTAATGGGTCTATGACCCGCGCTCTGGGTTGGTTCCTTGTTTTTGGTCTGACACGAACTACGAAGGAGGAGAGACGAGTAACTTGGCTAACCTTCTTCGGTGTTGGCTAACTGCGAAGCAGCAAGCAGAAATTATTGGTATTTTGTTGTAAATTATTGTGGAGAGTGAAATAAAAGTTGCAGTTGATTCTGTTTATAAATTTACGTCTTTCATTTTTGACTGTTCGTAACAATATGTAGATAGGCACTTCAACTGGAAGACTCATATAGGCGTAGTATGTAGCAAGCTAAGGTCTGTACTGGGTAAGTTCCATCATTTGAAAAGAGTGCTAAGCAAACATACAATGCTTGTGGTTTATTACGCGTTAGCAGATTCAGTCATCAGTTATGGGCTTAGTATATAATATAATAATATTCTTTATTAAAAGGTATACCTATATGGAAGAACGTTTACTACTATCTTATGAATTAAAAAAAATACAAATAAGATTATGAAAACAAGTTATACCTAAGTAAAAAGATAAAAAAAAGTACAAAAGAATTTACGATATTTCATTTAAAGACTTAAAAATACTACCAATACATATTAAATTAAATAATTATTTGTTAGCAAAAGAACATTATTATTCAAGTAAATACAAAGAACTTATATCACATAAAAAGAGCATGTCAGAAGAGTGAGACAGGGTCGATTAAGAATAAAAAGAGTAAATAATTATTATGGTAAGAGATTAAATAGTTACTTAGTAGGTACCTAAGATATTTAATAGGTAAAATTCAGAATAGGTAGAATTCAGTGAAGGGGTCCTTAAGAAAAAACTAAAGGAAGTTTTCATTTACGACTCCTTCACTGATTAACAATGAAATACTATAGTTAAGTAAATAAATAATTTAGTGTTAGTAACTTAATTTTAATCACATACTTAGTATTTTATATGGTATAATAGTTGTTGTGTAAATAATAAGTGCACGGTATATAATTATTAGTTGAGCGCGAATTCGCCAACAAACTACATGTGTAGTTTGGCGAATAAAATAATGTTTGTGTATTATTTGTGCAATTTATAAAATAAATAAATTTAGAAATAAAATAATTTTTATTAAATTAGTAAGTGGCATAGCAGTACTGCATTCACACAATGCATGGATCGCATAAATTCCCGCTAACGGGACAAACTTGTCACGTTGGCTTTCGCGGGTACTTACCAGAAAAATACATTTGCGAAGTGGGGATTCAGACAAAGAGAAAAATGGCGAGGTTTGAGCACCAAAAAATAGAACTGACATAGAGTATCCAGTTTTTCACTTCTCTTTTATCGTTCTTTTTTAAGGTTCTTCCCTCAAGAGGAAAAAAGGAACCCGTGTAGGATCACTTCATTGTCTGTCTGTATATCTGTGAACCACTTTTTTCTCGGGAACGCGTTAAGGTTGAAATAAATATCACATACTAAGCTCTACGGCCCCTTGGAGCTGTAAAAAAATCAAGAGTTCTCGAGAAAAAGCGGGGTTGACTGAAAGACAGACGAACAGAAGGACAAACGGATAACAAAGTGATAAGGGTTCCTCTTTTTCTCTTGAGGTATGGAACCCTAAAAATGGTGACAACAAAGTATAATATTATAGACAGAAAAACGTTTACTTTAAGTAAACACTCAACGTAATCGTTATTTCGCATATACAATAATACACCGGAAACGGCGATGCTCTCCGGTCTTGTCATTTAATTTTGTTGAAGAACCTTATAAAAGTGAAACTCGGTTGTAAAAAGATATGGGTGAAATCGGGGATGGTGCAAGGTACAAGACCTGACATGATATGAATGATTATTTTGCGAATGACGAATTGGGCAACTGTAATGTCTCCCCAGGCATGTTTCACAAATCCATACTAATATTATAAATACGGCCCAACCGTTCAACCGATTTGGATGAAATTTGGAACAGGGGTGGGTTGTATCCCGGGGAGGGATATAGACTACTTTTTATCCCGGTAAATTAAAGAAGTCGCGGACATCATCTAGTAAAGAATAAAGAATTATGCATTCTAAGATACAAGTGGGTTTATTTGCCTCCTTGGAATTTATGAAGGTTTGGTTATTACTTTTAAAAATATTATTACCCTTTATTACGAAAAAGTTGCAGGCACAACATTGAACAGAGTCGCTAGAGATAGCCAATTATTGATAAGGTTGGAGGAGGCTTTCACCACTGGAAGAGGTCCTTTTTCTACATGGCATCGTACCGTAACAGCTTGGAGGCATGTTTTTTACCAATGGTAACTAACTATGGCTGCAGCCTCTTGCCAGGAAAATTAATGAAACATATTATCGTTTTGGAATGAAATATCGCTATCGAGTAAGTGCGAGTTCTAGTTTTCTTAACTGTATGCTAAGTAGATGTCAAATATGGTATCAGTCTCTAATAACAACTGGCATATACAGAGGGTTCCTATGTAAGTTATTAAAACAAATGCCGTCTTAATAAGAAGTAATCAAAGAAATCATTTACCTCTTGCCGACACACCTTAACTACCATGAAATCTATTGACTCGTGAAAATTTAAAAAAGTAGTTTTTTAACCTTCAACTATAGAGTTAGAGTGGGTGCAGTACCCGCTACATCTTCTAAATTACACCAAGCGTTGCAAACAACTTTATGATACTGGGTGTCATTATTCTGACATTTGTGTTAGGTTTATATCCTATCTTTATATCGCGCACCGGCAGCGTAAATTGTTTTCTAGTAGAACCCTTTCATCTTTTCACTATTTTGTCTCGTTGAACATAAGATGTAAGTACCTAAATTTTATGTCATCATCGTGTAACATGGATATGTCAAGTCATTGTATTCTCAACAATGGATGAAAAAACATGACTCAAAGACTCAAATTTAAATTTTACAAATATACCACTTTTAGCATTAAGCCAGTAATGCTGACCTTCTGTCTGATCTGTGTGATGTTTAAAATCTTATTGATTCTGAGTACACTTGCTATCATGCTTACCTGAGTATATCAATAGACACATTTACTACTTATAATTTACATATTACATATACATTTGTATTGTAATAATAAAGTATAAAATATTAATAAATTCAATACCAACTGCTACCACTCGCTAGCTAAGTTTGCAACTTTATAGTATAAATTTAATCGAACAAAACTTAGTTGTTTTCCGCAAGTTTGTATGAAGTCTGTACTAACAAAACTCGGACAACTTCATAACTCGGCTACGTTATCTAATATTACTTTTATGCTCTTGAGAATAATGTTTTACATAAATAGAACGAAATTGCAGGCAAGCTCTAGCACTCAATATCTACTATACAACCTATGTTAAAGATTATTATAACCTGCATCAATGTCTTTAGCAAAAAAAATTAAAGATAGTTAAAGACGACATTTAATAATTCGCCGATTACTAATATAAATAGAAAGAAATAACACATATACTCATACACAAAACAGCACTGCTAATGAATGCTTGGTACACCTTTAATTCAGTCTTTTGGAATATCTGTACATACCTACTGTCGGGAGCTCCACAGAGGCTCGGAAGAAGGTCTTCCTCAGAGCCGGTGTTATGCTCGGGGATTAGCATGGATTAGTATGTTTTTTTTGACTGATTTATTTCATGTAGGACAACTTGTGTCACTTATGATACGTTAAAACTACCACCGGTTCGGAAAACTTTTCTACTGAGAAGAGCCGGCAAGAAACTCAGTAGTTCCTCTTTTCTTAAAAAAAGGTTACAATAAGTAAACATTGGCCGTATGACCCTTGCCTTAGCATAACATTTTATTGGATCAAAACTTGCTTTACCTACTAAATCCTTCAGGCAATAAATTCATGTTATGACAGCAGCTAGAAACCATAACAATGATTAAGGTATTATTGTGAAGTCAGCACTGTCTGGCATCATATCTTGGAGAGCAGTGCCAAATGTTAAATCTACTTGTTGTTTGGCAGTACAGTCGTGGAGTGTAATACTTGATCTAATGGACGAATTTTGGAAGAAATTTATATAAATCTCTAGGCAAGCTTTAAGAATATGACTGACAAATTCAATTATTTGGCGTGTCCAACGGAGAAAAATAGCTTAAGATGAAATATACATAATATGTAGAGTATTATATAATCTCTGTGCCAAATTTCAGCCAGATCCGTTCAGCCGTTGGCGCGTGATTGAGTAACAAACATCATCCAAACTTTTACATTTATAATCAATATTAGTAAGATAAGATTAGTTATATTAGTAAAGAAGTATAGAAGTACAACAAAGTTAAGATTTAACGGCAATGCGGCGATTCGATGGCGCTGTAGAAAAGATTTAGCGGCAAATGGCGGCAAACTTGAAGTCGTTAAACTACTTCAGCGAACTTCTTTCTTGATTACTTTTTATGCTACGCTGTTAGGATCATCTTGGGATTTTAGTAGTGTTATGACTAGAAGTCTAGAACTATGTGGTATTTTTAGCTATTTAAGTATTTAATATAAGTTTTTATTTTTTTATTCTTTGAGAGTAAATTGTCTAAGTTTGTAGATAAATTGATTTAGTGGGTTTAGTTTTATTTAATTTGGTACTTGGGAATTGTATGAGAGTATTTTTTTAATTTTGCATTAATAATGCCTGGCAAATATACGAGTATCATTCTTAGGCACAGATTTAAGCATAAAATATAGAGGATTATTTAAATGTCATGAAAATATTTCGAGTTTTTCCAACGACTATGAAAAGGTACTATTTTAGATAAAATTACGAGGATTAATTAATATAGCGTTAGGAGACCTATAGTATGAATTCATCTATTTGCCTTCTGAAAAGAGGATATATTTTGATTACAGCAGCCCAAAGCAAAAAAAAAAGATATTATCACTAACATGATAATAGTCGTTAAACCGCCATACTGCCAACCTGCATTGGAGGAGCGTGGTGGGTCTAAGTCTAAGCTCTAATTCCCTCTCTCCTATGAGAGTGGAGGCCTGTGCCTTGAGCCAGTGTGTACAAGGTTCTTGCTCAGAACGACTTATAAATATAGCTGTCTCAACACGGTAAAACGTACAAAATTAAGTGGACATAAAGTGGATTAATGCGCATAATATTTCATCAAGTTTAAAATGCAACTTCTACGGAACCTGGCTTAGCTCTTAGCATCTGCCGGGTTTCAGGTGTGAAGTAGTGGAATATAAAGATAAATCGTGACCACTTGTTACTTTGTTCTGGCATATCACATACGTAAAATAATATTTATGTGGACTTAAGTGCACTAACACGTCGAGCTACGGGGCGGTTAATTTAGTTCTTCTACGGATCTCCGAAGCTTGTGTGTTTTAAGTATTACAATTTGATTACAATTAAATATGTATAATATAACTATATATACCTATATCTATAATTAAACTTTTGAAGATTGTGTAAATGATAAAAGAGCATGGATTTGACTCGCTCCGGCAATGCTAAGGACAGCGGCTAGTTATGTATCTACTCATTGATGTAATTGTAATTATTTTTTGTTTCAAAAGAGAAACCACCGACTTTTTTGCTGGTTCTTCACGGTAACTATGGTATTCCGAACCAGTGGTAGATTCACTCGACCATTCAAAAGCACTTGTCAAAGTCTACTTAAATAAAAAATATTTGAGTTTGAGTTTTGATTTTAACGTAATTGAAGGAAAACATTTGAAGGAGTCAGCACATAATTATATTTCGGAAATACTTCTTATGAAATGATTTCCAAAGGGCTACTGTGGTAGCCCTTCTAATATTTTGGGTGGTCTGTGATAATATTATTACTTACGTCACATAAGATCTTGTTGAACCATCCCCCAGGGTGATTGTTAGGGTTGTCGCCGATATCTTTTTTGCGATCTGCGTCATAACATAGCATTTCAATCAAAATGCATATTTTGGTTGAAATGCTATGTTATGACGCAGAGGTAGGTACAGCCAATGGAATATTCAGTGAGCCAGAAGTGAAAAGACGCCAATGTGTTAAGGGGGATAGTGGCTGGTATTGAATATGGTAGCCAAGGGTTAATGTTTTTTATCCAATACAAGTAAGCCCTTTACTAGGATCTCACCTGATTTCACCAAGAAAATTCAGAAATTAGGTATAAATTCCCAAACTGACTCGGCCTAGAATCGAAACGTCCGTAACGAAAATGAGTAAGATATATTTTACGAAGACAAAAGGTCTTAAATATAAATATAGTACATTCGAAGTTAAACTTTAATGCTTTAGTGGTTTTAAAAATTAAAAAAAACGTAAAAACATAACTTGAAATTAATATTTATGTAATAAGGAACTTCGTTCCTAGCTGGTGTCCCACGACACCACACTTCTGTTAGTGATTATTAAATAGAGAATCTTTTTTTTTTAATCCACTACAAGCTAGCCCTTGAATACGATCTCACGATGGATCTCATGATGCAGTCTAAGATGGTAGCGGGCTAACCTGTAAGGGGCATGGCAGTTATATTAAACCCATACGACATCGTACCGGAACGCTAAATCGCTTGGCGGCACGTCTTTGCCGGTAGGGTGGTAACTAGCCACGGCCGAAGCCTCCCACCAGGCCAGACCAGGGAATATTCAGAAATTATAAATTCCCAAATTGACCCTGCCGGGGATCGAACCCAGGACCTCTGCACGTTAAGGTAACAGCGCTACACACTACGCCAAAGAGGTCGTCAAAATCTCCCAAAATGTTATGTTTGAAAACCGTTTTAAAATGTCGATTGAAGTAAAAAAATGCGAATTATGATAGCGTCACAGTTCAGTATTCATACAAAATCTCATACTAAGCGCGCCTTTTGACGTTTGTAAAAAGTTGCTTGATTGATTTGGCTTGTTGTCAATTGAAGCAGCTACAATCTACTAGTACTATGTAGTACAATCTACTAATTTTATTACAATCTACTAGTAGTAGTAGTATAATGGAGCTTACTTCTTATGAAAGGATCTTCAAAAGGTTCATCCGAAACTGGAGTAGTTTTAACCTCTGCATGGTATGTCGCATTATGATATTATTGTAAGACTATCCCCCAGGGTGATTGCTAGGGTTGTCACCGATATCTTTTTCGTGTCACAACTGTCGTCCTCAGAGCGTGTGACATGCAAAAGAGATTTTTATCTTACAAAGGGACCGCATTAACATGCTTTTGTTACAGCCCTACTGAATATTAAAATAACTTTGTGTCGTCATTTCTAAAAGAAAATTAAATTTTAGCATATTAATTGTTCAGATCCAGATAAATTTTAATTCTACAAGTTAGCCCTTGACTGCAATCTCACCTGATGGTAAGTGTTGATGCAGCCTAAGATGGTAGTGGGCAAACATTTTAGATATATGGAAGTTAATATATTAAATCCATAGGACCCTCAATTGCCTTTACACGGCATCGCACCGGAACGTTAAATTTCTTGGCGGCACGTCTTTGCCGGTAGGGTGGTAACTAGCCACGACAGAAGCCTCCCGCCAGACCGAACAAGAGAAAATTATACAAATTGTACAAATATTTTACAAATTGATCCCGCCGGGGATCGAACCCAGAACCTCCCGCTAATAAGACAACAGCGCTTACCACTGCGCCAGGGATTTTCAGAAATATGAATGCCCATAAAAGTATATCCGGATGTCTAGTTAAAATTCCGTTGCGTGCTCCTCTTTTATTACCTGTTGAGCACGTCGCAGTAATTAATTTTATGCGGACGAGTGTAATAAAAGTGGGCCGAGTTAAATGAATTGAAGTGCCTGTTAAATCCCTGACTGGCTCAATGGTTTAGTGGTTAGCATGTTCGACTGCGGCCGACTAGGTCCCTGGTTCAAGTCTCGACCATAATTAAGTATTGGGTTTTTCTGACTAAAAATTCTCAGTGCTACCCCGGAGTTAAGAAATTTATGGAGTGCCATCCCCCGCCTCGGAGAGCACGTAAGACGTCGGTCCCGGTTATTATTATTAACATGATAAAAGTCGTTAAGGGTCTAAGCTCTAATTCCCTCTCTTCTATGAGAGTATAGGCCAGTGCCCAGCAGTGGGATGTTAATGGGCTGTAGTCGTGGTGGTGGTGGCCTATTAAATCTATCTAGGTGGCCAATTTAGCGGTTTACACGGTGGTCATATTTTGATGGGAAACTGAAAAATAAACGGTACTTAGTGCGATAGAAATTTGTAATAATTTGTAATCAGTTACGTTTGACAAATAATAATTCGAACCTTTTAGGGCGTTCATAGTAATATGTGCTTAACATCAGATTTAAGCATTGATGTAGAATTTTTTTATACTCATTCTATTTCAATGGATTTAAGCTCTCAATTTAACTGTCAATAAAGGTTTTTTAAAAGTTTCGCGGGAACTCATTGCTTTCCAAGATCAAAAGTAGTCTACGTCCGTACTAGGGATGCAACGTTTCGTCAAAATCGGTAAATGAAATGGACTGTGATAACGTATCACAAAGACAAACAGATAGACACGCCTTCGCATTTAAAATATTAGTTTGAATAAAAAATGTCTGCTAGGTTTTTGTGCTCCTCTCACTTCATATTTACCTAAAGTATAAAATGCTTCTTATTAGGTACTCTAATAAGAAACATTTTATAAGTGTTAAACTCGCAAAATAATTACCGATTTACTATTTAAAATTATTATTATTTAGTTATTCCATTTCATAAAAGGTCGCTGGCTATGTAAAAGAGGTAATTTATCATGACAAGTAGCCTTAACGTAGGAACAGGAGTGGAAACGCGCCCCAGATGTGATCTGGGGTGTGCGAGTTTCTTAAAAAGACACACTTTGATGTTTTTCGTAGAGTCCAACTGGGTTGGAGCGGGTTTTCATTGGCCGACACGTTCACGACACATACGTAGCCGACACACGACATACGTCGACGATATAAAGTAAAGTAATAAATATTTTATTGCACACCATAAAAATAAATAAAATTACTTAAGCAATAGAGTTTAATGGATATGACAGAACTGGCGGCCTTGTCGCTTATATAGCGATCTCTTCCAGGCAACCATAGGAAGCTTTTAAAAGAAAGCGGGAGATGTTTTTTTTTTTTTTATCCACTACAAGCTAGCCCTTGACTGCGATCACACCTGATGGTCAGTGATGATGTAGTCTAAGATAGTAGCGGGCTAACCTGTTAGGGGCATGGCAGTTTAAACCTACACCCCTTCGGTTTCTACACGGCATCGTACCGGAACGCTAAATCGCTTGGCGGCACGTCTTTGCCGGTAGGGTGGTAACTAGCCACGGCCGAAGCCTCGCACCAGGCCAGACCAGGAAAAATTCAGAAATTATAAATTCCTAAATTGACTCTGCCGGGGATCGAACCCGGGACCTCCGCACGTTAAGGCAACAGCGCTACACACTGCGCCACGGAGGTCGTCAAAAAAGATGTGTACTGAGGAAAATGAATAAATGAATACATAAACAGAAAATGTATAATGTAAAAATATATATGAGAAAAACACATAAAAAAGTAACAGCAATAGGAAATAGACGACAGATGAATAAATAGATATATTGGTATCGTATCGGTTAGTTAAAAGCGTATAGGTTGCTCCATAAGTAGGTACATTTTAGTGTACCTACCGACATTGCTGAGTCTATAACGGCACCGATATAATCAGACTATGAAAAACGGTTCTAGGCTTTAGCGATCGCGCAGACCATAAAAAAAATATATGAAAAAATTATGACAAATGAAATCCCAGAAAAAATATGATGAAATTTGGATAAAATAAATATGCGCATGTACCTACTTATACCTAATTATTAAAAGGGATACACATTAAAACGATTTATGAAGCTTCTAAAAAGTGTTATATCAAAACTTTTTATTTGTTAATCATTTTCTAGACTCATTTTCCCTTGCCGGGTATAAAATCCAGGATTTCCTACCACAGCGCTTACCAATCAGCAGGGAGGCAATCAAAAAGTTAGGTATCGTATAGAACACAACATCTAAAACGAAAAAAGTTGTTTCTTGTCGCGTTAGTGTGCATGCTACAGATAAAAGTGAGTGACGCAGACTTTTATCCGCCTAACCCTTTTATTATTTCCATAGCGTGTTTTTACTCTAATTCAAACATGTTCCTACCAGGGAGCATACTACCATCGCCTAAATCAGTATTGTTTTAATATTTTTCACGATCATATTTTAGAATTATGATCCTTATGATCACTGATACCCGCGACCTCGTCCGCGTGGTTTGAGTTCTTTAAATCCCGTAGGAACTCTTTGATTTTCCGGGATAAAAAGTAGCCTATGTTACTCTCCAGGTCTTCAACTATATCTATGCCAAAAATGACATCGATCCGTTGCTCCGTTGCGGCGTGATTGAAGGACAAACCAACAAACAAACACACTTTTGCATTTATAATATTAGTATAATTTCAGGAACGTGACATAATTGTCACGTACCTTGGCTTAGTATTAACAGTATTATCTGCTAATATTATTAAAACAGTATTAACGCATGCTGTTAAAGCAGTATTACTACATACAGCAGTACTACAGCAGTATTACAGTCTAAGTAAATTGACTCTGCTTTTTAAACGATGGTAGTAACCCTCCAGATATTTGGAAGCTATTTGGTTATTCAACATGACCGCACAGATGGGGCATGGGCGAACATCTGTAGTTTCACAGTACAGCATGCTCGGTTCTATTTCAATCGTGTTTTGGCTTTGTGCTGAGTATGGTGAGTAGATAGCAATGGCGTGCACAGTATTCGGAACCATGTTAGACATTGGTCCGGTAGATACCTATTTTCATACAGGACATGATGAAAAATAAGCATTGAGCTTTTTTAACTGGGTAATCAACGCTTTTATGCCTCTATGTCGTACCCGCTACTGGTTGAGAGCCACATGCGAAATATGGAATATCCCAATAAAGTGGACGAGATAGTGCAACTGCTCTCAAACCTACGGTTACATATTGTTTCCATACTGAAAAACCAAAAAGCTTGAAACGTGAATCCATACTAATATTTATATCTTATTATTACATATAAATACTAATACATCCATACTAATATTATAAATGCGAAAGTGTTTCTGTCTGTCTGTCTGTCTGTCTGTCTGTCTGTCTGTCTGCTACGCTTTCCCGGCCCATCTTTTCAACCGATTTTGCTGAAATTTGGTACAGGGGTAGATGGTATCCCGGGGAAGGACATAGGCTACTTTTTATCCCGGAAAATTAAAAAGTTCCCGCGGGAATCAAGAATCTTAATCCACGCGGACGAAGTCGCGGGAATCATCTAGTATTATTATAAATGCAAAAGTGTGTGCGTCTCTCCGTCTGTTACGCTTTTACGGCCCATCTGTTCAACCGATTTTTATGATATTTGGTACAGGGATAGGTGTTATGTTGAATAATTATCTTTCCGTGTGGAAACTTAAACCTTTACAGAATAAACTTGTTGAAGTGAGAATCGTTGTGATATGAAAATTCGATGAAACGAAAAAGAGACAAACATATTCATAATAGGATTTACCCTGCGAGAGAATGAGATATAATACAAATAATATTTATCTAATTCTCTCGTAGCCTACTTTTCTCAAGTTTCACTTCTGCCGTGTGTGAATTGCACACGTACTGTTTTTAAAATACAGAACCCTAAAAAAGAAAACCGAAGAGCTTATATTACAGCCAAGATAACAGACCCGCAATTTTTATTGCTCGTTATAAACTTCATAACTTTTTCGAGCGCGACTCATAAAAAAACTTGTTTAGGAATTCCGCCCATTAAAAGTTTCAGTGTAATATTTATTGGGGATCAAAGTGTTTCATATACAGCGATCTGGTCGATTTTTGAACATCACTAATTTTGCAGGTTGTTTTTATAGCTTTGAGCGGTCGGGGAAACCTATTTGGTAGATTTTTTTTCTGACAGGATGATACGTGGTACCTACTATGAACATATCTATTAGAAATATGCATAGTCCTACAAACTTATACCGTTCAGTTTTTGTTTTTATTTTATTTTTCTATAATTCAGGCATAAAAATTAGTTCCAATTTTGGCCACCAGGCCAGAAAATTTAATGGGATTTATTTATGTATGAGTTTGGACCAACAAACGTTTATTATATAAATGTATTCCTTTGTTTAACGACCTCCGCTCTGACGCAGTGCTTAGCGCTGTTATTTTATTTTTAAGAAGGAGGTCCCGACGATTGATCCCTGGTTGGGTGAAAGTTGAAACTGTGAATTTATAATTTCTGAATTTTCTCTGGTCTGGTCTGGTGGGAGGCTTCGGCCGTGGTTAGGTATGACCCTCCCGGCAAATATGTGATGCCAAGCGATTTAATTGTCCGGTACCAATGTGTAGACACTAATTCGAGGCCCAATTAGGTATTACTCGAACCGTTTCAGGAGTTCATACATGCTCTTATTGAGGTGCAGGCATCTATGAACTCCTTAAACACGTCGAATAATACGTTTGACAGGAGTATGGGTTCAAAATATCTGCCGTACCCTAATAAGTTAGCATGTTAGCAAAGACTACACATTTTGGTAATAGTGCCTCTATAAATATAATATAACAAACTTCCAGAAAGTATTGTTTATTAATTAAAAACTGTTATAAATTTAAGCGTTCACTACAAGAATTTTTAATGGACAAAGCATTTTACACCATACAATAGTACGCAAATCGTTATAAAAAAATATGATAAAATTATAATATTTAGAGACTAAAGTAGGTACCTACTTTATAAATTTGCACGTCATTAATGACGAAACATTTTTGTTCTTTAATTAGTTTGTCATCTTATTATACAATGTTTCTTGCAAATAAACGATTGATTGGTTCATTACCATTTTGAATTACATAATTCCTTACCACCAGTTGAGATCGCGTTCATAGGCTAACTTACAGTAGAATAAAAGTAATTCTTTCAATAAAAGGCTATTAGAGGTATAATGGCGAACCAAAGTAAACGGAAAGGACCAATATTGAGCCGGCAAATATATCGGCAATTCTTTCCATTATGCAGCACCACAAGTCGCAACATTATCCGGTGCTGACAAGAAATAATTAATTTATACGCCAGCTTAGTTTCGGAAAAGGCAATATTTCTTCCGAGACGACGTGTTAATTCGACCGTTAACGGAAAATATGGCCGCCGGTACAATAAGGCTTTGACTTCGGTGATTCTGATACAGATTCTGAGTTAGAGAACGGTTCGGGATTACCATTGGTCCATCCCTATTTGTTATCTTGTCTGTATGAGTAACATACCTACAGACATTACCTTTTGAATAATATTTATAGTCCTACAAACTTACTCGTATCTGACCCAGTGACGGCGTCGCTAGTAGATATGGAAAATGGAACAAATTTTTATGCCTATTTAGTTATCCTTTTATTTTATCAAATAAATATTATAAATGCGAAAGTTTGGATGGATGGATGTTTGTTACTCAATCACGCCCCAACGGCTGAGCGGATCTGGATGAAATTCGGCACAGAGATAGATTATAATCTAGAATAACACATCGGCTACTTTAAAAAGTAACCTATGATACGTAGCCGGGATAAATCCCGGAAAATTAAAGAGTTCCCGCGGGAACCGAAAAACCTCAATCCACGCGGACGAACTCGCGGGCATTAGCTAGTTTTTAATATGTACTAACTACTAGCGTCGCTGTCACCGGATCAGATAAACTGGGGGTAGGTATACATGATAATACATGTTACACAAATCTGGACCAGCCTTTAGGTACTCCTTTCGTCACGTACACATTAGGAAGCGCCTCACGTCGCCAGTTGCAGAGCACGAGTATAAATTGAACGGAATAAGGTACAGTTCCACAATCTTTACTGACCTAATGACTGAGTAAATATGAAAAATAAACTACTATACTATAGCCACCGGGTCAGATAAGTTAGCTCGCTGCCATCTTAGACTGTATCATCACTAACCGTCTACAGTTGAGATCACAGTTAAGGGCTAACTTACAGTGGAATAAAAATCTATCTCTGTGCCGTTCTGGTGTAATTGAGTAACCATCATCCATCCATCCAAACTTTCTCATTTATTAGTATGTATTAAGTATTGACCTATAAGAACTTATAACCTTATCTTGCCTTTGCAAGTCTAATTTAACATAACATAATGAAACACTCCATAAACTTTATAATCGCTCAACTTATATTACACTTGACAAACGACCACAATAACTTAAACGAGCTTTGGAACTGCGAGTCGAAGTTTTGAGTATCTACGTGACGTTAATTATTTAAAACGAGTTATATTATGAACAATTCACAGAATTAAGTCGAAATCTCGATGGCTTTTTTGACAGCTAAGTATTTATCAAATCAGGGGCCATCCTGCCAACAATAATGCCATACGCAATTTAAGCAAAATTACTCAAAATGACAGTTTGATGTCACGTACCTTGACCTTCCTAAAATAAGGATTATAATTCTAAAACACGAAAGTCAACAATAATGTGTGTGTGATGTAATATGACTATTAGCGTTGGTGGTATGGCCACAGAATAACTATAGGTCGCGAAAGTAGAATTCACACGGCAATACCCACTCTTCATGCAATCTATCTCATATGTATAGGTTGACATGAAAAAGATAAGTCGCAGTGATAAGGCCGCTTTTAGACCATGACAACTTGTACATTGTGTCACGGAGTGTGTATCATTTCTGTTTGTGTGCAATAAAATGTTTTTACATACTTTATTTACTTATATCGTCGCTGTAGTTGGATAATTCAATAACTAATACATTGCACTTCATTACATTCCCAAAAAGTCCAGTGAGACTGTTGTGGGTCCCGGGTTCGATTATTTTTATTAATATTTTTTTTATTTAAGAAATTTCCCGGCATTTAAGAAATTTCTCCGGTCTGGTCTGTTGGGAGGCTTCGGCTGTGGCTAGTTACCAACCTACCGGCAAATAAAGAAATAAGAAATATATTTCGGGCAATTTTACAAACCCATATTTAACAAAATACAAAAACAGTATGACATAAAAAAGTACATTATTGGTATAAGAGCAAAATTCAAGTTTAAAAAAATATATATTAATAATTCACAAATAAAAATACGTACCGCCAAGCGGTGATGAAACCGACTAGGGGTATGGGTTTAATATAACTGCCATACCCCTAACAGGTTAGCCCGCTACCATCTAAAACTACATCATCACTTACCATCAGGTGAAATCGCAGTCAAGGGCTAACTTGTAGTGGAATAAAAAAAAGTTTGTCCAAACAAAACTATAACCTTATTATTTCAAATCACGTTGAATAACCAATGAGCTCTCTTTGAAGCTGATTCCATCAATATTTCATTAAAGGTACACTCAGCGTACCAAACCCTTTGATCCCCGATTGTAGTCACAGCGCACGCAAACCGAAATTACTGAAAGCGGTTCAGGGCTGAAGGGACTGATGGGAATGTATTGGCTTGCGTTTCTCCTTCTAAAAGCCGCGATAGCCTAGTGGATAGTTTACAAGGTAAAATAAACACAGTGTGACAGAGTGACTTGCGTCCCGTAAGTTGACCCAAAATGGCAGCCGTCTGCGCAGCTGCATTGTACTACAGGGCCGAGCGGAGTATACGCGGGGAGTGAGGGGTATGGTAACGCACGGCCCATCGCGGCGCACCTCATACCGCACTTCGTTTGACACCCGAAATGGGTTTCTGCGCAGAGTTCAACTTACGCGGCGGCTATTATACAAGGCTTTGCAGGCAAAGGCGGTCTTATCACTTAAAGCGATCTCTCACAGACAACCGTTGGTGACAGGAGCAATGTTTTTCGTTTTTTGGCATGAAATTATCACTATCTTAAACTTACTAATATTATTAATGCGACATGTGTTTGTTTGTTGGTTTGTCCTTCAATCACGCCGCAACGGAGCAACCGATCAACGTGATTTTTGGCATGGGTAATGGGTATAGTTGAGGACTTGGAGAGTGACATAGGCTACTTTTCATTCCGGATTATTAAAGAGTTCCTGTTGAAATCAACATCAACTTAAACCACGCGGACGAAGTTTTGGGGGGATCAGCTAGTAATATTATTATTCTTTAAGCTTTACTCCAGTTAACAATTTCAAAATTATCTGTATCTAGTGATCACAAATAAAAAAGGTAAGTTGCAAAGTGGTCATATAAGATCCATTCAGGCTTGAAGAATCCTCTTCAGGAAATCTCGATATAAAGCTCAGGGAAATTGCTTCAGCTCAACAATAGGTACAGGAAACAAAAAAGTTGTCTACATCAAAGGAACCTTTGGAAGGCATTGATACAGTCCTTACGACCAACGAAGCAGTTTATTGAGTTATATTACAATACCAGCTTTATTCGATTACAATCGAACTATGCTTAGTATGAGAGCATGTAATTTAACTCGTATAAAATAGCACAAAAGTCGATAGTCGATTATAAATTTACGGAGACTTGCTTACCTGCCTAGTTCTAGAAAAATATAATTTGGATCAAAATAAATTTAACAATAGTAAAGTAATCAAATAAATGTACCCAGTAAATAAAAGCATTGAAACTAGCATAAATGAGTTAATAAGACTTTAGGAACAATAATTAATTAATGCGATGTATAATGCCTCTGATAAAAGCTTTTAATATAATAATAAGTGACAAAAGTACTTTACAATCGTGCATTGTTGATTCAACATCTTCTGAGCATGATCTGGTGTCAGAGTGAAACGTGCGTTGAGACTACTTTTGAAGATTTGTGTGGTGTGATTGTAGTATGTCTATGCTACAAGTAATTTAAGTCTTTGTCTTTGATTAGCTAATCTGTGGTAGGATTCTGTGTATCCGATATGTGACTTGTCTCTGTTCGGTAATAGCTAATAGCATTAATAGTAAAAAATAAACTTGTATTTAATTATAAAACTAAGTGATTAAAAATAAAAGAAATTAACCGTGGAACAAAACATAATAGTTTTATTGAAACAAGGAACACAACATGGCGCAGCTATAAAACAATTGCGGCGTTGCAAGTTGAACAATAAGTGCACGCGTTTTCTATTGCAAAATGGCTGACTCTGAATTGGGTGTGAGAATTCCTGATAGGCTCAGAATAGACTATACCGCGCTAGCGAATAATTGGAAAAAATTCTATCGGGAATTCCAAATTTATATTGTCGCATCTGGATATTCAAAAAAGTCAGATGACACTAAGAAGGCCCTGTTTCTAAATATAGCCGGTGAAGACGCCATTGAGCTTGCTGAAACCTTTAAATTGCCGGATAAATGCTCATTAGAAGATTTGGTTCAAGCCTTCAAGAACTATTTTGAACCAAAGCGGAACGTTGTTGTTGAAAGATATGTTTTCAACTCGCGTAATCGACAAACCGAAGAAACGTTTGACCAATATCTTACTAAAATTACACATTTAGTAAAGACATGTGAATATGAAAACGTCGATGAAATGATAAGAGATCGTATTGTGCAAGGCATTAATATTAAAAAACTCCAAGAAAAGTTATTACAAACAGAGGATTTAAACTTAGACAAAACTATAAAGATATGTAAATCATATGAGCTTAGTCAACAACATCTAAAGACCCTAAATATTAATGAAGAAAACTTTGAAAATGTTCTGCAGATTACATCTAACAATAATAACTCTAAAAGTGAACTTAAAAAACAAAATGATTTTGAAACAAAAACTTATAATAATTATCGGCAACAAACTTCAACTAGTAATAAATCAGAATTTCAATATGACTGTAAAAAATGTGGACTAAAACATGCTGCCAGAAAATGCCCTGCTTTCAATCAAATCTGTCATAATTGTAAAAAGCCAAACCACTTCAGTATCGGATGTAGGTTTAAAAAAGTCAGTGAAATAGCTGTTCTTACAGTAAATAGTTCGACTTCTTCGGATTGGACACAAAGTATTTTGATTAATAACTCAAATAATATAGTTATGAAGTTAGATACTGGCTCTGATGTCAATATAATTCCGAATAAAATATGGGAAACATTAGAAAACAAGAGTAAACTCAAGAATACCTTTATTGTGTTAGAAGCCTATGGAGGAACTAAATACAAGCCCTTGGGACAAGTAAATTTAATATGCCAAGTAAATAATATTTGTAAAGAGTTATCATTTGTTGTTGTTGATATGGATACTATACCCATTCTGGGAAAAGAAGCATGCGAGGAACTCAAACTTATTAGAAGATGTAATAGTATAACTAAAAGTTTAATACTGAATAAATACAGTGAAGTTTTTTCAGGCCTTGGTTGTTATGAACCAGAAATCAACATAAATATAAAGCCAGATTCAACCCCAGTTGCCAGACCTCCTAGAAGAATTCCCTTAGCCATAAATGATAAAGTAAAACAGCAATTAACATCAATGGTACAAAATAATATAATAATAGAAGAAAATGAGCCATCAGGCTGGGTTAGCAACATGGTAGTAGTTGAAAAACCTGATTCATCACTCCGTATATGTATTGATCCTCAAGATCTCAATAAAGTCATTGAAAGAAGTTATGTGCAGATCCCAACAATAGAAGAAATTTCACCTAAGTTAACAGGCATGAAGTATTATACGGTAATGGATTTAAAAGATGGATTTTTTCAGTTAAAACTCTCCGAGAGCTCAAGTAAGTTATGCACATTTAGTTCACCATTTGGCTGTTATCGATATTTAAGATTACCTCAAGGTTTGAGCTGTGCTCCTGAAATATTTCAGAAAATTAGTGAAAAAGTTTTTGGAGGAATCAATAATGTGATAGTGTATTTTGATGACATATTAATTTGTGCTAAAGATGAACAGACCCATGATAAAATACTGTGTGAAGTTTTAGAAAGAGCAAAACAGTTTAATTTAAAATTCAACCCAAATAAAATACAGTTAAAATGCTTAGAAATAAAATATTTAGGTTATATTTTTTCTGAAAGTGGTATGCGACCAGATCCCGAACTAGTTAATACAATTCAGTCGATAAAAGAGCCCAAAAATAAAGTTGAATTGCAGCGTATATTGGGCATGGCTAATTTTTTGCACAAGTTTATTCCAAACATGGCAGAAATAACCTCACCTTTAAGAGAACTTTTGAAAAAGAATAATTTGTGGCACTGGTCTCATATACATAGTCAGTCATTATGTCAATTAAAACAATTAATATGTAACGCTCCTGTACTATCTACATTTGACCCTAAACAACCAATAATAATTCAGTGTGATGCTAGTAAAGATGGCCTAGGCTGTTGTTTAATGCAGAATAATAAACCTATCGCCTTTTCATCACGGAGTTTAACTGAAACTGAAAAGAGATATAGTCAGATAGAAAAAGAATTTCTTGCCATTTATTTCTCAGTGAAAAGATTCCATCATTATGTTTATGGACAAAAAATTGAAATACAAACGGATCATAAACCCCTTGTTTCTATTATGGATAAATATATTTCAAAAGTAATGTCTAGTAGGTTGCAAAGAATAAAATTAAAATTAAGTAAATATGATATTATTTTAAAATATTTACCAGGAAAATTCATGTACATAGCTGACCTTCTGTCACGCTCTTATAATAAAAATTTCACTGATTCTAATAACTATTTTATGAATGAGATTGTTCATAGTGTATCTAAGTATTTGGAAGTCCCTCAATCTTTATTAAATGAATATAAAGTTTGTACTAACAATGATAATAATTTATTATCTTTAAAAAGGTTTATTGTCGATGGATGGCCAAATAAGCAACACTTGTCAAAAGAACTACAATTTTATTATAATATAAGGTCTGAATTATTTATAGAGGATGATTTGATTTTTTTCAATAACAGATTAATCATACCATCCCAGCTAAAAATTAAAATAATGAAATTACTACATGAATCACATTTAGGAATAAATAAAACAAAATCTCGAGCAAGAGAATTATTTTATTGGTTTGGAATTAATGCAGACCTGGAAAATTATATAAAAAGCTGTAAAATCTGCCTTAGGTACATGAGTAGTGAACAAAAAGAGCCCGTAATTTGCCATGAAATACCAAGCCTGCCATTTAATAAAGTAGGTGTTGATCTATGTGAACTAAGAAATAAAACATATTTAATTTTGGCAGACTATTATTCAAAGTGGATTGAAATATGTAAAATTAATAATAAAACTTCATTTACTGTAATTCAAACCTTAAAAAATATATTTATAACTCATGGAATTCCCCGAATATTAATAGCTGATAATATGCCTTTTTCATCACAAGAAATGCTACAATTTTCTAAAGCTTGGAACTTTGAAATAATAACTAGCAGCCCTTTATATCCTAAATCAAATGGTCTAGCTGAAAGGAGTGTGCAGACTGCGAAAAATATGTTAAAAAAATGTTTTGATGATAAAAAAGACATATTTGAAGCATTGTTAGAATATAGAAACACACCCCTTCCTGTACTAAATGCCTCCCCATCTCAATTACTGATGAATCGAAGAACAAGAACTAAATTACCTATTTGTAATGATTTACTAAAACCACAAATTGTGCCAAATGTAGAAGAAAATTTGTTAAAACGACAAGAAATTTATGCTAACTATTATAACAGAAATAGTAAAGAAAAAGGTGATTTTGAAATAAATGATAATTGTATGCTAAAGAAGGGGAAGGTATGGGTACAAGGAGAAATAGTTGGCAAACATTCCACTCCTAGATCTTATTATGTTAAAGATTCTAATGATGTAATTTATCGTAGAAATTCTTCCTTTCTAAAAAAGTAATTAAACCAATAAATAATGGTTAGGTTCTGTTGGTATATTTTTTAAAAAAATATTATAGTATATAATAGTAGTATAGTATATGATATTAATGTGTAGCATTAATTAATTTTTTATGTATGTAGTGTTAAGTTAACTTAACCTGTGCCTAACAGTTTACAAACACTAAGTAATAACTGTTTACATGTAGTATGTCTATGCTACAAGTAATTTAAGTCTTTGTCTTTGATTAGCTAATCTGTGGTAGGATTCTGTGTATCCGATATGTGACTTGTCTCTGTTCGGTAATAGCTAATAGCATTAATAGTAAAAAATAAACTTGTATTTAATTATAAAACTAAGTGATTAAAAATAAAAGAAATTAACCGTGGAACAAAACATAATAGTTTTATTGAAACAAGGAACACAACAGTGATGGTGGTGCGTATTGCTTGCTTTTTCTTTGTGTCTTAACTGTCTATTACCCTTTTCATGACCTAAGAGAGGAATTCATATTGATTGACCTACTTAGAAATAGCATTGTAATTCCACAAATTGTACTTTTTGTGTTTAAATATACCTCACCGTTTATATTAATGGGTAAATTTGAAAAATAGAACATTTAAAAAAAAATGTACCAAAAAGTTATTTAAAATACGTAGAAAAATAGAAACATAGTGGACAAGGAATCACATAATATGTTTACAATAGATCTCTACCAGTGACCCTTCGCAGTCACTTGATTTTAATCTTCGCAATCATTTCATTCCGTAGCTTGCACACTAAAGGGCACGGGTTTCGTAATCTTCTATACTATACTATAGTTAACTACACTAATCTATACTTTTATATTTATGTATCTAACTATTATAAAAGCGAAAGTTTGGATGGATGGATAGATGGATGTTTGTTAGTCAATCACACCAGAACGGCTGAACGGATCTGGATGAAATTTGACAAAGACATAAATTATCTGTCTGAATAACACATAAACTACTTTTTATCCCGAATTTTTTTAAGAGAATCCGCGAGACCTGCCTCAATCCACGCGGATGAAGCCGCGGGCATAAGTTATTTTTATCATAGTTTCAGTGTTATTTCTAGGAATCGCAAAGTGATGTAAACCATCTGTATTTCTATCAGAGTAGTTCCCACACCACTCTACAAAGTAAACATAATGAGCTTATTTTCCGCACGGAAAGCTACAGTGGCGCGAGAAATAACACAAGCTCATAATAATAATATTATAATTATTATATTGTATCCTCTAAGTGGCTTGGCAAGTTGCATTATCATAAAATCTCTATTATAGCTCAATTAAGAACATACATTGCATAATATCTTACTTAACCTAACTTTAGGTTTTGACACTATTCTTTATTATAACAATAATCCATACTTCTTCTATACTAATATTATAAATGCGAAAATTTGGATGGATGTATGTACGGATGTATGGATGGATGGATTTTTGTTACTCAATCACGCCAGAACGGCTGAACGGATCTGGATGAAATTTGGCACAGACATAAATTTTTGTCTGGAATAGCACATAGGCTACTTTTTATTAAGGAAAATTAAAGAGTTCCCGCGTGAACCCAAAACGGACGCGTGAAACCCAAAACCCATGCGGACGAAGTCGCGGGCATCAGCTAGAAGTACATATTAAACAAGATAGTGAACATTTTCTACATATTAATTATTTTGGTAAGAAAGCTTAGGGTCTCAAAGTATTTTTTGGTGTTCGTTAAATTTAATCCCTACTAAAACATGTCTCGTTATTTTAAAGTAGGTATTTACTTTGGTAGGTTATTTTTAGTTATGGACTTACTACGACCATTCTGATTTCTATATCAAACAAATGTAACTATGTCAATTATTTATTTATAGCTGTCATATCTTACATTATAATACAATATTCTTAATATTATTAACAGTTAGCATGCATGGACATAAGGCCCTGTCAGGGCGTTGCTAAGTTAACATTATTATTACTTAGTTTCATCTAATTAATTATTATTAATTTTTTTGGCACTTAATACATGCAATATACCATATTATATCTACTTATGAATATAGTAAAACAAGTGACAATACATATTTTTATATTTAATTTAATTTAATAGAACGTGCTATTGGGGTCTATTCATTTAAAAAATCATTAACTCGATTAATCTTTATGTATCCCTCTAAGTTGGTCAATTTGTTACATCTATTGTAATGAAATGTGGTAGCGATATAGCTTGCAACCCGGATTTCCCCGGCCCGGATCATTTTATGCCCGTTGTAGCGGTCTTCACAGTCCGCACATAATCCAATAGATGGCATTACTAGTAGCGCACGATGAACACGAAGAGCCTAACTCACGCTAACGAAGCGTTCTCTGAATTACGCCTATATACGACCTCCAACGATGAACGGTCGGACCAGTGGTCCCCGAGCACAACACCCGCTCGGTGGATGATATCATCCTTAGTTACGGTCGAGCCATATCACCTGCTCCCGTACACCCGGAAATTTCCCCCGCATAAGGCATAAAATACCTTAATCGTAGCGGAAGAAGTCACGCGCAGCGTCTGCTGGAAAAATACCCTTCATCAAGTCCGTGTTTAACGTTAGAAAAACGGCAGGCTGGAAATCTGTACAGCAAAATAACGACCCTTATAGGATATTGAGTCATATATTCCGCGACCCACGTACGCGCTAGCACCGTTTTATGTATCGAAAAATATTTTAGTACGTAATCCAATCACAGTGATATCGGCCCCTGGAAAATGCTACAAAAAACAAAACCATAATACAATAGCGAGGTATCGAAGCGCTGTACAGATTGGGATTGTATTGTTATTTTATTAATACCTACCATATTTTTAATAAATAGCGAACATCCGAGCCTGTGGGTTACTCAATGCCTTGGAATTGTTTGAATCGTCCAAGTTTAATGTTCATTTAAATTCAAGTTATACTATGAACAATTTTAGCAACAAAAGATTTTACAGTACACTGTAGGATAACGAATAATAATGATGTGTTTATCTTTCTTTCTTTATTGTAATACTAGCTGATGACCGCAACTTCGTCCGCGTGTATTGAGATTTCGCTAGTTCCGGCGGAATCTCTATAGTTTTCCGGGATATTAAGTAACCTATGTGTTATTACAGAGTTCAGACTACAATCTATATTTGTGCCAAATTTTATCCAGATTCATTCAGCCGTTCTAGTTGATTGAGTAACAAACATCCACCCATCCATCCATCCATTCGTCGAAACTTTCGCATTTATAATATAAGTTTAGATTTCCGCTTCTTATAATTAACATAAACATAGTATTCGGCACAAAAAATAATATCCTCTACATTGTCTGTAGAATGCAAGTCAATGCAGTCCCGTGCAAATCGATAGCAGTCAAGAAATGTTCTTATTTATTTTCAGTTGCGCCGCGTACTCTTTCCCTGTTGTTATATGTATATGTCACCGTAAAATTGCAAAAACCGTCAGATTGCAATCTAACGCTTAGATAAATTGTAAACTGTCGACAGATTATGAACCGTTCAATGATCTGAGTGGCATATTATATGTATTTACGTTTTCTTGTCTCTTTCCTGTAGTGTTACAGGCGAGCATATTTTTAGGTACAATTATAGTATGATAAATGATTGTTTGTTTTTGACACCATCATTAAATAAATATGTTTTCTTTCTTCTTTCAATTTAATTATTACACCCGCGCACACCCGTCCCGAGCCGTGCTTTGCGCTGTATTGTATTACTAGTAACTAGATGATGCCCGCGAATTCTTTCGCGTGGATCAAGGTTTTTTTGATTTCCTTTCTCAGAGTGCAACCTACCTCTATACTTAATTTCAACAAAATCATTATAATATCAGTATGGATTATTGTTTTTACTACAGAATTTATAAAGCTCTAGTATGCATAGATTCCGTAGCAAAATCTGTTTCCCATTCTTCTGTTCAGCCATTTTCACTCCACTTCAAATAGAACAAATCCGAACACAAAAAGCCATACAGTAACACAATAGGCTGAAATCATTACAAGAATTTTGCTTTGTCGCATTCTAGTAGGCCAAGAGCAGGTGAAAATTCATAGTTATTAGACACATATTTTTATAATAAGTTATGGTTGTACGGTTGCAAGTTAGTTTAGAAGAGCAACCAAATTCGTTGAATAATAAAGTAAATTTCTTTGGCAAAATGTTTTAAGTTTGTAAGGAAGATCTAAGAAATTTTTAAAGTTATCAAAAAATCGTTTTACGATAATATTATGTCGTTATTCGTTCGAATCGAATTTGGAATTTCGAATTTTGTATTTTTATCATGTACAAGTACAATATTATATTGCAGTTTACTTGAACCAATATAATAAAGGCAAGAAAGAACCATCACATACTTCCCACAAAGATGCTATTAAAATTATTATACTTATTACTAATGTATCTAATAATATGTTTGTCTATGAAGCCATCCATTAAGTATGTTCATCGCAGCCTAATATTATTGAATACCTATCATCGTGAACAAACCGTCCACTAGCTCTTTTCCTACATTCTATTGTCGTATTGTCGTTGGTTCGTCTATTTTATTACTGCAATATTTTTCGATTCCCCTTGTTCTTGGAACTGTCCGACGGAAAATTGTTCTTTCACAAGTCAATTTAATAAAATAGACGGGACGAAACAAAGATCGGATAAAGAATGAGCTAAATTCAGGACAGAAATAGCTACGACATGACAAAATTCTTGTAAAGGAAATGACAAAATTCTTGTAACGATTGGTAATCAAGAAACAAGAACAAGGAATTTCGCTATGATCCACAAAAACAGGCAAATCTCTGACAACGTTCAGCATGCGATACTAAACATGCACTTAAACAAGCAAGCAATACGCACCGCACACACCATACCACACACATCTGCCTAAGGACTCTTAACGTATAGTCCGACAAATTTGTCTGATTCGGTGACATCATTGCTTGTATTTAAGAAAAAAATAAAAAAGTGTGTGTGTGCAATTATCACACTGCAGAGGTGAAACTTATATATAATATAGATAGAGATAAATATAAATTTTATTCTATTTCAGTCTCTCGAGACAAAGATATTCATAAAATCCTTTTTTTGGTGTCGCTTTTTTGTTTCGTTAAATTTTCAAGATTCAGAAGTTTCACTTCAAAAACAAAAACTAAACAAGCATTAAAATTAGTTCCAATTATAAGTTTGTGGGACTAAACGTTTCACTCTGACACCAGGAAATCCTCAGAACTTGTTGACTCAACAATGAACGATTGTAAACAAGTTTGATTCATATTAGACGTCATGAGAAAATATTCTTAATCTCTACTCGTTTAGCAATTCTTAAAAATAATCTCTATTTTTCTCTAGTCTAGATCGCTCAAACTTTAGTAAAGACTAATAGGATAGACACATACATACACACACACACACACATACATACACAGTACAGTGCAGTACAGGATACAGTGAGAATTTTTGGCAGGCCCTACTGGCTACGCTATGGCATAAATCTATGGCATAAATTTCCTGCGAGCAGTACGCGACCCGAAATTTGATACTGTTAATTATAATATAAGTATACATACGATAAATAGTGTGAGAAAAATGGTAAAGAGTCTTTGTTTTGTGTTTTTAAATTGTCATTTAACCATAGAGTGAAATTAAGAATTTAAATAAACTTACTAGTTTTATTGCATACTAGCCCTGGTTGAGGTTGAGGTTTTTCAGTTCCCGCGAGAACTCTTTAATTTTCCGGGATAAAAAGCAGCCTAAGTGTTATTCCAGACTATAATCTATCTCTGTGCCAAATTTCATCCAGATCCGTGCAGCCGTTTGGGCGTGATTGAGTAACAAACATCCATCCATACATCCATACATCCATCCATCCAAACTTTCGCATTTATAATAATATTAGGTAGAATATTAGAAAGATTTTATTGAGTTTTAAAAAAAATTGTTTAGGTGACAAGATTTAGACTGAATAATTATATACCTACAGATTGTAGATTCTATGATCCAAACACAGCTATTATACCGTAGTATAATCATTAATCAGTATACTTGATTATGACCTTTGATATAACATAATGTTATCCCGTTGTGTGTGATGCCCAATTTCAATGCCATTAGTAATGCAAACATGTTCAATCAAGTGGTCTGAATGCTCATTCAACGCGAATGCACAGTATCATGTTTATTCAGACTCAATACTCAGTAGGTACTGTTTTTAACGTTAATAAAATATAAAAATATACTAGCCCATGCCCGCGACTAAGTCTGCGTGGATTATTATTTATTTAATTCCCGCGGGAACTCCTTAATTTACTGGGATAATCTGTACCAAATAACATATAAAATAACGGACAAAGAGACAGACAGAAACACTTTCGCATTTATGATATCAAGAATAGATGAAGAGGTGGCCATTTTATCACGCTATTCACCTCGCCACACGATTATAATCAAACTTATACCACAGTCTATATACAAGAATATAATAATATATATTATATATTATATTATTAAGAAGAATATATTATACAAGAGGCGCGGGTGTGGCGGCGGTGTGGACTTGAAAGTATGAAATTGGCGTCCAAGCGGCGCCCGCGCCTCGCCACTTGGACGCCGCTCTGTACCTATACCTGGCGCCCCGCCACTTGCATACATTTTTGATGATATTGTCATATCATCAAAATGATACGCTCAGGAGACACGTTCTTTCCTACGAGTCGTACCGGTAATATGGCTCCTAAATATTATGAAAAGCAAGCGCCTACAAAAGTTGTCTCACCCCTCATAACTACCATTTACAAAATTAAGTATGTTAATGTTTTTTTAGACCTCTAAATCGTGCCACAAAATTTTAACTGGATGGATGTTTGTTACTCAATCACGCCAGAACGGTTGAACAGATCTGGATGTTTGGCCCAGAGATAGATTAGTCTCGAATAACTCATAGGCAACTTTTAATCCTGGAAAATGAAAAATATCACGCGGGAACCAAAAAAAAACATCAATCCAGGTGGGCGAAGTTGCGAGCAGCATTACTTACTAAATAAATATGAATACCCGTATCAGTCTTACACTTTAGACTATATACAGTACCCGGCAATAAATATTGCACATCGACCTTTGGAAAGAGACAATCGGTTATTTCGGCTTCGTATAGCGTTATCTCTGTCGCACACTACCGATCGGTAGTGTAGGTACTGTAGTATGGATTAAAGTATTACGTAGTGATGTGCTGTTATAACCTCTGGTAATTAATTTGTCCATTCAAAATGTTTTCATTTTCAGAAGCCTAAACCATAATCAAAAGGAACCTCTGGGATCAACAAACAACTTTGGGAACATAAAGCTCGACATAAAAAAAAACGATTTTTCATTCCAAGCGTAGGTACAATGCCCAAACAGGGAATCCCCAAACTCTCGTACATTTACCAGCGAAAACAATAACTGCAGAATTACATTGAGAAGTGAGAACTTTCAGAATACCTACTGTAGACTTTGTATGGAGTTGGTATTGCTAGGAAATTTTTATACTATTTTGTTTAAATAATATTTCCATTAGCAAGTAATATTAATTCGTTCATTTATTTTATGTTGTATTTCAATTTTACAATAATCATTCTTATAAGTCACCTGATGGTAATTGATCGCCAATGCGTTGCCGGCTTTTGAGATATTTGTTTATCCGCCCTTTGAAGAGCCCCATATTATAATCATGAGGGAACACAGAAGATGGGAGCTGGTTCCATAATTTGCAGGTGCGTGGCAGAAATGACCTGGAATAACGGAGGTGGAAGGAGACCAGGCATCCAGGTGGTATTGTAACGGAACGCTTAATCGCTTGGCGACACGTCGTGGCTATTTGGCAACTAGCCACGGCCGAAGCCTTGCACCAGATTAATAAATCGTACCTACACAGTTTTCGCAAACACAGGTTCACTCTCAATTATATTAACAGCAATCACAAAGAAAGCTTTGCAATTATGAGAGAAAATGAAATCCTATAATATGAAATTGCATCTTACAACTACTTTCATATTAAAAGAAAATGTTTATTTAAAACTACTACGTATCTAAATAGATTCTTAAGAGCAAGATTATTGTTGACTTTCGTGTTTTACAATTATAATCCTTATTTTAGGAACGTCAAGGTACTTGACATCAAACTACCTTGAGTCAAATTTTGCTTAAGTATTGCTAAAGCGTTGGCAGTACGACCCCTGTATTGTTTGTTACAACGTTTTATTTTGAAGCCTTAGTAAATGGTCTAAGATAGATTGATAGAATAGTTCCATCCATACTTCCATACCTACTTTTCATACTGCAACCATCATTTTAACACATATTCAGACAAATAAATTCTATTCTATTCTATTCTATCCCGAATTATCAAAACTTTTTGGGATTTTAAGAAACCTCGTTCCTCCTTCACCATTTTAGCGCAGAACATACTAATATTACAAATGCGAAAGTGTGTTCGTTTGTTGGTTTATTGGTTTGTCCTTCTATCACGCTGCAACAAAGCAACGGATCGACGTGATATTTTGCATAGGTATAGTCGAGGACCTGGAGAGTGACATAGGCTACTTTTTATCCCGGTAAACTAAAGAGTTCCCGTGGGAATAAAAAAAAACTTATTCTATGCAGACAGAGTCGCGGGTATCAGCTAGTCTGTAATAAATCGCGAGTGCTGGTTTCGCTATGTGGTCGATGTCCAATCAACTCATACGAACCGTTTTTGTTCGACATTTCTGATATGAACCGCTAAGGTGTGGAAAGCCCTACCGGCGTCTATGTTTCCTGCCACGTATGACTTGAGTACCTTGAATAATGAATAGGCATTTTTTAGGCATGCGCGCTCCAACCTAGATTTCGTCATTGCTTTCCATAAGCGTGATTGTCGTCAAGCGCTAGCCTATCTTGTAATAAAAAAACTTAATTCACGCGGATGAAGTCGCGAGGATGGTCTACAAAAAAAAACATCCGAGAAGTTCTAATACAAGTAACTTATTGCTCATCGCGACCGTAAATGATAGTCATTTTCACCACACCGAGAATGTCCTAGCATTATTTGTGTTTAATGTTGGAAGCCAAGGATAAATGAGGGCAACATTTAACCCAAAAATACTCCCAACGTTGAATATTACGCTGATATATAAATGTCACACCTGGAGATAGGAATCTGCCAAGATACACGACTCCAGTTTATATTAAGCAAAGGTAACATATCTACACGGCGAAAAAGCCAAAGACAAAATTAGTAAGTGGAAGTAGATGAAGTTTAAAACTCGATCTGAGAAGCCAATATTATAAAAATGAAGACAATAAAAGTAAGTAATATTTATTTTTAGGCGCTGCGCAAACGTAGACACTAATAGAATGGATAACTCGTCCTCTTTAAGTAAAATCCCACAAACTTAACTGACCCGGTGACCAAAATTGGAACTATGTTTTATGTCTGTTTAGTTTTTGTTTTTTTTTTCATAGATACTAGCGACGCTGTCACCTATCATATATCACCTATCGTATAAGGTTTCTGAACATTCTATGCAATCCCTTATATCAAGAGAATATCACTGTCCTTTCAAAATAACGATGTAAAAATCACCTCAATCCGTTGCAGTGAGGGCAAACCAACGAACAAACATACTTTCACATATTATTAAGAATTATTTTTCTGTCACCATAATTTATGATTATTGTTTTAATTGAAAATGTTAAAGTCAGAACTGAAACATTCATTATGTTTTTTTTTTCATTTTTCTTTGCTCTGTCCATCTTTTCTTTCAGTCTGTTAATAAATAAAGTGAGTCAAGTGCGTTGGCGGTTTCATAACTTTTTGCTTTTTATGTAATACCTACTTCATAATAATATGAAGTTACAGACTTTTTTGTAGCAAAAGAAGTACAATATTTATAAGATTTAAGAACTTTTTAATAGAGTAGGCCTTTTGTTTATTTTCATATCTCGTTATTTTCATAATTTCGTTTCGAATAAAATATTATAAATACGAAATTGTGTTTGTTTGTTGGTTTATTGGTTTGTCCTTCAATCACGCTGCAACGGAGTAACGAATCGACGTGGCATTGGTATTGTTGAGGACTTAGAGAGGGACATAGGCTTCTTTTTATCCCGGAAAATTAAGGAGTTCCCGCGGGAATAAAAGAAACTTAAACCACGCGGACGAAGTCGCGGGCATCAGTTAGTTGTTAACTAAATAAGTAGATTTGAGTAAGTAAAGCAAACTATTTGAACTTGTACCTACTTTTAGAATTATTTAAACGATCCCCGCGACTTTGCCATGACGTTTAAGTATTTTTGATTCCCGCGGGAACTCTTATTTGGCGGGATAAAGAGTAGCCCATTTATGTGTTTATTCAGATTATAAACTACCTCCATTCCATAGCCAAATTGATTGTCTATGGAGTCATTGTGGCATGACAGTAACAAACATCCCAACTTTTACATTTATATTTTTTTAATCCAATACAAGTTATCCCTTGACTGCGATCTCACCTGAAGGTAAATGACGATGCAGGCTAAGATGGTAGTGGGCTAACTTGATAGGCACATGGCAGTTATATTAAACCCATACTCCTATTCGGTTTCTACACGGCATCACACCCGAACGCTAAATCGCTTGCTGGCACGTATCTGCCGGTAGGCAGTAAGTGATTTGGTAACTAGTTACCACCCTACCTACTACCCACTCCCACCAGGCCAGACTAGGGAAAATTCAGAAATTATGAATTCCCAAAATATTAACCGTGTCGGGGATCGAACCCAGGACCTCTGCACGTTAAGACAACAGCGCTCACTACCGCGCCACGGAGGTCGTCAAATATTAGTGCGATGCAACGCCGGCCTGACAGAATCAACATTGTTTTACTTTTTAATTGTTTTGAGTATTAACATTGACACTTGATTTTTAAATCGCCAAAATATAAATAATATTTTGCCAAACCTGACCAAAATTAAAAAAAACACTAGCAAGGGTGGCAAATGAGGTAGGCAAATGAATTAAAATAATATTAAAAAATTGTAGCTTGTAAAATAGCAATCTCATTGAATTTCAAAGGATCTGTTCAGTTGTAGGTAGGTACACAATTAATCAGATATTCAGGAGGAAAGTCTACGTTAGCACTAATGTAATTAAGCTGACGCAACGCTACGAGACAGTTCGTTTCGCCCGCGCCCTGACGGCTGTGTAATGAGCGAATGATTCACTCACTGTTCACTCACAGCTAGGTACTCACAGATAAGTTAGTGTATAGTCCCACCAACTTATCTGGCCCGGTGGCCAAAATTGGAACTAATTTTTATGCCTGTTTAGTTTTTTTTTTTAATATATAGGCTACTGCTTGGTTGCCTGACTTGCATGCAAGAGATGATGCAGCCTAAGGTGGAGCGCGCTTGCCTAGAAGATGTCTCTTCACTCTTGATTTGAAAGTACCTATATTAAAAGAGGAGGGGAAAACGGAAGCCGGAAGGGCATTCCATATCCTAGCGGTTCGAATTAGAAACGAGGAAGCAAATCGCTTCGTACGAGCCCGCGGAATTTCGACTGCGTAGGGGTGCAGACCTAGTCGATGCCTTGCGGTTCGATAATAAAAAGGTGACGGAGGAACCAGATCGAATAGTTCTTGAGCACACTCTCCGAAATATATCCTGTAGAATACCGACAGGCAGGCAACTTTGCGCCGATGTTCTAAGCATTGAATCTTCGAACTGACCATTATTTTATTTTTAATATTTACTAGCGATGCTGTCACCGGGTCAGATAAGTTTGTGGAACTATAATTTAACTGATGCAATACTAACTGCGACCTATTGCTACGCTCACAGAATTTGCGGCAATCACTGTCACGTCTGTCGATGCTAATAATCCCTACATTTTGGTATGGGAGCCCAAGAGGGGATTTTTGGATTTACTCCAGCGTGGCAGATTAATATAAAGGGGGATTCTTTGGATCCTGTAGAGTACCTTTACCATATATGAGCCCTGTATATTGGTGGGTCTGTCTATCACAGCAGACCAAAATATTAAACAAATAAAATCGATCATCAAAAATACTCGAGCACGTCAGATTATGGTAGAGTGAGTTAATTACATGCTGCATGAAAAGTGTACATTTAAATAATCTGACAATTTGAGCGAGACCTAAAGGAGTTGGAGAGTAACAAGTGGTTACAAACTTAAAAACCTGCGGCAATCACTATCACGTCTGTCGATGCCAACATCCCTAAATTTGTGACACCCCGTCGTACAGAGTACCTAGTAGAAAATTTTCTTCTCATATATTTGGTCACGATAAAGTTAAGTACGATTTGCATAGAACTGTCAAGCGCAAGATAGCAGGCGCTCGATCAATTCCATATTTAAATAGTTGTTAACTCCAACTCGATCGAATATGTAAAAAAACTTGTACCCGGCCTGCTGCTAACAGTAATGAGCGAATAATTAACTCACAAAAATAAAACTTCACTATATTGATTAGAAGCAGGCGTTACTGAAGTCCATGATAATGAAGGAACTAGAAGTTTAATTCACTATAATCCGTCACAGTAGACAAATCTATGTGGTACAGTGTGTATCTTGCACTTGCAGCTTGCGATATTCACCGCCCAGTAAGCCAGCGATTCGCACCGGGGCAACACCACACCACACAATCGTTCAAATTATTCTCAACGCACGTTTCACTTCGTCACCACAGCATCTTCAGATGTTGACTCGACAATCCACTATTGTAAATATCATACTAATATTATAAATGCGAAAGTGTGTTTGTTTGTTAGTTTTGTCCTTCAACCACGCCGCAACGGAGCAACGGATCGACGTGAATTTTGATATGGGTATAGTTGAGGACCTGGAGAGTGACATAGGCTACTTTTTATCCCGGAAAATTGAGGAGTTCCCGCGGGAATCAAACAAACTTAAACCACGCGGACGAAGTCGCGGGCATCAGCTAGTTATTATTAGGGCTGGCTTGTAGTGGATAAAAAAAAAAGTTAATAGTCAATCCAAGCCATATAAAGTAATTAAGTATAGCAAGGGAATAGTACTTTGCAGTCCTTTGCAAGCAATTTATCGAAGTAATTTCCACACATACGAGTAAAAGCCCATACATTGAGCACGTGTCAGCAATTTAAATAACGAGTCAACGGAAATGGGAAGAGGGCATGAATTGATCGGGATCTGTCGCGCGTAGCATGATTGCTTTTATTACTTACAATTCACAGATTAATGAATGATGAATCCATACTAAAATAAAAAAATGGGAAAGTGTGACTATCTGCCTGTCCGTCTGTCCATCTGTCTGTCTATAGACTGTGTGTCTATATATCTGCTAGCTTTTATTTATCCGCTACAAGTTAGCTCTTGACTGCGATCTCACCTGATGGCATTACTTAATGCTGTCTTAGATGGTAGCATGGCAGTTATAATAAACCCATAACCCGGATTTCGGGTTAAATATAACTGCCATACACCGATGAAGTTAGACCTTCATAAAGACTTACCATCGTGGTAAAATCGCAGTCAAGGACTAACTTTTAGTGGAATCCATACTTAATATTATAAATGCGAAAGTGCAGAGTGCACTGCCTGACTGTCTGCTACGCTTTCACGGCCCATATTTTGCTCCGATTTAGACGAAATTTGGTATAGATGTAAGTTGCATTGGGGGGACGGATGTCATTTTTTACTTTTTATCTCGGTAAATTAAAGAATTCCCGCGGGAATTAAAAAAAAATCACGCTGACGAAGTCGCGTGCATCAGCAGCTATAGTAGATTTTTCCCAAATCGGTCTCTTAAAAAAACATTGAAACTAAGCCATATATCTAAGAGAGGATTTTAAACTTTCATGTCACCAAAGAACAGAGAATTATAATAAAATACACGTCCTCCTTAGCTTAAGAGGCTCGTAACAACTTTAAAGTTTCACTGTGAAACTTTTATAGGGCCATCAAATCGCCGCAATGTCGTAAAACCCTAAGTTTAATGTTTTGCTGTAAAGTTGGCCTTATCGTTCATCCCAAGTCTCACATCCAATTTAATACAATAGATAACAGATGATATAATTATAGACTGACTTAACTAAAATTTATTACTAGCTAGCTGATGCCCGTGACTTCGCCCGCGTGGATTGAGGTTTTTTGGTTCTCTTTAATAATTTTCCTGTAGAAAAAGTAGCCTATGTGTTATTCCAGACTATAATCTATCTCTGTGCCAATTTTCATCCAGATCCGTTCAGCCGTTCTAACGTGATTGTGTAACAAACATCTATCCATCCATACATCCATCCTTCCATCCATCCACCCAATCTTTAGTATAGATTAGATAGATTGTACACCGTACACAATATAACACGTTTAAATGGTTGGTTAAAATGGTTAGCTAAAGAGAAAATATAATCAAAAAACGTCTTCGTTTCCTTAGACACACAGCATCCATAATAAATGTGGTTCGTGCGAAACGGAATAAGGATCTCTTTGAGGGCGCCCTTGAGATAAATTGTTTGCGGCGCGAAGTTAATCATTGGGCCTATTGCGTGGGGGACATGATGTTTGTTCAGGTTTAATTAGATTTAAAGATAATTAATAAATTAATCTTTAATTCGTTTAAATACTTTTATTCATTAAATAGGTACTAAATATATACATGAAAAATTAAAATCTAAATTAAATCTAAAGTAAAAAAAAAAAAAAAGGAAACTAAAAACTAAACATTAAAAATATCATCTATTCCACTGCAATAAGGCAATTAAATACTTAATTTTTTTTAGTAACTTGATGCCTGCTATTTCGTTCGCGTGGATTAAGTTTTTCGTATTTCCGCGGGAACACCATAATTTTCCCGGATAAAAGTAGCCTGTATCACTCTCCAGGTCCTCAACTACACCCAAGCCAAAAATCATGTCGTTCCGATTTTTATTACTTTTTGAGTTACGAGTACTTATTATATTTGTTTCGTTTTATCGTGAGATTTCTGAGGGTGTGAGTTTTTTTTTTTCTTTGTATCTAGTGTTTTCTTCCTTTGCGAACATGCTTGCTATCAAGTGTGCATGCATAAATTAATAATAACCATCATAATACTAACACAAGTTGGTAAATTTTTGGTCGTAAGTAAAAAATTTATATTCGAGGTAAATTTGAATTTTCAACTTTAGATTAAAAATACTTTATTCTTTATTTGTGAAACATGCCTGGGGAGACATTACAGTTGCCCAATTTGTCTCCCCAGGCTACAAATACCTTAAAACTAAAATAAAAATTAGACACAATATAGAACAAACTAAACTAACAAATTAGACATACTAAAAAACTCTAATAAAAAAAAAAACATTAAAAACACTAAAATAAACTACATATCACTTACTTTCTAGCAAAGGTTTTATTTTATTTACGAGTTTGAGCGGTGGGGTATGAAAAATGACCAGTTCCTAATCCACTAAATCATACTTAAACCTTTCACCGTCACTTTCGACTAATTTTAAAAACTTTTGAGGTTCCTAATCTTCCCCTTTTAGTTGAAAAATTTGGTACTTTAATAGGCATTATCGGGAGAAATCAGACTTCATAGGGGTAAGGCGGAAATTTCTTAACTTACTATTATCTAACTAATAATAATGAATGTAGATTGTATTGTATTGCATTTTGTAAGCTGCAACTATATGGCTGACTTATTTCCGATAATATAAGCTGCCTACTTCACAGTCTTTCGAGATCAAGTTGCTCGTTTCAAAGTTCAAGTTATTTTAAGTCTAGCTTACGCCCGCCACTAACAAAATATTGCTCTAGCTATTTCTGCGGTATAAACTTGCTCTTATAATTTTGTTGAAAATCTGCTGGGATAAGTTTGCAATATTATTAAGGTCTTCATAAAGAGAGATAGCTTATTTAATTTTGGAAATCATAATATTTTTCAGCCTTTCATAACAGTGGTAACAACTGTCTACATGTTCGATCCCCGGCAAGGGCAATTTTCTAATTAATTGTTTTTAAATTATCTCTACCTGAAAATAAATACCTCTAAGTGATTCAACGTTCCAATATGATGATTATGTAAAACCAATCATTTGTATGGGTGGTATGGGTTTATAATTAGTTTTAACTGCCATACCATACCAGGTTATCCCACTACCATCTTAAACTACATCATAAACCTCTAAGAGCATAACTATCCCCTATTGAACCCTAATAAGCGTGGAATTACAAAAAAAACGTTCCATAGAGATTTTACGTTATAAAAGGAACTTAAATTAAATTTAAATTTCAATTTATTAAATGGATCAAATATAATTATCCATATTATATTCATATTAATAATATAAATGTCCTCATTTAAAAAACAGCTAAAACATATTTTTAAATGTAGGACACACAGATGTCTCTCATGTTACGTCATGTTTTGACTCTACCACCAGGTCGGAATAAACCGTTGATTATATTCGTGTAATTTTAACTATTTACGCAGCGCAAGCAACGAAAGCTCTCAGGATGTTTTCTTTCCAAATTCATTCACATTATTGCAATTTTCGTAGGGCTTCCTTTATTTTTTTGAAAATAAATACAGCCCATGTCACTCGGTGATAATGTTACTTTCTATAGGTGAAAGAATTTAAAAATCGGTTAAGAAGTTATTGAGTATTTCCATTACAAACAAACAAACAATCAAATCTTTTCTCTTTAGAATATTAGTTAAGAAAAAAGAAACATAGTAACATAAGCCACTGTATAAGATACAATAATATAATATTACCTCACTCCTTAAGATACAATAATACAATATTTCCTCAAGCTCCGTCTTTTGTGCTGTAAGTGCCATTCTAAACGTATAATACCGTCGGTAATGCCCCTCAAGGAGGAAGCATGTCAGCGTCAACGGTCTCAGAACTAATCTTAAAGATGGCTGCCGAAGGCTTATGCGGCATACCCTCTTTGAAACTCTGTTGTCAAGGCTTGCTCACTGTACTGTGCTTTATTATTATTTACTAGCTGATGCCCGCTACTTCGCCCGTCATATTTAATTGTATATATTTTTTTAAAGTAATTTGTGTATTTAGTTTACAGGTATTGACTTCCTATTTATTATTTCATCATGACGTATTCTTTTATTTAATGCACACTCTTATCTTATTCCTCTTTAGGTTGCCTGGAAGAGATCGCTTCTTTGACGACCTCCCTGGCGAAGTGTTGAGCGCTGTTGTCTTAGCGTTGGAGGTTCCGGGTTCGATTCCCGATAGGGTCAATTTGGGAATTTATAATTTCCGAATTTTCACTAGCCTGATCTGGTGAGAGGGTTTGGCTAGTGTTTCCCAAATGCAAGAACAAGACGAGACTGAGCCAGTCTTGGTCTTGCGTCTTGCGCCAATACACCTGGTCTTGGTCTTGGTCTTGGTCTTGGTCTTGCAGCAAGAGTCATGAATTTGATGAGATCAGTCTAGCGCAAGGCTAAAAGTATTTCGACGAATATAAATTATTTATGAATAAATTTCCTATAATAATACTGGCCAAATTAAAATATTCAAATCAGATCTTTATCTTGGTATATACTAAGTTTTGTGTAATTATAACATTGTAATTCATATTTCAGAGTTTGAATTTTATATTTATTATTCTGGATGATAATGTGAAGGACCTAAAAGGGACGTGAAACAGATCTAGAACTGTGTTTATGTTAACGTAACATTTATATGTATAGAACTAGCTAATACCTGCGACTTCGTCCGCGTGAATTGAGGTTTTTCGGTTCCGGCGGGAACTCTTTATTTTTCCGGGATAAAAAGTAGCCTATGTGTTATTCCAGAATATAAACTATCTCTGTGCTAAATTTCATCCAGATTCGTTCAGCCGTAGGGACGTTTTTGAGTATCAAACATCCATCCATACATCCATACATCCATAAATCCATACATCCATCCATCCAAACTTTCGGATTTATAATATATATATATATTTGATTGATTTGATTAATTGATCGAGCGCGAACATGATAACGCGTGATTAGTATGGGGTTTTGTATGAAATACTGGATTAAAATTCTAAAACACGAAAGTCAACAATAATGAAACATGGATTTAATTGATGGCAGTATGGACTGTTATGGACAGTTGGCAGTATACAGAAAAAATTATACAATCCTAGATGATACCCGCGACTTCGTCCGCGTGGATTTAGTTTTATTGATTCCCGCGGGATCTCTTTAAGTTTCCAGGATAAAAATGTCCTATGTCCTTTCCCGGAATACAATCTACCCCTGTACCAAATTTTATCAAAATCGGTTGAGCAGATGGCCCCGTAAAAGCGTAGCAGACGGACATACAGACAGAGAGATACTTTCGCATTTAAAATATTAGTATCGATTACAGTATTTTGCAATTTTGCTTCTATTCAACATTGTGTTCTGCTACTTACCTTCCGTGTCTAAAAGTGACGGAATCGCAAAGAGTTTAGACTTCAAGCATTCATATGGATCAATGACAAACCTATCGAATTCAGAGTTGCAGTCAACGCAAAGAATTCCAATATGGAAGCTGTGTCCTGCTTTCTAAGAAGAAATAATGTCTTTAAACTTGGGAAAAGTGCTACTGGAATTACTCAAGCATGAATAAGTTTTATATTGGTTTTTGAAACGGAATTTTGTTGCCTTTATGTGTGGTTTTATGCTTGAAAGTCTTCTTTCTAAGAGTTTTGTAGGAATCGTTAGTAATTTGAAAGTTATACTTCTGTACTAATATTGTAAATTTGAAAGTTTGGCTGGATGGACGGATGTATGGATGGATTGATGTTTGTTACTCAATCACGCCAGAATGACTGAACGGATCTGGATGAAATTTGGCACAGAGATAGTTTATAGTTTGGATTAACATATAAGTACTTTTTATCCTGGAAAATTTAATCTCAATCCACGCGGAAGAAGTCGCGGGCATTAGCTACTTGAATAATAAAAATGCATGGTAATTAAACATTATGTTGTTTTCACCAATTCATTAAAAACATCCAAGATTATTTCTCGTATCAAATCCATTTAAAAAGCAAGGGCACATTGGCTTGACCGACTTTAGCAGTCTCCAAAATAATTGAAAATTTTGCAACGGCATCTAAAACACTGAATCCAAATCGGTTCATCCATTTGGGAGCTAAGATACCACAAACAGATACACATGTTAGGCTTATAACACGTCGAGCGACGCGTTATAAGTCTAACATGTGTAGCGAGCGAGTATGTAGAGCAAGTTTGCGTTGAGGGTTAAAAAAAAGGTAAAGTGGACACAGAATGTTAATTCTATTACAGAAGCTAACATGTCAGTAATCCATAACGAATAATTGAGACAAATAACCCGATATACTAAAACAATGAGCCAGAAAACAACTTATGCCAAGAAAATAATCCAACTAATGTACAAATGATAATCGTACTCGCAAAAGATCGATGAGATTCCAAAGGCAACAAGGGGATGATTGATTGCCAAAATTCTCTCTCTGAGGGGTGCGTACACATCAGTCTGGCGATTGGCGATTCTTCTTCTTCTTGTATCCTGGGATTATTTTCCGCACTTGGACGTAGGCGTCTGCTGTGCGTGATAAACCGCTGGTGCGACTACCCGCTGGATCATTCCAGCCAGCCGAGCTCACTCCAGTATCCAAGCAGGCCACCAAGGTCGGCGAGGAAATTCGCTACATATGCGCCAGTCACACATTGTTACTGAAACCGTATGTGCTTATGTACTCAGTCGTCGTCGTTACATTTTCATATTATCTGCAACATAAAGATGCAACACCTCAATAAATCGATGTAGGTAGATTTATTGAGGGTCGGTTGCGTTTAGTGAGGTATCGATTTGGAAGAAAGGAGCATTGAAAATGTAAGTAGGCTATAGTTAAGGAAACGATATTATAAAAATAACAAGTCAGTTTTCGTTTTTAATCCTGTAAGTTATAGTAAAAAGGGCCTTCAGCAACGTTTCATCATTTAATAATAACCAACCAAGCAACATTACTTCAATGCGCCTCTCAAATTTCGTACAAAATGTACTAATTAATTCACAAATATTATTTCAATAAACACTGCAAAAACAAAAATTAAACGACTGAATTACGAAGGTTTAGTCCGTATCATGATTCCCCTAGAGGCGGCGTGGGACTTCTTTAATCAGACGTATTAATGCTTGGATTATTACAGCAATAGACAGCGCTGTACTATTTATAGAAATTTATAGCGGAACATTGAGTTTGTATGTTTAGGTGTTTATTTTGAGCAAGCCAGGCTTTTTAACATTTATAGTGGTTTCGCTACTGCTCACTTGTAAGGCTACAAATAGGCCGCGCTAGCGTGATTCGCGCGGCACAGTTGCAGCGAGCAAACAGACCGCACACGCATGTAGCTCAAGAGCCGTTCCCAAACAAGCGCATTCGCGGCACATCCACCAGATGTGTACGCACCCTAGAGATTATTTGATTGATTCAAATCGCACGATCCCTCCTTCATTTGTGAAATTATGTTTTAAATTACACTTACTGAATCGAGAATATAATTATACGATCGAGACATTTTCTTTTGCCCGTTTTCCGACTAGGGGTTCTTTGATTGATAAAGATTGCTTTAATGCTCAGTCAATGTCGAGTTATGTTTAAATTAAAAACCAGCAATTTTTACCTTATTTTCTGTTGCTATGATTATATTATATTAAAAAAGAGAATTAAGTGCTTGTTTATTTATTTACATTACTAGCTGAAGCCCGCGACTTCGTCCGCGTGGATTGAGGATTTTTGATTATCGCGGGAAATTTTTATATTATGCGCTATGTACTATTCCAGACTATAATCTATCTATGTGCCAAATTTCATCCAGATCCGTTTAGCCGTTGTGGCGTGATTGAGTAACAAACATCCATCCATACATCCATCCAAACTATCGCATATTTAATTTTTTTTTCGATGAAATGTGTGGTGAATTACGGTGGTGATGCGTATTTTTCCTTAATTTCCTGCGTTTGATAAAATGTGATATTGATAAGATATAATCTGGATAAAAATGTGTACCATTATCCAAATCGGTAATAATTGTTTCAATCAAACATTATACGTTTATACGTTATTAATACGTTTTTACAGTATATATCATGAAATTCCTGAAACTAATATAGTCTCGTCGTCGTCGTCGTCTCAACCTATAGACGTCCACTGCTGGACGAAGGTCTCCTGCATGGATCGCCACAGAGTACGGTCTTGTGCTGCTTGTTTCCAGCGGCTCCCAGCTGCACGCTGGAGATCGTCCGTCCACCTAGTGTGGGGGGGGTAATATAGTCTACTCCTATCTTATTTATCAATATAAAATTAATAAGCTCTCGTCTTATTTAACTTAAGTTTTATATAACAACTAGTGTTTCGCCCTGTGCGCGAGCTGCTAAAGCAGCTCACGGGTTGTGGTTTGACTTACAAGTAGTACAGACTTTACTATACGATTTTGAACCAAATCTGTCCATTAACAAAGAATTTCAAAATGGCGCAGATTTTTTATAATTTTGGTATCAGTTTCCTGTTTTGTAACCCCAGGGAGTCCTAAATATCGATTTTGATCGAAATCGGTCAATTAACAAAGAATTTCAAAATGGCGCTGATTTCTTTAAATTTTAGTACCAGTTTCCTGTTTTGTAATCACAGAGAGCGTCGTGGGCAAAACGGAACCATATCAAAATCTTGCATAGTTCTACACAGTCTTGTAGTATTCTTCAATATTGGCCATACATTTTCTATGGAAAAAAATATTCCGCCATCTTGAATTTTATTCCTGTTAATCAAGTAGACCTTCAGGACCTGATCATCTTTTGCCAAGAATATAAAATTAATAAGCTCTCGTCTTATTTTACTTAAGTTTTATATAACAATAGTATTATACTCGTAACAATACGATTTCGAATTCCAAACTGTGTCAATTTCATTCAGATGAATAATTCTAGCTATGAATAACATTAAGTACGAGACCATGTTATAAAGTTCTCCAAAGGTTCTGTTATTGTGGGAGTTTATACAGACGTCGAATCAAGGCCCCCTTATTGAAACTTGGGATAAAGGACTCCATAACGACTAGTTCATTGGAGAATATTGAGAAGGGATCGTGGTTTCCATATGTTGGAATTAACCTTAGTTCGAGCTTTAGTCATAAGTCAATAATAGTTGAATGGAATGACTGATGTAGAGCCAGATAGATAGAAGTTTAATTAGTTCAGGAAATTTACGAAAGTAAATAAAACTATTTCCGATTCCAATGCAAGCTTACGATTGAACTTAGTATTACCACAGAATAGGTAACAGTACATCAGAATAAGGCATACATAATCAGCAGAAAGCCGCAGCAGCAAAGTTAAGCAATGTAGGTGATTTATATGATATCAGTTTATCAGCAATTAGTAGGTTAATAAATTGTTGTTACGAGGCTACTATGAACGAATGGCCTAGCTGTGACAACGCATATCAATCGATTGCGATTGTTAAGCAACGTTGACTCAAGTCAGTAATTAGATGGGTGACGGAACTTGGAGGTTGAAATTTGGCCATTTCTTTTCCTCCGTGCCTCGGAGAGCACGTTAAGCGGTCGGTCCCGGTTATTATCACTAATATCTGATAATAATCGTAACAAACATACGAGTGTAAATACTCTCGTCGAATCGCATGCGGAAGGACGTGGGAACACACCGCATTAATATCCCAAGAAAACTTCTACCATTATGTGATTAATGGAATGGGGTCACGACCGTCAGTAATGAGGAATACGAAGAAGAGAGAGGCTACTTTATTTAATTTATATATTTTAGTGATAAAAACTGTCGAAAACACGTCTATGGACACTTTGAGGCTCTTTCTGAAAACCAGCGCTGCAGCTTGCTGCGGCTTTGTGCTGAGCGAGGAGCCTTATTTGTTCACGAATTATAAAAATAGATATAAGTAATTACTCAAGTAAGTAGGTAAATATTGTAATTTGTTTTTCGTGGGCAAATAAATAAATTATCTATCCATCTATCAGCAATTCGAATATACGTGCTCGTTTATTACTATAATATATCTACTATAACATTAATAATTCCCTGACCATTTAATCTATAAATAAAAACTATAAAATAATAGTAGATTGTTCATCAAGGGACTAAAATGAGCCATTTCATACGAGATGTTTAGCTATAGAATCGAGTAGAACGCCTTTTAGTCCCGTGGTAAACACTCTACTTTTTCACTTCACTTGCGAGAAATTAAAATAAATAACGATTTTTAATTATTTCTTTCTTTCTGTTACATTTTTATATTATGATTAAGATCTTTATGAAAGTCTTTAAAGTTTTTTAAGTCCACAGGTGACCGGAGGGCTGGCAGTTACCTCGGCCAACATATAAGTTTGGCTATTCAGCGAGGTAACGCAGCCAGCGTTCTGGGCACATTGCCTCATAGCAGCATAGCGGCATAGATTATATTTTTAATGTTTAGTTTTTAGTTTTTAATTTAGATTTAATTTAGATTTTAAAGATTTTTTTAAGAAATTGTATATATTATTATATGTTTTATCATTCTAAAAAAAAAAAAAAGATCTTTATTTTACATGATGATAATTAACAAATAAATAAGTCACATTCACTTTATCTGCCTTCACCTTGTACTTATTACGTATTGTGCATCGAAATGGATTAATTAAATCATCCGTAAAACATCCATTTAAATAAATATAATAATTATAACTAAAAAATCTATGATTTCGCGGCAGTGTTGCCGCAGTTGCAATACTTCCTTCTTGATAACGATACGGAGAAAAATAAAGTTGATTTTTCTCTGTATCGTCATCAAGAAGGAATTTTAAAAAATACAGTAGTACCATAGACGTAGGTCTGTAGGATAATGATAGGATACGATTTGTAACATTGACATTCAACTAAGTAACATAAATTTTTTGGCTGTTGATAGTAACCATAGACTAAACATTTTGGATAACCGAATGAGGATATCACGCATACCGATATGAGAACCTACGGCAAAAATTAAAATTAAAAAAATACTTTAATCCCTAGAGGCTAAATGCTAACTTTAGTCCGCCTACGCTAAGCTATAATGACATCTTTTTAGAGCATGAGAGTGAAAAATGGTTTATTGTAATTACCGTTTGTAATTTATTACTTTTTCCTTGTGGATTCTAAACAAGAAATCTTGGTTTTCGATCCTAGACTGTCTTAACAAGTGATGTGGGTTTAACTCAAAGTAAGCCAAGACATTTACATGGTGTTATGTGTTTTATTATAAGCTGCTATGGAAACCTTCATGTTTTTTTCATATTTTGTTTATTTTATTTATTCACGAAATAATGACTGCCAAATTTTTAAAAGTCATGTTTTGTCATGATGTTAAAATAATGTAAAAACAAGCCTGGTATACCCTTGACTAGTTATCCATATTAATATACTCGTAATATTATAAATGCGAAGTGTGTCTGTCTGTCTAAGGGCCCATATTTTTTAATGAAATTTGGTATAGAGGTTGGTTGCTTTACGGGGAATGATAGAGTTCTCTGGGATTTTCCAAAAGCCTAAATCCACGCGGACGCGACGTCGCGAGAATGCTCTAGTTTTTTGAGTTCCTCCGGAAATTAAAAAAACTTAATCCACGCGGACAACGTCGCGGGTTTCATCTAGTTAATAACAATTACTCACGTTACATTTTGCCTTTTTGTACACAATACAGATTTTCATAATAACAAGTAATATTAAGAAAAACTTGCACAAAGGAGGATTTCTAAAGGAGATTTCTTCCAAGTTTCTAAGGAGCTTAATCTAACCAACGTCAAATATAGGTATAATAAAGTAAGTAGGTAATATCTGCAGCGTCTTAGACGGAACTTTGGAGATATCCCACGTTAAAGGTCTGGAAAAACACAACGAGAAATGCCTGCGATTAGCTACGTCATTGTGTTGGACACAATGACTTATTGCCGTAGTAAAACAAACCCTATCGTGTAAGCATAATTCCAGAAGTGGGTGAATAATTAAAATTACTTTAAAAATATGTTTGTACTCTCTTTAAAACGTGCACGAATAAATGGTTAAACGTGTAGCGGTTTCACGAGAGATTTAATGTAAACAGTTAATTATAAAAACTTGGCCAAAGCATCACAACAACAATAAATTAATCATTTGATCAGGCTGCAGTTGCTACTGCTAAGCTCTAAAACAAATTGCGATCTAAACACAAAGGTATTCAATAATCGCTGAGTCTGTCGGCAACAGACTAACCCAACAAAGTCAAAATACTCGTATTTATGAAAATTATACCAATATGGCGAATACCCGCCAACAAACTGACCGAGTGAATTACATCGAATGAGTCAAATATCAACTTAATTAAACCTTCGTTATTAAACAAATACACAATCTTTTATATTTTCTAAAAATTCAATTCAATTTTAAACACAAAGCTGACAGTTCGGCCGTCCTGCAAATAACACGTCCTCGTGTTCAAGTCATATCACTCGCTTTTATGCCCCAAATCGTGAACAGGCGCCTTGCCCCAAATCATGGCCAGGCGTTCTTGCCTGGGGCGTTCTTGCCTGAATTCATGATTAGGCGGTCATGCCTGGGCCGCTCCTGCTCACGATCACTTCGCTAATAATAATATGTAAAACATCAAACTGTCGAACTCTCAGTCTTTATCAACACTCGTGAATTATCACTCAATAAACTAAAACGACTCACCTCATTCGATGCACTCTTCGAAATCTGAATCACTTATTTACTTTCACAAATCTAAACATATTTTGAGGTTAGACACTAACTTACAAAACTTTATCTCGAATAAATAATACGAGTACTTTCACATTATCGAATTCAAGCGAATCTACCACTGGTTCGGAATACCACAATCCTAGCGAGAAGAACCAGCAAGAAACTCGGTGGCATCTAACATTTAAAATTACTTTCTCACAGCCACCGATCGATCAACAAAACTATGGAAAATTGATATTAATTTCTAATGTCGGTACTTTTAAAATTTAAACAAAACAAATATGCTGATGGCAAAGCGAAATCAAGGCAACGTGAGATACATCCCGCTTCTGATATTTGTAAGCATAATTCCAGAAGTGGGTGAATAATTAAAACTACTTTTAAAATATGTTTGTACTCTCTTTAAAACGTGCACGAATAAATGGTTAAACGTGTAGCGGTTTCACGAGAGATTTAATGTAAACAGTTAATTATAAAAACTTGGCCAAAGCATCACAACAACAATAAATTAATCATTTGATCAGGCTGCAGTTGCTACTGCTAAGCTCTAAAACAAATTGCGATCTAAACACAAAGGTATTCAATAATCGCTGAGTCTGTCGGCAACAGACTAACCCAACAAAGTCAAAATACTCGTATTTATGAAAATTATACCAATATGGCGAATACCCGCCAACAAACTGACCGAGTGAATTACATCGAATGAGTCAAATATCAACTTAATTAAACCTTCGTTATTAAACAAATACACAATCTTTTATATTTTCTAAAAATTCAATTCAATTTTAAACACAAAGCTGACAGTTCGGCCGTCCTGCAAATAACACGTCCTCGTGTTCAAGTCATATCACTCGCTTTTATGCCCCAAATCGTGAACAGGCGCCTTGCCCCAAATCATGGCCAGGCGTTCTTGCCTGGGGCGTTCTTGCCTGAATTCATGATTAGGCGGTCATGCCTGGGCCGCTCCTGCTCACGATCACTTCGCTAATAATAATATGTAAAACATCAAACTGTCGAACTCTCAGTCTTTATCAACACTCATGAATTATCACTCAATAAACTAAAACGACTCACCTCATTCGATGCACTCTTCGAAATCTGAATCACTTATTTACTTTCACAAATCTAAACATATTTTGAGGTTAGACACTAACTTACAAAACTTTATCTCGAATAAATAATACGAGTACTTTCACATTATCGAATTCAAGCGAATCTACCACTGGTTCGGAATACCACAATCCTAGCGAGAAGAACCAGCAAGAAACTCGGTGGCATCTAACATTTAAAATTACTTTCTCACAGCCACCGATCGATCAACAAAACTATGGAAAATTGATATTAATTTCTAATGTCGGTACTTTTAAAATTTAAACAAAACAAATATGCTGATGGCAAAGCGAAATCAAGGTAACGTGAGATACATCCCGCTTCTGATATTTGTAAGCATAATTCCAGAAGTGGGTGAATAATTAAAACTAATTTTAAAGTATGTTTGTACTCTCTTTAAAACGTGCACGAATAAATGGTTAAACGTGTAGCGGTTTCACGAGAGATTTAATGTAAACAGTTAATTATAAAAACTTGGCCAAAGCATCACAACAACAATAAATTAATCATTTGATCAGGCTGCAGTTGCTACTGCTAAGCTCTAAAACAAATTGCGATCTAAACACAAAGGTATTCAATAATCGCTGAGTCTGTCGGCAACAGACTAACCCAACAAAGTCAAAATACTCGTATTTATGAAAATTATACCAATATGGCGAATACCCGCCAACAAACTGACCGAGTGAATTACATCGAATGAGTCAAATATCAACTTAATTAAACCTTCGTTATTAAACAAATACACAATATTTTATATTTTCTAAAAATTCAATTCAATTTTAAACACAAAGCTGACAATCGTTTCATCCAGTCTATCTTTTTTTCTGATCGTCTGTCTGTGTCACAGTCATATTTAATGAATTGCAATTCCTGGGAACCAACTGCATTATTATCACAAAAAAACCCCTATCATTATGTGATTAATAGAAATGTGTCACGACCCTCAGCAATGAGGAATACGACGCAGAGAGAGAGATGATGCCCGCGACTTCACATGGATTAAGATATTTTGATTCACGTGGGACCTTTTACATTATCCGCAGTAAAATGTAGCCTATTTGTTAATTCAGGCTACAAACTATCTCCAATCCAAATTTCAGGCAAATCAGTTTGAGTAATAGTAAGTAAGTTAAAACACTTTATTACACACAAACAAATAACAAAACAGAGGTAAAGCGAATCGTGACAAAATTTACAACTTGTTAGGTGTATAGGCCTTATCACTACGAGTGATCTTTTCCAGGCAACCTATATGAAAGGCTGTAGTTATTGTGGCGTAAAGGAGTAACAAACGTCAACGTCTTGAATACCTTGTTGAGAAACATTTTGGCGCTCACTATGGTGGAAACGCCCCATCACGCTTCATGTTTGTTTAAGCCTTACGAAACTTCGGAGTAATCCCATGGTTTTAAGACTCTCGTCTGACGTCATACTTACATCTTAATCTCCCGTGTACTGGTAATACGATGCGAAGCCCGGTAAGTACTCAAGTATTCCGAGAAGGTTGTAAAATACACGTGTATGGGATCAACGACGTGTTCATCATATTTTGTAGGGTTATAACGTTTTATTTACACGATAACAGAAGAGTTACGTGTTAAGATAGATAGATAGATGATTTATTTGTTCACGAAAACAACTCACAATTTGTGCTTACAGAAGTAAGTCAATTAGGTAGTGATTACTTATCGCCTATTATAATGATTCGTGAACAAATAAGGCTTCCCACTCAGCACAAAGCCGCAGCAAGCGTCAGCGCTGGTTTTCAGGAGGAGACTTAAAGTGTTCATAGACGTGTTTCCGACCTTATCACTAAAAAAAATTAATTCCTATACAATTTAACTATAAATAATACTTAAACTATACTATGAATCTAAGTGCCATTTTCAGCCAGATCCGTTCAGCCGTTGAGGCGTGATAGAGTAGGTAATAAAAATCCATATACATCCACACATCCATCCAAATTTTCGCATATATATTATTTATATAAACTATTTTATCTCTCTCTGCGTCGTATTGCTCATTACTGAGGATCGTGACCCTTTTTTATTAATCAAATAATGGTAGGAGTTTTCTTGGGATAATAATGCGGTGGGTTTTCAGATTTCACATCCTTCCGCGTTAAACTCTTACGACTCGGAGTTAAACTCTTAGGTTTTTGTAACGATTATTTATCAAATGTTTGTGATAATAACCGGGACCGACGGCTTAACGTGCTCTCCGAGGCAAGAAGGAAAAGAAAGAGCCAAATTTCAACCTCCAAATTCGGTCACCCATCAATTTAACCAATCAAAATCACAACCAATAATTTATTTCCTCCGTTGCTATGAACTTATAAAGTTAATGGTAACTCTGTATGCTTAGTTCACGATCACTTGTTATGCTTAAGTTCACGGAAGTCGATCTTAGCTCACAACTTTTGTAATTCGGACATCATAGGTACGTGAACCACATGCTTTATTTCGACCATAACTTGGGTAAAAAGATTATATTTTTGAATTAAGTACTTTGCGGTATAATGATGCAAAGAAAGTACCTACATTGAGATATTATACTAGATGATTCCCGCGACTGCCTCCACATGGATTAATCCTTTTTGATTCCCGCGGGAATTCCTTAATTTTCCGGCATTAAAAGCAGCCTATGTCACTCCAAGTCTAGAACTAGGTATTATATCCATTCAAAAAAATCGAATCGATCTGTTGTCCTTTTGCGGCGTGATTGAAGGACAAACTAACACACTTACGCATTTATAATATTTGTAAGATTGCCATAATATTTAGTCAATAAGATGATATTAGCCTACGTAACCTACCTCTGTACCAAATTTCGTCCAAATCGGTTAAAAATATGGGCCGGGAAAACGTTGCAGACAGATATAATATATAGACAGACACACTTTCGCATGAATAATAAGATTAGTATGGATATGGATTTAAGTTAAAGAATGGTATCATAAATTATTCAAATGCGAAATAAAAACAATCATAGTACAGGAGCCAGTGTCCCGGTAACAAGCCCAGCTGAGCGCACACCGTATTTGCCTGGCTACCTACTTGTCTCTGTCAACCGCAGCGCCACTTCGCTGTTGGTTCGTTTTGCTACTGCAATAAATCTACTACTAATACTGCATAGGGCGGCTAGATTGAACAATTATTATTATTTATTGTTTTGCAACTTAAATGCAGTATTATTTTAATATTGATGATGCTCTTGTTTTATAATTATAAGTTATAACCCTTATTTTAGGGACGATTTTAAAATAATAATAATAATAATAATAATGTCCTCCCGACCGAATTCCGACCACGGCGGCCAATCTCAAGAGAGATTAGCCATCTGCGCGGGAGATAATATAATGCACAAGTGTGTGCACATACAGTGCACTCTCTGTTCCTTTACTCTCAGTCTCATAGCCCGATGGGACGGAAAATCCTATATGACCGGAGAGATCAGGCGCAGGACCGACGGCTTTACCAAATGACCATTATTTTGTGAAATAAGTTAGGATTGTTTTATTTTTGTATGCACTGCAAGTAAGCCCTTAATTGCAATCTCACCTGGGAGTAAGTGATGACGAGGGGCTATAAAACTGTGCAGTTGTTTGGGATTTGTGCCCGATGCCCATTCGGAGTCCTTTATTATCTGTCTTGAAAATGAACCGTAAGCATAGTATTTTAGAGCTCAATTTCTTGCATGTATTCACAGTCAGCGCTACAAGCGGAAACGTTTCGAAATTAAAATCGGCTGTATTGAATATTGAAATTTAAATCAAAGGTTTATGGGTCCATTTTACTTCGATGCCAGTGTTCGGACGTACAGCAAACATCTTTCAGCCGGAACCGTAAACAGTTAGTGGGACCATAAAACTGTGCAGTTGTTTAGGATTTATGCCCACCGCCCATTCGGAGTGCTTTATGTTCTGTCTAGCTGTCTGGAACTACTGATACCGCTGGCTCTCTTGAAAACATTTGAATATTACGGATATAGGGTGGCTTTTATAATTTATACTTATACTAGATGATTCTAGCGACTTCATCCGCGTGGATTAAGTTTTTTTGATTCCCGGGGAACTCCATAATTTTTGGAGATAAGCAGTAGGTAGCCTATGTCCTTCCCCGGGATACAAACTGTCCCTATACCAAATTTCATCAAAATCGGTTGAACAGATGGGCCGTGCACACAGACAGTAAGTAAGTAAGTAATTTTTAGACGAAAATAAGTGTACCTACAGTGTACCTATATTTAATAAATAAATGACTATGACTATGACTATGACAGACAGACACACTTTCGCATTTATAATGTTAGTATGGATATGGAATATAAAAGTATGTCTGTCTTTTCGATTATATTTAAAAAAAATTATACAAACTCAATTTCTTGCACAATTCTTGCACAAAAACCACTAAGTGCTTCATTCAATTTCCATTAACTGTAGAATCCTCGTTGTGCCACTGTAGGGTTGGTATGAGTTTACATCTCACTAATGTCTCTCAACATACACGTCAAAGTGAAACTGTCAACCGAGTCTTAAAACACTAACGTCAAAGTGAAATTATCTTAAAATGTCTTGTTCTAAAACTCAAGTTAGTCAATACATCTACTTCCAGCTTTTTAAGTCTAAACTCTGGAAAAGGTACAAATCGGCGCCATTTCCTAAGGAAACAATAATGAGTAAATTCGAAAATACTTCATAATGTTCTCAAAAGTCTGTCAGTCTGAATTTGGGCAGCGTGGTGGACTATAGCATGACATTAAATCAAGGATTTTTTTATTTGCATCTTATTATGTGCATTTTACTTTGTCGAATTTTACAAACGTTGGTGACACGTAAAATCTCGTACTAACCTTACTAGTGCTGCGCGAGAAAATGAACATTTTTATGGCACTATTTTTACAATTAAACTAGATTTTAACAAAGCTAATGATTTTCTATTACATTCTGTGACTGTAAGAACAAGATAAAATGTACGTTTTTCTAGGTTATTTTGTACTAGCTGATGCCCGCGATTTCGTCCGCGTGGATTGAGGATTTCTGGTTTCTGTGGGAACTCTTAAATGTTATGAGATAAAAGTAGCCTATGTATTATTCCAGACTATAGTCTATCTCTGCGCCTTTCATCCAGATCCGTACAGCCGTTGTGGCGTGATTGAGCAACAAACATCCATCCATTTATCCATACTTTCGAATTTGTAATTTTAAGTATTTATATGGTTATTCTTGTGTAGCAAAAAACACGCAGGCGAGTCACCTAAGTGGTTACCGCCACCCATGAAAATTTGCGGCACCAGATAATCCACCAGTGCGTTGCCGGCTATTTGAGAAATTTGTTTATCAATATTCTATTCTATTTTATTTCACCAATAGAATACAATAAAATGTCCCTTTAATTGAGTATTTTATATTGTTACTGCGGTAAAAGCTAGGTCCTATTATGTTTACTCGACGAGAAGAACGTACCTAATGAGTTTTATTGTCAATACTGTACGTCCGTTTTAGCTTTAGCCGACGGCATTTACCCGTAATAGCCAATAATGATAGATCCGTACATATATGAATGTATGCCACCACCACTACTACCTATTAACGTCCCACTGCTGGGCACAGGCCTCCACTCTCATCGGAGAGAGGGAATTAGAGCTTAGACTCACCATGCTACTCCAATGCGGGTTGGCGGGCTGCTAAATCTATGCATTTAGTATAAATCTAATACTGGTAAACAATAAATATTTTATTTATTTCACATAGGACAACTTGTGGCACTTATGATAAGTCAAGACTCTACCACTGGTTCGGAAAGATGATTTTACCAAGAAGTATTTTTATAAAAATAAAATTGTTACAATTAAATTAATTTTTATAAAAATAAATATGTAAGCAAAAAAAATTACAGTTTACAAGATCTGTCACCTGCAGATGGTCAGTGGGGTTCCCTAAATTTTTGGCACAGATGGCATGGGTTTTCCTTTTAAGCTACACAATAATCTATCCTGATATATTTATGTATTTTTTTCAATTTAGACACACAGAGAGACACACCTTCGCAATTTTATAATATTAGTATGGATTTTATAATTAATTTTTATTAATTGGTTTAATAATATGTTAGTTTAATAAACAATCAATTCGCACGTGATCCTTGCTTTACGAGACGAAGTCATGGCAACAGCTTTTCAAGTATTTAATTATAGCTTTTAACAACTAATAAATAAAGTTTATGAAAAACAACATTAAAAGAAAGAACACCAGAAATATTATATTTCATAATTCAAAGACAAGCACGTACAGATCCCTAATTTAGAGCTTTTGTCTCTAAAACAATGAGCAATTGCAATTAGAGCTTAGTCCTGAGCATAATGAGCCGAGATTCAATTATAAATGCTATTAATGCAGAAATAATAATAGATTGCGCTGGAGGAAATTTAAATAATATCTAAGCTAAGAGTTGCTTGTACATTCAAAGAAACGAAAGAAAGAATTCTGGTTTCCTTTTAAAATGAATAATATATTTCTGAAATCAGATAAACTCAAGAATAAAACCGGTCAAGTGCGAGTCAGACTACCGCACAAGAGGTTCCGTTCCACCACACAATATAAAACCGCCTATTCTACTGTATGCCCATTGCCACTTAAGAGCCCGTATTCCCGCAAACCGACATTTTAAGCATTTTAAGAACTTTTGATGAGATTTGTGCATGAAATATTATAATTATAACAAAAAGAAAATTAAAACATTACAGCTTAATCCCTCCTTAGTAGAGTATTATCCTTCGAGCTAAGATGGTTAAACTGGTTCGCCTACAAATACTCCAAGCATAGCTCTCTCCATCGTCCGGCCATATGTTTCGGAAATCTTTAGTAAATAACAAGAAAGATGTCACAACAACAGGTAATCAGCTGTGAAATAACTGGCTTACATATGGCGCTAAAATGGTAGCGCTTGACAAGCAATTCGACACCCTATGGTTACGGAAACCTAATTATCAATTTTCGGATTTTCTACACTTTTTATTCTACACACAAGCTTCACAGCACAAGCTGTGACTCCTTGCTTCTTGCCTAATTTTATGATTCTAGAACAACGGGAACTACCATATTATAAAGGTTTTGATTTATTGGCGAGTGTCAAAATATTATCTTTTGATCAAGGGACCGTAGACTTTAGTATTTGATATTAATTTCATCTTGATACCTCAACGCGCTCCGGGGAAAAAGTTGGTTGACAGACAGACATATAGACAGACAGACGGATAACGAAGCGATCCTATAAGAGTTCCTTTTTTCCTCTTGAGGTACGGAACCCTAAGAATAATAAAAAATAGATACAAGAAAAATAATACGATAAGAAAGAAAATATAAAATTATGGTTTAGTCCAAGATATTATATGTATTGTAAAGTTATCTGCACAATTTTGAGTTGCTAGCTCCAAAGATTTCAGCTGTGTTGTTGAATAATGTAAGTCAGTAATTTCCTCCCTTTATGATATACGGAATAATTTAATTAATATGCTGTAAAGCCTTCGTACTTGATCTCACGCATCGTTCCTAATATACATCGTTGATTTTAGTTAGTTACCTATTGCTCGTGTTCTTTATCATAAATTATATAATAGAACAAGGATAATTAAAGCGCAAAAAACACAGTGAAATGTGTGTTCCCTGCCGCCCGTTCCCTGTGTGTTTTGTTAATCCGACATCATGTGAGTCTTCGAACGCATTTAGGAAATTCCTATAAATACATTCAAGTATTGAATTATTATTATTATTAATAGGTTATTATTAATTAGTTTATTTCACAACAACAGAAAACAAAAAACAATACTGTTCATTTCTCATTGCTAATTATTACAAAATAATCCATACTAATATTATAAATGCGAAAGTGTTTCTGTCTGTCTGTCTGTCTGTCTGTCTGTCTGTCTGCTACGCTTTCCCGGCCCATCTTTTCAACCGATTTTGCTGAAATTTGGTACAGGGGTAGATGGTATCCCGGGGAAGGACATAGGCTACTTTTTATCCCGGAAAATTAAAAGTTCCCGCGGGAATCAAAAATCTTAATCCACGCGGACGAAGTCGCGGGAATCATCTAGTATTGTTATATTAATATGCCTTATTAATAACAGCTACGAAATACCCGCGACTTCGTCCGCGTAGATTTGGGTTTTTAAAAGCCCCAATAAGAGCCTATTTCATGCAATTAATGTCTGTTCCATGTTTCGTCAAATTAAATAGATGAAAATAAAATATAAGCTGTGAATAGGTACTTTTGATTTTGGCGCGTAATTATTAATTAGAATCTCTACTAAGTTTCTCTCTACCTAGTTTTAACTCTAACTAAAGTACGGCCATTTTAAGCGCGGACAAAATGTACACAAACAAACGAGAGGTCGTTCGCCTAACGAAGGTGTTACGCTGGACGACTGCGCTTCGTCAGCACGTATGCCACGCGTCTCAACTTCCATAGAAGATCCAATTCCGACTATACTCGCTGCCTTCGTATACCTAACATCGGAACGAACGGACGTACCTATCTTATAATTTTGTACCATATTCTTATGTAAACCAATTTATTATATTTATTAATTATTAATTTATTATATGCAATTCATATATACACCAAAAAGGACTTCATTATTCCTGAACCTGCTTCGGGACAGCCGCCCAATATAACTAAGGGGTAAACAACACTTTGGTCTTCTGTAAAAAATAATATAATCTATCGGGTCCTTGTACGGACTCTATCTTTTTATTCTTGTATTGTAATTGATTCATTTGTAATCAACTTTAAAAAAAGGAGGAGGTATAAGCACTTTGACCCAGATGTACCTATGTATGTATTGAGGTACCGTCAAGGGCTACGTTTACGTATTTATTAATATGTTTAAAGATAAAGCCCGGAATTTTTGATCTTAGAAACTAATCACTCGTAGCCGTTGTATTTTTGTAAACACAAACAGAAGCTATTTTTCAGTCATTAGTAGCAGAATTCGGTTTAGTTTTGCTTCCAATCTGAGCAACTCTGTGATTTGGAAAGTCGATAGATACACTCGCCGGCATATTTAGCGGAACATAAAAAAAAGGTTTGATATCAGTATCATATAAGGTTGCTGGCTGGTTTATACGTCATTTAATTTAAAAAGAAATATTTTCAAATTAAGAAAACAACTGAACATCTCATTTTATGCAATTGTTTTAATTTTATTCAAATAAACCTTATCTGGAGCGAACTTGAGTATTTCTTCCTTCTGAGTTTGATTTAAAATTTCATTGAAATACTGTTTTTTGTTAGTTTTTTTTAATCATGTATCTTTCTGGAGTTGATGACTGAATTATGCCTGACTTAGCCCCAACGGAGATTGCCGGGGCACTCGAAATGCGAAGAAATGGTCAAACCTACAGAGTGATATCCAGAGATCTTCGTCGACCAGTTTCAACGATTCATCGCAGTATCCAACGGTTCAAGGAGACCGGTACTTATGTGAGAAGAGCAAGACAAGGAAGAAAAAGACGCACTTCGAGTAGGGATGATCATTTCATTCGGCTTCGTGTACGTAGGAACCCCCGTTTGACGGCCGTCCAAGGCCGACATGAGTTCTAACTCATGGTCGGCTGCATACCGCTCGGGTAACTCAAGCTTATCTTAATGATATGAATATCACTATTATGGAGTGGCCGGCGAGATCACCGGATATGAACCCAATAGAGCACGTTTGGGACTTGCTGAAAAGAAAAGTTAAGTCCAGAATTCCAGCTCCTGCCAACGTGGGAGGACTGCGAATCGCCGTACTTGAGGAATGGCGGAGACTATCCCAGGAGACCATCGATAACATCATTCTCAGTATGCCTTGACGGGTAGAAACTTTAATAAGAGCACGTGGAGGAAATACGCGATATTAATCACAATTTTTCTAATTTAATTAATTGTTATTTTAATATTAAATTTCACTTTTCCCGGTTACATGAAAAGTTCAAAAATGTACCATTTTTCACAAATAGCCTTTACTCGCAAAATCTGTTCTTAATGTGATCTCATTTTAAGTAAAACAAATGAAACTTTAAATAACAAAAGAAGTGTAGTAAGTAGATTTTAAAATAAAACCATATTTTTTTAATTATGGACCTTTTTTTTATGTTCCACTAAATATGCCAGCGAGTTTATGTTTATTATATTATGTTTAATTCAAAGGCAAAGAAAATAAACAAATGAAGTAATTATTTAGTTATTCGCAACATAGCAATTGTGTAGTTATTCGCAACATTAATTGATCGTTGATTACTGAACTACTAAGTACATAATATATTTACATACGTTAGTACTACTATATTACATTATGAATCATGATGTTACGACGCGTAAAATGTTACTTACACCTATGTTTCGGTGGTGAGACGTCACGACTTTTATTATGAAATCCACTGTCGACCACGTAAGCGCGTCTATTCATATGCGCGAAAGAGACAGTTATAGTCTTGGCATAGTTAGTTAGTTTCGTGAGGGTTTCATAGTGCGTCAATGAACTTTTGTCCGCGCTTAAAATGGCCGTACTGTAGGTAGTTAGACAAAAACAGATAGATACACAAACAGTATGAATTACGCAAAAAAATGTGTGTATTTGATTCACATTTAAGGCAGAAGTGAAACTTCAGATACTTAACAGAAACAACAACATAATATAAATAAAAAAAAGAAATAACAACTTAACAGAAAAGTAGCCTACGTGAGAATGAGAAAAGTATACCCTTTTGAGCACAATGGAGCAGTAGCGCGACTCAATATCGTACAGCGCCATCTATTGGTCGTGAACATATTATACTTGTATTCTATCTCATTCTCTCGCAGGCTCTCAGGCAGTCCTTTTTTGGTGTAGCTTTTTCTTTTCACCTTTTCGTTTCATCGAATTTTGAAATCAAAACGATTCTAATGAAGTGTCACTTCAACAAGAAAAGTAACATTTTCAAAACCATGCAAATCCTTTTCTATATTCCATGTACGTTACATGGAGGTTATAATGGTACGCTCCATTCTATTACCCGGCGGCGTCCGATATGCTAGCAATAAATTATTTGCGGTGGCCGGCTGACCGCTTTCGAGCGAGATTAGAAAATGTATACATTGGAATGGCTTCATCAGGTTGGATTTGTGCTTAAACCCTTTGCATTAGTAGAAACAAGATTACGCCCGCGACTTCGTCTGCGTTTATTATAAGTTTTTTTTCTTGCCAGAACTACTTAATTTCCTGGATAAAATGTCCTTACCCGAGATATAACTTACCTCTATACCAAATTTCATCCAAATCCGTTGAACATATGGACCGTGAAAGACAGACACACATTCGCATTGATAATATTAGTATGGATTATGTATTTTACATTATGTATACAAGTCTTTAGGAAACGTATCCTGTATCAAATCATAGTACTTCATTCATGAGACGATTCTCAAGAGATGCTCGAGCATTGACACACCTATTATCAGCCATGTTGTGTTACAAGATTCTACGCAATTTACTTGTAAGCCAATTGTAAGCTCTTTGATAATTGAGAGACGTAGGCGTACCTTGGATCTGATTTATAACTACGAGTAGCAGGCTAGTACTAATTATTTTAACTTGGATCATAAATTGTAAAACTAATACGTAGTTATGTCGTATATTGTAAATATATCAATTTCAAGACATGACAATAATAATATAGTGTTCGATGCAAGGGAAAATTTGCATTTTAAAATAGCTCATACGTTACGCTGGTAAGCTTTAAAAGTTTAAATAATTATTGTTATTTGTAAGCTGATGAAATCTTCATTAACTAAGTGTTGTTTTAAAATAACTTTTTAGGTCCTTAAGTACCCTCAAGGCACGAGTGAATGAGGAGTGAGTGATAGTTCTTTCTGACAAGCGCGCTTCAACCTAGACTTTATTTCTTTCTATAGGCATGATTGTCTTCAAGCGGCAATAAAAGTGGCATACAAAATTTGACATAGTAAGAATGATACTGGGGCTGATTCTGTATAACACAATCTCTAAACTAAACTAAAATGGCAGCTTTAAATCTAGTTCTGTCCCTTTCCGTAGGAAGTATTATGAAAGGGTTAGCAATATTTGTAATGCTCTAATTTTAGTTTAGTTTAGAGATTGTGCATTACAGAAGTATAAAATAATAGATCGACAATGGGGCTGCCATTGTCGATCTATTATTTTATACTCTCAGTCACACTACATCCTATATAATGAATACTTTTACATATATCGTAAGTACTTGTTACTAAATAAATGAATATGTATAGCCAAGGCAATTCATCATTAAATGTAGGTTTATTGCAGCAAGAGCAGTGCAATATCGCCGTTGTAATTGGAATTAATGCCGAGCGCGGCTTCGCCATAATGAAGTTACTTCACAAGTGCTGTCAGCATCTATTTACCGACTTAATCGTTTAGCAACCTAGCTTACAGCCAATTTTAGTACTTACCGGTAAAACGTCAAGCGTATTTTACCGCGGTGTGTGTCAACTGAAGCTGAGTGGCGACGCGTTCTCAGTGAACCAATGAGGTTATTGATAGATCACGTGATCTATCAATGAACTCATCGTAAAATCTTTTCGTAATGCCGCGATTGGTCGGTTAAGCGTATTATATTATAGTATCTAGCTTTGTATCACCCATTATTGTGTACTAGCTGATGCTGTTTGAAGTTTATTTTCATTCCCGCGGAATTCTTTAATTTTCCGGGATAAAAAGTAGCTTATGTCACTCTCCAAGCCCTCAACTATACCCATGCCAAAAATCACGTCGATCCGTTGCTCCGTTGCAGCGTGATTGAAGGACAAACCAACAAACCAATAAACAAACACACTTTCGCATTTATAATATTAGTATGATTCCGTTACACGGTTAAAATTATTGTAGACTGTATATTATGTAATATTAAGACGATTGAGACTAATAAGTCTTAAATTATTTTAAAAAAGTCTTTATCTTCCGCCATATTAAATTTAGTGTAACGTTATTTTATTTTTCGAATTATTCACTGCACACCTTAAGTAATTGTCTTTTAAGTACTTTTAACCATATCATGAGGGCGAATTAAAATAAACTAGTCCGCTATCTTTGAGAGTCCGCCATATAAGATTTAGAATAAACAAACCATGCATTGTCATCCAAACTGATCATGTTTGTGAAATTTCAGCTCAATCAGTTGGGGGTAACTGTTTTAAAATTCAGTTGCAAGATTTGACGAACAAACCCACAAACATAAAAAGCTTGTAAAATAAAAATAAAAATAAACTGATTACTAAACGGCAGTTTACTGTTCTGTGTCTTGCAAAAGACTCAACTGAAATGGGGTGCTACTACCACCACTTAAAGTAGTATTATTGCAAAATGACAGTTTCATGTCACGTACCTAGACGTCCCTAACATAAGGATTATAATTCTTAAACACGAACGTCGACAATATTAAAACAATACGGCTTTAGCCGATGGTAGTATACGTCCAGGACAAAACACCCGCATCCGTGGAGGCGTGAATATTCCACTTAAAAATTCCCTGTACAAAACACAAAATATGTCGCCCAAAATACCAGGACCTAATAAAATAATTATGTAATTAACATAACGTGGACGCAAAACAGACCGCTTCCCGTTATAATTGGATGTGATACGATTTGAAAGAGACTCGTTAGCATGCAAAACCGTGTTGCGGAAATTAGGGCAGCTCCTTTGGTCCAAGAATAATAATGTGATGATTATGTAATTTATAAGAGGCTGGGTGAAAACAGCACTTAATTTACTAGATGATGCCGCGATTAAGGCCTATTGGGCAATATAAGAAAATATTATCTTGTGTCTAATGAGTAATGTCTCATATTTTGTATGCGCCTCTCTGATCCGACACAAGAAAAAATATCTTGTAATATATTATATACCTATATCATACAACAACCATTACAACTGAATAATACTATACTATACTATTAATTTATAAATGCGAGAGTGTGTTTATTTGTTGGTTTGTCCTTCAATCACGCCGCAACAGAGCATCGGATTGACGTGATTTTTGACATGGGTATGGTTAACTAAAATAGTTGAGGACCTGAAGAGTAACATAGGTTACTTTTCATCCCACGCGGACGAAGCCGCGAGCATCAGTTAGTTTCTTATAAGACCTACTGATGCCCGCGACTTCATCTAAGTGGAATAAGTATTTTTAATTCCCACGGGAACTCCTTAATTTTCCGGGATAAAAAGTGGCTTAAGTCACTCTCCAGGTCCTCAACTATACCCATGCCAAAAATTACGTCGATCCGTTGCTCCGTTGCGGCGTGATTGAAGGACAAACCAACAAACAAACCAACAAACAAACTGACTTTCACATTTATAATATTAGTAAGTATTACTCATAAGACAAGAAATTTTCTAATAATGCGCAATAGGCCTGAGGTTCTTTGATTTCCTCGCGAAATCATCTTAGGTAGGTACTTTATCCAGTTGGTTTTTCCCGGGATAAAAACTCTATGCCTCTCTCCATTATACGTATGCAAAAAATCATGATGCGGCGGCGTGATCAATTCGAGGAGTGAGAAGGACAATTGCGCGTAGGTGCCAGGTAGGTAGGTGTAGGTGTAATTTGACGCAGAAGAAATATCACGTCGTTTTTTAACATTAACATTTGTTTTAAGAGTAGTAGGTACTCGGATTGCAGTGTCTCCGGATAAAAACTTGTAACAATTTTAAAAATCCTATTTTACTTGTCGAACAACTATAAATTTATTCATTTGAACTTTGTCGTTTCAATCCAAACAGCGGATGCCGTTGAAATCTCAGCGCGATTCCACCGTCTGTAGAAAAAGTTACGAGATACTTTAACGTCGTCGAATTGATGGCGTGAAACTTCATGCTAACTTGTAACTTGTGCATTGCAATAAATCCGTGATAATTTGCATACTTAAGATAAGAGACCATAGTGGCAAGCCACAGTTGCGAGGTCCACATTGCAAAATACGTATAACATAGCACATTAGAATTAGTTGGGTCGCAGTAACTACCTATTATTTACGATGACGTATATAGGTAATATTACTAGTTGATGCCCGCGACTTCATCCGCGTGGATTAAGGTTTTTGGTTTTCTTTAATTTGCCGGGATAAAAGGACAACCTACTTCAGCTCGTATGTCCTTACGGTTCCGGCTTCGTGCAAAGACGTATTTCTCAGCTCAGACTTTTGGCCTGAGGGCATAGTTTACCGTCGCTTCAGGGAAGCCAGATCCAGAATCCCTACTGTTTCATAAATATTTTCATATGTATTAATATTATTATATTGTGTTTTATGTTGTATTATGTATATATTTCTATAGGCCTAGTTGCCTGATGTAAACAAATAAAAAAATAAAATTAAAAAATTAAAAAAGTAGCCTGTGTATTATTCCAGACAGTTATAATCTATCTCTATGCCTAATTTCATCCAAATCCGTTGTGGCGTGATTGAGTAACAAACATCCATCCATCCAACCATCCGAACTTTCGCATTTGTAATATTTTTAAAGAGTATAGATTCACACTCCAGAATAAAAACTGTCGCTGAAAAAGCTTGACGGTTTTTTAAGGAAATCCCCGCAATGAAACCTGCATACCTGAAAGTTTTTCATAATGTTCTCAAAGTTGTGTAAAGTCTGGCAATGGTCAACATGATGGACTACGGCCTAAGCCTTTCTCTTCCTGGGATACGCCCCTTAAACAGCAGTGGGCCAGTGATGGTTTATTAAGATGAAAATGTGCCACACACAGTGATGAAAACTGATCCGCGTCGGCATAGTATGTAAAGGTTCATAAATCGTAAATGATAATTGATTTATTTATTTTATCTACTCCAGCATCGAAAAGTTCCAATTTCGAATTTGACAACTATATCGAATTGAACCCTCTTTCGTGTTTGCTTCTCATAATGGTATAGTTCGTTGTATGGGAGCTGTATCGTTATGAGTCGTAGCTGTATCGATATGGTTATCTTCATAAATAGGATACCTATAGCTTAGCGGCTCTGGGTTCTGGCACTTTCCCAACCACAGAGTTCTTAGTATGTAGAGGAGCCATACCTACATCATGGCGGATGGTGGCACCCGTCATTGAATATGTACATATTATATATTTCATCTCCACCTACTCTATACTCTATGTACCCAACCCACTCTATGGTTGGTACTGCCACTCTTACTGCCAATATTTAAAAAAAAAATTAGAAAAATTACGCGGTAAATGGATTACTTTTGCAACTTGTGAAATTTGTATTGATTTGACTTTTTTATTAATTTACAAAGTAAAAATTATACAGACGTCCTTGTCGTAGATAAAATCTTGTATGCAACTGTACGTAATTAGTCATTTTAATTCTCGTACTATCCTATTTTGATACTCGGCAAGCCTCGTATCAAAAAACAGCACTCGAATTAAAATGACCCTCATTACGATACAGTTGCATAAATAGCTATTACGTATGCCAACTTATGTCAATTAGGAACTGTTAAACATCTTCCACCGGTTCGAAAAGCAGATTTTACTGAGAAGAGAACAGAGAACTATAATATAATTTAAAAAACCCAGATATGCAGATTTTTGCGATGCGGCCCAAACTGATGCGGCTCGCCATATTATTCGCTTATAGTTAGTTGAAAAGAAAATTTATCATAGAATATTCAACCTTAAAAGCGTACATACGCCAAAATTTATGTGGAAATTCCTTTGATTTGGTCTACCCTCGCAAACTAAAACTTTCCACCATGTTTTATTCGTATTCAAAGTTTGACAGTCGAACGGTGAGGCGCCTTAAATTGGTTCAGGAGTAATCACTTTTGTATTAATTTGATTTATTGAGATGAATTAAAGGCGTGGGATTATACCCATAAATTTGTAATGAAAAGCAATAATTTCAAGAAACTTTCCCACGCAGTCGAACGAAAATCTTTCAGTAATGAGAATTCAAGTTTTATTGCCTACTAGCTGATGCCCGCGACTTCGTCCGCGTGGTTTAAGTGTTTTTTATTCCCACTGGAACTCCATTATTTTCCGGGATGATAAGTAGCCTATGTCACTCGCCATGTTCTCAACTATTCCCATAACCCATGTTTATAACCCATGGTGAAAATCACATCGATCTGTTGCTCCCTTGGGGCGTGATTGAAGGACAAACCAACAAACAAACACACTTTCGCATTTATAATGTAATAAAATATGATTCTCGTTTCTAGAAATCCTTAACGGCGCAAGTAGGATGTTTTTTTATGGAAATAAATTTTGAAACCTAAATGTAGGCATGGACTTCCGCAAAGTAACGCCTGCTTCTATCCAAAATTTAAAGAGACAATAGAGTTGTTTATAATATTAAGGTTTTCTACTAACACCTGTATCTTAATGTTCGAAGCGGAACCAAGAAGTGAAGTATTCTTAATTTAATATTAAAGTAGTTGATGCCCGTGACTTCGTCCCCGTGGGTTAATTTTTCTTAATTCCTGGAGAACTCTGTAATTGTAGCTTGTGCGTATTTATATTAGTAAGGATTCACTCACTGCATGACTTATCCCGGAAAATAGTCTCGCGGGAATAAATAAAACTTAATTATCGCGGACGAAGTCGCGGGCTTCGTCTAGTTATCTTTAATTATATTACTTTTGTTTATTAAATAAAACTAATAAGACAACGCAGCGTTTCATCAAAAAGTACTTTAATCAGGTCGTTGAGACTTTGAGATCTTATAGGCATTAGTGTGCTCAAATCTAACGATAATGTCGGAGCAGTTTTGAATTCCATCTCTCAAGGGAGCTTTAATCAATAATATTAATGTGACGACAGGCCCAGCTGACGTAGATCGCTCATTTATAACACTGCCTACTGCCTGATCCGGTCCTCAGTCAGAATCATTTGACACGTCGCACTAAATCATTAATTTTCGTTCTAGTTGCGCGGTAAAATGTATGTCGGAATAGGGAAATGTCAAATACAAGCTTCCAAACATTGGCACATTAATAATATTAATTATGTAAATATTAACTCCTAAAACTATACATCATTATATTAGCAACGACCAGCATTGTATGGTTCACCTCAACGAAGAAATGCTCTTGTTTTGTACATCATTTGTAATTTTAACACTGTTGAGCGTTTAAATAGTTTTCAACTGTTTTTTTTAATATTCTAGACTAGCTGATGCCCGCGACTTCGTCCGCGTGGTTAAAGTTTTTTTGATTCCCTCAGGAACTACTTAATTTTCCGGGTTAAAAGTAGCCTTTGTCACTCTTCAGGTCCTTAACTATACCCATGCCAAAAATCACATTGATCCGTTGGTCCATTGCGGCGTGATTGAAGGACAACAACAAACCAATAAACCAACAAACAAACACACTTTCCCATTTATAATATTAAGTATGATAATTGCTAATAATTATTTAGTTTGTTTATCACGTCTTTGAGAGGGGATATCTAGAGAACGGCCCGATGAACAGCGTCAGTTTTAATACTGTTTACATAGTTACTGCGCATACTTTAATACTGTACAAGAATCAGCCTTTCTAGTTATAGTTCATTTTTGGTAACCATAACACGTCTTTGAGCGGCCATATCTAGTGAAAAGCCCATCAGCATGCGGGCAGACCTTCACTATCGTAATCAGTGGAGAGCCGTACACCCACCTATGTAATACTGAATCAGCCTTAATGGCGATAGTGAATAAAAGTGGCAGCTATCTCTTAGTCTATCATGTCTTATACTATCTATACACGTGACGTTCAGAAGGTGTACTTTTTAGGTACATATTTTTAATAAAAATACATTGAGTTTGAGTTTTCTTACTAATTTCAGCAAATTACTCATTTTCACATGAATAATGTGAAATAATAATAATTTATTTCTTCAATTCAGAATACGCTATCAACTAAGTTGGATAACACAAGTCAAAGGTATAGCTTAGCTTTTAGTTTAATTAATTTCACAAAAACTATACGAAACTACAGTCCTCGTAACATTAATGTACATACCAACAACTAACCTGTCACAGCCTGTGTATCACCAAGAAGCAAGAAATGCTCAGTTATTTCACCGGAATTTCAATTTACAACAACATGAATTTAATATAGTTTCATGCATGATAAATGGGCGTGTGTCATTTGCAGTTCAAATAATTTAACTTCAAAATATATCTCGCAATAGTTGGGTTTGTCTCGCTCAATGTGTATAAATATAGCTAATAGTTATCACTTACAAACTGGTGGCTTCGGCCGTGGCTAGTTACCACCCTACCGGCAAAGACGTGCCGCCAAGCGATTTAGCGTTCCGGTACGATGCCGTGTAGAAACCGAAGGGGACGGGTTTAATATAACTGCCATGCCCCTAACAGGTTAGCCCGCTACCATCATAGACTGCATCATCACTTACCATCAGGTGAGATCGCAGTTAAGGGCTAGCTTGTATTGGATTTTTTAAAAAAAATCCTAAAACCGGTTTCGCTGGCAGCAACGCGATGTGCTAAACCACGGAGTAGGTAAACGCCGAGTTATTTTTTTAGCCCACCCGCTATATTTTAAGTTTGTATGTTATAGCACAGGTTATGGTATGTTTATTTCTAATGTAATAATAATGATAGTGTAAATTTCTATAGTATGTAGTATGTTTATTATAAATGCGAAAGTTTGGATGGACGGATGGATATTTGTTACTCAATAACGCCAGAACGGATCTGAATAAAATTTGGCACAGAGATAGATTATAGTCAAGAATGCACAAAGGCTACTTAATTTTATCCCGGAAAATTAAAGACTTCCCGCGGGATCCACAAAACCTCAATCCACACGGATGAAGTCGCGGGTATCAGCTATAATAAATATATTTACAACGTTTTGCCCGCGTACTTACTCACTTTAAGTGACAAAATTATCTTTCGTCGAATATTTCACTTCGTCACCAGAGTAATGATCAATTCATTCACCGTTTTAATTGTGCATTTCTTTATACGCATCCCTTTTATACCTTCTGAAGTAAATTGAATATGAAATTCGGTCTCCAAATAATGACACGATTCAAGTTTTTCTCTACCAATTGTGTGTGCACGTAAATACCCCATTAGGTAGGAGCAGGGATGTAACAAATAAAGGATAATGATGATCCATTATGGTACACACTTTTATCGTGTGTTTGAAAAATGGAGGGTTTTTTTTTGATTTCCTAATGACGGAATGGATTGCTCTGTGTTTGTTTGGGCGGCCCTTTTGTGCCTATTAAGATTAAAACGTTACCTATCTGTTTCCGAGGATTTCTTGACAATTTAAGGAATGCCTTACAATCTAAAAGATTAGATACTTAAAATGACAAGACAACCCAAATGTTGTTTAATATCGACGAATGAAAATAATTTCCCTATTTGCCATGCGTAATAGAAATCGTCTGCACTCTAAATGCGTTCTAGAAATCTGCTGCCATCCATGTATTAATAATAATCTATATATATAAAAATGAAACCCGTTTTCCTTGGTCACGGCATCACGCGTGAATGGCTGGACCGATTTCACTAATTCTTTTTTTGTTGTATTTGTTATTATTAGGAGAAGGTTCTTACAAAAAAAAATATTAAGAAAATCTCTCAGAAATATTGAAAAATATACATTTAATTTTGCATACTAAGGCGGTACGAAGTTCGCCGGGTCAGCTAGTATATTATAAAAGCAATTCTGACATAATGAAGCCGGGTTTAGCAGCTAAAATTTTATTTAAAAGATCAGAATTTCAAAGATCTGGTTAGCAGCTTAGCAAAAACATACCCTCATGTTTAGTGTTTTTCTTCGGTGCCAGAGTAATAATAATTCATTCGCCTTTTTGCATTCCTTTATACGCATCCTTTTGAAGCTTCTGAAGTAGATTTAATATGAAATTCGGTCTCCAAATTCTGACACGTTTCAAGTTTTTCTTTACCAATTGTGTGCCCACACGTAAATACCCCATTAGGATTAGGAAGGAGCAGGGATGTAACAAATAAAGGATAATGATGATCCATTATGGCGCACACTTTCATCGTGTGTTCGGGAAATGGGATGGATTTTTTGTTTTCCTAATGACGGGATGGATTGCTCGGTCTCTATTTGGGTTTATACCCTTTATAGTAGTCTTTCCGAAAATTTCTAAATGAATAAAATAAATACCTATATAGTCCCACAAACTTACTGACCCGGTGACAGCATCGCGCGTCGCTTGTATCTATTAAAATAAAATAAAAACAAACAAACAGGCATAACAATTTATTCAAATTTTGGCCACCGGGTCAGATAAGTTTCTAAAAATGTACAGTCCCTCTGATTTCTACTTAGGTACGATCGACGCTAAGTGCCACAGAAAAGAAGCGTAAATAAAAATATTATTTAAAATGACAAGAAAGTTTAAGCACTAAAGGTGAAAACATACTATGGACAAAACATGTTGACTGACTGACTGAAAATCCGCGACAAGCCTAAACGCATGGGCACGACGGGATTTACAAAAAAAAAATTTATTACTTTACAGTGGCGTTGCAAGTCGGTTTTTTGGAAAGAATTTTTATTTTTAACTTTTTAGTGTCAAGGTTGAGGATTTGAAGTCAGAATTTTTTATGGGACCACCTGTACCTGTTTGTAATCCAATCGAGCTAAGAGAGTAAGGGATTAGACTGAGAATCCATGTTTTTGCACTTACTGTTTTTTGCAAAGGCTGTGGAGGGTGAATTGCCCATACAAACGTAATACCAATATAATTTGTAATTCGAAAATATTTTCACCATATTAAGCAATTATTTAGACTGAACTGAAAAGGCCCAATGTTTTCAAAATACTTTCCCAAATTTAATGTGAGTGCATTGCGTTTTGCATATTTTAACGACATAAATGTCATGTTTTCTGCTTATTTGTTTCATATTAAAACCAACGATATCTTACGTTCTAATTAATCAGGATAGCCTATATTGTCAAGTTACAGAATAACAACACGTAATTAAAAACACAACAAGTTTTCATTCATCATTTTTGGTATTTACGGAACAAGACAAAATGTATAACGAATTCTGAACACTCATATTGCTATCGCGCTTGTACGCGATAATGTGTCATCAGTTAAATAGAGATAGCAATATACCGGCAAATTTATATTTGTGGGTTGAATAGATGTTTCGAGCGGCGTTCGTCGGCCTCTTAAGTAATTGGGTGTTTACTTTAAATTCGATGAAGTTTAAAACATTATAATAGTAGGCAGGTACCTACGTACCAGATGTACAAAATTGCATGAAATAATTTTTGCTTCAACGCATTTATTGTAACAGTTTCCGTACAAATGACTCGAATATATTAAACTTGAACACGTGACTCGTATTAAATATTGCCTCTATTATGTATAATATTATGATAATTAACAATCGCCATGACCAGATGAATACATAAATCTTTGTTGCATTCACTCATTTTAATTAACCACGTATTATTAATATGGCAAATTCATATTTTACTGAACTAGAAGCTGTCCGCGACTTCGCATGGGTTAAGGTTTTTGATTTCTGCGGAAACTACTTTTTTTTTATTCCACTACAAGTTAGCCCTTGACTGTGATCTCACCTGATGGTAAGTGACGATGCAGTCTAAGATAGTAGCGAACTAACCTGTTAGGGGTATGGCAGTTATATTAAACCCATACCCCTAGTCGGTTTCTACACGGCATCGTACCGGAACGCTTAATAGCTTGCCGGTACGTCTTTGCCGGTAGGGTGGTAACTAGCCACGGCCGAAGCCTCCCACCAGACAAACTCTTATATTTCCGGGATGAACAGTAAACGACCCATCTCTGAACCGATTTTGTCAAAGTCAGTCACTGTATTATTAGGCTGGGATTATTGTATAATTTGATTTTTAAAAGAAATAGTAAGTTTGTGCTGATAATATGTTTATACACCCCTACTAAATAAGGAAAATATTTCTAAAAAAATGTACCAACTTACCCATTTCTACAAATAAATTGATTTATATTTTGATTCAAATAGGTGGTGAAAGCGTAGCAGACAGAAAAAAAAACCTTTCAATATACAATATTGGTATTGATTCCTCGACTAAAACAAGCACAATTTCTTATCACTCTTTTAGAACCTCATGATGTTTTCCTGCACCGCGAAAGAAAGTGATATTTATTGCTTAAAACAACAACAACAACCTTTATGTAAGAAAGTAAGAAATAAAATACCTTTATTTAACAATAGTGTTACAGACAAAAATTTAACATTCAACTTTTGTACATAAGCATATTAATATCGTTCGTGCCTCGGAGAGCACGTTAAGCCATCGGTCCCGGTTATTATCACCAAGACCTAAAAGGTAATAATCATCGATATATAATATGTAGGCACTAGATGGGCCCTTTCATAGAAAAACGCCGGGCATCCGAGTTGCGGAACGCGTTCCGCATCTGTCTTTGTTCCCGTCGTAGCGCTGTCACGATCGCTCGTCGTGCGGATGATTTGTTATTATTAAGTTAACATCTAAAGTTTAATTAGTTTGGCACTGTATAATTTTTATTTTATGGTAAGTGTTTCAATTCACAATTATACATTTCCAAAAAAACGTTATTTAATCTTCCTATTTAATATTTTTATCCATTACGCAATCATTTAATTTCCGCGGCAAACTGTATAATTTTTTTTTTTTACTAACTGGCCTTACGTCTATGACCTATATTATCTATGACCGAGTCATACGTTTTCAAGTTTTTATTCAAGATGTTGCAAGCAAGTTCCCGCTTTTCAGACTAGATGGCGTTGATGGCGTTGCTAAAAATACGCCCACATTCTTTGTTTGACAGGGCCCGTCTATGTCAATTGAGGTCGTTGGTAATAATCGTTAAAAAAATCCTAAGAGTTTAAATACTCATAGTCGTATGGTCTGCGGAAGGACGTGGGAACCCACCGCATTATTATCTCAAGAAAACTCCTACCATTATTAATGGAAAGGGGTCACTATCCTCAGTAATGAGGAATACGACTCAAAGAGATTAAACATAAGAATATTATGTTTCTGCAGCTCAGCCATGTGTCTAGAAGTATAGCTATAAGTCAGATTGTGCGTGGGAACCCCCGACCGCACGTGCATAGGAGGAACATCTTTACCACCAAGCTTTTTACACCTTATCAACTTCATTTTTACCGTTCCATTGATACTGTCATTTTGTCATCGGAAAATATTATTAAAGGGTGAAGTATAATATTTTTTCACGTCTTTATTCAGAATATACGGCTGAGAAGGTCTCTGATGGAGGTTTAGGTATGATGCCTATTGATGTGTTTGACAAGGGATTGGTAATACACTCCAACTCCATTCACGCAATATGGAGGTTTGGAGGTTAAAGTTGCTCGCGTCCGTAGGTTGAACTAAAGTCAGGTTTTATCCCTCAGTGCCCTACACGTGACCTCTGGGTAGTGCCTAATGAGCAACATCTTCATAGGTGGTAGGCTACGGCCGTGGCTTGCAACACCACCATGTGAGCAAAACCGCGCCGCCAAATGGCGCATCTTGTGACATGACCCATTGTGTCGTGGGGTGCGTCGTGTTCCGGTGTGATGCTTGCAGGAGCCATACATGGGGAAATGGGTCTGTACAGTTGTGCTACATTCAATGACAGGTTCTGACCGGAGTTGCAGTGGCGCAGAGCGGTTCAGTTTGGAGAGCAGCGGGATCCGAAGCACGGTGCACCGCTGGCCGACCGCAGGTAGTTGGGGGCCCAATTAGTAGGCCAGCCACCTATGAAAGGCTGCCCCGCCACTTCGCGAAAAATCCTGGGATGGCTTCCATCGTGCCAGTTGGCGACTGGAGAGAGGACCCGATGGCGACTCCCAGGGGGGTTCGGGCGTCCCCGCGGTCTCCAGGTTGAGTCTCCTTCTTGCGTCGCTGTGGCGAAGGTCATGGTGTCAAGAATGTAGCATCTCGTACAACTTCCATTTTTCCCATTCCTATTCACTCCCCAGTACTCCATGAAAAGCAAAAGAAAGATAAGCAGATTAACACAGCGGCTGCACCTCCTCTCCTTTACAGTGCACCTCGCAAATATCCGAGGTCTGCATTCAAACCTCAATGCAGTCCACCACCATCTCGAGACTGCCAAGCCGCATCTGCTCTTCCTTACGGAGACGCAAATTCAAAACCCAGCGGATGTAGCGTACCTTCAATACCCCGGATACGCGCTTGAGCACAATTTTAAACCTCGCGCGGGGGTGTGCTTGTACGCTCGTAATAACATTTGCTGCCAGCGTCTCCGTAATTTGGAGGTACGGAACTTTTCTGTTCTGTGGTGTCTGGTTGATACAGGGTTAGAGCAAACCATTTATGCGTGCATTTATCGTTCGCATAGCGGTGACCAGGAGACGACTCAGTTGTTCAATTACCTGGGCAAAACGGCTGACACAGTCCAAAATCGATATCCATCCGCTAAGCTGGTATTTCTGGGGGACTTCAATGCCCACCATCAGGAGTGGCTGTTCCCATACCAGAAAACTGACCATGCTGGGAGAGAGGCGCGCAAATTTGCACTATCGCTAGATCTCTCTCAGTTAGTTCAGGAAGCCACTCGGATACCGGATATCGATGGACACACACCCAATTGCTTGGACCTTCTGCTGACAACAGATCCAGACAGTTTTTCGGTTTCGGTTTCCGCCCCATTGGGCACCTCTGACCACTGTCTGGTGAAATCTGTATCCAACTATTACCCTCCCGCCTCTGACCCATCTGTTAAGAGGCGGGTGTGGCGATACAGGTCAGCAGATTGGGATGAGATGCGGCACTTCTTTGCATCTTATCCGTGGCGGCAAGTTTGTTTCTCTACCAACGATCCGTCGAGCTGTGAGTGTGCTATATCGGAAGTGATACGTCAGGCAATGGAATATTTTATACCATTTTCTGACGTATCGTCTGATAGCAAGACCCCCCCGTGGTACAACACAGAATGCGCAGTTGCAGTGGCCCGTAAGCACTCTGCGTTTGTGGCATGGGCGGACGCGCGCGCGCTCAAAGCTCCGGACGTCAAACTAAAGAAAAGGGAATTCAATATTGCCGCCAAGTCCTACAAAAGGGTCCTAGAGAAGGCTCGTTTCAGCCGCACTAGTCGCATTGGACGTAAGCTAGCTACGTACCCCAGCGGTAGTAAAGCTTTCTGGTCGCTCGCGAAGTCGGTTGAGACGAACTTTTGCCGTTCCTCTCTGCCTCCTCTGCAGAAACCCGATGGATCACTGGCCGTAACTGCAACAGGCAAAGCAAATCTGCTTGCGTCTCTGTTCGCAGGAAACTCACAGCTCAGTGCTGGTAGTAGCATCCCACCCACGCTCACACCATGTGACTCCACTATGCCGGAGTTACGCATACACCAGCATGAGGTCCTAAAAGCTCTTTGGAACCTTGATGTGAGTAAGGCCAGTGGTCCTGACGGTATACCTGCAGTTGTTCTACGGAGTTGTGCTCCTGAGTTGTCTCCTGTGCTAACACGCTTGTTTCGCCTCTCTCTTGAAACTGCTCAAGTCCCCAAGTCGTGGAAAGTTGCAAATGTGCAGCCAGTACCGAAAAAGGGGAGTCGTGCTGATCCGGCCAATTACAGACCTATTGCCATCACATCTATTCTCTGCAAGAGTATGGAACGTGTGCTTAACAACAAGCTCCTGGCATACCTAGAAGAAAACGATCTTCTGTCAGACCGTCAGTACGGCTTTCGGAAAAATCGGTCTACTGGGGATCTTCTAGTGTATGCCACACATACTTGGGGCGAAGCCATCGAGAAGCACGGCGAGGCACTTGCTGTCTCTCTCGATATATCGAAGGCATTTGACCGGGTCTGGCACGGCAGTCTTCTCAGCAAACTCCCCGCGTACGGGATTCCCACTGGTTTCTGCAACTGGATATCTGATTTCCTGAGTGACAGGTCATTCCGGGTGGTCGTCGACGGCTGCTCCTCTGACCTAATGGCTGTCAATGCCGGTGTTCCTCAGGGGTCTGTTCTCTCCGCAACACTTTTCCTGCTGCACATCAACGATCTCCTAAAACCCGGTATCTTTGGGTACGCTGATGACAGCACTGTTACGGAGAGATACATGTCCAGTTCTCGAGCCAGTGCTTCTGAGATACTTGAGCAAAGAGAGGCCTTGGTGGATCGCGTTAACTCGACTCTTAAGGAGGTGTCCGATTGGGGTGACGCCAACCTAGTCAAGTTTAACGCCACCAAAACACAAGCGTGTTTATTTACCGCAAAGAGGAGCCCCTTCACCTTGGCTCCAACTTTCCATGGTATATCCGTACCGATTAGTGATAACATTGAGCTCTTGGGTATTGACATCTCTCCCAACCTCAATTTCGGGAAATGTATCGAGTCAAAGGCCAAAACAGCTGCCAAAAAACTTGGTATCCTGAACAAGGTAAAGCGGTACTTCACACCGGAACAGCGCCTCACTCTTTATCAGGCACAAGTTCGTTCTGGCATGGAGTACTGCTGCCACCTTTGGGACGGATCCGCCAAGTACCAACTCGATACATTAGACTCGATAGATCGCCGGGCCCGAAGAATAATTGGCGATCAATCACTCACGCAGGCGAAATTGCTCAGTCTACAACACCGACGCAATGTCGCCTGCTTATCGGTTTTTTATCGGATATACCATGGCGAGTGTGCTCTGGAACTTCATAACCTTGTTCCTCCTTCTCCGTTCTACCACAGAACAGCGAGAAACCGTGAGCGTTGGCACCCTTATGTGGTTGACGTCCAATTTGCTCGCACGAAGCGTTTTTGCTCGACGTTTCTGATACGAACCGCTAGGGTGTGGAACACCCTCCCAGCCCACGTGTTTCCTGCCACTTATAACTTAAGTACCTTCAAGGCAAGAGTGAATAGGCATCTTCTAGGCAAGCGCGTTCCAACCTAGACCTCATCATTGCTTTGCACTAAGCATGATTGTCGTCAAGCGTAAGCCTATCACGCAATAAAAAAAAAAAAAAAAAAAAAAAAAAAAAAAATATACTTTTTCATGCTACCCTTTTATGGTATGGTATGGTCTTTATTATTATAGTTGGGAGAGAAAATATAAATTTTTATAATCCGTTTTCAGGTGAAATAACAAACGATTGCTTCTGTCAAGATTTACCTATTTTGTAGAATATAGGTAATAAATATGATTATTATGGTACAGTCAAAATAAGCTGGTGTAGCATTAGAGACCTAGGCAGTTACTGCTATACCTAAGCGATGGTAAAATAACAGGTGTCAAAATGTCACGTACCTTGACGCCCCTAAAATAAGCATTATAATTCTAAAACACGAACGTCAATTATCATACTAATATCAGAAATACGAAAGTGTGTTTATTTGTTGGCTTCAATCACGCCGTAATGGAGCAACGGATCGACGTGATTTTTAGTATGGATTTAATTGAGGACCTGGAGAGTGACAGCTACTTTTTATCCCGGAAAATTTATGAGTTCCCGCGGGCATCAAGAAACTTAAACCACGCGGACGAAGTCGCGGGCATCAGCTAGTATTAAAATAATACGGCTTTATACGATCATGGTAGTACGCCCCCTGTAGGCCTACGGGCATACTGATATAATTATAATACTATTGTATCTTTTTTTTTATCCACTACAAGCTAGCCCTTGACTGCGATCTCACCTGATGGTAAGTGATGATGCAGTCTAAGATGGTAGCGGGCTAACCTGTTAGGGACACGGCAGTTATATTAAACCTATACCCCTTCGGTTTCTACACGGCATCGTACCGGAACGCTAAGTCGCTTGGCGGCACGTCTTTGCCGGTAGGGTGGTAACTAGCCACGACCGAAGCCTCCCACCAGGTCAGATCAGGGAAAATTCAGAAATTCATCATCATTTCTTCCACCTTTATTTTATTTCCATTAAATTACTATGGTCCTAGAAATTGAAAAATATTTAATTTTTTATCTTTTTACGATCATAGACATAATATCTAGAATATAAATAAACAGTTAATAAACTAGGTATTATACCCCTTCGGTTTCTACACGGCATCGTACCGGAACGCTAAGTCGCTTGGCGGCACGTCTTTGACGGTAGGGTGGTAACTAGCCACGACCGAAGCCTCCCACCAGGTCAGATCAGGGAAAATTCAGAAATTCATCATCATTTCTTCCACCTTTATTTTATTTCCATTAAATTACTATGGTCCTAGAAATTGAAAAATATTTAATTTTTTATCTTTTTACGATCATAGACATATCTAGAATATAAATAAACAGTTAATAAACTAGGTATTATTACATATCCATAGAACGAACCTCGCCACTCGCATAATTTATTTCCGACAGATATTAATTATCGTGGAACAATGGGCATCATAACTCACTAGTGATATTAGGAAGTTCGCTTTCGGCTGTTTCTGCCACATTAGTGGGTAAGAGATGCTTTGAGGAAAAGGTTTTGCTGATTAATTACTCTGTAAATGATGAAAATATTATGTGGCAACTTATATCGTATTTTTTTGAGACAATATAATAAACTAGCGAATGTCCGCGACTTCGTTTGCGTGGTTTGAGGATTTTGGTTCCCGCGGGAACTTTCCGGGATAAAAAATAGCCTATGTGAAATTCCGGACTATAATGTATCTCTGTGCCAAATTTCAGCCAGATCCCTTCAACCCTTGGGGCGTGATTGAGAAACAAACATCCATACATCTATACATCCATCCAAACTTTCGCATTTATAATATTAAGTAAGATTATTTTTTATAAACATAATAGGGTCTCCCCTACTATGGGAAATCTACTTTTTATACTTATGTTGAACTAGCTAAAGTTTTGTTGGTAAACAGCAAGTGGTAGGTGCAAGGAAGAAAAGATCTGGAATAACAAGAGGTGGAAGAAAATCTCGTTGGTCCAGTGGTTCAGGTTCGACTGCGGCCGACAAGGTCCCGGGTTCGAGTTCCGGGTCGGGCCATCATTGACTATTGGGTTTTTCTGCCTAGAAATTCTCAGTACTAGCCCGGAGTCAGCAAGTTGGCGGTGTCTCACCCCCGTGCCTCGGAGAGCACGTTAAGCCGTTGGTCCCGGCTATTACCACTAACATGATCATAGTCGTTAAAGCCCGCCAACCCGCATTGGAGCAGCGTGGTGGGCCTAAGCTCTAATTCCCTCTCTCCTATGAGAGTGGAAGCCTGTGCCCAGCTGTAGTGGTGTTGGTGGTGGAAGAAAACCAGGCATTTACTTACTAACATTGGTTAAAAACTAGTAACGACGAAGTCACGCGATATCGCCAGCACGTTGCAAGAGTAGGGAGACCTATAACCAACTGTCAAGACAATCCATGATAGGCAAACCTACGTTGTTTTTGGCTGTATCTGTATTGAATTTTAAGTTGATGATTAAAAAAAAGGTAATGATGGTATAGAGAACTATGTATAATATGTATATTACGCCTCATTTTGCAACACCAAAAATATATAATATTTTAATTTGAAAAGAAAGAAAAGGTACGCCAGTCGTACCTAATCAGCTGTAATCAGTTAAATCTCTTAGCGGTACGGCTTTGCGGCTTATTCTTCGCTTAGGCAAAGTTGAAATACATCATTCGCGAAATCCTTCCTGAAATCTAAGTCCCCACACACGGGAGCGACGTGATTTAAACCGTAATAAAATGCAAATTAGTCTCGTGTCATCCTTAGTACTTAATTGATACGCTTCAAGCGATTAAATAAGCGACCAAGCCGCGGGAAACGGCTAGTTAGGTAAACATTTGAGAGAGTGTGATGTTTTAAAAATTTTAATTCACACGGAAGCAGTAACTAACACAAATGATCCGGTCAATCTATACCAATATTATAAACTAGCTGATGCCCGCGACGTTTACGTTTCTAGATTCCCGCGGGAACTCCTTTTAATTTTCCGGGATAGTAACTCAACTATATTGCCAAAAATCACGTCGATCCGTTGCTTGCGGCGTGATTGAATGCTCCATGAAATTTGGCACAGAGATGAATTATAGTCTGGAATAACACATAGGCTACTTTTGATCCCAGAAAATGAAAGTTTCCGTGGAAACTGGAAAGTAAACTGAAAAACCTCAATCTACGCGCATTAGACAAAGTGCCGCGGACGAAGTCGCGGGCATCAAAAGTTAGTGAATAGTGATCCGAATTATTCCGAAATCCGAAGTGGATTTCCAAAAATTGAATTATAATCGATGAGTAAGTAACTAGATAAAACGCTACATAGCCTATTTAATTCCGGTTGGTTGTTCTTCGACAGCGCGGTGTACACGACTTTTTTTTTTTTTTTTTATCCACTACAAGCTAGCCCTTGACTACGATCTCACCTGATGGTAAGTGATGATGCAGTCTAAGATGGTAGCGGGCTAACCTGTTAGGGGCATGGCAGTTATATTAAACCCATACCCCTTAGGTTTCTACACGGCATCGTACCGGAACGCTAAATCGCTTGGCGGCACGTCTTTGCCGGTACTACTACTAGCGCCATCTAGTCTGGAAATAAAATTTGGCACAGTTGGATTATAGTCTGTAATAACACATTACAGGCAACCTTCATGGGTATAGTTGAAGACCTGGAGAGTGACATAGGCTACTTTTTATCCCGGATAATTAAGGAGTTCCCGTGGGAACTAAAAAACCTCAATCCACGCGGACGATGTCGAGTGCATCAGCTAGTAAGAAAGAATAAAGTTTTTATTTATTAATTTATTTAATAGCCTGGGGCCAAACTATACTGCTAACGCTTAAAGCCATATTGCTTCATCATTGCTGACTTTCGTTTTTTGGAATTATAATGCTTAGAGCGTGAAGGTACGTGACAACAATTTGTCATTTTGAGTAATATTGCTAAAGTATTTCTTTAAGCGTTGGCAGTCTGGTCCCAGGCATAGGTCCGTGCAATTAAGATTATACCACGACAACACAGGAAAGCTCTCCACATTCTCGTCATCTGCTAATGCAATACCAGTGTACGGTATGACCCTTGTCACGACGAGAGCTCGAGTGACCGCATATTGACGGCCCACATTTTACGTTTTAATTTCATAACTAAATAGAACTCTAACATAAGAGGGACAAGGGACCTAGTTGCGACAACGCATATCTGCGCGATCTTTAGGCAACGTTGACCCTAACTAACGGCTACAGATTCGTCGTTGGAAACTTGAAAGTCGCTGCGACGGAAGTCACGCGTAATCGCTAGCCCGATGCCAGAGCTGAGAGGCCTATATATCCGATATCCAACTGTGGACAATACATGATAGGTAATTATGATATACTTGTGGGGATACAATGTGCTTACGAAGCACAGGATAGCACTACGTATAGTCGCCCGCGCGCGACCGACGGGCAGTGCTAACCCATCCACCATACGTGTAACATCGGTATTTCAAAGTTATAATATATTGGACAGTGAACGCCATACGTCTTTGATTTAGCACTCAACCCATCCTAAGTTGTGGTACAGTAAGTGGTGCTGCAACATACTAGATGATGCCCGCGACTTCGTACGCGTGGTTTGCGTATGTTTGATTCCCGCGGGAACTGTTTAATTTTCAGGGATAAAAGGTAGCCCATGTCCTTCTCCGAGACACAAACTATTCCTATACTAATTCCTATACAATAACAATACTATTCCAATACGAATTAGTTGAACAGATGGGCCGTGAAAGCATAGCAGACAGATAGTCAGACAGACGGACAGACAGACACACTTTCGCATTTATAATATTAGTATGCATAGTAAGGACTGAACCAATATTAAGTACGTGGCATTACGCCTTGTTTTGTATCACCAAAAATAATATAATTTGAAGAAAAAAAAGGTTTCCTGATGCCAATCGTACCTAATCAGCTGTAATCAGTTAAATCCCTTAGCGGTACGGCTTTGCGGCTTATTCTTCACTTAGGCAAAGTTGAAATACATCATTCGCGAAATCCTTCCTGAAATCTAAGGCCCCACACACGGGAGCGACGTGATTTAAACCGTAATAAAATGCAAATTAGTCTCATGTCATCCTTAGTTCTTAATTGATACGCTTCAAGCGATTAAATAAATACACTTGTGTAATTGAAATTACCATATTATAATGTTAAAATGAAATTGGCTTGATGTTTGATCCATTTATGCTAGTAAAAATGTTTGTTCCATGGCAATTATTTAAAACGCTTAACACGAAGTGCAGCGAAACCAGCAATAGAGGAATGGCGATGAAAAGTGCTGAAGTGAGTCTTTCCTTGAATTTAATTTGATACCAATATAAGTGTTTTTCTTTCTCTTAGTAATAAAATTGTAACTAGAGATTATCGGTGATTATTTTTATCCCAATCAGGCTCCAGACTGTAATAATCATATCCGCTCTCAAACAGTGATCGTAACGTCTATTCTGCATATCACTGATGTATCAAGTCAGCGAGTTAAAATGTTGTAGAATGCGGCGGCTTAATACTCAACTTTGTATGGAATTCAATAAAGCTTTATTAATTAATTAATTCATTCATTCATTCATTCAGATGCGGCTGTAAAGTTTTGTCGCAAAGTTAGGTGTCATACTTATCATATGTGGGGCGAGTCGCTTTAATTTTGTGGCTTGTACAAGCGTTATCATTAGTAGGGTGTTTCGCCGTCAGTTAGTGAATTGTACCAACATCTAACCCGCTCGTCGCTCATGTATCATTCATCGTCGGCAAGTTATGTTGCATGTGTGGCTATGATGTGTTAGCGCATACTACGTGTCGCATTAGTCATTAGAAGTGTGTTTCGCTGTCAGTTAGTGACTTGTACCAGCGTCTAACCCGCTCGTCGCTCATGTATCATTCATCGTCGGCAAATTTCAATGTTGCAGGTGCTACTGTGAAGTGTTGTCGCGTAGTTAGGTGTCGCACTAGTCATTACTAGGGCGTTTCGCTTTGCTGATATTCACGGATTATGTATACGGGATGTGTAGGATTTAGCAATTAGCAGAGTTGAAGTTACGGCCTAAGTTTGGATAGTTAGTAGGTAGTTGGATACAAAGATTCTTTTCCATATTTATTAAAAAAAAAATTATAAATAAAGTATCAAATTACAAGTGGTGTCCTCCTCGCACGAAATTTCTACCCATAGATTTATTTCATTGAGTAGGGCCCCCAAAAAAATCCCAGTGTGTCCTTGTCTATCATAGTAGGTTTTACCAAAGTTTGAAAAGAATAGAGACAGTATGGTATTTGTAAGAAATATAAACGTGCCGCACTGGTGAAGCGCGTGGCGTCCATACTAGATCGATCTTAATAAGACCAATTCGCAGTTATTCGGTTATTATTATTTTGCAGCGCTTATTAAGATCGATCCACAGATCCGTTCAGCCGTTCTGGCGTGATTAAGTAACAAACATCCATCTATCCATTCATTCATCCATCCATCCAGCCATCTTAGCTTTCGCATAGATTCTTATAATATTCGTATAGATTGATTGATTGATTGAATTTAACCCGCCTCGGCTTAAAAATAATATCTCTTAATTTCTTTGCAACATAAGTTAGTTGGCACTTACTAACGCGTTAGTTTAACGTATCCTGGAAGCTTCGAAATAAAAAATCTCAGTGTTTTGAATCAAAAAATGTTTTATTTATTCATTTAATTTACTTATCTAAGCTGTTTTTAAACGTGGGATAAAACAGTTCCTACTTCGCGAAAATTAATCTAGATTCCCTCTTTGCAATAAATACGGATCACGAGCTGTTTTACGCTAGACAGACGCCATTTTTTGCTAGCAATGTAGCGAGAAAGTCACTTGATGAATTGAGCAACTGCTGAAATAATACAGATCCAATTCCCAATTAAAAATTAATTTTCTAATGAAAATGTAGGAAAAAGCTTTTAATTTGTATCAGCAATTATAGCAGTGTGTCTTTTAGCCCTAATTAACCTTTCTTGCTTATATTTTTTGTCCTAGCCTTTTTAGAACGAAAGTTCCTTATGGGACGATGCGGAGGGGTACCTTAGCCTAAACCATCTGCACTGCTAGAAAACCATCACTTTCTGCCCTAGGGCAGAAAGATGGTTTTCTACCCGCTGCATGGCGTATTCGTTTGAAATTGACAATTTTCACGTGGCTCAAAAAGCATTGAAACTCGCATTTTCAATGCAGGTTATATGAAAAATACTTTTACTTCATCTTGTTAATAATATGTTTCAACATCTTTTGTATACTTTTTTTCTAAGTTTTCCTATTTTTAAAAAACAAGTTATTGAACATAATATACAAAAATCCGCTCGGCTTATGTTAATGTAACCTCGCCCCTATATAACCCGTTTTTGTAAGCAGAACATCTTGTACTAAAGTTTTTCGGACTACCTTCTTGAGCTACCTGTAATTTTAACATTTAATTATAACGTGTGACACTAACCTAGATAATGTACATAGGTACTTACCAAATAATTTGTAATTAATTCTCAATGTAAGGTAACTATTATTTGTGTTCTTATTGAGTAATAATAAACGTCTTTAAACCGAACTAAAAAACTCTATCAACGCGGACGAAGTCACGCGTATCAGCTAGTATTACAATACAATATGAAAAATAAAGCATTTGTATTATACTTTGTACTATTTGTATAGACAATGAAGGAACTAGAAGTTTAATTCGCTATAGCCCGCCACAGCAGACAAATCTATGTGGTACAGCGTGCATGTTGCACGCACGTGTAGCTTGGGTTTTTCATCGCCCAGTACTACTTCTAGTTCCTTCATTATCATAGATTTCGGCAAAGTACCGCCTGCTTCTGTTTAGTATTTGAATAGACTACTGAAAGAAAAGCCTTTCCACAAAAAAAATATTACAGTAATATAATCAACAGAAAATAATGAATTGTTGTAGGGAAACAAACATCGATCAGGGCAAATGAGTGGAACAGACGGGGAGGAAACAAGATATCGTCGTCCGCGAGAGATTGAGTGGTCGCCGAATAAATGTGCCGAGAGCGTTTATTGGAGCAAGATTTATTGACGTCAGACAAGACTACTTGGTTATAAGTTTGAGCAGACAATCGATACGTATATTTATTATCAAACTGTAACTGGACGATTCTTTATCGTACCGTAGTTGTCTACATTTTAAAGGAAACTTTTTTGCATCAGCTTTCTAGTTTTAAATGTTTTGGCTGGGCGTTGATGAGTCACGCAGTGAGTGAATGAGTCAGTATATTATGTTCTTTTCTTTTTAGCGTGTGAGGTTTTATAAATTAGCAGAAACTGAAATTTTTGAATTCAGTTGAATTGTGACTAACCTACTGGATATTAAAAAAACAGGAAGACACGTAGACAGCTGAAAGAAAAGTATAAAAAGTCCTTTTGTAGTTATAAGGAAACTATTACAGTAATGTAATCAACAGAAAATAATGAATTGTTGTAGGGAAACAAACATCGATCAGGGCAAATGAGTGGAACAGACGGGGAGGAAACAAGATATCGTCGTCCGCAAGAGATTGAGCGGTCGCCGAATAAATGTGCCGAGAGCGTTTATTGGAGCAAGATTTATTGACGGCTCAGGGTAGATACAGGCAAGACTACTTACTTGGTTATAAGTTTGAGCAGAGAAGGTGCTACTTTGCAGGGCAAGGAGAAAATGATGAAGAGATTATGCGAAGTTGCCATCCAATCTGCATTTAGTTGATTCTTTCCTGATAATTCACGGGATCTTTTTAAAAATGGCGGCTTCATGTCAAAACCTGAACTATTACGAATGATCCTCACATTCAGAACTTGTAACAAAATTAAAGGTTACTTACTTTCAAAGTATTACCGTAAAAATACGCAGTTTTTGTGCTAACGTCACTTGTAAGTTAGAAGTGGATGTATGGATGGATGTTTGCTCCTCAATCACGCCATAACGGCTCAACAGATCTGGATGAAATTTGGCACAGAGATAGATTGTAGTCTGGAATATAATATCATCAAATAAATATTAAAAATGCGAAAGTTTAGATGGATGGATGTATGGATGTTTGTTACTCAATCACGCGCCAACGGCTGAACGGATCTGCCTGAAATTTGGCATAGAGATAGATTATAGTCTGGAATAGCACATAGGCTATATCCCGGAAAATTAAAGAGTTCCGAAAAACCTCAATTCACGCGGACGAAACAACAATTTTTTAAATTTATTACTAACGTATTTTCCTGATTTAAAGAGCTTTTAGAGAGAGTATATATTGTAAGCCCTAAAGTTAATTATATTTATGAAATATATTGATAGATTGGAAATTCTGTTTATAATCGTATACTCATAACAACTATTCTTCTTCTTCCTGTCCTTGTCCCACGCTACGTGGGGTTGGCACAACATGTTTTCTTCTTCCACTTACTTCTGTTATCCGTCAACCTATCATTCACTCCTTTTATACCCATATCTTCTTTCACACAATCCATCCATCTTTTCTTTGGTCTCCACTCTTTTTTCCTTCCACATGCATATCTATCATTCTTCTCGTAATATGCCTTTCTTCCCTCCGCATTACACGCCCATACCATGCTAGCCTATTACTCCTCATCTTATCCATTCTTATATATTTATTCCTAATCTTATCCATTCTAGTCACACCACACATCCATCTCAACATTCGCATTTCGGTCGCATGTACTTTTCTTTCATCTGTCCCTTTCACCGCCCAACATTCTGAACCATACAATGTGACAGGTCTAACGGCTGTTTTATAGATTTTCCCTTGTAATTTACTCATACTCATACTCATATCAACTATTGTGATAGAAATATCAACTTGTAAATTTTGTACTGAACCTTTACAAAATAGAGTAAATTCATAGATCCCAGTAGAGTTAAAACAGGATCTCTCAAATCCCTAGAGGAGAGACAACCTTGTACCTATTGCTGATATTTAAATAACCCTGTTTACATAGATTTCCTTATAATTTTTACGCGGTATCCAAAAGCTACCTTCTGCATTTAAACATAGAGACTGAAATTGAATTTTATGATAAGAATTCTACATACACCAGTTAGAAATTCTGAGAGATATATTATCATAATTGAATATTGATAAGTGTTATGCCAGAATTTTCTCATACTTGGTACTTATAAAGTATGATAAGTGATTTTAGAAAAATACAGAGCGAAGTTTTACAAATTGCTTTGGTAATATTTTATCTTATTTCTGAAGTCGAAATGCGTAATTCTGCCCGAAATATCGATTCGAGCTATAATATAATACCAAATATGTAATTTTTAGTTTCTAAACTTTGGTCTTGTGTGGGAGGCTTCTACGTCTACCGTGGCGTAATCACCCAACCAGCAAAGACGTTTTGCGACGACAATTTTGCGTTTCGGTATGTTGCCGCGATTAAACCGAATAGGTAACCCTAGCAGGTTAGCCTGCTACCATCTAACACTGCACCTGCACTTACCACCACATGAGATTGCAGTGATAAATGATGTATTTATTTAATGTAGGACAACTTGTGCCACTTATGATACGTTAAGTAAGACTTCTACCACCGGTTTGGAAAGCTGCTTCTACTGAGAAGAGCCGGCAAGAAACTCAGCAGTTGCTCATTTCTCAAAAAAGATAAAGGTTACAATAAGAAAACAATATAACACATACATTACGTTACACTGACTTGTGGGTCACTGGATGCGAGGCCGGTTGCTTCCATGCAACTTTGTCATTCAGAAAATCATCGATAGGTACTGTAATAACCTGAACTTAAATACTGTTTAACACATTCTTTAAATTTATGTAATGGCAAATTTAGAAACTCTTTGGGAACCATGTTATAAAAGCGTACACTCGACCCCTCAAAGGATTTTTGCACCTTGCGCACACGATACGACGCTGTTACTAGTTTATGTCGGTTTCTAGCATATCGATAGTGAGTATCACCTATTTGCTTATAAAGATTAATGTTCTAACTAACAAAGACTTTATTATTGTATATGTATTGTGAAGGCACTGTAAGAACACCAATCTCTTTAAAATTTTGTTCAGTGATCCGAGTTTATAAATAGAACGAATGGCTCTTTTCTGCAATATAAAAATTGATTGGATATCAGCTGTTCTGCCCCACAATAAAATGCCGTACGACATAACACTGTGGAAGTAAGCAAAGTAGACAAGCCTAGCCCGTTTCAATATCGGTAAACTGTCTTATTTTCCTGACAGCAGAAGCAGCCGAGCTAAGTCAGTCAAGAACAAAAGTAGAATGAAAAAAAAAACAAAGCTGCATTCAGTCGCTATAGCAAGTCCATAATAAAAGTACATCGATTTAAAATGCATCAATCAAAAGTTATTAAAGAGGCAATTCATGCCACCGGTTTATTTTCCACAATAGAAAATAACCTTCCTTTCACCTCAATTGGGAACCCGTCTCAACATGTCCCATGTCAAACTAACCTGAAGACGCATTGATATAGAATTTTAGTACCTTGAAGAAGTAATAAAATACAGGGTGGTTCTTTGGGATGGGCCAGTTTATCATTTTGATTTTTTTTAAATAGTTTTCAATAACAAGCTCTATGTCATAAAAATAGGTTAAGAGTTAGGTAATAAATTTAATGGTGTCAAACAGACAGACACACATAACCTAAAAAGCTTTTAAAAAATATTGTTGCATAGAGCTGTTTATTTTTTTCTTTTTTTCCATTCTATAATCTCTTGGCACTTGGAATGAGATCTCACTTGATGATCTCACAAGCGAGTGGCTAGAAGCCACTGGAAGCAAGCGGCACTGGAAGATAAATAAATAAAATAAGAAAGCCTTTTATTCCTGCAGATTGTTTACAGATATTGGAGAATATAACTAGAAAATAAGTATACAAAATTAAAAAATAATTAAAAACTATTTTAGTAGTAATATTAAGAACCCTTTTCAGGTCAAGGTCACTGGAAAATTTATCCGGTTTTTTAAAATTATTATCACCATCTCACAATATTTTTTAAATATCAAAATGTATCTCTATATTATGGATGATCCGATATTTCCTGTAACTGCATTACCCTAGTTACTGTAACCACTGACCCGTCCCAAATTACCACCCACATACAATAATACATATTATAACCAGCTCATCATGACTAAACCTTTTGCATTTAGTTTGGACATTGACGTATAGCGCCCTCTACAGATTATGCAGAACCTTTGAAGGAACCTCGAACAGCAAACTTGCCTTATAATGGGCCCTGAAGGCTCTATTCATAGCATTTACTATTTAGGGTATTCACACACAATTACGAGGGTTGAAGGAAATAGAGCAAAGTATTATTGAAAACTTCGTGACGTGTGCTTTTGGACATTTTTTTTATCCATACTAACTAATATTATAAGTGCGAAAATTTGGAAGGATGGATGTATGCATGAATGGATGGATGGATGGATATTTGTTACTCAATCGCGCCAGAACGGCTTAACGGATCTGGATGAAAGTTGGTACCGAGATCGATTATAGCCTGGAATAGCCTTAAACAACTTTTTATTCCGGAAAATTAAAGAATTCCTGCGGGAACCAAAAATCCTCAATAAACGCGGACGAAGTCGCGGACATTAACTAGTCTACTATAAATTGGCCCTTGACTGCAATCTTACTTAGTGGTAAATTAATATAGTAGTTTAATATAGTAGCAGGCTAACCTGGTAGTGGTATGACAGTTATATTAAACGTAAATAAATATTCTATTCTATTCTACACCACCCCAAATTGGTTTCTGTACGCCAGCAAAGTGGAAGGCTAAATCGCTTTTTGTTTGTCAGTAAGGTATAAATTAGCCACGACCGAAGCCTAGGCCAGAGAAAATTCAGATATAATTAATTCTCAAATTGACCCTACTGGGGATCGAACCCGGGAGCTCCCATTATAAGACAACAGAGCTCACAATTGCGCTAGAGTGGTCTTTTACCTAATTTATGTATTTATTGCTTGTATAAATTAATGCTTATACCATATTTTTTCCAAATCCATACTAATTATAAATGCGAAAGTGTGTTTTTCTGTCTGCTACGCTTTCACGGCCCATCTGTTCAACCGATTTTGATGAAATTTTTTATAGGGATAGTTTGTATTGGGGAAGGACATAGGGGATTTATCCCGGAAAATTAAAGAGTTCCCGCGGGAATCAAAAGGCCGTACTCCACACAGACGAAGTCGCGGGCATCATCAAGTAGGTAAGTAAATATTTACTTTACTTATCACAGTTGGTGCATTAAATTTCTTTCATCTTCTCCCATTTCCATCTAAATTCAACATGGTTAAAACTATATTCAGATTTCATTCACGTTCTGTTTTACCAACCACCGACCGCCAACCAACGTTAAACATAATTAGTGACCTAAAAAGCGCTAGTCTGAGTTTGGCAAACGTTTTACTCGCTAGCGTCCATGTAAAACATTATATTATATTTTATTCTTATTTTTAGGGTTCCGTACCTCAACAGGGAAAAAGGAACCCATAAAGGATCATGTCGTTGTCCGTCTGTCTGCCTGTCAACGTTCTTCTTATTATTATTATTATATTCTTTATTGTACACAAGAAATACAGAAACATGAAATTACAAAAAAGAAGCTTTTATTTTTAAAATATATAGGCTAGCGCTTGGCTGCGATGAGACTTGCTTGCAAGTGGTGATGCAGCCTAAGATGGAGCGCGTTTGCCTAGAAGATGCTTATTCACTCTTGATTTGAAGGTACCTATATTAAAAGAGTAGGGGAAAACGGAAGCCGGAAGGGCATTCCGTATCCTAGCAGTTCGAATTAGAAACGAGGAAGCAAAACGCTCCGTACGAGCCCGCGGAATATCGACTGCGTAAGGGTGCAGCCCTTGTCGATGCCTTGCGGTTCGATAGTAAAAAGGTGACGGAGAAACCAGATCGAATCGTTCTTGGGCACACTCTCCGAAATATATCCTGTAGAATCCCGACAGACAGGCAACTTTGCGGAGATGTTCTAAGCTTTGCAGCTTCGAACTGACCAGCGCTTTGCTACCAATAAGTCTCCTGGCGCGACGATCCACCGAATCCAATGCATCAAGCTGGTACTTGGCAGAGCCATCCCATAAATGGCTGCAGTACTCCACGCACGAAGCACGAAGCTTAATCTTAGTGAAGATCAAAGGCGATCTTATAGCTAAAGCGTTCTTTTTCGGGAACGCGTGGAAGTATCCATTTCAAATTAATAAAAAATTTTTAGGTCTACGGCCCCATGGAGCTATAAAAATTCAAGCATTTAAGTTATCACAATCGAAAGATACGGTGAGCCAGTCATATTTTGACGGCTGATTACGTGACAACTTTCTTGTTATTTACTAAAAGACTTTGTATTGTATAATGGTACGGAACCCTTTGTGCGCAAGTCTGACTCGTAATTGACCGGTTTTATTTGAATAAAATTGTGCTTGCTCATTTTATGAGTTACTAGTGACTGACCGGGGCTTTGCTCCTAAGGGAATTTCATGAATGCATTATGAAGGGAAGCTCTGTGCCAAATTTAAGCGTTCTGTTCTAGGTCCAAAGGTTTGGGATGGATATTATCATCAATGAGAATGAGATACACTGCATTTAAAATCACGTAATTCTTTTACGTAGTGATGATGTAGGTAGTCTACGACGGCATCAGACTTACTTTTTAGGTGTACGACAGATAATATATTAAACCCGTACTCCCTTAAACTAGGTTTCTACAAACCATTGTATCGTAACGCTAAATCACTTGGCAGCAGGTCTTTGCCGGTAAAGTGATTACAAACTGCAGTCGAAGCCTCCCACTAGACCTGTTGTCTAACTCAGGAGCTATCCAAAAATTAAAGCCACTGAAATATATTTTTTATCCATTCAAGGTTTGCTATGATATAAAAATAACATTTTCATAGAAAACCTTCAATGGATAAAACATAATAATTATGACAAATGTCTTTCATTTTTTGATATCCACTGAGTTAGTGAAGGGTGCTGGCCAGTGAAAATTCAGAAATTATAAATAACCAAATTGACCCTACCGGGGATCGAACCCGAGACCTCCCATTAAAAGACCACATCACAACTGCGTCAGAAAAGTTGCTAATATTGCAGACTGATGTTTTTGTTTAGTAAAAGGACTTCTTTTATCGTGATAATTGGAATTTGGAAAGAAAACTTTCTCTCAAACGTAACGGAATAGACAAAGGCAAAAAACAAAAGAGGAATAAACAGGAAACAGGGCTCAAGGTATTTCCTGGAACGCCCCCGGGGGTCGTTAATTTTAATTTAGGAGGGCGACACAATGAAACACCGACCTACCGCGTAATGAAAGGATGCATTTGTTAATATATAACTAGCTTATATTGTTTTTTGTTCTTGTTAGAACAGTTCTGTTTTGATTTTTAGGGTTCATTATCATTAGTAGGGATTAGTAGGGTTCATGCCCACCGGGACCCTATTACTGAGCCTCCACTGTAGGTCCGCCTGTCTGTATATAGCCGAGAGCCGTAGTAGATAGACAGTTGTAATTTTCACTGAGTGTATATTTATATCTAAATATATAAAAGGAAGCGGTGACTGACTGACTGACTGAATGACTGACTAATCTATTATAATTGCACAGCTCAATCCAATTGGGCTGAGATTTGGCATACAGATAGCTAGTGTGACCTAGGTATCCGCTAAAAAAGGATTTTTGTAAGTTTATCATTTATCATTTATCATTAAAAATAAAGCTTTGAAATTTGTATGAAATTCGAACCTAACGTAAGCGAAGCCGTGGGCAAAAGCTTGTTACTTTTATAAGGGTTACATACATTGATTTATTCAGCGCGTCTCTTGTTTCTTTTACGAAGTGGGTATTTAAAAATTACATACAGTGCTAAATCTTGTACGATGGTAAGGAACCCCTCGTTTGCGAGTCCGACTCGCACTTGGCCGGCTTTTTATTTAATAACTTAGCATGCTACATGAAGATGCTTGAGGTAGTAATACGTAGAAATCTAGAATATTCTCTAAAATATTGTCATAACTGCAAAACACAATTCATATTAAATTCAAATTCAAATGGTTTTTATTCAAATAAACTCTTACAAGTACTTTTGAATCGTCGAGTGAATCTACCACTGGTTCGGGATGCCATTCCTACCGAGAAGAACCAGCAAGAAACTCGGCGGTTTCTCTTTTGAGACTGATATGATGATGAGATTAATAACATTATTTCACACGAAAGTGTGTCTTTGCATTCTTTCTGTTGTTTTTCAAGAGTAGGTAGACATTTTACTGTGAAGCTATAACAGGCAAAATCACAAAGCAGTGCAAAGGTGAACTCCCCTAAAGGTAATTCCATAGAAAGTTATGATACTAAAAATGCAGTAAAATAATGTAACGATGCAAAACAACTCATTTTTACTAGTCTCTTTTTTATGTTATTTCGCCTATAAAAATGTCTGTAAATATAACAAGGTGAGTCATTAGACGTAAGAACGTAAATTCTTTTCGCTAGTGTGTGTGTGTAAAAAAGTGTGTGTGTGCAATTCACATACGGCAGAAGTAAAACTTCAGAAAAGTAGCCTACGAGAGAATGACAAAGACGTGCCGCTAAGCGATTTAACGTTCCGGTACGATGCCGTGTAGAAACCGAAGGGGTATGGGTTTAATATAACTCCCATGCCCCTAACAGGTTAGCCCGCTACCATCTTAGACTGCATCATCACCTACCATCAGGTGAGATCGCAGTCAAGGGCTAGCTTGTAGTGGATAAAAAAAAGGGAAAATATAACTATTCTATTATTATTATTATTATACACTTTATTTGTACCACCACAAGTAAAAATAACAAAGACAAAAATTCTATCTCATCATCTCGCAGGCTAAATCCTATTTTTGAATATTTTTGTCCCTTCTTGGTGTCGCTTTTTCGTTTCATTGAATTTTCAAACCACAACGGTGCTAAAGAAGTTTCACTACAAAAAATAACACGGTCCTTGCGCTTTTAACGATACCCCACTTAGATCTTATTTAAACTGTTCAAAATATCTAACTAAAATAATTACCAATAGGTAGCAGGTACACTGTCTCTCTCCATCTATACTAGTGGGAAAGAGACAGACTAACGCTTTTCTGTCACGTAGGATTCTCCCAGCTCAGGGCCTCACGTTTTAATCCCTCCATAAAGAGCTTACCTACTAAAAATATTTTCATTTTATACGAAAACAATATATAAGGTTGAGGAAAACTGGACGGGTGTATTTCCTGGCAGGGTCCCAAAGGAAGCTCATTAATAGCAATTTTGGAGAAAAGCCCGTAATGAATTTATTCCACCTAATGAAAGGATACGTGCGTTAGTAAAATTATTAGTAACGAGAAAATTTTATTAAGTTAACTTTTGTCAGCAAAAACATTCCCTATTCTTTAAAAAAAAGATATTTGTCACTACAGAATATCAACATAACAATAACAATGTGAACGAATGTACAAACGTAACTGAATTAATATATCTGTTTGTTACTGGCCCCGCAAATCGCAATATTGGCTCATAAATAAAACATCTCCATCGTTCCTGCATTATGAAGTCCATAAGCTTCGATAAAGCAATTTGTGCAAACAATGACAAAGGCATCTTTCAGTACGCTTACTCCGAGTTTTTACATTGCCAATTTGATTGACGTATTGAGCGTTCGATCAAATTAGCGTCAAAGTAAAATGGACCCAAAGCTCTTGCTTTAAAGTCACCAATCCAGCGTTTGGAGCTCTTGCTGCGAATAAATACATGAAATGATGAAATGAGCTAAGCTAACCAATGCAGTTAAGGTTCATTTTACTTTAACGCTAATGTGATCGAACGCTCAATACGTCAATTGAATTTGCAATGTAAAAACTCAGAGTAAGCGTACTGTATTGTATGCAACGGTTTCATGAACATTTCTTAAGAGTTTTAAAGTTTAAACTATCGTGACCGCTCAACACCCCTCGCAGAGAGCTTTAGGGTACGATGTACGCGGTCCGCAGTCAAGCAGCGACTGCATCGCGCAAACAGGCTCATGAATAAGGGCCCAACTAGTCGGGCATTTCCGACATAATACGTGCGTTTATCCGGTAATCTTACTAATATTATAAATGAGAAAGTTTGGATGTATGGATGTCGGTATGGATGTATGGATGTATGGATGGATGTTTGTTACTCAATCACGCTCCAACGGCTGAACGGATCTGGATGAAATTTGGCACAGAGATAGATTATAGTCTGGAATAACAAATAGGCTACTTTTTATCCCGGAAAATTAAAGAGTTCCCGCGGGAACCACAAAACCTCGATCCACGCGTACGAAGTCGCGGGCATCAGCTAGTTATATATAAATATATTTAAAATTTTATAGGAGACTACTAGATGGCGTTAGTAGTTAAATACGTTATACGTTACGTTTATAATTTAAGGTAGTACCTTCTCAATATTATGTCCTTAAATATTGTAAGATCTGAGGTTGTATTATTATGGCTGAGTGAGAACAAGTTCACAACTCTAGTTCTATTATTGAACCTTTCCCGGACCTGAGAACACAGCTTAGAATTCTATGTGACAGTAATTTTTGTACAAAGATTCTTCTAACATCTGAGGTTGTAACTTGTATTATTATGGCTGAGTGAGAACAAATTCACAACTCTAGTTCTATTATTGAACCTGTCCCGGACCTTAGAACATAGCTTAGAATTCTATATGACAGTAATTTTTGTACAAAGATTCTTCTCCTCTTTAGGCATGACTCAGGATGCAAACCTAGTAGGTTTGCATCCTGAGTCATGCCTATCTCATGATTCGTAGCCAAGCAATAAGTAAACCACAGAAACTGCAATCCGATTTCCTCCCCAAAAACGAAGCACGTCGAAACAATTGGAAAACCAAGCATTAATTGTTCGAACGTTTAGCGTACAATATGAGCACGGCGTGCGCGAACTAGGGATAAGCGCACCTTAAGACGGGCCACATTACAAAGATCTACCTAAATCCCTACCGATTTTAATTAAACTACTACTGCAAGAGAGAAGCAAGTCGCACTAGGGCGAAAACTCACCAAAGGCCGAAAAAGATAAAACGGCTGTACGAAAGGTCAGTGTCGAGTGAGCAAAACGAATTATTCAGGATTTTTGTTGCAATTGTTAAGTTTGCAGCTATAATACATTAAAATGGTCGCCATACTGTAACGATTGCAATAACCCCTGATTGATGCAGCTTTCAATTTTTATTTAATTAGTTTCACATGTTTGATTTTATGTGAATTTCCTATCTAACTAATTAATTTTAGAGCCGATTGGACTGAAATTCTGAACACGAATGTAACTTGGATGTCAATACAATAATAATATGTTCCATGGAGGTTGTCTCATGATGGAGCTGGGAGACGGCTATAAAATGACCTTAAATTCTCGACATAACTCCGTCGTGGTTAGGCTTCACGTTCTGCAATACGGCTCGCTCTGCCCCGCTGTGGCCCGCCTTAGTATACCTTCAGACAAACGAACCGAAGTTCTGCGGTAAAACTGAATGGAGAAGGCGCGGAATGGGCCCGGAATGTTATCTGTAGCAACGCTGATTGTTAATGCCGATGAGAGCTGAAATTCAATTGTAACTTTGGAAACTTCCAACTGCGCGCAGCGTGCATGCTGTGCATACATTTGTTGCGCTCAGGGGAAATTTGAATGTGTTTGCAACAGTTTGAGCACAATCAAAGGCTACTTTTGTACAATAAGTTAAATGAACTTCTCTTTCTGGGGTCGTATTCCTCATTGTGTCGTCGTAAGGGTCGTGACCCCTTCCCATTAATCACATATTGGCAGGGGTTTTCTTGGGATGATAATGCGGTGGATTCCCAGGTCCTTCCGATTAAGAATACTATTACAACTCTTAGGTTTCTAACAATTATTGTCAGATGTTAGTGATAATAACCAGGACGGCACAGAGAAAGCGAAAAGGCCCAATTCGGACTAGCAAATTCGGTCACCCATCCAGTTGACTTGAGTCAATGTTGCTTATTAATCGCAATTGACTGATATGCGTCGTCACAATAACTAAACGTAAATGAACTTAAATAAGTTTAAAAGTCTTTTAGTTGTCCAGACTTGCGTAATTTTTTGAGTCGCGCAATTTCGGTCACGTAAAATCTGCTGTATTTAGTTTCACATACAATGTCATGTACGTAGTACTTATTAGTTCCATGATGTCATGAGTTTGAGATGTCATTTATACGAAAAAGAATGCAGCGGAAATTACGAGACTCATAACTCAAAAAATTAAGCTCGTCTTGCCTCACCCTAAAAAGTTATGTTCTTGAAAACAAAAGTTTGAATATTTAAATACGCAATATGTAAACACAAAACAGAACAAAAACGAATACAATAATAATTATGTAATCCGAGATTATTTAAAAACAGAAGAGCGTTGATTTGATGTTCGCAACCGAACACGTTCTACAAACTAAAGTAAAATCCATATTATTACGCAATCACGGCCCACTCTGTCAACCGCTTTTGATGAAATTTGGTATGGAGGTAGATTGTATCCTGAGGAAGGGCATAGGCTAGGCTAGCATAGAAAAGTTCTCACGAGAATAAAAAAAAACTCCACGTGACGAAGTCTCGGGCATCATCTAATGATATAATATTTTTAAATTATACAATTGCAAAACTATTTTTTCATAATGTAGTGGATTAAGAATTTTAACAAAAAAACAGAGCTACCGCGGAATTTTATTATAAAAACGCTTCCACTTTTAACTTAAACCATACAAAATAAAGATGAAGCAATGCCAAAGTCACATTCCTTCCACGAATGTGAGAGATTAGGGATGTTAAGAAACCATTTAACTCGAATTCCACCGAATGCCCTCTTTCAAACCCCTAAAGTTCACTCCGCTAATTTAATTATTCACTTAACTAAAACCTTACTTTTAATCTACGAACTTTTGCGGCCTTGTTGTGAGGATTCCATGTATCTTCTGTAAGAGCGAGGTGGTTTTTTTTAAAATATATTTTTATATCTAACTTATATGATATCTTATCTTACTAATATTATAAATGCGAAAGTTTGGATGTATGGATGTCGGTATGGATGTATGGATGTATGGATGGATGTTTGTTACTCAATCACGCTCCAACGGCTGAACGGATCTGGATGAAATTTGGCACAGAGATAGATTATAGTCTGGAATAACACATAGGCTACTTTTTATCCCGGAAAATTAAAGACTTCCCGCGGGAACCACAAAACCTCGATCCACGCGTACGAAGTCGCGGGCGTCAGCTAGTTTTAATATAAATAAGCCATCATGTCAGACATATTTTTGGCATCATTCCTATTACCAATTTAATTAACATTTCATAATTTTCAAGAATCTAAAAATAATTAAGAGATTCTGAATACATACAAATTCACAGTATAATTGAACCAAATCAATAATTCCACTGAATTCTGGAAGTAAAGGTAAAACTGAATAAATGTGTATTTTCCAAGAAAATTAAAGCAGGAAATAATTGTAAATTCCCAAGTAGAACTTTGTATTGTTTACTGAGGATATTTCAATGATAGATAGAATAGGATATGTCTCGTTGTACCCTTTACCGAAGGTATCAATAATTGGCTTTTTGTTTTATGTTGATAGCCTTACTCATATAAACGTAGAAAAATAACCTATATAAATTTTGGAAAATACTAAACTATTACATAGACTAGAAATGATTTACTTACTCTCAACTCAACAATAATTAATTTTGACATAGACAACATTTTTCATTTCCGAAAATATTCATAGGATCATCGCCATATGAGACATTATCCATACTGATATCATAAATGCGATAAAGTACATCTGCCTGTTTGTCTGCTACGCTTTAAACGCCCATCTATTCAACCAATTTTGATGAAATTTTGTACAGCCATAGTAGGATGTATCCCGGGAAAGGAGATAAGCTACTTTTTATCCCGGAAAATTAGTTCCGCGAACACAGTCGCGGGCATCAGCTTGTGTCGTGACGAAATTAAGGAGTAGCAATGGCACAAAATTGAGAATGCCCTTCTTGCAAGTTATTGAAACTTCTTACAAAGTCGTGTAGCTTGAAAGAACGTAAGAGATTACTGGAGTTAAGAAACAGCGATAAACTTGAATTCCGCTAAATGACCTCGTTCAATCCCCGAAAGATACTTGGAGTTACTTTTAGTTAATTTAATTGTTCTCTTTGCCTCCTATTGTGCTTTTAATCTCGTAACTTTTGGTGAGTGTTTCCGACTTTGAGATATGGGTAATCCTTTTGATGAAAGTTTTGGAATTTCATGACATCTTCGACTTGTTTGGTTGGGGATAAATTCATCCCAGTTAAATATATATTACTAGCTGATGCCCGCGACTTCGTCCGCGTGGTTTAAGTTTTTTTGATTCCGCGGGTACTCCTTAATTTTCAGGGGATAAAATACTTTTTATCCCGGAAAATTAAGGAGTTCCCGCGCCTATGTCACCCTCCAGGTCCTCAACTATACTCATGCCAAAAATCACGTTACGAAACCCATGAAAGTTTTATATACGAAAATAAAGGGAAAATGTATTTTTCTTTTATTTTATTTTTTCGACAATTGCCAATGTTTTTAATATTGAATAAACTAGAAGTTTAATTCGCTATAATCCACCACAGTAGACAAATCTATGTGGTACAGTGCGTGTCTTTCACCAACAACATGCGACACCCACCGCCCAGTAATTCGGCACAGCACCACACCATCCTCCAAATCACTCTCAACGAACGTTTCACTCCGACACCGGAGCATCTTCAGGAGATGTTGACTCGACAATGCACGATTGTAAAGTCAACAACTTTGTCGGTAGTTATTCTGCTATTCGGGATGGAGACAAATGCAACAATTCAAAAACCACGAAAATCGGTCCAGCTGTTCTTGAGTTATAAGTGTTCGAACAAACCCGACTTTGATTAATATCCTATTAAGATTGGTTGAAATATATTGGGACTGCGTGTTGCGAGACGTGAATTTAGAACTGTCACGGACAGAACTTCCGACCCGCAGCTAAGTAACTATACATATTATATGGGTCGAAATTCCAATACCCATAATATGTCATTAGACATCTAAACTGCCTCGCTGATTTAATTGTTGTGTATCTTATGCACGGACCAATATCAGGCTATTTAAAGTAGTTGCTGAATTTAAATTCATGTATTTATATTATTCTAGATCGCCACCGTAAGGTAGCCGGCCTATCGGTAGTTATATATTATTAGGTAGTAGATACATATATTATTATTATAGTAGGTACCAATTGAGTTCATTTGTTAAAATTTTGTCAGTTATTGTGTGGGTCAATAAAGATTCATTTATTTATTTATTTCGGTCAGTTTGCTCAGGAGTTTTCCGATCATGTACCTCCTTCACCTTTTTACCATCGTACCGGAAGACGCCGTGCAAGTTTCCACCCCTATGTCGTCGACTTTCCTTAAACGCATACGAAACTACATATTGTGTCTGACAGTCATAAGTTTATACTTTACCATAACCCAATTATTTAATCGTTTGCAGTGCTCTTACAGCTAAGCCAAACCACGCATTCCGAACCAGTGGTAGATTCACTTGACGATTCATGTGTTTTTGTAAAAGTTATTTATTGTTTAGTTAATCAAATATGTTTTATTCAAATAAACTTACCTTAATTTACCTATTTAACAAAATAAACGTACTTACTAACGTTGGAGGAAAATATTTCGCATCCTGAACCGAGGTGTGAAATGTGAATCATGATTCATCGCGATCCATTAGCAGTTCTATCAAACGTCGTCCAATTCCAATTCGTCAAATTGGGCTGAATTGAATGTCCCTTGTGCAGACAATTTCACAAATGTGATTTGAATCAACTGTTGAGGATTCATTGCTAAAATATCAGCTATTCATGTTTTCTGAAAGAGATATTTATCTTTTTTTCAATAAATACATGATGCTCGCGATTTTTTCCGCGTGAATTTAGGTTTTTGTAAAATTTCGTGGGAACTCTTTGATTTTTCGGAATGAAAAGTAGCCAATGTTTTTCTTCTTCCTATGCTTGTGTCAAATTTTGACAAAATTAGATAGAAGGGTGGGCTTTGAAAGCATATCACTAAGCGTACTGATACCCGCGAATTGGTCCGCGTGGATTGAAGTTTTTTTCCGGGATAAAAAGTAGCCTATTTAATTTGTTATTCCAGACTATCACTTCGTGAAAAATTTAAAGAGATTGGTGTTCTTACGGTGCCTTCACAATACATATACAATAATAATAATATAGTCTTTGTTAGGCAGAACATTAATCATTATAAGCAAATAGGTGATACTCACAATCTATGTACCTACTAGAAACCGCCATAAGCTAGTAACAGCGTCATATCGTGTGCCCAAGGTGCAGAAATCCTTTGTGGGGTCGAGTGTACGTTTTTATAACATGGTTCCAAAAGAGTTTCTAGATTTGCCATAACATACACAGTCTTTAAATTTATGTGTTTATAATTTAGTGTGTGTGTGTGTTTGTTAAGTCGAGCTTACTATACTATCGACGATTTTATTAACCATTATCCTGGTAAGTTGAATCCGACAAAGTTGCATGGAAGCAACCGGCCGCGCATCCAGTGAGTCACAAGTCAGTGTAATACTTGTATCGTAACGTATGTTTTGTATTGTAACCTCTTTTTTTTTGAGAAAAGAGCAACTGCTGAGTTTCTTGCCGGCTCTTCTCAGTAGAATTATTTTCCGAACCGGTGGTAGAGTCTTGACGTATCATAAATGACACAAGTTGTCCTATGTGAAATAAATAAATAAGTTAATTTAATTTAATTTCATTTCATTTCATTTCATTTCAAATCCAATTGTGCCAAATTTTATTTACAGACTAGATGGCGCTAGTAGTCGTGTACACCGCGCTATCGAAAAACAGCCAACCGGACTGAAATAGGCTATGTAGTGTATTATCTAGTCAGGAGTGTCACAGTCGTAAGTGCGCACGTGCCTTTTAGTAGTGTTTCTTTCTGTAACTTATAGTCATTTTTCATTAGAAAATTTACTTAAGTTACGCCCGCGTTGTTTCTTCGCGGAGCAGATCGCCAGAACGTAGCATGCCCGGTCCCACGAGCCCGTGGTAGACCGAGGGCAGCGCGCCGACTGTTCCCGAAGAAGTATCAACATGGACCCGAATCCGGGTAAACCACCACCTCAACCGCCGCGTGAGCCAAGACACCCGAGGACCGCCACAGGTGGACCTCGGGACGCCGCCGGCACCTCAGCTTCCCGCGCACCGCCGCGTGACGTCAGCACAGTTGTGTTTGACTCCGCCAGCCGCGCTGCGCAGGCACAACCGCGCCCGCCCGCGCGCCCCGCGCCAGGCTCCCGCCCGGCCGCGCGCCCCGCGTCCGCCGCGCGCTCCGCCGCCCCGTACCCCGCGACTGCCGCGCGCCCCGCCGCCGCGCGCCCCGCGATATCCACCCGCGTCGCCCCGTCGCTCGCCGTCGTGCCTGCCGCTTCCGCGTATGCGGCGCCGACGGCTGGAGCGCCCGCCGACCGCGACCTCGCCGCCGCGTATACATCGCTCGCCACCGTGACCGCTGCGTCCGGCTATGATGCACCGGTGGCTAGAGCGTACGACCCGCGCGCGTTTGCAAACGAGTCAGCCGCTCACAGCCGTGTGACACCAGCCAGAGATTCGGTCGCATTATCAATGCCACTCCTCGATGAGGAGGAATACTCGATGGTGGATTCCGCCATGCCGCCAGCTGAGGAAGAAAAAGAAATCTCCCCCCGCTGTAAAGACGAGACCGCCCTCATTATGTTAAACGCAATGAGGGACATGAACAGAATCTCTGAAGACGCATACGAACTCGTCTGGCGTCAGATTGAAACCAGCGCAGAGTCTTCAAAACTTCCGAAGCAGCTCTCCGCACAAGAGAGGAACATCGTGGCCAACCTAGAGGCCTGTACGGCAATATGTACACCTACACAGGCAAGCCGCAGGCCACGATGTGTATCAGTATCGGACGACGAAGACGCAGAGGCGAAAAGACAACGCGTCATCGTCTTAGCCACCACCACCCCAGCCGACGCCGACGCCGACACTGAGATGAGCGAAGGAGAGGCGGAGATCGTTACCGAACGACCCCCCTCGCCCATACCGCCCACCTACGCAGCTCGCGCGAGTACGGCTTCCACGTCAAGACCGAAACCTACCGCCGACCTTCCTACTGGCGTACCAACGAGCGCAGAAAAAGGAAAAGAATTACCACAGAAAGGTAAACTTAGATACCCTCCATTTATAGTGGAGAACCTGCCAAATTGGGCTTTTCATTTCAAAGAGTTAAAAAAGTCCCTGGGCAGAGCACCGAGTGCCCGCCCTTTTGGAAAGGGTGTAAAATTTACGCCCCAGGAGGACCACGAGTTCCGGCTGATCCAGCGGTACCTCACCTCGCTGGAGAAGTCGGAAAATATCGCTTGGTTCTCCTACTCACTCCCAGCTGAACGGAGTCTTAAAGTAGCTATCCGTGGCCTCCCAGCCGATACGAATCCCGAGGAAATCATAGAAGATTTAAGAAATCAAGGTTTCGATCCCGAATATGTACGTCCCATTCGAGCGAGAAAAGGCAGGCCGGGCTGCATTTTCCTTGCGATTTTCCGCCGTACACCAAACCTGACCCCGGCTATTTATGAGGTCAAAGAAATTATGTACATGCCAGGGGTAACTATAGAGGCATGGAGGGGGAGGAAGGGCCCCTCCCAATGCCACCGCTGCCAGAAGTTCAGGCACTCATCCCACAATTGCCACCGACCACAAGCATGCGTGCGCTGTGGCGGAGAGCACAGCGCCCACGAGTGCCCACGCCCGCTCGAGGAACCAGCAACGTGCGCCAACTGCAGTGGCGCGCACCCTGCCAATCACGTCTCCTGTCCGGTTTTCCGAAAGGAGGCGCGAAACAAGCGCGCTGGCACCGTTGCCTCGACAGTGCGAGTAACATATAAGGACGAAGAAGGAGAGTTTAAGGCTCATAAGACAACCAGCGAGACTGCACAGGGGTCCAATATCAGGACTCCCGCAAACGAGCCTAAGGAGCGAGGGACGGGGCCCCCGAAGGGCAAGAAAAGCAGACGCGGGGGTAAGAATAAGAATAAGAGACGCGAACCGCAGCCCACCCCCAGAGGTAACCCCCCCCCCCATCTAACCAAAATCAGGTCCCGGATGATGGAAGGGAAAAGGAGGACAAGACCAAGAAGAACACCATTATTGATACTGCAATGGAGATACTCCTGAAGGTGTTGGAAGCTGTGCGCGAAGGCAGAGACCCCACTGAGAGTATCGTTCTAGGAATGACGAAGTTACTGCAAGCCAATGTCTGAATCACTAAAAATACTATATTGGAACGCCAATGGGCTTAAAAATAAAAAGACACTGCTAAAACTAGTACTCAGGGAATACAATATCGATATTGCCCTAATCTGCGAGACGCTTCTGGGTCCCGCAGACAACATAAAATTCCCTGGGTACCATACCTATAGACGTGACGAACGATCAAGCGTAAACTTTACGTATAGAGGACTAGCCGTTCTGGTGAAAAGACGCATCATACACCAACAGCTACCACCAATAGATCTGCAGGCTATGTATGCGATGGGAGTCGAGATATCTATCGCAGGTACCCCGCACCACATCTACTCCATCTATCGACCTCCTAAAAATAGACTGTCAACAGACGATTTAAAGAGAATAATAGTAGACTCACCATGTCCAGTCATCGCAGCGGGGGACTGGAACTGTAAGAGCCTAGCATGGAACTCCACTATAGACTGCTCGAATGGGAGAATCTTACTGCAAGATGCAGAAGCCCGTAATTACGAGATAAGTGGTCCAGAAGTTCCCACTCACTACCCATTCCAACTGACACACACCCCAGATGTGTTAGACATTGTAGTCCACAAAAAAATAAGCAATCCACTAACACTGGAAGTGATCCAAGATGAACTACTATCCGACCATCAACCAGTATTAGTAACTATCCAGACACATCCAGTTAGGACAGCGCTTCCTGCGATGCGCAAGAACATAGACTGGCAAAAGTTTGAGCAAAATCTGGAAGAAAACACCAGTACTAGACCTATAAACTCCCCGGAGGAAGTCAACAATTTCACAATTGAGTTGACGACCCAAATCCAGAGTGCGCTGGAGTCAGCCACGGAAACCTTACCCCCAAGGAGATGCCCACCTCTTCCCTACCACATAAGAAGACTTATATTAGAGAAGAGAAACCTCAGACGTCAATTCCAGATCACTCGGTGCCCTCGCCAAAAGACTAAATTAAACAAATTGGCAGAGCAAGTCACGAAGGAACTAAGAGATATGGAATCTGATGCCTGGGAGGAACGGATCGACGAAGCCGACGGCGACTCAACCTCTCTCCACAAACTCTGTCGACAAATAACAGGAACCAGCGACCCAGTCCGCCCATTATACCACGCGGATGGAACCATAAGATACCGTGCAGCAGACCGTGCCGAAATATTCGCTGAACATCTTGAACACCAATTCTCACTGAATCCAATACAAGATGCCTCTCACAATGCAGCAGTCGAGCAACATCTAAGAGAATTCTTTGCAGAAACAATACCCAACGATGAAGACCCCGTTGTCTTCTCCCCGGGGATGGTGAAGCAAATAATTAAAAAGGCAAAGCCCAAGAAAGCCCCTGGCGCAGACAGAATCACGAATAAAGCGCTTCTTCACTTACCCCGACGCACAACAGCGGCACTAACGCGACTTTTCAACGCAATACTGCGCACGGGTAAATTTCCAAACACCTGGAAGGTAGGAATAGTTATATTGCTGCCAAAACCAGGGAAGAACACAATGAAGCCGGAAAGCTATCGTCCAATCACTTTACTTTCGTCCATCTCTAAGGTATTCGAAAGGCTCCTGCTGCAGCAACTTTTACCACACATCGAAGCCCGACCAGAACAATTTGGATTCAGATCAGAACACAGCACGACGCTCCAACTGTCGAGGGTACTGCACACCCTAACATCTGCACTTAACAAGAAGGAAAGTGCCATTGCAGTATTCCTCGACATGGAAAAGGCATTTGATCGAGTTTGGCATCAAGGTCTGCTGTACAAGCTCTCGCTGTCTACAGCCCCACGTAGAATCATCCGAGCAATAGCGTCCTTTTTGGAGGAAAGACGCTTTCGCGTGAGGGTGGAAGACGCGCTTTCTCAAGAGCGACCAATGTCTGCAGGAGTTCCTCAAGGAAGTTGTTTGTCTCCTGTACTATATGCTAGGTACACGGATGACATTCCTGCCCCGCCTAACGTAATACTAGCTCTCTACGCTGATGATGCGGCATATATTGCGACTTCACTGCACAACAGCGCCCAGTTTGCTGCCCAAAAAATTCAGAGAACCCTGATATTACTAGAAGAGTGGCTTGCCAAATGGAGACTCTCGGTGAATGTCTCCAAAACACAAGCCATTTCATTTGGAGCAACCAAGAAATTCCCCGACCCACTTGCCCTGGGAGGACAGCCGATAGCCCGGACAACCGCAGCAAAGTACTTGGGGGTAACCATCGACCGACGACTGACAATGAATCAACATATCAAGTCAGTCGTCAATAAGGTCAGATCAGCCACAGCATCCCTAAGACCCATATTGAAATCGAGACTACCACTACGAGCGAAAATCGGGGTATTTAAGACTTATCTCCGATCTCGCCTGACCTATGCGACGCCAGCGTGGTACGCGCTAGCATCAGAAAACCTTAAGCAAAGGCTCAGGGCCCAACAGAATCTAGCCCTGAGACGACTAGTGAATGCCCCTCGGTATGTGAGGAACGAAACCATACGAAGAGACCTACAAATAGAGAATTTAGACGACTTTGTCTGTCGTTTAGCGAACAAGATGTTCACAACGGCAGACCTCTCGAATTTCACTCACATCCGGGGGATAGCGCCGTACCACAGGCGCCCCCCAGACAAGAAAGCCTTCCCGCGCGACTTGGTAGCGCGGAATATAGATGAAATAGACTGACAGACACGACAGACTTTAGTGTAATTTATATATATATGTATATATATTATTATCTAGTTATTTATTTATTATTTATTATATTTATTGAAAACCACGCACAATGAAGCGATCGCTCATCGACACCATCCGCTGGTCGCCTTGCTGGGCCTCCCACCAGCGGGTTCAACCCGGCAGGGCTCCTGACCGCGAGTCGAGAGTTGATCGCTTCACTCACCAGCAGGTCCACATGACCGACCCAAAGCCCCTGACGTATTAACGTCAGGCGAAAGATACTACGAGCAGGGGGCTCTGCCCCGATCTCGTCAACCCACGCCCTTGCGGGCGTGAGTGACTATTAGGAGACGTATCTGGTCATTAATTCAGGAATCATTTGCAGACAAATGATAATTTTTTCAAAGTGGAACTGTTCGAACCAATTCGGAATTCGGATCTTTAACTTTTCATGCCCTTGACTTCGTCCGCGGCACAGAGTACTTAGTCTAATCCGCGTGGATTTAGGGTTTTTCAGTTCCCACTGAAACTCATATTCTAGGATAAAATGAAGCCTATGTGTTATTCCAGACTATAATCCACTAGCTGATGCCCGCGACTACGTCTTAAATCTAAAATCTAAGCATCATACAAACAATAATCCCTATTTTTTTTTTGCCAAATTTTGTAGATGTCTTTGTTTAGCTACTTTGCATTTATCACACTTTGCACATTATTAAATGAGTTATCTACCACTAAACTCTATCATTAAACTAATTTATTAAGGTTCCGAACCACGCAATATATTATATATTTTTAAATAAAAATGCTTTATTTATTTAAAATGCTATGTTTTATTTATTCACAAAAGGTCTTTCTTAAAGAAAACTATGAAATGTATATTAGTCAATCACTAAATTTTAATCAAGTGACGGATGACTTTGTCTACGTTTCAAATCATTTCTCGATGCTCCGAAGTAAAGGCGGACAAATTCAAATGTCCGTTTCTACTGCGATGTTTTTTTTAAATCGAGTGTAGATGACTTTATTTACGTGCCAGATTTTCTTCATTATTTTGAATTTTAAAATAATTTTAATGCAAACTTGTAGATAGGGTTAATATGAGCTCATTTTTGTAAAAAAAACATTTTTGCAAAAATGTAGATGTCCGTATCTACTTTGCTGCCATCGTATCTATGTCTGTGCCAAATTTCATCCAGATCCGTTCATCCGTTGGGGCGTTTTTTTTTCATTTTTTTTTTCCGAATTATTTACAATTTGGTAAAGAAACACCCCCAAAAAACCCGACATTTTTTCATTTTTCAAAATTCCAAAAAGATTTACCAGCCGGTTTTAAAAATTCAGACGCTCACACTTGTCTCGATAAATTCCTCAACTTTTTGTACTATTCCCATCTCGATACTCTCAAAATCCTCGGAGCTATGGCCAAAAATACGTCTCAGGCGATTTGCATCTGATAACCATTTTCAATGGTAAAAAACTCGCGGGTATCAGCCATTTAGTGATAAAAATAAATATTATTAATCTGAGCTGAAAATATCCAAAAATAAACCTTCCACAAATTTAAAATAAGCACGAATACTCCCAAAATTTCGGGAAGTGTTTGCAACATAACTTTTGGCTTTCAACTTGACTTCTAACACTAGCGAAGTTACTTATAAAAGTTCCGCAACTGTCGGTTAAAGGAACAACCTCTATTCTTTCTTTAGTAAGTCTAGGAGCACTTTAGTTACTATATAGGGGCACTTATAAGAAACTTTTATAAGCTACTGAGAACCTTTCTTACAACATTAGTAGAACCTAAAGCCTTAACATACAATTCATAGAGCCTGAAGCATCACAGGGATTAGACGGGTAAGGAAATGTAGGTACAAACCGGCAAAAGTCTTCAAAAGCAAAAAAAAAAAATTTTACATCAATGGGCCGGGGCAGTATTTTTCACTACGTCAACGGTAAGCAACGGTCAAGAAAAGGTGAGCAACGAAGGCGATATACGACTCCATAAAAATGACACTTATATTCGCGACAACGTAGGCCACTACGTAACGTAGGAACTTCATTCCAAAGAGCTGTTTCGCGTCGCGTCGTATAGTACGACAGGCCTGATCGTGGTCCTAGATAAGCGACAAACGCGACACTGCGACTCGATACGACGCAACGCAACAGTATCAAACATTAACCAGTAAGACTTGACCCTTCACGTGGCCTACGTTGTCGCGTAAATAAGTTCGTCATTTTTTGGCGTCGTATCGCGTCGCGTCGCGTGGCGTCGCTTCTGTCACTCACCTAGGACAACGGGTTATAATGGTGGCATACTTAATCTTAGTAAATGACATAAAAATGTAAGCCATGCCTGTATGTAAGAGAGTCCGTACGAATTAAAGGCTTTGAAGCCAAACATCAAAGCATCGTTCAGAAGTGAAAAACCTCTTTCTGTCTTGTGTAACTGGGCTGAATCTTTTCACAAGCCGTCAACCCCAAAATTGAGGAGGTTGAAATTTACTTCTTAGCGAATGCCTCCGTTATAACAGCTATCAGTATCCCAAATTTCAGCCCGATACAACCGTTTGAGTTTCCGTTTCCGTTTCCGTTTGAGCTATGATTTATAGATTTGATAGATCAGTCGAAAGTTGTAATTCAGGTTTTTAGTACGGTTAGTTTTTTTAATTTTTATGAACACCCCATTATCCTCTGAGGATATTGTGTCAGAGACCTTTTTGTTGCGAGTTTTGCTCTGAAAAGGGTGTCAAATCACGATGGTCGTGAAATTGGTAGTGTTTTTTTTCCGTTTGAGCGGCACTGTTTCCAGATATGAGTGCTCCGTCAATTGTGTAAATAAATAGATAATAAAATATTAAATTTCAGTATATTTATTAAAATATTGTGTTAATTATTAGAAATATTAATAATTACATGCAAAAAATGAGTCTTTCTAAGTAAGGTTATTTCATGATTTTCTACGCTATTGAATGCAGTGGGTATACATGGAAGGCATCAGAGTATTAGCTACTGTATAGCTGGAAAAAGGTAATTGGGTCACAAACACTTTTAGCCTGAAAAATGTGTCTAGCTGATACAGCGTAGCGGAGGGCGGAGGAGTAAATCCTTTTTAGAGCTGCGAGAAACTGCTCTGGGAATTCGTTAAGTTTACTAACTTGGGGGTGCTTTAAACTAAAAATACTCCTACTGGGGAACTTGGTTTTGTTACTAATTATACATATTTTTTCTCTAATTGAGTACCAATGTACATTTGCTCGATATAATTACAATGTAGCCAGACTATTTAACTAGTAATTAGTAATTTTAATTTAACGTAAACTTATCTTAACATGCACTAAGAAATTGTCCAATGACGTATATTAGTTACTAATTACATTGTTTTAGCTTTCTTCTATGCATACTCTTTTCTGCCATGTACCTGCAAATTATGGAACCAGCTTTCATTTTATGTTCCCTCATAACCACAATAATAATCGTTCAAGGGGCGAATAAGATATTTCCTTAGAAGCCGGCAACTTATTGGAGGTTTCTCTGGAGCTGTAAGTTCAGGGCGTCTGTCCACCACCAACACTGTGAGCCCATTATCGTCCCACTGCTGGGTACAGGCCTCCACTCTCATAGAAGAGAGAGGGAATTAGAGCTTAGATCCACCACGCTGCTCCAATGCGGATTGGCGAGCTTTAACGACTATCATCATGTTAGTGATAATAACTGGGAGACGGCTTAACGTGCTCTCCGAGGCAAGGGGGTGAAACACCGCCAAATTCCTATTTCCGGACTACTACTGGGAATTTCTAATCAGAAAAGCCCGACACTTAATTATGGCCCGACCCAGGACTCGAACCCGGGACCTCGTCGGCTGCAGTCAAACATGGTAACCACTAGACCAACGAGGCAGTTAACTTAAAGTTTACTTAGTGACTGATCAGCTCTTTTGTTGGTATTTATATTTCAAAAATACATTATCGATGTAAGTAATTAAAGGGTTAACTGATTGAGTCATACTTTAATATTATAAAATAATGCGAAAGTGTGTTTGCTCCTTCAATTATGCCGCAACAGATCGAAGTGATGATTTTTGCAAGGGTATAGTTGAGAACCCGGAGAATAAAATAGGCTAGTTTTCAATTTATATCCCGAAGAGTTGAGTTTATGCGGGAATAAAAAAACTTAAACCACGCGGACGTAGTCGCGGGCATCAGCTAGTCTATACTAATATTATAAATGCGAAAGTTTGGATGTATGGATGGATGTTTGTTACTCAATCACGCCCCAACGGCTGAACGGATCGGTATGAAATTTAGCACAGAGATCGATTATAGTCTGGAATAGCACACAGGCTACTTTTTATCCCGGAAAATTAAGGAGTTCCCGCGGAACCATAAAACCTTAATCCACGCGGACGGAGTCGCGGGCATCAGCTAATAACATATAAAGCTAAAATAACTGGATCTAGGCACGGTTGAACCAGATTATCTTGTAGACAAGCAGGCCAATCTAGACTGAGACATGAGCTAAGTACCAGCCTAGGTAGTGGCGATCTATGAAAAGCTAAGGTTGTGTATGCATCAACATCGAATTGTAAACAAGACTTGTCGATTTCGCAGTAGTCGAGTAAAAAGACACGAACGTGCTATAATAACGCCTGCTATAACCTTAATAAACTTATCTTTTCTTATAAGGAAAAAACCATCTTCCCTCCTTTATCACCGTACATAAGTAAGAATTACATTACATCACCGTGAGTTAATCCAGAAAATTGACCTTCCCTTATCGCGGCCGGTATTTCTCAGCCTGCGAACATTGTGAGTTCCGACCAATTAGTATAAATAAATGGGTCAACCTGCCTTGAGGTAACATCGTATGACATTTTTTGAACACCATTGATAGATTTACTTAAACCGAACAGAAGTAGATAATTAAATAATTTCGCTTGTATGAATTGTCAGGAGTATGTTTAGGTGGACCTGCCATGTTCATTCTGCTTTTATACTAGATAGTTACTAATATTATTGCTTGTGATGTTACGAGGCAAACTCCGTCTGAAGCTTATGCGGGGGCTTATTCCGAAAACATACTGTAACGTTGTAAAAGGCGTTACATGTTTTTTAAGCAGTTACTAAGACATAATATTATAACAAACCTATTATAATAATATAGTTAGGCATATAGATACAATCTAAAGCGGGCAGCGCGCGCTGTAGATCGCGTCTATAAGCTTCATGTGAAAATATTGATAAAAGTTTTAACTATTTGTCTTACCGTCAGATATACAGGATTTTAATATTAAGTTCCTTAACCTCTGCGATGAAAAATAAACACGATGCAGGAATACAGAAAGAAAAGAAGCATTGTAGAGAATGATAACGGACGCATGCCATTATTAAATACTATCTGATGTCCGCGATTTCATCCGCGTGGGTAAAGTTTTTTTTTAATATAATATATAATATTTGCATGATTGTTGACGCAAAAAGACGGGAAGGCGTTGAGGCTTCAGTTCATTGATATAATCCTCAAGCGCAAATGTACGCCTAGCGCGGCTGTTTTGGTCGCAAAGGTGCTATTAGGTCGCCTCGTCGTTCTAAGGCTGCGAACCTCCGCGGGCCCTATTACAATATTTTCACACTGAAATAGAACGACCTTACCGGTTTGCTGGGAATACTAAAAAGGTTTGAATATTTTCTGATAACAGTACTGTTAAAGCCTATTGTTATTCAACATTCAAGCTGCATAAAAATAAAGAGTATTATAGTTCTTTTAGTAGAGCAAAGTCATTTGGATATCGTAAAATAATTATGGTTTGTCTTGTTTCGTGAGTGATGATGCAGTCTAAAATTGTAGCGGACTAACCTGTTAGGGGTACGGCGGTTACATTAAACACAATATACCCTAGGGCGGTAACTAACCACGGCCGAACCAGACCAGATCAGATAAAATTCAGAAATTATAAATTCCCAAAATGACCCTGCCGGGAATCAAAGCCAGAATCTCCCACGTTAAGACAACAACGCTCAACACTGCGCCAGGGAGGTCGAAATGACGTATGAATATCCTCTAACAGTTATTCATATATTTTTGGCATTTTGTACTACCATCACATCATTTTCTCCCGAGTGATTGTAAGCATCAGAGGAAGAAAGGTTAACCTTTTTTTAGTATTTTTAGTAACCTTTTTAAAACCAAAAATGCTTAATCATTTTAAATAATTTGTCTGAATTAAAATATTTCTATTAATATATTTATAGAAATATTTTAAATAGAAACAAATTTACGGTATATGTTTCTAAATAGAAATTAGAATGTATTTTCAATAATACACCCTCGCTCTGATTAACTTTAGACACGTGTGAATTATTTGCTAATACAATATATACTATTGATTAAAATGGATCGGCCCAATTATTTATTATACATTCGCATGGTATAAGCCTGCTTTCAACGAAATATAAAGCGATTTGTAAAGAGCTAATAAAAAATGTTAATTATCTCTACTATGTGAATGAAAATAATAATTTGCTTTGCTAGTATATGCTATGTATTAAACTGCGTGTATAACAAAGATGATTAGATTAAAAGATCTTAAAAATAATAAACAAGGCTGAAGAAAATAAAAGGAGGAGACAGCGGAGTGCCTTTTTTTTTATCCACTACAAGCTAGCCCTTGACTGCGATCGCACCTTATGATGATGAGTGATGATGCAGTCTAAGATGGTAGCGGGCTAACCTGTTAGCGGCATGGCAGTTATATCAAACCCATACCCCTTCGGTTACTACACGGCATCGTACCGGAACGCTAAATCGCTTGGCGGCACGTCTTTGCGGGTAGGGTGGTAACTAGCCACGGCCGAAGCCTCCCACCAGACCAGAACAGGGAAAATTCAGAAATTATAAATTCCCAAATTGACCTTCCCGGGGATCGAACCCAGGATAGCGCTACACACTGCGCCACGGAGGTCGTCAAAACTTCTTCAAAATGTCGTCAAAAGGTTCTCGCCTTTTGGGAGATTTTCATCCCATTCGATCGCGTATAGAATTTTCGAGCGCTTGATAGCTGGCGCTCGATCAATTCCTTAAATAGTCCCACAAACTTATCCAACCCGGTGGCCAAAAATGAAACTAATTTTTATGCCTGTTTAGTTTTAGTTTTTATTTTATTTTTCATAGACACTAGCGACGCTGTGAAGGGGTCGTTACTTTTTGATACGTTTGTCGGAATATAAATGGTAGCTGACGTTGTCGCATTTGGAAACGTAATAAACTCCTACTCGGCCTGCTGCTCAATTAATAAGCGTAGCTCTCGAGTCTAGAATCTATATTTAACACCTTACTAATAAAAGACAACCACTAAGATTATTGGAGTTTACCTCCTTTTGAATCGATTTTCATATATAAACCCGGGGTATGAAAATTTATGAAGAGTAAAATCAAACTTTCTCCGTTACGTTATTGACTTTATATTTCAATGTTAACTTCCACTTGCTTCCAAGGTAACACTTGTTTATGTTTCCATGACTATGTAATGTATTTTGATGAATATAAATTATATATCTAATATAAAGAAATGTTTCAAACACGCTTTCAGTAATATAAAAAATGCGTTCATTTACCCTCATTTACTAATTTATATATTTTATAATCGTTCGTAAAGAGACGTGCAGTCCAGTGCTCTAGCCGTGCATTGGAGCTGATACACACAATTTTTTTTTGTTAGTTCTGAGTTTTTACAAATATCTTTGTAAAATCCATGCGGCCGCTATAAAAACTAGTTTTATCAGTATAAAGTCAAATAACCCAAGTTAATAAAGTTATTTCTTTTTATGTCAGTTCTAATATAGCGTCCTTTTTCCTTCATAAACTTTGGAGCTGGTGATATTTTTTGATACGGGCCCATCTTTGCCAATAACATTTATTATTAAAGTTCGCCCCAACTTGTGACATCACAGTCTCCAATAAGTATATCATCATGAAACGTCTTTTGGACGCCGAGTTAACTTCCCGATGTTGACTTAAATTGTTAAGGGTCTAGAACAGGGATTCCTAAAGTGGTCGATGACCCCTTGGGGTCAATACCGGCAGTTCCCAGGGGTCGACATATCTGATTTTGAGGGTCGACTAGTCTAAAAATCGAACTCTATTTTATTTTTTAATAATTACATACGTATTCTTACGCATTAATAATTATTAATTACACTTGATATTTATTGCATTTTATGTCTATTTATTTTGCTAAATTTTGATCAGAAAATGATGTCAAGTTTACTCACTTACCAACCGCAAATATTTTACATTTGTAAGTATTTTATATCAATAGGAAAAAAACTAGAGACAGGATTTTGCAAGTGATTTGGCTATGGTGGTCTGAGGTATCAGTTCATTAAGGAAAAGGGGTCTCTTGCTCAAAATAGTTTGGGAATCCCTGGCCTAGAACATTTCATTTGGTGATGCATTCAGAAAATTCCATTGCATTATTTATCATTCAGAAAATGACATGACATGACATTTTGTGTGTGTGATTGTGAGTGATCCTATCTTCAGCGGCCAACGAGAGCTCATTATTATTATTATTATTACTCAATATTATAGATTATTAATTAATATAGATTATCATTTATTACAGATTTCCGTTACAAGAACTACATAATATTATAATTGAACTGAATTAATGAATAAATAACGACTATAAAGGTTATTTTTAGATTATTATTTATTTGATTTGGGATATTTGCGTCAATCAATAAAAAGGTTGCCTAGAAGAGATCACTTAATCTATCACGCTTTGTGTATCATACTATTTTCTTTATGTGTAATAAAGTTTATTTACTTCTTACTTGCTTTACTATGTACCATGTACTTTTTACCTGTGAGAACCTTTCCTAACTGATTTTTTTAATCGTCAAATAAGTTAAATATCAAACTCATTAGAAGGCTAAGCTAACCACCAAGACTGGAGAAATTCATTGAAACTAAAATACCTTTCTGACAATGAAACTACAAATCATGATCGAATCAGTTCCAGTGTGCCCAAGTTGTACTATTTTGGCTCCACACCAAAATAAAATCGAGTATCACTTGATTGTATAGCTCTTGCTTTGCCAAAAGTTTTGTTCCACCAAATTTACAAAATGTATTTTTAGGAAAGAGTAAACTCGTATCAAGCTGATATTTAAAACATGTCTACCGCCCTGGTGCAGTGGTAATCACTATGGTCTTATAAGTGAAAGTCCCGGATTTATTCCCTATTCCCTGGCAGGGGCAGATCCCATGTTCCAATCTCAGCTAGGGATTGACGAAGGTATTTGTGCCGAATAAGGTCTGGGGATCAGAAGGTCGGATAATGCAATCCAAGGAAAGATCAGGGAATGCAATATCAGAGCAACCAATTATATTTTTTAATATTTAAATTCGCTGTTCTTTTTGTGTTATGTACTCGTAAGAAAAACCTGTATCTAATTAAAGAAACCAGTCAAGTGCGAGTCAGACTCGCGTGCAATGGATACCACCACACAATATAAGTTTTGTGTAAATAACAAAAAAGATGTCAGTACAACACGTAATCAGCTGTAACATAACTGGCTTACATGAAGCGGTAAGCTGGCAGCGCCTGACAAACGCTTCGACACCCTATGAGTAGGTACGGAACCTCAATTAACCGAAAACCGAGTTTTTCCAATACTTATTCTGTGAGAACTTGCTTCTTGCCAAATTTCATGATTGTAGGTCAACGGGAAGTTTCCTATAGATTTCAATTTATTAGCGATTGTCAAAATATGCTAAATTTGCGGTATATTTTGATTGCGTTGACTCAAGCTTGATTTTTTTACAGGTCTAAGACCTTACACTTATACCGTATTTAAGATTAATTTCGACTTGATATTTTCACGTGTTTCCGAGAAAAAGGGCGTTGACAAATATACTGACAGACGGGCAACGAAATGATCCTATAAGGGGTACTTCCAAAAAATCGTAGAACAAAACTTGTGCAGTAATATTATATTATACAGATTAGGCTGCTTTTAAGAGGTTATTAGTACTTTAAATTAACCATATACTTAATATACTTTGCATATTTTCTAAGAGTTATCCCAACTGAACCAAACACATAAATACACTAAGTTATTATAACAATACACTGAGCCAACTCGCAAGATGCTCTACAAGATAGTTCTGGCGTGAAACCAATTCCGTCTCTAATCTTAGCACGGAATATAACTTTGTCTTTCGCATCTAAGTTCAATATTAGACCGTATTATGAGCTTGATCGACCCATTGTGATACGTGTACTTAACAAATGCAGCTCATCATCATCATTTCAACAAATTACTGACTCCAACTGAGCACGAGTCTCCTCTCAGAATGAGAAGCGTCATAGTCCACCACGCTGGCCAATATATATTCCGAAATATTTACAACTAGATTATTTCCGCGACTTCGTCCGCGTGGATTAAGATTTTTGATTCCCGAGGGAACTCTTTAATTTTCCGGGATAAAAAGTAGCCTATGTCCTTCCCCGGGATACCATCTACCCTTGTACCAAATTTCAGCAAAATCGGTTGAAAAGACGAACCGGGAAAGCGTAGCAGACAGACAGACAGACACACTTTCGCATTTATAATATTAGTATGGAGTATGGATTTAGTAAACAAACACCCTCCAAAAAACCCGACTTTTTTACATTTTTCCAAATTCCAAAAAAGTTACCAGTCGATTTTCAAAATTCAAACGCTCACACGTCGTGTCTCGATAAATTCCACAACTCGGTACTATTCCCATCTCGATCCTTCCAAAATCCTCGGAGCTATGGCCAAAAATACGTCTCAGAAATTTAAATAAAATCATACTTCATTCTAATATTATAAATGCCAAAGTGTGTTTTTTTGTTGGTGTGTCCTTGAATCACGCTGCAACAGAGCAACGGCTTGGCATGATTTTTTGTTTTTTGGGTATAATATAGTTGAGGACCTGGAGAGTGCCATAGGCCGGAAAATTATGGAGTGCCCGTGGGAATTTAAAAAAACAGAAGTCGCGGGCATCAGCTAACTCCAAATAAAAAGCATATAATAAATATATTTGTATACAAAACAGAGTTGTAAACAAGATAACCTGTGAAATGAAAAAAGTGTACAAACAACACACACAACAAGGCAAACACATAATATACCGTCTCCGTTCCGTCGTGGGTAAAAAGATAATAGACCATATCAAGTGAAACACATTAAAAATAAGTAATTTAATTGAAAGTTCACCAGTTAGCGGTTTTCCCAGCTCGTATTTACACGAGGCGCTACCTGTGTATCAAATAACAGGCCCCGGGCCAACTTGTTTCTCTTGCTCTGTTGGTTTAGGATTCCAAGGTAACGCGGCTGTCTAGCTATTTACGTAATGACTTGAACTGTTTGCTTTGATTTGATGCTATGTATCTCTCTCTCTCTCTCTCTCGGCTTGGTATATTTATAAAATGAGTAAGTAGTAAGTACCCCTTTATGCTAAGTGAAACTCATATTCACTACACTTTAACAAGGTACTTAAACACCTACAAAACCGAATTTCCGTAAAAAAGACGTGTCATTTCAATTCAATAGGGGGAAATGTACCTAAACAGTCTGGAGTCAAATAAAACCACGACCGTAAAAAGTCGTTTGCGTAACGTTTTTGTTTCGCTTAGAGTACTTTTAAGAAATGGCTTATATTTTTTTTTTTCTTTAAAATAAACATTAAATTAGAAAAAATAATGTTTACTTTCATGGGGTGGCACAGGCTGAGTAGACGGGCCATTGAGTAATATGTACATAGTACTTATGTACGAAAAGTAATTAATTTGTTTATGTTTATGTGTGTGGTCAATAAACATTTATTTATTTATTTTATCTCACACTGGGCGACTCCGCAACTTCCTTCTCATTGATTTAAATTATAATGAAGAAACTAGAAGTTTAATTCGCTATATAATCAGCCAAAGCAGACAAATCGATGTGGTACAGCATTTTTTCGCACCGGCACAAATTTCCAAATTATTATATTATAAATGAAAATTAAACTTATAGTTCCTATATTATCATGGACTTCCGCAAAGAAACGCCTGCTTCCATCCATGTTTTATATAAAATTTTTGAAAAACACAAAGAGAAATTTGATTTTCCGAAATAAAAAGTAGCTCTTTCTCCGGAATGCAAAGTTTTTATGAACAAAATCAATTATGTAGGTGGAGTCGTGAAAAAAAGTAACTGTAAAGCCAGTAAAGGTTATACTTAAGGGAATTCTAAAGCATTCAAATGAGTACAACCCATCCTAAAATACAAATTCGTTTTCACAACCCTTCTATATTGTTTACGATTCAAAGGATATGTAACGGTGCCATACAACACGTATCGGTATATTTCCTAACAACTCCCGGGAGCAACATGCAACCTTTATACGACCTTTATACAACCGATCTGAGACTTCGGGCTGTGTTAAACGATTTATGCGTTTAGTGCACGTTTAGGAATACCTTTTGTAACTCTACTGTATCAGTTCTACGTTCTTTAATGCGATAATTAGACGACAGGTTAGTGTGAGTCAATTCTTATTTTGAATTCACTAGATTAAGTTATTTCTTGACGGCTATATCTCTAGGGTGATTCAATTCAATTAATCAATATTTATTTAATCAAATGTATGCAACCTACCAAACACTGTACAATTTTCGAAATCATTTATACATTACTTTAGGCCTGGTCTGATGTAGAATGTTGTGGCTATAGTCCTATACTTGGACTTTTAATTAGATGCAGCAAACTGACGTTTCAGGTAAAACTCTAGTGGTTAGCATGTTCGACTGCGGCCGACGAGGTCGGGCCATAATTAAGTGTTGGATTTTTCTGAATAGAAATTCTCAGTACTAGTCCGGAGTTAGGAAGTTGGCGGTGATTCACCCCGTGCCTCGGAGAGCACGTTAAGCCGTCGGCCCCGGTTATTATCACTAACATAATAATAGTCGTTAAAGCCCGCCAACCCGCATTAAAGCAGCCTAGTGGGTCTAAGATCCAATTCCCTCTCTCCTATGAGAGTGGAGGTCTGTGCCCAGCAGTGGGACGTTAATGTGCTGTAGTGGTGATAGTTGTGTTATAGATTACTATATTATAGGTGAAATAGAAGTCCGAGTATATTAATCACTCTATCGCAAAAACAGTCTTGTCGGTAGTGCTACCCTAACACACAGTATAGACAGTATCCATGTTACGAAAGAAGTCCTGCAGAGGAGTAGTAGTCGCATGTTTATATTAGACTAGCTGATGCCCAGGACTTCGTCCGCGAGGCAAAAGTAAGTATGTTTGTTTTATGGTTTGTCCTTCAAACACGCCGCAACGGAGCAACGGATCAACGTGATTTTCTACATGAGCATTGTTGAGGATCTGGAGAGTGACATAGGCTACTTTTTATCCCGAAAAATTAAGAATTTCCCGTGTGAATCAATAAAGCTAATTCCACGCGTACGAAGTCGCAGGCATCAGCTAGTGGACTATGAAAAATGTCGCAGCATATTCTCCAGAGAGTAACTAAGTCAAGTATTCTCTAGAGATATAAAATTGTTTCCTAGTCATTGTTAATCACTAGGTTTGTCTCACAAGACAAGTTGCTCAGACACAAACTTCGTTTGAGTGCAATGGAACGAAACAAACAAAGTAAGATAGTTCGTACTTATCTGTCCAAAGAAATGGCAAAAGTAGAAATTGAAATAAATTCGCTAGCAGCTGTATTTTATGCATGACTGCATTTTAAAACCACGCCGTAAGCACGTAGTACTTTCGCTATTCTTTAACATTCTACATATTTTCTATAGCAGACAGACAGACAGACAGACAGCCAGCTGACAGACAGACAGACAGCCAGCTGACAGACAGACAGACAGCCAGCTGACAGACAGACAGACAGACAGCCAGCTAGACAGACATACAGACAGACAGACACACATTCGCATTTATAATATTAGTATATGGATCTATGCTCATATGATTTGATTCCTACATACATTATTTGACGTAATCTATGCTCATATATTGTTTGGTTCGTGGTTTGGTTCGAGATTCTATGACAAATATTTTACTACCCACGACGGAACGGAGAGTTAGTATATGTGTTTTCTATAAGAGTTTGTGCGTTTGTATGTTTGTGCACTTTTGTTACCATTTTCCTGGAAAACTACTGGACCGATAATATGCGGTTTTTTGCATTAGATGTGATGTGATGTGAATAACTTCTGACATGGTTCTTATATGTTTTTGGGCCATAGTCCACCATGCTGCGCTTTAATCGTGATTTTTATTTTTCAATAATATGTTACCATTTTTCTCAAAAAGTACGAGGCCGATTGCGATCCGGTTTTTAACGTTTGATTTTTATAGCTTGTGAGAAGGTTTTTATAGATATATTTTAAGGTCTTTCTCGAAATTGGCCCTGCCTAGCTGGACCGTTTGTCCCAGGTAAATATACTCGTCTACAATTTCGAGCGCAGAGTTCTTAAAGATAACTGGGTGGAGCGGAACATGAGCATTAGACATGATTTTCGTCTTACTCATATTCATTTTAGGCCCACCTGTTGTGAAACTCTGCTGAGGTCTTTGAGCGTTGCATTAAGGTCTCCCAGAGTCTCTGTTATGATGACTATACCATCGGCGAACCGAAGGTGAGTGGGGTACTCGCCGTTGACGTTGATGCCAAGTCCGTTCCATTCCAGAAGATTAAAGACGTCTTCCAACGCAGCGGTGAAGAGCTTCGGGGAGATTACATCCCCCTGTCAGACTCCCCACTGCAGTTGGATTGGCCTCGTCGTCTGGTCCTGTATACGAACGATAATAGACTTAATGTTGAGTATTTAGGTAACAAAATACAGTAAAGTAATAAAATTTGAATAAAGGCAATGGGCTGACATCGACACTGAGTGATGAACGTGTCGTCCCAATCGACAATATTATTTGATCCAGTGACATGTTTGCAGTGGGCACTTTATTTCATGTATTGAACATTTTTGAAAGACTTCTGACTGGTTAATTTAGATTATACTAGACTAGATAATGCCCGCGACTTCGTCCGCGTGGATTAAGTTTTTTTTTCATTTTCGCGGGAACTCTTTAATTTTCCGGGGTAAAAAGTACCTTAAGTCCTTCCCCAGGATACCACCAATCTCTGTACTAAATTTCATCAAAATCAGTTGAACAGGTGGGCCGTAAAAGCGTAGCAGACAGACAGACGGACAGACAGACACACTTTCGCATTTATAATATTAGTATGGAAATGTGGATGTTGCTTTGTTTGCATTTTTTTTTAATCTCCTGGAAACTCTTTAATCCTATGCTCTCACCTGTAATGCAATCCGTTTCGGTACCAAATTGTGTCAAAATCGGGATCGTAAAAGCGCAGTAGACAGATAATACACATGACAAGCAAACTATCGCTTTAATAATATTAGTATGGATATAGTATGGATTATTTTACTACTCAAAGGTTTTACAACTTCCCAAAATCCAAATCTTAACTATGTTTTCAATACATTCTAAATTCTACAATCTCCAAACTGAACGTCAAATTCGAGAAGCAACACCAAATACAAATCTCAAAACGTCGTCGGTAAAGCTGTGAATTTCACACGAACTCAAATCAGTTTAGTAGTTGTTACCGAACGAGTGTAAACTCGAACAGTTTACATTTTATTCCGTGAACCTGACAAAGTTATGGAAAACTTTCGTAGCATCAACTATTACCTATTCTGTGGTAGCATCTTCGGAGCTAAGCACTAAGGCTTAACGCACACCGGCCGAAGTGAGTAGAGAAAAGATGAAAAATATTGAAAGCTTTATTCACTTTGGCGACGATCTCCTTGGCAGTCCTGATGACCAGTGGTGCAGTGTTGAGCACTGTTGTCTTAACATAGGAGATCCCGGGTTCGATTCCCGGCAGGGTCAATTTGGGAATTTATAATTTCTGAATTTTCTCCAGCTGAAGCCTAACACCCTACCGGCAATGATGAACAAGAAATTTAGCGTTCCAGTACGATGCTGTGTATAAATTGATTAGGGGGATGGGTTTTATAATAACTGCCATGCCAAAACAAGGCCTGATACCATCTTAGACTGCACCATGAAGCATCACTTACCAGCAGATGAGATCGCAGTCAAGGGCTAACCTTTAGAGGATTTAAAAAAACTGTAATGAAACTAATTCGTTTTCTTCTGGGACCGTGAAATTAAGTTTGTTACGGAACCCGAAAGATTGTTTATCTATTGTTATTACAATACATTGATTCGCTGGCGAAAACTACCAGGAATGAAACACTCCAAAGCGCTAGCCAAATCCTTCAACAAGAAGGCCGCCTCAGCGGTACTAGCGCTTAGTAGGAAAAACTTGTGCATACTAGCACGGGCACTGACAGGGCATTGCTGGCTGAAAAGACACATGTTCAACCTGAATCTCCAAGACACAGATGTGTGTAGGCTCTGCTGTGAGGCTGAGCAAACACCATTACACATTATCTGCTACTGCCCCGGCTTAATGCACAAACGTAGCCTCCTTCTATGGAAACACGTAGTGGATCCCGAGGAGGCAAAGAACATCCCGGCCAAGAATTTGCTGCTGTTCCTAGCAGCAAGTAGTATTGACCAGGAACTTTAGATGGTAGCGATCACAATAGATCGGCAACGGTCAAAGTGATACCGGTTCTCTTTATAGAGCCCTGCACAGCCACATCACCAAGCAGAAGAAGAAAAATACGAAAGATCCATTCTTAATTCTGTGGTCAGTAAGTTCACATTTAGGTCGCATAGCTGAGCTCTACTCGAGTGTAAGCACTAATTTATAAATGCTTTCCACAAAACAATTAAGGCATTGTTTCCTTGCAGCAAATTTCCATTTCGCTAAATTCCCCAGGTAAAACTGTTGCTGCGGCAAATACAATGGAAAAACTTCTCTATTATATTATTGTTGCGGATTTTCGAAAACTTTTGTGTTAACTGTGTTGTTATTTTAATCTGTGAAAATTAGTTTAAGATTTATTAGGGTTGCATCCAAAAAAGGTAGTTTTGCAACCCTTATGGTGCGACTATGTTTGTCCGGACAAATTTTAAATTGTATCTGAGGCCATACCGCCATCGCTTAAAGCCTGTGTCACATTATGGTTTGACTTTCGTGTTCTAGAATTATAAACCTTATTTTAGGAGTGTCAAGGTACGTGTCATCAAACTTTAATTATGAGTAATATTGCTTATGTATTGCTATTATCGTTGGTATGGCCCCTGACCCGTTGTCCTAGTTGAGCGACAAAAGAGACGCCACGTGACGCGACGCGATACGACGCCATAGAAATCAGACGTGTCTACGTGACAACGTAGGCCACGGGAAGGGTTAGCTAATGTTTTGATACTGTCGCGTCGTATTGCGTCGCGTTGCCGCGTTTGTCGCTCACCTAGGACAACGGGTGGGGCTCATTTTATTTCAAGTCGTTTAATAGGTAGAAACTAGATGATACCCATTCCCCTGTCCGGGGTAAAAAGAAGCCCTTGTCACTATCCAGGTCTTCAACTATAGCACCTGGGTAGTATCACTATAGCATCACGTCAATCAGTTACTATTGATTACTGAACTGAATCAACGGAGTAAAATAAGGCTAAAGATAAAAAAAGCTATTAGACGCTGTTTTGTCTTTAATCTATATCTATGCTAATATTATAAATGCGAAAGTATGTGTATGTTTGTTCGTTGGTTTGTCCTTCAATCACCCTGCAACAGAGCAATGGTTAGTAAAATTATACAGTTGAAAATGAAGGTCGTCGTCGTCAACCGGTAGACGTCCACTACCCACATAGGAAGGTTTCTTGTCAGCGACCTCAATTTACATAGATGGGCCCTGTCAAACAAAGAATGTGAACTCATTTTATCTAGTCTGAAAAGCGGGACAGCGCTATAAGGGGACAAGGACAGGCCTATACAGGTGTGGGAACTCTTTAATTTTTCGGGATAAAAATTGGCATTACAGACTATAATCTAGCTCTGTGCCAAATTTCATCCAAATGCGTTCAGCTGTTCTGGCGTGATTGAGTAACACATCCATACATTCATCCATCCATCCAAACTTTCGCATTTATAATATTATAGTATAGAATATATATATTGTATATTGTAGTATAGAGGTATATATTGCAAAAAAATATTGTAAAGTATCCAATTTATATTAAAAAAGGCCTCCTAGACGACATTAATTTATCGCTGACGTACCTAATATGTAACAAAAGGATATCCATTATTCGGTAGCACGTACGTGTGACAGTCTTTTGAATAGAACGCAGTAATATATAGACGCGAGGTATATTCAAAGGTGAAAGGAATAGGGTTACGCCATTGAAAATGCCAAAATATAGGTAGAGTTTCTGCAAAATATTAGGTGAATTTCGTATTAGAACTTAATTGTCTCGTTGGTTTTGACTATTAATGCGAAAGTGTGTCATTCCGTTCAACTGATTGACGCAAAGGTAGGTTGCATCCCGGTGAAGGACATAGGGTACTTTTTATCCTGGAAAATTAAAGTGTTACCACGGTAATAAAAATCCTTATACCACGCGGACGAAGTTACGGGCATCATCTAGTCTAGTATATATGGAGATACGCGAACTTTTTTTTTTCTCGCCAACTACACCCGTACCTAGATTTCACTGCAGACAGACATAAAATACCTTGTTAATATTTTTATTATTTTTCGATTATAATGTTATACTCTGATTTTCTGTAGTAGTGGAGAAAGCTATACAAATCCATACTTATAATATAAATCCGAAAGTGTATTTGTCTGTCTGTCGCTACGCTGTCACGGGCAATCTTTTCAACCGATTTTGATGAAATTTGGTCTCGGGAGACATAGGTTATTTTTTATTCCGTAATATTAACAAGCTAGCGCGGGAATGAAAAACCCTCATTCACGCTGCATCATCATGATCAGCCAATATGCATCCACTGTTGGACATATGCCTCTATAAGATTGCGCCAACTTTGCCTATCCTTAGCTGTGAGCATCCATTTCATGCCAGCCACTCTCCGGATGTCGTCACTCACTCGCATTCACGCTTATAAGTCGTTAATTCTATTAGTTTAATAACAAAAAGTCGGGTTTGAGTTTTAGCATATCGTTTTAGGAGAATAATTACAACTATTAAATTGAGCCTAGCCTATTCCGCGGCGAGTACAAAGGGTCGGTTAGCTTTTAAAAGCAAAATTTATTGGCCACAATAGGCCGGAATAGACTCCATACTAAAAGGGTACGCCTACAAAAGGACGACTAACAGTCCATTATGGGAAATATGGAAACGCATTTTCTACTACATTGGCTGTGAAAGAGATTTTGCTTTGACCACAATTGCGTTTCCTGGGAAGTCATTGGGATATCATTTTCTTCTTCCTAGTAGTACATAGTAGTATAGTAGTGACAACCTCCCTGGTGCAGTTTTGAGCGCTGTTGTCTTAATGTGGGAGGTCCCGGGTTCGGTTCCCGGCAGGGTCAATTTGGGAATTTATAATTTCTATTCTGGTCTGGTGGGAGGCTTCGGCTGTGACTAGTTTCTATCCTACTGGCAAAGATTTAGCTTTCTGGTACGATGCCGTGTAGAAACCGACTAGGGGTACAGGTTATTTAACTGCCATACCCCTAACCACAGATCACGGAAACAAGGTTCCGTGATCTGTGCCCCTAACAGATTAGCCCGTACCATTTTACGTACCATCTTAGACTACATCGCCACTTACCATCAGGTGAGATCGCAGTCAAGGGCTAACTTCTAGTGGAATAAAAAAATAGTTAGAAGTCGATAGAATAGTAGTGACAGCAGTGCTCACCCAAGTCCGTAACTGGATGAGTATACCTGAATGCCAAGGAAACTACAACTATCGCTCACTTCTCAGACTGAGAAAGGTCGGGCTGTAATCCACTACGCTGGACTGGCAGACTTCACAAAACTTTGAGTATGGTATGATGAACGCATGCAGGTTTCCTCACGATGTTTTCCTTCTGATTTTCTTACCTTTTTTATGCTAAAATAAATTAGCTGCTCTAAGACGGCATTACTCCACGCGACGCGCAGTCAGCGCGGTGAAACGGGTATCGCACTAGTATTGCCCCTAGTGTCTACACTCACCATACTGAGTTGCAGAGTATCCGGCAAAAGTAAAACAAATGGTGTAAGTTTTTAAAAAGATGTAGAACGAAAGAATATACGTTCATCATACATCATATATATCATATCATACTATTATTATAAATGCGAAAGTGTGTTTGTTTGTCGATTTATTGGTTTGTTGGTTTGTTGGTTTGTCTTTCAATCACGCCGCAACGGAGCAACGGATCGACGTGATTTTTAGCATGGGTATAGATGAGGACCTGGAGAGTGACATAGGCTTTTTATCTCGGAAAATTAAGGAGTTCCCGCGGGAATCAAAAAAACTTTAAACACCCGGACGAAGTCGCGGGCATCAGCTAGTTGAGATTATAATATCAGCATTCCACGGTTCGTACCAAGAGCAACGCTTAGTCAAATTAAGATATGTAAATGTAAATCTCTTACGTGACGAGATCCTTAGTTTATTCCGTGCAATTTCAGCGGCCGGACGTGCGGCGCGTGTTGATGTGGGGATGTGAACATGAATGATACGAGTAGCTATGTTCTATGTTATGTATTGAACACTTTATTGCATGCAGAAGGGAATATAAAGTCCCGCAAACATGACGACCTCCGTGGCGCAGTGTGTAGCGTTGTTACCTTAACGTGCGGAGGTCCTGGGTTCGATCCCCGGCATGGTCAATTTGGGAATTTATAATTTCTGAATTTTCCCTGGTCTGGTCTGGTGGGAGGCTTCTGCCGTGGCTAGTTACCACCCTACCGGCAAAGACGTGCCGCCAAGCGATTTAGCGTTCCGGTACGACGCCGTGTAGAAACCGAAGGGGTATGGGTTTAATATAACTGCCATGCCCCTAACAGGTTAGCCCGCTACCATCTTAGACTGCATCATCACTTACCATCAGGTGAGATCACAGTCAAGGGCTAGCTTGTAGTGGATAAAAAAAAAACATATTCTTACCCGGTGTCACCGTCGCCAGTATATAATTATGAAAAAAAAAAGTTAAAAAAAAATGGCAGCGCTAACTGAAAAAAACTGCCAATTGAAGTGAAAACGAATATTTATTTAAAAAAATAAACCTATTACGAATAATTTTACGATTAGTAATTACGAATGTACTATGTTTATTATTTTTAATTAAGACCTTTTGTCTTCGTAACAACGCGAGGTGTCGCCCACGATTACACAGCACTTATTAATATAAATCTTAAAACTAAGGCATTAAAGTTGAATTACGAATGTACTATATTATTATACTTAAGACCTTTTGTCTTAAGAAGAATGGTGTCGATCACGCGTAATCCACATTTTTACCCCCTACCATAAAGTGCTCAACGCGCCTAAAGAAGTTTTCACTTCAAAAATTATCAGGCATAAAAATTTGTTCCAATTTTGGCCACCGGGTCAGATAAGTTTAACGGACTATAGGTAGGAAATAAAGGTTTGAGCGCATTGGTGATTGCTCTGATCTTAAAGGTGAAAGGTCCAGGGTTCGATCCCTTTCTTAGAGATATTATAATTTCTGAATTTTGTCTGGCATGGTCTGGTGGTAGGCCTTCGCCAAAACTAGAGCGTTCCGGTACGATGCCGTGTAAATTAGATTAAAGCTGTCGCCGCTAAAAGTCAAGTAAGTATATTATTATATTAATTTGTAATGTTTGTATGTAATGTAAGCATAATTCCAGAAGTGGGTGAATAATTAAAATTACTTTAAAAATATGTTTGTACTCTCTTTAAAACGTGCACGAATAAATGGTTAAACGTGTAGCGGTTTCACGAGAGATTTAATGTAAACAGTTAATTATAAAAACTAGGCCAAAGCATCACAACAACAATAAATTAATCATTTGATCAGGCTGCAGTTGCTACTGCTAAGCTCTAAAACAAATTGCGATCTAAACACAAAAATATTCAATAATCGCCGAGTCTGTCGGCAACAAACTAACCCAACAAAGTCAAAATACTCATATTTATGCAAATTATACCAATATGGCGTATCCCCGCCAACAAACTGACCGAGTGAATTACATCGAATGAGTCAAATATCAACTTAATTAAACCTTCGTCAATAAACAAATACACAATCTTTTATATTTTCTAAAAAATCAATTCAATTTTAAACACAAAGCTGACAGTTAGTATAATATTAAATTAATTTATTAACGTCAATGCTGTTCAATTATGACGTCTTCCCGACAGAACCTCAGACACGACATGTTGCACGGGAATCAAACCCGGGACGTCATCATCTGAAGTCGAACATTCTAACATAAGAGGCAGATAAACGAATGTGACATAAACACCCCTAGTGATGTACCTGGGGATACAGGTACAGCACTAGTGGTGTACTACTGTACACCCCTACAGTTCAGGGGGGTATTAATTACGTACGTGTCGCAAATGAGTGCCATAACGCTGCAATATGGCGCATTGAGGTGTCGCCGCCTCATTAAAGTTTTGGCTGTGGCGGCCATTATAACTATTTATTAAGACAATACTGCTGTACCTACTGTTAGAAATATACGATGAGTAAACGAACCAAGTCTTTTGTCTTTACGCTTAGTACAAGTTTGCAGTCGACAACGTTGACAGATTTCGAACATTGTAACAGTATAATATGGTCAGAATGATCTTTTCAAAAGGATCGCCTTCAATCATCAACAGAAAATATTTTTTCAGTATAATTATAATAATAGCAACCCCAATATACCCCTCACAACCCTCAGCAAAGTGTAATACGACGCAGAGAGAGCATAATAGCACAGTCTAATGAGATAGGTACGTTTTCTCCTAAATTATACATACGCTGTGAGAATAGTTTGTTTAATTTTAGAGAAATACTTAAACGCTCACTCCGCTCGCGCTGGAACTAAAAATATATTATTATACTAACTCACTTATAAAAGCTCGAACTGATTTACTGTTCGATAGCATACATTATTTAACAGAATTGAAGTCAATGGTTTATTTTTGGAATTAATTTAGTTTGAACAATATTTATTGGTAGATAATATTATGTTACGTAAATATGAGTTCTAGTGATAAATATGATAGCTAGGAAACTTTTAATGGACACCGGACAAGTTTTTATTTTGCTCGTCGCAAAACTTACTAACAAGTCATAAAGTTTGGGACAGTTGGTTAATGTCCTGTAAAAATTACCCGTGTTAGGGCAAAAAACACACTAGGGAACGGACAAAACATTACGTCTGCGCGGATCGTCCACGTCTGAGGGATGCGACGTTTTGTCATCTCGCGGTAGTGTGTGCGGTACCATGAAAATTGAGTCACGTTGGTTTCTTGTCCGCTTCATAATATATTTTTTTGTCTCTAGTGTGTTTTTCATACATTGAATTAAAAGTGATATTTTTATGTTTAATATTTTACAAAATCAAAACTATTGGTGAAATATTTAAATTAGTATTCAGACAAAAATAAAACACCTATATTTTACTAAATATTTGACTACCTCCGTGGCGCAGTGTCTAGCTCTATTGCCTTAACGTGCGGAGGTCCTGGGTTCGATCCCCGGCAGGGTCAATTTGGGAATTTATAATTTCTGAATCTTCCCTGGTCAGGCCTGGTGGAAGGCTTCGGCCGTGGCTAGTTACCACCCTACCGGCAAAGACGTGCGTCCGCCAAGCGATTTAGCGTTCCAGTACGATGCCGTGTAGAAACCAAAGGGGTATGGGTTTAATATAACTGCCATGCCCCTAACAGGTTAGACCGCTACCATCTTAGACTGCATCATCAATTACCATCAGGTGAGATCATAGTCAAGGGCTAGCTTGTAGTGGATAAAAAAAAATATAAAGTACTTCGTACAGTCTCCTGTACAGTACAGCTCCTGTACAGTCCCACAAATTTTTCCAATTTTGGCCCGTGCTGTCGCCGGGACAGATACCTAAGTATGTGGGACTAATAATTGGTACCTATAGCACTTAAATAATATAATTATTGCTTTAACATCTTTAACAGGCTTTAGACAGCATCATCACTCATAAAAAAAATAGTAATTATGGCACAGCCGGTGAATGGTGATGACGATAGAAATATTTGTTTTCTTACTGCATAAATGCACTTTTTTTAATTTCAAAACGACTTTTGAAAACGAATTGTGTAGACTAACATTTTCCCCATAATTTGCACTCGCTTAAAACTAGATTTGCACGATAAATTTATTTACCGAAACAAAAGTCCATTTCCGCTAACAACCGTGTTACAAAGTGCTACAACTTGGTTTAGTACGTGTCTGTCAATCGTAACTATTTGCTAGAAGCTGAGAAACTTTCTAATAACTTGGTCGTAAAGTTTAATTCGACAAACACTGTTTTTTTCTCATAAGATTGGGCAATGAACTTTTTTTTTAAATTATGTTGAGCCACAAAAAGTTATGATTTCATGCTTAGTTTTATTTATTAATAGCTAGCCCGCAATTGTTAAGCTTCAATGGAAATTCTGAAAATCTCTAATGGGTATTCCATAATTATGATTTTCGTGTTTCGTTGTGTAAACTTTTAATATTTTCTCCATAATTTTAAGTCGCTAATATTTTCCCCATAATTTGGTGTCGCTTACTAAAAAATCAATGCTATATAATTTTATTTGCTGCATTACGATGTCAACTGTTGCAAACCGTGTTACAAAGTGTGACAATTTTGTTGCGTTTCTGTCAAACGTAGCTAGGAATTTCTAGAATGATGTGAAACTTTGCAATAGCCAGCCAATATTTTGTTCGTATGAAAATAATTTATTTATTTATTTATACATGCTGTACCACTAACTTAAAAATAAAACATAAACATTAAAAGGACATGTACAAGGACAACTTATCTCTTGAAAAGATTTCTTCCAGATGCCCCAATTTAATTTTTGGGTAGAAGTTATTTAAAAATCCTGAAAGTCATTTCCTTTATTTTTCGATTGATCATCCAAATAAAAAAAATTACGGATAATTCGAAAAAATAACGGTTCTTAATAACCCATCCTTAAACACTATCCTATTGTTTCTTAACTTATTTCGTGTTAAAACTCCAAAAGGTACCTACCCGAGATTCAAAACCCGGATACCCGAAACAGGAAGCCGATGTATTAACCACCAGACTATCTGAAATTACCAAGTGTAACATATTAACCACAAATGGAGTACTAAATATTAATAAAACGTTTTTCCGCAAGCCCAGTAAATCCACCCGCATGGAAATTATTGCCCGCATACATCCTGATTCCATGTAACTTAGTACAAAGTTACCCTCCCTACATTGTAACTTAGCAATATCCTTACATATTGCTCGAGCACAACTTTTAATGGCTACCCATTTATTTTGCCTTCAACTCGTTTCAATACTTTCTAAACCATTTTCTACTTTATTAATTTGCGCATAAAGTTTAGTTTAGATTGTGTTTATAAATGAAGCTGTTATATTATTATGTGGAAAGGCGGAACAGCTTTTAAGTAATTAAATCCGTATGATGATATGCTGTTTAACATTTTAATATTATAAAAGCAGACATAAAATGCATTTTCTTCATGTTTTGCAACTGTAGTTTCAACTTATAGTATCTATAATTAATTGAAAACTAACATTTGTCAAGAGAATTTCAAGTTTACTTCTTTATGTACGTTTGTTGCTATGGACTTTACTGTACTGACTGTACCCAGGATTTATCCTATGGTGCCAGTGACCAAAAACGGCTGCAGTTGAAAGGTCTTGCCCCACTACAGAGGCGCGGTGCTGTAAATATTATTTGTATTAATTTGTACGGGGCCGCGTCGCGTAGTGCATCTCTGTGCCGCGTCGTTTATGCGGGCCCAGCTCCATACAACAAAGAATATTTTCTGAGCCGCGTCGTGCATCTGTAGTGGGGCTAGTCCTGAATCAAATCAACAAAACCTGACCAAATCAACAAAATGAAAACGCGCTATCCATAGAGGTATAATAGGTATATAATATAGTAGCTCAGTGGCGCTATCACTCATACATCATACGGTCAAAGTTGACAAAGGTATGACCAGCAAAGGGTTGTATTCAACAAAATTTTAAGCCAAAAATCACACATCTCTTTACATTCAATTCACAACGCCATGTCAGCACATCCCTTTTTATCCTTTAAAGTTTGTAAAATTCTCCCCGGAAACACAAGGTTACAAAACCCGGCAACCGGTAGGGTTGGCAGCCCTTTGGAATCTTTTGATAAATGTCCTACAACTTTAAATGGGAGAAGTTTCGATTATAAAACTTTTTCTGCAAGATTTCATCGCACCAAAGTTGTTTAATTAATTGCGATAAACTATAGGTTACTAGATGATTCCCGCGGGAACTCTTTATTATTCCTCGATAAAAGCCTTTGTCCTTCTCCGGGATACAACCTACCCCTGTACCAAGTTTTATCAAAATCGGTTGAATGGATGAGCCGTGAAAGCGTAGCAGACCGACAGATCGCATTTATAATATTATAAGTATGGATTATTATATTAAATCAAAAGCGGTAATTACTTAGTGGTTGGAACGTCGGCTTCCTGTTTGGGTGGTCGGCGTTTCGATCCTCGGACACGCAATATTTTGGAGTTCGGTATATCCGTGATTAGCAATTTAATATCATTTGCTCGATACATTAGAAATAACGTAATTCATCGGGACCAGAAAATTGAATACGTCGACAAAGTCATCTGTTATTCTGACTAGAATTAATCTCAGAATATAATAGAATAGAATTGTCTTCAGTACTAATCTGAAATTAGGAAGTTGGCGGAGCTTTATTTATTTCCAGTTGTGACGGATTTTCCGTCTCATCGGGCCATGCGAGTAAAGGAACAGAGTGAACACCTGTGTTTGCTCATAAACTAGGTACTAATGAACAATATAATATAATATCTCCGGGATTGTTGAACGGTTCGTTCGGGAGGACATTATTTTATTTATTAGATGTGTTTTAATTATGCACAGTTGGTGTTCATGCACAGATTAAAACTACTAAACCAGTATCTATGTTTACCAATTCATATCCCAAATTGTCCTTACTCGAATCTAAGAGGTTTCAGGGCACATTTGCATCAGAGAACTGGCCACAAAGTCTTAGACTGAATATATTAATCTAATACTACAGGGTTATCTCCACAGTATGGTGTAATCCCCAACAACCCAATACAGGTATACCGAATACCCCCTTTTAAAATTTCCATATTCAGTACCCTTACCATGAGATTTAAAATCACACCGAACGTCGAAATATATTAGTGTCAGAGTGAAAATGCATTTTTGATTTACTATCACATTCAGAGTAGCTTAAATCATTACTTTAGTATAGATTTCAGTACAAGATCTATACTAAGGAATGATTAGCAACTATGAGTGCGGCAGTAAAAGTAACAAATTCAGTACCACCTTTAAATTGTTACTTATCTAACTGTACCACCAGAACTGGAAAGAGATTCTACTGAGAAGATCCGTAATGAAACTCAAGATTTGCTCTTTTTTTCTTTAAAAATTGTACAATACCTACTATGTTACAATAGCTGTTAGTTATGTTGCTAATTAGTTTAGTTATGTTACTAATTTGTTTAATTAATATGGTTCTGCTTAGAGTGCTGAGTGTGGAATGTATAGGACGACGAGCTCTAAAACAATGCGTTTAATGTTTTTTTACTTTAAATTGACTTACTAGAAACCGCCGTAAACTGTTTTGGTGAGTAGCTGTTGAGTTTCTTTCTGACTCTTCTCAGTAGAATCTTCTTTCCGAACTAGTAGTAGAGTCAAAACATAACGTAACATAAGAGACACCTGTATGTCCTACATGAACTAAATAAATTGAGTATAAGCCAAAGTGTTTCGATGCTCGAATACGTTCATCGAGACTGATTTAAAATATTGTAGTAAGGGTATACCTACTGAATACACGAATGTGGAACCGAAACATAGTAATCTGGACATGTGTCGATGTTTGTGTGCAACACGTGTGGCCATGTCGCATAGTCAAGTCGTGAAATATACTGTGTCTATTTCACAAGTAACCGCTTAATAAAGTATGGAAGTTTGTATGAAATACAAAGTTATTTTTTTTTTTTTTTTTTTTTTTCTATTATTGAGTACCAATGAAGGGTGCTCAATATAATTACAATCTAGCCAAACTATTTGACTAATAAGTAATTTTAATTTAACCTAAGCTTATAATTAACTTATGTACTAAGAAATCGTCCAATGACTTATCTTAGTCTTTCTCGTTGCAAATAGGCACTTTGTTCATGTGTTCTTTTAGGCAGCACTTCACTACACTATCACTAGTCACTATACACTAACTCAAAGGGTTTTGTCCTTTTTAGTCTTCTCACTAATTGCGTAACGTCGAGCAACTGGATTGCCTCGACGTTAACGTGATGGTGAAGCCGATGATCATGGACTTCTGCGAATTTGGTGATCACTTTGTCGACGTATTCAATTTTCAGGTCCCGATGAATTACGTCATTTCTAATGTACCAAGGTGCATTCACGATGTTGCGCAGTACTTTGTTTTGAAATCTTTGTATTATTTGAATATTTGATTTTTTAGTGCAGCCCCACAGCTGTATGCCATAAGTCCAAATAGGCATTAGGACTTGTTTATATAATAGAATTTTATTGTGTATTGACAAACATGATTTTCTGCCAAGTAGCCAATACATATTTTTATAACGTATTTCTAGCTGTTCTCGTTTCTTTTTAACATGCGTTTTCCACCTCAGCTTTGTATCCAGAGTCATACCGAGGTATTTAGCTGTATTAGCATACGTTATCTGTTGCCCATTAATGTAAATCGGGTGATATTTCGGTGTTTTATTTGTGAAATCTATATGGACCGATTTTGATTCGTTCAACTTAATTCGCCACCTGGTCGTCCAGTCGTAGACTTTATTAATAGAAGTTTGGACTTTTGTGACTGCTTCATCGTGACTTTTTCCGATTCCTATTATGGCAGTATCGTCAGCGAAAGTAGCAATCACATTGTTTTCTGACACCGGGATATCACTGGTGTACAAGAGGTACAGGACCGGACCAAGTACACTTCCTTGTGGAACCCCAGCTTTTATTTCCTTTAATTCCGAATATGCATCTTCTTGACGAATTCTGAACATTCTGTTAGTAATATATGATTTCAAAATTTCTGAATATGCTTTGGGCAATATAATATTCAGCTTAGATATAAGTCCTTCGTGCCATACTTTGTCGAAGGCTTGCGCTACATCTAAAAATACAGTAGTGCAAACTTTTTTTTCTTCCAATGTTTGCTCAATTATGTTGACTATTCTATGAACCTGGTCAATTGTAGAATGCTTTTCTCTGAATCCAAATTGGTGGTTTGGTACGATATTTTTGTCATCTATTATGGGTTTAATTCTCTTAAGCAATAGCTTTTCAAATAGTTTGGACATTATGGGTAGCAGTGAGATTGGCCTGTACGACGTTGTTTCTTGGGGAGGTTTCCCTGGCTTGGCTATCATAATGACTTCAGCAATTTTCCATAAATCAGGTACATACTTAAGTCGAAATGATGCATTGATTAAATTAGTAAGCTTAACAAGGGCTTTGCGTGGTAAATTATTTAAGACTTCTCCGGTGATAAGATCGTAGCCCGGTGATTTCTTTTTGCTCAGGTTATATTTAATTTCCCGTAAAACTTCTTTTGGTGTGACGAGTTTTATATCGAAGTCTTCCTCTATTGGTTGAGTTTGCTGGAGGTCATTTTGATGTGCGTGACCATCGTTTGGTTGGAATATACTTTGAAGATGATTTGCAAATAATTTAGCTTTTTGTGTATTGTTGATTGCCCATTTGCCATTAACATCCCTGATTGGAGGAATTTGGGTTATAGGTCTTTTCATGTTTTTTGTGACTTTCCAGAGGGCATAGTTAGAATCACGATCAGCGGTCAAGCTTTGAAGATGATTTTTTAAGGTGGCTTCATTAAACTTTTGTATGGCTCTCTTGATTTGTTTAGTTAGTTTGTTTAGGAGTCTTTTATCTTGTGGGGATCTTGAATAATGCCATTTTTTCCTCTGTTTTCTTTTTTCTTTAATGAGTTTGATGATTTTACGGGGATATGTTGCCCCCTTTCGCCACTTCTTAGAAGTTGGCGTGTTCTGCCAAGCCGATTGCTGTATATCAATTATGAATTGTTCTAGTTCAAAGTTAAGTTGCTCAGGTGTTTTTAGAGGAACTTGTAGGTTTATTCTATTATTCAAGTCGATCTTAAAGCTATCCCAGTCAGTATTTTTATTAACTAGTGTAGCATTAGTCTCTTTATATGCTATGTTTTCGCTAATTGTTAACATAATAGGAGAATGATCAGAATTCATGTCATATTTCTGTTCAATATTTAGATACTTTGGTGATATATTTTTATATATGTAAAAATCTATGAGATCTGGTATCTTTTTGGGGTCTGTAGGCCAGTATGTTGGCGTTCCTGTGCTTACTACATCACAATTAATATTTTGGATAGCACTCAAGAGTTCTTTACCTTTTGTTGTGGTAAGTCTCGAGCCCCAGAATGTATTCTTGGCATTGAAATCACCTCCAATGATAAATCTGTTGCCAAATAGTTTTAAAAAATCTGTATAATAATCTTTCTTTAGCGCATATCGCGGTGGAAAATATACAGCTACAATGGTTAAAGGAAAACGTTCTGTTTCGACACATATTGCCACTGCTTGTACTTCTAATTTTTCGTACTTGCTTTGTTCGTAATGATTTAGATGTTCTTTTATTATTACTGCACTACCTCCTCTTGCAGAGTTATTAGGATGTAGTGCATGGTAAATCTTGTATCCTCTTAATCGGATGTAAGATTCTTTTGTGAAGTGTGTTTCTGATATTAAACACACATCAATGCTTTCGGTATCAAGGACTACTTGTAACTCATGCTGGTGTTGAAGTAGTCCATTTGAGTTCCAAGCCATAATTTTTAATCCCATAATTAATTATTTTCTTGCTTTGTTGGTAGCTTTGTTGTTGCTACTTTCTAGTTTACTTAAACGTTCATCAAATGAAGTCATAAGTTTGAGAATTGCGTCTAGTTTCTCTTCGAAAGAGCTATTTGAATGTTCATTGCTCTTTGTGCTTTTATTAGATGCTATTTGAGCATATGTAACAGTCTTAGAGATTTTCGTAGTTTCTGCATGTTGCTTATTATTAGATGATTTGTGCTTACCTGTTTCACGAGGTACCTGTGAGTAATTGACATCAGCTGGGGGCTTTTTGGTAGCTTTGTTCTTAAGGGATTGCATTTCTTTGGCAACTATGCATCCTCTATAATTGGCCGGGTGAGATTCGCCACAGTGGACACATTTGGGTTTTTGATCTGCTGGTTTCTTGCAGTCTGCGCTTAAATGTTTTCCAGTGCACTTTACACACCTTGGCTCTCTGGAACAGTATTTCTGGGTATGCCCATAGGTTTGACACCTTTTGCACTGGGGAACTAACTTCGATGTTTTTAGCGGATGGATTTCCACTTTACATCCTAATATCGATGTAATTCCATAAATTTTATTTATGTCCTCACCATTTTCGAAGGTGAGCATAAACATATTTAGTGGTTCCTTGTTTTTCCACCTTAATTTGTTAGCTGCATTTTCTATTTTAAAACCTTTCTTCTTTAAATCTTAAACGATTCTTTCCGGCTTGTACGTGGAGTGCAACTTTTTTGCCATAACTCTAATTGGCCTCTCTTGTTTGTTTTCATAGGAGTGCCAGAGTAGCTTGTTTGTGGATAATAACTTTGTTATTTTTCTATATGTCTCTTCACAGTTGGTGTTAATTTTGACATTTTCTCCATTCATCATTTTTATCTTGAAGGAGTCTTCATTTTGATTTTCCGATAACATGTCAAAAAACGACTGATAGTTTTTTACCCCATCTACAATTATAGGCGGTGGTGGAGGTATTTTTTGCGTTTTAGTTTTTCTTTGTGGAGCGTCATCGTCAGTTTCGGTGGTATTGTCTGACTGTTGGTGATGAGCAGGTGAAGTGCTCAATTTCCTTTTTTTTCTAGTTTTCACCCTTATCCACTCCGTCTCTTTAGCTAGTTCCTCTTCGTCCGTGTGGTATTCCGTGGGTTCAGAGGATTTTTTCTCAGTAGTGGTGGATGGACCACTAGTACTAGCATTTTTCTCTTCCGTAAGTTTTTTAATTTGCTGTTGTAGGTCATGTATTTCTTTTTTCATCACTTGAATAAGGTGCTGAAGATTTTCTTTCTCAGCTTTTTGTTCATTATAAGCTTTGAATAGCATATGCTCCGTTTCCGTTTTAATTTTAATTGGCGAGGCCATGACTGCAGTATAACACTAGTATATAAATAAATTATATTAACGTAGCGATGGTCTTACGCAGCAATAACCAAACTGGGTCATTGTAACGTAGGTACGCGACGCGGGCGCGAGCGCATTGCGCTATGTCAGCACGTTGCGCGAGAACACTAACACGGCTGTTGCTAGCGAGTATCAGACACTGACAAAGTTATGACGTCATAAAATTTCAATGCACTTTTTTTCTTTAATCTATAGGTTAAACAAGTGAATATAATTAAAATTATTAAAAAATACGACTGCTCTGCTGTAGCCCGTATTGAATTACCTTTGGAATTTTATTCATATTTTTATTAAATGTTTTTTTTTGTGAATCACTGGATATTGAACTATAGTGCTATATATTGTTGGAATTTACTCATCATTTTCTAGATGATGATTATACAGTTAATCTTATTTTCGAATATTTTTTTTCAACTTTAGTCTTTAATGCGGGACCATGGTCACCCAATCAATTTTTTAATAAAACCCGGAATAAGCTTGGGATTCTAACAATACCTCATTTTCCAAAATCGGTTCAGGCGTATAGAAGTTATGGTGGAATATACAAACTCACATACATACATACATGAACCCTCTCATTTGTCTATTTATTTTATGTTTAATTTAATTTTACAAATGTTTGCAACTTGTTTAGTCCCTTTTATGAAACCTATGTTAGTTTTAAGTATTTTGCACGCCATTGTATGGCTGATTGTAACATGCTCACCTTATTACTTAATAACACCGTACTATGTACCTACTTACTTACAATCATGCAAATAAATAAATATTCTATTCTATTCTATTCTATTCTGAAAACAATATAATCTTTTTTCAGGCAGTCGTATAAAAAGTAGTATGTGTTAAAAAAAATTAAATGGTTATTAAACTGAAAACTAACGGAAGATGTGAATTTTAGGTCTTTTAAAGGGGAGGGAAGACCCTCTATTTAATCATTAGTAGGATTTTTTTTTTTTTGACATAGGCATCATCCCTACATTATATTTGCCTAAATTTTTAACAAGTATAACTTGCAAAGCAGTGAAAGCCAACACGGTGCCAAGAGCGTGAGAATTATAAAATGCACTGTATTATACCGGAAAAGAGATTTCAATGTTGCACGCAACAGGAGGAAATAATTAAAGTATAGTTTTTAAAAATAACCTTTGGTTAATACAATAAAACTTTGTGAAATATTTATTTCACGTACAGGAATCGTCCAGTTACTGTTTTATTAAAATATTTTAAAATAAAATGAGTCTAACAGCTAGATACAAACTATAAATTATAATACGACTAATGAAATCTAACCGTGAAAGTGAATCTATCTGTCTTTGCCAATTTTGACGAATTTGGTACAAATATTTTATGTTACATCTCGAGGAGGGATATAGGAATTTATTCCGGGAAATTGAATAGTTCCCGTGGGAATCAACAAGATTTCATCCCGACGAATTCGCCGGCATAATTTAGTTACTAAACAATTAGGCTCATCTTAAATCAAATATGGGAGTCGTCGTCGAAAATTTCATGATCATCAAATCCTATTAAAACGGCAACTCCATGGAAATCGTTCAATCAATACATTCTCCCTGTGGAGCGGAAAATTCATGTCAGCCAAATCACACTGGATAATTGCCCATTTCCCATGAGATTTGAGGATGAGTCGTACTCGATGATACTTGATTGAATAATCGTATTAGTGTCATTTTTCTAAATTAATAAAAGGAAAAATGTGACTGACTGACTGATCTATCAACGCACAGTTCAAACCACTGGACGAATCGAGCTGAAATTTGGCATGAAAATAAGAAAGGATAGGATTTTTGAAACTTCAGGGGGTTCAGGATTTTTGAAACTTAGAATTAAAAAAAATAGAGGTTTGAAATTTGTGTGGTATACGCGGATGAAGTCGCGGGCAAAGGCTAGTGAGAGTTATAAAGAAACCTTTCAGAATATTTTTTACTAGCTGATGCCCGCGACTGCATCTGCGTGGAATAAGTTTTTTTAACTCCCATGGGAACTCACAAATTTTCCGGAGTAAAAAGTATCCTATGTCACTCTGCAGGTCTTCAACTATACCCATACAAAAAATCACGTCGATCCGTTGCTCTGTTGCAAAGTAATTGAAGGACATTTATAATATTAGTATGATATGATTTGATTTTAGATTTGATATAGCGAAATTAAGAGCTTTTAACTGTAGATATCCTTAGCTTTTACCTGCAATCTCACCTGGTAGATGCCACGCCAGCGGGCTGAAATGGCAGTGACACGGCAGTTGTAATTATTAAACCCGGTCTCTACTCGCCAATCGTAAATCGCTTGGAGGCACGTCTTTGTCGGCTATAGGCTACTGCCAGCACTCAAATAATTCCATTTGGATAGCCATATCGCCCATTCTTTTGATGGACCCTTGGACTGCTAAATACCCGATACCAGACGTCTATAGAAGCTGAGAAAAAGCAACTAAGACTTATTGTACTTCTTTAGAGAAATAGACACAATATTTGACTTTAAAAGGTATGGTATTGACTAACGGAATTTGCTCAAAATTTACCCATAGATAGAGTATTTCTTGGTTTTTGTTAAATAAGTAAAAAAAAGATTTATTATTTCCTTAATGCTCGCCGTAACAACATTACAAATCACTTAAACTGCGACTTAATTAAAAACTAAAAATAAATAATGGGAAGCAAACTTAGCATTACTGAGCATTGATGACAATGCTCAGCACTGGTTTTCAGTTTGCTCCGGTTCTATTAGATTATGCAAAATTGCGCTGCGTCCCTAAAAGTAAAGAGTAAAACCAGGATGTATTCCTATACATAAAAGGCGCCGAGATAAAATCTTTCTAATATAAATTCGTGTTGAACTGTGATGAGGTTGGCGCTACAGCGGCTGTAATCTCGGCGTGCAATCGCAATAACAATACCTTTTAAAGAGCTTTGGAACTTCTTGTTTTAATATAGCGGTTAAATTTAACGATATTGCCGGGTGGTTAAAAGTTGGGGAACCGCTTGAAGTGACACATTTTAATTTTAACTACTTGTAAACGCTATGAATACTTGTACATGCAACTTCGTCAGTGGGCATTTATATTTATTAAACGACTTAAAAAAAATGAGAACAGGGAGGAGGAAGTGTTTTTGCTCTATTTTTCGATGAGGTTCAATGTACGTTGCGTCCCTTTTGGGCTGGGCCTATAATTCCCCGGAAACCGGCGTCAATCCAACAGGTTTTATCCCACCATGCCTCTTGTATATTTTTTATCTGGTAAAGAGAATTGCCTTATATCACACCTGAGGAGCTAGGGGTTTTCTACCATCGCTTTAAACAGTATTACTTCAAAATAACAGTTTTATGTCACGTACTTTGACGTCCCTATAATAAAGATTATATTTCTGAAACAAGAGCATCAACAATTCATATCCATATTAATATCATAAATGTGAAAGTGTGTCTGTCTGTCTGTCTGTCTGCTATGCTTTCACGGCCCATCTGTTTAACCGATTTTGATAAAATTTCGTACAGGGATAGCTTGTATCTCGGGGAAGGACAAAGGCTATCCCCGACAATTAAAGAGTTCCAGTGGGAATCAAAAAAAAATATCCACGCGGACGAAGTCGCGGGCATCATCTAGTATTAAAATAATACTGCTATCATCGATGATAGTTACCCCCAGAGCTGCTAATAGGTACTGGCCGCAATGTTGCACTTTATAATGTAGGTATGCCTACATGAAAATTCTGGTATATCATTATGCATACCGTAAAAAAAGGTTCAATTGCAGGCAGAGGAATGAATTTGAAACAGAAGTAATAAAGGGATAAAATTTGACGAAGAATTATTATCACACAAACAGAGCTAACCTTCCGTCACATAAATTAATCTGGACACAAATAAATTACCTACGTGCGAGAGACAAATGTGAGTCATAACTTACATTGTCCTTGAATATGTGCAAACGGGATAAGGAGGAGATTTAGAGTTTGTACACGCGGGTTATTAGACGCGCAGGCAACGCGCGTTTTTAGTTCAAAAAGCAGATTGTAGTATTTGTATCGGTAAAAACGCGCGTTTATTGCTCATTGTCAATAGATAGCGCGTCTGTATCGCGTGTATCGATAAAAACGCGCCATAACACGCATTATCTCTTGACAGCGCATCTGTATCGCGTTGTATGCGCGTTAAATAAGTGAGAACCTACCATATCGTCTTCTTCTTCTTTGTGTCCTGGGATTTTTTTCGCACTTGGACGTAGGCGTCCGCTGTGTAACCTACCATACCTACTGCGCGTACTGTGCACGGGTCAAACATGCGTACACAACGCGTCGTATCTCGTATCGACGTATCCACGCGTTTGTATAGATAAAAACGCGCGTCTAAATTTGTGGTCATGTGCAAAGGATTGATTCAAAGCGCCTGACCTCTCAATATTTCATCCAATGAATTTCTTTCATTATACAAAGGTACAATAGAGTACAAAATATTATGAAAGTACTATTTTTCATAATTTCTAAGAATAACTACCTCACAGAATATCATAAATCACGGCATGAAAACCTCCCAATTCAGAGTGTTGCTTTTGATAACCGTGACAAGTTGGATGTAATCACACCCGCGGGTCGTCCCGCTCGCCTTTCCGATCACGTTCGCAACGACTGCTCAAGGTCCAGCCCCACTACAGAGAGCGGCACATATTGCATGAGTTTGCATGGAGCTGGGTCCATTCATTAATCATTTAAAAAAAATTGAAGAGGTACACAAATCGCAGAAATCTTCGCGAAACGCGTAAGCGACGCGATTTGCCTGGCGCTCTAGACGTTCTCGTTTTAGGATATTCACTTTTAGCACTTATCTTTGTTAGTTGGCAATTTGGCATTAACAACGTCGTAACCGACGTGCAAAGTTATGCCTTTTTCTAGTTTAGGAAAAACAGACTATAGACCATCTGTCGACTGACTGTTTTGAGTATCTCTTCAGGCTGTCATTGTAGAAATTATTTGAAATTCTGATTCTGATGTATCATGTATTGAAATGTATTCGAATAGCGTACGGGTGAAAATTTGCGCCGATAAATTGTAAAGCCCGTAGTTCGACCCAGTGGGAAAGTATGAAATCTCTACACTTTCGACGATGAACTATAGAAATGAAAGTGTGTCTGTCTGTCTGCTACTTTTTCACGGCCCATCAGCTGTTCAACCTTTAGAATTGTGGTTCAACCGATTTCCATGGGTAGGTATAAAGATCATACTTTACTTATAGATACTTTTTATCCCCGAAAGGTTGGTCAAAAGCGTCGTCCGCCTAGATTTAGTATAAAATATAGTAAAATAATAATTATAATAGAACTTAGGTTTTGAAAAATTCCGTGTGAACTCGATTTTGCGGATATCCACCTATCATTTTTACAGCTTTGACATAAATCGGCAGTAATAAAACTAATTATACTATATTTATGTGCTGAAATATAAAATCGCTGAAACATGTTCTAAAAACATATTTTGGTGTAGATTAGTATATCCGGACTAAAATAAAAACCGAGCACAGTCCAATTAACGTATCTGGCCTGGTGAAAGCGTCGCTATTATCGCATTTAGTACTTATAATTTCAATAAAAAAAAAATAACAGTCATAAAAATTTGTTCCAATTTTGTCACAGGACCAGATAAGTTGGTCTTAGATACATCTTCAATACTGACAATTTTAAAAATACCCTATTGCTGGTCAAACTGCACGTGTCGTTCCGTAGACTGAATTTTTTCGCATAATATATTATTTGGTGCCTTGAAATTTGAGGTTGCTGAAAATCTTCCTTCTTGCTCTCACCCATTACTAGGAAGATCACAGAGAAAGGAATCTGTTTGAGGAAGATCCAAACTATGTAGTCACAAATTAAGACAATTCTTCTTCTAATTTTTTTTACTAGTATTAATTTCAAATTCAAATAGAATACACTTAAATTACCTGTGGAACAAACCTTGTTTAAATTAATTATACGCCGCAACGCTGCCTCCCGTATTTATATTATAACTAGCGGTCGCCCGCGACTTCGTCCGCGTGAAATTTCTGATTTCCTATGAGATTATAAAATTTTCCCGCTGCAAAAAGTCTATCTAAAGAGGCTTTATATAGCTTATGCAGGTTTTTATCATTTATAACTACTAACTGAAATCCCGATTTTCAAGTATCTAACTTCAAAAACATAGAACTTTCATACAAACTTCCAACCCCCATTTCACCCTTTTTGGGGTAGATTTTCGAAAAATTACTTATACAGGTTATTATAATTTAAAACTGATAACCTAAATCCCGATTTTCTAGTCTGTAACTTCAAAAACTTAGAACCATCATGCAAACTTCCAACCCCCATTTAACCCTCTTTGGGGTAGATTTTCGTAAAAAAAATTATACAGATTTTTATTATTTTAAACTTATAACTCAAATGCTAATTTTCATGTGTCTAACTTCAAAAACAAAGGACTTTCATACAAACTTCCAACCCCCATTTCAACCCCTTAGGGGTGAATTTTCCCAAAACCGTTTCTTAGCTGACGTTTACACCATAGAAGGAACCTACTTTCCAAATTTCAAGTCTGTATGTTTTATAGTTCCTGAGATATCGTGATGATCAGTCAGTCAGTCAGTCAGTGACCTTTCGCTTTTATATATATAGATAGAGAAAAGTGGACAGCTCCAGTATATTAAATTTATTAATATTAATTTAATAGAGCTAAGTAGACAGCTACAAACTACTTAGGTACAATAGGAAAATTCCCAAACAACGCGCATATTAATTCCATAATATCCCATTTGTTAGTGAGGTAGGTAAGTATGAGATTTCACAGTCCAACAAAACGTTGATAGAAATCGAGCGTCGAAAAGAAATAATTTCCCAGTTAAACGGATATAATATGGTCTTTCATTAAAATAAATAAATAAATTTATATTATGGTTTATTGACCACAGTTTACAATAAATAAATAAAAATATGGTAAAAAATTTAGCTCCACCGATTTTATGATTAGGTTCGTAAAAATGTATGTAATAGAAGGATAACATTTACCTATCTACATGCCGTAACATTTTAACCAACTTTAAGCAAATACTTCTGAGCTAAAAAACAATGTTGTTTTCTTATTTTCTTTTCTTCTTCTTCTTCTTTCTTTTCAATAGAATCTATTTTCAGTTTTCTGCTGCACCGCAACAGTAGAGATTTGACATAAATCATAAGTAGCACAAGTTATCACAGAAATTGGAATCCCCTTACCTACTGAATTTATTAGTTCTGTGCAGAATGTTCTACCTATTACATGAAATATTTTTTTTGTTTCATTTCAAGACCTTGTTTTCGCTTGGAGCATTGTCTCTAGATATAAGTATGTACTCTGACGTTTATTGTATTTCGATGGTCGAATTCTATCAACGCTGGCGAGTTATAAAATCTCATACTGACCATACAGAATACTGTCCTCACTGGATATTATTTATTAAAGTTAGGAGGGTCTGTTAATTAATTTACGAACTGAGAACTATGTAGATATGACACAGACAAACTTAGTTCCGTTCCAATTATACAACTATAACTACCCTCATCTGCATTGTTTGCAGTTGAATATTAATAATATAATTTATTGCTAGTAATAAACTGGTAGTAGATTTTGATTTGTAGTCAACACTGGTGTTACTGGTAGTTCGTAAATTAATTTAAATTTATTGTTTGAGTCTCTCTCTATGGATCGTATATCTCATGATTGAGAGTCGTAACCCCTTCCCATGGAAGGATATTTTCTTGAAATAATACAGCGAGCTCCCAGACCCTTCTGCATATTATAACTCTTGATCAATATTTTGACTATACCCGATAGGTTTTTACGTATGGTATGTTAATAGAATGATACGTAATAGTGATAAATGATAATAATCACTGGGACCGTACATGCTCTCAGCGCCGAGAAAATGCCAAATTCAAATATTCAATGTCGGTCACCCATCCACTTGCTGACCTGAGCCAGCGTTGTTTATCAAACATGATTGACTGATTTGTTCTTTCACAACTAGGTCATAAATTTCTCAAATAAGTTCTTATCTTTGTAGAATTTACTGAATATTTGACATAAAATAGCTAAAAGAAGTTAATGTGACCAATTCTGTGTAACACAGATCTAAACCTATCTCTGTTCCTATCCGCAGGGAGTGTTGTGCAAGGGATAGTAACATATTTAGTGCTGTAATTTTGGTTCAGTTTAGAGATTGTAAACAACAGAATTAGCCTCAATGTAGCCAATTCTGTTTAGCACAATATCTAAACTAAAATGACAGCTCTAAATCTAGTACCGCCCCTTTACACAGGAAGTACTATGAAAGGGATAACAATATAAATAGAGCTGTTAAATTCGTTTAGTTTAGAGGTTGTAGAGGTATAACATAATTATTGGCCTCTACTTTATAATATTTATATTTAATAAGGATAATTGAATATCAAAGACCCAAACTCTGTTTCCATAGCGTATATTCGTTTGATACAAACATGTTTGAAAAAGTTGGCTCAGTGGATCACTTCGTCAAATAACCATTACACGATTATTTCCGACTTCCGAGTAGATACTTATTTATAAATTTACATACAGTGTAGGCTTGATTATGTAAATTTGTAGCTGATGGCCAATTTAAAATGGAATACATGCAAAAATACTCATTAAACAACAAATAATTAATATTAGATCAGTAAAAATATAAGTGAATTTTGTAACAATAGACAAAATCAGGAATAACTTATGAATACTTCAAACAAATAGTATATTTCATAATACCAAGCAGACCCTGGTAATTATCTTAGGTATGCTAAGGAGTTTGTACCTAAGTATCTGGAGTTATATAGTACTTTAGTATCCAGGCCACCTCCAGTTTACAGCTCGTCTGATCGCCTCGCCAATGATGGTATTGATTTCATTCTGCAATAAAATAAAAATATTAATTGCTAGCTGATACCCGCGACTTCGTCCGCGTGGATTGAGGTTTTCTGGTCCCCACGGGAACTCCTTAATTTTTCGGGATAAAAAGCCTATATGCTATTCCAGAGTATAATCTATCTCTGTGCCAAATTTCATGCAGATCCGTTCAGCCGTTCTGGCGTGATTGAGTAACAAACATCCATCCATCCATCCAAACTTTCGCATTTATAATAATATTAGTATAGATAATAATATATGATACGTAAGCTATTGAACGACCACTTCTGATTACTTCTTGTGAGCGTGAATGTGAACTAATTTTCTCTTCTAATGAGAAAGGCCTCTGACCAGAGTCCACTACGCTAACTGGATTGGCAGATTTTTCACACATTTTCAAATGTTATATTCAATACCTCTCAGGCATGTGCTGCAGGATGCCTTACGATATTTTCCATACAAGGCAAGTGATTTTCGATTCCAAAAATAGTATAATAATACTAGCTGATGCCCGCTACTTCGAACGTGTATTTTAAGTTTTTTTATTCACGCGGGAACTCTTAAATTTTCCGGGATAAAAGTAACCTATGTCTCTCTCCAGGTCCTCAACTATACCCATACCAAAAATTACGTCGATCCGTTGCTTCGTTGCGGCGTGATTGAAGGACAAACAAACACACTTTGGCATTTACAATATTAGTATGATTTTTTTCATTAGAAATTTGACAAACAGATGACCAATGAAACCCTTACCAACGGATAATAATATGGCGCCAAATATATATGAAATAGCTCACTCTTACCGCGTAAATCTCGAGCAGACTAGGAATCTCCACATTCAACAGGTTGTTTATCCAGGTCGTGTAATCATTGCCGGATTCGCGTACCGTCAGATCAGCCTAAAAATAAAACAAATTACAAGGGTTGAAGACACCAATACATTATACACGACACAACCAACAAATAAGTGTGCACAAATAGTAAATTAATGCAGCAGATCAAATTATAAATCTAGAAGAAGATTTTTTTTCAAATAATAACGAAGGTGAACCTGTATTGGGAATCAGTATCTTGTGAAAGAAAGATGAAATTCTTTTCTAGTAAAATCTCTCAAGCAAGAGACGTTCATATTTATTTATTTATAATATATTCTATACGTTCATATAAGGCTGTCTCATGCCTTTCGTGGACTTCTAATCAGTGGCGTGCACAGTATTCGGAGCGCAGGAGGGCGACCGGCTAGAAATGACAGCTACAGTGTAACGACAGCAATCACCTCTGATTGGTTAACACTTTTCCACCATTGGACAAAATCCATTGACGCAGCAAGAATACCATAAATTCAGCCAATTTATACTGTAACAATGATTGATGCAGAAATTACGCGGTCGCCCTGCAGGTAGGCATTGGTTAGGTAGATATATACCTATTTTCAGTCAGAGCATTAAGATAATTAAAGAAAATTAGGCATTGGGCTTTTTTAACTAGGGTAAGCAATGCTTTTATGCCTCTATGTCGTGTACACCACTGCAGTTCTAATAATATACCTAATCTTATGAAATGTGTTCAAAATGAAATAAAGAGGTAGAACTTTACTTCAATTAGCTTGATGCTGAAATTCGGGTTGATGTTGACCAATGTAATCGAGCCCCCAGACAATCTCAGAAGAGCATCACCGGCGATACGGATATTTTCAATGGTGAGGCTGAAAAATAAATTGAATGAAAGATAATCAATTCAAAATTCAAATGTTTTTTATCCAAATAAACTTTTACAGCTGGTGCTTTTGAATCGTCAAGTGAATCAAAAAGGTCTGATATGGCTCTTAAGTGTGTCTACAGCATCAGATTCATAAAATCAGTTGCAATGTAGAACGAATCTATAACCAGTACAAAATGGACGTTTAAAAAACAAGATGATGCTGGCGACTTCGTGATTTCGTGAAGATTTTCCGAGATAAAAAGTAGCCCATGTCCTTCCATGGGATACCATCTATCCCTGTACCAAATTTCATCAAAATGGGTTGAAAACATAAGCCGTGCAAGCTTAGCAGACAGACAGACGCACTTTTGCATTTAAAATATAAGTATGGATTATTAGGTAGGTACCTGTTAAATACTGGAAAAATTCTACGCACAACGCATAGCACTTAAAACCCAATGAAATAAATATTTACTTCTGTTTGAGTATTATAATATTTTAAAAAAAGATTTTTATACCTGCCATTTACTTCAAGATCTGCTCTGAAACCTCCATAGACTACTTTGACTGCAGAACTACCTGAAGAAATGAAAAAAAAATTGAAAAACAAAATATTTAGTTTATGATTTAGTTAAATATTTTAATGCTGTCCCTTTTTGGCAACTACAGTATGCATTTGCTAAAAAGGGACAGTATTAGGTACAAAAATTTTCTAAATCAGTTTAAATGTCCTAGTAAGTACAAGCGGCCCTTAGTCTAATAGACGGAATTCTGACGACCTCCGTGGTGTAGTGTGTAGCGCCGTGCGGAGGTCCCGGGTTCGATCCCCGGCAGGGTCAATTTAGGAATTTATAATTTCTGAATTTTCGCTGGTTAGCCCGCTACCATCTTAGACTGCATCATCACTTAGCATCAGGTGTGATCGCAGTCAAGGGCTAGCTTGTAGTGGATTAAAAAAAAAAAAATATTATAATAAAACCGATAAAACTAAACAATCATCATCGTACAATTACGATACTGTAGAACTTTTGTTTCTAGAAATAAAAAACCACCAGAACAAATCATTTTTTATTTTAAATTACATTGAAATAGTTTTTTTTTACTTATCAATCTATTATATTATAAATGCGAAAGATTGGATGGATGGATGGATGTTTGTTTGCATTAACTAGCTGATGCCCACGAGTTCGTCCGAAGTTTTTCGGTTCTCCCGAGAACTCTTTACTTTTCCGGGATGAAAAGTAACTTGTGTGCTAATCCAGACTACAATTTATCTCTGTGCCAAATTTCATGCAGATCTGTCCAGCCGTTCTGGCGTGATTGAGTAGATAACAAACATCCATCCATCCATACATCCAAACTTTCGAACTTATAATAATATTAGTATAGATTAACTCATAGTAATAATAATTAAGTTATAGATCACAATCATAACTTACCAATCTCAAGCCAGAGTTTTGGGATAAACAAGTCGTAATCAAGTCTGCCCAAAAGAATGTTGTAGTATAGATTGTCGACGAAAACGGTGCTGAGACCTTCGAATCGTAATTCGTCGATTACTCCTTCAATTTCAATCAATCTATAAATAAATCTCAAGGTTAGGCAGATATTTAAAATTTAGTAGATAATGATGGTAAACCAACAATATGAACATAATTTTTGAAATGTTGTTTTTATTTTGCGGACTGAAAAAATATATGGATTTATGTATTTACCATTGAAAATGGTTATCAGATGCAAATCGCCTGAGACGTATTTTTAGCCATATTTCCGAGGATTTTGGGAGGATCGAGATGAAAATCGTACCAAGAGTTGAGGAATTTATCGAGACACGTGTAAGCGTTTAATTTTGAAAATCAAGTGGTGACTTTTTTGGAATTTTGAAAAATGTAAGAAAAGTCGGGTTTTTTGGGGGTTGTTTGTTTACTAAATTGTGAATATTTCGGAAAAATAACTGACTTAATAAAAATTGAAAAATAAAATTCCTAGGGTATTAATTTAACTACAAAATGGCGTAAAAATTTTGAAAATCAGTTATTAATTGTGGGGTGGTCCCTTTAGATTTGGAATTGTTGAAAAACGGGTATTTCCGTATATAAAAAGTGATGTAGCTTATATGATTATTGACCGATCGTGATGGAAATGGTGTTAAAAGATGCGGATGCATGCGAGAAGTGCATTCGAGTTAGAATTTTGAAAATCGGTTACTAAATTTTTGAAGAATAGTTTTTTATTTTTGGGAGTTTGGGAGCTTTAGCGGCGGAATATTATGGTGAATATCATGCTATAAAAGAGTCACAATATTATTCAAAAATATGGATCTCTCCTGTGTATGTAGCCTTTGTGCTAATCCAGACTATAATCTATCTCTGTGCCAAATTTCATGCAGATCCGTTCAGCCGTTCTGGATAGATTATTTGAAATGCTCCTTCAACAAATCATATTTTAATTCAAAGATTTAATATTTAGCATAATATTTCTCGTAATAATTAGCAAAATCAAAAAATGTTTCGTTGTCAAGTCGTTTAGTGAGCTCGTTTTGGTAAAAACGAATGAGAAGTATTATAAAACAAAAATAAATAGCGTATATATTACCCATTCAAAATAACGTAGTCTAATTCGAGATCAGTATTTACGGGATCCAATCCCCTATTCCTGACGAACTGAGTGACAGTCTCAATGGCATTTAAGATCCAAATATCAACTATTCGGCCTTGTGCAGGAACTGTGAAATAAAACAATTTATCTATTAAATGGAAACACACAAATAACTTTTTTTTTGCACAGATTCGTTTATCTCTCTCTCTCTCTGCGTCGTATTCTTCATTGCTGCGGGTCGTGACTCGTGACCCCTTTCCATTAATCACATAATGGTAGGGTTTTTCCTGGGATAAAGTGGTGGGTCCCCAGGTCCTTCCTTCTCTTATATTTCTAACGATTATTATCAGATGTTTTTGATAATAACCGGGACCGACGGCTTAAAGTACTCTCCGAGTCACGGAGATACCGTAAAGGCCAAATTCGGACTGCCAAATTCGGTCACCCATCCAGTTACCCACTTGGGACAATGTTGCATAACAATCGCAATCCTCAAAATTTGGCGACCTCCGTGGCGCAGTGTGTAGCGCTGTTGTCCTAACGTGCGGAGGTCCCGGGTTCGATTCACGGCAGGGTCAATTTGGGAATTTATAATTTCTGAATTTTCCCTGGTCTGGCCTGGTGGGAGGCTTCGGCCGTGGCTACTTACCACCCTACCGGCAGAGACGTGCCGCCAAGCGATTTAGCGTTCCGGTACGATGCCGTGTAGAAACCGAATAGGGGTATGGGTTTAATATAACTACCATGCCCCTAACAGGTTAGCCCGCTACAATCTTAGACTGCATCATCACTTACCATCAGGTGAGATCGCAGTTAAGGGCTAACTTGTAGTGTATAAAAAAAAATCGACTGATATGCGTTGTCACAACTAGGCCACTCGTCAGTAAATCCAAGATTCGTCTATAGCTATATAAAAATGCTCGCTGGCTTGAGCACCTTGAAAGTATAGAAGAGGATCGTGCTGTAAAGCCAGCAAACTTGAATCACCCAAGAAAATGTTACCACCATCGCTTAAAGCAGTATTGTTTCAAAATGTCAGTTTTATGTCACGTACCTTGACGTCCCTAAAATAAGGATTATAACTCTAAAATACGAACGTCGAACGTACGAATTGAAGTGCGGCTTATGGTAGTAAGCCCGCGTTTGGTTGGAGATATTAATATTTGACGAAGTATGCAAAGGCTTGCAATCCCGCGTCAAACACGAAACTAGCGATGGCCGAGTGGCGGCGAAAGCGGGGCGATGTGGCAAGAGAGCTAGCGACAAATTCCGGGAAGGCCCTTTAGGCAAACTGAAATTTTGAAAAAATATAATTTCGTCAACTGGCGTATCCAGTCCTGCCAGTCTAGTAGAGCGTTCGCGGTTATTTCTCTTCAAAAATATTTTATTAAAATTCCCAAAAAAATATACTTTAAGCAAACTGAAATTTTAATCACGTATTTATTGAGTCATTTTAATAAAATATAAATAAATAAAATTTTCAAATGAGTACGACAAAATTGCGGCGAAATTCGTCGCCAGCTCTCCGACTAATCGCATCGCCCCGCTGCCGCCATCGCCCCGCCGCCGCTCATTTCGTGCCCGTGACGTGAAGTGGCGAAGAACATTAAAGATTGGCAGCGTCAAGTGCAGAAGGTCAAGATTATCCTTGTACGAGTAAGTTCTCGTACACATGATTGAGACGCTACTCAATGAAAAAAAAAAAACTTCATGTCAAAAAAGTGTTTTTTTTTCTTTTACGACGAGTGATATTAATACGAGCCTTTTATTATTATTTAACGAGCAAAGCAAAGCTGGGCCCAGTGGTTTGATATAAAGCTGTACGCTGATTTGACAATAAGTCAGTTCAACTTTTAAAACTTGCCTTTTTACTGTACTCAGGCAGTAATTGGATTAAAAATGTAATACAAGAGATAATTGTTGTATTAATTTTAAATATTATGCTCACCGATTTCTGAGGGCTGTGCGGCGGTTGCACTCGCAATTACCAGTAAACAAGCTAAAACGACTGACTTCATTATGATCAATTATATTAGCTGAAACATCAAAACACATCTTATACTTCTTACTATATATAATATTATAAATGCGAAAGTTTGGATGCATGGATGTATGAATGTATAATGTAAATTTGGCATAGAGGTAGATTATAGTCTGGAATAACGCATAGGCTACTTTTTATCCCGGAAAACTAAGGAGTTCCCGCGGGAACCAAAAAACCTCAATCGACGCGGACGTAATCGCGGGCATCAGTTAGTTACTTTATAATAATGCAAACAACTTATAAACCAGCAATTTCAGAAACTCAATCATATAAACAAGGGGACTTTGAAAAAGTGTATCACTATTATGGTCCGCCCAACCGAATATCGGCCACGGCGGCCAATCTCTAGAGAGATTAGCCATCTAGCGCAGGAGATATTTGCACAAGTGTATGCGCATACACAGGTGCACTCTCTGTTCCTTTATTCTCATAGCCAGATGGGACGGAAAATCCAACACGACCGAAGAGAGATCAGGCACAGGACTGACGGCTTTACGTGATACGAGGCACGGGGATGAAACACCGCTAACTTCCTAACTTCGGGCTAGTACCACAGCGAGTACTGAGAATTTCTTGTCAGAAAAACCCAATATTTGTTATGGCCCGACCCGGGACTCGAACTCGGGACCTCTTCGGCCGCAGTGGAACATGCTAACCATTAGACCAACGAAGCGGTCAAAAAAAGTGAAAAGGTGAATACGAAGACGTTTAATAGCATATTAGAGTGAATATTTTTCAAAAATCGGAGTTCAAAAACTGGCCACGTAGTTCAAATGGTTCGTAGTTAAGATTAATTAATATCCCTTGCTTTAACGGTGAAGGAAAATATCCATACTAATAAGTAAGTAAGTAAGTAAGTAAAAACACTTTATTACACACAAACAATTAACAAAACAGAGATAAAACTAATCATGATATAATTTACAACTTGTTGCGGTGTAAACTACTAACTAATATTATAAATGCGATAGTATGTATGTCTGTATGTCTGTCTGCTACGCATTCACATCCCACCTGTTCAATCGATTTTGATGAAATTTGGTACAGGCGTATGTTATATCCCGGTTCAGGAGATAGGGATTTTTATCCCGGAAAATTAAAGAGTTCCCTCAGGCATCCAAAAAAACTTAATCGCGACGAAGTCGCGGGCGTCATCTAGTTGCAAATAAGCTTGCCTGCCGTGGCCAGCCTTAGAATTCTCCAAAATGTTCTTAAATGTGTATGAATTTTTTAAAGGTACCCACACCTCGCATGCCTCCCTTTTCACTCTGAAGGCATGTGCTCATTGATAGTGGGCCGGGTTGAGTTGGGATGATGATGATAAATATAAATTAATTAATTAAAGAGTAATGCTTACCTAATGCTCCCGTTGAAGTGCTTACCAATTTATCGCATTCATTATTTATACGAACAGGAACTCATATAATCGTTGGATTACCAGATTTAATCGCAGGTATCTAATCGATAACGAATAATTTACGAATCAAATGTTGCTGATTCCGTAGTACTGGTAGTACAATATTCACAAACAAATCTAAACTAATATGAAACTTATTAATATTCCTTTCATAAAAATCCCTTCGGAAAAGGATAGTCTAGGGACACATACGTAGTGCAACATGACTCCTGGTACTATTGATGTAGAATTGCCATCACTGCCGTATATCTCATTAGCAAATAATTATGTATCCAGTTTTAGTGTTTACCGGAACATTGCACTAAACACATGTGTAGAATAAATGAAGTATAGAAAGGTGTGAGTTATTAATTACCCACCCCCCATAAATAGGAGATATAATATGTGGCACTCCCCTAGGCCATATAATATTTCTCCTAAATTAAAGGATAATAATATATTTAGAGCCATGAAACTAAGAATCTGCTTATTACTTTAGAGCTATATTTCATTTTTATTTTAGTTTAGAGATTGCGTACAAAGAATTTTTCATCCCATGTATTCGAAAAGGACGACTTGGTTCGCCTTTAAGTGCACCCAAAGGTGGTGTTTTCTTTAAGAAACTTTTAGCGGGCAGAAATGAGTTTCTAATACTCTTTATTTCAAAAAGTGCACCGCAATTATCTTTGCCGCGCACTTTTTGAATGAAAGAAATCGAACGCAAATATTGTTTGAATGCCTCAATATTAGTTTTTCTTAATTGCTTTTCTTTTTATCACATGACTCGAATTTTTAACACGTGATTGCGAATAGATTGCGATAAAAAAATTAAAAAACGCATCCATTTGTTTTCGTAACACAAGTTCTGATTTGAGTGATAATCAGCCGTCTGTCTAATGAAAAATACGTTATGATAAGAACTAATCAATAGGATTGTCCTATCATAGCAGAATTTAGGAATGTTTTTGATTTTTTATCTATAACTAGGTAAAACCCCCGAATTCGGTCTGTTTAGATTAAAAATTTGTGAAACTCTTTGATTTTTGGAGAAAAAAAGTGAACCTAACGAATCGGGCTGAAAGGAATGCAGATAGCTATTCGTAGACATCCGCTTAGAAAGGATTTTTGAAATTTGAAATTTGTGTAGTCCACTCGAACGAAGTCGTGGGCATAAACTAGTTACATAATAAGTTTTTTTTATTCGTTCTTATGTCTTTCTGCTTGTCTTTTACGAAAGTGTTGGTGAAGTATTACTTTATAAATTTTAAAACAATTTCCAATTTGATAGCACAAGTAGTTGATGAAATGAGCTGGTTGTGATGGATAGACTCAGGCCGAGTTGCACAACGCTAAGTTAACTGATTTAGTTTGATATTTTGATGCTGTCACTTTTTGATAAGTTTATTCCAGGGTTGATATGAAAAGGACAGGTTATAGAAAATTTAAACACATTTATCGGCATTGTGCAAGTGGGCCCAAGTCTCAAAATAAGGGTTCTATTTTAACATGGACCTGTCTCGAAATATGGATTTTATTTTATCATTTTTGTACCCTAGCTTCAGCTCCACTCTACTCTGCAAGTGTGCGTTGAGCTTCAAAGCTTCTTACAACAACAACAAATTTCGTACCGCCACAAATTTATTTCCATTGAACTTTGTAATTCTTCACAACTTGTTGAATTATTCACGGTTTTTTTCTTCTCGATACTTTCCGAACATCCATCATTTTCTGATATATTATTCTTTGTAGGACTTTTTCTGAATAACCTTTTGCTGTTAAAACGTTGATTCTTATACATTGTAAATTGTAATCGTAATAATATGTCATTCAATGACCTCCCTGGCGCAGTGTTGAGCACGGTTGTCTTAACGTGGGAGGTCCCGGATTCGATTCCCGGAAGGGTCAATTTGGGAATTAATAACTGCGGCCATGACTAGTTACCAACCTACCGGCAGAGATGTACCACCAAGCGATTTAGCGTTCCGGTACGATGCCGTGTAGAAACCGATTAGGGGTTAATATAACTGCCATACCCCTAACAAGTTAGCACCTTACCATCTTAGACTGCATCTTCACTTACCATCAGGTGAGATCGCAGTCAAGGGCTAACTTATAGTCGATAAGAATACATATTTGCTTTGTTGGCCTAGCATGTTTGACTACGGATGACGAAATCGCTCCCCGAATCGAGAAATCCTAAGTTCTCTCCGGTTGTGTCGAATTGCCGTCAAATCGAACTGTGAAACTGAGTAAATACAGAATGCAATACTTTTAGCTAATTGCCAACGGATTTAATTTGGGCTAGTTGAAAAAATATAAAATAATCATATTCCCAGTTCCATGTGTTGAAATGTCTTATTTAGGAAGGTGTTGGGGCTGATTCTGTAGTGCACAATCTGTAAACTAAACTAAAATGACAGCATTAAAAATATTGTTAACTCTTTCATAATACTCCCTGTGGAAAGGAAATTAGACTTTAGTTTAGTTTAGATATGGTGTTTTACTGCCTCGTTGGTCTAGCGGTTAGCATAGTCGACTGCGGATCACGAGGTCCTGGGTACGATTCCCGGTCGGGCATAAAAATTGTTAGGTATTGGGTTTTTCAATAAAAAATTCTCAGTGCCAGCCCGGAGTTGGAAGTTAGCGGTGTTTCACCCCCGTGCCTCGGAGAGCACGTTAAGCCGTCGGTCCCGGTTATTATCACTAACATGATAATAGTCGTTAAAAGCCCGCCAACCCGCGTTGGAGCAGCGTGGTGGGTCTAAGCTCTATTTCCCTCTCTCCTATGAAAGTGGAGGCCTGTGCCCAGCAGTGGGACGTTAATGGGCTATAGTGATGGTGTTTGTCTGTAAAACAATTGTTTGGGGAAGGAGTAGATAATTCAATAAATTTTCCATAAGTTTACTTATTTACACTAATTATTATTACTAGCTGATGCCCTCCTCTTCGTCCGCGTGGATTGAGGTTTTCGGTTCTCGCGGGTAATCTTTAATTTTCCTGGATAAAAAGTAGCCTATGTGCTATTCCGGACTATAATATATCTATGTACCAAATTTCATACGGTTCCGTTGAGCTGTTATGGCGCGATTGAGTAACAAGCATCCATCCATCCATCCATACATCCATCCAAACTTAATATTATAAATTATAAGATTATAAATTATAAAATAAATTTATAATATTATAGTGTTATATAAATATGGCAGTATTATTTAAGGTGACTAAACACACTGAGCGGTATTTGGCGATGTATCACACGTTATTGCTACGTGAACCGCGTTGATCCAGCGATATCCTGTTTCATTGGGCCCGCTGCATTTAGACAGGGCTTTATGGGCCATTACCCTAAAGGATTACCCCTGAATGTCGCCCTTATGAATTTAAAGCGTTCGCGAACGACAAATATTTTCCATATAAATAACATCTGGATTTCGTGGGCGGCTTAGAAGACTTTCTTCTAAGTGTTTGTTTATACATGCCTATTTTGTTTTTTCAATTTGTTCTTCAACGCCGTACATCTAAAAGTAATCAAAGTCGAAAGATTTTTGTGCTTTCAAATCGTTATCATCATATTATCATACTAATATTAAAAAGTGTGCGAAGTTGTGTTTGTTTGTTGGTTTGTCCTTCAATCACGCCGCAACGGAGCACCGGATTGACGCGATTTTTGGCATGGGTATAGTTGAGTACCTGGAGAGTGACATAGGCTTGTTTTTATCCCGGAAAATCAAGGAGTTCCCGCGGGAATCAAAAAACTTAAACCACGGAAGAAGTCGCGGGCATCACCTGGTAGATAGATAGATAGATAATTTATTTACCGACGAAAACAACAATTTATAATATTTACTTAAAATTGTTACAGTTTTGTGTAGTTTTTATGTGTAACGGAATGCCATTCCTACCAAGACGAACAAGCAAAAAACACTGACTAAATTCACTGCTTATAATACGAACAAGTTAAGTAGATGATTTCCACGACTTTATCCGCGTGCATTAATGTTTTTGATTCTCAAGGGAACTCTTTGATTGTTTGGGATAAATAAATAAATCAACAGTTGCGTGTAGGAGTAACTAACATACAAACTTGCGAACATAAAAACATCCAGTCTTTCACATTTCAATCAATCAATTTTATTAATCTTTATTTATTCATATTAAGTGGACTGTATGTACTTTGAATATTTATAATACTAATAAGATTTCCACTGGTACTTGACGAAAGTAATCAATAGTAGTTTAATAAAATTATCACGCGCCGACAAACAATTTAAGTTAATTGGATCGGAGCTGAAAGTAGTTTGTTAAGGCCACACCACACTGAATATTTTGGAGTCAGTAACTGAAAAATTATATTACAATAATAATATTTCGGATGGAATTACATTACATTTTGCGCGTACCTAATTGCCTCTTATATCGGATGAAAAGCACTCTATTACGGGGCGGTTCAATCGTAATTTTATGGACCTACGTTTTCATACAACTTATTTTATTTTGCAAATTTGTTGCAATAATTATGGAATAACATACCTATTAATATTTTTGAATTCATTTATAAGTAGCTTTTTGTAAGTTATTAACTTAGAAGATTTTTGACTTGTAATGATCGTGATATAAAACTATTTCAGTTTATAATATTGTTGTATTACTAAGTTATAAAGATTATTTCTAGTTTGAAATGTTAATAGTTTCAACAAGGTATATTTAACAGACAGTTTAAATTATATTCATAAAAAAACTCTTCTATAAAATCTAACTTTTTAAGTTAACATGATATATTTACTGGGAAAGTGTGTCCGGCTGTTTGTCTATTTTGTCTATCTTGACCGGTTTTGGCAAATCAGTCTAAGATTTGTCACGGGAATTTTAAAAAGCTATAAAACTCAAACGAATCTAGTTTTTATAAAAGTTAACTAGATGTAAGTTTGTATGGCTACGTTCGTGATGTTTCATGTAAGAAGTTTTCGTTTTGAGTAAGAATTTCAAAACGTTTTTCAACACCGCTTAAAGCAGTATTGATTCAAAATGGCAGCTATATGTCACGTACCTTGACGTCCCTAAAATAAGAATTATAATTTTAAAACACGAACGTCAACAGTATGCCCCGTGACTAAAAAAGCTTCAAAAAATAATTTATAGAATTTATCTCATAATATTTCCTAGTAGCTATGCTTCAAAATATTTTAAGTAAAACCATTTGATACCTACATACTTAAATTGCTTTAACTATAAAAATGTCTTTCGCTAAAAGTTGCCTTATAAATTCGAAAAGCGCCGGTGTAAGCAGCGAACTTCCATTCCCAATATTAAAATACCGGCGCGCTTGTATCAGAAATGATTTGGTACATTAGTTTCAAGTTGGGGAAAATATTTTTCAATTTCACTAAGTTAAGAGCAATATCACTTAAAAATATTAAGTTTAGTTTTATTGAATACCACAGTCTCACATCCGAATGTCATTACTGACAACTCTCACTGTCCAGTGAGAGTTGTCAGTAATGACATTCGGATCCGTACCCTGTGACGCTATTAAAAGCTCTCTCTCTCTCTTTCTATACATACGTCATAGTCCTCAATGCTCAGAGTCAAGTTTAATGCCACCAAAACACAAGCGTGTTTATTTACCGCAAAGAGGAGCCCCTTCGCCTTGGCTCCAACTTTCCATGGTATATCCGTACCGATTAGTGATAACATTGAGCTCTTGGGTATTGACATCACATTGACATTGGGTATGAACCTCAATTTCGGGAAATGTATCGAGTTAAAAGCCAAAACAGCGGCCAAAAAACTTGGTATCCTGAACAAGGTGAAGCGGTACTTCCCGCCAGAACAGCGCCTCACTCTTTATCAGGCACAAGTTCGTTCTGGCATGGAGTATTGCTGCCACCTTTGGGATGGATCCGCCAAGTACCAACTAGATACATTAGACTCGATAGATCGCCAGGTCCGAAGAATAATTGGCGATCAATCACTCACGCAGGCGAAATTACGCAGTCTACAACACCGACGCAATGTCGCCTGCTTATCGGTTTTTTATCGGATATACCATGGCGAGTGTGCTCTGGAACTTCATAACATTGTTCCTCCTTCTCCGTTCTACCACAGAACAGTGAGAAACCGTGAGCGTTGGCACCCTTATGTGGTTGACGTCAAATTTGCTCGCACGAAGCGTTTTTGCTCGATGTTTCTGATACGAACCGCTAGGGTGTGGAACACCCTCCCAGCGCACGTGTTTCCTGCCACCTATAACTTAAGTACCTTCAAGGCAAGAGTAAATAGGCATCTTCTAGGCAAGCGCGTCCCAACCTAGACCTCATCATTGCTTTGCAGTAAGCATGATTGTCGTCAAGCGCAAGCCTATCACGCAATTAAAAAAAAAGTCGTGACCCTTTTACATTAATCATATAATGGCAGGGGCTTTCTTGTGATAATAATAATGTGGTCGGTTCCTAGGTCCTTCCGCATACGACAACGAACAGTACAGTAGGTACTATTTCAACTCTTAGGGTCAAATTTGTCAAATTTGGTCACCCATCCAGTGACCCACTTGGGTCAACGTTAATAATCAATCGCAGTTGACTGATATTGTAATATGCGTTGTCGCAACCAGGGCCACTTGTCCCTCGGCGTCTAAAACTTGCTTATGTAATTTTTACAGTCCTATTTTTCCTTTTATATCAAATAAATATTTTATATGCGAAAGTTTGGATGTATGGATGTATGGATGGATGTTTGTTACTCAATTACGCCTCAACGGCTGAACGGATTTGGCTGAAATTTGGCACAGAGATAGATTATAGTCTGGAATAGCACTTTTTATCCTAGAAAATTAAAGAGTTCCCGCGGGAACCAAAACATCGCAAACCACGCTGACGTAGCCTATGTCACTCTCCAGGTCCACAACTACGAGTATACCCATGCCAAAAATCTCGTCGATCCGTTGCTCCGTTGCGGCGTAATTGAAGGACAAACCAACAAACAAACATACTTTCGCATTTATAATATTAGTATGATGTATGATTAACCGGCTCACAAAACGAAATATTACGCTTGTCTGGCCCAACCCTGTTAGGGAATTCATAAACACAGATGGATACAATTTTCCATGAAATTGTAACTTTATTCCGTACAAAGACCCTTTTCGATAGCGAGAAATGTAAATAGAATAGTATCGAATACCCCGCGACCCTCGTCCGATGAGAAACGGCTGTTTCTATGATAACGGCCCTGTTGCGCGTTATCTTTGTTTTTCGTGCGGTGGCTGTAAGGGCGGAAACACACTGCGGGCAGGACAGGGCATAAAAAACCCGGCTGAGTTTGATGTGGGCTCTTCACAGACCGGGGCGCTTTTGGAACACTCGTAGCTTTAGTTTTAATGGTAGGGGAGCCCAAGAGGGGATTTTTGGATTTACTCCAGCGCGGCAGATTAATATAAAGGGGGATTCTTGTGACCCTGTAGAGTACCTTCACCATATATGAGCCCTGTATATTGGTGGGTCTGTCTAGGACAGCAATAAATTAAATAAATAAAATCGATCCTCAAAAATACTCGAGCGCGTCAGAGTAGAGTGAGTTAATTACATGGTGAAAAGTGTACATTCAAATAATCGGACGATTTGAGCGAGACTTAAAGGAGTTGGAGGTTTTTAAGTTTGTAACTCTCCAACTCCTTTAGGTCTCGCTCAAATCGTTTAATTTGCCGCGCTAGAGTAAATCCAAAAATCCCCTCTTGGGTTCCCCTACTATAAGATAAATATCGTCGTTAGTTATCACAGTTTTAGACTTGATCACAGTCAAATACTTTGTAAAATTGATGTTAAATAAGTGTACTGTGGTGTACGAATTTTAAATAAAATAATATACTTTGACTTGGATGCTAGTATCGTATAGGAAACATGTTTTGTTACATCTGCGCAGCTCTAGAAGTTTTTGTCCACCAGGATTTGTTTTTGTCCGTAGTGTGTTTTTGCCCTTACGCTGACTGTAAACGATATATTTGAAGAAAAATAGGGTCATTTATATGCAGCGGTGTACATAAATAATAATTGCCGATACTGTTGGGTTTTATGAAAGGTTTTAGATAAACTATGCAAACGAATATTTCACCTATACAGTGAGAATGATCATACAATACTGGAAAGTTCCATGTCTTGAAGCATGGCTTTACCCTTCTTTAGGGTAAGATCTATGAATAACTATTATATGAATTCCTTAACTTCCGAAATGTTAATATTCAGTCGGTTTCTAGTCAGTATAATGATTGTCAAAATCGATTTATATTCGTCGGTATAATGGATTGTGTTCAATTTAAATAAGAACTTTCTGTGTCGTCAAAGGATCTTCTCCGTTTGACCCGTGAGGGCCAAGCGGGGGTACGGGCGTCGAGGCTGGGCCTCCTTACCAGGGCGGGGCGCGGGGCAACTCTGTGCCCCGGTGAGTGTCTTGAGCCGAGTGAAAACGGCTAGGGCCTGCCTTGTAGGCTACGGGCCCCTGGGTCGGGTGTCATGTCCGGTGATGGGTCCGCACTGCGGGTGACGTCATCACCTCCGCGTGCAGGACCCGTGTCTTGTCCAGGTATCTCAGCGCTGCGGGCTATGGGGTCGCTCTCGCGCGCCGAGATGGTGTCATATCCGGTGGACTCTGCGTCGCGGGCGATAAGGTCGCCGCTGCGCGCAGAGTCGGTGTCTTTCTGTGTGGTGGTTATCTTCAAAGTTGTTTATATTCAAAATAGATATTTTGAATATAAACAACTTTGAAGATAACCACGGGCGCTGCCCGTCGATGACTCGCGGTATTGCCTGCCACCTTGTAAAAGTGTTTATGTTCGAATAATGGTCAGAATAAATGCTCATACGTTCGGGGTTTAATGCTTTTCATTTCACTCACGGAACAGATTAAAATTGTAAAAAAACATTATTTAGAGGATACAACCGTCAACCAGACAGACGGTGCAGGTGCGAAATAATATAATAATAAATAATAATAAAATATCTTTATTTGCAAAAAATACATAGATTCACATTTATAATTTGGCCTCTATCTCCTAAAAAAGTAAGAACTGTGTTAAGGGAGCTAGTGCCTTCCCTATTAAATAGGTGCTTTTTTGCAATTTTTTTAAATATTATTAGCTAAAATTAACATCAGTTTGTGAGTGCGTGGTGAATATGTGAGTGGTGTGTGTGTATGTGTGTGTATGTGAGTGAGTGTATGGTGTGTGAGTGGTGTTTGTGTGTGTGTAAGCTAGTGTTATGTGCAGATAATATGTTGTTGTTGTGCGTTTGTTTGTGACTAAGCGTGGAATACCGGGAATTAATGTGGACTTTTTTTTGACGACCTCCGTGGCGCAGTGTGTAGCGCTGTTGCCTTAACGTGCGGAGGTCCTGGGTTCGATCCCCGGCAGGGTCAATTTAGGAATTTATAATTTCTGAATTTTCCCTGGTCTGGTCTGGTGGGAGGCTTCGGCCGTGGCTAGTTACCACCCTACCGGCAAAGACGTGCCGCCAAGCGATTTAGCGTTCCGGTACGATGCCGTGTAGAAACCGAAGGGGTATGGGTTTAATATAACTGCCATGCCCCTAACAGGTTAGCCCGCTACCATCTTAGACTGCATCATCACTTACCATCAGGTGAGATCGCAGTCAAGGGCGAGCTTGTAGTGGATTAAAAAAAAAAAAAAAATCTTTTTAAGAGTTCTTCAGCATTTTCGTAACTAAGATTTTTAAGAAAGGTAAGAATTTTTGTTTTAGTAGAGTAGGAATTACTATTTTTAATAGGCGTTTTTATATCAATTTAGCTTTATATAGCATTGGTGCTAGGAAATTGAAATGACATTTCGCCAGCGCAGTTTTTATAGTTGGAGTTGGGTATCTGAATACTCTTTTATCGTTTGCTGGTAGAGTTGGGACAGTCTTTTGGTGATACCACAAAATACTTTTATATATAAATAATTTTCTTACACTAAGAACCTCAGCCTCTTCATAAAGTAAGTGTGTTGGGTATCTATAAGGTAGTTTTAACGCTACCTTAAGAATTGCACGCTGGGCACGTTCTATGATAATGAAATGTGATTTAGGCGCTCCTCTCCATGATGTGATACAGTAGGTTAGGACGCATTCACAGAGCGTTTTGTAAATTTGTATCAACCGTTTTTTGTCTAATAACGGTCTTAGGTTCTTAAAGATTATTATTAATTTCCTAACCCTGATGGCTGCTGTTGCCATGAGATGAGGAGTCCACGTGAGTTTATAGAGAAATGCGAATGAAGTCGCAGGAATCATCTTATATTATAACTAGATGATACGTCTTCGTCCGCGTTATTTTTCTTAACCCTATTGGAACTCCTTAATTTTCCGGGATAAAAAGCCTAGCCTATAGTCCTTCCTCGGGTTGCATCCAAATTTCATCAAAATTGGTTGAAACAATGGGCCATTAAAGCGTAGCAGACAGACAGACACACTTTCACATTAATAATATTAGTATGAATGGTACCTACCTACTCGTATATTAAAATAAGGATCAACCAATAATAACGTCATAACTTAAAATCATTGATGTAGAATTTTAGTACCTCTTAAAATAGATACGTCAACGCTTCACATCAAAGCAACGATTAGACAAGACAAAGTAACGTAACAAAGCATTACTTGTCGCCGTAATCCTGAGAAACGTGGGGTCTTACCCAGGACAGGCTTAGGCACAAGACAGCTCGCTGCGGTTGTCTCACAGCCCTGGCCATTTATATCGTCCCTTGATAATATTTTAGGCACATTTCCATCATAAATCATCCTTACTTATTATACTAATAATATCATCACACATAATATTATAAATGCGATAATTTGTCTGTCGGTTTATTGGATTTTGGATTGTTAGTTTGTTGGTTAGTCCTTCAAGCCGCAATGGAGCAACGGTTCGACGTGATTTTTTGCATGGGTATACTTGAAAACCTGGACACAGGTAATTTAGTAAGGAGTTAGATTCAAATGTGAAATTTGATAATTTCAAGTTTTGGTATATGTTTGTGAGTTTATTAGTTTGGAGGTTTGTTGATCTAACACGCCACAATAACTGGAGATAACTTATTACCTGAATTAACAGAAACAAAAATAAATACATTTCGTGCAAACTCTTAAATTTTCCGAGGTAAAATGTAGCTCTTTTATTATGATATTTATACTGTTAGCATGATATTAAAATTCATGGACATAATTTTTAAAATGACGGACTTTTACACTTAAACTTTCACCCCCTATTTAACCCCTTAGGGTGGAATTTCTAAAAATCTTTCATTAGAAAACACCTCTGGGGTATATAAATGAAATGGTACATATAAATACATAGTCAAAGCCTCAAAAGACTCAAATAAATGAACAGTCCCATGCAACAACTGCAATTTTTCTCAAGTTTAAGCCTTTGAGCACCGCTGTGACAAGCTCGTCTTCGCGAGTGGAATTTACGAGCGACACGCGTTGCAGCAAAATGCAGCATCGCGGAAAACTTAAACGACATAAATTCGAGACAAGAAACGAATGGTGCACAAACTGCATGTGATATATGAGCACATTTGGGATGAAACGTCAAAATATTTTACCAACTTCTTTGCGAATTATTATCATCAAATAAATATTATAAATGCGAAAGTTTGGATGAACGAATGTATGGATGTATGGATGGATGTTTGTCACTCAATCACGCCCCAACAGCTGAATAGATCTGGATGAAAATTGGCACAGAGATAGATTATAGTCTGGAATAGTACAGGGTACTTTTTATCCCGGAAAATCAAAGAGTTAAGCTTTTTTGGTCCCGCGGGAACTTTTTAATTTTTCGGGATATAAAGTAGCGTATGCGTTATTCCAATCTCTGTGCCAAGTTTCATCGATTTTCGTTTCGTTTTGATTGAGTAACAAACATCGGCCATCCATTTATCCATTCATCCTTCCATCAATCAATCCATACTTTTGCATTTATAATATTAGGATAAATTCTTCGCCTGGTGGTTCGGTCAAGTGATGCAGTACGACGTACGTACGGTACGATACCAGTACGATGCCGTGTAGAAAATGATTAGTTGTATGGGTATACCTACTAGGTATACCCATACAACTAATCATTATACCACTAAAAGATTAGCCCGCTACCATCTTAGACTGCATCATCAGATTTTTTCACCTGACCGCTTAAACCGATTTTGTATATAATCATTAAAAATATCCAGTGTTCTTTTAATTTAACACTAATTTTATTATGACAACGAAAGTGTGTTTGTTTGTTGATTATTTAGTTTTTCCTTCAATCACGCGAGTGTCGTGTATAGTTGAGGACCTGGAGAGTGACATGGATGTACAGATAGATAGATAGGTAGGTAGATGGTTTATTTGTTCACGAAAACAATTCACAATAATATGTGCTTACAAAAGTAAGGTTGCCTATTACATTCGTGAACAAATAGTACTACTTACATAGGCTACTTCATTATATCCTGAAAAAACTTATGCCACGTGAACAAAGTCGTAGGCACCACCAGCCAGCTAGTAATTAAATAAAACATAGAAATAATTACACACTACAGGAGCGTTTCAAGTTTACAGAACATAATAATATCTTGGTATAATCCGTACCGCAATGGACCATAAAACCTTCTCAACATGCATCGGGGGTACAATGAAAGCGGATATTATTTTGTAAACAGCCCGGCGAACGACCGTTACTTACGATTTATTATGAATATTAAGCACAACGGATTTTACAAGTTTTGTCCTTTCGTATCCAAAATTTCATTTTCCAAAATAGTCAAGGTTGCAGCTTTCCATCAGACCAGACCAGAGAAAATTAATAAATTATGAATTCCCAAATTGACCCTGCTGGGAATTGAACACAGCGTTCACCAATGGAAGGTCGGCGCGTTTAGAATCCTCGTAGCTTTAGTTATATAAGATCACGTCTTATAATTTGTATACTTGACGTTAAAAAAGTGTACTGAAAAAGAAGAAAGAAAGAAAAAACATTTATTTCCAAATTGTGCCATACATAACAAATATACCTAAAGAAGTAGATCACCCCTGCACCTCAACGATGTAAGCAAGATCTAGAATCTAAACAGCACCGATGAGGTGCAGGAATGAACTATATCACGCATGGCCCAACCCAAAAAATGGTCCAGGCTCAGTATAATGCTGTGTTTTCAGTGCAAGCACTAACCATACAGCGCTGATTTTCAGCCTGAACCCTGATTCAGGTGACACCACTGAAAAAACTACGTAGCTGCAAGCTACGATACACTTAAAAAACTACTTATAGTTATACTTATAGTAAAAAGCAAATCTATCTATATAATTATCTTTCTATCTATCTATCAAATTAAAGTGCTACACATCTGCAAAAATTATGATGAAAATCAGGGCTTAATGCTGAGCTGTACACCCATTCTGGGTGGTGTCACAGACAAAATTTTTACACATTCTTTCTTTCTTTCTTTCAAAAACGACTAAAAATGTTACTGTATACCTAGGTATCAATTTTGAATAAACATACTTTGATTTCGAGAAATGCAACCAGGTATAGTTCCTGCAATTCAAGAGCGCGCGTGAACCTTGCTTGTTGTTATGTACATTGCATTAAGAGGAATTCTCCCGGCGGTTTCTCCATACAATAACATTTGTCTTTTTTTTATTTTTATTTGTCTGTAAATTTGTCCTCCGTGGATAATTATTACAATAGAGAAAATATTTTTGCACCATAAAATCAATATGTGCTCGAGCCATGCTCCTATGTTTTGCTTTTTTCAATAAATTAATAATTTTAAGAACAAGGAACCTTCAAAAATTGCAATAAATGGCCCAGTTTCCGCGCCATCATCAGACATGCCGCAAATAAATTTGACGGATATAATCGAAAAAAGAAAAACATACCGGCATAGTCTAAGTTCTGTTTTAATTATTCTTAAATTAAATAAAATCTGTTCGGTTTTGGAGGAGGAAACAGAAAAATACGAGAGTAAGAATTCGACTGTTTTTCATTGGTGTTATTAGTCCCAGCTGCAGTTGTCCCTATCGGGTGTTATGGAATTATATTCGAGGAGCAGCGCGACGGCAATATAATTGTTCAATACCTATTCACAATTAAGTGTGCGTGCCTCTCGGAGCGGTCAATCGTACGCGCAATCACGTACATGCACACATTTACACCTAAGAAGTTGTGTTATATATGTCACCGTAAGATTGTAAAAACCGTTAGATTATAATATAACGTTTTTTATCTCGATAGATTATAAACTTTCGACGGATTGTGAACCTTAACATACTGCTTACAATTTAACGCGTTATTTTTAGGTAAATTGTAATATATTAGGTATATTAACCCGATAGAACCTAAGTGCCACGTGGCACTACCTGAATGTTCATGTCAAACCCTAACCTATAGTTCACGCGCGAGTTGAATGCAGAGTAAATGTATGGTGACACTTACATTTACTCTGCATTCAACTCGCGCGCGAACTGTACAAGAAAGAGACAAGAAAACGTAAAAGCAGACCGACATTCAGACAGACCCACTTTCGCATTTATAAAACTAACTAGCTGATCCCGCGGGAACTCCCTAATTTTCCAAGATAAAAAGTAGCCTATGTCACTTTCCAGGTCCTCAACTATATATCAGGTCGATCCATTTCTCCGTTGCGGCGTATTGAAGGACCAACTAACAAACCAATAAACCAACAAACAAACACACTTTCGCTTTTATAATATGATAACAGCTTTATACGTGCATACTTGTGCGGTAAAGTTAGAGCAATAATAAATCTCGTACAAACCGCAATTAGCCTTGCTTTATTGCAAAAGAATGCAGCAAGAAAGTTCATTTCCTCGAGAGCACAGTACCGTTAGTCTGAGTTTTAATATAGCAATTTCGATTTCGAGTGTTCGAACAAATTGACGTCAAAACGAAATGAAAAGGAAACCTTAATGCTTGGTTTTAGAGCTCAATTACCATGACCCCGTGCAGATTAAAAAGTTATTTCAAGCAAACTTCTTCTTCTTCTTGCCCTTGCCCCACGCTATGTGGGATCGGCACAACATGTTCTCTTCTTCCACTCACTTCTCTTATCCGTCAACCTATTATACGTCACCCCTTTTATACGCCTATCCTCTTTCACACAATCCATCCATTTTTTCTTTGTTCTCCCTCTACTCTTTTCAAGCAAACTGATAAGTGAAATTAAGACCTTTTGGTGGAGTTGAGTATGAGAAATAACACATGCTTAGTTTTAATACGATGACACTAGTGTCGACATAAAAAGAACCTTAAAAGCACGACCTTAGAGCTCAATTTCGTCAGCGCTCCAAATAGAAAAGTTTCGTAATTAAAATCGGTTGTATTGAATTTGTGACTTTAAAACTCGCACTTTTGGTCCGTTTTACTTTGACGTCGATATTTTCGAATTCTCGAATACGATCAATGTAAATTTCAATGCTAAAACTCGGCATAACGGTTCAGAACACAACATCCACGCTTAATGGGAAATGAATGGAAAACGCCTAATGGTTGTTATTACCTAGCTACAACGTGAAAGTGCTGTTCTTTTGTTGAAGATTTTATTTATTTCAATTCAGGTATATTTTATACAAATTAGATCAACCTGCTTCAATTAATTAAAAAGGAGGACTGCTCTGCCAATGATGTAAGAATTTTAGCGATACCCCATACATCCAAATCTATTTAGGTATTTATAAGTTACAGTGGAATAAAGAAACTCTCATACATAATACTATACATGAACCCTAAAAACATTACACTCCTTTTTTGCGCAGTCGTGCAAAAACAGATGAACCGGATTTAATCCTACTACAAGTTTGCCCTTGACTGCGATCTCATTTGATGGTAAGTGATGATATAGTCTATGATGGTAGCTGGCTAACTTGTTAGCGGTGCGGCAGTTATACCTCAGAATACTTGGTAGTAGAACTTCTAATCGGTTTGTGCACGGCATTGCATACCGGAACGCTAAATCGCTTGGCGGTACGCCTTAATGGACGGGACAGTATATGGTCTTTGACTTTGTCACCATATTGACGTTTAATTTGACTTTTCATCCACTAGACAATTTTTTTTCGTCCGTAGGATTTTCGATCTTTTTTTAAAGTTTTCAAACTTCTTGTGAAGTGAAACTTCTTGACAATCGATCGATCAAATTACATCGATCTCACTTTCTCACAGGCTTTAGCTTGACTATTTTTCTGAAGTTTCACTTCTGCCGTGTGAAGTGCCGTGTATTGTACACACACTTTTTTTTTCTTACCTATGAGTTGCCTATTTCCTTTCTTTATTCTTATTCAAGGAAAAGCTTGTTCAAGCAATCTCTGATACACCCAGCTCATACTCCAAGCTGTACACGTACGTTTTGCAAAGCAAACTACCGCAGACAAAAGAAACAGCAAGCTGTTACAGCAAACGGAAGCACACTCTATGTTGCATACAAATTCGAGCACGGACTAATTTTCCTCTAAGCTAAGCCACTTGAAGATCTAGCCCCACTACAGATACACGGCGCGGCGCGGCACGTAGCGGTAAATAATCTTTATATGAGTTTATATACAGCTGGGCCCACATAAGCGACGCGGCACGGAGATCCACTGCTACATAATTGTATAAAGAATACTTTCCACTACGAGCCGCGCTACGCCGCGCATCTGTGGGGCTAGACCTTTACTTTCTTCTGTTTTTAAATGTCAGAAGAAATGTGTGAGAGCCATATGCCATCTGAGCCCCACTGATTCGTGTAAACCATATTTCGATAAATTTAAAATACTCTAGTAGTGCTAGTACACATTAAAACAAATTATCAACTGTTTAGATACTCCGATAATGAACGCAGAAATAATAAATTGTGTTTTACCCAGCATGCAACATCATTTTATGGTAATAGTTTCTTTAATTTGGCACCTCAGTTATATAATAAACTACCAGCATCATTGGCTGATCAAAATCTAAATATCGTAACGTTTAAACAAAAAAGGAGTTTTTGCTGAAGAAAAGATATTATACAATTAAAGAGTATTTAACAGACACAAATATATAAATAGTTTGAACAGTTAAGTAATAAACGATAGAACATTAATAAGAGTGACAGTATATACACATTACACAATACAATAAATTTTAATAAAATCTATATATATAAAAATGAAACCCGTTTTCCTTGGTCACGGCATCACGCGTGAATGGCTGGACCGATTTCACTAATTCTTTTTTTGTTGTATTTGTTATTATTAGGAGAAGGTTCTTACGGAAAAAAATATTAAGAAAATCTCTCAGAAATATTGAAAAATATACATTTAATTTTGCATACTAAGGCGGTACGAAGTTCGCCGGGTCAGCTAGTAATTTGATATAAATATTGTATAGAATAATTAAATATATTATAACATAATTATTGTTAATAAGCTTTAATTAATGTTTAGAATAAGTATAATTTATTATTACTAGATAATTTTTACACGGCAGATTGTAGTTCATAGCATAACAATGTAACACTAATGTACCTACGCAATCTGAGCAAATAAATGATTTGATTTGAATCGTATAGTTTTAGTCCTGGCAGCATCGCCAGTTTTAAGTCTGAGAGGTTTGGAGCCTCAATACAAGCTGAGTGACTCGCCTGTTGGTAGCGATGCGCTGCTGTACAATCTTAAAATTTCTGATAAGTATGTAACATAAATTATAGTGTTTAATTTTGATTTACTTCGTACATTTTGTTTTTATAGCTGCCAATAAAGTTTTTTTTCTTTTCTATTCAATTCCACTCTCAGTTAAAATACAGTCGATATATTTTATCCTGAAAAATACTGGGTTTCTTTGGGATAGGGGATGAAAGTTTGTGTCGAAGTCAAACGGAAGCACGCTACGCTGCATACCAATTTGAGTACGGACTAATTTCCCTAAGTTACTACTTAGTACTTACTTTCTTGCATAATGTTTGAAGTTAATTGTCCGTCTTGTGGAGTCTCTTAATGGAGTTTTAATGACACTTTTCATGGAGGAAATGTTTTGATTTTTTTAAATATATTATAAGCGAGCAAACGAGCAGCCGGGTCTCCTGATGTTAAGTGATTAGCACTACCCATGAACATTTACAGCCACCAATGCGTTTTTCAACTGTAATAATTACTGACTAGCATTTTAAGTTCTATTATTTGTAAAAAGGTTTTTTTTAAAGAAATTATATTATGTTGAGGCAATGTTTATATTATAATGGAAAGCAGCCGCACGGCCGTGGTTTCAATATACTCGTAATCACGGTTAAAAGCCTACCGAGGGCCTGCATTATATAGGCTGTACATTTCGGCGGTGATGACGTCATTGTCTTTTTAAATTAAATTTTGCAGCGCTATTTCGCACTTTGTTGTTGCGTGAAGCAAAATCATTATGAATACATACTATCATTGATATTTAACTATAGATATGTTACTATAATGATAAGCGATGATAATGAATATAATAATAAGCGATGATAGCCTAGTGGTTAAGAGACCAGACTTCTTATACGGGTTCGATCCCCGGGCACTTCCTAATTTTCGAAGTTATGTGCGTTGTAAGAAATTAAATATGTCTTGCTTCAAACCCTAAAATAAAATATCGTGTGGAAACCTACACTTGTTCATAATGTTCTCGAAGGTGTGTGAAGTCTGACAATCCGCACTTGGCCATCGTGGTGGACTACGGGTAAACCCTTTAGTCCAGTCATTACGTCGGGTAAACGGGTTAGAAATGAAGCATTTCCAAATGTATATTTGACAACCTCCGTGGCGCAGTGTGCAGCGCTGTTGCCTTAACCTGCGGAGGTTCCGGGTTTGATCCCCGGCAGGGTCAATTTGGGAATTTATAATTTCTGAATTGCCTCTGGTCTGGCCTGGTGGGAGGCTTCGGCCGTGGCTAGTTACCACCCTACCGGCAAAGACGTGCCGCCAAGCGATTTAGCGTTCCGGTACGATGTATGGGTTTAATATAACTGCCATGCCCCTAACAGGTTAGCCCTCTCCCATCTTAGACTGTATCATCACTTACCATCAGGTGAGATCGCAGTCAAGGGCTAGCTTGTAGTGGATTAAAAAAAAATGTATATAGTGACTGGACTATTTCTCATTCCGAGAGGCGACTCGTACCTACTAAGTAGTGAGCCGGCAATGGGTTGATAAGAGAGAGAATGTTACTATAAAAGGAGAATTGCTTGAATGATGATGACCAGTGGTGCGTGTCGTAGAGGCATCAAAGCACTGCTTACCCTAGTTGTTGAATCTAAATGCGTATTTGTCAATATGACCTGCCAATATTGGTACCAACCCAAAGAAGTAGTTTAGGCAGCCCTGATTGCAAAACCAGGGCACTCTCCTGATGATGACTTAAATGATTCAGTCCTCAGCGTAAATTTAAGAGAAATCGCAAGATATAGCAGTAGATAGAGCATCGTTAATAATTAGGGGTGGATAGAGTAATGTATAAGTGCATGATATGAGGGGCATAAATATTAAAGAGCCGACAGTGCAAACCGGTTGGCTACGAGGAAGGTAGGTAAATATTATACTCGGTTTGAAATTCAGACGCTTTGCTCTGCTCGCTACTACTGCTCGCTGTAGTACGTCAAGATTGTACCAAATCCATTTTTGCACCAGGGGTAATATTTTTAACCGACTTCCAAAAAAGGAAGAGGTTCTCAATTCGGCGCGTATTTTTTTTTAAGTATGTCGGTACATATCTCCGTGGTTTCTGAACCGATTTGAATTTTTTTTCTATCAGTCGTTAGAGGAAGCTCTCGAGATGGTCCCATAAAAAATTCTGACTCAAAATCCTCAACCCTGACACTAAAAAGTTAAAAATAAAAATTCTTTCCAAAAAACCGACTTCCAACGCCACTGTAAAGTAAAAAAAATAAATTTGATTTCTACCCACTATATTGAAGTCGGGCGGGTTTAGCAAGGATAAGCAAAGTTGACGCATCAGGCTCGCCCGACTTCAACATACTGGGTAGAAATCAAACTTTTTTTTTATTTAACACTGGCGTTGGAAGTCGGTTTTTTGGAAAGAATTTTTTAAAATATGAATAGCAAAAAAATGAGCAGGCGACTGCGAAATTGTCAAATGAGTGATTACTACCGTCTATGAACATATTGTTATTTTGCTTTAAGGAACAGAGGAATCACTAGTGTTTATGTTTTTCTTTACGCCGGCAGCCGGCGCGTGGGGGTTGAGTTTTCAAAAATCCTAACTTAAGGGATTTCTACATGATAATTTCAGCTCATATAATCAGATAATCTGTATGCCATATTTCAGCTCAATTCGTCCAGTGGTTCGAGTTGTGCGTTGATAGATCAGTCAGTCAGTCAATCACCTTTTCGATTTAATATATTTAGATAAAATAATGCACTAATTTATATATGTTCGAAAAAAAGGAAAAATCTGACTCAACTCTCAAACTCTCTGTGACATTGCAAGTTAAATGAAAATAGGTTTGAATCAAATAAAATATGCTTCTCTTACAAAATACATTTTCCAACTGTAAATGAGGTCGAATATATCCATTTATCGGTATGCAGCGAATTTCGATATCGTACGCGATCTTCGTAGCTTCGCGTAGTTTTAACAGGCGAAGAGCGGACTGAAGTTTTTTTATTATAATACTTGCGAAACTTATTCCTATTAAAAATTTCTTCTATATTCGGTGCAAGGTTTAAATTTTATACATTTCATAATATAAATTCGAAAATGTGTCTGTATATCGATATTATTTTCTCGGCACATCCACTTGCATCCTGGAGGGAGACATAGTCTAATTTATATCGCAGCCTTGACTACCCACGAAATATTTAAGAAACGGAAAAAAACACGGGTATCTTATTCCATAGATACAAATTTCCATAGATGCAATTTGTGCACAGATACCTGAATTTTGTAAAAAAGTGTTATTATGTACCTATCTATATTCCGCATTTCACAAACACAATTTGATATCAAATTATAATATTGAAACAGGTTTAAGTGGAGCAATATAATAATACTAGCTGATACTCGCGATTTCGTCCGCGTGGACTGAGGTTTTTCGGTTCCCACGGAAACTTTTTAATTTTCCGGGATAAAAAGTAGACTATATATTACTCCAGACTATAATCTCATGTACCAAATTTCATCCGGATTCATTCAGCCGCTCTGGCGTCAATCCATCCAAACTATTAATCCATCCATAATATTAGAAGTATAGATTATACGTAATCTGTACTTGAGGAAAAATGCCAAAGATAATTTCCGCACGAGTTTTTCCGCTCGCATCATTTCGCTGGAAGCGTCCTAACGTGACAGTTGTAGGGGCTCACTTTAATTATGCATGTGCCAAAGTGACCTAACTGCCATGTATCACTCGCTTAATGTGATTACGCGCTGTCAACCTCACGGCTCACTCAAACACTATACACAAATTGGTTCGCTAACTTACAGCGATAGTGCGTTACTTGCTAAATATACTATAGTAACTGATGCCAGCAACTTCGTTCACGTGGATTGAGGTTTTTTTTTGTTCTAATCACTCACGCTTTTTTTTATCCACTAGAAGTTAGCCCTTGACTGTGATTTCAACTGATGGTGATAAGTGATGATGCAGTCTAAGATGGTAGCGATTATGGGCATGGCAGTAGCCCTTGACTGTGATTTCAACTGATGGTGATAAGTGATGATGCAGTCTAAGATGGTAGCGATTATGGGCATGGCAGTAGCCCTTGACTGTGATTTCAACTGATGGTGATAAGTGATGATGCAGTCTAAGATGGTAGCGATTATGGGCATGGCAGTTATGATATTAAACCCATACCCCTATTTGGTTTCTACACGTCATTGTACCGGAACGCTAAATCGCTTGGCAACACGTCTTTGCGGATAGGGTGGTAACTAGGCACAGCTGAAGCCTCCAACGGGCCAGACCAGGAAAAATTCAGAAAATATAAATTCCCAAATTGATCCTACCGGGGATCGAACCCGGGACCTCCGCACATTAAGACAACAGCGCTAAACTCTTCGTCACAGAGGTCGTCAAAAGAAAAAGAAGAGTATTATACCGGAACTTCGGCCAACGGCAAATTTCCGTTAGTCGGTTATGACCGAAGACGGCCAACCGTTACAACTTTTGCACCAGGTAGGTCACCGCAAACGGGCTGCGATCGCATACAGCCAAACGAATTACAGTTTACATTAGTCAGTGACCGAAAACAATCAATTACGGCCAAAACCATAGCCAACCTGATGTAAACGTGCCATTAGACTAGTGAATATGTGAATAGAAGTCAAAACGTGTTTTTTTAAATAAGCTTTTGTCTTCGTAACGCGAGCATGTCGGCGACATGCATGTCGATGACGCGAATCCACAATTTTACTCCTTACCAAAAAGTGCTCAACGCGGCTAAAGTTTTCCCTTCAATAAATATTCTACTGTGCCTTACATAATATCAACATTTGATATCATTAGTGTTGTCAAGTATATAGTATCGATAGTACTATTCCGACAGCGCATCGAGTCGATATGTCAACGTCGCCCCTTCAAGCGATACAGGGTTCGGAATTTCCTCATTTCACACTTTTTCACGTTTTCTACTCATTAGTATTGCTTCCGCTTCGTTCACGTTGCTTTAATCTTGAAAACAATTTGTATTATCAATTAAGTCGATGTTTCCACGAAGTTAATCTTTTTTAAACCCTTTTAAAAGTGATCTATCATGCTGATTTAATAATTATGTAAGTATAAACAAACTTATTCAAATCGATCCACCTATTTATATTAATATTTTATTATTATTATTTTTATTCCAAAGGAACACTCCAAACATAAAGAATGCTTTGCGCCTTCATTCCTCATTCGCATGGCTAGGGTCTGTAACACTCTACCTAAATCAGTGTTTCACATCAATTGCAATCCGGGTATCCTTATAAATCAAGAGTGAACAGGCATCTTCTAAGCAAGCGCGTTCCATCATAGGCCGCATCATCACTTTCCATCAGGTGTGATGTGGTCAACCGTAAGCCTATAATTAATTTATTAAAAAAACTCTTTTCACTCTTCACCCATTTTAGACCAATGACTATAATTTAAAACTTAAAATTCCCAAATTTTTCCTACAGGTAATTGAACCCAGCACCGCCCTCTAATAAGATCACAGCGCTCCCCACTGCGCCATGGAGGTTATCTAGAGACAATTTATTATCATAAATTGTTAGTACGTGTGTCTGCGTGTACGTAATAACTCATCATTAAATCCTTTATCCAGGGGCATACTACCATCGCTTAAAGCAGTATTGTTTTAATATTGTTGACGTTCGTGTTTTCAAATTATGATCCTTATTTTAGGGACGTTAAGGTCACAAAACTGTCGTTTTGAAATAATACTGCTTTAAGCGATGGTAGTAACCCCCTGATGTCTGAGCTGCTTCTAAGCCTTGATTTATGACTCTGTCTGAGTGTAATACTGGATCCAGATCAAAATTATTGCTGTTATAAAAACAGGCTTTATTATTTTTAACTTTTTGGGAAGCAAAATAGCTTGTAATATAAATTACGTGAAATTAGGCTGCCTGTCCACCAGAGCTGTGTGATGTAACTGTGTAAGATGTCTACAGATGGCCGTTACACAAATTTAAAAAAGCAGTAATAGAACACTTGTTGAGTCGAGGTTATTATACAATTTAGACGAAATTATTAATGGCAGAGTTGAGTTTTAGGGAAGCAATCGACTTTGGGTCCAGCGCCCCACAGTATAGTATATTAATTAATAACTTACACTATTGTATTTAATTTATATAGAGCAAGAGAAGCTGCTGAGTTTCATGCCGGCTCTTCTCAGCAGAACAGCCGCAGAACTTTTTTTTCATTATCACCATCTCACAAATCATCTTAACTAAGGAACTATCTGAGCCATTAGAGCAAATCATTGCCAAGCTTTCTTGTCATTTAAGTAATCCTTTACATGGTAATAAGTTTTTTCAATGAGTTTACGTTTTACATTAACTTTAAACTTATTCAGAGACATCTTCAACATGTCTTCTGGGAGTTTATTGTAGAAGCGGACACTGTTTCCAACAAATGAATTGCTAGTTTTACATTACAAGTTTATTTTTATTTCTAGTATTGATATTATGACAACCATGGGATATTAAGGGATAATTAAAATATAAAAAGAGGAATAATATTTTCTTTGAAACATAATACTTACACGTTTGCGCTCAGAAACCGCACCTGTTTTTCAGAAAGTACACTCTGTAAAAGAGCCCTCATTATTTAGGTATTTAGAACGAAAGTACATACGGGAAATTCTGAGAATAATTTACTTTATCGAAATGCTCTTTACAATTCCATTCGAAATCTAAATGTTAAATGATTTATTCACGTAGGACAACTTATGTCACTTATACATTATCTACACCGGTTTGGAAAGATGATTCTACTGAGAAGAGCCGGCAAGAAATCTAATCTAATCTAGCCTGTACTGTCCCACGACTGGGCAAAGGCCTCCCTCCGATTCCTACATATCTCCCTATTAGCTGATGCCCGCGACTACTTCCGCGTGGATTGAGGTATTTTGGTTTTCCGGGATAAAAAACCTACGTGTTATTCCAGACTATAATCTATTTCTGTGCCAAATTTCATCCAGATCCGTTCAGCCGTTGAGGCGTGGTTGAGTAACAAACATCCATCCATACATCCATACAGCCATACATTCATCCATCCAAACTTTCGCATTTATAATAATATTTATTTGATATTTGATATTTGATTTGATTGATTATGTGCTATTCGAAAGATGTCTATAAGTATAATTATTAGACCTCCCTGGTGCAGTGGTGAACAGTGTTGTCTCATAATCGGAAGGTCCCAGGTTTGATCTACTGTAGGGTCAATTTGAGAATTTATAATTCCTGAATTTTCTCTGGTCTGGTCTGGCTGCGTAGCTACTCGTAGTTACCACCCTACCGGCGAAAACGTGCCGCCAAGCGATTTGGCGTTCCGGTACGATTCCGTGTAGAAACTGATTATATATAATAATATAACTGCCATACGCCTAACAGGTTAGCCCGCTACCATCTTAGACTTAACATCAGGTGCAATCGTAGTTAAGGGCATATCTTATCTCTATGTAAATAAAAAATATTATATTGGAAGGGTTTTTAGTAAATAAGTTATAAACGCAATAAACTGCAGAGATTACGAGAGCCGGCCGTCACCGCAATCACGTTCCGACTCTGTCTTATTAAGACCCGGGATCTGCGCCTGGTTATTTCCCATCAGATCCAATATTTTGCAGCCCTAACTCGAATTGCCACAAGTTCTATACAATTTGCGATATAGGTATATTTTTAAGTCCTAAGAATCTCTAAATTACGTCTTAAATTAGTTGGTTTAAATATTTAATTTTCAGATTATAGATGTAGTGAAATGAGATGAAATAATTTTTGCAGGAAAACTTGTGCTACGAGTATTTATGATGATAATATGGCGAGTCTCAACTTAAATTTCTTTATAAAAATGCATTTACATGGATGACAGCGACTTCGTTCGCGTGGCATAAGCTTTTTAATTCCCACCGGCACTCCTCGACTATTATACTTAAAAATCAAGTAGATCGTGGCTCTGTTGCGGCGTGATTGAAGGATAAACCAACAAACGAACACACTTTCGCATTTATAATAGTAGTATGATTGATTATTAAGTCAATTAAATGAAATATATTGTTTTGTCATGCAGGACAACTTGTGATATTTATGATATTACTAGCTGACCCGGCGAACTTCGTACCGCCTTAGTATGCAAAATTAAATGTATATTTTTCAATATTTCTGAGATATTTTCTTAATATTTTTTTCCGTAAGAACCTTCTCCTAATGATAACAAATACAACAAAAAAAGAATTAGTGAAATCGGTCCAGCCAAGCACGCGTGATGCCGTTACCAAGGAAAACGGGTTTCATTTTTATATATATTAAATGTATATTTTTCAATATTTCTGAGATATTTTCTTAATATTTTTTTCCGTAAGAACCTTCTCCTAATGATAACAAATACAACAAAAAAAGAATTAGTGAAATCGGTCCAGCCAAGCACGCGTGATGCCGTGACCAAGGAAAACGGGTTTCATTTTTATATATATAGATGTCAATACTCTAAGAGTGGGTGGTAAAGGGGGATCTAGCACCCTGTACCACCCACTCTATAAAGGATATAATTATTATAATGAATCATTGTTGCTTTGTAGCGGTTCTCTTTACAAATTTAATAGGGGTGGATTGCTTTGTTTGAAATTACATTCTTGTTTAATCATAAACATAACATAAGTTATGAGGTTATTAATGTATCTAACATTAATAACCTCATAACCATCATCATCATCACAACCCATCACTGGCCCACCACCTGAGAACAAGGCTCCTCTCTGAATAAGAATAGTTTGGCAAATATCCCTAAACTATAAGTTTTTCACCACACTAGCCCAATAAGGGTGCCTTTGCTGCTTAAAACTATAGTGAGCAAAAGTATTTTTTGTTCACTGAGTGAGCAAAGGTAACTTTTTTTCACTACACTCTGGATTCTAACTAGGAAGCAAAAACAAACTTTGCTATCTTGTTGAACAAATAACTAATTCAATCTCCTTCAGGATTCCCAATAAAATTGTGAAACGTTGCAGTTAAAACATTTCATTTCTCTAAAGAGCATCTCAGCCATAGTTTAAGAAATCTTGGCCATTTATCGACTGAAACCTGCCTCTGTAAGGAATACCTCCAATTTCATTAACAAAACTTCTCCAGAAAGATCGTTGAAACACACCATCCCGTATTTAAAATGGCGGGACTCGAGAACAAAGTCGTAAAACTTGCCATTTACGATGCCATCGCCGGGACAATATTTGTTTGGTGTTTTTCCTTTCTTCCCTTTTGCGTCCTTCTTACGGAACACTGGGTTTCGTACAAAAGTTTTGCTGTTTACTCTTGTACTATTCAGCTTGGCTTGATTCCGGTACAAACACATTTTATTAGCGCGAAACAATCACTATTTATGGCAAGATAGACTTGCGTTTGGTGAAAATCGTCTTAAAATTAATTATCTCTATGATACATACCTACTTAAAAATGTTTGCACACACAGCATAAAAATGCTACATATATGGCTTGATTCTCGTCACAAACTGAGTATTACACTCTGATTATATTTTCTATCTAAAACCAAGCCAGATATCAATTATTTAGTTCTCGACAACATTGACCCGCGACTTTCTTCGCGTGGTTTAAGGTTCTTAATTTTGTTTCAAATAAATGTAAAAAGAATTAAGATTATTAGATTAATTAGATTAAATTTAGATTTTAAAGATTTTTTTAAGAAATTGTATATATTATTATATGTTTTATCATTCAAAAAAAAAAAAAATAATAATAATATTCTTAATTTTTCACCAAAACACAAATACCAAGTTTCATGGATATGCCACACGCTACGGTCTTGCGCCGCCTGGATCTAGCGGCTCCCTGCGAATCGCTTGATCTCGTCCATCCACCAGTGATGGTCTTCCCACGCCGCGCTTTCCAGTGCGGGGTCCAGTGCATTTAAGCACCTTACTATACCTAAAACAACTGACCAGACAATGCCAATTACTTCGTCCGCATGAAGTTTAGAATTTACCATGAAGGAGTAACAAACATTTAAACATACAAGCATCCGAACTTTAATATTTGTAGGATGCGACAAGATCTGTCAATTTAAAGAATTTTTAGGGGTGGTTAATAAGAATTGAGATGTTTTCGTTTTTTTTCAAGAGTTTTCTTTCTAAAGTAGGTCTCAGAGGTCATTAGAAAAGCTTATTTAAGTCGGCCTTACAAAGAAATCTCACACACACAGTACAATTTCTGCCGTCATGGTTGAAAACAACATGAAACCGCTATGATGTTCCTCTCGTGGGAAATCAGGCCTCGTGATTTGACTGATACGAATTGATCCATCTCTGGAGGAAAATAAATAAATTAGACAACTTTTTTATACCAACGTTATTCTACAAACAGTTAGCGGTATTTTGCGGTGGCGCTTTTTGTTTTGTTTACATTGCAAGGCCCGATTGCAATAACGCCGGGTAATTTTTTAACCCAGAGTTAGCTGCTACTTTGACAGAATTTGTATAAAACTTCTGTCAAAATATTCAATTTACGGTTAGTGGGTTGAACGTAACCCGGCGTCTCTGCAAGTGGGCCTAGGGACTAAAATTCTACATCAATTGTGAATAAAAAAATGTGTGTATGCAATTCACACACGGCAGAAGTGAAACTTCAGAAAAGTAGCCTACGAGAGAATGAATAAATATATCTTGTCTTGTATTTTATCTCACTCTCGAGCAGGATAAATCCTATTTTTTTGTCTCTTTTCAGTGTCGCTTTTTTGTTTCGTAGTATTTTTATATCACAACGATTGTAAAGAAGTTTGACTTCAAAAATTAAAAGCAGTCTGGAGGGTCCGGTATCGAATCCTGGACGAACCTCTAATTATTATTTTTATTAAAACTTTGAGTCTAGCTTGGCTGCAATCAGGCCTGCTTGCAAAGTGATGCAGCCTATGGTAGAGCACGCTTACCTAAAAGATGTCTAATCGCTATACCTATTTTTTTTAAATCTATAAAGTAATTTCATGTAACTTGCTGTAACTTTATTTATTTATTAGAAAACTAAACTAAACTAAAATGACAGTTCTAAACCTAGTGCTGCCCCATTCCACAGTGAGTATTAAGAAAGGGATATTAATATAAAGACAGCAGCTGTCCACGGAAAAGGGAATTTGCTTGTCATTTTAGTTTAGTTGAGAGATGGTGTACAATAGAATTGGCCTCATTAGATCGACCTGAGAGTTATCTACATTGATTTCAAAGTGTTCTCAAAGACGTGTGATCTCTCCAACTCTCCCCATTCCCATTTGACTAGTGTGGTCGACGCCTACGCCCCTTCGGCTTAGACTATTGTCATCAATATGCAATCAAATTGTTGATTGCATATTGATTGCATTCGCAATCATCAATATGCGCAATCAATACTGAGCAATCATTATTAGGCGACGAAACTAAACAGAACAAAATGAGAGGAGACAGTCGTGTGCTAGGCTGCTAGGTAGTGAACCAACAATATATTAAAGCGTTGATGGTAAATATGACTTGGTTAGAGACCTACAAAAATTACTTGTTTAGAAACCTACACTTCAGCACAGAATATTTATTAGTATATTTTGTGCTTAGGGTTGAAACAAGAGCGAAGCGAGGGCTGGCATCACCCTCATCTGAAATCGAGTTTCATTCCGTGGCGCTAACACTATTTTTCATTTAATCTCCATCAAAATTGCGAGTTTTATTAAAATTGTATTTCTTATTTATTTTAGTTGCTAGGTTGTTCTGTTAGTTTAGTTGATGGGTAAAATGATAATTAAAAAGGTAAAAAGATACTCTGACAGGATTGAAAGGAGGGCTGCTACGTGCCTAGGGCAGAAATTTATGGTTTTCTACTCGCCGCATGACGTATTCGTCTGAAATTGACTAGTTTCAGGTGACTCCAACAGGCATTGAAACTCGCACTTTCAATGCAGGTTACATGAAAAAGTACTAACTCAAAGTCCAGTAGTAAGTTGACTTGTGGGCTCTTGTAGAAATACCTAGTGCTTTTTCTAGCCTTTAATAACAGAGTTCAAAGTTTGCTTCGCGAACATCGGGCAAACTAATATTTTTACAGCCAGACGCAATCCAAACACGAGTGCTATCCAATACGTTTTATTTGCTTTAAGTTTCTCTTTGGTTGCGTATTCGGTTGTGGAATATGCATGGTCTTGGTTTGATTCCGTATCAAGTAAAAAAAATTTATAGTGGTTTTCTGGCAAGAAAACCTCCCTGGCGCAGTAATGAGCGCTGTTTCCTTAACGTGGGAGGGTTCGATTACTGGCAGGGTCAATTTGGGAATTTATGATTTATGAATTTGGGCTGGTCTGGGTGGAGGCTTCGGCCGTGGCTAGTTTAGCCCAACCACCCTACCGGCAAAGACGTACTTTGCCGGTAGGGTGGTTTAGCATTTGGCAACCGATTAATTAATTTAATTCCAGTACTATGCCGTGTAGAAACAGAATAGGAAAACGGGCATATCCCAGGTTAGCATGCTACCATCTTAGACTGCATCATCACTAACCATCAGGTGAGATCACAGTCAAGGGCTTACTTGTAGTGGAATAAAACAATATTATAAAATTTAAGTACCAGCCTGGAGGTAAGAAATTTCTGGTGTTAAATCCCCATTATGTTTCGTCCTGTTCCTAATATCTCTCCGGTTGTTTCGAGTTGCCGAATATTCGATTCGATTCATTTTGTACGACCTTCCTCTAATGGTGAACGCTGTGTGTGCGAATTTTCCCTGTTCTGGTATGGTGGGATGATACGCTCGTGGCTCGTTACCACCCTACTGGCAACGACGTGCTGCCAAGCTATTTGGCGTCCGGAATTTGGTATAGATTCAGAGCTAACTCATAATAAGTATCGGTTTAATGTAACTGCCATAACGACAATAGGTTAGCCCTCTTTCATCTAAAACTGATTATCATCCACCAGGTGATATCGCAGTCAAGGGCTTGACAAAGTACTAAGTAGGATTTAACAAATTGAAATGAGAAAACTTGACTGAATTTCCCTTCGAATACCGCTGAGCAATTTTAAGGCCATATCAATTCACTGAGTTGCAATAAATCCTCAACCACTCAACTTTAATCTGCGAAATCGGGTAAATCCTTGCAATAAACGCGATCGAGTGACAGGGGGTGATCAATTTACCCCCCTTTTTCCCTCTTACCCTTTCTCCCCCTCCTACCATTGACACTTTATTTAAAGCGTTGATGGTGTGATCAATGAATGGGCCATTGGGCAATCAAGTGACATCTCTCGGTTGACGTGTTGCTAAAAACGCGTTTTTAAGGTAGGCAACCGAATAATATCGCATAGCTATAGGTGTAGCGCTGACTTTACGATGCAACCACGGCACGAGTAGCGGAGTCAGCTATTTCATCATCATGACCCAAATTCTAGTTTTCATTAAAAATTGTAATTAAATTAATTTCATTCTAATAGATACATATTATTTGTAAATTAGTTTTAATTTTTATTTTAAATAAAGTCAAATAAATTTTAGTTTTTTTTGGGACCTCCGGCTGTGTCTTCCTTCACTACCTGGTGGTAAGTGATGACTCATGATGAATCTAATAATAAAAAATAAAGATTGTTTAAATAAATTATGTAATCAATTAAATTATTTTTTCCTTTTTAGTTTTAGTTAGTAGTGAAGTCAGTTTTTTTTTTAAATTTTTATACGATAATTTTCCTACATAGTAGTAATTATAAATTCCTTTGACTCGAGATCCGCCGACACAACTTTGATTCACCACATCTGCTCCAAACTCCGTGGCAACAGATCCGTGTTCCGCCAAATGATTAATAAGTAATAACTGAGATAACTAACTAAGAGCTTACTAACTGATGCTGTACTATGTTCTTTAATAAACTAGTTAACAGAGACTTTATACTGTAGCACAGAATACTAACTATTACTGTTGAGTATAGTAATTTTAATAAGTAGTACTTTTGTCCCGAAAAATTATTTTTAAATAAAAAAAAACCGCCTTCAAAAACTAAAAAGCAAAAAATAATTGGATATATTTACATATTATTATTTCTACCCGCTATGTTGAAGTCGGGCGGGTATAACAAGGATAAGCAAAGTTGACGCAAGGCTCGCCCGACTTCTACATAGTGGGTAGAAATAATAATATGTAAATATATCCAATTATTTTTTGCTTTTTAGTTTTTGAAGGCGGTTTTTATTTTATTTTATTGTTTGCTTTTTAGTGCTGTAAATATTAAAAAAAAAAGAAAAATAGGTTCTCGAAAGGTAGACAGACCTGTACCTAATAACTATCTGGGTTCGTGTCCTTACAAAATTTAAGTTCCTTTGATTTCCGCAGGATTCCATCATCAGACCTAATGACCATGGGACCACCTGGAAAGTATACCCTTTCAAAAAAAAAAGAATTTTACAAATCGGTCCAGGCGTCTTCGAGTAATCGGGGAACATCTGTCTTCGAAGATCTTCATCAGATCTTCACCAAATTTATATGGGACCACCTTTGAAGTATACCCTTTCAAACAAAAAAAGAATTTTCAAAATCGGTCCAGGCGTCTTCGAGTAATCGGGGAACATACATAAAAAATAAAAAAATAAAATAAAAAAGATTCCGACGAATTGAGAACCTCCTCCTTTTTTTGAAGTCGGTTAAAAAACAATAGAGTTAGTTCGGTTCTACAGGATGACAGTTTTGGTCGATTTTACTCCATAGCTCGATCAAATCTGCACATTTGACTATTATTTTTTCTTTACAAAGGTAGATCTCATGCTTATAATGTCATGAAGTTTGAATAGATCGAAGACGGTGGACGGAACTCCTCCACGGATAACAGAAAATCAATAGCAATCATTTTAAAGGTAGATTTTCTACCGTTCTGCAAATTATAATATGTACGAGTAAATGGTGGTATGTATGGTAAGTTTTATAAGGTAAACCACTTCGAGCTATAATTATCGGAGCAAGTCAGCTAAATATTTCATTTATGTAAACATCATACTATCATACTAATTTTATAAATGCGGATTTATTCCATGCGTGCGAAATCGCATCAGCTAGTTTTAATATAAAGAGCGAGGAAAGGTTGGAAAAAAAATCCCTTACAGAAAGTTATTTCCAAGAAATCTCTAAAGTTCCAAATTATTTTTTCCATCAATTTACGGTGTGAGAATTGAGAAAAAAATGCCTCGCGCTGAAGCCCATTGATAGCGCAGGAAATGTATGCAGCGGCGCCATTGAGCGCGCAAATTGACAATTTAAAGAACATCCGATGTTCATCTGCGCAATTTAGCTCACGTTCAAGCCGAGAATATTTTAAACGTTCTTAATATTAGAATATACCATTCCGTTTTTTTTCAATATTAATTTCGATTTGGCTAAAGGGCTCGTTCAATGAGACGCGATGCGTTCCGTGACTCGCTGTAGATGGCGATACGACGCCGTAGAAAATGACAGACGTATCTACGCGACAACGTAGGCCACGTGAAAGGTCAGCTACTGTTTACCCTAGCGTCGCGTCCCATCGAATCGCGTTGCCTTGTTTGGACAACGGGTAACGAACAGCGTTGGGTCACGCGGCGCGCTGTGCTTTTTCTCTCTTTACAAAGAGGAGGCGCATGAAGCGGGAATATGAAGAGGAGAATATATTAGCATACGATTAATTTGACCGTGCGATGCTTAACGCGCCGCGCCACGCTTGGTGAGAGAGACTTTAGTGAGATAAATCCAAAGGAGAGGAGTTTATGGATATGAATATCAGAAAAATAGAGTGAGAATACAAAAAAGTTTGTAACAATACATCTATTTCCTTGTCATCTGGAGATTACGAAAGGTTCTACCAATATATTCGGTCTGTAGAGATTGACCTATATTTTAGATGTGCTATTTAAAAGATTTGTATGATCTTATGGATCTTTTAGTTCAAATACTTACCAATTATATTATAACAGGTGGTATTCCACATAAACTTTTAGTTTCTGCACCCTTCAAATCTATGTTTATAAAGTCTGATAGTCAAACGATAAGTTAATACTTATTCGATAACGAAGGAATGATGACGAACGTTATAAGCTGCGTTGAGTCCTACGTTATGGTACTTCTAAATTCGAAGATACCTTGCTTTAAAAAATATAACGATTATTAAAGCTTTACGAGTTCTGTACTAGTACTAGGGTGCTAGAGAAAATTTTAGCCAAAAAAAGTGAAAAAGTAACCAAAGGGCTCCTTTTTATCAAACTATGAATCAAGTCATCAACCATTCTGTGACACTATTACGATGAGATAATATCATTGACTCAACCGGGGGTTTCAGACAAAATATCGCGCCAATATATCCCGAGCTGTACCTAGTAACTAGATGTATTTGTTACCCCCAGTTGCCCAATTGTGTATTTTTTTGCCGAAATGCGAAACAAATGGCATCGAAAAGACCTTCTATTTTTTCAGTCTTTACAAGACTTCAGTGTGTTGTTTATGCATCTTCATTTTGTGATATTTCTTTATTTTGATCGCGAACATGAAGTTTACGGTAAAAATAAAATTAATGGTAGATTCTACAATCTACATTTCGAAAGTGTGTCTGTCTGTTGGTCTGTATGTCTACTAAGCTTGCATAAGCCATCTTTTTAATTGATTTTGATTAAATTTGGTATATGGATAGGTTGCATTTCAGGGAACGACATAGGCTTACGGGAAGTAAAAGTAGCCTATATGTTATTCCAGACTATAATCTATCTCTGTGCCAAATTTCATCCGAATCCTTCAGCCTTTCTGGCGTGATTGAGTAACAAACAGCTATCCATCAATCCATCCAAACTTTTGCATTCATTATAATATTATTATAGACTAGAGTATGACACTACGAAAATCGTAAAGAAAGAAAAAAGAATGTTTATGGTGTAAATCGTTTCTGAAATGTTGAAAACTTACAGCCTTTTTACCCAAAAACGGTCAGTAGTATTTGGCCCGCTTATCACTGCACTTACAAGCGGGTCATAAGCCCGAAATCGCTTATTATTGTACTACAAGGCGCACTTTTGTACTGGCCCCTTGCCAGAATGTAGCCCAAGTACAGTGCTTGGGAGTACATGTAATGTGTTAAGCTCAAATCCTAGATGACACTTGTAAGCTATATTTTATTAAAAGTTCGTGTTGAATGTGTTTATTTCCACTTTACTTAGCAGTATATTTGAAAGTCATACTAATAATACTGTTGTCTTTATTTGCGTTGACGCAATCTTATCAGTGTATGACTGACAAGATTGCGTCTAGTCCCTAGTGTATTTTGTAAAGTTTTTGAAGTGAAAACTTCTTTAGGCGCACTGTAGCACTTTTTGGTAGGGGGTAAAAATGTGGAATACGCGAGACCGACCGCGAGACCGTTACTGTTCTTCATAAAACAAAAGGTCTCAAACATAAATATAGTAGGTATACTAGCTGATGCCCACGACTACGTCCGCATGGATTGAGGTTTATTGGTTCCCGCGGGAACTCCTAAGTTTTCCGGTATAAAAAGTAGCCTATGTGTTCTTCCAGACTGTAATCTATCTCTGTGCCGAATTTCATCCAGATCCGTTCAGCCGTTCGGGCGTAATTGAGTAACGAACATCCATCCATACATCCATACATCATTACATTACATTTGATTATTTTCTAAACGCCGAAATCTTCTTACTTAATTTTCTAAATTAAGTAGTTATTATTAGTACTTTACTTTATACTTGTAAAAGTAAAACATTTATTTTTACATAAGTTCGGAGTTCCCATGAGGACATGGCAAATCTTAGGATTTACTGTAGTTCGAGCTTTTTACAGTAATATTATGTATATTTTGAATGTCTTCATTAATGTTTCAGAGGATCGTCCCGAGTTTGACGCCATTACCCTTTGATCCCCGCGCTTCGTCGTCAAGCACGTAAACTAATATTTATATTAAGAGTAAAGACTTTTACATAGGTCTTCAAAGATTTTTCTTGCAAACTAGTTAGTTATTTTTTAACAGTTTCAAACTCAAAATATTCTCCGTAAATTTTAAGCGAACCCTAAATCTATACCTGCTGAGACCATACTGCCTGCATAAAACAATACTTAAACATTATTACTTCGAATGACAGTTTCATGTTACGTACCTTGACGTTCCTAAAATAAGGACTATAATTCTAAAACTCGAAAGTCAACAATAATGAATCAATATGGCTTTAAGCGTAGGCAGTATCTCCATTAATAAGGCCACACTGTATAGACGTCCGTATCAAATTGCAGACCACGGCTAAACTAGTATGCCTACACTTTCGTATATACACCTCCAAGCTGCTTACTAATTTATTGTTGAATGACTTAATTTTGTGTCACCCCCTAATTGCCCTGTCTAGACGTCTCCATTGGACAGAAAATTACATATCTCCGTGATAAGCTCCCGAAATACAGATATGGTGTTTCCTATACAGATTTATTTACAATTTACGCGGGCGAAGTCATGGCCATCATCTACTTAGTGTTTGATATAAAATCTATATTATATATAAAATCCTGACTGACTAAACTTCTAGAGACATGAAATTTGGAGGGTGTGTTCTTTGTGAAGGGTTTTTCAAAATTCCACCCCTAAAATGGGGTAAAGTAGGGGTTGAAAGTTTGAATGAAAGTTCACTTTTCATTTTTCAAACTTGGTATTTGGGCTTCCGGTTTAAAATGATGAAATACCTGTTTCACAGTTTTTGAAAATTCTTCCCCTAAGGAAGTTAAAGGACGGAGAGTTTGTCCTTTAATCACGCCGCAACAGAGCAACGGATCGACGTGATTTTTTACTGAGCAAAGACACAATATCATTGATTTAAAAATGAAAATTATTATAAGAATTATTCTTACAACAGCAATATATTCGGATGTCAAGACGGACAAGTAATGGAAGATGGTGTGACCCAGATGTGATGTCAAGTGAGCCGGTTTAACAGAGCGGCTTTTCTTTGATATTTCATTTAAAGGGCTTGTTCAGTATTTTCCTTATAGGAAAATAATAAAGTTCTATTTATTTTCAAAACATTCTGTTTTAAGGTAGGTACGGTAGGTATTTTACCTTTTTGTTTGACTACGCATAGTCAAACAAAAAGGTAAAATACCTACCGTATTTTATATTATATTTATATAAACCAAATTTATTATATCTCAGACCGTGTTTTATAAGCCTTTCGTTCATTTAGACGTTGGGGTTATATTAGTGACCTCACATCGGAAACGCAGCGTTTGCACACCCGTCACCCCCATTTTTTATATGGAGCGCGCACACCTAGCGACTGGATAAAACGCAGACGGAACTTTCGTTTATTCCGTACTGTGTCTGTGGCTCTAATAGTATACACAACAGATCCTAACATACGAGTTTGTTACATCAACAACGTTGCCAAATATAGTTAAAACACATTTTTAGTCATATTATTTTGGGCATTGTAGTACTTCATACTGACAAAGTGAGGATTGGCAGCCATCACACCGGTGAGAATATGAGAGAGAACTCTCAGGCATGCAGGGGCCATACTGCCGACGTACCTTGACTTCCCTAAAATAAGGAAAGTTGGACGTTACCAACTAAGACCCACGCGAAAAAATAATATGATGATTCCCAGTTCCAACTTAAATATCCATAGTACTGGTCCTAACCCGATGTGTGTAAATAACAAAATCCCAGACCACATCAAATCCTTGGAGAATTATACAGCTTTTGTCAACTCTTTAAAAACATTTCTCATTGATAAAGTATATTACAAACTAAATGATTTTTTGGAAGAAAAATAAGGCAGCCGTCTCTCTACGACCACTGATTTTTTTGCTGTGCCCCACCGGGGTTCCAATATTGTTACGAACATTGTTATTATTATCAACTATTGACATGTAAATTACTATTATATTCGAATGCAAAATAAAAATGAAATGAAGGATTCAGACACTGAGGGATTTTGGACTTCTATATACTAATATTATAATTGCGAAAGTTTGGATGAATGGATGTTTGTTACTAAATTACGTCAAAACGGCTAAATGGATTTGGATGATTGAATTTGGCACAGAGATAAATTATATTCCGGAATAATACACAGGCTACTTTTAATTCCGCAAAATTAAAGTGTTCCCGCGGGAACCCAAAACCCAAAAAAACCTCAATCCAAGCGGACGAAGTCGCGGACATCAGCTAGTAACTACATGAAGATAGGGAGAGAGCGAGTATTATAGGTGAATTAATTTTATTATTTACAAAACTTCACAATGCCTATACCGAGAAAGATAAAGTAAACAAAAGGCGTTAATCTGTCAATTTGTATTAAATCAGAGTTTTTAAATAACTCTCCAGGGATGTTGTTAATTTTCCCTACGTATTTTCTAATTTAAAACTAAGGGCCTGGATAGACTCAAAGAGCGCGCAAAGACAATCAGACCGAAAACACGCTTGGGATGGAAAACTATAAAATGTTTATCCCAATCTAGATGCTATTAGATGATTTAGATAAACCCATGTTAGGTTTATCTAAATCATCAATATAGGTAGGTATCATAGGTAAAAATAGGTTTATCTTTTCTCATGATGATAGTCACTTGAGAGAAAAGGATAGAAAACTTTCATCCTAATAGCATCTGGATAATAATATGATTAAACGACGTCGAAGGGAAATGACGTTTTGTCGTGTCACGCTACTTCATATATACGTGAATGACTTTTTGTAAGTACGTAAATGTACCCAGATTCATCTAGTTTTGTTTTTATTGAGAGCCGAGTTGTAAAAGCCGTACCGCTTTATATTTGTCCATTCTTTAAACACTGAGAAGAAAGTTTGTCGAATTTTCTCTAAAAATTATCACTCGAAACTGGAAGGCAGGGAATTTTGTCGAGGTTTAGAAATTTCTTAATTGTTAAGTGTTTTACGATTTCAGCGCTCTTCTAATAAGTAAATTGAATTTGAAGAAGCTACAAATTCTGATAACAGCTAAATTGAGCCAGATAATAACAATATTTTCCAATCAAAATATCCAATTACCTTAGTAAAATTCTTAAGTAAAATAAATTTGCCAAGTAAAATGATGAAACCGGTTACTAATCTAAACAATAGAGTACTTGTATTCTCGAACAATAATATTGTTAAGATTATGACATCATTGGTTACGTTAATAAATATAATCTGTGCGTGATTTTCTTTATTTAACACTATAATATTATTATTTCTGTCGTTCTACCATCTTAATCATAATCATAATCATCTCAGGTGGTGGAGGTAATTTGTCTTTCTTTCTTTAAATCTGAAAAATCTCGCACGTGTGCACGAATCTAATCTCAAAACAAGAAGGGTTTTGGCCACCACACTGACCAAGTGCTGATTGGTAGACATAAAATTCTATCAGGTTTAGGGTATTTTCCGATATACACTGCGAGCACTTTTCAGTACTCTTACTGGGGAGAAATTCGTTCCGATAAGGACTGACAGTATACTGCCGTAGTATCCTAGGGAAATATATGACGTTATCAGTACATAACGGAACGAATTTCTCCCCAGTAATAGCACTGAACAGTGCTCGCAGTGTATATCGGAACATACTCATAATTTCTTACGCAAACAGCCCAAGTAGCATTTAGCTGCGTTACTTACGTTACGCTACGTTTAAAGCATAGCGCTATTAACGTAGAACTATACCTGTCTGTTAGATGCAAATTGCAAGAGGCAACATGATATCAATGTTTAAATTCGATACCTCCCACGTAAGTTGTTGTATGCCACAAAAATGCCGTTTAGCGTTTTTACTGAAAAATATCCTAATTTGTATTATTTTATGCATTCAATGTGAAAAAACTACAAAAACATTATTTATTCAAGGATTTGCCAGACGTATTTTGTTGTATCTTTCGAACAAGAACGGACTACAACATTGTATCTACCTATGCAATGGTTTACGCGGGGTGCGGGACGGGGAGAATCACGCGCTCGCGTGTCGTATTTGTCACATACAACTGATTACGCCGGACTTTCAACCGGCCGCACCCCGTAGAAACTAAGCGTTTAGTTCTCTCAAAATTTACTTGCGTAATTGAATTACTTCAAATATTTATGAATGAAACGTAAAGGTATAATAACAAGAGGGCGTAGACTATGTGATTTGGTCATTAATACGAGTACACAAAATAGCAACTCCGAGACACCTATTGAAAATAACAATGTTTCATTAGATGAAATAGAACTAAACAGTTTTCGTGATTCAAGCCTCTGAAATATCACAGGTATGTTTCTTTTTGTATTATTTTATTAGCATTTACTCAATCAATGTTACTTTTTGTGGTGATACCAACCTAAAATGTTGTATAGATTACTTACAACAGTATACGTTGTTGAGCGTTCATTAAAAAATGTTGTATGTGATACATATAACATTTTACGTATGACATTAAACTGAAAATATTGTTGTATGTAATAAATACAACATTTTACTTCGGAAGTTGTTATTCTAAACTTCGTTGTATAGTGACATGCTATATTTTACGTTGCTATTACATTTTTTTTTTTACTTAAATTCAATGTTGTATGTCAAGTCTGTTCTAAAATTGGGTCATAAATAAAATATAAAATGCTTTGTCCTGACTGACTGACTTAGTGACTGGTCTATGAATGCGGAGCCTAAATAGCTGGTCCTAGAGGTCGTGCAATTTGGTGGGTGTGTTCCTTATACGATTTACGCGGGTAAAACCGCTGGGCGGCGCTAAGCAATGACATTAAAAAGTTATTACTGTTTCAGAGTCTCCATTACCAATAAGTTTTAATGAATCGGAAATGAATGAGCTAGCTAATATAATAGATGGAAACATCTTTGACAATAACTTAGAAGAAGCAACAGATTCTGATACTGCAAATCTTGAGACACCGCACCCTTCCCCTTCTTGTAGTATCAATCACTTGGACTACGACTGTGATAATGATTTCTGCCAATATTATATACAAAAGGAAAATTTATCAACGTTCGATATTTCACCTCAACACTCACCAGCATGTCTTTCTAGCTGCTCGACGTTGACAACAAAGACCAATAGTCCACCGTCGGATATTTCTAATAATAGTCCCAGCAGAAGTAACCGCCGTCGTCAATCAAGGAAAGATAAAGATAATGTGAGAAAAATACATTTTAATGAATGGATTACACTAATACCAGAAGACGCCAAAGAAATAGTATGGCTGAGCTATGCCCTCTCTATTCAAACCATCTTCCCTTAACAATGACTTAATGAGTCTCTGTCACAGTAGAATTATTCCAGCCACATATCACGACTTTTTCAGGAATCTGTCTTTTGTCGATGACTCTCATAATGATGTTGAATTTTCTGATTCAGAATAGCATTTTAGAAAGGTCTCCCCAACGTGTCACAGTGTGGTGTGACTGTTTGGGGATTATTTAAGAAAGATCTCCCAAAGTGTTACAGTGTGAGTAGTTGGGAATTATTTTGCAAAGTTCTCCCAACGAGTCACAGTGTGACAGGTTACAGTGTGACTCGTTGGGAACAAGCGACTTATTTTAGTTTGTTCTTTTTAACTTATTTAAATTTCTTTAAATTATGCATCTTCATAATAATAACGTAATAAACGGGTACATAGCACGATAAAATGACGATTTTAACTGTCGATATTTCGACTCAGTTGCATGGATCTTTGTCACGCCGGAACTGCTGTGCTGTGAGGTGGAGCTGGAACTGTCGCGGGCCGTATCAAACTACGCTCCTTCACGTTCTTTTCGACCACGAAATAAGTCTTTAATCATTATGCATCTTCGTTTTTATTAATGATTCTCATAAAAATAATATTAGTTTTTTACTGATTGAAATCTCCAATGAAACCAAAATTCTCAAGGTTTATTTAATTGATCTCATAGAAATTATTAAGTCATATTTTTTATTTTATGTTCTACCGTGTTATTTTTTATGATTCTAATTAATTAGTCCTTAAGAAGAATTTGTTATGTTACTAAAATATCGTAGAGAGAGTGAGCTATGTTTTTATTTTTGTCCTTTTTAATATGTGTCTAAATAACCTTACTGATTGTTTTGTTTTCGAATTTATTGATTACCTAGTAATGGAAGTGATTGTCTATCTGTTTTTAAGATTAATGTTCATTATTATTATATTTTTTTAAAGATATTACTTTTCATGAAAACGGTCTTAAAATGACTAGTATGTATAATGTTCCTATTAAAAAATTAAAGAAATTTATCCTTGATAATATTTTTTTTATTATTTCATAACCTAGAATTTGATCACATACAATAATATACACATAATTTTTTAACCAATGTATATGGGTATTGCCACATACAATGTAATGAAACTTATATTTTGCAGTGTATATTGTTGCAACTATCATATACAACAATTTACGAAATCGAAACTCCGCGGTATAATGTTGTAAGTATGAGATACAACAAATGGCGCAGCCTGTACTACGCAGTAAAATGTTGTATGAACGATATCTCAGAAAATATACATATTTTTTAAAATATCTTTCAACATAGTCAAGAATACTATAAATTACATTCATATACCAAATTTCACCAAGATACAATAATAAATGCAGTTTTTAGTCCAATTTGAATCTTTAAAATGCTCTATTGTAAAATTGCGGTTTTGGGGATACAACAACTTACGTGGGAGGTATCGTTTTTAAAGCATCAACAATGCACGAAACAATCTGTTTTCAGTAAGATTTGCATGCAAATTTATACGCTATCGGCACGCGGTGCGAATACCGTAAAATTTTATGTCCTGTACCCTTACCACAAGAATTTAAATCATTCACCAACGTTGAGTGGATTAATCGTGTGGGCAACACTTTGTCGTTAAAATTAAAATGGATTTTAACGGCCTTGTTATTAATCCCAAGTTCGTTCATAAATTCACAGCTAGCGCACCGAGCTGAAACATGTCGAATTTAAAATCGGTGTCAAATCGAAGTGGGTCGAAGTTAAAATTTTACTATAACGCCAAAGTATTCGATTACAATCAACGTCACGATTGTAATTTTGATTGCGTCGGAAAGCTTGGACATCAGAGCAAAATAGACCCTAGTTTTTTTTATTTTTTATCCACTACAAGCTAGCCCTTGACTGCGATCTCACCTGATGGTAAGTGATGATACAGTTTAAGATGGTAGCGGGCTAACCTGTTAGGGGTATGGCAGACCCCTTCGGTTTCTACACGGCATCGTACCGGAACGCTAAATCGCTTGGCGGCACGTCTTTGCCGGTAGGGTGGTAACTAGCCACGGCCGAAGCCTCCCACCAGACAGATTATTAAATTAAAAGTCACAAATTCACTACTATCGATTTTGATTTTGCAATGTTTTCGCTTGTGTATAGACCGACTTGAGCATTAAGACCCGTTTGCAGAAGAGCCGGGTTATCCTTTTACCCAGAGTTGGCTGCTACTTTGACAGATTTCGTATTAAACTTCTGTCAACATTTCAAATTTATTCCTGGGTTAAACGTAACCCGGCGCCTCTGCAAGTGGGCCTATAAGGTTAAGCTCCATTAATTCACTTTAAAGCTTACGTTTTTCGACGCTCGAATATCCTCATCTTGGGGTCGGTACATTTTAAAATCTTGTGGTAAGGGTTCTGCTAAGCCGACACTAGCGAAGCTACCCTAAGCCCTAACTACCGAAGCTGTCGCAATGGCTACGGAATTGCATTGCTAATATTGACGTTGTCATTAGCATTTGAAATCTAGAATTCTAGACGTATTTTGAATCGCCCTAACTGCGGGTAGTTTCAAACTCAGTTTCAAGTTTGTTACTTTGAACATCCCACTGGACACTTGGTACAAAGTTCTCAATCGACAACTTTCTTTTGCACTTAACTTTTTGCTTTTTACTGACTTCATGAAGGCGAAGTTTCTTAATTTAACGGCTAATTTCTCTTTCTTATTACCTGGATGGTACAGCTACTTCGTTTAGGTACTATCTGAATATTCTACTAGTATGACTATCAATGAAAAGAAATGCGATGTTTTTTTTTTTTAATCTTTATTTTGTGACGGGGCTTTATCACTTTGTGATTATGTCGCCCCCGTAGAAAAACAATTTTTATACAGATAATAATAGCTAAACAAGATATAAAATAAAAATGAAATAAGACTTGACTCAACCTTAAATATTAAATAGCTACTGACAACAAATATAATAATACACAATTATAAATCTACAAATAATAATGTGCACAGCATCCTTGCCCGCTCCGATAAAGGGGAAGCCAAGATGCTGTTACACAACCCAACGTCCAAATGTCGAGGAAGTACATGCCGACGCTGAGCGGCGTTCCGCTCACACTCCATGATTTATTTATTTCACGTAGGAAAATGTGTGCCTCTTATGACACGTCAAGACTATACCACCGGTCCGGAAAACAGTTCTGCTGAGAAGAGCCGTCAGCCGGCAAAAAACGCAGCAGTTGCTCTTTTCATAAAAAGAAAAATAATGTTACACTAACTAAAAAGGACTAAGCCTTTTGAGTTAGTGTATAGTCATAAGTGACAGTGTAAAGTGTAGTGCTAATAGAACACATGAACAAAGTGTCTAAGATTATCAAGAAAGACTGAGATGCGTCAATGGACAACTTCTTAGTACATAAGATAAATTATTATAAGTTTAGGTTAAAGCAAAACTGCTCATTAGCCAATTAGTTAGGCTAGATCGTAGTTAAATGAGTACTCAATAATAGGAAGAAAAAAAAAACTATGTAAATAATATACAAATCCATCCCAGAAAATATCCATTCCATAATAAATTCTAAAATCCATCCCAGAATGCAATAATTCGCTTTTTACGGTTTCCCGGTTTATGGGGAACCGTTCGAGTCATTAATTTTCGTAAGTGTCAATTAAGTGGAAATAGGCGGGAGGAAATTGCCGGCAATTCTTTTATAAATTAACCATTGGAAACATTGGAATTTGGGACTGCTACTTAATGGAGACTTTCAATGTAAACAAATGGATTTTCTTTCCTAGATTTTTTAAAAGAGTTTTTGTTAAAAATTTCTACTAACTTACCGAAGCGATGTGAATTACTAATTAGAAACTATCAACTGGCGCGCTGTTCTAGTGGTTAGTATGTTCGACTGCGGATGCGGTTCCCTAGTTCCATTCTCGGGTAGGGCCATACCTAATAGGTTATCGTACTTACGTTGATAATAGTATCAGTTCTATGCCGGAGTTATGAATTTGGCGGTGTTTCAACCTTCAGTCTCGGAGAGCCCGTAGTCGATACTGTGCCTTATCTCTCTCCTATCGTGTCGGATTTTCCATCCAATTGGTGTATGAGAAAAAGGAGTACACTTGTGTTACCGTACGTATTTGTGCACTGTATTTCTTCCGCGCAGACAGCTCTCTCTCTGGAAATTGTCCGCCTCAGCCAAAATTGGGTAGTTATTTGACGACAAGTCAAATTGACAACTTTTTTCGAGCGTCAAAACGCTCGCTTATTTTGGGATAGTGAACAGTGGTCATCAAATTTTTTTTTACTTCAATCGATAGTTTAAAATTATTTTGGAACATAACAAGGGACGTGGATATTACGACTTCTGAGAGACCCTCTATTTAATGATCACTTAAACCTAATTTATTTGAGTAGTTGTCAAATACCCAACGTTCAGATTAAATTGTTGATCAAAATTAAGTTGATCAAGTTCAAAACTGAGATGAACGATAAGTGAGGCGCGTTCATACTTCGATTAGACTTCGTTCAGTCGTACTAGAGTGATTGAGTAACAACAAAGATCCATCCATACATACATACATACATCCATCCATTCCAACTTAGATTAGATATTACTAACTTGGAAGTGCCTAACCGGTAACAACCATGTCACTGCTCATAATATTTTATTAAAAATATCACCAGGAAGTGAAATAAGTAATAATATAGTAGAAATGAGTCTTCCTAATGAACTGCATACTCTCCCGTTTTCCACTTCAAAGTTTTCAGCTTTCGCTAGTTGGGAACTTGAATCTTGCATCTAGCCCTAATGCTGTTGCAACTTTGCAGTGATACTTGTTGACTGAACCGTTTGAAAATTAGTCTAGATTTTGTCTTCCGAACTTGAAGTCGAGTCTTAATTTGCCGCGAAAACACGGACAGTAAACCTTTGACGACCTCCCAGGTGCAGTAGTGATTGTGGTCTTACAAGTGGAAGGTCCGCAGTTCAATTACCGACAGGGTCAGTTTGAGAATTTATAATTTGTGATTTTTCTGGTCTTGTCTGGTGTGGTGGGGAGGCTTCAGCCGTGGCCATAGTTGCCACTCCACTGGCAAAGCGACTGATTGCTGGTACGATGGCATGCAGAAACCGACTATGGGTACGGGTTTGATAGGTTTAACTGCTACATCCATAACAAGCTACCGTTACCGCTACCGTCTAAGACTGCTACATCACTTGTTTTTTTATCCAATAACTTGTAGTGGATGATAAAAACTAGGTATTAGGTGAGGTCGCAGCTAAGAGGTAACTCTCACTCCCATTTATTTGAATGTAGCATCTGTTATATCGCATTTGTTAGTATAGAATGTAGCCTATGTTACCCGGAGTACTATAATGACGAATCGGTTGACACCTCATTCATTATTTACCTCATGCATTAGTTTAGACGCTACGGTGGAACATAAATAAATACAAACATACACACATAGACTGCTAAAATCATAACCCTTTGCCTTTGCCATAGTCGGGTAATAAAACAACGTCAATACCATCGCACAGTATCGTACAGCGTCCCAATACAAGCTCCTACATTTTGTATTTCGTTACATTTTCGAGGGAGCGAAAATATTCTGATTGGATTACATACGAAAATGTGTTGTCGATACAAAATATGACTTGTACGCGAAAATAAACAATACATCCTTCGGATATCTTTCCTTTCCTTTTTACCCCACTCTGTTTTATCGGCGTTGTATTTCTCATTGCTGAGGATCGTGACCTGTTTTTAACCCCCAACGCAAGCGTACGGGTGTTATCCTGATATCTTTCATACTAATACTACTCGTTTATATGCTAAAGTGTGTCTGTCTGTCACTTGTCACTTGACACACAAAGAATACTTGCCCCTACGTGCCGCGCCACGCCTCTGTAGTGGAGTTAGATCTTAATCTAATCTAGTATTAAAGGTCCACTACAGAGTACTCCTACTGTAGGCAGTACTAATGTGGGGTAGGTAAAGTAAATAAATTCACGTAATCGCTTCACGTAATATTATTTCCCCGTGTACCAATAAGGGATTGGTGTGAGTTCACTGACTCGCATTCCGTTCGATGTCACAACATAATATCCGCGTTTTTATGGGCATTATAAAAACGGATATTAACTTTACACGAATGAACGAATGACTTGTTACCGATAACATATAAAATATTTTTATTTCCTTTTTATTGTTCACATTTTTTTTATTCCACTACAAGATAGCCCTTGACTGCGTTCTCACCTGTTGTCATGATGGTAGGTGATGATGCAGTCTAAGATGGTAGCGGGCTAACCTGTTTGGGGTATGGCAGTTATATTAAATCTATTCGGTTTCTCTTATCGGAACGCTAAATGGTTTGGCGGTATGTCTTTGCCGGTAGGGTGGTAACTAGCCACGGCCGAACCCTCCCACCAGACAAACCTATACCTACATACTGCATACAGCTTGTAGTGGAATAAAAGAAAAACTAACAGAATAAGTAATAAAACTTCTTAAAATCGGTTTGAGGTAAAAAAAAAACCCGAAAAATCCGTTTAATAACACTACAAGTATGTTAAGATAATATTATATTCCCTATTCCACATAAATTGTCCAGTAACTCGATCGGAAAAAAAACTGTTTCACCAGAGAACTACTCGCAAAAGTAATATAAAAACTAAAACAACCTGCTAATCCTAAATCGTTATCCAGTCAACGACTTTTATTCGAACCGTAAACACTTAGAAAGGCCATAAAACTGCACAGCTGTTTCGGATTTATGCCTGTTGTCGACGTTAAGGGAAAATAAGGCTTTCAGGTAAACAACCAGGTATAAAATATAGGTGTTGGCAAGGAAAATTGGTAACTCAGAAAATGGTAACGTATTTTTTGTAATTGGTTTCAGGCGTTTCTTTATTTGTCTGTTTGATAGTTTTAGCTGGGACATATTATAGTTTCCCCAATGTCACAGAGCCTGGAGGCCAAAGCAGGACGGGCTAGTTTTGTTTGTGACTATAGACCATAGACAGCTCAAAAAAGATGTATCATGTAGTCTGTGTCCGATGAACTTTCAATTATGCGACAGATAGATTAAGTAACGGAAGCCACCAAATCCTCTTGTAATTTAATAATGTGAAAGTGAATATGTATAAAGAATATTAACTGGACCTTTTGATGTCTCATTTATGAATCCCTTCGCTGCAGAAAAACCCTAATAAGGAACAGTTTTATTTATCGAGATAGCAAAGATCGGTTTGGTTGCGAGTGCCTAGTTGGAATCCCGAGCGAACGAAGGATTCTAAGTTAGTATCCTGAAAAATTCTATGAGGTTCCGTGAAACAGACAGGTGCACTTTCGCATTCATACTAATATGACAGATCTTAGATCAGATCATCTTAGAAATAGGTACATTATTATTTTCCTACACTTACGCCGTTTAAATAATATTATAAATGCGAAAGTGTGTCTATCTTAGTCAAAATATTGCGTTTTGATCGACCATTATAATGAATATTCGAATATACCTTACATCATAATATAATCTCGTTTTATTGTATTAACTCCATTGTAATACGCTAATATTACTTACTATAGTTATTTTTTACTTATTAATTATAGTTATGTAGGTCTCCCTTTCCATCCCTTGGTTATGTGATCTTTTAGGTATTGATTTGTAGTATAAGTTATTTTTATGTAGTTGCTTAAGAGGCATGTGCAATATCGAGATAAACTCAGGAGAGTTTCAGGAAGTGAAAATCCATGTCCATACTAATATTATAAATGCGAAAGTGTGTCTGTCTGTCTGTCTGCTACGCTTTCACGGCCCATCTGTTCTACTGATTTTGATGAAATTCGGCAAAGAGATAGGTTGTATACCATTCCCGGGGAAGGACATAGACGACATTTTATCCCGGAAAATTAAAGAATTCCCGCGGGAATTAAAAACCTTAATCCACGCGGACGAAGTCGTGAACATCATCTAGTAAAGAATAAATTTAAAAAATACTAAGCATTAGCAAATATGACGTATGCTCCGTGTTTGACTGCAACACGTCCGTGGTCCATTCCCCGTGTTTTATGCGCTGTCTAACGCGGTTTCTGGCTGCAAGTGCTTTACTGACTTCATGGATTCAGACGATTTATTGAAAGGAAAGGTATTCGGAGTGAAAAGTGGTCTAAAGTTAAATCCACCATTGACCATTCTGTGTATCTAGTAGTTAGCGATGAGTTTAGCGTACGTGTTTCCTGCCACGTATAACTTAAGTACCTTCAAGGCAAGAGTGAATAGGCATCACCTAGGTACTCGTGTGACCTAGGCAAGCGCGTGTCAACCTAGACCTCATCATTGATTTGCACTTTGCAGCAAAAATGATGTTCACAGAATCGTGGTAGGTATAACACGTGAAAAAAGCATTAAAAGCTTGGGTATATTTTATTATTTCAATTTAGGAAAACTGTATTATTGACGTCCGAAACTTATGACATGATGGTGATTGGTGATAATTAATAACGGTATCTTAAATCTAAACCTACGAGGGTTCCAAACGCGCCCTAGTCTGAGAAGAGCCCACAATAAACTCAGCCGGGTATATCGATGTTTGCTTCCACTGTGAACTGCAACCGAGTTACCAATAAGCAGAACAAACGGTGAAATCACTTGAGCGGAGACGCTGAACTCGTCGCAATTTGGCAAATGCACGAAACGCTAAAAGTGCTAATGGACGGCAATCAATCGGCCCGTTCTGTGAGCTTTTATTTCCAATCGAATGTCCCATTTATTTAACAGGAGGTAGTTATGCGTTTTTCGAACGACCGCTATGTAAATTAGGACAATGCATATGTTTACGTACATATGCAATTCGCACAACAGGGGCCAAACTGCCAACTCTTAAAGCCTTATATTGTTTCATTATTATTGACTTCGTGTCTTAAAAATAAATAAAACGAGATGAAAAACACAGGCGCGCGGGGGTGAAATCGAGCAAGCGCATGTTGCAAAATATGCATGAAATAATTTGTAAAAAAACTAATATTTACTTTTCAATACAAATAAATCCGACAATGTGTTTGATTTAGAAATATGAATTTTATCTTATATTTCTAGAGCTAATTATTGGTTTCAACAAGGAGAAAAATTGCTTTAAAAGGCAAATTAAGAGGTATGTTTAAAATAAATTTCAATGCAGAGATATTTTTAAATTGTGTTTTGAGATGCGTCAATGGCTGCTCAAAGGCCTTGAAAACATTACATTATTTTTACAAGCATACATTATGTCACCGTTTGATGGATATACTGCTTTTAAAAACCCCATTTTACGCTACACAGGGCCTTAAGTAATGCTTTAAGCGTTGGTTGTATGGCTACAGGACAAGACGTCGTTCCTCTACGACGCCGACGCTACGTTTCGAGCGACTTCTCCTGTCCAATTTGCAGTGAATTTTCGCTCTCAGTGACGCCTACGTTCAGTCGCATATTATCTCAAATTTCCAATCGGGTGAAAATATCTGCCCCTTTGTTTAAAATACTAAATGAAACGAATATGGCAGGCGCTTTATTAACATTTATTACAGCCCTCATAATATTTTGTTCTTACTTTTTCCAAATCTCATCTCAAGTAAATTCCTAACATGACTTCTGTATTTTGTATCAGACAGCTTAATAAACTTTCACGTCTGAGTAAAGTAAAATAGATTATAGATAGATAGTAATAGCTTTTCTATCTCTTCCTTCTTTCTAAAGACGTCGAGAAGAACTCTCTGGTTAAAGGCCTACATTGCAAGCAGAACAGAAAATTCCAAAAATAATTTTCCATTTGGGTGAAAATTTATCCTAAACAAAGGGGCAGAGATGGCTGGCGCTTACTTAAAATTCCCCACAGCTCTCATTTTCCATTACCTGTTGAACATTTACTACCTTCGCCTACAGCAGTACTATTTTAATATTTATAGCGCTCTTGTTTCCGAATTATAATCCTTATTTTAGAGACGTCAAGGTACGTCATATAAAGCTGACACTTAAAAACAATACTGCTTAAAGCCATGGCAGTATACTGTGTATTCCCCCTGTTGAGCACGTCAACGTAATTAATTTCATGCGGAAGGAAATTAAACGTTCCGCTGAAAACTGGTCGAGTGTAAATTGACTTTCAATTACATTCCATTATATTAAGCAAGCAATGTAATTGAAAATCAATTTACACTCGACAAAAATTCACTTAATACAAGCCCTTTTCACTTTGTTCTCAATTTTTATTTGAGCAAGTTCATTTTTGTGGAGTGAAGATTGATTAAAAAGTTTTTTTTAAAATCTACTACAAGATAGCCCTTGACTGCGATCTCACCTGATGGTAAGTGATGATGCAGTCTAAGATGGTATAGCGGGCTAACCTGTTAGGGGCATGGTAGTTATATTTAACCCATACCCCTTCGGTTTCTACATGGCATCGTACCGGAACGCTAATTCGCTTGGCGGCACGCCACATTTATTTCCAATCTTTACAAGTACAAGTCTTTGAATGTGATCTCACCTGGATACTAAGTGATGATACAGTCTAAGATTAACGGGATAACCTGATAGTGGTATGACAGTTATATTAAACACATACTCTTTTAAAAAAAGGTGTGCGCTTGGCGACAGTCATGCCGAATACAAAGCAATGATGAGGTCTTGGTTGGAGCGCGCTTGCCTATTCACTCTTGACTTAAAGGAAAAAAAACTCCTAATCGGTTTCTACAGGGTAGACCACGTCGCATCGTAAGTGACTTTAAATCTTCAGTATTCAGCGTCCCTTCAGCATTACGGGTCACCTAGGAAAACGGCTAAATGGGTTATTACCCATGCCAAATGCCATGCTGCCAAGCTGGGACGGGTCATCTCGTATTGTCCCTACCTATAGGTTCATTTCCTAGATCATTGAAACTCCGAGATCAAACCCAACTTAACCTAAAAGCCATAATTCAGCGGCCACATGACATCGTGACATGGCGTGACACCAACGCAGTGTCAAGTACGACTTCGCATCGGCTTAATTACAACTAGGAACTAAGCTCTCCAGTCGGGAGCTGTGAATAATTTATGCTTCTATTTTCAGTTTTAAATATATTGTAGAGTCCATCTTGGTTATTCGACTTAACAGTAATACAGTTTGACATCATAATACCTACTGCAAGTATTTTTGATTCACGCACTCTTTAATTTTTCCGGGATAAAAAGCCTATGACCTTCCTCGAGATGGAACATACCTCTATATCAAATTTTATCAAAATCTGTTAAAAAGATGGGCCGTGAAAGCGTAGCAGACAGACAGACAGGCACTTTCTCATTTATTATATTATTAAATTATGTAATTCCCCCAGGAATAAAAAAAACTTAAACTACGCGGACGAAGTCGCGAGTCGCGGGCATCATCTAGTATTGTATCTATAATAGGGAGAAGATGATAATAATGTTAAAACTAAGTTACGTAGTTAAGTAACAATAATGGCTGAGTTACTGAAATATATTCGCAAACTAGTTGGAACATGTGCGAAATTCACGCTTGCAAATTAGGTTAAATGCACGTATTATGATTGAAAATTAGGTCGGATTGCCAGTAAATAAGAAACTATTTACATTGTCTCTTTTCATACAATACGTCTCATTCTATACAATATTAGTACACCAAATTTACCTCGTCATCATCAGCCATTATGCATCCAATGTTGGACATAGGCCTCTTTCAAGTAACGCCAACGTGCTCTCTCCTCGGCTTTTCGCATCCAATCGCTTTGCTGGGGGGCGCCCTACGCTCCGTTTACCTAGATGCGGTCTCCAATCGAGGACCTTTCGACTCCAACGTCCATCGGTCCTTCGACACACGTGACCCGCCCACTGCCACTTCAGCGTGCTAGCCCTAAGAGCTATGTCGGTCACTTTAGACCTTTGGCGAATCACTTCATTCCGGACTTTATCCCTCAAAGAAATTCCGAGCATAGCTCTTTCCATAGCACTCTGAGTGACCTGCAGTCGGTGTTACAGTCTCGCTGTCAGTGTCCACGTTTCGGCCTAAAAATATGTCTAAACCACAAAATATACCTACCTAACAAAATATATGTTAGTTGAATTTACAGTTCGAAAATCGAGGTTTAAGGACTTTTGAAAATGGCTCGGCTAGTTTTAAGATCTAAAATGTCCCCATTTGATTCCCGCGCGTACTTTAATATACGCGATAAAAAGTAGCTTATGTACTGGAATAGTATCTCTGTACCAAATTTCATCGAAATAGATTGAAAAGATACTTATTTAGGTAAATATTCTTTATTGCCACACAAACATAAAGATATAAACAAGTATAGAAAACAAAGTGCGCTAGAAAATTGAATTTGATGGTGATTATGAATTTTGGTACAGGAATAGTATCCCTGTACCAAATTTCATCTAAATAGATTAAAAAAGTAGGCCGTGAACGCGTAGCAGACAGAAACAGATCGATAGACGAATTTTTGCCTTTATGGATTAATAAAGCTTAGCTTTTTGTGGATTCAGTTCCAACCAAATGATGGTACTCAAACAGTCAGCCACAAATTAGCATGAAACCATTATTTCCACAATGTGACTAATGAATGACAAACGTGGTGGACAACCGATTTAACAAAAACAATTATTGTGCTGTCCAATCAAAAACCAAACTTCGTACTATGTGATTGAATTTAGTTTTGATTGGCAATGGTTAGTCGGCTATAATAAGCATTTTTGTGTCTAGACCGCAATGAGTCCAGCGGTGGTGTGACCACAAAAATGAATATTAAGCGAGATTTTCCACGTTGATTAAGGTTTTTATTCCCGCTGAAACTCCTTAATTTCACGGTATAGTATGTGACCTTTTTCCTTCCCCGGGATAAAACCAATCTCTGTTACTAAACTTTACCAGACAGATACACTTTCATAAATATGATATTTAATGCGGATTCTAATAAATCAATTAAACGTCTGTTCTAAAGGCAAAAGCAAACTAGAAAGCGGACAGAACAGAGCATTTCTGCCCTTATTGTGTTTTTGCTCTAAGTTAGTGTGCTAAAATAATTTATCACACACAAGCGAATGTAACTAACACCTAATCAATGTTTGCCTAAAGCCGCAAATGTCAATATAAGCCTGTAGGCACACTGAATCATTCAACACGCTGGACCGGCTTCTGCGACTGAATGATTAAATCTCAGAATAATAGTTGAAATTGTGTTAACTGGCGCATAGAGGAGATTTGAAAGTTAAAATTTACTCAGTCTTACAAGATTATTTTGGAGCCGCTTTTTCAATATATAAAACGCTTTTAAAACTCAATATATATTTCAAAATAAATTAAAATTTGTGATAATTTTATACTCATATAGACTCTCTGCAGCTCTCTGCATTGTATTTAGTATTAAAACAATATATAAAAGGAAATGATGACTGACTGATCTATCATATCAACACACAGCTTAAACTACTGGACGGATTGGACTGAAATTTGGCATACAGATTAGGACGTAGGCGTTCCACTATGAAATAATTTTGGAAAATTATACCATTAAGGAGTAAAAAAGTCTTTATTTGTATGAAAATCATACTTAAAGTGAGCGAAGCTGCGGGCAAAAGCTAGTTCTTAGATTTAAATGCTCGTACCCAGGGTTGGAGTGACTATGGATTGATGCATGATGATCTTTATCATCAATGCTTTATAGTTCACCAAATAGGTCTCATAACTTGCAGCTCTATACTCCTTTGGTCTCCACACAAATCTAACCGCTTTAGGGTTTGTCAAGCTGTTTATATTACTTACTTTACTTGTTAGAGGTTTACGCTTTGAGTTGGGGTCCAATACTCAAATAGTTAATAGTTAGCCGATCGTTCCTACTACGATGTTAGCTAAGGGGAATGCATTTGAGAATTGTATATACGTAAGTATATATATAAATTCCGCACTTGGCCACCGTGGTGGATTATGGCCAAACCCATCTCATTCTGAGAAGAGACTCGAGTGCTCAATAGTGAGCTGGCAATGGGTTCATAAGGCAGAGAGAGAAAAGTATATAAATCCACTAGATGATGCTCATGACTTTGTCCGCGTGGATTTTGGTTATTAAAAATAATAAAAAGTAGCCGATGTTTTTAGAGCATTTCCCGTGATGCTGTCTATATCTGTATTAAATTTGGGTAAACAAATGAGCCATGGAATCATAGCAGACACACATTCGCATTTATAATATTAACATGTCACTAAATAAATATCATTACTTGCAGATAAACCAAAGTAAACTAATTATATCAGACGTAGTCCAAATAACCATGAACAAAGCATAACTCCAAATTCCATTGTTAACTAACTCCATACTCCATTGGTCTCAAACAAGTTTATCCGCTAGAGTCCGCAAAGCTGTTTAAATTACTTACTTTACTTGTTAGAGGTTTACGCTTTGAGTTGGGGTCCAATACGCAAACAATTAATAGTTTGCCGATTGTTCCAACTGCAATCTTTGCTCAAGTGAATGGATTTGAGAATTGTATATTAGCAAAGCGTGAGTCTACAAATCCATAGATAGGTACTGTAGAACAAACCAAACCACCAACCGCTAAGACCAAAGGTTCTAAAAGTCCACACCTGCGCCTTTGATTAATTTCAAAACTATCGAATGCCTATATGAATGATGGTAAGTGATGATGCAGTCTAAGATAGTAGCGGACTAACCTGTTAGGGTCCCGGCAGTCATATTAAACCCATACCCCTATTCAGTTGCTACACGGCATCGTACCGGAACGCTATAATCGCTTGGCGGCACATCTTCGCCGGTAGGGTGGTAACAAGCCACGGTCAAAGTTTCCCTTTCAGACCAGCACAGAGTAAATTCAGAAATTATAAATTCTTAAAATAAAATAAATTCTGCCGGGAATCGAACCGGACACCTCCCACTTTGCACCAGAGAGGTTGTCAACTAAGTTATGTTTATGGCATGCAGTAAACGGTTAAGTAATTATACAACTTTGTTTGGTCCCATTACCTAACTAATCACTCGTGAAATTCACCCCTTATTAATAATTTTCAATCACGTTCCCGAAGAGATTTGATCTAATCAACATTTCGGAAGATCTATTCTCAGTTACCTTTTGATCTTTATTCAAAGTCAGTGCACGAAACCCAACGGCTTTTAAAGTGAAAATTTGTGGTATTTTCCTATTAAGATTCAAGTCAGTTTTGTACCGTGTCAATGTTCGTGGACATCAATATAGTTGGAGTCACGTAAAATACCTCTGACAGTTCAATAACTATCATAGGTTACCCCTATATTCAATGTACTCTGTGGTTTGGTTATTGAACTGTCATTTTCTAAGGTTTCTTTCGTTCCTTATGCCATACCTTTTAAAATTCTACATCAATGGCCACACCAAACAAAAATTCATACAATAGGCAAAAACTACACGTACAGTATGAAATGTTGCAAAATAAATTTTACCGCATGCTGTTAGACTTGATAACGTAGACCATGTAACTGTGAGGAATAATAAAAGCTATTTTATTTATTTTAAAATACCTCTTAGGTTTACGTAGCTATAAAAACAAGTAGCCCACTCTCCAGATCCTCAAATATATTATATACCCATGCAAAAAAAACCATGAAGAACCGTTGCTCTGTTGCGACGTGATTGAAGACGAACCAACAAACAAACACGCTTTCACATTTATAATATTAGTATGATTACATCAAAATCGCTTGAAAAGATGGCCGTTGGGCAGAACACAAACACATTATTAGTTCGCATAGCCTATATAGCCTTTATTTAGTTTATATAGCCTTGTAAGATTCCTCGTTCTATTGGTGAAAACCGTGTAAAAAAATTTCACAGGCAGACAAACACATCATTGGTTCTTATAGCCTATATAGCCTTTATTAAGTTTATATCGCCTTATAAGATAATTCCTCGTTCTATTGGTGAAAACCGTGTCAGAAATTTTATGCAATAGTTGCTAAAATCAGCCTGAACCAACACGAACTTAGCGTGGTGGCTTAATTTATAGTAATACTAGCTAGATCCCGCGACTTCTTCCGCGTGGATCGAGGCTTTCCGCGGGAACACTTTAATTTTTCGGGATATAAGTAGCCTATGTGTTATTCCAGACTATAATCTATCTCTGTGCCAATTTCATCCAGATCCGTTAAGACGTTGGAGCGTGATTGAGTAACAAACATCCATCCATACATCCATCCATCCAAACTTTCGCATTTATAATATTAGTACAGACTAGATAATGCCAGTGACTTCGTCAGCGTGGACGAAATTGGAGGGATCTCCTTAATTTTCCGGACCAAAAAGCAGCCTATGCCCTTCCCAGGGATGCAACCTATCTTTATACTAAATTTCATCAAAAGGGCCATGAAAGCATGGCCAACGGACAAACACACTTTCGCATTTATAATATTAATAAGAAATTAGTATGGGTTTAGTGAATAGTCATAGTGATGGAAATTCCGGTGTGGGTATTACAGTACGTAATTTATTGTCCTTTAACAATATTATCATGTTACTCCGTTTATCTCCAAGTTAAGTGATAATTTAGTAAGATGTTAAAGGAAATAGTTTCACAATTTAGGGGGCATACTACCATCGCTTAAAATCCGTATTGTTTTAATATTGTTGACTTTTGTGTTTTAGAATTATAATCCTTATTTTGGGGACGTCAAGGTACGTGACATAAAACTGTCATTTCGAAATAATACTGCTTTAAGCAATAGTAGTAACTCCCAGGCCGCGGCTTAAAACTTCGTAGCACCAATTCGGGAGCTCATCAAAGTTATTGCGGTTGTTTGTCAAATGTAATAAGCTAAGGATTTGTAAACTGCTACAATGTTGGGCATTATTAATAATGTAAAGTAATTAAGTTGTTCAAAGGACGCGAATTTTGAACTTCTGTTTACGTTGGATTAGAGGGAATTTTAGGTACATGTCTAAACTTTACTTAAGTCTGCTAATTCGGTTGTTAACATTCTCTAAACTTATATATAGTAACATTATTATTATTGGATAGAAACAGGCGATACTTTGCGGGAGTCCATGATAGTGAATGAACTAGAAGCTTAATGCGCCAACGCAGACAAATCTATGTGGTTACAGCGTTTTTGACTCAAGAATTACAAATCAATCGAATCAGGTATAATTTTAAAATAAAAATATGAAATGTATATTGAGTCTTGTGTCATTTTCTTATGACCTGCATGCTGCATGTATGAAGAGAACATATTATTAACGTTAGAATGCTCAGGTTTAACCTTATTTTGGTCTTAATCTTACTTATTTTGTTTTGCGTCTAGCAGTACACATAATTGTGTTTAAAGCAGCGTTGTTAAAAAGATTGTCTTATTTGCCAATGTGCAGCTATTGCTAATGAGCTAGATACTACAGCTAATTAGTGTTCTATGGGATGAAAGAGCTGCCATGGTTTTGTCCATTCAATATTGTACTTGTCGTTTTATTGAACAAAACATGTCAAAGTCTGTCGCATGAAAGCCGAGAATAAAATCCGCCTATCCAGTGGCAAAGTCTTAAAGCCTTTTTAAATATTTTATTAAAATATTAGTTTTTATATTAAATAGGAGACTAGCTGACCTATATTTGCTTTGCACGGGTGCTAAAACGATAAAAATCTACCTTTTAATGAGCTATGTTACACTGATCGCTATTAATTTGATATTATTTGCGACAAGAATTTTTATCAGCTATCCCACAGGAACCCACTTGTTTATAGGGATGAAAAATATTATATTATATGTTAACTCAGAGCTTAATCTATTAGTATAAAAAGTTGCGTTCAATTCCATTCAGCAGTTTGAGCGCAATTCACAAAATTGAAAAACTACATGTTTTTTGGCTGATATCGTCAGACAAAATTGAATAAAATAATGCTGTAGGCTCTATTTATCGTTATAAAACCTATCCCCTAATATAAATTAACAAAAACGCAGATGGCGTATTAAAAAAAACATGTATTGGAATTTTCCGGCTCCAATTTTACTATACGCCGCGTCGCAGGAAAACAGCTAATTAAATTTTACCTTTGTAGCTAGGCGGCTAAAAGGAACCTTTGAACTTCGATTCTGCTTTGATTTTGATGAGCAGCATGATATATATAGGTATTTTTTATACGAAAAGTACCCCTTTTTTCCTTTTTTTTCCTCATCAGCCAAAACATTTCATTTCATTTAATTTATTGTGTAAACTGTGTTACTGTAAAGGTCTAATCTAATAGTTAAAGATAATATTAAGGCACCTACAGTTTGCCAATTTAGGCGTGCAACATAAATATAAATCACAACTTAATTATATTATAGCAAATTCATGTACCTACCTAAGTACTACCAAAAAATATTTTTCATTATGATATATCCATAGATTTAGGATTGGTCTTTTCGTAAAGACCAATGCTAAATCTATGGATATACTCGTATCATTATAAATAACATTAGTTTCAATACCATCCAGTATTCACCTCATTAAACATTATTTTTCGCAAGTAATGATGAAAAAATAAAAGTGGTTAAGATATTTTCAGAATTCTCATAAGGAAAACTACGGAGTGTTTGAAGTTGTAAAGTAAACATGGGAACGTTTCAAAGTAATGAACTTTTGCGGAGGCTTCTGTATATGAGAGCAGTTTTTACAGAATTCTGTTTTATTTTCGATAAGATCATTATTATTATTAGATATTATAACCCAAAGGTATGAAGTAAAGTACCTTAGGGCAAACTCGTAGGTAGCTATCTCTTCTACTCTCCTCGGTTTGACATCTTCAGTCTTACTAAAAAACAAGAACGAATTAGTGAATAATCTCTTGATGACTCAAGTTGACCTCTTCATTGCTTACCACTAACCATGATTGTCGTCAAACGCAAGCTTATCTCACAATAAAAAAAAAGTTTCATAAAAGCAATCTGTTTTTCAGCTGCCTAAGTGGTAGTGTCATAACTTGGAACATATTGTAACATTGATATAATATTATGTCACTTCAACGCATTACGGGTTCATTACTGAGCACGACTCTGCTCTCAGAATGAGAAGGGTTTAGCCATAGTCCACCACACTGGCCAATTGCGGATTGGCAGACTTCCCACGCTAGAGAATATTATTATGAGACACACTCGGGCATGCAGGTTTCCTTTAAAGTTGAAGCAATATTTAATTTCTCAAAAATGCACATAAGTAACTTCTGAAAGTTAGAGGAACCCTGTCTTACCCATCAAACATTGATGGATGGACAGTCATAGTCAAACTACAACGGTTTCTTTTTACGATTTAAGTACGGTACCCTGAAAAGGCTTCTACAGGATGCCAAAACATTTATTCCCTCAAAAAAATTCTCAAAGAAAAAAAAGAAAGCATAGAAAACCGCGAAGAATAAAACATCTTTAATGCCCAATGTATTAAGGAAATGCGTTACCATATTTTCTATAATGGACTGCTAGTGGTTCTATTGTGGAAGCACCCTTTCAGTGGCGGAAGTTAAGGTGGCTTCAGACCGGCGAGGCTCGGCGGTGCGAGACGAGAATTAGTATAGGTATGGCAAAATAAGCATTCCCGTCCCGACCATCTTTGATGTAAAAGCGACCCGAGACTTGAAATATTTGTTGATACAATATTAAACCATATTGCTACATAAATAGATTACTTATTCCTTTGCAAAACTGATACATAAATTTCGCACCGGCTGGCCATTGGAGTCGCATCCGCGTGTGACTCCGATGTCCAGCCTGTGCAAGATCTCGCCTCCGACTCTCTCTCCGTCGCGCGCTTTCAATTTTCCGTCCCATTCAATTGTCGCCTTGCATCGCCGATGTGAAAGATCCTGCGAGATTTCAATTCCTGCCCAGCACACCCACGTCTCGCCTCACCGGTGTGAAAGTACCTTTACGGGCCTATTGTTAGCAATAAATCGCGGATTTAAAAGCAACCGACCTTTGTGCACGTTAAGTAGACTGATTTTTTTATTTCTCGGTCTACATTGTCTGAAATAGGCAGGCCAATGGAGTTGCAATAAAAGACTAGCAAACTTGGCATTATACGACTGATACTGTAGTCTTTTATTCGTAAGTTGAAAGGTTTTTTATTCCATTACAAGTTAGCCCTTGACTGTGATCTCACCTGATATTAAGATGGTAGCGGGCTTACAGCTGTGAGGGGCACGCAGTTATATTAAGCTCCTACCCCTAATCAATTTGTACACGGTATCGTACCTACTAAAGACACCTCAAAAAGGTGGTGGGAAGTGCTATCACGCTACGGAAGCTCTCAGATAAGACGATTTTTACCGACTTCATTCGCATCATTGCAATTTTGGTAGAGATCTCTAATTTTTATTTGAAAATTAAATACAGCCCATGCTACTCACTGATAATGTAGCATTCTATAGGTGAAAGAATTTTTAAAGTGCTTTATGTAGTTTTTGAGGTTATTAATTACAAAAAAACAAATAATCAATTAATTAATCTTATATTTACATATCCATACTTAATATTATTATAAATGCGAAAGCGTGTCTGTCTGACCGTCTGTCTGTTTGCCTGTCTGTCTGTTACGCTTTCACAGCCCACCTGTTCAACCGATTTTGATGAAATTTGGTACAGAGATAGGTTGTATCCCAGGGAAGGAAATAGGCTACTTTATATCCCGGGAAATTCAAGAGTTCCTTCGTGAATCAAAAAAATTAATCCACGCGAACGAAGTCGCGGGCATCATCTAGTTACCCAGAAGCTCTTATAAGTTTAGAAGTTTATAAAAACCGTGGAATGATGCACGAACAGTTCTCGCCCGGAAAAGCAAACCTCTAAAGGTTGCTTGTAAAAGGAAAGAGTTGGCCCTGAAAAGGGCCCCTTAAGCGATATACTGTCTGCCGATGACCGTAGATCACCTTCTCGAAGACCGCAGGATATTCAGCTGGTGATGTACCTAACAGAGTTCGTCGGGCACTAAACAGGAAATTTAGCCTTTAAAAAGGCTACCACAACGAATCTGCTGTCGGGTACCGTAGGTTGGTCCAGGGTGAGTACAAATGAAACACTGATTATTTGAATAGTCACGACCTCGTTTGTGAGCTGAGCTTGACGACTATCTTGCGACCACACCACCACGTCGCGCGAAGGTGGTTATGTACTACGATGTTATTACCTTAAAGAGAGCCGCGCGAGATCACAACGAGATGACGCGACATTTATTTTATTTTTATTATGCGTTACATATTTATCCGAAAATATTTTCTAACCTATTTCTCTTACATAAAAACAATTTATATCATTATAAAGCCTTTATTCTATGCTATCTAATGATATATGTCACTAAACAATAGGTTAATTTATTATTTACAAAATAATCGGAAATATACCTAATTCCTACGTATTCCTATGAACTTTAGGTATTTAATTTACAATATTTTCGGATCTAGTCTACCTACTATAATGAAACTTATATCATTTTGTAGGGAATCTTAAAATCTATCTACAGAATATAATTACCTAATCAGCAGCTATATAATACAAAAGTAAATAACACGAAAAAATTATCTACCCAAGTTACGCTATACGAAAAATGTATGGTAAAACACACTGTCGCGAACACTTACGCTGTGGTTCTATCAACATTTTCAACATGAGCAAAGTAAAGGGTACGTACTGCACAACTGTAGGAATGTATGCCCTAGAGCAACAAAGTTGTTTCATCGCTCGTAGCCACGGGCCGACCGATAAGCGAGATCGGTTCAGTAGAGGTTTTCTTGTGTGTTTCAAACGCAGACTCCAAGTCGAAACAGTAAGATGTTTCCGACCAATTGAACTTTAAGTATCGGTTCGTGAATTAAATTTTTAGCTCAATGGTTCGAGGATACACAGACCAAAATATTAGTAACTAGCATTTGCCCGCGACTTCGGCCGCGTGGAATTAGGTTCTTAAAAAAAGAAAATCTGTTATGGTCTAAGTGTAATGCTATATTTGACTTACCTATTGTATGTTATGTTACTGTAAGTTTAAAAAAAAATATTCAAAAACTGAACAACATAAAATTCTTAATTTTTCATGGAAAGCACAAATACCAAGTTTCATGGATATAGCTTGAACCGCATATTAATTAACCCTTGAACCCTACCCATCCTAGGAGAAACACTATTCCTACCCAGGGGTTTCAGAGACTCAGAAAAATAATTAATTATACACAAATTTAGTGAAAATATTTTTTATTTAGAAAGAAAGCCTAACTAGCAATAAAACTTTTTTTTTGGGTGACACATTCATCACATCTTGGTGCAGTACGTTCACCGCAGAGAGGTTTACGACACATGCCACAGAAAACCTTTGTTTTACGGTCCGTCCCCCATGTTTTACGGTTTTACCCTGGGGTCTGATGAACCCCAAAACAGCGATAATTACGTTTTCAGTGCACCAATGCTAACGCACTACTGACGACAAGATGGCCGCCGGCGTCATCGAGGATTAGCTTGAGTCACGTGACCATGCGTTTCGTTTCCGCAAAAATAATTTTCAAAAAATTAAACACTTTGGCTTACTGGACCCCCGGGTAGGGTTTTAAGGTTAACCTGATTAAGGAATATTCTCTCAAAATTTTAAATTTCTACGTTCAGACGTTTGGGCTCGTAGGTTATCTGTCAGTCACTCATAACAATGTCTTACACAAAGCATAGATTTAGCATTGGTCTTAGCGCGCGAACCCATTACTAAATCTTTGACACAAAGTCACTGATTGTAGAACTTTGAAAGTTTTATAGGACACTTTTACTTTACAGTAAATTGCAATAACTCCGACTTCACCTGGTAGTAAGTGATGTTGTTGTCTAAAATATGCTAGCGAACTAATATGGTACTGGTTGCTAGTCAACGGTTTGATAATAAACATTCTATATCGAATTTGGTTTTAGCATAAAAACAGATCCCAGTCAAAGACTTACAGGAACAAAACACAAGTAAAACAAAAACATTGAAAAGTGAAGACGTCTTTTCACGGCTTTTCAATGAAATTCACTTTCCCAACGTTACAACTTATAACTTAGTGATATCCCTACATATTGCACAAGCAAAACTTTTAATGGCTTCCCATTATTTTCCCTTTAACTGCTAACAGAGTTGCAACAAGTTATTTAATTTTAAACTTTACCAGTCGGGAAATAAAGTAGACTTTAAATTGGCAGGTTGAAACATGCAGGAGCTATAATAAATCCTGAACGGAGAAAACATTTAGTAAGTAATTAAATCCGTTTTATGACATTATATGTAATGCAGTAACCGCGAATGGCAAAGAAAATTCCCTTTGAATGTAAATTATATTAATACTAGAAAATGCCCGCGACTTCGTCAGCGTAGATTGAAGTTTTTAATTACCGTGGGTACCTACTCTTTGATTTTCCGGGCTTTAAATGAAAAGGAATTATGAGGTCTTTCACTTGGAGCGCGCTTGCCTAGAAGATACCGGCAAAGACGTGCCGCCAAGCGATTTAGCGTTCAGTTACGATGCCATGAACAAACCTAATAGGAGTATATGTTTAATATAACTGTCATGCCCCTAACAGGTTAGCCCGCTACCATCATAAACTATGTGAGGTATGATTGAAATAGTGATTAATGATTATAAAAATATTTTTTAAAAAAACCCGGCCGAGTTTGTTGTGGGCTCTTCTCAGACCTGAGCGCGCTTGAAACCCTGTAGATTTAGTTTTAATAGACCGTAGCTAATTATCACCATCAAGTTTTATTCCTTGTAAACACAACACACCTTCTGAACCTCATGTTCAGAAGGTGTATTTTGTAGGTAGGTACCTATTTTGAATAAAGACGATTTTAGTTTGAGATTGACGCAAGTTTTTCAACGCCCCCTGGCTAGTTAATTATAGAGGTACAGAAGATACCAGCAGTCGCCCTACAATTTTCAATTTCCTAAGAGATTATAAAATTATCCTATTGCCCGTGCCAGCAAATGGGTTATATTCCAAACGGAAAATATTGTATTACAGAACCCTTTAAATAAAATCAGATTTTGTCTTAACAGTTTTTATTCAATAATATGTGGATACGGACTAGCGTCCGATTTCAGATCGTTTTATGGTCCATTAAGCAAAAATATTATTCCAATATCTTTGGAGGAGAATGATTTAATGCACTCCCACAGCTGGGAATACATACTAAAATATTTCATGATCTGTACGATAATTTTATTCGCTTGCTTTATCTTACTGCGGAATGCGATCTTTTAGTCACCTATTGAAACTTAAAAATCTAGATTAGTAGGTGATAGCCTAGTGGTTTTAGACATCCGACCTTCTAGACAGGGTCGCGCTTTCTATCCCCGGGCGCTTTTCTAACTTCTCTTCTCTTTCTAACCTCTAACTTTTTAAAGTTATTTGTGAAAATTAATATCACTAATTTCGGATAGTGAAGGAAAACATCGTGTGGATCTCGAAGGACCCGAAATCTTCATAATTTTCTTGAAGGTGTGTGAAGTCTGCCAATCCGCACTTGGCCAGCTTTCTGGACTAGGGCTAAACCCTTCTCATTCCGAATAAATGGGATGATTTAGGATCATTTTACTTTAATGATTTTAAATAGATGATGCTTGTGACTTCATCCGCGTGGATTAAGTTTTTTTTAATTCTCGGGGGACTTCAAAATATTCCGGGATAAAAAGTAGCCTATGTCCTTCCCCGGGATGTAACCTACCGCTATAGCGAATTTCATCAAAATCAGTTGAAAAGATAAAGCGTAGCAAACAGATGATGTTTTTCATGATACGCTGCCAAAATTTTAAAAAGAAACGATAATATTGTTGTCGGCTTAAGTTATTTTAAATTGTATTATTTTTGTATTTGTTTAGATTTTTTTTTTGTAAAGTCACTTTTAATTTTACACACATAAGATTTTTATTTTTTTAGTGAATGATAAATTCGACCTTCGATAAATTGTACATTTCACAAGTGTCCTAAATGTGTCTAGTTTTAAGGTTTTTTTTAATGTAACAATTTTTGGTTGTACAAATAAATAATAAATATAATATTATACAATGAATAATTTAGATTGAACACCCAAAAAGCACTATAAAAGTTATTGTATTTAGCCTTTTGAAATTTTAAAGCTTCCAAAGGTGCAAAATAGCATGGGCATTCAATCCCAGCGCTATAATTATTATGCTCGGATTATTAAAACACAAATGGACTGTAATGTATTGAAATACGTGACAAAGAAGCAATTTAATAAAAAATTAAAAAATGCACGTGAAAAATTTGGTTCGAATGAGGAATTTCCAATAACAGATCAGGCATGAAGATATTTTTCAAATATAAATTTTTATTTGTTTAAATTCCGTGTTGCACGGCGGCATTCTTCGTAGTAGTTAGAATATTAAACCCATACCCCTAATCGGTTTCTACACGGCATCATACCGGAACGCTAAATCGCTTGGCGACACATCTTTGTCGGTAGCGTGGTAACTAGCCACGGCCGAAGCCTACCACCACACTAGCCCAGAGAAAATTCAGAAATTATAAATTCCCAAATTGACCCTGCCGGGCATCGAACCCGGTACCACCACCTGTAAGGCCGCAGCGCTCACCACTGCGCCTGGGAGGTCCATCTACAACTTTTGACATTTTTTTCAATAATTGTTATCTTTGATGATAACGGTATGGCACGTACACATGTACTTTATTCTTACCTATAAATACATTTTTTTGAACTTACTCCTAGGAATTTAGTTTTCACAAATAGTTATAATGGGGCATTGTATTGCCCGCCTTTGTATAACGCTCCTAAGAATCGAAAACATCCAATTGAAAATTTCTCCGAACTAATACCGCACGAATCTGTTCAATTTACGGCCGCTATAGATCCCAGAGGGTAGGAGGAAATTTATTCAGTCATAAAATTCCGGCTGAATTAAATGTCTCAGAGTGCTGATCATAAATTCGGGATATTTTCCGGGTGCCATATTGCAGTTCTAAAATTTTTAGAGCTTCTCTACTATTTTCCAACACTAATCTGTGTGGTGTGCAATTTACGTCACATACTATGTTTTAAGCAATTGTTACGAACAGCCAAAAATTAAAAACGTAAATTTATAAACAAAATCAACAGCAACTTTTATTTGACGGCTTACAATAATTTACAACAAATCACTTTAAAATTACACGGTATAATGCCCGACCACGTTTTTTTTTCACGCTAGGCGTCGCCGAGAAAAGTTTGTGTGTTCCGTATTTTATACGTAGCCAACTAGCCACCTCTCCTCTCCCCACCTCTACTACTCACTGCTACCTCTCTCTCTCTCCCCCCGCTCCTCACTCATTACACAATTGAATATCACTTCTTTCAAAGAAAACATGTCGAGGAAACCTGTATGCACATGCCAGTTCTTCATCTATACTATAATAATAATAATAATAAGCCTGACATCGTGTTGTTGGACCGGGCACAGTCGCGGGTGTTTTTGGTGGACATCACTATTCCATATGACGAGAACCTTGTGAGAGCTGAGACGGAGAAAAAACGTAAGTATCTCGATCTGGCTCACGAGGTTTCCGCCATGTGGCATGTGGAGTCCACTGAAACCATCCCAATCGTCATATCTGCGAATGGGTTAATCCCAGTCAGCCTCGCTCACCATCTGAGGCGACTGGGATTCCGTGGCAGTTCGCTCGCAGCCAGGATGCAGAAAGCGGTGTTGCTAGACTCGGCTAGGATAGTCCGCCGGTTTCTCAACCTGTCCCCCTGACCCCCGGCCGTCTGGTCTCCCCTGCCGGGGTGTAATCCTCCGCCCGCTGCAACTATTTATTTGTGTATTTGTGTATGTAAGTTTATTAATTTATATTTATTTACGTAAGTTTATTATTAATCTTCTGGCCATATATGTATTTATTTTGTGTGCGGGCGTGAGAGCTAAATTTATACTGATAATAATAATAATAAATTCATTTATTCCAAAAGATTACAGTACAATTACCAATTTTAAGTACATAACATTCCTAAAAGTAGCATTATAATATATACAAGATTATAGTCCTCAGTAAGTAGTAGGTATCACGTATAAAAATGGATTGAGCCAGCAGCTTACCTAGGATCTTGCGATTCTGTATTAAAGCTGCCGGATCAGTTCTCTGCGCGGCTGAATGTTCAGCTACTAATTTTATAATTGTCTTCACATTTGGACTATTAAATTTTCCAAACTAAATTAATGACATTGGAAGAATTATACTAATATCATAATGGCGAAAGTTTGGATACATGGATGGATGTTTGTTACTCAATCACGCCATAATGACAAAACAGATCTAAATGAAAATTTGGCACAGATGGTCAATAGTCTGGAATAACACATAAGCTTCTTTATATCCCGGAAAATTAAACAGTTCCTGAACGAACCTAAATCCACGCAAACACAGTCACGGGCATCAGCTAGTAAATCATTATGTTCTCAAAGGTGTATGAAGGCTGCTAATCCGCACTAGGCAAGCGTGGTTGTATTTGGCCAAACCATTCTCTTTCTAAGAGAGACTCGTACTCAGTATATTACTGGGAATGGTAAAAATGATGATGGCCCGATCCAAGTTCGACTGGGGTCAGACTGCCATAGCTTACTCAAAATGACAGTTTGAAGTCACGTACCTTGACGTTAATAAAATAAGGATTATAATTCTAAAACACGAAAGTCAACAATATCGCTTTAAGCATTGGGAGTATCGTACCTAGTGCTATCTAAACAGAGATTACAGTCAGATGCGCAAAAGGTGGTCTAAAAAGTCTTTAAAAAAAAACAACATTCATTCGTATCTTTTGTGATTGCAACGGAATAAAGGAAGTAAAAACAAAAGGCAACATTTCTTTCCGCTCAGATGGACTTCAGTCTCGTCTAACAAAAGAAAACTAAATGAAACAGTGCATACCATCTACGACGTACTCATTAGTAGAGTTCTTACTTTGATCACGTTATTCTCTTTACCAGGGGAACTAGTGCATGATTTTTATTCAGAATCAGAAATTATTTATTTACTAGCTGATGCCCGCGACTTCGTCCGCGTGAATTGAGCTTTAATTTTTCGGGATAAAAAGAAGCCTATCTGTTATTTCAAACTATAATCTATCTCTGTGACAAATTTCATCCAGATCCGTTCAGCCGTGTTGGCGTGATTGAGTAATAAACATCCATCCAAACTTTCGTATTTATAATCATACTTCATAATTTTATAAATGCGAAAGTCTGTTTGTTTTTAAGTTTGTTGGTTTAATGGTTTGTTGGTTTGTCCTTCAATCATGCCGTAACGGAGCATAAAGGAGAAGGCCAAGGAACCGTAGGCATCAGACGCTAAACTTATGAATGAGGTTGTAATATTTTTTCTAAATTTAATTGTAATTTTTTAAATTATTTATTTAACTTCAAAGCGATTGGATATGTAACAAATCACTTACTAGGCCCCTCTAGATAACTATACATTAAATAACCTCTGTAATTAATAAACCCTGCTTCCTGCTTAAGTGCTTCCTTGTCCACTATGTATCTGTTTTTCTTCGTATTTTATAACTTTTTGGTACTAAATAAATTTAAAAAAAAACCCCACGACGATCATCGCTCCTTCACGTGACCAGTAATAAATTAGAAATACTCAGAAGCATAGATATCTAAAACAATAAACAGCATCTATATCGGTCCAGTAGTTTTTCAGAAAAATGGTAATAACTGCAGCGCCCTCTTTATTGGCCAGCGTGGTGGAATATGGCCATACCATTCCCATTCCAATAGGAGACTCTTGCTCAGTAGTGAGCCGGCAATAGATTGAAAATATGAGATGCTATTTTAAAGCTATGCTAAACTAAAACAAGAACTGCATTTAAATCGGCTCACTGACTTTGCAGAAATTAAAATAATCAGACTTCATTAACTAATGAATTTATTTATATCTGTAATTTATTTATACACGCGTTAATATCAAGCGTTAATAACAATAAATTAATAAGATAAAATAAATTAGATAATCATTTATATTCTAAGTGTCGACGCCAATTTGCGTAGGCGGCCAAAACGTATGTGTAATGTGTGTAAGTTGCGGCCAACAATGTTCGGAAGTTTAAATAAGGCGTATGGACTATTGTCTATTATTAAGTATATTAGTTATAATCTATTTACTTTATGGTCATAGGTATAAAACCCAATTTCAAATTAAAATAACTGTTGCTCCACTGGAAGACTTTGTGTTTGATTGAACTCCTTTCCACTTACCAAATCAAAAAAATTAGATGATCCGTCAATCGGACCCTCGCGTGGCTATTTAAATAATAGCCATCTAGTTATCATATAATATGCGCACCTGTTTTAAAGCCATTAAATAAAATCTATGTGTAGGTATTCTTCGTCAAAAAATTTGAAGTAGGAACTTCTCAATTGTATTGCGTTTCACAAAGTCATACGGGTAATGCCTTCCTGTTTTTGTACTCAAGAGTATGATAGATCGTCTCACGAGCGATCCTTGGCAACTGGCCAGTACGGCCCCGCCCCTAGTTAGCTCTTTCTAACGCTATGTCTTACGGCATCTGTGTTTCCTGCCTCGGATTATTATAACAAACATAAGTACCTTCAAGGCAAAAATGAAAAGGCATCTTCTAGGCAAGTCCGCTCCAATCTAGACCTCATCATTGCTTTCTGCATTCTTGTCCTCAAGCGCAAGCCTATCCTGCAATTTGTATCACGGGTAAGGTCATAAGGTCGCTACTTTTTATACCAGAAAATTAAGGAGTTCCCGCGGGAATAAAATACGTCTAGTAAAATATTAAAAACAATCATACTTAGCTGAGACGATTCTTTTAGTTTCCTTTTTATGAACCACTAGCGAATGCCCGCGACTTCGTCTGCGTGGTTTGAGGTTTTTTTGGTTCCCGTGGGAATTCTTTAATTTTCCGGGATAAAAAGTAGCCTACGCTCTATTCCAGACTATAATTTATCTCTGTGCCAAATTTCAGCCAGATCCGTTCAGCCGTTGGGGCGTAATTGAGTAACATACATCCATCCAAACTTTCGCATTTTTGTATAATATTAGTAAGATAATATTGTATAATATTGGTAAGACGTAACATAAGATGGGTTTTTATGTCCGCATATAAATAATCGTAATACCTATAATCGAAATTATTAAATTTAGAGGTAGGTATTATGGAGTTACCGAAGGTCCTAAACAAACATAATATTATCTCGAACCTTCCGGAGAAAGTTATCTAATAACAAAATATCCTCTGTAAATAATAGTTACTACTCGCTAACCACAAAAAGGGACTCATATTTGGGGCTACCAAGGTTTGTATCCAAGCTATACAACATTTCACAAGAAAATCAACCAAATGGTTCGCTGCGCTTTCATCGTTCAAACGTATATCGGTTCCGTTCAACTTATTGCATAGCAGTTTATTTTGTACTAGCTTTTTTCCGAGGGACGAGTGGAAAGAAGAAAGAAAGAACCTAGTTGCCACAACGCAAATCAATGGATTGCGATTGATGAGCAACGTTCACCCAAGTCGGTAACTGGATGGGTGACCGGTTTTTGTAGTCTGAATTTGGCCTTTTTGTTTCCTCCTTCGCACTGACCAAACGTCCCGTAGTGCGAAAGAGGAAATGAAAAGTATGTAGTATCCCGAAGTATGATCCGTCTCAAAAATGGTTTAGACGAATGTTGTAATTCGAAAGCGTTTTCCGTGGTTTATTAGGATTTTTATGAATAACGTTAAAAATGTAGAAGTGTAGTATGGAGATACTAAGCAAACTATTTCTTTCAACTTTACAATGGGTGGGTGACCGAATTTGGAAGTCTGAATTTGGCTTTGAAAATGGTGACTTCATAGATTTCAACGTGCTCTTTTCGAATTTTCACATTGCCGCCTCGTGTCATATTGGAAAAATGGCGCCCAAAAACAGTTTTTTGATAATAACTCCTTGTTGACTCATTTTACGATGAAAATAGTTACATAATAAATTAAACTAGAAAAAATTTCATATATATATGTATATATACAAGAATTGCTCGTTTAAAGGTATTAGATTTATTAATGTCTAAGTACACCCCTCCCGCTTTCATTTAAAAGTTTCCTTTGCCCTAAGGTTGCCTGGAAGAGATCGCTATTTAAGCGATAAGGCCGCCTGTTGTGCCGTATCCATTAATCCATTAACAATCCATTATCCAGTATCCATCAATCTTTTTATTCCTTTGTGTACAATGAAGTTTGTTTTACTTTTAGTTCAAAGTAAACACAATAATAATATAGACAAAACAAACATAATATTTTGGTTACAGCGAACATACCTCTACGTTTTTAATAATAATATGTCGACTGACAAATGACTCACTTGAGATTTGAATAAATAAACAATTTCTCTGGAGACAGAACGAAATAAACAGAGAGTAAAAAATAAATATCAAAGGGAAAAACAAATTGTTTTTACTTGTGACTCGTTTGAGGGAGTTTTATGACCATGAGAAAGTAGGAATCCATGAATTTTTTGAAGTATCTCTTTTATTGGCACAATTCAAAAGTAATCCTGACTCTTGGACGGAAGTACTTAACAAGGACGTTACTCACAATATTTAAGAGTAGCTGATGCCCGCGACATCATCCGCGTGGTTTGAGATTTTCTCTCTTCAATTCAATTCTTCAATTCTCCGGGATAATAAGTGGCCCATGTGTTTTTCCAGACTATAATCTATCTCTGTGCCAAATTTCATTCAGATCCGTTCCGCTGTTCTGGCGTGATTGATTAATAAACAAATATCCTTCCATCCAAATTTTCGCATTTATAATATTAGTATAGAAGTAAATATAAGAAAGAAAGTGCATACCAATACCTACTGTGGCAATCACAGTATTGGTATATGGATACCATAAAAATTATTTCCAAAAAACCGACTTCCAACGCCACTGTAAAGTAAAAAAATAGCGGGGATCAGCTAGTAGCATTAGCAGAGCATTATTAAGTAGCAGATATATTTAAATAGCTGATGCCCGCGACTTCGTCCGCGTGGTTTAAGTTTTTTTGATTCCCACGGAAACTATTTTATTTTCCGGGATTAAAAGTAGCCTATGTCAGTCTCCAGGTCATCAACTATACCCAATACCCATGCCAAAAATCTCGTCGATCCGTTGCTCCGTTGCGGCGTGATTGGAAGACAAACCAATAAACCAACAAACAAACACACTTTCGCATTTATAATATTAAGTATAGTATGAAGTATGATTTGCAGCATTCGAAATTCTAGCTTAAATTACATACAGTTAGTATTTACCCTAACCGTTCCTATTGGATTCCACCCGCTCATATTTACACAGGAAACCAAACTGTATCAAATAACAGGTCTGTTATGTCTTGTCAAGTTTGTGTTGTTTTAGGATCTGAAATAATTACTCCTAGTTTCATAGATTTGATTTAATTTCATAATATTATGACAATAACTTCAGACATACTATTTCAATTATTGTATGTCTTATACCCACAATTTTGTCCCAATAGACTCAGATTTTTAGGAACCCGTTCTGATTTTATTTTCTAGGAAAAAAGTTCCCAGAGGCCATTACTACTATCGCCTAAAGCCGTATTGTTTATGATTTGTTTTTTAATATTAGAATTATAATCCTAAAGACGTCACGGCACGTGACAAACCTGCCATTTTTAAATAATACTGTTTTAAGCGATGGTAGTTACCCCCAGGATGCAAACTACAGTTCGCGCGCGAGTTGAATGCAGAGTAAAATGTATGTGTCACCATATTATATATTTCGTCAAGATCGATTCAGTGGTTAAGCTTTGAAAAGGTCACAGACTTACAGACAGACACATTCTGAGACTCAGGTGTGTGAGTTTTAGGTTTAAAAATATCATAATTTTCCGGAATAAGAAGTAGCCTTTGCCGATAAACACAATAACCCAACGCGATACGAAAGCTATATCCATACCAAATTTCATCAAAATCGCTGAAACAGATGGGTCGTGAAAGTTGACAGACACACCTTTGTATTTTTAAGTCTAAGTAAGTTGCATTTTAGTAGGGATTATAGAAGAGGTATAGGTAGATTTAAGAGATAATATTAAGTAATTTTTTATTATTCATCATTCAGGCTAACTAGTTAATTATTATTCAACAGTTTAAGAAAGTTGTTTAAAAACCTCATAAAAATGAGCTCAGTGTGGTAAAAACCACAATAACCCCGCTAGAACATAGCGTGAAATTATGAGGTCTGCCTGGCTGGCCGCCAGATACAGCGCGATAGGCTGGGGGCACAATGGGCACATTTGCTTTTCTGTTATATTTTTATTTAAGTAGCCTTGAGAAACTCTACGAACTTTTAAAGAATGTCGCGAAAAACATTGAATTGTCACGAATTGTGCAGGACATGTGCAACGCATGGATGATACAAGAGTATCGAAAAGTTGCTATTATTATTACCTACTAATAACAATATCAATGTAAATCGCCTTATTAAATTACTAATAACTTATTAGTAATCTTTTTATTTTATTTTATTTTTATTTTGAAAAGCCAAATAATACAATAATTCCAATTATGAACTAGCAAAATTTTTATTGGTTGCAATTGGCACTCTTGATACAGCCCATAATAATTGATTTATTATGATGACAAAGTATGTACCTATATTTAGTTTCCTTATAATATATTAATGTCCTTCCTCCTCGTTCCTCGGCATGCAACTCATCCTTAAACCAAATTTCGTCAAATTTTCTATTGCCGCGTATGCATAATATATTGCACCAGGTGTGACCATACCTTAGTTAGAACAAATAGGTCCTAGGCACCGGGGCGTCGCGCTTCTTCACGGCGTTTAGAGATTTCTTCCCGACTCCAGATGCTGCAAGCGTACTGGGGGAGTTGCAAATTATTATAAGCTTTGTTTAAAACATTTTTATGCGGTCTAAGATGTAAATTTCCAAACACCTACCGAGGATCGTACCCGGGACCTCCCACGTGCACCACTGCGTCAGAGAGGTAGTTACAAATTAAAAGGCACTTGCTATAACGATGAAGTATAAAATCGTGATAACACCTGCTTGTCTGAGCGTTCTTAAAGATAAGTTCATAACGTTCTTAAAGATATATTAAGTTTGCCAATCTACACTTTCCAGCGTGATGTACTATGGCCAAACTATGTAAATTCTGACATAACACTTGAGCTCAGTAGAGGGCTGAAATGATGAGAAATCCCTTGAAGAATTGATTCGTCCGAGAAGACCTTTTTGCCGTTGTATCATGACTTTCTTGGTTGCTTATAATAATATTATACTCACCTAATGCAAAACTTTAATTGTTAGTAAACAATAGTTCGCGCACGAGGTGAATGCAGAGCAAATGTATGGTGACACATACCTACATTTACTCTGCATGCAACTCGCGCGCGAACTTAGGTAAAGTGCTTGCAATTCACGAGTGCGCGTGAGTCATGGTTGTGTTGAAGTCCTATCTGTATACATTTGTATACGTGTAAATGTATGCATGTACGTGACAATGTACGCTGCGCGTACAACTGACCGCTTCGAGAGGCACGCACACTTACGCAATGTGCACAACTACAAGTAAGTTCACGCGCCCTCGTGAATTACATAAATTCGTTTTGAATGTAAAATCCTTGTTATATCAGTCGACCTCTGCATTAATATAAATTCTCGTACCCTTTACTCGCTGTCAAGAGCTCGCTCTTAATTGTTGCTTTTAGGATAAGTACTCCTTCAAACTCGGTTTTTAGCTTCCATGATTTGTAATATAGCCGTCGTACTTGTAAATCTTTATTTTCACTACCTACACGTCTTGAGCTGTTTTGACCTCCCTGGCGCTGTCGTGAGCGCTGTGTTCTTATATTAGGAGGTTTCGGGTTCGATTCCCGGCAGGGTCAATTTGGAAATTTGAATTTTCTCTGGTCTGGCCTTGTGGTAGGCTTTGGCCGCTATTTACCACCCTACCGGCAAAGACGTACCGACGCCGTTATATTTTGTTCGTAAATAATTACCTCTAATTAATATTTTAAAGTTATAAAACTTACTCTTATAAATGTAACAGTTTTGATTTCTGTATGTTTGGGTGTTTGTTACTCTTTTACGTTACAACGACTGAACTGATTGGGCTTGCTTTGAGACTCTAGGCCCATGGTCATCGGAGACGAAGAATTTTATAAATGTCGTGTCCCAAAAACTGACCCACGTCTCTGGTGACCGCTTATTTAGCCCAACGGATTTGCCTTGCCATTCAACGAGATAATAGCGCCAGTGTTTTGGGTACCATGCCCATTAACGATCACTTGGACGGCGTGTATTATAATATAAGTAAATATAATTAGTTTTTTAATCAAGATTTTAATGAATTTCTTAGTTTTAATTATAGCATAGTATTAATCTCTATCTTTCATGAAATAAAGCAATGGAAATTCATCGCAAAATCTGAGCTGATAATCTTTCAGTGGCGGAATCCCCTCGATCGCGATACACCGCCGCTTCCTTTTTGCCTCAATACCTATACTTTTTACATTACTTTTGTTTGAGAATTGAGAGGTTTTCCGAAGTTTTTCAAGAATTAGAAAAGGATTTTCAGCAAAAATAGATACAGAGACAGAAGACTCCTTTGTTATTTCTGAGGATTGTTGGGTGTGGTTTAATTTAATTATTTTTATATATTATATTATTATCTTCTTTTTTTGAATGCAGAATACTAACATAATAAAATGCCTCGTTGGTCTAGTGGTTGGTATGTTCCACTGGGGCTGCCAAGGACCCACGTTCGATTCCCGTGTCGGGCCATAGTTAAGTAGGTACAAGTCCGGAGTAAGAAGTTTGCGGTGGTTCACCCCTGTGTCGGTTTTTCCTTCCCACCAGTCTTTGAGAGTATAGGATCGAAGACAGAGATCGCATGGAATTTCAAAAACTGAAATCTACGCATATGAAATCGTGAGCATCTAGTACTTATTCGGTATGATCAGAATATTTAGTACCTACTTACCCAATATACACGATTAAATCATAAACAATATAAATCACTACATCAATATAAATTATAACTTCTGATTGAGAAATCCTAAACCTTTCACCCTTAGTACCTACTAAAATAATACTTCATTCTATAATCCCATTGTTCGTATGTGCCGCCTATATGATCTTATCTTAATTAACCTTAATATTGACATTTTCAATAATAAAAACAAATTCATACAAAATGTCCGACTTTATAATCAAGCATGTTATTATTATTCTAGACTACTGTAATTATTTTAAATTTTGACTTTAATTTTGACATTTGTATATTTTTTTTAAATTCATTATAGGCTTACGCTTGACCACTATCACACCTGATGGGTGATTTTAATTTTTATATTTTTAAATAATAACCTGCACTCAAATTTTTTATTTTCAAGTAATATTAATGTTAACTTTATCTATTATTGTGATTTTAATATATTATATTAATTTATTCATTTAAAACAAAATTACAAGATATAATAAAAACTTATAGACTAAACGTTAATCTAAAATCCTTATATACCTACTAACAAAAATAAAAATAAAACCCTAATCAAAAAGACCACCCCTGGTTGCCTCTGGGCCAAAGGTACCCATCAAACTTGCAGCATTGCCGCGCTGAATGGCGATGGATAACCTTTGAACCAGGTAGGAACCAGAACGTGGGTTAAATTGAACGATTAAATCATAAACAATATAAATCACTACATCAATATAAATTATAACTTCTGATTGAGAAATCCTAAACCTAAATGCTGCGGTATTAAATTGGATTTGATACAGATTTAACTATAATTATTATTTCAACGCAATTTTGTAATTGCATTAGAACAATATAAACTACTAGCCGATGCCCGCGACTTAGTATGCATGGATTGAGGTTTTTAACCCTTTAATTTAATTTAATTTATATATTATATCGTATTTTCTAGATAATGTTGTATGCACATCCTTAGGGTTGTTGCTTGGATCCTGTTTTGAATTTCTTGTATTTTGACGATATTTTGGTGGCAACCTGCTTCGTGTACCTTTGCAATAAAATAAAATAGACCGACGCTAAGTATGGATTTAACCAGTGGCACAGCATAACAAACTATTCACTAAACACGCAAACCAGTGCTGGATTTACACATTTGCCGCCCCAACGCTATAAAATTTTTGCCGCTCCTACTGACTTCTAAAATTAGATACACGGTTCACAATAAAGTTAATTCCTGTTTTTAGGGAATAATCTAGTTTCTAAAATATTATTTTTACAACTTTTTCGGTAAATATATTTTCAAACTAAGTTTTCCTAGCTTAAAAATATACTTACCCAAAAACTTTACTTTAGCTAAGCAAAGCTTTGTTTTTACTGCCCGCCGCTGGCGCAGCCCCACCTCCTGTCCGCAGTCTTACTTTTTTTCTGTACCCAATGTTTTTTTTGGGCCAATTTTGGCCCGCTCCTAATTTTGCCGCCCTAAGCTTAAGCTTTTAGAGCTTCTATGGTAAATCCGGCACTGACGCAAACACCGTCTTTTGACCCTAAATATATAATATTTCAATTACCTACATAATGATCTGTGGCGTGCTCATTACAGATTCAGTGGTATTCGCAAAACAACGGAGTCGAAATATTAAATATTCTATTCATGCAGCAAAACAAAACGTTGGTGGCGTATTCGTGGGCTGGTCTGACGTAAATTAATTCGAATGCTGCGGTATTAAATTGGATTTGATACAGATTTAACTATAATTATTATTTCAACGCAATTTTGTAATTGCATTAGAACAATATAAACTACTAGCCGATGCCCGCGACTTAGTATGCGTGGATTGAGGTTTTTAACCCTTTAATTTTCTGCGATAAAAAGTACCCTATATGTCATACCGGAGAAATCTATGTCTGTGCCAAATTTCATCCAGATCCATTCAGCCGTTCGGGCTAGTAATTGAGTAACGAACATTCATCCATACAGCCATCCATCCATGCAAACTTTCGTCTTTATAATATTAGTATAGAAGTATAGATGTGTTTATACTTTATCCCGGAAAATTGAAGATTTCCCGCGGGTACCTAAAAAACCTCAATCCACGCGGACGAAGTCGCGGGCATCAACCAGTAATATCTATGAGATCCCCGTGGCCGAAAGACTCCGTTATCTTGATTGAAAGTTATTATTGTCCTGATTTCGCGAAGAAACTCCCGGGTATTAATTTCGAATCGGATCTTCTCACCATCGCTGTCATTGATTGATCGATGGGGCTGTGAAACACTTTGAAGCAAAATAACGGAACATCCTTCGGGAATTAATATCCATTTAATATCAATCAATTGTATACATATAATATCGAAGGTGTATTTAAAAGAAAGTGGTCTTAAATAAATAATTACAAGGTAATATTATAATTATTAATCTGGAACCCGTCGCGTGGAGTCTTTATAAGCTCAGCTTTAATTTATTATCACCCAGATAATGCCCGCGACTTCTTCCGCGTGAAATAAGTATTTTTCATCTCCGCAGGAACTCTTTTATTTTCCGGGATAAAAAGTAGCCTATGTACATCCCCGGGCTACAACCTATCCCTGTACCAAATTTCACCATAGTCGGTTGAACGGATGAGCCCTCAGACAGACAGTGATACTTTCGAATTTATAACATTAGTTATGGATAATATTATTCGCTGATATTTTTTGTCAATTTCTATTTAGTAGGTAATAACTGAAAGTCTGTGTTGATATCAAAAAGGTGTAAGATTGAAAGAATTAATGCTTAATTTTTATTTATAAATAACATTCAAATGGGAGAAATATGGTTCCTTGTTCATTAAACGTCTATCGGAACGACTTCGGCGATGTAGGTTCTAAGGGCACCCTAATCTGAAAAAAACCCAGGTGCTAAGGCTTGAATTCAATAAATTATGATTCGATTAAAAAAAAATATTTCCATTTGGCTCCAGCACTCCGACTGATTTTTATCAAATTGTTCATAACTCGATAAAATAAAGATAAACAAAAATTTTGATAGATATCAAATAAAGAAAGATGTAATTTACAGGGGTTCAGGTTTTAAAGGCATAATATGAGTTTTTGAGTATGTAAAATATTATCTTTTTTAGATTAGCATAATAATATGACGCTTCAACCGAATACTAATCAATTTCGTTCCCCTAACAGGGCATAACCGTACGGCTTTATCACATCTTTGAACTACAGCACCCTTTGACAAAGAGAGCCGTCTCTACTCTCTGGGGAGTTATTCCAGTTTGACGCTTTCACAGGGTGCGTTTCCACCAAAGATGTAATCTATATATATAAAAATGAAACCCGTTTTCCTTGGTCACGGCATCACGCGTGAATGGCTGGACCGATTTCACTAATTCTTTTTTTGTTGTATTATTATTAGGAGAAGGTTCTTACGGAAAAAAATATTAAGAAAATCTCTCAGAAATATTGAAAAATATACATTTAATTTTGCATACTAAAGCGGTACGAAGTTCGCCGGGTCAGCTAGTAATAAATAAAGCCTTTATTTACAGAGGTTTACAATTGGTTTATTACATAATTATTATTTTATGTATAAGCACCCATCGGCAGCCGTTCCCATTCCCCAGTGTGTCTTCTGACATAGGCCTCCTCCATTCCCTTCTATAGCTTTCTAACTTTAACCTTTCTCTGCTATGTAGTCCCTGCTACTGACTTAATGCTATCTGATATTGCCATCCTCTTTTCTGTTTTCCATCACGTGGGTACCAGTCGTTGACTGCCTCGTTTTTCTAGTGGTTACCACGTTCGACTGCGGCCGACGAGGTCCCGGGTTCGAGTCCCAGGTTGGGCCATAATTAAGTATTGTGTTTTTCTGACTAGAAATTCTCAGTACTAGCCCGGAGTTAGGAAGTTGGCGGTGTTTTACCCCCATGCCACGGAGAGCACGTTAAGCCGTCGGTCCCGATTATTATCACTAACATGATAATAGTCGTTATAGACCGCCAACCCGCATTGGAGCAGCGTGGTGGGTCTAAGCTCTAATTCCCTCTCTACTTTGAGAGCGGAGGCCTGTGCCCAGCAGTGGGACGTTAATGGGCTGTAGTGGGGTTCCAATCCGTGATAAAATTGGTCCGAAACTTGTTTTTTTACTTTCTTACCATGTGGCCCAACGTTCTCTTCTTTTCTCTAATTTAAAAATAATTTGTGTTCTCTAATTCTTCTTTTCACATCATACTATGATGTTTGATGTACTCAGTGTGTACCTACTGAAAAACATAGGATCTGAAAATTTAAGCAAACAAAAACATTTTATGTAACAACAAATACTATGACTAAAATATATAGAAGGAAACTTTAATACGATATCATTCGACAACTTATTTTCCTGACGTTTAATTTGGAGAGGATTTGTGAAGACAAAACTTTTCGGAGTCAAAGCACGTATCTCTCTAATATCAATGATGAAAAGTGGATCCACGATCTGGCATCGCGCCAATACGATACCGGCGGACTTTAAAATAGTTGTAAGAGGTTTTGTCCAGATCTGTTAACGTTAGATGGAAATGTTGAAACTTTGAAAATACGGGGAAATAGAGTATCCCTACTTCAAAGGTGATAGAAATCTTTTGAAAAACTTATGGGGGTGTAAAGTACCTACCTACTCAATCCTATTTCAATGTTGGAAAACTTTAAAAAACTTATTGAAATGATAAGCTCTGAAAGCGTAGCCCGTAGCCCCGTAGCCCCACATTCCCATTTATAATATAAATATGGATTAAGACTGGTAGGATAAAAAAAATCCCATTCGCAGAACCTATTGATTTTTCTTTCAATCACCTCACCTCGATAACGGCACAGTAATACACTACGGAAAGTAGGGCGTTCTAAAAACAGCTACAGTTACAGCTACAGCTTGATTTGCTTGATGAGCAAGAGTAAAATGATTTTTTAATTATTGTATAGAAGCTAGCATTTCTTTGCGGAAGTCCATGATAATCAAGGGACAAGAAGCTTAATTCGCTATGATCCACCAAAGCAGACAAATCTATGTGGTACAGCGTGTAGCTTGCAATATTCATTGCCCAATAAGCCAGCAATTCGCTTCGCCACAACACAACACCACACACAAATCTTCCAAATTATTCTCAAAGTATGTTTCACTCCGACACCGGAACATCTTCAGGAGTTGTTGACTCGACAATGCACGATTGTAAAGCCAATATTCGGTGGGTATCAAAGCCAACAGTCTATATTATCTTCCTCCAAATTCGTGCTATGCCCTGAGACCGTTGGACCAACAGTTGAATCTTAGAAGTTAGCTACAAGCTTTATAAATGTCCGTCATATTGAACAGTTAATTTAAATTTTATAGTAGTTAAATTACTCTGCTATAATACATTAATTTAGATTAATTTTATAAATATGTTGCACGCCGTAATTGGCAAACTTTAGGTGCAATAATATTCTAGATAAGACCTTTACTGTAACCCAGTTTATGCAATAAATAAATGAAATGAATATAGATACATTTTTTTTTCGCATTATTCTCAGAAAACCCTTTTAATTGTTACTCATAACATGGTTGTATAAAGCATAACAAATCTGTGCTATTTTGGAGTCTGCCATATTTGATTTAGAATGACGTCATCCATACAAAACGTGTTTGCAAAATTTCAGCTCAATCGGATGCCACGAACATTGCAACTCAAATAAAAGCTTGGAAAGTATAAGAAAACAATAACCTGACTCAATACCAGAAACGTGTCCGGGCGATGAAAAACTACGATGTCATAAGTTAATCGAATAAAGTGGCTCTACTTTATCGAAGCTTGTTTCACTGCTGTAAATTCCAGACCGACCGTTCCAGACGCCATTACAGTATTTTCCCGCCAAAATAGTGCGGATCTAACGATTTGCCGGAGTGAACTGAAAAAGACGTGAAAATAGGTTTACGAAGGCGTCGAATTTACAGGTTAGGTGAGGTAACGTTTATTGGGAATGATAAACTGATTTTTTTATCTGATTTATTAGTTTTTCTTTTTTTGTGTATAGGTATTTTTCTGTGTTCCCTAGTAATCGTATATTATACCCAATACTCAATTCATTTAGTTACTCAACTTTTTAGTAACTCTGATGTTACGTCATGTTTTGACTCTACCAATATGTAACAATATTTAGTAGATAAACCAAGTACTGTTAACTTTGCTTTGTCATCAATTAAATCATCACCATTGCGTACAAAAATACCTTTAATATTATAACTGTTCCGAGAAGCTTTCAGTGGCTATTCGAAAGAAACTGCCTCAAAAACCAAACGTCGCTGGATCGAAACCCACACACGAAGTACGCTTATTAATTTATCTCATTTGTTTCTTTTAAATAGATTAGCGAAAGCAACAGTTCTTACCGGATGTCCAACGATACCACAGGACTTGTATAAAAATTACTGTACAAGTTATTATTTTCTACATTACTTTTAGGTTTATTCCTCTTAGTTTATTTTGTCTACCCAACGCAAAGATTAGCTGTTCCACGCGTATCTTCCTATAATAACTCACACTGTATATTATGAAAATTTAATGGCTATACATTTCGCTTTGTGTCTGGCAGTGAAGTAGCCACATTTGCCACCAAACGACTTAACGAGGATAGTTATATCTCAGCGACGCCGTCTCAAAGTGCTTGCCAAGGAAGCATTATTCTAATGCATGTACGTTACCATGTACCTACGTTGTACATTGCAATCGTAAAAAGGATTTGTGGCTTCTTGCTTTTAAATATCTCTCTAAAAAAAGAAAAAAGACCGGCCAAGTGCGACTTGGACTTGAGGGTTGCGTACCTTGGAAGGATTTGTTTGAAATTGTACGGGAGCAGGTGACATGCCTCGACCGTAACAAAGGATGATCATCCACCGAACGGGTGTTGAACTCGGGGACCGCACTGGTCTGACCGTTCATCGTTGGAGGTCGTATATAGGCGTAATTCAGAGAACGCTTCGTTAGCGTGAGTTAGGCTCTTCGTGTTCATCGTGCGCTACTAGTAATGCCATCTATTGGATTATGTGCGGACTGCGAAGACCGCCACAAAATTATACCTCCTAATTCTGAAGACGACACTAAAAATTTACAAGTTAGCCCTTGACTTCGATCTCACCTGATGGTAAGTGATGATGCAGTCTAAGATGGTAGCAGGCTAACCTGTTAGGGGTACGGCAGTTATATTAAACACTTACCCCTTATCGGTTTCTACACGGCATCGTACCGGAACGCTAAATCGCTTGGCGGTACGTCTTTGCCGGTAGGGTGGTAACTCGCCACTGGGAAGCCTCCCACCAGGCCAAAATTATACAATTAAGTAATGAAGTTAGTAAAAATATTTACGATATTATAAGTCGTTGTTTACAGTCGTTGTTATGGTACTATGCGAAAGTGTGTATGTCTGTCTGTTACGCTTTCCTGGCCCATCTTTGGTACAGTACACACCACAGCGATTTGGTAGGTTTCATTCCGGAAAATTATGGAGTTCCCGCGGGAATCAAAAAACTTAATCCACGCGGACGAAGTCGCGGGCATCATCTAGTGGTGAGTATTTTTTGGTTTTAATTAAAATATATTTAACGCTCAGTTAAATTACTTTGATCTGGATAAATAAATGAAAATATATCTTCAATTATTATTGTTTTACGCAAATGTCCGATAGGAACAATATTGAATGTCTACCTACTATTATTGGATAACTGAAGCTGACAATAATATTATTGGAAAACTGATTTCCAAGTTCGTTTATACGAGGATATTGTGATTTCGAACTATTAATTTAACAAATAGAAGATGGAATAACAATTAATTATTTCAATTTGAATTTCAGTTAATTGTTATAGTAGGTGTTATGGTGCAATAATTAATACAAACAAACATTAATTAAGTACAATTAATAAGGATTATAAATTATTTAGAAGGTTTAAATTCACTTTGTTCCATTTTATTCTTAGGTTATAGAATATTATTTATTATTCCACACTCCATTCTTTCCATATTCTATCCGCCATATTCTAAATGCCATCGACCCAGTGGAATACCGGTTGTTCTACACTATGCACTTGCCTGCCTGCCACTTTATGCCTGATTTTCCTGGTGGGAGGCTTCGGCCGTGGCTAGTTACCACCCTATCGGCAAAGACGTGCCGCCATGCGATTTAGCGTTCCGGTACAATGCCGTGTAGAAACCGAGTAGGGGTATGGGCATAATATAACTGCCATGCCCCTAACAGGTTAGCCCGCTATCATCTTAGACTACATCGTCACTTACCATCAGGTGAGATCGCAGTCAAGGGCTAGCTTGTAAAGGAATTAAAAAAAAATTCAGTTTTGCGCTTTTAGAGGCGAAGAATACTATCAAGAGGTAACTTTTTTGCTAAGATAAGAATTTTTAAACAGGACAAAGCATTTTACACCATACAAGAGTACGCAAATCGTTATAAAATATGATAAAATTATAATATTTAGAGACTAAGTACCTATTATACTTTATAAATTTGCACGTCATTAATGACGAAACATTTATGTTCTTTAATTAGTTTGACATCTTAATTGTTGAAGATTACGTAAATGACAAAGGAGCATGGATTTGACTCGCTCCAGCAATGCTAAGGACAGCTGTTACTTATGTATTTTACAAATTAATGAAATTGTAAATTATTATTTTTTTCAAAAGAGCAACCGCCGAGTTTCTTGCTGGTTTCTTCTCGGTAGGAATGGCATTCCGAACCAGTGGTAGATTCACTTGACGATTCAAAAGTACTTGTAAAAGTTTATTTGAATAAAAATAATTTTGAATTTTGTTTTTTTTTTGAATTTTACAATTTTTCTTGCAAATAAACGATTGATTGATTGATAAGTTGGAAGTTCTTTATAATATATAGTGCAATTCCCAAAAACGATGCAGGCTTCTCCACATAGGTAGGTACTAAGTTCGGACCTCAGAGCAAGAATATACATTAGCTCTATGGTTCGGTTTCTATCGTGTATTCGTCGTTTAATTAATAGCGCCATCTGTTGTCAGTAAAGTGACCCCTGCCGTGGTTGGATGCTGATGATAGCGACTGCAGTGAATGTGCAGCGCAGAGTGGCCACATTAGATCCGTGCAAATGGCTTAACGAGGGCCATATTTCCACGTCAACAGAGATCGACAGCTTAAAGTGCTCTGGCCATTATTCTAATGCGAGTACATACACTACCACTGAAAGTTCAGTGTTTCACCCCATAATAATGACTTTTAGTACTTTGCAACGGACAGACAGGCGAGAGAGAGGCGGGGGCTAGTTGTTACAGGGGGCATACTACTATTGCTGAAAGCATTATTATTTTAATATTGTTGACGTTTATGTTTTAGACGTGTCTGGTGGGAGGCTTCGGCCGTGGCTAGTTACCAACCTACCGGCAAAGACGTGCCACCAAGCGATTTAACGTTCCGGTACGATGCTGTGCAGAAGCCGAAGGGGTATGGGTTTAATATAATTGCCATGCCCCTAACAAGTTAGCCTGCTACCATCTTAGACTGCATCATCACTTACCATCAGGTGAGATCGCAGTCAAGGGCTAGCTTGTAGTGGATAAAAAAAAATAAAAAAAATTATAATCCTTATTTTAGGGACATCAAGTTTATTTTATTCCACTACAAGTTAGCCCTTGACTGCTATCTCACCTGATGGTAAGTGACGATCGACGTTAAGTATGGTAAGGTACGTGACATAAATATGTTATTATGAAATAATACTGCTTTGGGCGATGGTAGTAACCCCTCAGAACATATCGGTCACTCCAGTTTGCAACACTAACCCGAGTTGGCAAATGGATCGATGAGCAAACTTTTCAGGCGCTACGAAAAGGTTGGAGTTTAGGCGGGAGGTATTGTTACATTTCTATCCACTAAAGGGATAATATATTGCTGCCCATTCATGTATAATTTTGACCTACTATTAGAGATCGACGCAAAACAATAAAATGTTAATCAGCAACTTTAAATGAGAATTCTTTGTAATGCTCTCAAAGGTGTGAGAAGTCTACTAATCCACACTTAGCCAGCGTGTTGGACTAATGCTAAATCCTTTTTATATTAATTATTATTATTGATTAGTAGATATGTAAGTATTGTAAGTCTGTCGCAGCCAAGCGCTAGCCTATATATATTATATATATTATGTATATTATGTATATTAAAAAAAAAGTACTTACCTAATTCTTAAATTTGCACTTCAGCATTGACGAAACATGTGTGGTGGACTATTTTTTAACTGTCCTCGGGATGCAGGCTATCTCTGTACCGAATTTCATCAAAATCGGTTGAAAATATGAGTCACTAGCTAATGCCCGCGACTTCGTACGCGTGGAACGAGGTTTTGTGGTTCCCACGGGAACTCTTTAATTTTCCGGGATAAAAAGTAGCCTATGTGTTATTCCAGACTATAATCTATCTCTGTCCCAAATTTCATCCAGATCTGTTCAGCCGTTGGGGCGTGATTGAGTAACAAACATCCATACCGACATCCATACATCCAAACTTTCGCATTTATAATATTAGTAAGAAGTAAGATGAAAGCGTATCAGATAGACCAGACAGACATGCTTTCGCATTTATAATATTAGTATGGGTGTAGGCAAAGAAGCTTTATCAGGATTACTAACCCGAAACCGGCGAGGGTCAGCCTGTAAATAATAAATGTATTATTTACCAGAATAAATTGTGTTAAAAGGAATCCGATGAAAATACGTACAATGTATCTATACTTATGTTAGATGCCGTCAGTATTATATCTATACATAAATATACGTTGTGATAATTATTTCGTTACTAGCGAATGCCCGCGACTTCGTACGCGTGGTTCGAGGTTTTGTGGTTCCCGCGGGAACTCTTAAATTTTCCGGGATAAAAAGTAGCCTATGTGCTATTCCAGACTATAATCTATCTCTGTGCCAAATTTCATCCAGATCCGTTCAGCTGTTGGGGCGTGATTGAGTAACAAACATCCATCCATACATCCAGACATCCATACATCCAAACTTTCGCATTTATAATATTATAGTAAGATAAGATAGTAAGATAGTAAGACTGCTGTCATACAGGTTTCCTAGCGCAGCAGTAACAAAAGGTATGTTTTAAATGATGTATAGACTAATTAAGTGCTATATTAATGAAAAAAAAATTTAATTGATATATAAAACATTATTGTATTACTTTTGATAAAAGTGCATCATGTAGATTGTATGTTTTTGGTTAAATAAATAATGTATACGATTAATGTTAATAAGTATTAATGGCAATATTTATTTATCTGTGTTTTGTGAGTAAATGAATGAAACGGAGTGTGAACCACAGGTTTGTTGCTTTGATTATGTAGTAGATTATGTACATCATAATCAAAGTTTGTGTGTCAATCTGTGGCGTAAATTATGAATGTAGGTTGTCTATGTTCACATCGTACATTTTCAGTCTTAGATTTATGATTCAATAAATCGATTCATTACTTCACCCATAGAGTAAAGTAATAAACTGGAAAACTTTACCAACCGCCAACGTGTTAACAAGTTTTCAATAAATACCTACATTATTTAGTTTAATAATTGTAACTATGCTTTTATTACTTACTTAATGATGAGGATGAATTCTGTACATTGAATATTTTATGAATATGATAATTGGAGGAAGCTTTTTATCAATTAGATGATGCCCGCAACTTCGCACGTCCGCATGGATTACGGTTTTTAATTCCCACGGAAACTAATTTCTTGGGATAAAAGTTTTTAAGGTTTTGTCCTTCCCCGGGATGCAATCTATCTCTGTCCGAAATTTCATCAAAATCGGTTGAAAAGAGGGGCGTTAAAACGTAGCAGACAGAGAAATAGTTTGGCATTTATAATTAGTATAGATATAGTAATAGCAAATTTTTTTATTTATTTTTGTCTATTCGCAACTCACGTCGAAACTATGGATGAACTATGGATGGATTTGAATACAACTTGGCACTTGTTTTTTCGATATTACTCCATAAGTGATAAGAGCCAGTCCACACGGCACGTTGCGTCGTCGCAACGCATATATTATGACGCATAGCCGGCCACACTACACCGGCGTCGCAATGAGTAGGTACACCCCCGCCCGCTTCGTCTCGGGGGTGCAGTTCCGTCGCATGCCCGTTGCGTCGACGCAGCGCACCGTGTAAACACTATGATTAATTTTACATCTTTATGTATAATTATAACCTACTATCTGTGTTGTAACCCATGTTTAAAGCAAATAAATGAATTTATTATTATTAGTATGTAAAACGACGCAGCGACGCAGCGCAGCGCAACGTCGACGCAACGCGCCGTGTGGACCGGCCTAACTCGGTCGAATACGGAGCTATTTTAACAATTTCTTTTTTATGAACAAAGATTAATACTGTAAGGTTGGTTTGATGTCAATTTCAAAAAGATCTGATGATTAGTACAGAGATGGCGGGCAGGACTCCTGAACGGGTAACAGCAAATCAATTGCGGTCATTTTAATAGATTAAACAAAGGTAGATTTTGAACCATGCTGTATAAAACCTAGGTTATTTGGTATTTGACAACTAGTCAAATCAGTAACCTTTTCCAAACGTCAAAATGCGCACTTAGTATGGAATTTTGTATGAAATACAAATTGTGAGGAGTTTAAAATGTTCATTCAAAATAAAACTAAGGGACTAACTAACAAAACTAACTAACTAAAAAAAATTAACTAATTCTCAAATACCCAATTGTTTTAGCATATTTATAGTACTAAAACAAACCTGTGCGAAAACGAAGCAGTACTATTGGTACACTAGAATTCTAAACTTACAACCCTTGTGACTGTCGGGATAAAATGGTACCTGCATCCGATACTCGCTTGTCACTACTCAGACAAGCAAATGCGTCCTCCACTGGGACAGACAGGCTCTACAATGTTCATGTTGTAGTTAAAAGCCGAATTATCGGCATACCTAGGACAGCCTAAGCCTATATGTATAGCAGGTATATATGGTCACCACGCTGGCTAGAATGTTAAAGTAGTAATATTGTATCTAAAGCATTATTAGCCTTATAAATTTGAGAGGTATACACGTGCTTAAAATGTAGCGGTGGATTCGCATAACGCGAAGCCTATTTGTTGATGCCTATTATATGATGCTTAAATTTTGATGTAAGCTTGGTCAGGCTGGAGTTATCCAGCGGAACTTTCGTGCAATGGAAAAGAAAAGAAAGCATGTCACAAAAAGATGAAGACCCCAATTAAATTAAGAACACAATGCGGAGAAGAAGAATTACGTGGGCATTCATAGGCATTACCAATGTTTCGGCTTATGACTGCAACCACAAAGTTCCATGCAGCGTGCAGTTCCATACAGTCAAGCTTTGAAGATAAGGACTCTCGCTAGTAAAAAGTAGGGTGCAGAAAGAGATGATTGTCTGGGCTATTTAAGGTGCGCCAATTTTTCGGTTAATACCTGCAACATACTTGTCACTGCCGACTGCCCAAGAAAGCGCTAAACAGCTGGCTAGACATCGTGAGTTCAAGGCTCGAGAGCCAATATAATCAAATCATTGATTGATCAAGACCGGATATGTATGACCGGGTATATGGGTAAGCCCACTGGCTTGACAATATTGTACTTATGTAGTGGAAAAGTTGAATAGGAAGGAATATGTGAAGAAAGGTGTAGAGAGAGAATCACCTAGGAAGTTCTAGATGTACAGGCATTTTGGCTATTGACTGCAACATACACACAAAGCAGTGATGTCCTGTCATGCTTCCCTCTGCCCAAAGAGAAGCGTTTTCCAGTTGCCAGTAATTGTTGCTTTGAAAGTGAATACTCTTCAAACTCGGTTCTGTTTTGGAATAGGCGTTTCCCTTCCTTGGTGCTTTTACGAATCTGTTAGAATCATGACTACCTCTCGATATCTCAATATGTATATAACTAGTAGGTAGTCAAGTGGTTACTATTTATTACTATAATATTACTAATATGTTCGTTTGCGGATGATCAAGCCCTATTCTCTAACTCAGTGGCTATCATAAAATGAAACTTCTTCTCCATTGAAGGTATGCTTGTATTAATGTTATATTTAATTCATAGCGAACCTTCAATGGATAAAAAATTTGTTAGTGGCTTTAATTTTTGATAGCCACTGAGTTAGAGAATAGGGGGGCAGGTCCTGGGTCCGATTCCCGGATTGGATCAAAATTAGGTTAGGTTTCACGACAAGCAATCCTCAGTACTAGCTCAAAGTAAGGAAGTTGGCGGTGTTTCAAACCCCATTGACTATAAAAGAAGGTGAGAGCGTTCCATCCGCAGTTTACAATCAAGTACCTATTCGATCATTAAAAGTTCAAACGCGTCATTATAAGTTTTCCATTGTATGCTAGTTTTATGCCTCAACTCTCCAGCCCTCAGTTTTCATAATCCGCTAGTTATACTCGTATCTAAAAGTCCATTACGGTTTACCGAAAAGCAATCGACGTGAAAATTGCTGGAAAACTCGATACGGAAAAGCTTTCAGTGCCTATCCACGATTGCCGTCCGTTTTTATGAATGTTTTATTTTAGCTCTGAAAGATTTCAGACACATTTTTATAGAATAATAAAGGTCCTTTATTGTACAGGTAAGTAGGTAGGTATAAAATTATTTTCTCCAGCGGACAAAATCAAAATAAGTTCTATTGAATTGTTTTGTAAAAAGGAAAAATCCATTCAATTATAGAAAAAAAAGAATTTGAAATTTTTTCAATAGGCTCGGGTCTAATCTTGTAGAAACATTAATGATTAAATACCCAGGTACTTATGTATATTTCTTGTTCTTTTTATTTTTGAGAAATTGATGGCTGAAAAGGATAATAAAACGAAAAAATACCTTTTTATTTCGAATCATAAAAATAAAAGGGCAACGCAAAATTTCACAATCATAAAGATCAGAAGAAAATAATTCCATCTTTTTCGGTTTAAGGATAACTCTGATGAAAATAATTCAATGAGGAAGTTTACGTGAAAATTGTACGCGGCCTTGAATTTTGTCTTATTTTTTAATAAAACATTGTCGCTAATTAAATAGTACACAATCTCTAACCCGAAGAAAGAAATGGTGATAGACTAGTAGTTTAGACACCCGATCTCCTCTACAGGGTCGTAAGTTTGATCCTCGGACACGCACCTCATTAATTGTAACCTCAATAACTTTTCAGAGTATGCGCGTTTTAAGAAATTAAATACCCCTTGCTTCAAACGGTGAACGAAAACATCGTAAGGAAACCTGCATGCCCGAGAGTTCTTCATATTGTTCTCGAAGGTGTGCGAAGCTGCCAATCCGAACTTGGCTAGCGTGGTGGACTAGGGCCATAATGTCAAAAGACATTTGTTGAAAGCGGAGTTAATCACTCCGAAAACCACGAAAGCCACGGGGGTCGAACCCGCCACCGGCTGAATACGAGGGTGAAGTTTTAACATAAAGGATATCACATGCGCATGGTAATGCGCACCATAATTTCAACTAATAAAGCAAAAGAAATTAGGCGAAGTCTTCCAACGTGCATAGCTACAGCCACATTTTATGGAGACCCGCCCGCCCAAATTCCTGCCCTGTTTTATGAAGACTTTATTGCGCCCTTCGCTTAGGGAGGAATCGCGTCAATTTAGAAGGGTCGCCTCGGAAGTCGACCTTGGGGAAACTATCCGGAAAACATTACGTAATGGCAACGTAATCTATTCACGGGAAATTCATTCATCGATTTCCAAGATTTGTTGACGTAATAATGCTATGGTAATTTGTGGTATGAAAATCCGCTACCGTGTCGTCTATGGTCTTTGCCAGTAGGGTGGTAACTAAGTATAATAGCCTGGTCGAAGCAAAGAGTAGATCATACATATTGTATAGATCAGAATGATAGTACATGATCAAGATGATGTACAAGAGACAAGAAAAAGATATGAAAATTTTATTACGGATAATAAGTTTTTTTTTATCCACTACAAGCTAGCCCTTGACTGCGATCACACCTGTTGGTAAGTTATGATGCAGTCTAAGATGGTAGCGGGCTAACCTGTTAGGGGCATGGCAGTTATATTAAACCCACACCCCTTCGGTTTCTATACACGGCATCGTACCGGAACGCTAAATCGCTTGGCGGCACGTCTTTGTCGGTAGGATGGTAACTAGCCACGGCCGAAGCCTCCCACCAGGCCAGACCAGAGAAAATTCAGAAATTATAAATTCCTAAATTGACTCTGCCGGGGATCGAACCCAGGACCTCCGCACGTTAAGGCAACAGCGCTACACACTGCGCCACGGAGGTCGTCAAGTTTGTACGGAAATCAAAAGAAAACCTTTTTCAGCTATTTTCTGTTGTAATTGTAATTAATAAGTATTGCATAATATACGTGCCTGCCTAGTCAATATATTATTATGATTATGTTGCAAGTTAATATTAAACAAAGTTTGAAACGAGCAGAATCTTCATTGATAAATCCCGTGAAAATGCCCATTTGACCAAGCTTTCGCAAGAAATTGGCCCTTATTGCGAAACCTCGCAACACAAGAGACAAGAAAAAAATATGAAAATTTTATCACGGATAATAAGTTTGTACGGAAATCAAAAGAAAACCTTTTTCAGCTATTTTCTGTTGTACTTGTAATTAATAAGTATTGCATAATATACGTGCCTGCCTAGTCAATATATTATGATTATGTTGCAAGTTTATATCAAACAAAGTTTGAAACTAGCAGAATATTTCTTGATAAATCCCGTGAAAATGCCCATTTGACCAAGTTTTCGCAAGAAATTGGCCCTTATTAGTAACAGCTAAGGATCTAGAATAGCTTACTACCACTTATCACAATGCCTTTTAATCTGGGTACTTTGCATACATTAAGTTTAAGATTAAATCGAATGTAGTATTTATTCGAATAGATTTTAAGATGATATTTGCTTGGACGGAAGAAAATGCAAGTCTGTTCCACGAATGAAGGTGCTTGAGATGGTTCTAAAGTACAAAAATCATTTCAACTAACAAAATGAAATTAACTGGCAAAAGTACGTTAAATAATAAACATATTAATAATTAAGTAGTAATATTTTATGTAGGTATTAGGGCTGATTCTGTATAACACAATCTCTAAACTAAACTAAAATGGCAGCTTTAAATCTAATTCTGTCCCTTTCCGTAGGAAGTATTATGAAAGGGTTAGCAATATTTGTAATGCTCTAATTTTAGTTTACTTTAGAGATTGTGAACTACAGAATCAGCCCCATTGTATTCCGATTGCATTAGCGAAATGTACCTTTAAAAAACTTTGATCACGGATCACTACGGGACCGCTAACGCGAACGATCTCCTTCGATATCACGTCAAATTATTTGATTAAGTTTTAATCTGGTGACAGAAGGACTGGCTCATGTTTTGCGCAAATAATCAGCCTGGCTGTCCAGTGTGGAAATGCAGCCAGCATTCTTGCTACCATTCCACGCGGGCATGATTGATATTATAGTAATTAGGTTAGGCTAGCTAGCTTTAAGTCCTATTGTATTGTTTTCAATAAATGTTAAAGGTTTTAATCAAAACTAGCTCAGTAAAGATATTCATTGTGTATTGAAGTTTTTAACAGTTTATTTAGTAATTTGCAATACTATATTTAATAATTTAACTGTTTGTTAAACAATAATTCAAATACTCAACACTTATTTTGTCTATCTATAACAATTAATGCTGACGGAACCAGGGAGAGATGCCAGCTTACAATGATTGTGAAATATTATTGGTATGTTTTATGCAGTATGTCGTATTTTGTATATCAATATATATTATACATACAGGCAAAAAACTGACGCTAAACACTGCTATCTACAAAATATGTACACCACGTTTACCGTTCGTCGCATCGTTTTTTATGAAACGGGGTTTAGCTGGTATGTACGAGAAAGTAACAATACTTTACTCAGTTCAGCGGTTCTTTTAATTTTGAATGAGAACCCCGGCCGGCAAGTTTTGTGAAGCAAACTTTATATCCCTGGCGAGCATTAGCGGTGAATGAATATTGTAGTTGGATAATAGATTTTACTTGAATAGGGTACCTCTTGCACTCCATGACTTTAATACGCTGAGTTGTTCGAAATAAATACTCAGTAGGATGGAATTTAGTCCCAAGAATAGCGGTTTGCGTTTCGGTGCGACTCGCGTCGGTAAGCGTAGTGGACAATAGCATCATTATCTTTATCCCAACTATGATAATATTATAATTGCGAATGTGAGTTTGTTTGTTTGTAACGCTTTCATAACAGGTGGGGCTGTTAAACATATTTTGACGAAACTTTTTACAGATATAGTTTGCATCCTGGGGAAGGATACAGATTTTTCGTCCCGGAAAATTTTTGTCCCGCGGAAATCAAAAAACCAGTGCCCGTGACTTGTTTCGTGGAATTTTTAAGATCTAGTGGGAACACATTGATTTTCCTGGGTGATTATTAGTCTTAGTCCGGGAAACGACATATCTCTGTACCAAAATTCATCAAAACCGGTCGAAAAGGCGGGCCGTGAAAGCTTAGTAGATAGGCTGACAGACAGATGGGACAGACAGACACATCTTTACAGATTTTATATTACTTACTTATACACAAAATATTACTTTACTTCATGACTCCAAAATGTCATAGTAATTCGTGGTTAAGTGGACTGCACATAAAAATACTTTAGATAAATGGATAACCATTTTATTGCCACACAAAACATAAAACTAAATCATTTCTCCTGCACTGTCGAGTCAACAGCTCCTGAAGGGGCTCCGGTGTCTGTCCTGTGAAATCGCAAGCTACAAGTGCAAGATAAGAAAGAAAGAAAGAAAGAAAGAAAGAAAGAAAGAAAGAAAGAAAGAAAATATATTTATTCATCGATGGTGTCACAAACAAACAGTCAATTATTGTACTATTGTACCTAAAATTATGCTTGTCTGTGACACCACCCATAATGATACACACTGTACCACATAGATTTGCCTATTGCTATTGCTATTTATAGCGAATTAAACTTCTTGTATGAACAAAATATAGAAAACAAAGCGTGCGCCTTGGCGGTCTCATCACTAAAATAGATCTCCTCCAGACAACCCCTGTCTTAAAGAAATTTAAAGACTTAATTTTAAAACTTAAGTTCGCCTGTTATTAAAATTTTCAATGAAAATCCCAGCCGGCAAGTTTTGTAAAGCAAACTTTGCAGCCCTAGCGAGCATTAGCGCTGAGTGAATATTGAAGCGGGGTAATAGGTATGCCTTGAATAAAATATAGCTCTATCGAATATTCAACTTGGGTTACTGATACTGATAGTGGGTAAGGACCTAATCCGATTATGGAAGGTGGCCTATTTACGACAGGTCTGTTTAATTTAATTTTAACTAGATGATGCCCGCAACTTTGTCGTGGACTTAGGTTTTTAAAAATCCCACGGAAACTCAAGTGAATAGGGTATTTGACAACTAGGCAAATGAACTATTTTCTTGTGATTGTTAATTATAGGATATCCCAAAAGACGTTATATTCACGTCCCCTGTTAGCACGTTGAACAAACAACAATATTATGTTCACTACATTCCTGCATCCATGATAAAGTTTTTTTTTGTGATATTAGGTACCAAATAACTTTAAATTAAATTATTTTTATTTTGCATGCCTATATTAAGGCGAAACATTGTCTATATCTTCATCTTCATTGTCTGTCTTCCATCTTTTGTATTTAAACATGTTTCTTGCAAATAAATGAATCTATAATCGTTTTGAACTATTTTGATCTTTGAATCGTTACTAAACATAATTTATTTGAATATTAGTCAAATACCAACTTTTTTTTAAATTTACCTGTTATGCCTTGACTAGAATTGATTAGTTTTAATAAGTACAGTTACGAAGCTGAGGCGTCACCTGGAGGACGACTCCAGCTGAAAATCAGCACAGAACGCTTTTGTAATTTATTGCAAGGCGTTTTGCAATATGCTGAGCTGATGCCTTTTCCAGGTTGCGCCACACCTGCCAGGCCTTATGATGATATTCTATGACTTGATCATGAGTCTAATGCTCAGGTACTAAGGTATTGTTTTATGTGGCACATTACTGTGACTGTGAATAATTTTTTTTTCTTTCTTTCTTCCTTTGCTAAAACGAATCACATACTTACCTTATTAGAATTTTCGTTCCGACGTAGATAAAAAGCAATGTGGAAAACTGCGGGAATCAATCCCCATTTCACCGAATGTTCTATTTCTTCAGTCCATTTGAAAGGTTTACGGTGAACTTTCAGAGATTTACGTGGTGTTTGATTACGATAAAACTACTGATTGTGGGTTTTGAGATTTATTGTTTGTTGTAATTGTTACTAACTGATGACCGCAACTTCGCCCGCTGAGGTTTTTTGGTTCTTGCGGGAATTCTTTTATTTTTCGAGATAAAAGTAGTCTATGTGTTAGTCTATAGACTGTAGTCTATCTCTGTGCCAAATTTCATCCAGAAGCCCAATTTTCTAAGCAAATAGTAGTCAGTTGACAGCTTAAAACGTATTTCTCGAACTGTTTATGGAGTTCATACTTGCTTTTTGACATGCAGGCATCATGAACTCCTTAAACCTGTGTTAAACTTAAACGTTTGACAAAAGATCACAATTTCCTTAAAAAATTGGCGGGCAGAGGTGCAATCATGTAAGGATCGCCGATCAAATCGTTAAAGCTCGGTTTCAAAGTAAAATAAACCATAACAGCATTGAATTAGAGCTCAATTTCGTGTATCCATTATTATACGTTTAGGTATGTACGATACGCTAATGATTAACGATTTGATCGGCAATCCTTACATGATTGCACGTCTGATCCGTTCCACTGTTCTGGTGTGATTGAGTAACAAACATCCATCCATCCATCTCAAATTTCGCATTTATAATATTAGTAAGATCACTAAAAAATAATTATTTTGGTCAAGTAACCAATTAGAAAGCCCGTGGAACTTAACTATGTGTGTTACTATACCTATTCGATGCTCTACGACAAATATTGTGAATCACAGCTGAATAATATAAATAATGTATGCCTTCATTCCTACACTTATATACTCAGCATAAGCAAACAGCACCCTACCGGCAAGGGTCGGGGGTTGGCCTTGAGCCAGCGAACTACTTCGGAAAACATTACGTAATGGAAAGCCCAATATCGTATCTACATCGAGACATCACTGTTTCTGATCACATTAGTATATTATTCCTTTGGGGTTAATTCATTTCCAATATCTGTACTAGTATTCGCCCCTGATTTGTGCCTTATAAACTGTATGTCCATACTTATATTATAAACTAGATGATGCCCGCGACTTCATCCGCGTGGATTGAGGTTTTTCGGTTCTCGCGGAAACTCTTTAATTTTCTCTTAAATTATAAAGTAGCCTATGTGTTAATTCCAGACTATAATCTATGTGTGCCAATTCATCCAGATGCGTTCAGCCGTTCTGGCGTGATTGAGTTACAAAATCCATCCATCCATCCAACGAAACTTTCGAATTTATAATATTAGTAAGTATAGATGCGAAAGTGTGTCTGTCTGTAAACTTTTGACGGCTCATCTATTTTAGGTACTTTGATGAAATTTGGCACATCTTGGAGACGGTTAGAGGCTTCTTTTTATGCCTGAAAATTATAGCCTTCACACGAGATTTAAAAAAAAAAACAGAGGCTACGCTGGTGAAGTGCGGGTAGGTAATAATTAGTTGAAAATATAGTTATCAATAGTGACTGCTTCTTTTTTTTATCCACTACAACTTAGCCCTTGGCTGCGATCTCACCTGGCGGTAAGTGATGATGCAGTCTAAACTTGTAGTGACCTTACCGGTCAGGGGTATGACATTTTATATTAATTTCAATAAACTTATCAACAACTAGACAAAGTTTTAACTCAATTAAAATTGAAGATGCAAGAACGAACAAACGAATACACAAACACATATTTATATACTAATAAGAGAACCAAATTATATTTGGATGTCTAATTTGAGTGCACTCATAACTCGACGTTACAATTTTAATTACCATACTAAAGGTCTAGCCCCACTACAGAGCCGCGGTGCGGCGTGGTACGTAGCGGCAAGTATTCTTTATTTGAGAATGTAGCTGGGCCCGCTTAAGCTACGTATAGGGCATTCGAATACCGGTTTTTTTCAACACCGGGATCCCGGTATTAGGAAAAACTTAACTTAAAACTAGACTTTTCTGAAGGAAACTGCACGATAAAAACAGTTTTCTATAAAAAATATTTTTTCACCACATTAAGTCCAAAAGAGCACTTTTCTGCTTAAATTCAATGAAGAAATGCCATTTTTTTACTCGTAAAAATACATAGTTTAGTCAAAACACAAATTAATTAAAAATTCAATAGTTATTTTTTAAAAGAAAATAAATCATAATAAAAAAATTGCATTGAATAAAAAACATATTTCTGGACGTTTAATGAGTCAATGAAGTAGAAATGCCAAGCCACAGGGTTCTAAATTCAAATACTAATGTTTCCCTCTGAGTGATCAAAAATGACTTTTCTTCACTGGTTTTAAGCAATAAAGATGCTCTTATTGAGCTAATGTGCTTCAGATACAAGTTTTAAACTTAGCCGAATAAAAACAGTACCATGTACCAAGAAATAGTCACTGTTTTGTTTATAGTGTCCACAATACCGGTATCCCGGTATTAGACATTTCAATACCGGTATTGAAAACGGACGGAAGCCAATACCGGGATCCCGGTATTGGAAGCCCTAGCTACGTAGCACCACAGAATAAGTAATAGTACAGTAGCACGGAGATGCACTGCAGGAAGCAGCCCCGTACAAACTCATACAAATAATGCCACGTCGCTTCGTGCACCACTTCTTCTTCTTATTTTGTACCTACTAGATGATGCCCGCGACTTCGTCCGAGTGGATTAAGTTTCTTTTTTAATCCCACGGGAACTCTTTAATTTTCGGGGATAAAAGGTAGCCTATTTCCTTCCCCTGGGATACAACCTATCCCTGTACCAAATTTCATCAAAATCGGTTGAACAGATGGACCTTGAAAGCGTAGCAGACAGACCGATAGACATACACACTTTCGCATAATATGTAATATATTAGCATAGATTATGGCTTTTGTCCGTGCATCTCAAGTGGGGCTAGAACTTAATGCCACTACGAAACGTACATCTCAATTCATTTTAATATTTCCTACGTAAACTATTATCCCGTCTACTTTACAAGGACGTACGCTGTACAGGGACAAAGATTTATCCTCCATTAAAACGTGCTTACCGAGGATATAAACTTTTCCAGAGAGCGTAGATTCCACGGAATTAAGAAATTGTAAAAAAGTGGCCCTTTTTTTATATATATGATGACCATGACTACGTCCGCGTGGATTAAGGCTTTTTGATTCCCGTGGGAACTTTTTAATTTTCCGGGATAAAAAGAAATCTATGTCATTTTCCGGGATTTCTATACCAAACACCAGAATCGATTGAACAGATGGACCGTGAAAGCGTAGCAGCCAGACAGACATACTTTCGCTTTTATACGGATGGATTTCTTTAATTCAGACACCTTTAAATAAACAAGTTTGTAGCAGCTAGAGCCATAATATATCGTTTGTCTGAAACGGTTCTTCAAAGCCTCCAAAGTAACCCTTACCGAACGCACCGTAACTACCTCAGAAACCATCGACTCAGTCAAACAATAGAGATAATATGGTAGGCGTATTTCTACCATACTCGTATCTATAAAGGTGTAAGTATGGTTTGTGTGAGTTTTTAAAATATCAGTGAAATGCTGCCTGAAAGAACACAATATGAACAGTGTTTATATTGAGCACCTTTACATTCTTACTCAATAATATAAAAAAAAACTTTGCACAGCTATCACAGATCACCAATTCTGTTACATTATTTTTAATTCTGTGGTAGGTACCTTTTTTTTTAGAAATTAAAAGAACCAGTGAACTGAAAAAGCATTTTTACCCCCAAGTTACCCCCACTTTATTTTAAAAACTTGCCTAGCTACCTACCCTGTTCACATTAATAATATAAAGTCAAGAATAACAGTCTTATTATTTTCTGTATAAATATTATGATGGATGAGAGTTGCGACTTGCGAGGCACGGGGGCGAATCACCGCCTACGTCCTAACTCCGGGCAAGTACTGAGAATTTCTAGTCAGAAAAAATCCCAATGAAATAATTATTACTGTGGCTCTTTGGTCAAAATCGACCGAAGTTTTAACCAAACCCAAATGTTTATAGTTACTTACCAAGCACTGAATTTGAACTAACTGATACGAATGAAATGATTTATTTCACATAGGACAAATTGTGCCACTTATGAAATGTCATGACTCCACCATACTGACATATTATAAATGCGAAAGTGTGTTTGTCTATATGCTATGCTTCAACGGCGAATCTTTACACTTGAATTTGATGAAATTTGGTATAGGTACTAGGTAGAGGTAGGTTACATCCCAGGGAAAGACATCAGCTCCTTTTTATTCCGGAAAATAAAGGGGTTCCTCGCAGACGAAGTCGCGGGGATGATATCTAGTATAATGACATAGTGTAATGACATTATACTAGATATCATCGAGTATTTATTTAGGACAAGTACATCAAGACAACAGTCAACATAAATTAAAATAAAAATTGGTTTATCCACTTTTGGCAAACCTTAAACTGAGTTTATTAGGGTTGTTTGTGGCGATAGATTGCATAATAATAATTATTATGTAATATTGTGTTTTATTGTATTGTATTCTAATTCTAATTATAATTTATTTTATAGCTGATATTTCTTATTTTTTTATTGATTGCCATTGGTATACAGAAATTATTGTGGTAAATTGTATTAAATTTATTAAGTAGGTAAGTACTTAAGAATAATAATGTATTGTACGTTAATTTGGTGACTTGATACTATAACTCTATTGTAAGAAATTCTTATCTTACTACATACTATAATATGATAAATGCGAAAGTTTGGATGGATGTATGGATGTAGGAATGTATGGATGGATGTATGGATGTTTGTTACTCAATCACGCCCCAACGGCTGAACGGATCTGCCTGAAATTTGACACAGAGATAGATTATAGTCTGGAATAGCACATAGGCTCCTTTTTATCCCGGAAAATTTAAGAGTTCCTGCGGGAACCAAATAACCTCAAACCACGCAGACGAAGTCGCGGGTATTCGCTAGTGTAACTATATAAATCAGCAAATAAATATTATGATTATGTTATTCGACATCGGCTTCGGCTTGGGCCAGAAATCGACCATCGGTCGAACACTAATTCCGACCACTAGACCCTCAAGGCAGTGAAAACAATACGTGGGAGTACCTACATCAAACAAATACGCCAAGCTTACAGTTATCCTATCTAAGAACTATTATTTATTCCGTGACAGCAGCCTCCATTTTCTTAATGCATGTCACATTATCCCTAAATCCCATATCATTCAAAGTGCTACAAGCAGCAATAACAAGTACACTGGCATCGTAATGTCGCGACCTTTGTGTTGTGGAATCCCGCACGTCGGTATGATAAACTAAAGGCTTGCTTTCCTCGCTATAGAGATTATGTTAGGCATTTTGTTTCTCTATAATGTTGTCACTAATGTTGATATCGATAGCACAGAATAATGGACCTTTTGTCATTCTGATAACATGTCAGATAATATTATGTACAAGTTATGAAAAATAGCTAATGAATTATAGCCTATGTGCTATTCCAGACTATAATCTATCTCTGTGCAAAATTTCAGCCAGATCCGTGCAGCCGTTGGCACGTTATTGAGTAACAAACATCCATACATGCATACATCCATCCATACATCCATACATTCATCCATCCAAATTTTCACATTTATAATATTAGTAAGATGTCGCGAACTTTATGTTGGGGGATCCCGCAGGTCGGTATGATAAGCTGATGGCTTGCTTTCCTTGCTATGTAGATTGTATTAAAATAAAATGATTAGACACTAGATGATTCGCGCGACTTCGTCCGCGTGGATTAAGTTTTTTTTGATTCCCACGGGAACTCTTTAATTTTTCGGGATAAAAAGTAGCCTATGTCCTTTCCCGGGATTTACAAAATTTCATCAAAATCGGTTGAGCAGATGGGCCGTGAAAGCGTAGCAGACAGAGAAAGACAGATAAACTGACGGACAGACAGACACACTTTTGCATTTATAATATTAGTATGGATTATCTACTGTAGTAATATTATAAATCCTACGTATTATTATAGCTTTCTTATAAGTCTCTTCAAACCCGCTATTTTTCAAGCAAAAACGGTTTCCTTTACGCGTGTTATATGTAAATATACGGCTACTAGAGTTTAGGTTATGGGAATAGTACAAGCTCACAACCCCATAAATAGTTTTATCGCAAACATAAAAGCTGACGCCAATCGCAGTTTACGACTTATATCGGTATCGATAAACTTGTGCTTACCTCGATAGTTTAGTTTGACATCACTTTGCCATATTGTGTACTCTCGAATCCGAACAAAGGTTATGCACTAAGAGTCCTCGACTGCTAGGCCTTTGTTATAGTACAGTTTTTAAATTAGGTCTGTTATTATGCTATAAAATTGTCGGTTAATAACAAGGATTAAAACCATAATTATATATGTACAGTACACAACCTGATATTATAACCTTTCTAAAGAAAAATAATATTGTCAAAATCGAGATTAGATTTGACGAACTTTACCCCTATCCCTTATAAATTATTTACTTATCCCGATATAATCCTATTTTTGTTTGCGATACAAAGTATCCTTTACTGTGTTGACCTCAATAATATTCTATATACATATAAAAATAGGTATTACTGGTTGTATAGTATAGTATATCAGCTATAACCTTAATGCGATGCCTTACATGCATGCGTTTTTAGATACCGACAACATAGTACGCAAAATACTCGTGCTCTCAAAAAGTATTATATATCCGCGTGTATTGAGGTTTTTTGTTTCCCGCAGGAGCTCCTTAATTTTCCGAGAACTATAATCTATCTTTGTGCCAAATTTCATGCAGATCCGTTCTGCTGCTCTGGCGTGATTGAGTAATAAAACATCCATCCACCCATCCATCTATTCATCCAAACTTTTGTATTTATAATATTAGCATAGAAGTACAGATATATTATGGACCAATAATTGTAATATCAGGGTTGGATACTAATTAAATATTTAACTATAAGGTTTAATTATAATATCGCACGAGTAGGTTTATTGGTGGTCTCTCAGGCTATTCACAGCCTTGTTTATCGCAGGCCGCAAGCATTTCAAGCAGAATGGAGGTTCAAGCGTTGTCCCCAGTTGTCCCTACCATCATGTATGATTTGCGCAATAGGTCCCCTATTTGTGCAAATCATACTTACTTCGGCCATGCTAGCGAATTTTTACGAGATTGAACTGCATCGAAAACGTAGGGCAAAACATACAGGGAGCGGGCGCGGGTCGGGTCGGGTGCGCGGCTGTTTGAATTCCTTGTATTTATATGGACGACATGAAACATCACACAGAACGCGGGCGCGTAGCGGTTGTCGCTGTGCGATATCGTCCATATAAAAGGATTTCAACCTGCTGCGCATCCGACCCGACCCGCGCCCGTGTTTTGCACTAAGGAATTCTGTTACCGACAGAGCACGCATGTTTAGAACTCACCTAAGGCCACAATTATACTAGTAAGTTTTACTCACGTTACACTTACGTAAAAATATTAAAGTGTAATCGTGGCCTAACACTGCTGTCATCCCTCGCATTTTCTTAAAAATAATTAATTTTCCTCTAGTGGCTTTTGCGGCTCTGGAAGTCTTGCAGTTGGAATAAATGGATGAAGAATCGTAATTTTCAGCTTGTTTTAACACCATAGGTTCTACGGCCGCGGGCTCTCAGTGTGAGATCTATAGAACATACTTTGACTTAGCTCTATTTTTTTTTTTTAATCCACTACAAGCTAGCCCTTGACTGCGATCTCACCTGATGGTAAGTGATGATGCAGTCTAAGATGGTAGCGGGCTAACCTGTTAGGGGCATGGCAGTTATATTAAACCCATACCTCTTCGGTTTCTACACGGCATCGTACCGGAACGCTTAATCGCTTGGCGGCACGTCTTTGCCGGTAGGGTGGTAACTAGCCACGGCTGAAGCCTCCCACCAGACCAGACCAGGGAAAATTCAGAAATTATAAACTCTAACTTAAGACTGAGTGAAAATGAGAATTTATGATACACACATTTAAGTCCATCCCGTTTTAACTCTAAGTAAAGCCTGAGCAAAGTCAAAGTACGCTCTATAGATCTCAACATCAGTGTAATATTTACGGCCTTGTTTATCGTGGGCCGCAAGCTTTTCAAACAGAATGTACGTTTAACTGCTGTGTTGCCGGTTGTCCAGGCCATCGAGTATGATTTGCCCTATTTGTGCAATTCATGCGAGAGTATTTTTAAACATCTGTGTAAAATGCTGCGATTTCAGCACTATATTTTCCAACCATTTATTCTACTTTTGACATATGCACGCCTATGTAGTGTCATAATTATTGACAGGGAACCATCGACAAAAAATTCAATACTCCATAAACGCATATCGTTTTTTACTTTAGTGAAGCGTCATGCCCTTTTATCCGATATTTCGTAACTCGTGTACTCATCTTGTAATTACAAGTACGAATTTTCTTTTCAAAATAGTCACGGAGCTTCAACACCAGCTTTATCGATAGTCCTTTAAGCACCATACACATCTTTGGCGATGGATGGTTTCTATGAAAATGTACATTTACTGTACTGTTATATATAAATGATTTATTTTAATACATACATTAATATACTTAGAACGTTTGGGTAGGTTTATAAAACAATAAAAAATGCTGAGCAAAGATAAATGTGTCAAATCGATTAAAACTTCTTCATAAAGAAAGTCGATTGTTATCAAAAATCGAATCAGTAACCCATCAGAACATCTTTGAATCGAGCTGCCAAAAGTTAATAAATGGTTGGACAAATAAAGCGGCTTATTCTCTGGCGGCAATGACTTGACGAAAAATCGTAATTTGATGTTCCTTTTCTAAATATCGTACTTTGAATTTCTTTCTCGTAAAAATTTTGATTACCTTTCTGCTTGTGGCATGATGAAAAGTAACTCAGCAAGTTTCAAAACAAAAAGTCTGGAGAGACAGGTTCACTGGAGCGTGAATTTCTCGCCTACTGTTTTTAGGACGTGATATTTTGTTATGACCGCTTGAACATGTTATTTCATGACCCATTACTAAACTGGGGCCATATTTATTACGGTGAGCGAAAGTTTTTCAACTGCTATAGTTTGTGCCTAATGTGTTTGTATGACAAACATATTATTTTTGGTGTAGACCTTACAGATGTAATATTTTACTTTTTAATGTTAGAATAAGAAATAAAAATGCATGAAAGAAATACATTTGATAATTTATTTAAAAACAGTATTATACTGCGACTGAAAGGATCAATAACGTTCATCCCTAAAAACACATTCTCATACATTTATTTACACTTCACATTTTCAATACTTTTGAAGTCTTAATTAGTTTCAACGTCACACTCTCATTTCGTCGATTGCGGCCTGAGGAAGGTTAGAGGGATGAAGGGATTTGCCTCGTCTGAGAGTCGCGTGAGGAGCTCTGGAACTATCCTCCCTCCCAGGTGAATCGGCCGAGCCGTTCGGGGGATACTTCTGTCTCAAATCGTGCATAGGCGGTGAATTACTAAATTGGTTCAAATTCTTGGGCAACGTTGCGTAACTGCCCACTTGGGGATAGCTAGCATTTGGCAACCTGAAACTGCTATTACGACTGCCCAATTTACTTGGCAACATCATATTATCTATACTCAACGTCGGGCTAGGCGATTTTGGACCGTCCAACGGGCCCTTAAAGTTCAAATTGGACATGCTCGTATCGGCCATGATTTTCTTTCTATTTTGCCGTTCAATGTCCACAACTAAACTCGGGGCGATGGTCGGGTCGATATGATAATGTGAGTGTTTGCCTGATATTGTTTCAAAGTGCTTTTCGTTGAACCGTTGCTGTTTTCCTCTAGACCGAGACTTGTCTCTTTGGTAGTACACGCCTGCGAATATAAGGACGTTTAGGATAAGTAGGGAGCATCCAATAGCGATTGTCACGCTTAAAGCTGTGGAATACGCCGCATAGCCTGCGGCTTCCAAATTGGCTAGAGTGTTATCCGTAGTATTGAGAGCCTGTAAATCTCTGGTGGGTATGATCGTAGCGCACGTAGCCAGTATCGAATCGACGGTGGTTAGTGCTGTATCGGAATAGGCGGTACCGTTACGCCTTATCGGATCATTATCGGTGTTCCGTGCTAAAGGATCTGGCCTTACGATGCCTTCGTAAAGGTCTTGCTCGTTGTGGTTTCTAAACAGGTTGTGTCGCGCGGCGACGTCTTCCATCCCCGCTCTGTGCAGCTCGGGCACGAGGCGTAGCCAGACTGATAGTTGGTGTGCTCTGAAGTGGTTCTTCATTCGTGGTTTCATGCCTGTTGGAAAAAAGAAATTGTGATTTAGTTATTCATTCTTTTCCGCACGTTAAGGCAACAGCGCCACACACTGCGCCACGGAGGTCGTCAAAAATTAAATCGTCGTTAAATGATGTTATTGTTTGGAAACATTATTATTATTCAACGTGTGTATGTTATTGGTTCTTTGTAATATTCATATTTAACTATCCATACAAACAATATAAATGCGAAAATATGTTTGTCTTTCTTTGTATCAGTATATTATTATGTATGTCTCTCTGTCTATAAAATTGGCCAATAACAAAGGAATTAAACGCAATGGGGTGTTTACAGCACACCGTCTCCCAAAAGGGGTAGGTTACAGGGGTGTGAGTTTATAATGCGGACTTTATATTTTATTTCGCCCGTTTTTACATACTTTTGACCAAACAAAAGAATAAATTTCAAGGGTTGGTGTAATATTTTTAAAAGACAGTCAGCATTTTGCTGCTGAAAATAAATTTACATTTTAATGCTGGAGCCTTTCTGAAAAATTACTTTGCATAGAAATTACTACCGACCTGTCGAGATAAGTTAGATATGCTAAATAGCAAATTTACACATAAATCCTGAGTCTGCGTCCTGATTATACGTAAGCAATAAATTTATAGTGTAACATGAGTATGATCTTAGTGAATTTGTCTGCGTATACTTAATTATAATTTACAAATCATACACGTATACGCTAACTTTCATATTGATATCTTGCCATGCAGTTGCCGTCGCGTTTTGTCTGTCCTAGCCTTAAACCGCTTAGTGGATACAGCTTTGACGGTAGGGTTCGAAAAAATAGGTCAGTACGCATGGAAGGATATGAAAAGGTGACATGCCGAGGAAAAATGCTATTTTGCTAAGTTAGAGTTTTATCCATCTAATAAAGTTTTTTTTTTATCCACTACAATTTAGCCCCACTACAATTTCACCAGTCTAAGATGGTAGCGGTCTAACCTGTTAGGGGCATGGCAGTTATAATATTAAACCCATATCCCTTCGATTTCTACACGGCATCGTACCGGAGCGCTAAATCGCTTGGCGGCACGACTTTGCCGGTAGGGTGGTAACTAGGTACGGCCAAAGCCAGACCAGACCAGGGAAAATTCAGAAATAATAAATTCCCAAATTGACCCTGCCGGGGATCGAACCCGGGACCTCCGCACGTTAAGGTAACAGCGCTACACACTGCGCCACGGAGGTCGTCAAAAGTAATACCTACAAACGTAGCTGCTGCTTGTGATATCAGGACAGCGTGTTGCCGATGTTAAGGTACTCATTTAAAAGCTTCATAAAGAATGCGTACTTATATTACTCATGCAAAATGTTTGTCTGTTTGCTACGCTTTCACGGACCCTATGTTTAACTCATGTTCAACCAATATTGACGAAATTTGGTCCAGAGCCGTCCCTGTCCGAAGTATACTGTAGTATTCTAAAAGTCGATAGCTAGTCTCTATTATAGATCCGTTAATAATTTTAATTTTATAAATTTAAGATAAGTATTTGTACTCCACACAGTTGTAGAATTGCTCGAGAATATACTAATTCCACATCAAAAAATACGTACTATATTCACAAATAAATGAATTGATCTTGGACGAAACATAAAAGAATTGATTGAGTGATTGATAGCCCCACCGTGGCTAAAACTCGCCCAAGAGGATATGACTAAAGAACTTCGTCCGCGTTGATTAAGATTATTTCTAGTTTCTTGTAAAATGACTTCTAGCAATCCCTGAATTAAATACGTCGCCGTCACGCGTTGTCTATTTCCAAGCCTCTAGTTCCTGCCTCGATAAGCTAAACTAACCTCTATTTCACACTACCCCACTTTCATGTCATCTGATACCGGGAGAGTCTGTTATCAATAAAATGCAGATTTATTCAGTCTTCTCGAACGTTTGCACGATAAGGCACGACCCCTCTACTATAATATCATCACGGTTTAGCAATCATACAGTTCGGCAACATAACACACAAACAAAAAATTGGTGATTCGCGGCTGATATTACTTTGCTTTCTGGGAAACCCCGAGTAATTCTGAAATACGTTCGAATTTGATAGAATTATCCTGTATGCTCAAGCTCAGTAGTTCAATTACGTGTTTTCAACCTTTACTCTTTACTATATATTATTATTCACTAAAGAAAATAAAACTTTCAAGTCTGTAGCTTTTGGCTACTCTGACAAAGACGGTATAATTCAAAGCTTACGAAATTATAAAGTTTTAAAGTTATTCAAACAAATACTGGAATGACTAAGTGTCCTTATCCTTGCCATAATATCCGCTTACAGTGGTTTTTTTTTACGTCTGATATATGCCATATAAATTGGCTTCCAAAGCGTAACATAGCCTCCTATTTGCCTAATTCGCTGGCCCCACTGCATGATTACTAAATTGTGTCTCTACAGGAAAGTATTTTTCTACGGCACGACATCTTTTCATATCCTTTCGAGTGCACTGACCTATTTCTAGTTACGTCAAGGGGCGTACCACCATCGCTTAAAGCAGTATTATTTAAAAACGACAGGTTTAAATGGCTTGACGGCCCTAAAATAAGGATTATATTTGTGTTATTAACAATATTGAAAAAATTCTGCTCTTAGAGCAGTAATATTAACGTTGATAGTAACCCCCCTGGTGCGTTGAATCATCCTTCCAGTTTGACACCGTGGTTGTAGTTCCTTTTCTCGAGGTCGGGAGAGGAAAGGGTATTATTTCAATCATATAATCTGAACCCTATGACAGCGATCTTATATTATGGTGGTAAGAAACTAGCTTGGATCTATGGTATCTAGTCTAGTTTTATTAAATCTATGACCTTATTCGGTTTGTACGCGCCATCCCACTGGAACGTTAAATCGCTTGGTGGCACTTTGCTGGCGGGGCGGTGAATAGCACTGCCGAAATAATTATACTGCCAACGCATAAAGCAATACTTCTTAAAATGTCAGTTTGATGTCACGTACCTTGACGTTCCTAAAATAAGGATTATAATTCAAAAACACGGAAGTCAACAATAATGAAACAATATAGCTATAAGCGTTGGCAGTATGGCCCCTGGGAGGTAGTTAAATCATAGAGGCCGTAGTTCTCTACCCCTTTCGAGGGTACTGACCTATTTCGAGGTACTTCTGGTGCGTCGAGTCGTACTCCTCCCAGTTCACGCCGCGAAACTTGTTCCTCTCCCTCGAGGCCGGCAGGAAAGCCTCTTGACGCGCCTGGTCGTTTGGATTGCTGTGGACAAGTGGTAACATAATTATCCATACTCTCTCTATCGCTCTCTCCATTTGAATATATTTACGCTTATTTTTTGGGGGAGCGTAAATAAAACGTATTTCCTGACTTTTTTCCGAGGGCAAGGCTTATCCTTGACTGTGATGGTTTCTATTAATTATGTTAAGGAGGCAACTGTTTGGGGTAAAAATATTCAAACTATCTACCCTGAACTTAGATGTTGGACGAGACAAAAGTATTCAAGTATCTTTGCATCAATATACCACCTCAGGCACTTGTGAGTTGTTGGTTCTCCAATCTTCTCTCTTAACGTCGTATTCCTCATAGCTAAGGGTCATGACCTCATTCCATTAATCACAAATAATAGCAGGAAACTTAAGATAATAATGCGGTGGCTTTCCAGGTCCGTCCGCATACGACTCTTCTAAGAATACGATTTGAACTCTTAAGTTACTAAGGATTATTTTCAGATGTTTTATTTAAAGAATTAAAAATACTACCAATACATATTAAGTTAAATTATTTGATAGCAAAAGAACACTATTATTCAAGTAAATATAAAGAACTTTTATCACAAAAAGAGCATGTCAGAAGAGTTAGACAAGGTCGATTTAGAGTAAATAATTATTATAATAAGAGATTAAATCGTAACTTAGTACCTAAGATATTTAATAGCATAGAATGGTTAAAAGTATGTAAAAAAGTCAGTGAAGGAGTCCTTAAGAAAAAACTAAAGGAAGTTTTTATTAACGACTCCTTCACTGACTAACAATAACATACTATAGTTAAGTAAATAAATAAATATTTAGCGTAAGTTTCTTAATTTTAATTATATAATAACTAGGTATATTGATGTTGTGTGTTAGTAATAAGTGCGCGGCATAATATAAGTTGAGCGCGAACTCGCCAACAAACTGCGTGTGTAGTTTGGCGAGATACATAATTTTTGTATTTGTTTGTGCAATATTAAATAGATAATTTTTTTTAAAAAATGTTAGTGATAATAACCAGGACTGACGGCTTAAGGTCTCTCCGAGGCACGGAGGTACCGAAAAGGCCAAATTCGGATTTCCAAATTCGGTCACCCATCTAGTTGTATTAACAATCGCTATCGACTGTTATGCACTGTCCCTATTAGGTCACTCGTCCCTCAAAATATATACCGCTACATAAACATAAATGCGCTAATATAAAAATGTCAGCCTGTCAATCTGTTTGTCTGCTGTGCTTTTACGACCCATTTGTGCAACTGATTATGGTGTAATTTGGTACAAATATAAGGTCAAGTAAACATAAATTTTGACTGCAATTTGACAGCGTTACTATTGTTAGACAAATGAAAAAAGTAGCATGATTGATAAACGTAGTAGGTCTATACAATTACATGAATAGCTGCGTACAATACTTTCCACTTTAGCTATTTAAGATCAATATCTCCTTTTAGGACCTGAGAGCGCTAAAAACGTAGACTTAATAAAACCCGCAACACAAAATACGAGACATGTTAAAAGCACAGCCTTGATATACGATCTTTCCTACCAGTCGTCGATGGAGGCGTCTAGACAGAGCAATGCTGCGTGGTGATAGGGACGTCACGAGGGAAACTGGCATAATTTTCAATACAAAATTAACTCACTCTAATGTCACATTCGTATGTAATTTCATACCTTTATAATATAGAGTATAACTACGGATACATGGAGCCCTCCCAAGATTCAAAACGTTTGAAAGTATTTACAAAGCGCAACCACGAATAACAAGTGTGTAATAATATTTAATGTCTACCATAGGTTGAGCCATACTCGTACCTCTAGATGCTACATTATTGTCACGGTAACCCGGTCTGTCATTTTTTTTATCCACTACAAGTTAGCCCCTGACTGCGATCTCACCTGATGGTAAGTGATCATGCAGTCTAAGATGGTAGCGGGCTAACCTGTTAGGGGCATGGCAGTTATATTATTAAAACCATTCTACACGGCATCGTACCGGAACGCTAAATCACTTGGCGGCACGTCTTTGCCGGTAGGGTTGTAACTAGCCACGGCCGAAGCCTCCCACCGGGATAGACCAGGGAAAATTCCGAAATTATTAATTCCCAAACTGACCCTGATGGGGATCGAACCTGGGACCTCCGCACGTTAAAGCGACAGCGCTCAACTCTGCGCCACGGGGGTCGTTTTACAGATTATTGATCGTCGAAACGTCGTCTGCATGGATTAAGTATTTTATTTCCGCGGGAACTCTGACAAAAAGTATCCTATGTCCTTCCCCGGGATGTAAACTACCTCTGTACCAGCCAAATAAACTTTAACTTAAAATTCCTATACAACATCTGTCAAAACATCAAATTTATTCGTCAGATAAGGTTTACTTACTCGGCGATCGTGAAACAGGCCCTTAGTACGGAAGTATGGATTGACCGAAACAAAAATTGGCGACAAACATTTGAACAAACACAAACAAGCGCTCTGATTAAGCATGTTTACTCACCCGGTCTTCGCAAAGTTAGTCACGGAGAGCATTATGGACTCAGATAATGCTGTCTCGAACTTCGTGTAGTTTTCGGGGAAATGTCCGAATCCGTTCACTAGCGGCGCGCCGAATATGTATGGAAGCTCTTCACCGTGGACCGCTCCCATTCTCTAGAAATAAAAATGCGAATTTAGGCTGCGCCCGCACTGCGAAATTTTTTTTTCTTAAATCTGCAACACGAAATCTTAATATTGAGGTATTTCGATAACCTCTCTGGCGTAGTGTTGAGCGCTGTTGTCTTAATTAATTTAGGAGGTCCCGTGTTCGATCCCCGGCAGGTCAATTTGGGAATTTATAATTTCTGAATTTTCTCTGGTCTGGCATGGTGGGAGGCTTCGGCCGTGGCTACTGGCTACTTACCATCCTACTGGCAAGGACGTGCCGCCAAGGGATTTAGCGTTCCGGTACGATGCCATGTAGAAACCGATTACGGGTATGGGTTTAATGTAATTGTCAATTGTCATAGCCCGCTACCATCTTAGACTGCATCATCACTTAACACCAGATGAGATCGCAGTCAAGGGCTAACTTGTAGTGGATAAAAAAAATATATACGCACTTTGACGCGGTGCGGTATGAATAGTATTCGCGCGAGTATTTTGTGCTGTATGGAGTTATATGACGCTCACCGTATTCGCAGTGCGGAGTAGGTGAAATCCATACGCGAAATATAAATAGCGAGAATAAAATTCCTGCAAATTTTTTACACGCACACATTTACCCGTATATACAAAATACACATGAGCCACGTGCACTCGTGAATTGCAAGAACTGTACTTAGATTTTTTTTAATTTTATCCAGAAGGTAAAACTACACATCCAAGCCGAGTTTGTTATAATCAGCTCAAGTATGTTTTATGTTAAAATATTTTAGGAGCAAGCATCCGTTTCGACACTAATTAAGTTTTGACATCACACGGCGTTATGTTATTAAAAGTTGTCGCTATTTTAATGAGGTTTGAAGGTAATATTTTTTACGCTCTTTCATAATATTTTTTTTATAATTAGAAATTAACTAGGTTTTCGTGTTAGTATTTTTATCTGAAAATTCCCTTTTAACTAATATTTATATAACAGATTTGGGTTTTATTTTTCACTTTTCTTACGGGACTGTACCTATTTTAGTAATAGCCACTACTATAAGCATAAACACAGCGTGAGTATAATATACTCCTACAGTAAACCAACGCCTATACAAATTGCAGACCACACTCCACACCTACACCTTCGTATGCGCCTCTAAGTTGCATACTTTGTGCTAGATTATCAGAATTTTGACAGATACTGCGATGTTCTGACGTCAACGTCAGATGACTGGGAGGAAAAAATGTTTCATCGTAAAATAGTACAATATTTATGGTACAAGACGTGTGTAATGTTGGTGACCCGAGCTGTTAGGTGAGGGTCTTAAGATAGCCGAGGACGGTAATCATCAATACACACGTGTATCATACGACGTTTTTCAACACGCTTGTGAAGAAATAGTAGATTATACACCAAGGGGATAAAGCACTGTTTTATGTCACGGGCGCTACATTGAATCCTGAACGTAACGATGGACTCCAAATGTAACTCCCGAGCGCAGCGAGGGTGTTATAAGTTAATTCCCGACCAAAGGGAGGGAATTAAGATTGAGTCCTGAGTGCAGTGAGGGATTCAAGCGCCCAAGAAAAAAACAGTTTTATCCCGGTGGTGTATACTCTACTTTTCTCACTTTATGCGAGACAATAAAAAACCAGGCTTAGTAGATAGTGTTTATTACAGCAAATTAAAAGTACAAATTGATATTGGAGACATCACGTCTTAGTCCAATTATGGAAAGATAACGTTATATTTTATAGCTTCTGGAGTCAAAATACTTTCATCACTCGACATTTTTGATATTTTTTTTGAAATAATTATAGAATCTTCTAAAGGTTCTACTAGCCACGGCTATAGCAACTTCTTTCAGCTGGCGTGGCCTACTCGATTTGACAAACAAACGAAGTTCGTCTCAGTGCGAATCTAGTGGGCCACGGCCTATATAGCCACTTCTTTCAGCTGGCGTGGCCTACTCGATTTGACAAACAAATGAAGTTCGTCTCAGTACGAATCTAGTGGGCCACGGCTTCGGTTTTCTAAAATCGAGTTGGACGCGCCCGCTGAGAACACATTCTGTTTAGCGAAATTAGACTTTATGGACATAGCAATAAGAATTATGAAAGTGAAAATCACATTATTAACCAGCGGGTTATAATGAAATTCAATAGAACATTATAACCCGGCTAAAGCCAAGAGATATAATGTCTTGCTTTCGGTAAGGTTTACATGACATATAATTCGGCATTGTCGAGCATGTGGTGTGAAAATAATATTAAAAAACAATTTTATTCAGTAAGTAGATAAAATAAAATCAAAAACCAAAGGTTAACTGGAAGAGAATACCTCTAGGTATTAAGTTCACCTTTGTTCATTGTAATCTACGTATGTGCAATAAAGAATTTAAAATAAACAAACTAAATATAATTTAATTTAGTAAATAAAATAATAATATAAAAACTCTATAACTCACTTGTGAATAATAGTAATGAAAAAGTCACAGTTTGATTATAGGTGTCATTATGTGTCTAATTGCGGTGAAATTAGAGCCACTTTATGAGCAAGTGTGTTGAAAATAATATTAAGATATCAACGGCTACAACTAGGTAATTTGCGTGAAACAAGACGACAGTGCTGTTTAACTGACACCTAACGCCATCTATCGCTAAGTTATGCGAAACAAAATATTAAGTTACGCCCAGCCAGCCTTATTATGAGATATTAAAAGTTAACAGTCAATTAAGAAATTCCACAGCACCGCCGTGCGACGCTAAACGCCGCTTCAAGATCATAATTATCTCGTAACTTGAAAACAACTCCCCATTTGCATGTTTCCTCACCTTATTATTAAGAAAATAAACTTTTATTTGTGTAATTTAATAAAACTTTACGACGAAATTTAATTTTTCGCGGCTCCCAACTGGTTAGTTTTTACAACTTCGAGGTTTATAGGAAACCAGCTAGTGCCCGCGACTTCGTCCGCGTGGATTGAGATTTTTCGGTTCTCTTTAATTTTCCGGGGAGTAGCCTATGTGTTATTCCAGATTATAATCTAGCTCTGTACCGAATTTCATCCAGATCCGTTGAGCCGTTGGAGCGTGATTGAGTAACAAACATCAATCCATCCAAACTGTCGCATTTTTAATATTTATATTAATTAATTAATATAATATATTTATGTATATTGTATATTTGATTGATGATTATAGTCCCACAAACTTATCCAGTAACAGTAACTGACCCAGTAACAGCGTAGCTAGTATAATATATTGAAAAAAAAATCAAAACAAAAACTAAACAAGCATAAATTTAATTCCAATTTTGGCTACCGGGTCAGCTAAGTTAGTGGGACTCTACGTACTGGTAAAATGTAACGATTCCAAAAAAAAGAGTTATAATGTCAGATACAATCAAAACTTATGCTTCAGCTGATGAAAGTGAACCATTTTTTAAATTCGTCTACAAGTTAGCGCGTAACTGCGATCTCATCTGGAGGTAAGAGATTATGTGGTCAAGGATGGTCAATTATATTAAGCTTAAACTACCCCAAATAGGTTGTTACCGGAACGCTACGTCATTTGTCGGCACATCTTTACCAATAGGGTGGTAACTTGCCACGCAAAAGGCCTTCTAGGTCGGCCCAGAGAAAATTCAGACCACAGCACTCGACCCACTGCGCAAGGAGGTCTTGAAAATTGACTTCGTAATCATCGTACACTTAAATTGTGCTGGTTTGTAGTGATACACTTATTTTTAACAGTTCTGGCAAAAATCTAATTGACAAATTAAAAGGTCGTATGTTATAATTGGGTTAGTATTTAACAACTAAGTAGTCAAATTTATTTTATTAAATAGGACATCTCCCAAAATACGTAATATCCACGTCGCCTGTTAATTTTATTCTGAATAAACATTTTAAACTATCGATTAAAGTAAAAAAGTGCCTCCGACTTTGATGACATCACAATTTAGCACATAATTCACACACAATTCCATATTAGCGCGCGTTTTGACGTTTGAAAAAAAGTTGCTGATTTGACTAGTTGTCAAACACCCAATTCTAGATTATGTTTTCCAGAAACATCGCAAAAAGAACATTCCCTCACCTTAAAAAAATACTGATTCAATTTACCTGCGGATAAAATCCGTCTCTGGTCTGATAGTCAAACACGTAAAAGAATGTTTTAGTAGGTCTCCCGGGCGCGTCCTCGTCCGTCGCCGTAAGCTTTGGCCCTCCACTCAGCAAATCCCCGCTTTGCATCAGTGGGGCCACGTACTGGGCGTCGGATAGAGCAGACACGGTTGCGTCCCTTGTGTTTATTGGGTTCTGGAAGAGTAAGCTTGTTTTAATGGAGTGATTTGGAAAATGATGGTAAAAATGGTACCTATTTAGTATGGTAGTAAAATTATGGTAGTGTTTAGGGGTTACAAACTGAATTGGTACCACTAAATCAACCTTATTATGACAAAACCTTCCAGGAAATCTTTGTAACTTTAAATAAACGTTATATTAATATGACAAAACACATGAGGAATTCTTTCAATCATGTCTCACGGAGACGTTCTGAATTCATTTTTTTTTTATTATTAAGATAAAGATAAAATATACAATAAAGCGTCTAGTTTCTGAATCCCATGAAAATTCTTTGATTATATTCAAGATAAAATCCAAAATCTAAAGGTTCGTCGTGGGGATACAATCTTTCTTTTCGTTTTTTATACCTCGTCAAAATCGACTAAGCGAATGGGCGATGAAGTGGTATCATACAGACAGACACACATTTACCACAATATCGGCGCGTAGTAACGAAAAAAATTCTATCACGCAATTGTCCTTTGGCCTATACTAAAGTCGCATTCCATCAAAAACCTAATTCCGTATTTCCAATTACTTCACCCATCACAGTGCCATCACCGTATCAACTAAACCGATCTAAGTAAAACCGATCTCGAGTTGCTTCACGTCCGCCCAGCGGCGGATAAATGTTGATAGCTTTAATAAATAACGGGCATTCACCACCTGGCGCCTAGATAGAGATCGGGTCCAATATAAACTTAGACCTGATAACAAATTGAACCGATTCTGTTGCGAGGCTGATGAAAAAATTATGCGACTTGATAAATTGAACTCAGATATTGTAGAGATGTGTGCTAAACCGTATTTGGTGGATAGCTAATCTCTCCTCATAATGACGGTAGAGGGCAATGGGTAGGATAAATAATAAGAAATTTCATAATTTTATGAAAATGTACCGAAGAATGAGTTTTTCCAAAAAAAATATATTCTAATAGTTGTATTTCTAACCACGTGTGGAAATAAAATATACGTGCGGACGGATTTAATATCCTGAGAAAACTACAATTCACACAAAGGTTTGTGTGAATTACAAACCTGAGCTATGAGAATATTATCACCGGGAGAAGAATTGGAAAAATTTAGGTACTTAGTTACGTTTTTGTGAAGAGATTTGGATTGACAATAGGGTAAAATCTTAACAGTAGTAGATTGGCAATAGAGGCTCTTATTTAACAATAGTAGAAAGAGTTATTGACTTAAGACTAAGTATGACCAAACAAACCTCTACCGTTCTTTCCCAGTCGGTGTACTCGTTGACGATCGTGTAAAATATTTCGCTCAGATGATACGTATAGGAATTTCTCACGTAGGTTCTAAAACAAAAAATGTGGTTATTTTTTCATAATTTATTTCAGGCGATAGTGCAAAGTTACCAGCTCGGCAAGCATTGTGATGGCACCGGCGTGATCGTCTTGGCTAGTTAAATATCGTGGCTTGTATATGTGAAAAAGAGAAAAAAAATTCTATAAACTTAGAAACGGAAAATAGCACTGCAGAGTTAGTAGCACTTTAGGTATCCGGTCGTCGTATTTGTTGGTTATGATTTACCAGTAAAACTGGTACTTAGCACAGTACGCTGGGTGAACATTGTAAGGCAGACCTAATCAATCCGCCTGAATCATAGTATTCTTTATTGATACCTTAGCGCGAAGTCTATCTTAGAAATGTTTAAATTACAGTTTAGTAACAAGTATATAATTCGAGTTTGCAAATCAGGGCCGGATTGAGTGGTTGCTGTTACATGTATTTCCTTTAAAAAAGGCATCTTAGCTGACCAATGGTAACCGAGCACGGGGAATGGTCCCTACGCCTGCACGAGGCCCTTAATCATTGTTATTTGGGGCAGCAGTCAACCTCCTTTATTGCGCTGAGAAGCGAATTTATTCCCACATCCGCTAGCGGCTGGTACTATCTTTTATGGGCTTATTAGCCCGCCCCTGGTCCATGGACTTTTATTTATTTATCATTTCATATAGTAAGTTTTATGAATTGGCCAATTCATGGTCGGAGGTCGATCTGCGAGAGGAGTGTGTGTATGGTGTGCTGAACCATTGCTGCCAACTTGTCACCACGCAGCCATGTAGCCGATTACTTTGACTATATTGTCAATCACTGTCAAACATGTTATCAAGATTGATTTGGTTCCCCAATCAACCAAAAGTGCTCCACACTCTGCGAGTACGTCCCTGCTTTCGAAACAATAGTTGTAGCCTGACTCTTTTGTTTTGCGTATGCCCCGTTCGTTTCGCTTTCACTCTCGCTCTCGTCGCTGTAGACCGCCTTCTCGTTCGGATGCTATATACCTATATTAATAAAACCTATTGTTCCCTATTTCTCGCAAATATCTTATGTATATAATTTAGATCTATTTTAACCCTTATGCCAAATTTGGGTAAGTCGGAACCTCTTAGACTGCATTAGGTCGTCTTATCTCATTTGAAAACTTTCTGAGGAGCCGTTATCTGTTCTATTGTATAAAAAGTAGTGAATGGATTTTTGTTTACAACAAAATCTGTTCATAGGCTCGAACTATGAAATTATCCTGTAGACCTAAATTAATTGCGATGACCTATAAAATTAACCTAGTTCATTTCTTCAGGGTTAAGAATCGTGACTGTAACTTGGACATGTGGGATGAAATTCATTATTGGAGTGTTATCCATAATCTTTAACACAAGTCATTAATGTAATATATTATGATATAAACCATAATTAAAGTTTAGACCAAAATAAACTTCCAATAATAAATCTGTAAGGTAAACTTAACTGTATAATAAAAAGGAATGGTTATGAATATAATTTACTTTTATTTTCCCAAAATTTACTTAATTTGTTTCACTCGACACTGAGTGATAATAAGAAGAGAGACACTGGTTTAAATTATTTACACCGAATTCGAGTGTTTGTGCAAACGTTTACTTCGGTGGAATTTCTCGTTCCTAGGCCATACTAATTTGTAAGGGAAAAGAGAAATCCAAGATAAAAACCCTTACGACCATTTAACCTAAAATACACCTTATACTTTACTATATACACACACGTACACATTTATGAATCATCAGTTCAATAGAAAAAAAAAAGCGTTAAGACACACACATAAATTTAGACATTAAATTATATTTACAATGTGTCGACAAGGCTCACGGCTATATACCTTTAATTTGATTAATTCAGTTTATCGGTTCCGATTCTATATCTGATCCGGAGGTATTTTGGATGCAACAACATGTGATTATTTTATATAATCTGGCTCCTACTTTGGTTCTTTTATACAACATTATAAGTAGAAATGCAATACCCATAATTTTCATTATTAATGTAATAATGTCAATGGTTGACCATGTACTTCCTCTATTTTTCCCCGTCATTTCATACATGATATCCAAACTAGTGTCCGGATCCATTTTGACTTCACTTATAATAAATAAGTACTTTATTGAATGATTTAAATTACTAGAATTTACTGTGAGCCTCGTTTATAACACCTTAAGAAAACAAATTGAGTACATTACCAATAATAACAGCAACTCGGCGTCTGTCACTAAAACACTTTACCTAGCCTTATACCTTGAAGTTTAAACAATTTTATATTATTTATATTACACAAAGCTAAGATTAACGCTATGTCAAAACTACTTCTAGACTATTGGCTAGTTGACCGCCCACTCGGAGATACAAGATCAGAATGTCCTTCCGCACGCCTCGAGCCAAAGATCTCCCTTCTCTCTCCCTCCATTGGCTCCTTTCTCCCACTGCAAAACACAAATTTCCGCCACAATCAAATGCTCAACCGTGATTTGTCGAACAATGACGCGTCAATGTGTTAGCCAATAGTCGAACGCATGATCACGTTTCCCGCCGTAGCATGTTTCGCGCCAATTTTGTGCCACATCTGGTATCTTAAAGTTTTTGTCTTGACGCTTGTCCACGAAAGAAATGCCGCAAAAAAAAAAACCCCGTCAATTACGTACCTCGCCCTTTTCAAGCGGCTTGTCAGAATTTGGACCTCTTTGTCTCAACCGTAATAACTTACAAAGCTTTATTGAGCTTAGTTAGTGTGAAATTCTATGGTTTATTGCTTCAAAAAAAAAAAATATCCTAAGCTAACTTTTATAATTTCTAAAGCTCTTGTATTTTCAATAAAACATTTGACCCTTGGTTTTAAGTCTCTGGCGAAGTTTTACGAGTGTTGCGCTATGTATTTAAAATTCGAAATAATTCATGGAATCGCTAGGAACACATGTAGGGTGTCTACTTCACACTCCCCCAAATAGATTTTTAATACACCTAGTATTCCTATGCCTTAGTTTCTATACTAGTCGTTTGGAAATCTATTTCTCCTCTATACTTTTCCGCTAGTTCTAAATCCTTCCCGCTCATCTATTATATTCTGAACATCGCGATAGCCTATTTAATTCGCATTCCCTCTTTGTTCGCTTAGCCTGGCCTCTCTATTGTTCTTAATGAGACCGGTAACTTCACTCATTTCCTTTTGTTAACACTAATCCCTAGTAGAAACCTATTCCCTTATGTGTTTCCGTAATACCGAAACAGATGAATCGCATTGTAATTTCCTCTAACCTTATCAGTTTGAACATCAATTAAGGTGTATACATTATTGTACGGCACTGCTCCTATTATGTAAGGCCCCTCATAAAGTCGCATGAATTTCTTTGTTAACTTTTTGTCGGCATCCGACTTTGCAAAAGTCTTCAATTTCACTAAGTCGCCTATTTCAAACTGTATTATCTTGTGATTTTTGTTATAATGAAACTCCCTATTCTCTGCCGCCTTTATTATGTTCAACCTTGCTTGCTCCCTAATATGCTCTAACGACTCCCGTTGTAAACCGGTCCCGTTTGTTTTACCTTTATCAAAATCGGTCGATAGCAGGGTCCGCTTTCCCCAAACTATTTCGTTAGGTGAATAACCAGTTGTAGTGTGTATAACCTGATTATAACAATCTTCTATGTCCGGTAACAAATCTACCCAAGATTGATGTGACTTGTCACAGTACGTTCTGAATAACCTACCTAGTTCCTTATTTACCCTCTCCGTTGAATTTGGTCGTGGGTTTCTAACAGACGTGTGTGTTAGTACAATACCTAACTGGTGAATGCCTGCCTCGAAGACCTTTGAAGTAAAATTCGCGCCTCTGTCCGAGCATAATGTCCTAACTTCAACCTGTTTATGGAACTTTTTCACACATGTTAACGTAGCTTTTCCGCTCGCCTGTCGTAATGGATATAACCTAATTAGCTTGCTATAAGCGTCCTGCATCACAAATATGTATTTGTACCCGAACCGTCCTGTTGGCAATGGTCCATAAATATCACAGAAGACTCGCTCTCCTATTTCTTTTGCTATTACCGTTTTAATCGGTCCCGTATGTGTTTCTAACGCATGTTTTGACTTCTGACATAATTCGCAAGCTCTTACAATTCGACCTATTTTACGAGACATATTTGGGAAATAGTAACGATGCTTCATCAAAGCATATACCTTGTAACGTCCGAAATGTCCTACCTCTTCATGTATGCTAATAATTAAATCTCTTTGTAAGTCCTCGGGGACATATAGTCTTAATCTATCTCCAATTTTATCCGTCCTATATAGAATCCCTTCCTTTGTCGCATAATACCTTGATTCTGGTGTACCTGTTATTTCCATACGCCTAATTATTTCGCTAACAACCTTATCACGCCCTTGATAACTACTTATCTCTCCCCATCTCGCCTGTACCACTCGTCCCAACGTCGTTTGGAATAAATTCATCTCAGGCCCCGTAGCCTTATTTGTCAATACATCGGTGGTCCCTTTTATGTGCCGGGATAATACATCCGCAACTGTATTTGATTTACCCTTCACATGTTCTACTGTATAGTCGAATTGACCCATGTAATGCACCCAACGTATCATTCGTGCGCTCAGTAATTTACATGTTTGTAAGAATGTCAAACTCTTATGATCTGTCCTAATCACTAACCGTGCTCCTCTCAAATAAGTTTCAAACTTCGACAAACTAAAGATGATTGCCCACAGTTCCTGTTCTGTAACCGTCCATTTACGCTCTGCCTCCGACAATGACTTACTACAAAATCCTATTATACACTCTTCCCCTACTTCGTTCAATTGATAAACATATCCCGAAACTCCAAGATTACTGCTATCAGTTTGCAGATAATAAATCTCTTTCGGATTTGGATGTACGAGAAGTATTGTGTCTAAGAATAATTTCTTGACTTTCTCGAAACAATCGTTTATTTCTTCCGTCCATGACCATTTGTTATTTTGTTTTAATAGGTCGTAGAGCGGTCTAACCTCTTCGCTATATTTCGAAATAAATCTTCTGAAATAATTTATTAATCCCAAAAATCCCCGTAATTGTTTTATTGTTCGAGGTATGGGAAAATCCAATATGGCCTCTACTCGTTCTGGATCCATCCGTACCCCGTTTGTATTCACTATGTGCCCTAACAACTTCACCTCTAGGCATAAAAATCGACACTTTCCTAGCCTACCTGTCAATCCTGCGGTCTCTAATCTGTCTAGTACCTGGTCTAAATGTGCTAAATGTAGTTCTATGTCCCCTGTAGTGAATATGACAATGTCATCTAGATAATTCACGCAAAACTCACGCACTTCTTTTAGTATAATATCCATTGCCCTCGAAAATCCTGCCACAGACGTTTTTAATCCCTGAGGCAGCACACAATAGATATAAGTTCTCCCCATAAAAGAGAACCCTGTATATTTCCTAGAATCCCGATGCAAAGGTATTTGGAAATAAGCATTATTCAAATCAATCAAGCTGATATAATTCACTCCATGAAAAGATTGTAAAATCTCAGATGTGAGTGGTGGTGAACCTGCATCACCTATCATTTTCTTATTAAGTTCGCGCGCGTCTAATAAGAGTCTTATTGACCCATCCCGCTTTTTCGTAAATGTGAGTGGACTACAGTAAGGTGTTGCCTCCTGTCTTATCACACCCAACCTCTCTAATTCCTCCAATTCCTTCTTTACCTGTTCCCTATACGCCAAAGGTACCGGATAGCTGTGCTTTACAAAAGGAGTTTCGTCTACCAACTCAATAATGTGCTCGTATCTGCTAGTTAGCCCTAATTTGTCCGTAAATACCTCACGATGCTTGTCTAACACAGGCAGTAACAGTTTCTTTTGTTCACTACTTAAACACGAATCATCTAAGTGATAGTCTGTTTGAACTTCACCGTCCGTTCCTATTCTTGATAAGCCAAGTTCTATCGAACTAATATTTTGGTTTAATATTAAATTAATTGTGGTGGCGTTTGCCACTCCCCCAAGCCTTTCTATCTTACATTCCGAATTTAATCTTACGCAACATCTAACGCCTAGGTGTTCGATCGTCAAGGTTCGCTCGCTACCGCAGTTAACTACTCCTTTTACTCGCTCTAACCAATCATACCCTAGTATTAATGACCTGGGTAACCGTCGCATAACCAATACAGGTGCTTCAACTAAAGTACTACCTAACTGAAACTCTATCAGTACTAACCGATTCGTACTCTCACTCCGTGAACCAAATGCTCCCTGTATCTGAATTGCTGGGATCGCGATCTCTGGTAAAATTATGTTTTCCTTTACGATCGAGTCATACAACTCCCTAGTTATTCCGCTAATCTGACTTCCCGTATCGATAAGCGCACTCATGTTTCTACCGTACAATCTCACACATACTTCTGGTAATTTAGGCAAAGAATAGTCAATGTCTACATCGATCGTCTCATCGAGTTCGTGAAACATTGTACACACGTCTAAACCTCGCTTCAAACAACCCTTACATGCGTTATCTATCTCGTCGCATTCTAATATGTTACTAAACTGATTTTCCAATAAGATCCCTATGCTATCAATTTCTGACTGGAAATTATAACCACCGTTGTTCGTTCCGCCTTTCAACGTTCGCTTAATTCCATTTCCGCCGGCCCCTAAAGCTTGTCCCGGTTTCCATCCATTGTTCGTTAGGATCTTATAAGCCAAGCCTATTCTTTCATGTCCCGATATATCTTTATTCCCCGTTCTACACAACACTAAGCTATCGGACCTTACTTGTGTGGGGAAATTTAGTTTTTTGAATTTCCCTCCCCCACATGTTTCGATGAATTAGAGCTTTCGCCCTCCTTTACAAAAGTAATAGCTGGTCTGACTCTTTCAGTTTCGGATAATGTAGGTCTATTAAAATTCGCTCTATAACCTAATCTACCTCGACGATAACCTCGTCCCCTTGTCGAATTACCTCTACTAGCCCAATTGTTAGTTGAAATTGTTGCAACAATGGGACGCGCCACCCGCGACTCATTGTACCTCCGTCCCCTGAATCCACTACCTACAATACCTCCCGCGACTCCCTTTTGTTTCTCGACAATGTTTTGTTCTAGGCTCCTTAGGAATTTCGCTCCATTCATGATGCTAACTTCCTCAGTTCTAGTAAACCATAATCGCTGTATATCTATCGCATAGTGTCGCATAATAGAATTTACTAAATCTCGCTCGCTAAACGCAATAGTCAAAGACTGCATTGATTCGGCTTGTTCGGCAAAGTGCTCAGACATAGTCATTCCTGAATCGCTCGTATAAATTGCATTTATCAACCTATATCTCACAGATTCCTGAATCTGTTCGGTCCAGTAGTTTCGCCTAAAGTCAGCCTCGAAATCTGCGAACGTAACCCAATCCTTTGAGTACAACTCCATAACCTTTCGCGCGTGTCCCGATATACATCCTAGCGCTATATCAATCTCGCGATCCGTTCCATTTACAGCCCTTATATACTTCTTTAATCGTTTTAAAAATGCAATAGGGTTGGTGAAGGGTTTTCCATCAAAATTTGGTTTGCTAACCGATGGTTGTACCACATAAATGTTCCGAGTCTCGGAAGACGCTACACTAGAACTCGTAGACTCTACACTAGATCCCTGCCTTTCGCTTTCATCACCTTCACCTCGTACCACGCTAACCGTATCGTGTGACGTGACACTTGCCCTTTCATTCAATATCGTACTGGGACTCGAACCCAAATTTTGTAATTTCTTCTCGAAATCACTGATTTTTTGTAAAATCAACTCTAATGTCGCTTTCCCTACGGTCACTGTTTGCTCGCTCGTACCTACAACGCTCGCCTCGGGTCCGTTCTCCGCTACCTGCTTCGCACTACGGCCCTTTCTACCTGCTGGCATCGTCTCTAGTTCGACTTAAACCTCTCTATTTGCTATTTTTCGCTAAATTCCCGTTAAATGCTAAATTACTCGTTTTACTTGCGCGACTTTCGTGAACTCGTCAGACAGTTTGTTATTGTAATAATGTAAAACCAATGCAATACTGACACCAGATGTTTGAACTTAGGAGTATATACTGATTTTATGAATTCTTAAATTCAAGAAAATAAATCTAAGATATAAGGCAAGATTAGTATCTCGGTCACTGCGATCAATCTCCCGACGATCCCTGTAAATTTTACATTTATAAGATATACTGCTCATCTCGGCTATTCCTATAAAGAAAAACACATCTCTTATACAATAACATGCACAGTGTGTCTTAACCCTTTCTTTATTTATTTTATGTATATATAAAAATTTTTTTTTTTTTTTCTCCCTTTTTTCAGTCACGATTCCTACGTTGTGTTTATATTTTTTTTTTTTTTTTTTAAATATAGATCTAGTCATACCGTTATTTCGAATACGTACATAGACCCCTGGTCGCTCGGCAACAAAATTCTGTGACCTACATGGTCACAGATCTGTGACACAGGACATAGATCCTGGTCACGGCACCAAAATTCTGTGATGGCACCGGCGTGATCGTCTTGGCTAGTTAAATATCGTGGCTTGTATATGTGAAAAAGAGAAAAAAAATTCTATAAACTTAGAAACGGAAAATAGCACTGCAGAGTTAGTAGCACTTTAGGTATCCGGTCGTCGTATTTGTTGGTTATGATTTACCAGTAAAACTGGTACTTAGCACAGTACGCTGGGTGAACATTGTAAGGCAGACCTAATCAATCCGCCTGAATCATAGTATTCTTTATTGATACCTTAGCGCGAAGTCTATCTTAGAAATGTTTAAATTACAGTTTAGTAACAAGTATATAATTCGAGTTTGCAAATCAGGGCCGGATTGAGTGGTTGCTGTTACATGTATTTCCTTTAAAAAAGGCATCTTAGCTGACCAATGGTAACCGAGCACGGGGAATGGTCCCTACGCCTGCACGAGGCCCTTAATCATTGTTATTTGGGGCAGCAGTCAACCTCCTTTATTGCGCTGAGAAGCGAATTTATTCCCACATCCGCTAGCGGCTGGTACTATCTTTTATGGGCTTATTAGCCCGCCCCTGGTCCATGGACTTTTATTTATTTATCATTTCATATAGTAAGTTTTATGAATTGGCCAATTCATGGTCGGAGGTCGATCTGCGAGAGGAGTGTGTGTATGGTGTGCTGAACCATTGCTGCCAACTTGTCACCACGCAGCCATGTAGCCGATTACTTTGACTATATTGTCAATCACTGTCAAACATGTTATCAAGATTGATTTGGTTCCCCAATCAACCAAAAGTGCTCCACACTCTGCGAGTACGTCCCTGCTTTCGAAACAATAGTTGTAGCCTGACTCTTTTGTTTTGCGTATGCCCCGTTCGTTTCGCTTTCACTCTCGCTCTCGTCGCTGTAGACCGCCTTCTCGTTCGGATGCTATATACCTATATTAATAAAACCTATTGTTCCCTATTTCTCGCAAATATCTTATGTATATAATTTAGATCTATTTTAACCCTTATGCCAAATTTGGGTAAGTCGGAACCTCTTAGACTGCATTAGGTCGTCTTATCTCATTTGAAAACTTTCTGAGGAGCCGTTATCTGTTCTATTGTATAAAAAGTAGTGAATGGATTTTTGTTTACAACAAAATCTGTTCATAGGCTCGAACTATGAAATTATCCTGTAGACCTAAATTAATTGCGATGACCTATAAAATTAACCTAGTTCATTTCTTCAGGGTTAAGAATCGTGACTGTAACTTGGACATGTGGGATGAAATTCATTATTGGAGTGTTATCCATAATCTTTAACACAAGTCATTAATGTAATATATTATGATATAAACCATAATTAAAGTTTAGACCAAAATAAACTTCCAATAATAAATCTGTAAGGTAAACTTAACTGTATAATAAAAAGGAATGGTTATGAATATAATTTACTTTTATTTTCCCAAAATTTACTTAATTTGTTTCACTCGACACTGAGTGATAATAAGAAGAGAGACACTGGTTTAAATTATTTACACCGAATTCGAGTGTTTGTGCAAACGTTTACTTCGGTGGAATTTCTCGTTCCTAGGCCATACTAATTTGTAAGGGAAAAGAGAAATCCAAGATAAAAACCCTTACGACCATTTAACCTAAAATACACCTTATACTTTACTATATACACACACGTACACATTTATGAATCATCAGTTCAATAGAAAAAAAAAAGCGTTAAGACACACACATAAATTTAGACATTAAATTATATTTACAATGTGTCGACAAGGCTCACGGCTATATACCTTTAATTTGATTAATTCAGTTTATCGGTTCCGATTCTATATCTGATCCGGAGGTATTTTGGATGCAACAACATGTGATTATTTTATATAATCTGGCTCCTACTTTGGTTCTTTTATACAACATTATAAGTAGAAATGCAATACCCATAATTTTCATTATTAATGTAATAATGTCAATGGTTGACCATGTACTTCCTCTATTTTTCCCCGTCATTTCATACATGATATCCAAACTAGTGTCCGGATCCATTTTGACTTCACTTATAATAAATAAGTACTTTATTGAATGATTTAAATTACTAGAATTTACTGTGAGCCTCGTTTATAACACCTTAAGAAAACAAATTGAGTACATTACCAATAATAACAGCAACTCGGCGTCTGTCACTAAAACACTTTACCTAGCCTTATACCTTGAAGTTTAAACAATTTTATATTATTTATATTACACAAAGCTAAGATTAACGCTATGTCAAAACTACTTCTAGACTATTGGCTAGTTGACCGCCCACTCGGAGATACAAGATCAGAATGTCCTTCCGCACGCCTCGAGCCAAAGATCTCCCTTCTCTCTCCCTCCATTGGCTCCTTTCTCCCACTGCAAAACACAAATTTCCGCCACAATCAAATGCTCAACCGTGATTTGTCGAACAATGACGCGTCAATGTGTTAGCCAATAGTCGAACGCATGATCACGTTTCCCGCCGTAGCATGTTTCGCGCCAATTTTGTGCCACATCTGGTATCTTAAAGTTTTTGTCTTGACGCTTGTCCACGAAAGAAATGCCGCAAAAAAAAAAACCCCGTCAATTACGTACCTCGCCCTTTTCAAGCGGCTTGTCAGAATTTGGACCTCTTTGTCTCAACCGTAATAACTTACAAAGCTTTATTGAGCTTAGTTAGTGTGAAATTCTATGGTTTATTGCTTCAAAAAAAAAAAATATCCTAAGCTAACTTTTATAATTTCTAAAGCTCTTGTATTTTCAATAAAACATTTGACCCTTGGTTTTAAGTCTCTGGCGAAGTTTTACGAGTGTTGCGCTATGTATTTAAAATTCGAAATAATTCATGGAATCGCTAGGAACACATGTAGGGTGTCTACTTCAGCATATGACATGAGTTGCATATTAAATTTTAAATTCTAATACTCAAGTACTTTTTGGCTGATCTGCTATTCGCACTTAAAATTTTGTTTTAATTTGGATCATGATAACATTTGATAAATTATGGTTTTATGGCATGAACGTAGAAACATATTGGTAAGATAATAGCAGATGTTGAATTGTGCCAATTTGGTACTTCTTGCTGGTAGAGTTATACGTCAACGTTAACGGTCGCACGTGTTGCTAGAAGGCCGTCACAGACCAACACGTACACTATACGACACCTCGGATCCCCAACCTCGCTTTTTTTTATCCTCTCCTCTAAAACTTTGACGTTTATGCTAGGATAGCGAGTTCATTTCATTCGCTAGTATTCTAATAAATATTCTAATCTACTAAATAAAATTATTTTTTAGTATTATTTTCTTTACAAGTGTGTTGAAAAACGTCGTATGATACACGTGTGTATTGATGATTACCGTCCTCGGCTATCTTAAGACTGATATGTAATGAAACAACCGTCTTACGCACTTAACCGTTTATTACTGACGCGCGTCACCGACGCGACGTGTAGGTAGGTAGCTAGCATGCACATTTATGCATTATTACATCATTCCTCCGTCTTAATTTTCAAACCTAGCAAAATACAATAATATTAAATAAAATATGCACAATCTTAAAACAAATTCTTATAGTCTAGCTTAGGTCTAGGTCGTAACAGCATACGCGGTACGGCTGTGGGCGACGGCAGCTCCGCCGCGGGCGAGACCGCGGTCCCCGCCGCCTCATTGCTCTCGGCCGGCGGGGGCGCAGCGGGCGGGGAACCCTCAGCGCGCGCGGGCGAGCTCGCTAGCCCTCGCTCACACTCGTCCTCACAATCATTCCACTCAACATCAGACTCCTGGTTGTTGTCCTGTTCCCTGTCCCTCGCCTCGTTGTGCTCACTGCTATCAATTCCCTGTTTATCGTGCAAAAGTGTATCTCCTAGAGAATTACTATCAGCTGACGAGGAGGGTGGAGAAGAAAGAGGACAAGATGTTAACGTCACGTCACCAAAATCCTGCACGGTACCCCCTGTATATTTTACGAGTTGGTCTATATGTCTTATTAAATAACAAGAATCATCATTTACAGTTTGCAGTTTATACATTCTATTGCCTATTATCTCTGTTACCTTACATAATTCCCAACTTCCTTTCCTCGACCCATAATTTCTAGCCCAAACTAATTCTCCTCTCTCGAAAGATCTTTTTCTTTTACAATTAGAATTATTCAATTTATTTTTTATTTTGTCACTCGGTAACATTAGGTCCAATCGCGTTCGCAGACTGCGACCGAACATTAGCTTTGCTGGAGTTTCTCCAGTTGTGCAGTGTACCGTATTTCTGTAGTTGAACAAATATGCTAATAATTTTTCATGTATAATATGTTGAGAGGACGTCTCGCTCAAAATACATTTTAACATTTTTTTACAAGTCCGTACAGAATTTTCCGCTTGCCCATTACTAGCAGGATGATAAATGGGTGACGTCATATACTTGATACCATTGTTGGAACAAAAGGCATTAAAATCTTTAGAGTTAATCTTGACGTCATTATCTGAGATCAGTACATAAGGAATTCCAAAAGTAGCAAAAATGTACTTTAATTTGGTAATTAGAGCTTGCGTAGCCGTCCCGTTTTGCATATATAAACATTCCACCCATTTGCTGTACGCATCAACAACAACAAGATATACGCGCTGATTAATCGTCATATAGTCGATGTGTACGCGCTGCCACGGAGCTGACGCGGCCGGCCACGGCGCCGGTGGCTCCCGCGGCGGCATGGACCGCAAACTACAGCATAACTCGCAAGCGCCTATCCAACGCTGCAGGTCGGCATCCAAATTTGGCCACCAGAACCGCTCCCGCGCGTTATTCTTGCTTTTAACGATTCCGAGATGCGTACTATGCAATTCTTTTAATACACGCTCCCTCAACGCCGTTGGAATTACGACCCTATGTCCACGCAGTAAAATTCCATTTTCGAATTGAAGATCCGCCTTGCATTGAAAAAAAGGTAAAATAGATTTACAGTGTATTTTTTTTGGCCAACCGTGCGCCATGTATTTGCACACCGTTTGCAATGTCTTGTCATCGTTAGTTGCTATAATTACGTCATCTAATTTGACTGCAGGTAAGGCGGAGTCTAAAAAATTCATTGAAACATATGAATCAAATTCCTTATCGCTCTCACATAAGGTCTCTTTTAGCGGCGCCCGAGAGAAAAAATCCGCTACGACATTATTTTCACTAGATGTATATTGCACTATATAGTTATATGCCGACAGTATGATCGCATATCTTTGCAGGCGTAGCGCCGTTGTTACCGAAATACCATTTTTATTATTAAAAATTGATACCAATGGACGATGATCCGTTTTCAATATGAAGGGTTGACTGAGGCCGTATAAATATTGATGAAACTTCTTTACTCCAAATATAATAGCGGTGGCTTCTTTGTGAATTTGGCTATAATTTTTCTCACTGGCTGCCAGTGATCGTGACGCATAGGCGATCGGCCGCTCCCGGCCCTCGCGGTCTCGCTGCGCGAGCACCGCGCCCAGCCCCGCCGGGCCGGCGTCCACGCTCAGCACGAGCTGCGCGCCCGGCTCGAAATGCGCCAGGACGCGCTCCGACGCCAGCTCGCTCTTCACCTGCCGCACGGCCGCGCGCTGCGGTGCGCCCCACTTCCATTCCGCGCCGGCGCGCAGTAACTCATGGAGAGGATTCATCACGGCGGACGCATTCGGAATGAAATTTCGATAATAATTTACTATACCGAGAAATCGTTTTACCTCCGCAACGTTAGTCGGCTCCGGCGCGTTTAATATAGCCTTTACTTTATCTTCGCTGGTCTGCAACCCGTTACTATTAATAGTGAATCCGAGATAAGTAACACTAGATTTAAAAAATTCGCACTTCTCTTTTCGTAACCGCAAACCTGCATCATTTAATCTACTCAAAACTTCTTTTAATCGTTCTAAATGGACCTTTTTATTTGGTCCGGTTATGCAAATGTCATCGAGCCAACAACTTACCCCATCGATGCCCGATAAGAGTGCTTCCATCGATTTTTGGAAAATAGCCGGCGCATTAGCCAAGCCGTAAACCAACCTTGTATATTGAAAAAGTCCCTTTGAAGTATTAATAGTTGTTAGACTTCGCGATGCATCACTAAGCACAAACTGATTGTACGCGTTTTTTAAGTCCAACTTAGAGTAATGTTCCCCACCGCCTAACTTAGCAAACACCTCCTCTATTCGCGGTAAGGGATATTTATCGATTATTAAATCCTTATTTAACGTAACTGAAAAGTCTCCTGCTATTCTCACCGTTCCGTTTTCTTTTAGAACGGGTACGATGGGCGTCGCGTATTCGGAATTGCTAACCGGCACGAGAATACCTAAGCCCACTAATCTTTCCAACTCTTTTTCAACTTTCTCCTTTAAAGCAAATGGGACCGTACGGGCTTTAAAAAATTTAGGCATTGCATTTTCTTTTAACACTAAATTAACTTTGAAATTCCTAAACGTACCTAGCTCATCCCGCCATAAATCGGAAAATTGTTCCAACATTGATTTCACTTCCGTATCGTTACTTAAATTATTTATTTTCACTGCTAATGTTAAATTAAAAGCAGACATGAAATCTCGGCCTAGTAATGGCGGGCCGCCATCTTTAACAACAAAAAATTTTATCTTTTTAACTTCGCCGTTATAGTGCACATTAATTTCAAAATAACCTAATGGAGAGATTTTATGCCCGTTATATAAACACATTTTTAGCTCACACGGATTCAATTTAAACCATGAAAACTTTTCGTTATATAACCTTTCTGATATTACTGATGCACCCGACCCAGAATCTAATTCCATTGATAACTGCACAGTATCTAATATTACATTAAGTTTAATAGGCTTAACATACCTTATATTATAGTTTTGGCATTCCTCACAACACCTCACTTCCGATTCACTATTGGTTTCGATATTATTAACCCGCGAAACCGCAGCCTTACACACTTTTTTTAAATGCCCTGTAATACCGCACTTTTTGCACCTGTACCCTTCGTACTTGCACTTTCCCCCGTGCCTTAAACCACATACGCCACAGCCTGAGCCACTATGCCGATCACCCGAAGAAGAAGCCTGGCCCGATCGACCAACACCGCCTCCATTTCGCGAGCCTCCACCACCGCCGTCTTTTTTCTTGTAAGAAGCCCTGTAAATGGGTTCCTCCTTGATAGAAACAGCGTCTGTGGTAGTCGACATACTCTTAGCTTCCCTTGCGCTCTCCGCTTTTTGTGCCACGTCCAACGCCTCTGCCAGTTTTAAGTTTGCCGCATCCTGCTCGAATAGCTTGTCCCGTACAGAACCTGCACCCAAGCCCAGAACGAAACGGTCGGTGAGATTCTGTTCCAAAGCCGTCCCAAAACCGCAGTAGGTGGCGAGACCACGTAGCCGTGCTGCCCATTCTGGCAAGGTTTCATCAGTCTGCTTGACCGCGCCGTAAAACTTAGCCCTCTCGGCGTAAGAACACTTACGCGGCTTAAAATGCGTATCGAGTAATTCAATTAATTGCGTAAACGGTAAGTCCTCCAGCGCCTTGGGGTATGCGAGGTCCCGCAGTAGGCGGTAGGATTCTTCGCTGAGATGCGTTAATAGAACCGCACTTTTTTTTATATCTGTCACATCATTGACTATGAAAAATTGATTAAGTTGGCCCTTAAATACCGCCCACTCACTCGATTTATAATCGAAACAAACCAATTTGCCAATATACGACATGTTACTTTAAGGAATATTTTTTCTTGCACGCGTCGGTACTTTTGTTCCGCACTCGTCGCCAAATGATATGTAATGAAACAACCGTCTTACGCACTTAACCGTTTATTACTGACGCGCGTCACCGACGCGACGTGTAGGTAGGTAGCTAGCATGCACATTTATGCATTATTACATCAAAGACCCTTACCTGACGGCTCGGGTCTCAATGGCGCCTCAGCGGTAATCACCAACATAACACACTTGTACCATAATGTACTATTATGTAATTTGCCAAAAAATATTTCGCAAGATAAAAACAGAAAATATTATATCGCTCGTTATTTGGATCAGCAATTTTATGTCACACGCAAGCACTATCTCCCCGGAATTATCTTACGAACAATCGCCCGCCCATTGTTTTATTATCCTTTGGGTTTACGAGATCCAATAAAATATGAATTATGAGCATCACACTGTATTTAACACATTCCGGTAAAGAAAAATAAGAAATAAGGAAAAGATTGACAATGTAGATCGTTAGGCATCGTAGATTTATTGAAAATAACTTGTTGAATTTAATATTAAGGCCCTGTGTAGCGTAAAAGGGGGTTTTGAAAAGCAGTGTATCCATCAAACGGAGACATAATGTATGCTTGTAAAAATAATGTGCTGTTTTCAAGACCATTGAGCCATTGACGCATCTCAAAACACAATTATTAGCTCTAGACACCAATAATTAGCTCTAGAAATATAAGATAAAATTAATATATCTAAATCAAACACATTGTCGGCTTCATTTGTATTGAAAAGTAAATATTATTTTTTTTACAAATTATTTCATGCATTTTTTGCGACATGCGCTCGCTCGATTTCACCCCCGCGCGCCTGTGTTTTTCTTCTCGTGAGCTCACTTTCCCGCCTAAATTACCTAAACTTCTGCATTGTTTTTACGACCTCCCTGGCGAAGTTTTGAGGGCTGTTGTCTTAACGTGGGAAGTCCCGTTAGAAGCAGGGTTCATATTTTGGGAATTTATAATTTCAGAAATTAACCTGTTCTGGTCTGGTGGAAGGCTTCCGCCGTGGCTAGATATACCGTATAGTAACCGTCTAGGGGTAATATGTGTTTAATATAACTGCCATACCGCTAATAGGTTAACCCGCTACCATTTTACACTGTATCATCACTTATCATCTGGTGAAATTGCAGTCAAGGGCTAACATGAAGTGGCGTAAAAAAATTGGTATACATCAACTCCGAGCGTTTACCCAGGAATAAATTTTTGTTGAAGTTGGTAATTTCTACAACTAACCTTAGCATTCGATCTCTTTTCTCCGGTTCAATTCCATTCTGAACATCATGTGCCGAAAACTTCCAAAGGGCTTCACATGTCACCACACCGAATAGCAAATCGTACTTATTTTGAAACAATCGTCTCCCACTGTCACTTCTTTTTATATGAAAATTATTCTGGTTCATATTATTCAAAGGTCCGAAACTCGGGAAATCTGAACTCGAGTGTACAGTCAAAAAGTCTTTAGCAAAATCTGTTTTGATAACTACTCCATCTATTGACGGTCCAAAGGCGGTTAAAAAGTTCGGTGGAGATATGTCCACTGATAAAAGTTCTTCAATTGTTGCATCCCGAAGACAGTCTACTATAACTTCGTGGTCCTTTGCGAGGTCTTCTGGTATTGTGCAGTTCATGTGTTTCGCCAGTTTTAGTGAATAGTACACTGGATCGTCGACTATTGCCCAAGAACTTAAAGCTGACCCTGATAATAGTATGGCGCGGTGGAAAAGACCTACAACAAAGAGATATGATTCAAAATTACATTGTGAAATTCCCTTACCTACTTATAATTTGCTTTTTTAAGATGCGTTGCTTTCTTTTTTACGTAACAGCAAACAATAAATCAAAACATGGCGTTTATTATAAAAATTAAATAATATAATATTCGAAGCTTAGACCAATGAACCCAAAATGTGTGTTTTAAGTTTCTGCATAAAATATTTTACAAGATAATCTTATGTTTTATTGTAAAGCTACAGTTATGTTCGCTCAAACAAAACACTGTGTGTTTGTCTAAATATATTATGTTTAGACAAACACACAGTGTTTTGCGACTTCCAAAAGTGTTTTGCAGTGAATTATTTTCGGGTGGTCAATCGTTTGATCCCCGGGAACCCACCTCTGACTTTTCACCCATTCAGCGTGGCAATGCTGCAAGCTTGGTGGCAACTATGGACCAGGGGCAACCAGGGCTTTTTTGATTAGGTTTTTTTGTTATTTGAGGATTTAGTTTAAATATTATTTAATAGTTAGTTTAGATATATTAGATTATTTAGATTTTAGTATATTAATGTATAATATTTGTTTACTTAAGTTACATAATGTATAACTTAGCTCATTCATTAAATTGGTGGTAGTCCAACTACATACATAATCATATTAATTATAATTAATGAGATTCGATCTTGTTCATGTACAGAAACTAATAACCCACAGCTTCGCAATCCACTAAAGTTAATTAATCTTGTTACATTACATTTGAACAAGAATAATACATTAACCAAAACATGCGGAGTGCTCAAGCTATGCCTAATCAAGTGATGAAATCGTGCCTTTTCTAATCCAATTATTTACTACAACCCTAAATTATTATTAGACTCTTTTTTATGTTTAGCATCGACAAAGATTTTTCCTGTCTTGCTATTCAATTAGTAGATCAATGGACTTAGAAACTTGAAATTTTGACTGTAGATTCCTAAATTATTTCAGTGGATTCCAGTAGACAGTAATCCTTTCCTGCGGAGCAGGCACTCACTAAGATAAACTTTAATAGCTCGTACATACTTTAAGGGACGAGTCGCCTAGCTGTGACAACGTATATCAATCGATTGCGCTTATTAAGCAACCTTGACCCAAGTCAGTTAAGGTAACTGGATGGGTGACCGAATTATGGAGGTTCAAATTTGGCCTTTTCGTTTCCTCCTTGTCTTGGAGGTCCCGGTTATTATCACTAATATCTCATAGTAATCGTGACAAATCTAAGAGTCTAAATTCTCTCCGTCAAGTTGTATCTATAGGGAAGGACGTGGAAACCCATCACATTATGATCCCAAGAAAAAATCCTGCCATTAGTAATTAATGGAAAGGGGTCACGACCCTCAGTAATGAGGAACACAACGCATAGAGAGAGAGAGAGAGACATACCTGGCATAACGGTCGGTGATATCATCAGGAAGTTGATACAAGCAGCGCCAGACCCGTGGCCCATAAGGGTGATGTTTGTAGGGTCACCACCGAATAAGGCAATGTTTTGCTGCACCCAATGCAGCGCCGCTATCTGATCCATTAACCCGTAGTTGGCAACCCTAGCTTTCATGTGTGGAGACGGATTCGCGTTGAGGAAACCTGCAATAAATAGAAAGCTATAGAATAAGGCATAGGCTTATTATTTTAACTTATATAATAACAGCATCGCTAGTGTAGGTATATAATAATTATGAAAAATAAAAATAAAATCAAAAACAAATTAGTTCCAATTTTGGCCACCGGGTCAGACAAGTTTGTGGATGTTTACAGGCGTTGATAGCCTATAGGTTAAGATTTCGGTCCCTAGCCGGGGGTACTTAAAACACCCCCAGCAAGTACCTTTGACTTATCGGTCCTATACTACATTCTAAGCAATCAAATAACACCCACTTTATCAAATGTGAATAAAGCAATATGAGGAAATGTGCATGTCTGAGAGTTATTTAATAAGTTATCGTGACTCCATCGCTCCGCCTCAAAAAAGTCAGAAGATCATTCGTGGGATTGGGCATTCTTTTCTATAACAAAGTTCCACAACCAATTTTGGACTTGCCTATAAACAAATTTAAGAAATCCATTAAAATTATGCTCCTGAAAAAATCTTTTTATACTGTTGAAGATTATGTAAATGATAGAGGAGCATGGATTTGATCACTCCAGAAATGCTGGGGACACCGGTTACTTATGTACACATTTATATAGTAATTGTGAATAAATTATTTAATAAAAAGAGCAACCAGTTTCTTGCTGGTTCTTCTCGGTAGGAATGTCATTCCGAACCAGTGGTAGATTCACTTGACGATTCAAAAGTACTTGTAAAAGTTTATTTGAATAAAAAACATTTGATTTGACTTGATTGATTTGAAAAGGTCTGCTAATCTTCACTTAGCCAGCGTGATGTACTATGGCCTGAACACTTTTCATTCTGAGAATAGAGTTAGTGGATTGAACTTGTTGATCTTAGGATGGTAGGTACTCAAGACTTAGTTTAGATTGGATTATCAATTCGACACATATGCATGAAATAGTATTAGAACTGCAATATATTTAGGTACATAATATGATAATCTATTGGGGCTTCCAAACAAATACACAAAATTGTATAGGTATATGTTTGTATGTATGTTTTTCCGCGAATTTCTCCGAAACTAATTAACGGATTGTGAACATTCTTTTTTATTGGCTTACATTTACTTCAACTTAGTAACCAGTGTAGGTTTGTTTATTTAATTTAAATTTAATTAATAGTGTGTTTTTTATTGTTTTTGTATTTTTAGTGTTTTTGTTTGTCATGTATGTGTAAGTTTAGTAAATTATATGTAATATTGTATCCTGATAAGACGCTTTGGGAAACTGTTAAGTCTTATCGGGTATGTCCTATCAATAAAATAAATAAACAAATAAAATCAGTTCAGTAGTTTTCAAGATATAATTATGGCCTGAAGTCGGTATAACGTTTAATCTTTTAGATTATCACATGTGTTACTTTACTTGGTGGATATTCAAGTCAGGCTAAGTCAACACATTCGTAACATTTAGCATCTTATCTGCATAGCATCGTTAAAGAAAATACAGTAAGTTTCATTTTAGAAGAATTCTATAGAAATTCTTCCCAGTTCAATATTATGTTTCCGTTTATAAATTAAATTTCAATTTGCAACAGATTCTTAAAGCACCCCTCGAATCGTCTGAACAAGTTATCCGAGCGCATTATAAATGCAAATAGGGGTGAAATTGGAAAGCAAACGTATTCACGTCGATAACGCGTACGATTTACCGATTAATATATTAATGTAACCGAATATATTATAATGTTCTACCTACTAGTACAATACTTATTTAGTCTGCTAAAATATTTTTCATATTTATTCTGTAATCGTTTATGGTTTAATTTAAATAACTAGAGAATGCCCGCGACTTCGTTTTCGTAGTTTGAGATTTTGTGGTTCCGCGGGAACTCTATAATTTTCCGGTATAAAAAGTAGCCTATGTGTTAGTCCAGAATATAATCTATCTCTGTGCCAAATTTCATCTATCGTTATTATATATATCGTATATATATTCGTTCAGCCGTTATCAATCAATCAATCATTTATTTTTTGCCAGAATATGGTACATGCAACATTTTTACATAGATGTTAATATATATAGAGTCCACATGTCCTGCCATGCTTGGCGTGCAAAATTATTTTTATGCTTAATCTAAAAAATAAATTAATATTTGATAGTTAAACCCCGATGAAAGTATAAAAATATTCAGATTCATTATAACAGTTACATTATGATTAGTTATTCAGATTCATAATAATATTTTTTATAATTTCCTAAAATAATAATCAAAAGCCAAATTAATAAGAAATTAAAAAATTACAATAAATTAAATGTCAGACCCTCAAATACCCAGAATTACGGAAATTCAGTAAAATTTTTCAGTTAAGTAATCATCAGTTTTGTAATATACCTTATCTAAGAGCAAGTCAAATAAGGCTTTCTTAAAATAGGATACTTTTTATTGAGTTGGGCAAGTGGTTAAAAATGCAGACTGTCATGCAGTAAGCATTTTTACTGGTAACAGCCAGTTTCTGCACCACCCGTCCGTCCTGCACCCGTTGGGGCGTGATTGAGTTACAAACATCCATACATCCATCCAAACTTTCGCATTTATAATTTTAAGTATAGAGTATAGTTATGGATAAATAATAATCTTCCGTAAATACAAATAATAATATACCTAATATTACTGTCCCCATAGATCACATAGAAAATGCACAATAGTAACTTCTTATCTAATTTAATATCCGGACCCCATACATAATAAAACAGCCCATGTAATATTTCCTCTCAACGCGTACTAGGACCGAATACCAAATGGAATATCGACGCAGTGTTGCCAAGTGAAAAATTTTACCCCCTAACCTCATAATTTACACCACCCAAACGAAACTTCTGAAAACATCGAGGCCCGCTGCGTAGAATATGGAAAGTGCGACGACATCGATTTCTTTTTAAATTATCACAAATTTTTCTTGGTGAACGACGTATCTTGGTTTTTTTGTATTTCTAAGCGAAAATATATTTGTTTTGTAGCTCAAAACACGTTTTTGCAGCAAAACTACTTTAAACCGATAGCTATAAACTCTAAAGGATATCAATTAGCTTTTTCCCGCAGCTTCACTCATGCCAAGTTTATACAATTAAATACAAATATTATAAATGCAAAAATGTGTTTGTTTGTTGGTTTTTTGGTTTGTCCTTCAATCACGCCGCAACGGAGCAACGGATTGACGTGATTTTTGGCATGGGTATAGATGAGGACCTGGAGAATGACATAGGCTTATTATCCCGGAAAATTAAGGAGTTCACGTGGGAATCAAAAAAACATAAACCACGCGGACGAAGTCGCGAGCATCAGCTAGTAAAAAATATTTCTATAACATCCGTGATTATGTAATGTGAGCAAGTAATGATCTATAAATAACTTGGTTTGACCACATTTGTCAAATATATACTCACAATCATTGAAAATTTTAGTTTTCGCGAGATAGAGGGGCAGCTCAGTAACTTTACAGTAAAAGTAGTAACTTTACTAAAGCGAAGATTAAATATTAAATAAAGTACGATTTGCGAAAATAAAATGTCGCCATTGCCAATAAGTTTACAACACGTCCCAGAACGACTAATGAGTTTGTACGTTTGCCAGGAAATTATCTTAATTAGACCAATTGGGAATATTTTATAGCGACCCGCGAGTTTATTCCGCTTTGCGAGACAAATTCAGACATTCATTTAATGGGGCTTGACACTTGGCAGTTTAATAATACAGTTATTACAGTCGCTCAAAATAATGAATGGAAGAATGAGATTAGCAAAATTAAGGCCTTTTGGATTACGAGCACCTATTTTAATTCTTATCTTAATTATTCTTACTAATATTTTTTAATGTTTGCTAAATTTAAGTCTACAAGTGATAGCTTTAAGGTTCCTTAAGCCTTCTATGCTGAGGGATCAGGGTTCGAATAACAAGGCACAAGACATCTTGTTTTTCAAAGTTATGTGCGCCTTAAGCAAAGCATCTAACTTCTAGCATCTAACTTACTTCAGGGGTTAATTAGTATCGTGGGTGAATCTGTATGCCTGTTAGTTCTACATAATGGTTTCAATTGTGTGTGAAGTCTTACGGATTTAGCTTTCCGGAACGATGCCGTGTAAAAACTGACTAGGGGTATGGGTTTAATATAACTGCTAAACCCTAACAGGTCAGCCCGCTACCATCTTAGACTGCGTCAGGTGAGATCGTAGTCAAGGGCTAATTTATTTTTTCTATGGGCTAACTTATAGTGGAATTAAAAAAAATGTTGAAATGAATGAATGAATGAAATGAAACTAAAAATCCTTAATTTTACACCAAGAAACACATACTTATACACAATTACAATAAAACTATGGTACAAATGGCGGCCTTATCGCTTTAAAGCGATCTCTAGCGATGTTGTATGGAATTCTACTTACCCAAACCTCAGAGTTTATATAATATGTGGCGTAAAATCAAATGTCACAGAAATTTTATAAAGCAAAATCCATGCGAGAAAAACCAAAGGCATAATCTATGAAAAAATTAAACACGTGTAGACTAAGTCTTACCTAGGACTCCGAGCCTGTAGTTCAACGTAACGACAATGAGGTCAGTATAGCTTGCCAGTACAGCGCCATCATACGGGTTGCCTGAACTCAGCGAGTAACTGTCGCCGTGTATGTACACCAATACTGGCAGTGCTAATTTAGTTTCATCCACTGAAACAAAAGTTATTATATAAAGACAAGTTTATAGACCACGAAGTAACGTTTTCAAAAATCCCGTGAGAACTCTGCAATTTTCTGATATCCATTTTAATATCCATACAAATTTCATACTACAATCTAGATAATATTATAAATCCGGAAGTGGGTCTGTCTGTCCGTCTGCTACGCTTTAACAGCCCATCTTTTCAACCGAGTTTGAACTGCAGAGTGACATATTTATCCCGGAAAAGTAAAGAGTTTCCGCGGGAATAAAAGTTAAGCTTAATCCACACTTAAGTCGCGGATACACAACTAGTAAAATATATTATATTCTAATTTTCATCCCTAGGATGCGATTTTTCTTTTGCAAAGGGGCGTCAATCTCGGTTGAGCCATTAAAATAAAAACTAGTAAAAGAAACTGATACAGTAAAAGAGGACTGTGTACAGTATTTAGGCTTACATCGTCAGGTCATCGTCCACTCAACTGATAGACATCCACAGCTCGATCAGCCCCCCGATTGTGTAATGAAATAGTAATCGTAATCGTTTATCAAACGGATTATCCGACCTGTTTAAGTAGTTCATAGATGCCTGCACGCCAAAAATCATGTACAAACTCCTTCAACAGTTCAAGTAATACGAATCGCGTTACAGAATGCAATGCCAATCTTGTTTGGCTTGTTCCCAGTGACAGTGCCAACGCATAAAGCCATAGTGTTCCATTATTGTTTTAGAATTACAATCCTTATTTTAGGAACGTCAAGCTACGTGACACCAAACTATCATTTTAAGTAATATTGCATAAGTATTGTTTTTAGCGTTGGCAGTATGGCCCCAGTTCACTCGGTGGAAGGTCTCCCAACGCTGCACTTTTCGATGCGAGGTCACTAATTAAGCAACTTGGGACCTTATTAACATCCGTCGATTGGTCGAACTATGTGACCCAACCATTATCACTTCAGCTACAAGTTTGAAACTTAGAATGGTGTACTGTACAAGTTTGAAATTTGGTACATTACGGTGATAATTGAGTACATAATTAATTTAAACATAGCTACCTTTATTTTCTATTCGAAAAGGATAGCAACAATGAAATTTATTAGATTTCTGACAAACAAACAATTATTCAATAAATCCACAGAACAGCATTGTATTAACACTTTGTCTACCATAACAAAGGTATCGGACATGTTACAAAGTCCCTTTGTGATAGAGGAAACGTTGGTTTGGAAGGTTATATTAAGTGTTTCTGTTATTATACCTACTACCCACACTCCGTAGCATTTCTATGTTCATATTATGGAATTTGAGAAATTCTGTTTAGATACTTAGATACACATTCTTCGAAGCTAGAACTATGAGTACGGATAAAATTTACGAAAAGTTGATTAACCACACTGATATTATAAATGCGAAAGTGTGTCTGTCTGTTTATTTGTCTGTTACGCTTTCACAGCCCATCTTTTCAACCGATGCGGATGAAATTTGATGTAGCGATAGGTTGCATCCCGGGAAAGGACATAGGCTACTTTTTATTCCGGCAAATTAAGGAGTTTAAAAAATTCCCGAGGTATTTTAAAAACTTTAATCCACGCAGATGAAGCCGCAGACATCGAATAGTCTTTAGTCAAATCAAATCAAATCAAATTATTCTTTATTCAAATAAACTTTTACAAGTACTTATGAATCGTCAAGTGAATCTACCACTGGTTCGGAATGCCATTCCTACCGAGAAGAACCAGCAAGAAACTCGGTGGTTGCTTTTTTTAAATAATTCATTTACAATTATTATATCAATGTGTACATAAGTAACCGCTGTCCCCAGCATTGCTGGAGCGATCAAATCCATGCTCCTCTATCATTTACATAATCTTCAACAGTATAATAAGCTTTTTTCAGGAGCATACTTTTAAACCAACAAATACTGCAACAAATAACAATACTAACTAGAATAAGACAAACACTAACACAACTAACACTTATTTCATCTAAAAAGTAGTTATATACAATTGTAAATATCATGAGATTAGAAATAAAAAGGCTTATTATTATTATTATTATTATTACTTTTAATGGATTTCTTCAATTTGTTTATTCAATTCATGTCAAAGACGTGCAGACAGAAAGTAGCCCCATTCCCGCCGGTGGCACCCGTTCACGAGCATGACGCATGATCCAGCCATTGCTTCGCTCGACCATATTTGAGGGAACGTAACAACCCGCACCACACGACACCACCACAGAAATGTTTAAAGAGAGCGTGACATACCCAGTCTACCCGTATCAAAGCATCGAATTGAATACTAATATTCAAACACTAATTTATAATAAGTAACCGCTGTCCCCAGCATTGCTGGAGCGATCAAATCCATGCTCCTCTATCATTTACATAATCTTCAACAGTATAATAAGCCTTTTTCAGGAGCGTAATTTTAATGGACTTCTTAAACTTGTGTAAAGGCAAGTTTAAGATAGGTTGTGGAATTTTGTTATAAAATAGAATGCTCATTCCCACAAACGACCTTCGGACCTTCTTGAGGCGGAGCGATGGAGTCACGAGCTTATGGCGGCCTCTAGTTTGCCTATCATGCAGATCGCATATTTTTTTGTAATTATGAATGTGCTGTTTTACGAAGATTAAATTACTATAAATATATTGCGAGGCTACTGTGAGAATACCTATTTCCTTAAATTTCTCTCTAAGGGATTCGCGCGGTTTTAAATTATAAATTGCACGTATTGCCCTTTTTTGTAATACAAAAATTTTTTGAATATCTGCTGCTTTACCCCATAGTAAAATTCCGTAAGACATAATACTATGAAAGTAAGCAAAATATACAATTTTTGCAGTTTCAACGTCAGTAAACTGTCGAATCTTTCTGACAGCGTAAGCAGCAGAGCTGAGTTTGCCAGCCAGAGTTGATATATGAGTGCCCCATTGAAGCTTTGAATCTAAGGTCACCCCCAGGAACACAGTGGTCTCTTCTATTTTTAAAATATCATTATTTACAGTTAAATTTATGTTTCCTGCGGACTTGGTATTCGGCAATGCGAATTCAATGCACTTAGTTTTCTTTGCGTTTAAAAGTAAATTGTTTACAGTAAACCAGTTAGTGACTTGAGAAATTGCATTATTTACGTCTTCATAATTGTCCTTGTTTCTATTGACTTTAAAAATCAAGGACGTGTCGTCAGCAAATAGCACAATATCGCAAGTATTTTGGACGTAGTATGGTAAATCATTTATATAGACCAAGAACATGAAGGGACCCAGAATAGAGCCTTGAGGAACACCCATAAGTGAGGCTGATCCGGACGACTTCACATCGTTGACACATACCGTTTGAATGCGGTCACTGAGATAAGATGCAATGAGGCCAAGTGCAGTGTCTTTGATGCCATAATGGTTCAACTTAACTAAAAGCGTCTCATGCTCAACGCAATCGAATGCCTTAGACAAATCACAGAAAATACCAATAGCATTCTGTGATTTCTCCCACGCATCGAATATATGCTTTAACAGCATAGCTCCCGCATCGGTTGTTGATCGGCCTTTAGTAAAACCATACTGCTCTGAGTGTAGTAGTTTATTTGAGTTAAAGTGCAGAAGCAGTTGGTTGAGCATAATTTTCTCAAATATCTTGCTGAGTGCTGGTAATATAGAAATATAGTAGGCATAATACCATCGACCATAATACCAAAAAAATGAGAATACATAATATTATATAGTATTCGGTATTTTCGGTATTATGCCCGACGAAATCAAATATCCCTTTTTTTAACGATGAAAAAAAGGACCTTGATCCTTGAAACTTCTCCTTAATGTTCTCAAAAGTGTAGAAGTCTGCTTAAAATGACAACTGCCTAGTTTATAAACAGTATTATAAGATCTTATTTCAGACTATAATTCACTATTCCATTACTCGCCTTCTACAGCTTCATGATTTACAGGCACCATCTCGCAGACATCCCAATCCTTCATGTCAGCGCATTTGACGTCATGGATTACGTCATCCATATTGCTAACGTGCTCAAATAATAATCGAACAAGGTCTGGTGAGCACAAAGCTTGAAGTAGGTAACTGTCAATTCGCTTGAATGACTTAACATCAAATATGATATCCTAGTACGGAGTGGAATTATTTTAAGTGCTTTGGTAACAAAGTAGAGTGTTTTGAGTAACAAACATCCATCCATTCATTCATACATGCATCCATCCATTAAAAATTTTGCATTTATAATATAAGTATACATGTGGATTTTGAAATTCGTTGCGAAAATTTGTTTGCATGAATCGACTCCTACCCACAAGTTAGTAAATAACTTCTTACATTGCCAATAATTTGTAATATCTACTTTTGTAATATTTTTTTCAACACACTTGCTCATAAAGTGGCCCTAATTTCATCGTAACTAGGCACATAATGACACCTATAATCAAACTGTGAATTTTTCATTACTATTATTCTATGTATAGAGTTTTTATTTTATTTTATATACTAAATAAAATTATTTTTTAGAATTATTTTCTTCACAAGTGTGTTGAAAAACGTCGTATGATACACGTGTGTATTGATGATTACACACTTGTACCATAATGTACTATTATTATGGATAATAGTAAATGCTGAGTTTTATTTGTGGGCTCTTCTTAGTAGAATCTGAATTCCAAATCAGCGGTATATACAAGTAACAATACGTATCTTATGTGACACATAATCTCTTTATAAAAATATATTATGAGTTTGAATTTAGAACTTCAGAAATAACTGGATACTTACTTTGCAAAGGAGCAAATATATTTAAGTAAAGACAATCTTCGCTTTGATTCTTAAGATAAGGCATCAGTCTTTTTAAGTAATCTAATCTGCCTTTAGGCATTTTTTCTAGTAAATTCCGCTCGTCGTCCAGATCCAATAATTTCTGAGGACAGGATGGCCCCGGTAGGTCGGAGACCCGAACACCGTCCCAGGGCGAAGGGGTTCGGGTTGGACTGAATCTAAAACAACATAAAAACATACTCTGTCTTATTTTCTACAAAGCTGAAAATAATCTGAACTTGTTGTAGACATAACTTAATAGATGTATGGAACTGCATATTAAGAACATAATACTATTAGGTATAAATGATCTTCGAAATAACTCATTTCCCACGCAAAAACATGGTCGGTGATGCTTCATTAGAGAAAGTCGTGAGATGAGACAGCGCCTCGAGCAGTTTAAGTTCGTTCCTATCTCAATTTAAGACTAATTTCGCAATTTTTTTTGCGGTCAAAGGATCGTTATTCTAAGTCATGCACTAATTAGTGAACTTCGTATTTATTAGAGCAGCGCCAGTATTACTCGACTTGAGAATGCTTAAATTGCCTGAGGCAATCCTGGACAGAGCATGGCAGTGCTCGTACTGCGAATAAAATATACTCCTTTGAATGAACTTTATAATTGTGGATATTATATAGTTATTATAATAATACAATAAAACAGCAACCTAAATTCAAGTTGATAGAATTAAAAGTATCTCACCTGTTCGATCCAACTGGAGGAGTAGCATACGGAACACCTAAAAAAACTTCGAGTGGACTTAAATATCTGTGTTCATCCATAGCCAACACTATCCCCTGTAATTTCCCATACTTAGTCTGCACTATCCTACTACTTATTCTAAACTTAACATTAGACTTTGGAATTGGGTTTGAAGGATTCAAATAATATCTCTTGTAATCACTATAGTCACTGTACCCATTTCTTTCATGATTATAAAAGTTGGTACCATGAGGGAACTCTTCATTGTAGTAAGGATTTTTATCAAAATTGACATTTGTATATTTTTCACCGGAATTGATATCTTCATTTTCATCGTAGTCTTCATTTGGTGCATCTTTTTGAACAATATTGATATTAAGTTTATCTAAATTTAGTTTACTATTAACACTGTTTTTATCACTGTGATGATTCATGTTTGTTGTGTTAGAATTAGCTTTATTTAGTGATAAAAAAATAATCACCAGAAAATAGTATAGATTAAAACGTACAAGTTTGTTAGCATGTGATTTGGGTTTTCTATTATTTTTACTTTCATAATTTTGACGCATCGCCTCGTTTTTAGTCCGAGCTTTATGAAACTGTCCGTCCGGAAACATATTTCGTCATGTTATCATTTTTGTTTTGGATTTACACTAGACTTGTCCAGTGCAGGCTTCAAATATTTTGTGTTGGATCTGAAACAAAAATAAATTGCATTTTATTTTTGGTGGTGTTATTGTTAAGTTTTATTTGTTTAACGGGAAAGTTATGTTAAATTTCCTGCCAAAATATGTACCTACATTTTGAAAATGTGATTGTATGGCTAGATAGTAGAGATTTCATACCAGTTTGAGTTGTTGAGTTGAAAATATACAATAGTATTGTATGCTTATACTTTTATTTCAATTTAAAAGTCTAGTCGAACGAAGAGACAGAAACAAGAACATGCTAAATGAAGTAGCTAAATTATATTTTCTAAATTTTTTTAGAATTTTTTGTTATTTTGTTTGACGATGACATGTCCGGCCTGGACCGGATTTTGATAGGCAACCTATTTAAGGCGTATTTATCTATTATTAAATAAAAATAAAATGTAGGTTTTATCTATTACACAGATTGGTGAAGGTCGAGGTATATCCAGATCTATGACTATGTTAGTAAGTAATGGGAAAACCAGGCTAACTTCCAAAGGATATGGTTTATTTAACCCGAACTCCTAATCGGTTTAAGTCACTTGGCGGCACAACTGTGTCGGTAGGGATAGCTGCTCATTGCCGAAGTCTCCCACTAGTTCAGAGAAGAAAAAAATTAGAAATTTCCATATTGGCACAGCAAGCTTTAAAATCCGGGGCTAGTCACTGAAAAAACGGTCGCTGTATACACCACTGAATAAGAAATGTCATCAAAATATTCAAGGATAAAATATAAAATTCATAATTCTTCAAGGATATCTTTTGTTGGTTGCAAGTCTGACTAGTTCTGAAGTTCTAGTTCTACTTATTGAAGAAATCTAGTTGGTGATCGTTGTTTATAAATTAAACCATAATTAAAAAAGTAATGAACTTGTTGCAGATGTCTCTGAATAAGTTCAAAGTTAATGTAAAACGTAAACTCATTGAAAAATCTTATTACCATGTAAAGGGCTACTTAAACGACAAGGAAGCCTGGCAATAATTTGTCTCTGATAGTTCCTTAGTAAGAATAATTGTGAGATGGTGATAATAAAAAAAAACAAAACCCGGCTGAGTTTGTTGTGGGCTCTTCTCAGACCAGGGCGCGTTTGGAACCCTCGTAGCTTTAGTTATAAGATACCGTTACCCATTATCACCATCAGGCTTTTTAAGTAAGTAATTTTTTAGAAAATAATCTTACTAATATTATAAATGCGAAAGTTTGGATGTATGGATGTCGGTATGGATGTATGGATGTATGGATGGATGTTTGTTACTCAATCACGCCCCAACAGCTGAACGGATCTGGATGAAATTTGGCACAGAGATGGATTATAGTCTGGAATAACACATAGGCTACTTTTTATTCTGAAAATTAAAGAGTTCCCGCGGGAACCACAAAACCTCGATCCACGCGTACGAAGTCGCGGGCATCAGCTAGTATATTTAATAAATGACTTGAATCTTGAATCTTGCCTTTCTGGACAAACTTTCCCATATTATGAAAAATAATCTTTAAAGGTTTAGTTCAGTGAAGTTTCCTCATATTTTAACTCAACATGTAAATTAATTTTAAGCAATTCACAAATACACAAATATACATATTAAACAATATAATATACATATTCACAAATAAATAATTCTTTCTTTCTTTCAAAAATTTTGCAATTTACGTAAGCATAAAGAATGTAAAATATTAAAGTTGGTTTTAGAACTTTAACTATAAAGAGACTAATTGTGATAGCTTTGAAACTATACCTACTTATACAACGTGCAAGATTTATCATGCTTAAAATAGATCATGTAGCATTTCCCCTGCCTAGGACAAAGAAATCTATACTAATATTATAAATGCAAAAATTTGCATGGATGGATGAATGGATGGGTGTTTGTTACTCGCTCATGCCAGAACTGCTGAATGTATCTGAGATGGAATGGATAAAATTTGGCAAGTCGCGGGCATATAGTAGCAATGATATTTAACATTTCTGAATGACAAAGTTGCATGGAAGCAACCGGCCTCGCATCCAGTGACCCAGAGGTCAGTGTATTACTTGTAACGTAATGTATGTGTTGTATTGTTTAGCAACTGCTGAGTTTCTTGCCGGCTCTTCTCAGTAGAATTAACTTTCAAACCGGTGGTAGAGCATTGACGTATCATAAGGGACACAAGTTGTCCTACATGAAATAAATAAATCATTTATCATTATCACAGTTTAAAGAGCTTTTTCAGTTACAGGCACTAAAAAATTTCATTGCATTATAATATTCTGATCAATGGAAAGAGCCAAATATAATGGATAAGATAAACTGACAAGAAATGATCACTTAAACATAAATTTTATAAATTGTATGATTGATACTATTTAAAACAAAGTCATGAACTTCAAATAAAAAATCGTACTCTAGCACTAAAAGCTATTTCTTTATTATTAAACTTAAAATTAATAAAACAGCATCGGCTTCTTTCTTGTGAAACTAATTTGCGATATTAAAAGCAGGATGAATAAATTTACTTACAAGAAAAAATGTGAAGATAAAAATTCTATTGCAAATATAGTAGGTGTACTTGAAGTGCTTTTCAGTCGGGAAGATTCAAAGAATTAATAAAAGAATTCATTTTATTTGCGTAATCAAAACCTTACTTTACGACGGCGTGGGGTACTTATTTTTTTATTGGACTCTTAATATAGAAAATGTTCTTTAAGAATCAACTAAGAACAGTTGTAAAAGGGAAACGGTAGAGTTGTTCAAACGTAATTTTCAAAGTTGTCCACTTTCAAAGTAGCTTTTATTCCGAAATTGAGGAGAATATTTTGATGCCATACCACACTATAAGTAAAAGTACCGCTGTACTAAGTTAAGCCACACTTTCTCATATATTATGGCCAATTCTGTTTATCACAATCTACAATCTCCAAACTAAACTTAAATGACAGCTTTAAATCTCCCTTTCCGCAGGGAGTATTACGAAAGGGAGTATTATGAAAATGACAGCATTATATATTTTTAAAGCTATCATTTTAGTTTAGTTTCGAGATTGATCCCACTCTATCTGTAAAAATTATGTAGATTGCAAAAATATTCTCGTTTGAGCAAATGAAATAAGCGAACAAATTTCAAAATATATCAAAGACTGTAGAGTTGACGAACAATTATTTATTTTTAAATTCTTTTTGAAGACTCACGCTTGACAACAATTGTGCCAATAGGAAGCAGTGGAGAGAGCGCAGTTGGAGAGAAATTGGAGCGCACTTGCCTTGAAGACGACAATTCACTCTTGCCTTGAATGTACTTAAATTATATCGTGGTAAAAATGTGGACGCCAGAAAGGCGAAAAGCTAGCTAGCCTAATAATTATTATATTAATCATGCCCTTGTGCAATGCTGGCTGCATTGCCACACTGGACAGCCAGGTTGATCCTTTACACAAAAATGAGCCAGCCCTTCTGTCATCAGTTGAGGCACAAGCAGTGAAATATGTAGTGAAATTTTTTTTGCACCAGGACTCCACGGCTCCAGGGTATCCACGGCAAACGGATAAAAAATGTATTTAACTATAGCATATTAATTATATTATTATGTATAATCAATACTGGATTTATGAAATGTGACGTCGTACGACCGCTCGACGGTCCGATATTTATATATGAAAAATATAACCCTTCTATTAGAGAGGCATACTTCCTCCGCTTGCCGGTTTCATTAGTTCGGATGAAATTTGTTGATTAAAGTAAACAAATTTCATCCGAACTAAAATTTACGATGTATCCATGCCAAACTAATTTACGTTAGTATTGGAATTATCTACAGAATCCAATTAGTGCTGTGAATGATGAACAATAGTTAATTATAGTCTGAAATTATTTGCACCCCGTGATGCCAGAGCTTATGATGATGATAGTCATCGAATCAAACTAATCGATTTTGGAGTCAGTACTCATTGGAATTAAGTTTTAATTGAGTTTCGAATTCTAATTAGAAATTTTGTAAAGCTATTGCGTTACAATTATTATCAATGCATAATATATAAATTAAATTTAATCTTTAAATAATTATTATTAAGAAATAAATTTTAATGTAATGCTATTTCGATAAATGTCTATTATAATTATTATCCTTCTCGAATACATTTTTAATTTTAATGAAATTCAAAATTGTATTATTTAAAAATTAGGGAGATACGGTAATAGAGTTTACTCTAAGAGCAGAAAATTAAGTTAAAGGCGTCGAGACGCTCAATCGCCTCGGGTGCGAGGCATGTATCGGGAAAATACCTCGGATATATCGTAGGTGGTATATAGAACTTGACACCATAGAATATGCCATAGGTAATTATGTTTTGACCAGGCCACTACAAGTTAGCTCTTGACTGCAATATCACCTGATTCAAGTGTTTTTTTTATCCACTACAAGCTAGCCCTTGACTGCGATCTCACCTAATGGTAAGTGATGATGTAGTCTAAGATGGTAGTGGGCTAACCTGTTAGGGGCATGGCAGTTATATTAAACCCATACCCCTTCGGTTTCTACACGTCATCGTACCGAAACGCTAAATCGCTTTGCGGCACGTCTTTGCCGGTAGGGTGGTAATTAGCCACGGCCGAAGCCTCCCACCAGACCTGAAAAGGGAAAATACAGAAATTATAAATTTCCAAATTGACCCTGCCGGGGATCGAACCCAGGAGCTCCGCACGTTAAGGCAACAGCGCTACACACTGCGCCACGGAGGTCGTCAAAAATGCAGCCTGCGTCAAAAATGCGGATCATGCAGCCTGTGCCTGTTACCATCCATAACCTGGGGTATGGCGTTATATTAAACCCATACCTCCAAATCGGTTTATACACGGCATCGTACCAGAACGCTATAAATTGCTTGGCGGTACGTCTTTGCCGGTAAGGTACGGTAACTCGTCAGACATGCTGTAGCATGTCAAATGTACAATCCACTATTATCGCAGTACAGTACCCGGCAATAAATATTGCACATCACTCGACCTTTGGAGGGAGACAATCGGTTGATTTCACACTTGCAATCGACCTTTGGAGGGAGACAATCGGTTGATTTCGGCTTCGTATAGCGTTATCTCTGTCGCACACTACCTATATGACTGACAAAACGTCACTATCAGTCGCTGTTCAAGTGCGATAGAGTGCGGTCGATGTGCAATATTTATTGCCGGGTACTGTATGACAGCTACAGTGTAAAGCAGGTAACTAGATTATGTGGTGAAATAATCACCTAGAAATTAGAATGTCTCTTACTTCTCAACATTGCAGCAAAAATACCTTATAGTCTATGACATCAATAGAGTAATCAATGTGAAATTCACGACTTTCATAATAAGGAGGGCTGATAATCGTTTCATTATTTTCACATACTTAATCCAGGGGCCATACTACTAACGCTTAAAGCCATATTGTTTCATTATTGTTGACTTTCGTGTTTTAGAATTATAATCCTTACTGTAGAAATGTCAAGGTACGTGACATTAAACTGTCATTTTGAATAATATTGCTTATGTATTTAAGCTTTAAGCGCTTTAAGCGGCAGTATGGCCCCCGTTTTTATGAGATCAATCTATAATTGCACTATAAAAATCGAAATTGCGTGTTAATAATACTCTCGCGTACATAAGCTCTTAATCTGCACCGAGCCGCCCGGTTCCATTATACACGTGTGCCAGGTTAATTTGCTGTAGCATCGGAATCATTCGTGGAATCCAATTAGTGCATTGAATGACATACGATAGTCGATAATTAGACTTGGAATTCATTTGCGTCTCGCTACAATAATCGAAATGCTTTCATTAACGATGATAAAATCTTAATCTATACTATATTTTTTTTTTTTTGTTTATCCCCTACAAGCCTTGACTGCGATCTCACCTGATGGTAAGTGATGTTGCAGTCTAAGATGGTAGCGGGCTAACCTGTTAGGGGCATGACAGTTATATTAAACCCATACCCCTTCGGTTTCTACACGGCATCGTGCCGGAACGCTAAATCGCTTGGCGGCACGTCTTTGCCGGTAGGGTGGTCACTAGCCACGGCCGAAGCCTCCCACCAGGCAGGCAGACTAATATTATAAATGCGAAAGTTTGGATGTATTGATGTATGGATGTATGGATGTATGTCACGCCACAACGGCTGAACGGATCTGGATGAAATTTGGCACAGAAATAGATTATAGTCTGGAATAGCACATAGCAACACTGAATGCCCGCGACTTCGTCCGCGTGGATTGAGGTTTTGAGGTTCCCGCGGGAACTCTTTAACTTTAGGGGATAAAACGTAGCCACCTGTTATTTCAGGTTATAATCTATCTCTGTGCCAAATTTCATCCAGATCCGTTCAGCTGTTCTGGCGTGATTGAGTAACAAACATCCATCCATCCTAACATACCGTTTATAATGTATAATTTTTATTTCAATTTGAAATTTGATCAAGCAGTAATTACTCAGCTGAAGGTCATGGATTTGCATTTTTTTTATTTGAAGTAATTTAAAGTTACTGTGACTGATTGACGAACAGATAACTACAAATTCACCGAAGTAGATTCGGAGAGCTCGCCTCGCTTGGTCAATAACGATGTTAACTAAATTACTGACGATTAGGCTTGGTACAGTTTGGGTTAGCGTGAGAAATGGCCTTTTCGAACTGATGGAACGGTTCGCCACAGTTCTTGCTATGAACTTTATATAAAACGATCTTTCATTGGTGCTTCACGTTTGGATAAAAACGAATAACTTGCTAGCTAGAGTCTATATCGTAAAAAATATAGTAAAAGTAATGTAAAAAAAAAATTGTACGTCAGGGTTACCTGGCTGGATATGTTGCGGCTTTCTTATTAATTGATTAACATCTCATATTCACATATTCATACGAATAAATCATTTATTTCTTTCTATCGTCATAATAGAAATCCCGCGGAACTTCAGAGTGGAACTAATACATTCTTCATAATTTTGCGACTACAGCGCTGGAAAAGGACTCCCGTTCCGATACGCTTATCCTATTGGTATTTAATACAAAAACAGCCTCGCTAGTGGTTAGCATGTTCGACTGTGGCCGACGAGGTCCCGGGTTTTGAATCCCGGGTCAAGACATAATTAGTTATTGCGTTTGTCTGACTAGAAATTCTCAGTACTAGCCACGAGTTAGGAAGTTGGCGGTGTTTCACCCCCGTGCCTTGGAGAGCACGTTAAGCCGATGTGATGACAATAGGCTGTGATATTAATAGTCGTTAAAGCCCGTCAACCCGCATTGGAGCAGCTTGGTGGGTCTAAGCTCTAATTACCTCTCTCTTATGATAGTGGAAGCCTGTGCCCAGCAGTTGGACATTAATGGGATGTAGTGCTGGTTTAGCAATAAAGTAGCAGAAGTCTTTATTGCATCTTAACACAAGATTTTAGAAGTATATGAACTTACTGAATTTTCATACATTTTAAATTTTACAATCAACTTAAAATAATTCACAAACTGTATGTTTCAATACTGCCACAGACAGTATAGGTAAAACTGCTCCTATGTTAGTCATCAGTGGAGTGTACCTATGCCTTTTAAAGGTCACATCACAGAGAGTTCCCAATTGAGGAAATCGATCAACGTGGGAAGCGCGTTTGTTTAGAACATGGTATACTATATTATTTTATTAGTTTAGGCTTACTACTTCAGGATATACATTTTAGGTCGTAGGTAGAATTGTCGCTCCTTCTCAGTAGAAAATGATTTCCGAGCCGATGCGGTAGATTCGTGGCACAAAATTATGAGATCAATTTGAACTACATAATATTTTTACCTACCTAATAATAAAATATATAGGTAGTTAATGGGACCTGGGAACTCACCGCATTACTATCCCAAGAAAGCCCCTACCATTATGTACGATACCATTGAGTAATAATGAAAAGGGTTCACGACCCTCAGCAATGAGGAATACCACGCAGAAAGAGAGAATGAATAAGGTATGGCTTATATTATTACTGAACTTAAAATTGAAAAAATAAAAATAAAAATACCTAAATACCCATTTATTATTTTATTTAGGTGTCAGTAGAATAAATTCTTATCTGATATGAAAAAACTTATTTGGTCAGAACAATTATTCGGGATTTAAATCTAACAGCAATATTGGGAAAATCTGTTCAGTAGAACAAAGTTAATATTGACGCGGTCCATATAAAATTTATTATCCAGCAAAAATTTATCCCCTAAGGGCAAACTCGATTGATGCGGGATTAGATTCCTCGTCGAACATCGGTCACAACGGATTAAAATAATTATTGAAACTCGCGGGGCGAAATCCCTTGTCATACAATCGTAAAATTCTTCATTTATTTATCCATACCAATTGAAACAGCAATTTATACTAAATTTATTGAATAGATTATAACTTGAATATAATCAGATTTGGTGTCGCTACCGGTCACAGAGGATTAAAGTTACTTAGATATCTAAAATCTGGGGAAAATTCATCCCTTAAAAATATTATATTTGAAAAATTGCTCAGCTTTATACGTAATAATTTACAATAAGCGTCATATTACAAATTAAAGTATTTAAAAATAATTTGTAATGACTTGTAGCTCATAATTTATATTAAAGATTTAAACTCTTATATACTTTCGTCTATTTATTTTCTTAATTTTACGAAGTGCACAAAGCTTGCAACTTGTTTAAAGTCACTTTTATAATACAAGTTTTTTTAAGTATTTTGCACGCCATTGCATGGCTGATTGTAACTTGCTCACCTTATGAATTAATAACACCGTATACTGACAACTATGGTCAACTATGGTACTTACAATCATGCAAATAAATATATTCTAAGGTTCTGAGCCATACAAATTACAATACATATTTAATTCATATATATATATAAACGGCGACATGCTTCTTAAACTCCATACATGCTTTTATTTATACTAAATCGATTTCTTAAGTTGAAAATATTTTCTTCAATACAAGATAAATTGTGACTTTTTATTAAAGTTCTCTTCTTCTTCTTCTTATTTTGTTCTATGGCCTTTATTAGTGCCACACCAGCACAATGCACTTGCCAATGACAGGTGGAAAAGTTCTCTTTAATAATGTACTATTATATGCCAAATAAATGTTTGATATCATTCATGGCAAGACGTACTTGCGTTCAACCAAACTTAATATTATTGTACTAAATATCGAAACAATGATTTTAAATGAGGCAACCGAATATTGTATAGATTACTAACAAGCCCCATATACAAGTCTGGGCTTGAGGCCTCAGGGTACAGATGTATGAGCATTCAGTATGCCAATCCCGTTGTGATATATTCCGTAATGCCGAGATGCTATCACAGAAATCCAATAGAGCGTAATTATAATAGCGATTGAGAATTGCTTTAAGCGGCTGAGCACCTAAGATAATATAATATTATAATTTGATATTCGTAGGCAATATACGGATATTATATTACATACGGATGATGTCAGAGTGATTTTATATTGCGACTATATTTAAGAATAGCCTAATGATTTTAAGAAAGTGGTTAATTTTTAAAACGTTTCACAATAAGTTCGATCGATCTTTTTTACGCCGCTCCTGTTGCAAAATAATAGCAATACGTAAAATATTATTTTAATCTATTCCATGCAATAGGCGCTGGTCTAAATTAAGCATTTTGAAGAAAAGAGAGCATCAACATGAATAATATGAAAATCTCATAAAGCATTAAACAATTAATAGCGAAATACAATACAGCTTTTTACACGACTACCAAAAAAGGGGTGTAATGTTATGAGAATTCATGTATTTATGTATGTATATGAGTTTCTTTATTTCACCATAACTTCTTAATGCCTAAACAGATTTGAATATGTGGGATATCGTTAGAATCCTAATCCTCCCGACTAACACCGGCTATATGTTTTTTTGAAATTCAATATGGCAGAGCAGTCATGTTTTTTTTTAATTATGTTCACTGGTTGACTCCATATTTTGAACTATTTGTTCAATGTTAGATGCGTGGTTTCTAAAAAAAGATAGAAACAGCTCAGCTGATATTCATAAAACATAACGGAATTTATGTTCTGTACAAAAAAAAAGAAACTTTTGCGGTGGATTCAATCTGCAACGTCAATCATGTCAAATGAGTCGTAAAACTTTACGAGAGGGATGTTTCAGAGTGAAACTATTCAGCCGTGATTCCTGATATTGTTATCAGACATCAAAAAATGGCAGGATTTCTGGTATATTTTATGTCTCAACACGAATATGAGTCAATTTTAATAAAATCGTGCAAAAATCAATATGGAGGCAAAATTAAAATTTTAACCTTTTAAATGAAGCTATTTTGATCATGTTAGCATTAAACATTGAAAGTCTTTAAACTTCGAAACACTGAGCAGCCTTATTATAATAAATATGTTTGAGGTGTAGTTTCAAAACATGATACACAAAATTATTAATTAAAATTTGATAATAATATTTTAGTAATAAATTGTATGCACACTATTATTTTTGTGTTTAATTTAAAATGGCTTCATAAATTAATTCTAGTAACAGATCACAAATATTGTGGTAATTAAACTCTCTGATATCATCAGTTATTGATGTATTTTATGTTGGTGTTTGCGGTATTCATTGTTTTGTAAAATATTATGTCTACTATGGTTCTATAGAAATTAATTAGCTACAGCATGTGGTTATGGCTGTAGTTTCACAATATATTGTTATACTAAAATAATAAAGCCCTAAAGCTATCTATATATTATGAAACTGTAGCCTTTATAAATTAAATTAAATTGTAGTTAAATTAGGTCCCGAGTTCGAGTCCCGGGTCGGGCCATAAATAAGTGTTGGGTTTTTATGTCTAGAAATTTTCAGTACTAGCCCGGAGTTAGGAAGTTGTTGGTGTTTCACCCCCGTGCATCGGAGAGCACGTTAAGCCGTCGGTCCCGGTTATTATCACTAACATGATAATAGTCGTTAGAGCCCGCCAACCCGCATTGGAGCAGCGTGGTGGGTCGAAGCTCTAATTCCCTCTCTCTTATGAGAGTGGAGGCCTGTGACAAGCAGTGGGAAATTAATGGGCTGTAGTGGATAGTGGTAGTTAAATTAAGTTATTTTACAATAGCGCCTATAAAAATAGAATAGTTAAAACAAGTAAATTAAACAGTGCTTTTTCTGCGTGACAGGGCTCCCTAATCTATATTATTATTTGAAATCTTTGTTCAATAATTTATTGATACAATATGGTACGAGTATGAAAATCATGCCTGAAATCAATCACAATGATTGAGGTTGTTGTAATGATTGACGAAGCTACTTCGCAATCAACCATAAACCGCTTACGATAAGTAAACCACTCTTGTTAAGTGTGAACTGATCGACTTCATACTTCATACCTTTGAGATCAAAACGGAAAATTCTCAGTTAAGCAGCATTTGCTCACTGTTTTCCTTCACTGTCATACGTGATATTTAATTCCTGTGAAATTACTTTACTCCGAAAAGTTAGAGGCATATCCGAGTATCGAACCCAGAACTTGGGCCGAAGTCTTAACGCTAGTCTGCCACTGCTTAATTACTGTATGTAAATAGGTACGAAGTCTTGAAGAAAACTTACATCTGCAACTTAAGATTTTAGTTCCAACTAACAAAGCTCTAGTTCGTTAAGTACACAGGCGTATAAGTTACCAACTTGCTACAACAAGTAACAAAAGCGACAGGAGCAGGGCCGATTGTTTCCAACTTAAACTTTGACACTGGCGTATACGCGACTCTAACGAGAAATGAGTACGCTTGAAGTCTTCTATTGAGCAGTTCTAGCAAATTGTGGATGAAAGCTGTCTTCTTATTTTGTTGTTTGAAAGGTCTTTCGATTCTGATGCACGTTTGATGATTATCTCCACTAATAATTTATGAAAATTTGTTTGTTTGTAATTTTCTCGGTATATCCTCCAATCACGCCGGCAAATGAACAGATTGACGTGATTTCATGCATGAATATAAATTTAAATGACTTCTTTTTAACCTGGAAAATAAAAAGTTCCCAAGTGATTTTTTTTAAAACTTAATCTATGCTGATGACGTCATGATCATCATGTAAATTATTGGTTTTAAAAGACACAATATTATGCTAACGTTCGTGCTTTTTAAATAATTATTGTTAGTCAAAATAGCAAATAGAATAAAAACACTTAATCAAACTCAACTTAAACAAATACAACCGCCAAGTTCTTTTCTAAGACTACCATTTTAAACCTAGGTAACAAAACGATTGAAATTCGCAAATAAATAATTGAATTTTAATCGTTCGGATAGCTTTAAGCTGGCATGTGGAACCAGTGTTGGAATTAGGCAAACTACCGTAGTATTCAAATTCAAATTCAAAATGATTTTTATTCAAATAAACTTTTACAAGTACTTTTGAATCGTCAAGTGAATCTACCACTGGTTCGGAATGGCATTCCTACCGAGAAGAACCAGCAAGAAACTCGGCGGTTGCTCTTTTGAAAAAATAATAATTTACAATTTCATTAATTTGTAAAATACATAAGTAACAGCAGTCCTTAGCATTGCTGGAGCGAGTCAAATCCATGCTCCTTTGTCATTTACGTAATCTTCAACAGTATAATAAGCCTTTTTCAGGAGCATAATTTTAATGGACTTCTTAAACTTGTGTAAAGGCAAGTTTAAGATAGGTTGTGGAATTTTGTTATAAAATACAAAAAAGAAGTACGATACCTATTGCATTCTCAACATATGGTTCACCCCGACACCGGAGCATCTTCAGGAGATATTGACTGTCACACGATTGCTTGTTCTTCCTGCATGTTTAGAAGCGAGAGATTGGGCGATGCGTATCGCATGCTGCAAGTTCTATAATAGGGCCTGCGCAGACGTGGGACAGTCCTCTACGTTCTTTTGTCTTTCACTAAAGTATATCGTCTTGATCATAGAAAAATGACGGAAGTGCTTTTTGGGCAACATTACAGGAGAGCATATTTTATAAAAATATTGACATAATTTTTTTAATCAAAAATTCGTAGCCATAAAAACGTACACACATCTAATCAAGAGACTTTAAGATGGTAGGCAAATGAACACTGATTTTAAATGCTTGCGGATTACGGCGAATTAAAAGTAAACTTAATTGAGATTTCACCTGTTGGATTAACGATGCTGTCTAAGATGGAGATCGACTAACTTAGAAGGGGCAAGGCAGTTTAATTAAACCCACACCACTAATCGGTTTCTACACGACATCGTACCGGGCGCTCAATAGCTTGGGGACACGTCTTGGCGAGTTTGCTGTGTACCTGGTACCCTTTGAGTTTGTACGTACAAGATTTGCTTTGCTTAGATTGTGTTTCTACTCTGTCAGTCAAGTGACTAGTGTGACAAGTGACAAGTGGGCAATGTATCAGCCAAGTGAGAGCCACAACCACTACAGCCAATTAACGTCCCAGCTGGGCATAGGCCTCCACTCTCATAGAAGAGTGGGAAATTGAGCTTAGACCCACCACGCTGCTCCAATGCGGGTTGGCGGGCTTTACCGACTATTATCATGTTAGTGATAATAACCTAGACCGACGGCTTAACGTGCTCTCCGAGGCACGGGGGTGAAACACCACCAACTTGCTAACTCCGCGCTAGTACTGAGAATTTCTAGTCAGAAAAACCCAATACTTAATTATGGCCCGACCCGGGACTCGAACCCAGGACCTCGTCTGATGAGTATGATGATAGTAAATAAAAATTTATTTCAAGTAACATTGACTCATATTTGTTAGTAATATAAACTTATTACCTTTGTTAGTACTAGTTTATAATATTGGTATTTTATTTTTAAAGCAGGTCAGCTTGCCTGTAAATTAAAATATAAAACATTTCTAAATAACTATTACGGACAAACAAACAGACCCTAGTAAGTCACAAAATAACACTTGTTTAGCATTTTGGCGTAAAAATAGATAAAATGTACATAACAATAATACCCTTTTTATCATTTTTACGATAATCTGTCTATTTCTAAAACTATTTCAAGAACGAATCCCGAGCAAACATTTCAAGCGGAACGATCCCATTATAATATAAACCTAGATTAAATCGAAATTAGTTTTGTATTCGATTCTCGTAGATAATTCCTTTGGAATATAAACGGCGGCCTTTGCCCGAGGCTTAGTATCCCGGCCCTGTGATACCGCATACCGATCCAATCGATTACATTCCTTTAGCTAATTTGCTAGGCATTGTTGGAGTGATATACAGTAATAAATTAACCTACCGAGAGTAGGCACTAAGGACATTGGTATACCTGCTCGTCCCCTAGTTTCTTGCTGATTTTTCTCGGTAGGAATGTTATTCCGAACCAGCGGTAGATTCACTCGACGATTCAAAAGTACTTGTAAAAGTTTATTTGAATAAAAACCATTTGAATTTGAATTTATGTGGTCTTAGGCCACGATTATATTAATTGTAAGTTTTACTTACGTAAGTCGATTTTATGAGTGACTTTTGAATTGTAAACTGTCTTGTTAACATCTCCCGGGAATTACGAAAAACTTATCCACGCGAATGAAGTTGCAGGCATCAACTAGTTTAACATAGGTTCTCTTTATTCGCGCAAGTGTGTTTGTTTGTTGGTTTGTCCTTCAAACACGCTGTAACAGAGCAACGGATCGACGTGATTTTTTGCCAACTGGAGAGTGATATAGGCTACTTTTTATCCCGGAAAATAAAGGATTTCCCCCGGAAGTTACAGAAAAATTAATACACCTGGACGATGTCGCGGGCATAAACTAGTCTATTAAAGGTTATTTTTATTCACTTACTCTCAGAGTCCGATAAGACCGGATAGAGATCAGATGGAAAACGGCAAATTATCCTCGGGATAATACTGAAAATTTTATTGAAAGGAAACCCGGATACAGAAAAATTCTTTACCCGGGAATTGAACGACGGACCTCGTCATCCTCAGTCTACCATGCACGATTGATTCTTCGAAACGCAAAACAACTAAGCTAATTAATAATATTATTATTTGGAAACCGCCCAATAAACAAACCGTCGAATCAATTTCAAGTTTTAAATACTGTTTATTTACTCAGCCAAAATTTATTCAGTCTGTTATTTCAATAAAACAAAAGCAGACAAGGCAAAATATTTTGATGGATCGAACCATTTGCGGTGTCGAAGGGCAAAGGCTACCCACCGAGGGCACAGGTAATTTATATTCAAGGGATTTTACTCACAAACTACTCACTTTCTTAGATGAGTCCAATTTATAAACGAATTTGTTACTACCCACTCACGGGATAATCTTAATCCAATGTAATACGTGTAAACCTTCCCGAACTCACTGAAATTATCTGTGATTAAACCACTTTATAAGAAAGGTGATAAAAAGCAACTGAGTAATTATCGGCCGATTTCACTAGTACCAGTCTTGTCAAAAATATTTGAAAAAGCAATGTACAAACGTTTAACAGAATTCACAAATAAATTAAAAATTTTAAAAACAGAACAATATGGTTTTCAATGTAAGAAGTCGACAATTCAGGCTTGTTTTAATTTAGTTGATCAAATTATAAAAAATATGGACGCAAAGAAACTTACAATATCAATTTTTATTGACATGACTAAGGCATTTGATTTCGTTTCACATAAAATTCTTCTAAACAAACTTGATAACTTTGGTATTAGAGGACCAGCCTTGAAATGGATTGAATCATTTTTAACAGGCAGGGAACAATGTGTTGAAATAGAAAATATAAATGAAAATTATGACTTAGTTAATGTTAAATCAACTTACGTAACTAATAAATATGGAGTCCCACAAGGCACTGTACTCGGGCCTTTACTCTTTCTTTTCTGTATAAATGACTTACCTGATATTACTAATTATAGCATGACACTTTTCGCAGATGACATTTCTATCATTTTGACACGCAAAGATAATGACATTAATAATTTTGAATCTGACGTTAATAATACTCTAAGATCAATAATCGAATGGTTAGAATCCAATAATTTACATATCAATATAGATAAAACAAATTTTATTCAATTCAGAAATTATAATAAAAGTCGTGCTAATCTCAATATAAACTATAAAGGTGACAGGATTAAGCAAGTAGAAGAATGTAAATTTTTAGGCATACTGATAGACGAACATTGCTCTTGGAAAAGTCATGTTAATAACATATGTAATAGACTAAATAGATTTGTCTATGTACTACGAAGACTAAGTCTGACATCTAGTACTGAAATCGCTCTTACAGCTTACCACGGATATGTCTCTTCAGTTCTCCGCTATGGCCTTTTAATTTGGGGAAATTCGACAGCAGTAAATAAAGCTTTTATTGTCCAAAAAAAATGTATTAGAGCTATCCTTCGCATGGCGCCATATGAATCATGTAAGCCGGCGTTTATTAAACTTAAGGTATTGCCTCTGCCATGCATGTACATTTTAGAAGTTTCAAAATTCGTAAAATGGAATATGCATCTCTTCAAAACCATGCGTGACATGTACCAATTGCGATCTCTGAGGTACCCAGACAAACTTATTCTTTCAAAAACACCACAAACAGCCCTGTTTAACAGAAACTGTTATGCAATGGCAATAAAAAT